>CM038678.1:25642976-27100704 GCA_021605205.1 Aegilops longissima
CGCCCGCCCGACCCAGCGGCTCCCGCCCGACCTCGCGCGCCCGCCCGCCCTCGACCCTGCCGCCGCCGCCCCTACCTGCGCCTCCCGCCCCAACTCCGGCGGCCCTCTAAAGATGATTTTTTGAAGTTTTAGTGTTTTTAGTAATTTTGTAGCTAGTTAGATATAGATAGTTAGATAGGTATTTAGGTAGGTATTTAGATAGGTATTTAGATAGTTAGATACATAGTTAGATAGATAGTTAGATAGGTAGATAGTTAGATAGATAGTGAGATAGGTAGTAAAAAAATTGGTTAGATGAGATGCTATATGTTGCATACCTTGAAAAAAATTGGTCACGATGATGAATATGTGATGGCGATGATGAATATGTGATGACGATGATGAATATGTGATGGCGATGATGAATATGTGATGACGATGATGAATATGTGATGACGATGATGAATATAGGTAGTAAAAAAATTTGGTTAGACGAATAGGTGATAATGATGATGATGAATATGTGATGAAGATGATGAATATATTGTTAATGTTGTTAGTTTTTTTGCCTACATGATGCAAAAATAAATGAATGCATGTTTAAATGTTTTAAATATGCTCTATGAGTTGTGATGTTCTAATTTTTTGTCGCGATGGAATTTGCAGGCTTTGTGGTTTCGCATTTCATTGGAGTGACCGTTGTCCGACGCGTTGGTCCCCTGAGCATCCCTCGCTGTTTGACTACTTCCTCTATAGCCGAGGGTGAGCTACAAGTCCATCTCCTCCAATTTTCATATCACTAGATTTCATTCTCAAGTCAACTGACGTAACCTAGGCGTCTCCCGTCCGAAAGGGTTGCATCGATAAATATGCATTCAATTGCATATTTATCACCGCAGCTCTTTCGGATTGTCCAGCATTTTCCATGGACTACCCGAGGATGTGTAGATTGGGTATGTTCTCCATGTTCTACCCCGTTTTGAGACAGGATTTCGGCGGCGTCTCCTCATTGTTCTCCGGAGCACATTCTCTCGGCTATTTGACGAGACGTGTATTTGGAGAACAGCGGGGAGGTGCTGCCAAAATTTTGTCTCGGAACGGGGTAGAATGGAGAACGTACTCAATCTACACATCCTCGGGTGGGATTAGGACCCATCTTTACCTATTAGAGATGTAGGTGGATTAAACGCGGTAGAAACTGAAAATTTGATGTGATTAATTATGTTGTGTGGGTTGAAAAAAAGCAGATGATGGCAGATAATCAGTGGATGTACAGTGGTTTTATCCGTCGGAATCGAGTAACATCAGAGTGGATCGCGAAAACTGATGTGTATTTGAAGGAGATATTCCGTCGTCCAATGAGAATTATCCCACCATGCCCCTGTGCGAGATGTGCCAGACGTCATCGTAGAAATCAGACGGACATGAGTGAGCACCTTCGCACGCACGGATATATGCCAAACTTTTACATGCCGCCGATAAACATAGCCGAGCAGGACTGTGGTAGAGAGGAGGTGATACGACAACGCATCGATGGATATGAGGACGACGGGGTCAGGGACATGCTAGATGATGTCATTGTTGCAGAAACGGCAAATGGGACACCTTCAGAGAATGAACCGGAGGAGCCGGAGGCAACCACAAAGGCCTTCTTGGAGGTCTTGGCCTCGTCGAAGAAACCTCTTTATGCGGGTGCGAAAATATCTCAGCTGGATGCCATCTACAAGGCTGATTGCGATCAAGGCTGAGTACGGTGTAGCCAAAAATGCTTGAAGCATTCACGGGAGTATGGGCTAATAGCCTCCACGAGGGTCATGAACTGCCGAAAAGCATGTACGATACAAAGAAAATCATGAAGGCACTCTCTATGGATTATGAGAAAATAGATGTTTGCTCAAGAATTGCCTTTTGTTTAGGCGCGAGTATCACGGATGACAAATCTTTGAGGGAAGTGCGGTTCGTCTCGGTACATTGAGGTGGTCGGTGAGGATGGTGAGAAAGAGCAGCTAACCATCCCGTTAAGGTTCTTGGTATCTTGATTTTATAAAAGACTGCAACGCCTTTTCATCACGAAGGAGTCTACCAAAATGATGAAGTGGCACAAGGAAGGTATAAGGTACAATCCAAAAAATCATACATCCATCGGGAGGAAGCATGGAAGTCATTCGATGAAGAATACCCGAGGAAGCAGCCGAGGCTGGGAATGTCGAATAGCCATATCGGTGATGGGTTGAATCCATATGGTATGTCGTCCAATCCATACAGCTGCTGGCCTGTGTTTGTAATTCGCTCAATCTTCCTCCCGGTGCCCTAATGCAGCGGAAGACCATGTTCTTGTCGCTCATCATTCCGGGCCTGACTACCCGGGGAAGCAATTGGGTGTGTTTATGCAGCCGCTTGTGGATGCTTTGCACCATTCTTGGTACTTTCCGAGGTTGACATACGACCGGGATCTGCAGAGAAATTTCTTGATGAAAGTTTGGTTGCACTATTGCATGCATGACTTTCCCGGCTATGCTCTATTCTGCGGATGGTGTACAAGTGGTAAGATGCCATGCCCTGTGTGCATGCAGGCTCTGCGAATGATTTGGCTGAGTAAGGGTGGAAAGTATGTAGCCTTTGACCTGCATCGACAGTTCCTCCCTCCAGACCATCCAGACAGGGAAGACAAAAAGAACTTCACGAAAGGCCGGGTTGTTCATGAAGTAACCGAGATTCCAACATTTTCGGGGGAAGATGTTCTTGCTCAGCTAAAAGCTCTGAAGCCTAAAGTCAAAGGCAAAGGCAAAGGCAAAGCCAAAGGCTTCGAGGGATATGGTGAGACGCACAACTGGACTCACATTACCCCCTTCTCACAGCTTCCCTATTTCAAGGACCTCAAACTTCCTTACAATATTGATGTGATGCACACCAAAGAATGTGGCAGAGTCCCTTTTCCGCACGATCCTCAACATTCCTGATAAGACGAAGGATAACGTAAAAGCTAGAGCCGATCAACAGAGAATTTGTGATAGACCACGCCTGAACATGAAGCCTCCCACAGGCAGTAGAAAAAACTGGTTCAAGCCAGATGCTGACTTTGTCCTTAAACCGCCAGAAAAAAAAGAAGTACTTATCTGGCTGAAACAAATTTTGAAGTTCACCGATGGTTATGCATCGAATATAAGTAAGGGAGTCAATATTTCAACGGGCAAAGTGACCGGCCTGAAGAGTCATGACTACCATGTATGGATTGAGCGGATAATGCCGGTGATGGTTCGAGGCTATGTCCCCGAGCAAGTCTGGCGAGTGCTTGCCGAGCTTAGCCATTTCTTCCGCACGCTCTGTGCTAAAGAAGTAAGTAAAGAGGTGATTGAAAAATTGCATAAGAAGGCACCGGAGTTGATAGTCAAGCTAGAGAAGATCTTTCCGCCAGCTTCTTTACTCCGATGACACATCTCATTCTGCACCTCGGGAGCGAGGTATTGTTGAAGGGCGCATGCAAAATCGGTGGCGACGGCCTCGAGAGGCGTAACAAGCATCTCCGACGGAAATGTGGAAACAAAGCTAAGATTGAAGCTTCCATAGCTGAGGCGGTTATCCTAGAGGAGGTGTCGGACCTCGGGACATCATACTATCCGCACCACGTTCCCCATCTTCATAACAAGGTGCCTCGATACAATATAGAAGAGCCCAAGTATCAACCCAGGCTCGATCTATTCAACGCAAAGGTGGGAGGGCTGGGGCCTCGAAATCTTATAACATGCCATGACAAGAGTGGGAGGACCTCATGTTCTATATCTTGCACACCATCAAGGAAGTTGAGGAAGTGTGGATGAGGTAATACCACTACACCATTCCTTTATGTCTTCCACATCATCATGTTTCATGTTCACTTAGTCCCGGTCTAACACCGCTTATCTTTTTTAGTGATTTCGTTCAAGAGGAATGGGCGGGAGTGAATCCTCCTCTTGAGGCGGAGGCACTTACTCTTCTCCGTCATGGAAACCACGGACGTAAAAATTTTGTTGCTTGGTTCATGGAGAAAGTAAATTTCCACACTCCCTATTAAATACCTACTTCAACATTTATTAGTTAACCAAACTAATGCACGCAACAATTTCCATTATACTTGTAGGGAAAAGATCCGAACATATCTATGGATGATGAATTGAGATGGGTTTCCATGGGTTTTGACCCTGCCGTCATGACATGTACAAAGTATGATGTGAATGGGTATCGCTTCCATACAAAGGAGCACGATCAAAATACTGGAGTGCACACCCCCGGTCAAAATTCAGTAGACTACTACGGAAGGGTACAAAATATATACGAGGTTAAATTCCGCCAGGGGCGTGAGACCCTAAGTCTGCCTGTGTTCAAATGCCGATGGTTCGATCCGCGGGAGGGGGTAAAACATACGCCTTCCATTGGTTTGGTCAAAGTTAAACCATCAACCGTCTATGCCGGAGCCGATCTCTTCATTGCGGCTACCCAAGCTACACAAGTATATTATCTGCCTTACCCATGCCAGAAAGTGTATCTAAAGGGTTGCGAAGTTGTGTTCAAGGTGTCGCCACATGGTAAGCTACCAGACCCGAATGAAGACGATTACTACAACATTAACCCCATGACATACGAGGGAGTGTTCTATCAAGAGGAACCTGATGATGATGATGATGATGATGTGGTTAGAAACGATGACGCTAGACCATTGGGTGATGATGATGTGGACCCATACGTCTCGATGCACGGAATGATGGTGAGACCATTGTCAATGAAAATGACATACTTATGCTAGAAAAGTTAAGCGAAGACGCGACGAGGAGGAAGAGCCTCCACCTCCGTCGGACAACGAAGATGATATGATTGATAGTGATGATGAGACGGACCGAGAAAGAGGTTACAACGGTGATGATTCATATGGGTTCTAGCGGATGTACGTTTCAAGTTTAGGAATATGCCTTTTATGCATTTTTATTAATGTGTTTATTATCATGCCTTTTCTTCATTTCATTAATTTACTAATTGCTTTTTCTCTTTTCAATGCAGGTTAAGTGGAACATGGGCAAGGGAAGGCCGACGGCGTGGGTTTCCTCACGCAAGGTCGTCGGCCTGCCTAGTCGGAGTGGTCGAGCACGTAATCCTCCCCTCGGCTACTTGACGATGACTCCTCACGAGGGAGGTCGAGGGAGAGGTGCCCCTAGAGGAGGAGGGAGCGGGGAGAGCCTCTAGAGGACGAGTCTTTGGGAGAGCCACTCAGGGGGTCGCGCGGAAAGAGCGCACCTCACCGACTTAGGGGTGTTGTCTTCGAGGCCCTCCTCTAGTGAGGTACCCTCCTCTAGTGAGGTATACTCTAGGGAGGAGGAGGAGGGGGAGGAGGAGGAGGAGGAGGTGGAGGAGGAGGCACGCGAGGAGGAGGAGGAGGAGGAGGAGGAGGAGGAGGAGGAGGAGGAGGAGGAGGAGGTTGGGGAGGGTAAGGCAGGCGAGGAGGGGGGTGGTGGCGGGGATGATGGTGGTGACGGGAAGGGGGTTGACAACAAGGGATGGCTGCGTGGCAATGCAAAGCTACCAAAGCAGGTTCCTGCTACTGAGGAGCAGAAGTGGCTCATTGAGCCCATGGGAAAAGAGTAAGCGGTTCATTATTTTGCTTGTCACATGCATATTCCGGTTGTTATTTATTTTGCTTGTCACATGCTAATAGTTCATTCTTTTGCAGCAACTAGATATATTCTAAAGGGGTCCATATTCCCAACGGCCTCATCACCGTCTTCTTGGAGTTATCTTGGTCGGGTTGTCTTGTCCGGATCGGTCAGCAGCCGGACCGTCGGGTTTTGGCCACAGTGGGACCAGGGAAGCGGCCCTCCACGCGACCATGAGACCCATGCCAAGGCCGTGACCACTACTTTACAGGTGAGTTCTCTTGAAGCACAAGTCCATTCTAGTTTCATGAATGATTTAACTCATGGCTTCTTCCATTCTTGTTTCATGCATGATTGTAGAAATTCTATCGAGTTCTTCCGAGCATGTATAGAGCGGACCAGATCGTCTGCGCCAATGCAAGAAGAAGGCCCGGCAGATGCAGTACGAGGTGCGCTATGTGGCCATCTCGACATACTACCACGACGTTCTTGGTGTGAAGATGACCAAGGAAGAAGCGCGGAGGATGGGCATTACCTTGGAGAGGCCCGAGTACTTGGCGGTAAGTATAAAAGATTTTTCATTATGCTTTCATTATGCTTTCATTACCATGTGGTACATTTCACCATTTCATGTTGACATGCCATTATGCTTTTATTATGTAGGTGTGTCCAAATTGGTGTTATGGAAAAGACGAGTCTGGCGGTATTGGTGGATCTTTGGTGTGATGGGGCTGGAGCACAGGCGGCTATGAGAATAAAAATAAGGCTAACCGAGGGAATGAGGGAGTACATGCTCAGGAAACCGAAACCACTATCTCCACAAGGCGCTTAATGTATGACTAACCCCATTAAACATTCTTCTTCTTCTATTTACCATCATTTTCTTATGTATGACTAACATCTGTTTGGTGGTGCAGGAGGAGAACTGGCGGCCGCTCACACATGCAAAGCGTGGAGATCGCCCATCTGTGGAAGGACCCCAAGCTGGCGAGCCCAAGTACTACGGCAAGAAGACCGCGTGGAGGAAGGAGGCCTACTCCATGGCGTGTCTGAGTTACATCCTGACACACCCGACCCCATTGCGGTGGATCTGGACAACAGGCGGTGGTGAGCATGGGGCCCAAGGAGCACGGTCGGGAGGCGGTTCTCGATCTGTGGTCACTCCGACTATCTCCTACACACAGCTTCGTCGGATCGACCCGAGCTGAGCCAGCCTGCGAGCCAGCCCGGTGTCCAGCCACAGTCCCTCTTTCAGAGCAACAATCATAAGTATTTTCCCTCTTATCTTCATTGCTCACTTTATTTTCCGCATCTAGTAGTTTTATGAGTTCCATCATGTCATACCGTAGGCCTACTGAGTACACACGCCAGAGACCATGGCGTGACATCGAGGCTTCATGAACACCAAGTGCAGAGGGATCGCCACCGGAGCAGGCTTTTCAGAAATGGCGGCGGCGGTGTGTCCTCGATTGCAGCCAGACACAATGCCCTCTAGCACAACCAGTCTGCTGACCTTTGAGGAGTTTGTGGCACGAACGCTGGCCCTCGCCGTTAGTTCATCCCCAATCTATTCACCCAAAGCATGTCATGCCTTTCAACACGATCATATATCCCATTAATATGTCTTTTCAACATCCGAGGAATGTGGATCTACCGTTGGCGGTGGTCTTCGCACACTCTGGAGACACGGGCCCGACCACTCCGATCCACGGAGGCGGAGGCGGAGGTGGAGGCGGTCTTGGCGGTAGCGCCATGGAAGCTTGGACGACACAGGCTTGGCGCTCTTAGCGGTGGCGACCTCCATGGTGCTCGGCGTCTGGCGCTTAAGCCTTTGGGTCACATTGTGGCGGTTCTCGATGTTGTGATACTTATATGCTTGTGATGTTTCTTATCTTATTGTTGTTCGTGAGATTCTTATATGCTTGGTGGTGATGATACTTATATGTTTATGCTTTGTGATGTTTCTTATGATGTGTGATGATGAATTTGTTGTGTGATGCTTGCTCCTTCTCATTACGTGATGCTTCTTATATATGCTTCTTCTTATATATGCTGTATATTCAAATGAATTAAGTGAAAAGAAAGAAAAAGAAAAAAAAACTGGGCGAAACTATGCCGACGGCCTAGCCGTCGGCATAGGCCCGGCGTGAGCTCCCAAATGGGCGACACGTGGCGGTCTATGCCGACGGCCCGCCATCGGCTTAGTTCTGCCCAGAGTGCCCGATTGCCGACCGCGCAGCGCGTCTATGCCGGCAACCTGGCCGTCGGCTTAGTTCTCCCCCGAGTGCCCGATTGCCGACATCGCAGCGCGCCTATGCCGGCAACCTAGCCGTCGGCTTAGTTCTGCCCTGAGATTGCCCGATTGCCGACCGTCGCAGCGCGTCTATGCCGACGGCCTAGCCGTCGGCTTAGTTCTCGCCCGAGAGTGCCCGATTGCCGACCGTCGCAGCGTCTATGCCGGCGGCCCAGGCCGTCGGCATAGTTCTAAACTGCCGACGGCCGTGCCGTCGGCATAGGCAAGTTTCAGAGAACGGCGGCTCGCCACGTGGCACCTCTATGCCAACGGCCCGGCCGTCGGCATAGTTCTAAACTAAAGCCGACGGCCAGGCCGTCGGCATAGAGGTGCCACGTGGCGAGCCGCCGTTGCTCAGCAGTTGACGGCAGCCGCCGTTAGGCGATGGCGTTGCCGACGGCCAGTGCCGTCGGCATAGATGTACGGCCACCGTCGGGATATGGTGTATGCCGACGGCCTTTCTATGTCGACGGTCATCCTGGCTACGCCGACGGATATGTTGCCGACGGCCCTATGCCGACGGGGGCCGTCGGCATAGGCCTGTCCCGACGGCTAGTCAACTGCTGGAGTGGTGGAACGTACTGGAAGCGTGGTGGAAGATGTTGTTTGACATCTGCAGGAGTGGCGTGCTGCTCATGAGAGAAAGATCAAGATTCCAAGCATGATACTAGTCCAGCGTTGGAGTCCGCCAGAGCAGGGGTGGACCAAAGCGAATTCTGACGGAGCCGTTCTTCGTGACCATGACGGAGCTTTTAGAGGTGCGTCTTGCTATATTTTCCCTGGACGGTGGTGCTCCCTGCCATACAAACGGGTATCCAGCGGCCACGTTTGGAGGTCGACACCAAGGGACTGGCAGCCATGTTGAGTGCTCCAGACAAAAAATCTATCAGCTTCAGTGCCTCTGATTGAGGAGATCAAGGCGTGAGGTGCACATGCCCCGAGCAACAGGAGTAGTGTCACAGCACAGTGTCGCCCCGCGCGCGACGGGATGGTGCCGATGGCCGCGTCTACCAGATGCTGGCACATGCCTGGGTTGACGGGGCGAGCGAGTGGCGGTTTGAGAGGCTTGAGACGCAGGCATTTAGGCTCTATGTTTTTCTTTTTCTTTTCAGGGCCATTTAGGCTCTATGTTTGATATGCAATTGAAAATAAATTTATACAAGTATAATATGTTGAATTCATACTCTAAGATGACCCCTTCTCATAAACAAAAGCAGAATTCCAAACCCATCAATTATCTTTTGAGGATGCAATGTGAATTTCAAGCAGCACACGAAAAAATCATATATAATTGTATAAAACAATGCCACAAAACAATAACAATCGACAGGTTGAACAACTTCTTCACAGTATGGTCATAGCCTAGTTAGTCTATTGTATAGTATAAAAATTGGAATCAAATATCAGAATGTTTATTTTCTTGGTTGAACTTCAAAAGAACATATAAACATTGTCCATGTGATCGTGGTGTCAATGGAAAGTTTGTAGAAAGATACCCAAAAAATATATAGCAATCCCGGAAGAACTGAATTAGTTTACTTCTTGGATTTGGGCTGCTTGTTATTTTCAAAATTTGAAGGCTCGACAGCTGCGGTAAAGCCACTCATGAGAGTCACAGCGGGCACCGCTTGCGAGCAGGAAGAGTCGGAAAGTTTCCCCCCCATTCTCAGTTTATCTCAGCTTCTCCTGGAGTGGAACTACATACAAACAATAGTCATTCAGAGAAGGGCCTTCAGAGAATGCAAACAAAAATTTCTCAGAGCCTTCACTTAACTTCAATGAAAGAACAAATTGCAATCGACAGCAGCGTAGGTCGGTTCACACAACAGTCATTCAGACCATCAGAATGAAAAGTAATGCCAGTAGAACCCATGACAAAAAGTTATAGGCCAGTTCAACCAGAAACAATTATCACACAACACACAAACAAAGTGCAATTGCACATCACCAAGATGCCACAACAGATTAATCACTATAGATCCAATACAAATATACGGGTGCTATTACATCTCACATGCCATCAAAGAACTTATAGATGGTCATCACTTCCACAGAACTTAGAACCCTCATCTTATATTGAGTGCTCTCACATAAGACAGGACAGGAATCATACAACTGGCTAGTTAAATATGTAGTGCAGGATAGATAGTTAAACATGCAGTGCAGGATAGATTTCCATTCATCAGTTCACTTGGTGAGCCAGTCATCACTTCAACTGCTGAGTTGATAAAGTGTATATGACGTGAGAATCCCTCCACAACTAACGCCAGCAGCAGCGGCCAAGAGGTCCTTCCTGCGCTTCCTCTTGATTATCTTCGCGACTTCATTGAGCACCCTCTGGCTTCAATAGGGGTAAAGGACGGAGGGTTAGGACCAATACTATCATGAATGAATCAATCTACCGTGTTTAGTGTCTTACCGTAATTCTGGATCAAGGCTGTCGATGGCGGTAGGAGGGTTGCTGGAGGTTGCCTACAAGCAATTGATACTAATCGTTAGAGCTGGGATGGTACCTAATGTATGCTGAAGGTTTCGTACAGAATTAACCAGCAACGTAGTAGCTGAACCCATATTGCTAGGTTTGTCTAAAAATCTATATTGCGAAATAGGGCAATCAAGGCAATCTGTCTGCTTCTAGCAAAAGAGGGATCCTGGACAACAGATGGTGATGCCGAAAACAAGCATGGGATGCTCTTTTTTGATGAAGTGGTATTTATTTGTAAAATTTTGGTTTTCGACAGTTGCAAAATTGCCAGTTAATGTTAAAAATTAAACCAACATAAGCAGGGACTATGTACCCCAATCTCCATCATTGTATCAATCTCTAGTACTTATACAAGAACATTCAGGGAACTGAAAATGTATCGCTAATTTCATTTAAAAAAACTATATTGCTCGTAACAAGAGGGATCCTGGAGGACACATGTCCTAGAGCCTGGTTCGACGAGCGGTGGCCATCGGCAAGGTTTTTGCTTTTAGGTAAAAAAGTCGAAGCTGAATGCCGAAACTTTAACCAACAAAGCACGCAGTGACTACCAAGAATCCAAGATCATGCAAACAAATTCGCGCCGACAGGCAAAGACAAGGATAGATGTGCGGTACCAATCGCGCAACGCAGCACGGTGAATCGATCGATTGGATCAACCAAAGACTACGATAAGACCGCGGTAGAAGATCGAGATGGGTAGCGAACCGGAGCCCGGGAAGACGCGAACACCCGCTGGACGGCGACGGGGAGCTTCTGCTTCAGGTTCGCGGCCATCGTGCGCATCGCCATGGGACCACCAGCCAAGCAGATCCGGACGAGCAAGAGGACGGCGGCTAGGCTAGGGTTTCCTTCTCTCCCTCTCCGACGCACGAAGTGATTTCCTCCACGAATCGCAACCGGTCTCCAAGTGGGCAGGCCAGCTTTCGGGCCTTGGGCTTGGGCACGAACACATTAACGTGCTTGCTCGCCTCCGTCGCTCGGCCGCTTCCTCTCTCTCGTTCGTTAGGTTTTTCCCGGATTAGCGGTTTTTTTAAATGCAAAATGTTTACAGAATTCCATAAAGTCATGAATTTTAAAATTTCATGACCTTGAAAAAAATCAAACATTACAAACTACGAAAATGTTCACCGAATTTTAAAAACAATCCTGACTAGTTTATAAACTTTTAATGACATTAATGAATATGGAAAATGTTCGCAGATTTAAAAGGTTTAATTTTTCCCATGAATTTTAAAGAAATCCTTATTTTAAAAAGTTAAAGAATTTGAAAAATGATGTGGATTTTAAAAACACAAATTTAGAAAAACTCGTAAAAACTAAAAAGATCATGCTTTAAAAAAATTAAATACAAAAAAGGGGAAAACCTAAAAGAAAACCAGTAAAGCAAAAAGGAAATAGAAATTTAAGCTTCCCAAAACTAGTTTCTGTAATGAGTTGATTTTTGGCATACGTAGCACTTTAGATTTTCCTCCACTATACCTTGGCGGCTAGGGGAAACTCTTCTCCCCAGGCTTCGTGGTCGAGTGCCTGGATTAGCCTCCCCTTCGTCTGACGCTCATGCAACCTGTGGCGAGGAGAGAAATCACAGTGTCTTTGCTCCGGCTGGTAGTTATGTTAGGGTATTATATAGTCCTTGCGGGTGCAGCGCTCGGGCGGATGACGACATTTCTTCTCCGAATTTGTCTTTCGGGCTTTGGTCCTCCTCGAATTCATCCATCTAGACATAGTCAACGGAGGTCCGGTGTAGATTCTTACGTCTCCTTGGGGCGGCGAGGTTAGGGTTTCTCTCATGTGAGGTCCGATGTATATTATAGATTTATTGCCCTTGCGCTATTGTTCTATTTAATTTTATTAGTCATGGGAGCAAATACACTCTTTCCCTTGCACTATGTTATATTTAATTTGTAGCAGTCACGGGTACAAAAAAAATCTTGCCCTTGTGATTATACACCAACTTTTTTTGGAAAAAAATCACAATTTTTCTCGCTCACAAAATTATGTCTTTTTCACATTCTGTGACTATGAATTTGAGATGATAGGAGCCTATGTATTCATTTGTAGTTCGGGTCTTCTAAATTTGTATTGATAAATGGTTATATACAGAAGACAAATATCCCACATCCCATGCACGTCCTGTCAGTTCTCCATGCAATACCTCCTTATGGCCGCTGCGTCCACAGCTTGCTCACAACAATTAGGCGGACCGAGCGAAGCTTGCAATCTCATTGGTTAATGCTTGCCGCCACCATCATTTTCGGCTGCCAGGATGCATTGCGTAAAAGTGCATTGCACATACTGGCGCATCTTGACCGCCCTTCAACCATATGAGAGATCAAGGGTCGGCCCTCAACCACCATCAGACCACTGGGCACCAGCGAGAGACACGTGGTTCGGACTGGGGACAGTGGTTCGATGAAGACGTGATACTCGGCATCGGTCTATGATGATCGGTGGTTCTATGTTATGGGGTTTCAGTCGTGTGAGTTCACAACCCTGGAGACTCGACCGGGACAACAGAAGTTTGACGTGTTGTAGCAGTGAGGCATGCGGTAAGCACAGGACACAGCGACATACCAAGACACTAGTGGACATGCATGTGGTCAGACGAAGTATGCCGAGCGTGCCGAAGCAGTGTTATCAAGTATCAGATTTAAATTGGTGACTGGGTCTATTGGTCCGGTCCAAGAGATGGATAGGGGTCCAGGGATCCCAACGCACCACATGATCTCCCCGTCTCCAAGTGATGTTAGAGCACCAACACCGCTGGAGTGGCTGCCGGTGCTGGACATGGTCGCCGAAGATCAAAAGTTGATGGATTGGAGAAAAGGGGAGCGGAGTGAAGTGAGGCTAGCTAGGGTTCGATCCGGATGGTTTTTTTTTTTGGTCATGGTGGGCCAGAGGTGCGCCCGGGACGACTCATGTCCGCTCTACATATTTATTTATTTTAAACGGAGACAAAAGATTTACCTCATCTATTAATTAAGAAGAAAATAGAGTTTGTTACAATCGACCCGAAACAACGACATGGATTATTTCTCTCATGACATAAGTGACCCTAGATTTGAGTTGAATATGGAAGATGCCGGTCAATCAAACGTATGAGACCGGTTTGAGGCGTCCGGACGGGTAGGGTTTTTTGACCGATCAGTAACCGGTCCGTCCGTCGGGCGTTTGAGCCTGGTTTGAGACGTCTGACGATAGATGCTGTTAGCGCACATGGCCGAGCAGTCTTCCCGTTGCTGCCCCTCAGTCGCCGTGACCACATGGGTGAACGATATCGTTCACCAGCCATGCATGGCAACGCGCGCAAGATTTGGAATTTGCCTCTGTGAAGGCTGTGCAGAGGTTGAACTAAGGATGGAGAATGAATGGTAGTGAGTCTCGTGTTCTTAAAGAAGACTTGTTTTTTCTTCAAAAGACTTTGATTGGTCGAGTAACGCCTTTTCTAAGAGACCCCCGAGACAAGTCTTGGCTCGATTGACCATTGATGTGCGGTTGGATGTGCCGCCATTCTGGTTTATTGGCTCCCTTCGTATTTGTGTCAAATGTTGATTATAGATTTAACCAATAAATTATTAATTAATGTATGTCATAAAAAATTATATTGCTAAATTCGTATTTGAACATACATAGTTTACAATGATATAAAATTTTGTGACATGCATTGACATTTTATTAATTAAATCTATGATATAAAATTTTCCGGGGTTAGTTTGTATGCACCACAGGCCAACTAAGGTCATCTTTATCATGGTCTCTTCACAGTCGCACATGACTTCACAACTTTGTACATGTTCTGCTATATTGTCATAAATCCAGTTTGGAAAATAGGCATCACTTGAGCTCTCTGTATTATCTTTTTCTTCGTTTATCTGTCCCCCTACCATTTCTAGCAGCATCATACCGTAGCTATAAACATCTCACTTTGTCGAAACGACACCAAAACCTCTAGAGAATACTTCTGGAGCAATGAATCCAATGGTACCTCTTGCTTCGGCAACAGAGAGGATGCTATCCTTGAGGTGGCACAGTTTTGCTAGACAAAAATCTGCTATTTTTGGACTAAAATTTTGGTCTGCTATTTTGGAACAGAGAAACGCCCGGGGCGGCATCCCTAATTCACCCATGTTCCTCTCGGACGGTGGCTGGAGATACTTAAGGTTTCGAGCTTCTTGATATCAACAATGAGTAAAGAGCCGTTCTCGTAGAAGATGTGAAGGACCTTGAACCCGATAGTACACGAGGTCTGGAGTGTTGTTACTTGTTAGTGCAACTTACCTTGAACCCGAAGCTAAGCCTACAACATGTCGTCTCGTTTGCTTGCTCTGGAACAAGCAGCCCGAAGGGCTCCGACATCTGAGATGGTTAGAGCATTACTAGTAGAACCCTTAAACCCTCAAATCCTTAAAGCACTTTTAAGGGTTGAGAAGTGCCACTTTTTGACACTTTTAAGGGTTGAAAAACAGGGGCAAATACTAGAACCCTCAAACCCAACCCGTAAACTGCTTTAAGGGTTGGATTTAAGGGTTCTAGTCTTTGCCTCAACCCCAACCTTTAAATCTATCATTTGAGAACTCACAATTTATGACAACAAGAACACAATCAACTTCCAAACAAACTACCAAATGACAATCATTGATGCATGGTTTAATAGGTTACATCACAAAATCATCATCTTCCTCCTCTCATCGGCACCATCACCAAAAGTTGCACCTCGGCGCCATCTCCTAGACCACAAGCGGGCTACATCAAGCATCTCCATGGCCGCACTCCAACGAGAACAAGCGGCCTTGATCAACTCCCACCAGCCTTGAAGCGACCGGTAAGTGCGATGGATGAACCCACTAGTCTTCAGCTTGATCCTACAATAGACGTCCTCGATCCTTTGCCAATAGAGTTTACCGGTTTGATCGGTGCCGGTGGTAGCATCCATTCCCACAGCTGCCCAAGCACGAACCAAGAGGACATCTTCCGCCTCGGTGTAGTTTGTCGACCGAGCGTGTGGGCGGGAAGCGGCGGTGAATGCCTCCACCCCTATCTCGGCCACCTCCTCCTCGTCATCCCCTTCATCCTCCTCATCTTCCTCCTTTTCCTCCAAGTCGTCGCCAACCGTAAAGGGGTCTAGAGTCGAGCTCGAGGTCCACCTCCGCGTTTTGGAGGAGGTCCATGAACGAGGATGGGGTTGCCATTTCTCGAGCACCTCGTGCTTGGCGGGAGGAGGTTCGGCGGCGGTGGCGGGCGGGGCCGCGGCCGCGGCGGCGGGCTTCTTCCGCGGCTTCTTCACGGCCGGGGCGAGCCGACGACCTTGGCGGCCCTTCGAGGCCTGACGGCCGCCGCCGCCGGCTCTTCTTGGGGCGGGCGCCGGGGCGTGGCGGGGCGATCGCCGGGCGGAGATGGGGGCAGGCGGGAGGCTGGGAGGCGGGAGGAGGCGCCAGAGCCGCCCGCCGCCGCCGCCCGACGTGGTCGCCGCCACCACGTCGGCGACGGTCGGGCGGGCGGGGCGGGCGGGCGGGGCGGGCAGGCGGGCGGGGCGGCGCGGCGGCGGCGGGGCCTTCCATGGCCGGCGCGGCGGGAGGCGGCGGGAGCGGAGAAGGAGCGGTTGGCTCCCGCGCGATGAGGAGGAGTGCGACGAGGAGGAGTGCGGGTTGGGGGGAGATTTTCCCCTCAACCCCTACTTCTACAGATTGCAAAGTCGTTTGAGCGTTGGACCTCTAAATTTTTTTACGGGTTTGAGGGTTTAGAGGTTCTAGTCCACGGCGTTTTTTCGGCGAAAACTGTAAAAAAACAGTTATTTTCAAGGGTTTGAGGGTTTGAGGGCTCTACTAGTAATGCTCTTACACCGGCGCGCCGCATGTTTTGGCCGAGCAACCCAACAACACCAAGCTGGCTGGCCACATCGGAACGACAGCAGATCTGGCGATGAACTGCACGGAGGTCTGGAGGACACAGGGTCGATCAAATACGAGGAGGTGAGGCGGTAGCCAGAGTACTTAGCTAACCTACCATTCCTGTTTCCTAACTTAGTCAAGGGTATGATCTGACTGCAATCTATATAGATGGCTCTGTCTAACTCAGTCAAGCCTTTGTCTGCATCTAGTCCTCGTCTCTTCATATGATTCACATGTGCAAAAAATATTAGTAACATGATAATGCCTTCAAAAGAAAATTAGCTGGTTTTCTTGAGAGTCTTAACGTTTGCTGAATTTATCAGATGGAGTGAATTGCAAAAAACATCAACACTTCAGGCTAGGTTTGCAGGAACCATACATTTACAGAATTGTGCCAAAAAGCACTAATTTTTTTCATAATTTTTTGCAAAAACACTAGTTGTCGGCTTTGGGCGTTTTAGTGACGATTATGACAGATGGGCTCCGCAAATGATGATGTGGCATAACTGTTCAGGCTAGACGTCGTTATAGATAAATTTTACCCAAAACCCCCTCACTTCTTTAAAAAATAAAAAAACACCGCGTGGTCAAACACCAAGCCCCTCTCTCCCGAGCCGTCGGCGTCCCCATGGCCTCCCGGCGCTGCCCTTCCATCACCAGGCCGCCCTCCGCCGTGCTCCGCACCGGATCCAAGCATATCGGCCTCACCGCCCACGCCCAGCACCGGATCCGGCCACCAGAGGCTGTAGCATGGCCACTGGGTCGGCCTCCACTGCCCCTGCCCTGTAGCATGGCCGCCGCCGCCGCTGCTCGCGCCCGTGCGCGGTCGGCGCTGCTCACTCCCGCCGCTGCTCGCGCTGTCGCGGCGGTGCGGTGGCTGCTCCGTCTTGGCGCGTCCGTCACGGCCGGGCGCGACGGTTGCTGCTCGCCTCTTGCGCGCCGTCGCTACTGCTGCTCATGGCCTGGCCGGCTGCTGCTGCTCGCGGCCCGGCCAAACGCGGGCGGCGCTGCTACTGCTGCTGCTCGCAGCCCGGCCTAAAGCCGCCGGTGCTGCAGCTCGTATCAACTCCCGTAGCATCTCATGGAGCTTCTGCTCCTCGTGGTCCGGCCGGCGCAGGGGTGGCACGGTGGAGATGCTGCTGGCGCGCACGCCGGCGCACTCGAGCTCCACACGCCGACACGCTCGACCTAGGGCCAGACCGCGGCGACGACGTTAGAGGAGGGGAGGGTCAGAGGAGGGGAGGGCGATGGTGTGCCGGAAAGCTCGATCCCGATCTGGATCGGGCGCTACAGGGAGGTAAGATTTTTTAGGGAGGAGAGGAAGATTTTGGTAGGGAGGGGAGGAGTTTTTTAAAAAAGACCGCATCTAACGCCGTCTCGCGCGAACAGTTATGCCACGTCAGCAAAAGCGGGACCCATCTGTCATAATCATGATTAAAATGACCTAAGTCGTCAACTAGTGTTTTTTGTAAAAAATTATGAAAAAAATTAGTGCTTTTTTGGCACAATTACATAAATGTGTGGTTCCTGCAAACCTTGCCTGAAGTGTCGATGTTTTTTACAATTCACTCTATCAGTTGTGCTGCTTCGGTTGATGGTTGAGGACCTCTAGTTTCGGTTGACGTGCTGCATACCGCCTACGGGCAGTGAGAACAGGTATGGGATGCATGGCCAGGTCCCCGCGTCCGCCCGGTTTGCAGCTCAAGGCCGTAACCATGAAAGCTCTTGCTAGCAACAGGGACAGCTAACAACGACCGGAAGGCCATTGAGAAGGTGACATGCAAGTTGAGTTGCTTCTGGGTTGTGTCATGTGCCCGTGGTGGGTGAGAACAGGAACACGGACTATTTTGGCCATGTTTATTTTTCTCTGAGCCAACACGTTTGGTTGCTGCAACTGGTCAGCAACAGTTGCAAGGCAACCCAACCGTTGGAAGGCAACTCTACACAGGATAGTAATTACATTCTTAAATATCTAATTATGAAATAATACAATGAGGTTAAAACCGTAAGCCTGACAAGAATTACATGTACACTGCTGCTAATGGTTTTGTCAAATACTGTTTCAGCATCCACCAGAGCCTAATGCACATCATGGTGAAGACATCATGACTTGGACAGATGCATAGGATGAAGCTGTTGTTGAGTGCAGCGGAGAGAAGAGGAACGGCCGCGGCGGCATCTCCAGTTCACCCATGCTCCTCTCCAACATCTCTATAACCCGGCTCATGGATGGGCGGCTTTCAGGGTTCATCTGTATGCACCACAATCCAACCAAGGTCATCCTTGTTACGATTTCTTCAGTTCCATATTTGGCTTCAGATCCATGCAGCTCACTCGCCAAATTATCCCAAACCCAATGTGGAAAAAATGTTTCACTAGAGCTGTCTGCCTTTCCTTTCTCATCCTTCTTCCCTTGGACCATTTCTAGGAGCATCATCCCGTAGCTGTAAACATCAGACTTTGTCGAGACGGGTCCAAAGCCTCTAGAGAACACTTCTGGTGCGATGAAACCAACCGTCCCTCTCGCTTCGGCCATTGAAAGGACGCTCTCCTTGAGGTGGCATAGCTTTGCCATACCAAAGTCTGCAATTTTGGGACATAACTCATCATCTAGAAGGATGTTGTTAGGCTTGATATCGAAATGGATGATGCAGGTGTTGCAACCCTGGTGTAGATACTCCAACCCTCGTGCGATACCGATCGCAATCTTTAGGAACATCCCCCATCCGGTGGCTTGTTTGGAACTCTCTGAATAAATGTGCTTCTGCAAAGAACCATTGGACATGTACTCGTATATAAGTGCTCGGTGAGATCCATCTAAACAAAAACCGAGCAGACTGACAATGTTGACATGAGAAGTCCGGCCGATGCTCATAACTTCATTCAGAAAATCTTCTCCGTTGCCTTTTGATCCTTTCAGTAGCTTCACTGCAACCGTTCTGCTATCTTGCAGGCTTCCCTTGTATACCACACCATATCCACCTTCTCCCAGCTCATCCTTGAATGATCTTGTTATTTTCTTCAGCTGTGAATACTTATACCTCTTCAGGGCAAGAGATTCACATTTTCTTAGCATTTCGTCGATATTCGATGTATTGCTAGAGTAAATCCTGAAGATTGCTGATCTGATATTTTTCCTCTGACGGTACATCAGACAAGCAAGACAGGCGAAAACCAAGCTAGACGCAGCAGACAGCGAAACTGAAAGTGCACAAGAGGTACAATTAGATGTGAGCAACTGAACATGAAGCAGCTTAAAACATTATGTATACTATAAACCTTACCTATCAAAGTGAACCTCCTGTTGTGTTTAGTATCTGCATGAAGATGAACAGATTATCAATATAGTGATGGTATTGCATATTCTGACAGAAAATATGCATCTCATGGGTCATGGCAGGCAGCTTACCACAAGTCGACTGGTGCATGCTACCGTCTGAGCAAAGGCACGTGAACGCTGATGTGTTGGCATCGTAGCGGCACCGCCCACCGCTCGCCTTGCAGGCATTGCAATCGCCGACGGGCTCCCACTCCAGGAGGAACCCGCCCTTTATGAGCTGTCTATAATTGGCCGCCGTCATGCCTGCCGGCTCCGCCCCGAGCACCGGAAATATGGCGGTCTCGCAGCTCCCTTCATTCGCGGGGGGCTGGCCCATGCCGTAGTTTCCCCCGAGGTACACGTACATGCCTCTGGTGTTGGGACTGCAGTTGGTCACCGGGGCAGCACCAGGCGGCGGACGCCTCTCCTTGCAGCTGTACAGCACGTAGAGCTCCCTGTTCCTGCGGCTGATGCTGAACCTGTCGGTGATGGCGAAGGCCGAGGACACGTTGAACAAGATGTTGCACGCGACATCGGCGGCCACGAGGACGTGGACGACGACGAGGGAGCGGCTGCCGTAGTCGATGTCAAGGACCTTCATGTAGGAGGTGCCCACGAAAGCGCCGGCCGCCGAGTCGTTGCAGGTGAGCTGGAACGCCGGCGGGCCGCAGGAGAACCTGTCCTGGCCGGCCAGCCAGAACGGGTACGCCAAGGTGAGGTTCCCGCATGTCACCGGCGGGCAGCCTGCGTCTTGGGCGGTGCCATTGGCGGCGGCTGCCGGCGGATACAAGGTGGACAAGATTGGTAAGATTGTTAGGAGTAGCAACGAGCTGGGATGCATGCCTGAATTTTGGATATTTCTTTCGTGTGCAGCAGAAAGCCTTCAAGAACGTGATGATTTGAGACTAGAACAGTCCATCCTGGTTTTGCACTCGAGTTTGTGGTGCAGTTTGGACTTGTCTCGCCGCGTGCAGCCGGCTAATTTGACTTTGGCATTCCATGCCAAAAATGTCGTCTACCAGTCTACGTAGCACGAGATACTTCTGGATGGCCAGTCTCTCTCTAGTGTTGAACTCTACTTTTCCAGGGTGAACCTGTCTCTGAGGGTGTGTTTAATTGCTCGCATAATTTTTTGCCACTTTGCATACTTATTCCAATTGGAAATAAAAAATCATATAAGACCTGGTCGTATGCAGTCAAACTGGAGACCCGGTTTCCTGTGTGATACCTGGCAACCGAATCTCAAAGCAGCCCACCCCCTTTCCTGCGCTCCCCTGCTCTTTCAGCTTCTAATCTGAATCCCGTTCATCTTCCTAATAGAAACCCATCTCTGTCTTTTTGTAGTGTCCCGTAATATAGATTTATGCAGCACCAAGATACAGCAGGAATTTGGGGGATGAGAGGAGGGTACAGGTGAGGAGGAAGAACCGAGGTGAGTAGATACAGAGAAAGGATAAGAAGTTGCAGAGACTAATCAACCTACTCTCCTACACGGCATGACCAACCTATATACCGGACACACACCCACACGCTTACAGATGGTCCCAGGACCCACCCGCCAGCTCACAGAGCTCTCTCGCCTGGATCTTCTGAGCCAGGCGACTCGTTGTCCGCCAACGCAGGCGTAGGCGTGACACTTGCCGCCGCTTGAGATGGAGCTTCATCCCACAATGAAGAAGACGGAAAACGATGCTTGACCACCTCATAGTTCTCCCATGTGGCGGAATCATCTGGCAGATCACCCCATTTGACAAGCACTTGAGTTGTGGCCCTGTTGCCATCACGGACCATGCGGCGTTGCAGGATTGCTGACGGAAGCTTATCACAGAGCACCAGGTCCGGCGGCGGAAGCTCGCTGAAAACCGGCGAGTAATCGGCCGAGAAAGGCTTTAGCTGTGAAATGTGGAAGACTGGATGTACTTGGGCAGCAACCGGCAATTTCAGGTGGTACGCGACCTCTCCAATTCGTTCCAGAATGGTGTATGGTCCAAAGTATTTGTATGAAAGCTTGTGACAGGGGCGATTGACCACTGAGTGTTGTGCATAGGGCTGCAGCTTCAAGAGGACCTGCTCACCGACGACAAATTGACGCTCGGTGCGGCGACGATCTGCCTGTGACTTCATGCGTTGCTGGGCTCGCAGAAGATGCACCCTTAGCAACTCCGTGTGCTCTTGATAATCCGCTGCGGTGTCCGCAACTGGCGAGGCCGAATCAACAGTGATGTTTGGCATGCCACCAAAGTTGGGTTCTCTTTTGTACAGTGCATGGAAGGGAGAGCACCCAAGAGAGGAATGGTGGCTGGTATTGTACCAGAATTCTGCCATTGCCAACCATCGCCGCCAAGTCTTGGGACGATCCTGAACAGCACAACGCAGATATTGCTCAACACACTGATTAACCCGCTCGCTCTGCCCGTCAGTTTGTGGATGATGCGCCGTGCTGTAATGTAGTTTGGTGCCCACTGCCTTGAACATGTCCTTCCATATGTGACTCGTGAAGATCTTGTCACGGTCCGAAATGATTGACAATGGTACTCCATGCAAATGAACAATCTGATCCACAAACAGCTTGGAAACAGTAGTCGCTGTGTAAGAATGATGTAAGGGCAGAAAATGTGCATACTTGGTCAGACGGTCAACGACGACCAAAATCACATTGGCACCATCAGACATTGGCAAACCTTCCACAAAATCCATTGTGATTTCCTGCCATGGAGCTTGGGGAGGTGGCAAAGGCTGCAGAAGCCCAGCAGGTCTAGTGTGTGGATGCTTAGCGTGTTGATAGATTGGGCATTGCTTAACAAATAGCTCCACAGCCAATTTCATGCCTGGCCAGTAATAGAGTTTCTTAGCACGCTGATACGTTGCTTGAATACCGGAATGTCCGCCCACAGCACTGTCATGCAGAGAAGCTACCAATTTAGTTTGTAGTGCCAAATTTTCACCAATAACCAACCTGCCCTTGTACTTGATTAACCCGTGTTCTAGTGCATAGCCCTTGTCATCAGGAGAATGAATGGCTAGTTGCTGCAACAGTGTCATCATTTCAGTATCAGTGTGGTACGAATTCAGAACCTCTTGTACCCAGTCTGGCCGGCAAACTGAAAGGGTTTGGGTTTCAAACCGATGAGCGACACGGGACAGAGAATCTGCAGCCCCATTATCCACGCCACGCTTGTATTTGAACTGAAATTGCAAACCAATTAATTTTGCCATAGCTTTTCGTTGCAAATCGGACGTGAGTTGCTGATCAGTGAGATTGCAAAGGCTCTTATGGTCTGTCAAGATGGTGAATGGACCTCGCTGTAGGTACTGACGCCATTTGTCGATCGCCATGATCACTGCAAGGAATTCTTTCTCGTAGATTGATAACTTGCGATTCATAACACCCAGGGCTTTGCTCATGTATGCAATAGGGTGACCCCGTTGCATCAGTACTGCCCCCACACCTGTGTCACAGGCATCTGTCTCGACGGCGAAAGGCACAGAGAAATCCGGAAGGGCGAGAACAGGGGTACGAGCCATCACAGATTTCAATGTCATAAAGGCCTCAGTCGCTTGATCATTCCACTCAAAACCCTTTTTGGTGAGTAACTGGGTCAGCGGCTTGGAAATTAAGCCATAATTCTGCACGAATTTTCGATAGTATCCTGTCAGGCCAAGGAAACCACGCAGTTCAGTCGCTGTTGTTGGTAATGGCCATTGTTCCATTGTTGTTGTCTTCTCAGGATCAGTAGCCACACCCTCAGAAGAAATAATATGGCCGAGGTACTGAATGCTTTGTTGGCCGAAGGAACATTTGGTCAATTTGGCAAAGAATTGTGAGTTCCGCAGTGTTTCCAGCACAAGGCGCAGGTGTTGCAAATGCAGGGTCCATGAAGCACTGTAGACCAGTATGTCGTCCAAAAACACTATCACAAACTTGCGTAGGAATGGGGCAAATATTGAGTTCATGACACACTGAAAGGTAGCCGGTGCGTTGGTGAGGCCGAAAGGCATTACCCGAAACTGAAAATGGCCATGATGTGTTTTGAACGCTGTCTTTGCTTCATCAGCTGGGCGCATTCGGATTTGATGGTAGCCTGCCCGTAAGTCCAGCTTTGAGAAGAATTGGGTTCCCGCAAGCTCGTCCAGTAATTCATCAACAATTGGAAGTGGGAATTTGTTTTTGACAGTAAGATCGTTGAGACGGCGATAATCGATGCAAAAGCGCCATGTATTATCTTTCTTCTTCACAAGTAAGACCGGAGAGGCGAAGGGACTCATGCTGGGAATGATCACACCGGCTTGTAGCATTTCCATAACTTGTCGCTCGATCTCATCTTTTTGCAAGGGAGAGTATCGATAGGGTCTGGAATTTACTGGTTGTGCATCCTGTTGCAGAGTGATGGCATGGTCCAAAGATCTTCGAGGTGGCACACAATTTGGCTCGGAAAACACATCTGAAAATTCGGTTAGCAATGTCAGAAGATCAGGTGCTAGAGGAGACTGCTGCTTGTCCACCGTCGAGAAATTCTCAACTACAGCCAGGGCCCATACTTCATTGTCATCCAACCATTTCACTAGTTGTTCTGCATGCAATTCCTGTAACACCCCTTGCTCTGCAACTACAATTCCTTGTAGGGTAATCAGTTGGCCGTGATACTGAAATTGCATGGTCTTCTCTCCCCAGTGACAGTTCATAGGACTGAAACAAGTGAGCCAATCCATTCCAAGAATGGCATCATATGCCCCCAGCTCAAGGATGCGCATGTCAGTAGAAAATTCATGGCCCTGGGTGCACCACTTCAGTCCTTGTACTCGAGAGTCTGAATGCAGAAACTGACCATTGGCAACTCTAACCGGCACTGCTGGAGCTGCTGTAACAATGCAGTTGGCACGCTCAGCAAAAGATTGGGTCACAAATGTATGTGAGCTGCCCGAATCGACCAAAAGCAACATTACCTGGCCATCAACAGTAGCCTGCAAACGAATCGTGTGTAACGATTCAGTACCCGCGAGAGCATGTACAGATAACTGACAACATCCCCAGTTGTTGTTGTTGTTGTTTCATCGAGAAGACTCAGGGCATGAACAGCTTCATCAGAAATAACTTCCCCATAGTCCCCCACTTCGATGGTCAACAATTGCCCCGTTCGACGACATTGATGCTCTTTGTTGTATTTGTCCCCACACTTGAAACAAAGACCATTAGCACGACGAAAATCACGGAGCTGACGTTCACGGTTGAAATCATCATTACCAGTGCGACGCGGCCAATCTGTGCGTGGTGTTGTTGTCATAGTTGGCTGCACTGTTGAGGTAGGTGGGTGCTTGGTTGGTGCAGGAGGACGCCCACGAGGCCTGTGTGTCTCTCCTTCTTCTTCCTGGATCCTGGCCAAAGACGCCGCACGCGTGACACTGGAGGGCGCCTGCAACCGTACGGCACACCTGATGTCATCCCTCAGTCCAAGCATGAACTGGGTGACAAACCACCGTGAGTTCAGAGAAGGATCGAGAGCTGTCAGATGGTACATGACAGTCTCAAATTGTTGCTTGTACTCGGCAACAGATCCTGTTTGTTTGAGTTGCAGTAACTTGGACAACTGACTGTCATACTCATCTGCACCAAATTCCTCCAAAATAGCTGCTAAAAAATTATCCCATGAGACTGGGCGCTGCCAGCGTTTTAAACGCCTGGAACCACATTGCAGCATGCCCCTCCAAGTGCAAACTGGCATGGCTCACCCAATGATGCGCTGGTGTCTTATAGAGCTCAAAATATGTCAAGCACATGTCAATCCACAACTGTGGTGCCTCCCGTTGAAATTTAGGAAAATCCATGCGAGGAGGACGAGCAGTGTATCCACTGTATCCATCGTACTCTGGCATCTCTTGATGTTGTAGTGAGGGCGGTGCAGCGACATAAGCAGGTGGCTGTCGTGGTGTATCCAGTAGCGGAGCGCCGCCGCTGTTGGCCAGTAAGGGAGCCTTGCTAGTGGTGGGGATGACGAGCGGAGGTGCCGAGGCGTGCGCCGCGAGCGACGGCATGGACTTGGTCGATTCGCCGAGGCGGCGCTTGACGCCGTCCAAATCCTCGCCGAAGTCGTCGATCTGCTGGCGCAAATCACTGACGTCCTTCCCAATCGCCTTCACCTCGGTCGTCATCACATCAAATTTCGCCAAAATCCCCTCCACCGATTTTTGAAGGCCCTCCATTCGATCCAAAATCAAACCGGTCTGGGCAGAGGGCTTCGACGGCGCCGTCGCGGCTCTTCCTAAATCAACTCAAACCCGCTCAGGATTTTGGGCCGATTCGCTGAAGCAAATCAAGGCACCTTTCGCGATGGAATTTTACGAGTCGATTTTGGATTCGCAAGCGGAGCGATTTAGGCTCTGATTACCATATTGTAGTGTCCCGTAACATAGATTTATGCAGCACCAAGATACAACAGAAATTTGGGGATGAGAGGAGGGTACAGGTGAGGAGGAAGAATCGAGGTGAGTAGATACAGAGAAAGGATAAGAAGTTGCAGAGACTAACCAACCTACTCTCCTACACGGCATGACCAACCTATATACCGGACACACACCCACACGCTTACAGATGGTCCCAGGACCCACCCGCCAGCTCACAGAGCTCTCTCGCCTGGATCTTCTGAGCCAGGCGACTCGTTGTCCGCCAACGCAGGCGTAGGCGTGACACTTTTGCATCTTGACCGTGACGGCACGGCAAGATGACGCGGCTCGACGACGGCAGCGAGGCACCGGATAAAGGTACAACAGCCCCTCCATCGGAACCTTCTCTGCCTACGGCTCCACTCATGGTGAGTTCAGCACTAGTGCAATCCTCTTCCTTGAAAATTCTTTGTTCTGGACCATCTTGATTAATCACGGCAAAATGACGCAGCCCGACCGCGGCAACGAGGGACTAGATCAAGGTACGGCAGCCCCTCCACCGAAACCTTCTCTGCTCACAGCTCCACTCATGGTGAGTTCAGTACTAGTACAACAGGGTGGACACGGTCCGGGCCGGTCCAGTCCCGGTCCGAGCCGTCGTTTGGACCGGCCGCCGGCGGTCCGGACCGGACCGGACCGAGCAGCACGGCGGTCCTGATTTCAGGGACCGGACCGGCGACGGTGAAGCCCGGGCCGGACCGAGCGGACCGGCCAACGATCACCGGCGGCGACTTGCACGGGCACAGCGGCGAAGTGTGCGACGTGCGCGGTGCTGTGGTAGTGTGGGTGACATGCGGGAGCGCCGGCGGCAAGGTGGGCGACGTGTGCGCTGGGCGGCGCGGCTATTATCCACGAACCTGCACATATTTGTTCATTAGCAGTTTTTCCTATTGCATGCAAGTAATGTAGCACGTCTATCAGGCCACGATTTTCTGGGTGCGGGTCTTGCCGAGATAAGAGGAGCAAATCTGACGTGTAGTTATTCCTCAAATGGCACCAAGATTTTCTCTCGTATATTTTGTTTTCTGCTCGACCGAATAAAAGGAAACTGCATCGTGGGGTGATGGCCCGTGATTATAGGAAGTCCAAAAAGTACTTGCCTGATTTGGTGGATGCGAAAATCACGGCCGATCGAGTGTTTCTCCCAGATGTAAGCCTGCCTTAACTACGTGCGTCTTGTGCTGAAACGGCTGCCATGGCAGTGCTCTTCCAAGAACTGTATTTTCTGACGAAACTGAAGAAAGATGCATTGTCTGCCGAAACTGAATATAACAGCTTATGGCTACAACTGACGAAACTGTATTTTTTTAAAACTTCGACAACAGTTGTAAACCGACATGGTCGACGGCAGCCAGACAAGGAGGATGGAGTCTACTACAGGCAGGTCAAGACGGCGACGGTCGACGTCGCAGGCAGTTGCAGCCCTCCCTACACTACTGCTCCTTCATGTCGCGCAGGTGAATTCCCACGCGAGAGTCGCCGCTGGGATCCTCGGTCCGCTCGGTCGGCTCGGTCAAAAACAGGACCGGACCGAAGCTTTGTCGGGCTTGATTCTTGAGCTCGGACCGAGTGATTATTTTACCGGGCCAGGACCGTTCGGTCCGGTCCTTAGCAGGCCACGAGCCAGGCCAAAAGCCCGCTCGCCACGTCCAGCCTGAAGTACAATCAAGATTTTTTTCTCGAATACATCATGGAAGGGTGTCATCATTTCATAGAAGAAGGGTCAAGCCTCAAGCGGCCAGTACAACTCCACCACAGATACAATGCCAAATACGCAAACAACTCCACTCTAATCCCCGGGATTAGAACCACGCCTACTACAATCGAAAGCAAAGGAACTCGTCTTGCCCGATCTCCAGCTAATATGGCGAAGAGATGGGGCACCTAGCAACCAGACCGCGTCCTACCGATGCACTACACAACCAAGCCGCGACAACCACCCTAAGACAGACAGGGCCAACGTACCGCCCCACCCAAATCGCCTAGAGATGTCGGCAAGTGGGTGGCAGGACCAAGCCAAGCTAGAGGAAGACGACACGTCGGAAGCGTTGGCAATGGCATACATTGCACCCTGGAGGCCCATGTCTTGAGTGGCAACCCGAACCGCAAACTGAGACGCCCGGAGCTCCAACTCCGAGGTCTCCTCATAGCCAAGGCAGCGCCTTCATGAAGGAAACGACATCGTGACGCCGCCGCTGCCTGTTCCGGTGAACCGAAGCAAGGGTTTCCCCTGACGCTCGAGGAGAGACCCGATCAAGGCCATAGCAGCGCCCCGGCACCCGCAGGCGTCGTCGCAGCCAGCATAGGCCAGCCATGTGGGTATTTCGCCCCGGCCGTTGACCAAAGTCCAAACCACCGGAGCGGAGACAAGGGGATAAGTCGTCGGCAGAGTCCACCACAGCAAGAAGGAAAGCCATATCCTTGTCGATGAAGAACAGCGACACCGGACTCTCCTCCACCAAGGACAACCACGACCGAACGTCCGTGCCGGACAGACTGGCTTGACTGCCGCCCAAAGCCGCCGCCCTGGGATCCGGGAGCCACAGCAGAGCAGAACCTACCGAGCTCCCACCTCTGCGCGTGCCGAAAGCCGGAGAGAAACCGCCCCCAACACCGACAACCATTGATTTGGACCTCCTCCAGATCCACCACGCCCGCAGCACCAACAACATCCCATCGTCACGCCGGAGGAGAGAGCACCCTGACGCGTAGCAGGGCCGCCGATGAGCGCTCGGACCACCACCATCCTCGTCGGAACAAATCTGAGCAGCGGACACCCTGATCCGCCGCGACCAGGCACCACGGGCGACCACCACGTTGCCCCTGCAGCCGTGGCGGTGCCGCCACCATCGAGTCCCTGGGGTCGTCGCTGCAGCTTCCTGGCTCCGCCGGAACGCCTAGCGCCCAGGGACGCCGTCATGCACCGGCCGGAGGGCGCCCCGAAGAGAGAAGAGGCGAACCCGCCACCACCGTCCGCTGGACGAGCTTCGCTCGCCAGCTTCCACCGGCGGCGGCGGGGAGGATGTGGGGAGGTGGGTTGGGGCGGGCGGCTAGGGTTCGCGCGAGCCGCCCCTGGGGGCAGCGCGAGCGAGGGGAAATATTTCTTCTTTCTGGAAACCTCTCCTTGGAATTTTTTTTTCTTTTTGGACTATCTGGATTGATTTTCTTCCCCTCGCAGCAATCGGCAATGAACACAATTCCACCGAGGACGAGCAGCTCCCACCAAGGAATGATGAAAGTAATGTTTCAAGAGTTGGGATGTGCTTTTAATCAGAGTAAACCCACACTCCAAACTACGTCTGTATACATCCGTATGTAGTTCATATTGATATATTTAGAAAGAGTTATATTTAGGAACCGAGGGAGTAGCAATCAGAATGTCTCAAATTTTCTGTGGAATTGGTAGGCACACACGAAACTGTACCCTGCCATTTCCCCCCACTAAATAAGGTGCCGTCTCCCCATTGGCCCGAATAACACTTCAAAAAGAAAAATTAGGATCCTAGCTAGGTTTAGTATATTTATAATTACATCATATATCTCTAATGTTTCAAGCTGCTTCATGTTCAGTTCCTCACCTCTGACTATATCTTTTCTGCACATTCAATTTCGTTGTCTGTTGCGGCTAGCTTGGTTTTCACCTGAATTAAGTACTTGCATGTTGTATCGTCAGAAACAAAATATCAGATCAGCAATCTTCAGAATTAACTATAGCATCAAATATCGACGAAAATGCTGGGAAAATGTGATCTTCTTCCCCTGAAGAGGTATAAGTACTCACAACTGAAAAAAATAACGAGACCATTCAAACATAGGAGAAGGTGGATACGGCGAGCAACAAGTACATAGGAATACCCTTCTCGACGGAGTACTCACCTTGTCGCTAGGTGCAATATTGCCTATTCCGACTCAGCCTTCACTTGATGGAAAGCGAGGAATGGATGGACCACCAACGGCACTATTCTCTAGGCTGAGCCCGAGCCCAACTGCACCGTAAGCATCTCTAGCCGCGCCCCTAACAAGGGCCCTCAGGCGACTTTTAGGCCGCCGGCGCCAAAAAATCGGCCCAGTCGCGTCCTCAAGGGCCCATTTTTCACCGGCTCAGGCTGAAATTGGCGCCGGCGGACCCAACCCGAACCCAACGCGCTGGGGGACGCTCGGGGCGCCGGGCGAATCCTTTTTGGCGTGAAAGAGCCGCGGGCCCTCTTTGAAAGCGACTCGTCGCTCATCTCGCCGCTTTGTCGTCCTCATCGCCTCGTTTCCCTCGGCGAATCAATGCCAAAGCTGTCGCGTGCTGCCGCACCGGTCAGCCTTCTCCATTGATGCCTCACGGGCGGCGCAATGAAGACCGGACGGCGCGCATCCCTCGCCCGCTACGCGTACGCGCGGCGCCTCCGCCTATATAAGCCGACCCCATCGCGCCAGTGACACGCACAGACTCTCCACCGCTGACGCGCCATTTCTCCCACATTCCTCCCTCTCCTTTCGCCGTCTTTTCTCCAGTTCAGAGCATGGCCGAGCGCTTCCCAGGCGACGGCGCGGCAGCGAACGGCTTCGGCCGCCACCACCTTCACGAGGACGAAGCTCGGCTCCTCTTCGAGGCCGAGTACCCAGTCCCGCCGGACATGCGGGTGCCCGGGGCGTGGAGAATCAGCGCCGGCGGGGTCCCGGTGCCACCACCGCCCACCGGGGCGGCGCGGCGTGCGGAGATCGCGCGTATCCGCGCCTCCCTGCCGCGGGCGGCGAGGGAAGGTCCACGGTACGTGCCCGACAGCCTGTTGTGGGAGCCCTACTTCCGCCGCCGCCACGCCGAGCAGCTCGAGGCCACCACCAACGGCGTCGTGCCCTCCGGAAGGCTCAACTCCGAAGGGCGGCGCCGATGGTGGGGCGTGCCCGGCCGCACGCTGGAGGCCGTCCTCGAGGGCGGCAACACGCCGAGGCTGGAGTACCCCGCTCCCCCTTCCTTCTCTTGCCGGCGTGGGAGCTCGTGGACACCGAGGCGCATGGACCCCGGGGCGTCCTCCTCCTCGTCCGGCCGGTCGACCGGCTCTCCCAGCCTCCGCCCCGTCAAGCCAGGACACGCCGGTTAGCCGGCGCACACGCAGCTCCGGCGTCCGCATCGACGACCCCGCCCCCGCCTCTGGCCGCCTCGTCCTCGTCAGGCTGAAGCCGGAGCCCGGCCTCCCCGCGGAGTACGAGGAGATAGCCCGGCGCGACATCTCCGACGAGGATGCCCTACAGTGGGCGCGGGATGACTACCTCCGCGACGAGGTGGTCCGGCAGCGCCGGGCCCTGGAGGAGATAGCCGCCCGCAAGCGTGGGCGCGAGGACGAGCGCGGCATGCTGATCCTCGGCAGCAGCGACGAGGACGAGGACACCCCCGGACCGTCCAATCCGCCGCGCCAACCTGGGGAGGGTTGCAGCAGGGACGGCGACGGCGGAGGAGGCGACGACGATGACGGCGACTACACGCGGTTCTACAGCCTCCTTGGCATGTAGAGCTGCAAGGGCGGCGGGCGGCGACGAGCGGCGAGGGAGACGGCGGGCCTAGAACATTTTTTTCTTTTTGTAAAATATTCTAAATATGTATGAACTCGCCGAAGTTTGGTCGAATTTATGCCGTGTTTTTGCCGGAATTTGATTTTCAAAAAAAAACGTGGGCGCCGCGACTGGGGGGCATCACGCCCCCAGCCGAGGTTTGCGTCGGTGCGCCCCAGGGGGCGAATTTTAGCGCCTCCTGGGGGGCCAACGGCTGGAGGTGCTCTAAGGTTGCTGCCAAGGTGGGGCTCTTGCGCGTAGACCAGCTGCCCCCCTAACTCCCCCACATGCAGTCTCCTCTTGACGTGACAAAAAATGCACCTCCTCCGGAAGTGACTTGCATATTATACCTACCTTTAGAGCAACTCCAATAGGGCGACCCATTTCGTCCGCCGCCGTTCGTTTGGGTCGGGGCGGACAAAAGTGGAGGCCCAACGCGCCGACCCAAACCCAAAACGCGTCCGCTTCGCGTCCATGCCGATGCATTTGCGGCCCAAATTTGCGCCCCAAATGCGTCGGCGCGGACGCTGAACGAACGCCACACGCGCCTTCTCGATGTCCGTCGGGGCCCCACCTGGCGGTCGCCCAACTACCCACCCCCTCGCCGGTCAGCTTAATTTATGACCGCGGGCCCACGCGTCAGCGACGGCGATCGTCCTTTTTTAAGCCGGCCGTGTGGCGAGGCCGTCCTCATCCATTTCCCGTCCCCATCTAGGCCACGCTCGCTCCCCGTCGCCGGCAAGCAAACCCTAGCCACCCCAGCCACCCCAACCGCCCAAATGGGGCTCTTCTCAGGCAGCAGCAAGTCGAAGGGCAAGGCCCCCGCCGTCCCCTTCCCCGCGGAGTTCACCCCGCCTCCGCCAGCGCCGGCTCGCCGGTAGAGGCAGCGGGTGAACGTGCCCGTGCATCAGGCGGAGTGGCACTGGCTCCACCGCGTGCCACTGCCGTACCCCGACGTGACGCTGCCGCACGACTGGCATCTGGATCCGGAAAGGATCCCAGTGCCGGCGGCGCCGTGGACGGCTAGGGCGCACGCGGAGAGGTGCGTCGCCGGCGGGCGCTCCTGACGCCAGAGCAGTGCCGCGACGAGGCCTACGCCTTCGACTCGCCCAACTGGGCGCGCTGGTTCGCCTTCGAGCACGAGGAGGCGAGGCAGCGCGGCGTGCGCGAGGTTGACCGCAGCGAGCCGCCGCCGCCGCTCATCGTCAAAGAGGAAGACAAGGCGGCAGAGGAGGCCTACCAGGCGGCCCTTGTGGCCGTCTATCGGGAGAGCGAGGAGGACGAGCGGTGCAGGGCGGAGGCGGCAGAAGAAGAAGAAGCTCGCTACGAGGCGGCCATGGCGCAGGCCATGGCACTCTCCGCGGCCGGCGACTGCGTGCTGCCGCCGGTGGCCCCGCCGTCCCCTCCCCGCCCCCTCGCCAAAGCCGAACCGCAGCCGGAGCCCATCGAGCGCTACTCCTGGACAGCAGTAGTGCACGACTGGGTGAGGGCGCCGCCGGTCTGGATGCAGGCCACGCCGGAGCAAGAGGCGGCGTACCTCGAGCACTGGCAGCAGATCCGGATGGCCGAGGACTGCCGCGACGGCGTGTACCTCGAGATGCTCGAGCGCGACGCCGAGGCCGAGGAGGAGGCGCACCAGGCCGCGGCGGCCTAGGCGGCGGCACTGCCAGCGCCGGCACAGCCCGCGCTCTGGAACACGGCGTTCAGCTGGGCCGGTCCGCCGCCGATGCTAATCGACCTTACTGACCCCGAGGACGACGACGACGACGCCTAGAGCAGCGTGCCGGCGCCTACTATTTTGTTTGTTTTTAATTTTCTTAAGTGCTAAATGTGGACGCGTGAACTCCCACCGACCTTTGTGGCCGGCTTTAATATTTAATTAATTTAGTTTTTATGTTAAATATGCATACATTCAGTTTTTTTCACCGTCAAAATGGGTCGCACCAGCGTTGGACACACATGCCGATCCAAACGCGGAAGCGGATGCCCGTGTCCGCATGGCCGACCCAAACGGACAAAAAACGAACGAAATCACCGTCCATTTGGATCGGTCCATTGGAGTTGCTCTTAAGGGGTATGGAGTAATTCTCAAACCAAGATTATCAGCCAAACGATACTCCCTCTGTTCCACATTTTATTGCACATAGTTTGCAGCTCATATACCAATGTATGCGCTGGAGGTGTGGTTTGTATCAGACTAACCCTGCATGCAAGGTCTGTCCCAGCCCATGTGCGTCTGCCTGCTGTGCTTCATGTGATTTCAGTCGAGGATGAATCCGTCCAAGCAAGGCTCAGGCTGCATATGCGCACTACATAGTGGAATTTTAGCAAAAAACTAATGCGCACTACAAAAGGGAATGGAGAAGTATAAAATATACTTTTGCTGTAAAGAAATATAAGAGTGTTTAGATCACTAATCATTGATGAAGATTCATAATTCATTCTTCCGGGATAAACACTTCTGCTTCGGTACACCTCCCTCTTAAACACATCGACGGCTGAGATTACTTCATACCTCTTAATAATAAAGGGCACGATAGTATTTTTTTCAAAGTACGCCGTCCAGGCCGAGACCTCCGGTACGAGGCCTGCATACGATACAAGGGGCTCGTAGAGGCAAGAAGTCATCATTTTGCACAAGGGTGGCTCAATTGGGACGGCCCATCTGTGGGTGCACCGCGTTCACTACTTCGGTACCCCCTCCCCTAACACCATGTTCACTGCTTCAGTGGGATTTTCTATTCACTTTGGATGTGCGAGCACTATCAAACATCACTAATAGGAAAACGTTTATAGATAGAAGTTTACCAGTAGCGTTTGTTTATAACCCCACGATATTACTAGTTAGTAGTAGCGCTGGCTATAAAGAGCGCTATTGGTGCCAGTTAGCAGTAGCATTTGTTACCTAGCCTCACGCTACTGATAAGTGTAATACACCACATCCCCTGGTCAAAAAATAGCAGTAGCGCCCGTCGTCCAACCTGCGCTACAGCTAGTGGGCTTAGCAGTAGCGCTGGCCCATTCCCGCTGCTGTTAAGCCCACTACCTCCCCCGCCCGGCCGGCCTCATCACTCTCACTCACACTCCCACACTCCTCCCTCGATCCCCAGCACTGCCGACCCCGCACACTGCCGTCCCCAGCCCCCTCCTCCCGCCGGCCGCCCAACTCCCCCGCGTCGGCCTCCTCCTCCGCCTCACGCCTCGGCCTCAAGGCTCTCCTCCCGCGCCGGCCCTCCTCCACCGAGAGGTACTCCTCCCTCCTTCCTCCTCCTCCCTCCCTCCCTAGTTATAGTTATTAGAGTAGTTGTTTTGAATTCTATATAGTTGAAAAAATGTAGGTTATTAGAATAATTTAGGTTATAATCGAACCCTTGCTTGGACAGATTATGTATGAACCCTACACTAGTAGAAAAATGGGTATTTGTCTCGGTTCATAAGGGCCTTTAGTCCCGGTTCTGGAACCGGGACTAAAGGGTCGTTACTAAAGCCTCCCCCTTTGGTCCCGGTTCTTACACGAACCGGGACTAAAGGACGTCCACGTGGCCGCTGTCGTGGTTCTAAGTCTGACAATAGAATGGGGGATAGGTATGGAGAGGCAAGATACTAGCTATGGAGTAGTTGTATACGCATGAGTTTTACGAGTTCAGGCCCTTCTCGGAGGAAGTAACAGCCCTACGTCTCGGAGCCCGGAGGCGGTCGACTGGATTATATGCGTATGAATTACAGAGGTGCGAACCCTTCTACCTATGGAGGGGGTGGCTTATATAGAGTGCGCCAGGACCCCAGCCAGCCCACGTACCGGAGGGTTAAAGGTATATTAAGGCCAGCGCATCGGTAACGCCTTACATAAAGTGTCATCATGACCATAAAGACTACTTAATTACAGACCGTTTGGACACCGAGTGGTTCTTGAACTCCTGGTGGTCGAGTGGGTCTTCATGGTCGAGTGTCTTTGAGTCTGTCGAGTGAAATCCTACCAGGTCGACTGGAAGGCCGTTTCTTCTAAAGATGTCCTTGGGGAGGGTACCTTGGACAGGTTCATGACCCTATCCTCGGTACATGACTTCATCATTAGCGCCCGAATGGATCGAGGTTCGAATGAGGAAGGAGTTGATAATCTTTCCGACCAGTTTTTGTGCTGCGAGTGCATCTTACTCTGGATCAATGACTTTTTAGTGATGGTGTCAACTTTCCTTTCAGTCGCCTTGATCCATTCTTCACATCTGTCGAGTGAACTTTATAGACTTGAAGATCTCCGACCGACGGATCGGAGGAAATCTGCCGTCTGACGAGTTGCTCTGCTGTTAGCGGATTTAGCGGGATCCGAATTTCGGGAGGCGCGCGAAGCGGAGAAGGCTGCGGTACTCGGATGGGATAAGGCGAAGACGCCTCGATCTTCGCGCCACCTTTTTCACCACGTATCGCGCGCGCGACTGTTGCGGGATTTGACAGGATTGCCCGGGCCTACCACTCAGCCACTCGGAAGCGACTTCATATAAGGCGCCGGGCGGGGGTCTTTTGAACAGTGCGCCCTCATTTTCCCCTCTCCCGTCCTCAGATTCATCTGTCGCGCCCGTAACCTGCTCAGTGCTGCCGCTCCGTTCCTGCTTCGCCGGCGACAATGGTGAAGGAGAAGACGGCGGCCTTGGAGCGGGCGAAGAAGGCGACGGCGAAGGCGAAGGGGAGAGCGACCAGTCGGGGCGGATCCTCGTCGCGGTCCAGCCTGCCGCAAGGTTGGGTCCATGGAGATTGGATCCGCTCGACCATCACCCAGAAAGACCTCGACGACCTGGCCAACGAGGGATTGATCCCCCATGGGTCAGCAAGGCTTCCGGGGACGGAGTGGCAGCCGCAGCCTCAGGAGGGTGAGTGCGTCCTCTTAGCCACCCATGTTGATCGCGGATTTTCTCTACCGCCGAATCTTTTCTTTCGGGGTTTTCTGAACTTCTTTGGAGCACAACTCCATCACTTCACACCCAACTCCATTGCCTATCTCGCTTCTTTCGTGTCTTTGTGCAAAAACTTCTTGGGCTGTCGGCCACACTGGGGCCTCTTCAAACACATATTCACTTGTCGCTCACAGACGGTGAAAAAGGCTAGTTCAAATGATGAAAGAACCCAAATAATCCAGATGTGTGGGGGTTTTGGGGTCCAGATGAGGGGTAAAAGTGTCTTTCCGGCCATGACTCTTCCCGATTCAGTTAGAGGGTGGCAGTCGACCTGGTTCTACTGCCAAGACCAATGACGCCAGAGAGCGATCATTGGACTCCTCCTTTCTCCATGGGTCGAGTGAACAAGCCGTCCTCTCTCAAGGTGCTTCCAAGGAGAAGGTCCAGTTAAATTATTGATGGAGCGTAGTCCAGCTCATTCGCGACGGAGTGACCGGCATGGATCTTCTGGAGGTTTTCCTTCGACGGCGCATTCAACCGCTCCAATACCAAGGCCACCCGATGTGGTTGTATTCTGGTACCGAAGACACCACCCGCGTCCACCCAGAGGAGGTCGACGATGCCACATTGGAGAGGTGGATGACTGCCATCACAGGGAACAAAGATAACCCTCGTGGAGCTAGGAGGATCCCACCACTCGATCAATCTTACGAACCAGACAAGGTATGACCACTTATCTCCGACTGTGATCCTGTTGCATTCGCTCTGTTCCGCTGCGAATCGGCCGATTGACTTTCGTCTTGTTTTGCTGTCTTCTAGGCCACCACTGAGATGTGCTCGATGCCCAACGGGGCGCAAGAACAAGTCGAAGAAGAAGAAGGAAGCGGAGGCAAAAGCCAGGAGGAATGGGAGTCCGACGGTGAGGAGGGCGAGGGAAACGACAGCTCTGATGAAGAGGAGGAGGAGGAGGAAGAGGAGGAAGACGTGGATCCTCCCCACTCGGAAAGGCGGTCCAAGCTGACGCATGATCCGGCAGTCGAGCGCGGTAAGGCTATCGCGCCCGTTGGGCGGTTGACGAGCGCCCTCGGACGACTTCCCCAGTGCTGACTGAGAAACCGCCAAAGCAACCCCGAGCAATGTCATCAAAGCTGACGAAGGCCCTGCCCAAGATGAGGATGGTCACTCCCACCATTTCCGGGTAATCAGCAGAACTTGTGTTTTCCTGTTTATCATGGGTGTACTTTTGGTCGACTCGTTTGACTGATCAACTGATTTTTGAAATCTGCAGTGCTGCCACCTCCGAGACCTCAGCTAAGCATGAAGATCAGGAAATGGAAGATGCCGCCACCTCCAACCTTGGTATGATCTCTGCAGTTTCGCTTTATGGTCGATTGGATTTCTGTTTTTACCTTTGAATCTTTCTTGTAGTTCCACCTCATGTTATTGATCTCCCTGACGACGACGATGAAACACCGCTGAGGAAGAGGAAGGACAAAAAGGTGCCTGCTGGCAAGGATACTCAAGTTGTATCACTGCCTGAGACGTTGGTTCACGAGGGAGGCGACACCACTCGGGCTTCTGTGTCCTTTGTTGTGCCGCTGACGAGTGTCCGGCCTTCGTCGTCGACCGCTGACCCGCCTTCCCTTTTTGCCACACACCACGTCCCGGAAGACCAAGTGAGTGCTGCTAAGGAGGCCATACGCCAGGCAGGGATCATGATGGAGCAAGTGAAGGTGGTCCGGGAGGCCAGCCAGACGGCTTATGATGCAAGCTCAGCTCTTCAGAGCAATGTCCAAGTAAGTTGGTCGCTGCTTGTTCTGTTAGGATATGCTACCTGAAATTTCTTCTTTCTGAAGATTTCCATATATGTATCTGTACACCCACTGGGCGGGTGTGTCGATTGAATTTTTGTACTGGTGGGGGCACGCTGAGTGCACCCACTGGGTGTAGTCCCCGAGGCTATGGTGGACTGCTGGCAGTCGACCCTAGTCTTTGTACTTTGTATCTCTTTGATAACTTCACTCGGTCTGGTCGGACCATGTCGAGTGGAATCTTGAAATCGATGGGGGCACGCTGAGTGCACCCACTGGGTGTAGTCCCCTAGGCTATGGTGGACCGCTGGCAGTCGACCGTAGTCTTTGTACTTTGTATCTCTTTGATAACTTCACTCGGTCTGGTCGGACCATGTCGAGTGGAATCTTGAAACCGATGGGGGCACGCTGAGTGCACCCACTGGGTGTAGTCCCCGAGGCTATGGTGGACTGCTGGCAGTCGACCGTAGTCTTTGTACTTTGTATCTCTTTGATAACTTCACTTGGTCTGGTCGGACCATGTCGAGTGGAATCTTGAAACCGGTGGGGGCACGCTGAGTGCACCCACTAGGTGTAGTCCCCGAGACTATGGTGGACTGTTGGCAGTCGACCGTAGTCTGAAGAACTTCTTTCTCTTTTTTTCTTTCGGTCAACTGATCGAACCGAGTTGGCAGGATCAGTGGGGGCACGCTAAGTGCACCCACTGGGTGTAGTCCCCGAGACTACTGTCGAATATTTTGATTCGGATGTAGTCTTAGAAACGCAGTAATTTTTCTTGGTCACTCGGAAGTAACCCATCTGTGATATCTGTCGACTAATTCTTTGCAGAAATTTTGCGAGCTTGTGGCCCGCTATACCGAATTGGAGAACAAACAGATCCAGCTCAACCTTGACTTGAAGCTTGCTCAGGAGAACTTGCAAAAGGCGAGAGACGAAGCAAAAGGTATGGCTGGTGAAACTTTGACGACTGTCTTTGTCTTTCTACCCATTCTCAGCTCGGGCTTATTGTTATTTTGCGATAAACCGGAGGAGGCTCAAGAAGAAAGACCACGACCTTGCAGAGGTATGTATATGGCTTTGGAGAAAACAAAGCTCATGGAAGAGAAACTGGTCTCGGTCGGCAAACTCAAGAGGAGAATACCAAACTGAAGGTTGCTCTCGACGCGGCCAACAAGGAGGTTAGCCGATCAAGAATGACAAAGTTGCCCTCGACCGACAAGGCTGGCGAACTTATGGGAAGAGGAATGATCCGAGGCTTATCTGGGAGGGCTCGCCAAAAGTTATTCCTCATGCTCAAGGTAATCTCTTTTACCCGACTGTCTAGTTATCACCGACTGATCATAGAACTGTTAACTTGAACCCGAGTTGCATTTACAGAATTCTGTCAGAACTTCAAAGAGGAGACCAGTCGAGTGGAGACAAGCCTGGACCCCATCAACTCTCCCGTGAAGGATGAAGCCGCTAAGAACGTGCTCTGACTGGAGTCTCACATTGCTGGTGTGGTGGACTATCTCGCCGACCGAAAGCTGCGGTGTCGCGGATCGACTCAACACTCGCCGCACCAGACGCTTCGAGAATGACCTCGAGTCCTAATGACTCGATCAATGAGGTTCCAAGTCAAGTGCAAGAATGGAAAAAGTCTTATGCCAGGTGCGGTGCTGATGTTGCTCTGTCTCTGGTTCGTGCCCACTGCAAGGAGGCGCGGGAGGAAAAGTTGGCGTCCCTCAAAGTTGCCAATACCAAGAAGTATGATTTCTGATCTTTCATGGAGACTTTCATCGCCGCTGCCACCCGGATTGCTGATGGGATCGACCTTGACCAGTTTGTGGCTCCTTCCAGTCCTCCACTTGAGGAGTAAAAAACTTCTATTCTCTACCTTAAATTTGCCTCGGAATGCCGAGTGGTTTTGTAACCGATAAACTTTAACGGGCTTAACGCCCGAGCACTTTCGAATCCGTAGGACGTTTATCCGAACTTGGTTTATCATCGAGCGTGCTTTTATTTGCCTTCGATGCGAACTTTGCTTTTCATTCGGAATATACTTCAATCCTTGAGCAGCATCCTTGAGGTGAATATCCGGTCGACTTGCACTTCATCGATTTTGCAGGTATGGATGAAGTACAGGCTTGCGACTGACCTCGTCGTCCTTGCGGATCGGGATGGACCGCACGTGGTACTTGTGGTGCAGCTCTGAAGGAGAAGATAGCAGTCGACCTGCACCTCGTCGTCCTTCCGGGTTGAGATGGACTGCACCTTGTACTTGTGGCGCAGCTCCGAAGGAGAAGGTAATTGTCGAACTGCTTCTCGTCATCCTTGCGGATCAGGATGGATTTCTTACTTAGGCGAGTACTCGGACTGCAACTAAGCCTCCGAGTGGGAGGTTTGCTCTCCACTCGTTAGGGTTTTAAATACTTAGGCGAGTACTGGACTGCAGCTAAGCCCCCTAGTGGGAGGTTTGCTCTCCACTCGGTAGGATTTTTCAATACTTAGGCGAGTACTGGACTGCAGCTAAGCCCCCGAGTGGGAGGTTTGCTCTCCACTCGCATGCATTTTTCAATACTTAGGCGAGTACTGGACTGCAGCTAAGCCCCCGAGTGGGAGGTTTGCTCTCCACTCGGTAGAATTTTTCAATACTTAGGCGTAGTCTTGGACTGCAGCTAAGCCCCAGTGGGAGGTTTGCTCTCCACTCGGTAGGATTTTTCAATACTTAGGCGAGTACTGGACTGCAGCTAAGCCCCCGAGTGAGAGGTTTGCTCTCCACTCGGTAGGATTTTTGATGGTGTAGCTCCGAAGGAGAAGGTAGCAGTCGTCCTGCACCTCGTCGTCCTTGTGAAGCGCACATTGTATTAAATACTTAGGCGAGTACTGGGACTGCAGCTAAGCCCCCGAGTGGGAGGCTGGCTCTCCACTCGGTAGGATTTAAAACACTTAGGCGAGTACTGGGACTGCAGCTAAGCCCCCGAGTGGGAAGCTGGCTCACCACTCGGTAGGATTTAAAACACTTAGGCGAGTACTTGGACTGCAGCTAAGCCCCCGAGTGGGAGGCTGGCTCACCACTCGGTAGGATTTTTAAAACACTTAGGCGAGTACTTGTACTGCAGCTAAGCCCCCGAGTGGGAGGCTGGCTCACCACTCGGTAGGATTTTAAAACACTTAGGAGAAACGGATTCGCAGCTAAGCCCTCGAGTGAGAGGCTGGCTCACCACTCGGTAAGGATTTTTTTACAAACTTAGGCGAAATGGATTCGCAGCTAAGCCACAAACTGGGTGGGAATTTTAACAAAAAGTAATAACAATCACTGGGAAAATTATAACCTTCTTGATTTAGATAAACAAACTACAGAGGTACTTTTATTACATCTCACCCGAGTGAGTTCTTAAGTGTAAAAGGGGCGGAGCAGCTCCGCATTCCAGGCTCGAGGCTCATCGATCTGGCGTTCGACGTTGTAAAGATGGTAAGCTCCATTGTGGAGAACTCTGGTGACGATGAAGGGACCTTCCCAAGTGGGAGCGAGCTTGTGTGGTTTCTGTTGATCCACTCGGAGGACCAGATCCCCTTCTTTAAAGGCTCGGCTCTTCACATTTCTAGCATGGAATCGACGCAAGTCCTGCTGATAGATGGTCGAGCGGATCAGGGCCATCTCTCTCTCCTCTTCAAGGAGGTCGACTGCATCTTGCCGGGCTTGCTCCGCTTCAGCTTCGGAGTAGAGTTCGACTCGGGGCGCATTGTGAAGCAGGTCACTCGGCAGAACTGCTTCAGCTCCATAGACCATAAAGAATGGAGTTCTCCCAGTCGACCGATTAGGAGTGGTCCTCAATCCCCAAAGAACCGACGGAAGTTCGTCAACCCACGCCCCTGCATGCTTGAGATCACGATCGATCGAGGTTTCATCCTTTGAGAATTAGACCATTTGCTCGCTTACTTGTCCATTCGATTTGGGGTGAGCGATCAAGCATAGTCGACTCGCGTGCCTCGAGAGGCAAAAAGGCTTTGAACTTGTCGGAATCGAAATTTGACCCATTGTCGATGATGATGCTGTGCGTAACTCCATATCTGAATATCAACTCTCGATGAAACCGACAAGCGATTGCACGCATCAAGGTTCTTGATAGGTTTAGCTTTGATCCACTTCAGAAACTTGTCGATCGCCACAAGCAAATGAGTGAAACCACTCCTGCCAGTTCTCGATGGTCCAATCATATCCAACCCCAAACAGCGAAAGGCCGACGAGGGAATGGTCTTCAATGTTTGAGGCGGGTTTGTGTGACATATTGGAGTAGAACGGACATCCTTCACACTTGTCGACTATTTCCTTTGCCATTTCATTTGCCTTTGGCGAGTAAAATCCCGCTCGGTATGCTTTAGCCACGATGGTCCGAGAGGACGCATGGTGACCACAGGTCCCCGAGCGGATATCATCAAGAATTATCTGACCTTCTTCTGGCGTTATGCACTTCTGGCTGACTCCGGTCACGCTTTCTTTGAATAACTGTCCCTTGATCACAGTAAAGGCCTTGGATCGGCGGACGATCTGTCTAGCCTATTCTTCATTCTCCGGGAGCTCTTTCCTCAAGATATACGCGATGTACGGTACTGTCCAGTCGGGAGTGATGACCACGACTTCCATGATCGGTCGACCACATTTGGGACCTCAACTTCAATCGGATCGCTGGCACTTTTTGGCTGTGGAGCTTCTGCAGTGAAAGGATCCTCTTGAATCGACGGTGTGCGGATGGTGCTCCAAAACACATCACTGGGAATGGCTTCCCTCTTGGACCCTATTTTCGCCAAATCATCAGCAGCTTGATTTTTCAGTCGGGGTATATGATGGAGCTCTAACCCCTCAAACTTCTTCTCTAGCTTCCTCACTGCATTACAGTAGCCAGTCATGGCTGGACTTCTGACGTCCCACTCCTTCATCACCTGATTAACCACCAGATCTGAGTCGCCATAGACCATGAGGCGACGGACGCCGAGTGAAATGGCCATACGCAACCCATACAACAAAGCTTCAGATTCGCTTCATTGTTGGAAGAATCAAAGTGAATCTGGAGCACATATCTGAGCTTATCTCCTAGGGGGAAACCAATACTACCCCAAAGACCGAACCATTCAGCATCTTGGAACCATCAAAGAACATAGTCCAAAGCTCGAGTGAACTTGAGTCGGTAATCGTTGTTCAATCCACTCGGCGATGAAATCTGCTATTGCTTGGGACTTGATGGCTTTCTTTGCCTCAAACTTGATATCAAGGGAAGAAGTTCAATCGCCCATTTCGCCACTCGACCGATTCGTCTCATTGTGCAGAATCTCGATAATGGGCGTCACCGACGATCGTAATGGAATGATCGAGAAGTAATGAGCAACCTTCTTCGCGGTCATATAAATCCCATACACAAGCTGCTGATAATGAGGGTATCTTTGCTTTGACGGATTTAATACTTCAGAAAGATAATATACTGGGCGCTGAACTTTGAAGGTCTTTCCTTCCTCTTCCCGCCGACCGTAAATCTTGATCGACGACTTGTCCTGTGGCTGCAATGTAAAGCAGCAACGGCTCCTTGCTGATTGGGGTAGCAAGCACCGGCTGGGTGGAGAGCAGAGCTTTGAGCTCTGCAAATGCTGCATCAGCTTCAGGTGTCCACTCGAACTTGTATGACTTCTTCATCAATCGGTAAAGAGGCAATGCCTTTTCACCGAGGCGAGATGAATTGACTTAAAGCGCCAAGCATCCAAGAAGCTTCGACATCGTGCACACGCATTGTATGCTTTCATTGGAGTATAGTGCCAACTTTTTCGGGTTAGCATCGATTCCTCGCTCGAAACGAAAACCGAGTAACTTTCCGCCAGAACTCCGAATGTGCACTTTGATGGATTAAGCTTGATATCATACCTCCCGAGATTGGCAAATGTTTCAGCAAGGTCACCAACAGGTCGGAACCTTTCCGTGACTTGACCACAATGTCATCCATGTATGCTTCCACATTCCGACTGATTTGAGTGAGTAAACACTTCGAATCATCCTCATTAACGTGGTTCCGCATTCTTGAGGCGAATGGCATGGTGACATAACGAAGCACCCGAATGGAGTGATGAAAGCTGTTTTGATCTCGTCGGGTCCATACTGAGCGGATCTGATGGTACCCGGAATATGCGTCTAAAAAAAATAACCGCTCACATCCCGCAGTCGAGTCGACTATTTGGTCGATGCGGGGAAGAGGAAAATGATCTTTCGGGCAGGCCCGATTGATATGTTTGAAGTCGATGCACATGCGCAGTGAATTGTCCTTCTTAGGGACCATGACAACATTGGCGAGCCACTCGGGTGGTAAATTTCTGGATAAACTCTGCTGCTAAGAGCCGAGCTACCTCCTCGCCTATGGCCTTTCTCTTACGGGCGGCGGACCGTCAAGATGTTCTTTGACAGGTTTGACTTTTGAGTCGACTCATGAGACGATGCTCAGCCAGTCCCCAGGAACACACGCATGTCGCCAGGCTTCCATGCAAAGATGTCCCGTTCTCACGGAGGAACTGGATGAGCGCTTCTTCCTATTTGGAGTCGAGTGTTGTTGAGATGTGAGTCGGAGCAGCATTGGGATCAGTCGGATGAATATGAATCGGTTTCGTTTCCCCGGACGACTGAAATGCTGACTCCGTGGCGGGCTTCTTGGCTTGCAACAAATCACTCGGGTCTGCAGTTTTCTGGTACTCTTGCAGCTCGACCACTGCCATCTGAGCATCAGCGATCTTAGAGCCTTTCTGAAAACACTCTTCTACCTGTTTCCGATTGCCAGTGACAGTGATCACACCTTTGGGACCTGGCATCTTTAGCTTGAGGTACACATAACATGGTCGAGCCATGAAACGCGCATATGCTAGCCTCCACAGAATAGCGTGATAAGAGCTCTGGAAATCCACGACCTCAAAGGTCAACTTTTCCTTACGAAAATTCTTGTAGTCACCAAAAACCACATCGAGAGCAATTTGGCCGAGTGACTCAGCCTTCTTTCCAGGAATGACTCCATGGAAGCTCATGTTGATGGTGCTGAGTCTGGACATCGGAATGCCCATCCCTTTCAACGTCTCTGCATACAAAATGTTCAAACCACTGCCACCATCCATCAAAACTTTGGTCAGTCGAGTGCCTTCGACGACTGGATCGACCATGGCAGCTTGCCTCCCGGGGTGGCAATGTGTGTCGGATGATCGACCGGTCGAATGTGATGGCGGTGCAGGACCATTTCAGATAATTGGGCGTCACGGGCGACCATGTTCACTTCTCGGTTGATAACTTTCAATCGACTTTTGCTTTCAACGTCAGCAAAAATCATCAGGGTGGAATTGACCTGGGGGTATCCACCATCACTATCTTCTTTGTCGTCAACTTTGTCCGACTCCTTTTCCTTATCCTTGGGCTGCTTCCCTTGGAACTGCTGAATCAAGAGCCGACACTGTCGAGTGGTATGCTTCGGGTAAATGAGTTTACCCTCTTCATCTTTCTTCGTGTGAATGTGACATGGCAAGTCCAACACATCATTCCCATCTTGGTCTTTCACCTTCTTGGGGTTCCACGGACCCTTGGGTTTCCCCTTGAACTTTCCTAGGGTCACAACCAAGGCTTCTCCGGGAGCGGCTGGCTCGGCTTTGCACTTCTGCTTCCGACTGGAGTTCCCTCCGCCGGCTTAAATAGCGGCTGACTTGTATTTACTACTCCGGAGCCGATCCTCTTCTTCACCATTCGCATACTTGGTGGCAATCTCCATCATCTGACTCAGGGTCATATCTCCGTCCGGCCAATTTCAAACTCAACTCCTGTTCTTGACACCTTCCTTGAAAGCACAGATCGCCTGGTGATTAGACACATTCTCAACTGTGTGGTGCAAGGTAATCCATCTATGGATGTAATCTCTCAAAGTTTCATTCGACTTCTGTACACACGACTGCAACTCTATCAACCCTGCTGGTCGCTTGCAAGTCCCTTCAAATGTCCTGACAAACACTCGGGCAAGATCTTCCCAAGTGTAAATACTGCTGGGTGCTAACTGATTCAACCATGCTCTGGCCGAACCCTCCAACATAAGGGGCAAATGCTTCATAGATACCTCATCGTTGCCGCCGCCAATCTGGACAGCCACTCGGTAGTCCTCAAGCCAAGTGTCAGGCTTGGACTCACCGGTGAACTTACTGACTCCAGTCGCCAACCGGAAGTTGGGAGGAATCACTGCGGCTCTGATGGCCCTGCTAAAACACTCTGGCCCTGAGATATGAACTCTGCTGCTGGAGGGAACATCTCTGTCATGGCCTTCTCGGTGAGCTCTGTTCCTGTCGACCAAGCCTTGAACGATAATGGATCTCACATCAAAGCCTGGCTCTCTAGGGTCGACTGGAACCCTTCGCCCAACACTATGCTGGCGTCTGTCATCTTGTTGCCGAGGAGCGTATGATCCACCCCTTGGGGGAGGGGTGGGCACTCGACGTCGATCATTGCGATCGAATCGGTGCTCATACGGCTCGCGGTTCTTGTACTGATCATCACGCCAGCCTCCACGTTCCTCACGCCTCGGGGGCGATCTTGGACTATGGGCCGACTGGACTGAATTCGCAGCGGCGGATCTGCTGTGAATCCTGTTCCGTGACTGTGATACGACTGAATTTTGACCTCCTGCTGCCCGGAGTAAATCTCTGATCTGTTGCAAACCTCTACCCGCCTCTGACTGGGAAGGCTGAATCGATTCTTCTATACGGGCTGCAGCTGCTAAATTCTGAATTAGGGTTCGATATACCTGAGTTGGTTGTGGAAAGAGCCGACGTCGATCGGATTCGGAACCCGTGGTCGCGTCGCTGTCGAGAACTCGCCGGAGGTTCTCGGTCGAGTCTTTCCGCCAGGTTAATAGCGCATCCTCCAAGGCACGAGCCTCGGGGGTTTCTCCAATGATAGGAGTGTGAAGCGCATCCATGTTTCGTCGGCGAAGTTCCTCCCTCTGCAGCGAAGCGAGGGGCTCGGATTGGTACTCTTCGTGAGCTTGCGCCGGATCGCCTCCACCGTCGCCTCCGTCGGTGCGGGGGAATCCAGGAGGACTGCGTGGTCCGTCGACCATCGTAACCTCTCGCTGCCGGATCGCTGCTATCGCTTTTCGGATGCGATCTCTGCGAGCCGGTCGACAGATAGAACAGGCCGTAGAGAGATTTGTCGGGCTCGATTGCCGCAACCGGAAGTGGCCGATGGCGAAGCCACCGCATGCCTCACCCACCGCTGAAGCCTCGACCGACCGGAGCTTGCGCGGGGGAGACCGGGAGTGAGGACGACACAGAACCGACCCATACTTGGGTCGACGGTTGCCACAGGAGGACGCCGCGGACGCACGCGCGAAAGTGTGTTGCCCCGCGGACGGGGAGCGCATCGATGTCGAGAGGAGCCTCCTGAAGCCAAGCGGAGTCGTCGGCGATGAACGTGAGCGCACCGAGACGGATCTCGCGGCCTTCGACCAAAACTCCACCTGAAACCATGATGTAGGAAATCGAAAGAATCCCAACTTCTCCAACAAATCACTAGAAAACTTGCCCCATGGTGGGCGCCAACTATCGTGGTTCTAAGTCTGACAGTAGAATGGGGGGTAGGTATGGAGAGGCAAGATACTAGCTATGGAGTAGTTGTATACGCATGAGTTTTACGAGTTCAGGCCCTTCTCGGAGGAAGTAACAGCCCTACGTCTCGGAGCACGGAGGCGGTCGACTGGATTATATGTGTATGAATTACAGGGGTGCGAACCCTTCTACCCGTGGAGAGGGTTGGCTTATATAGAGTGCGCCAGGACCCCAGCCAGCCCACGTAGCGGAGGGTTAAAGGTACATTAAGGCCAGGCGTTACTAGTAACGCCTTACATAAAGTGTCATCATGACCATAAAGACTACTTAATTACAGACCATTTGGACACCGAGTGGTTCTTGAACTCCTGGTGGTCGAGTGGGTCTTCATGGTCGAGTGTCTTTGAGTCCGTCGAGTGAAATCCTACCAGGTCGACTGGAAGGCGTTTCTTCTAAAGATGTCCTTGGGGAGGGTACCTTGGACAGGTTCATGACCTTACCCTAGGTACATGACTTCATCAGCCGCTGCCTGGAGGTCCACCTTTAGTCCCGGTTGGTAACAGCAACCGATAGTAAAGGAAATTTTATGATTTTTTTGAAAATTTTCTTTTTGAAATTTTGTTTGAATTTTGTTTGAATTTTTTTATTTTCATATTTCTGAATTATTTTAATCTCTAATCACCCTCATCACTGCTCAATTTAACCTCTAATCTCTAATCACCCCTCATCATTCCAAATCATCTAACTTCCCGGACGGTCACCCATCTCACTACTCCAGCCTGAGCACGCTTAACTTCCGGGTTCTATTCTCCCTCGGTTCCAAGTCTGCACTTGTTGTTTTCCTGACAATAGTAAGATGTCAATCCTATAAACCCTCAGGAATTTAGCTTGAGCATGAAGTCACACATTTCACTGTTTGTGTTTGAAATTATTGTTCTAAAAAACAATAATTATTTAGTAACACTAATATTCTTGAATAATTATTTAGTAACACTAATACTTCTTGAATAAGTAGTTTGACCATAGTTTGACCAGATTTAACAAAAATAAAAAAAACTGAAATTTGAGCATAAATTTTTTCCTTTTTGAATTTGAGGATTCTAAAAATTTGCAAATAGGCCGTAGGCTGTCAAAATCGGATGCGGATTTTTGTGCTGAACATTTTGGTATATTATACGTTTTTTTCTGACATAGTATGCAAAAGTTATAGCCGTTTTACATTTTCCCTACACTTTTTGCAAAACATGTCCAAATTTAAGTTTTTAAATTTTCCTAACTAGTAGATGTAGTAACATAACTATATCTCGAAGGATTTTAATTTTTTAAGTTTTTATCATTTCTTTTGCTTTTTGCAAAACTGAAAAGGCGATCCACCGGGGTACAGTTTGAAAATGGGACCTTTATTACCGGTTCGTGCCACGAACCGGTACTAATGCCTCAAACCCCATTAGTACTGGTTCAGGCACGAACGGTACTAAAGGTACTTTTTAGTATTGTTCGGTTAGTTAACCACGAACCGGTACTAATGGGCATCACACCCATTAGTACTGGTTCGTGGCATCAACCGGGACTAAAGATCCCATCTGAACCGGGACTAATGCCTTTGCCGCATGAACCGGGACCAATGCTCACATTAGTCCCGGTTCATGACTGAACCGGGACAAATGGGCTAACCCGGCCTGGACCAAAGCCTTGTTTTCTACTAGTGCTAGTTAATTCGTATGAACCCTAGGTTTTTAAATTTAGCTAGGTTTTAAAGTTAGGAAAGAAATTTAGCTAGGTTTTTAATTAGGTGTAGTTAATAGAATTTAGGTGTTTTAAGTGTATTTAAAAGAGTTTTAGGTGTTTTAGTTGTTTTAGATGTAGTTAACAGAATTTTAGGTGTTTTAGTTGTTTTAGGTGTAGTTAACAGAATTCTAGGTATTTTTTTAGTTAAAGCAATTGTTGTTATTTTTTTAGTTAAAGCAATTTTTCCTGTTATATGCAAATTTGTAGTGGACATGTCATATTTTGAACATGTCACATTTTGGACATGTCATATTTTTCCGAGTGGCCTATGTTTTGCTAGAAATGTCAATTCGTTTACGTTCTGGCAAATTTGTCCTGTTTTTAGCAAAGGTCATGCCAAATTTTGCTAAGTGTTTATTAATTTTGTTTTCATAATTAAGCATTTTGTTCTCGACGTTGACGATGCCTATCCCGCATCCTCGTAAATGCGACTCGTGGAGGACTCCTAGTTGAGCCGAGGGGCCATGTCCGGGACTGGGCTCCGCCGGGCTGGTACTGGGTTGTGCTACCTTCTGGTGAGCGCAGCTTAGTGAGGAGCCAGCCGTCGTCGACCCGGAGCTTCTTTGGTGGCGGTCACGTGGGCCTGCATCGGTGGAGAGGCTTGAGTCCCCCGCGCAGGTGGTACAGCACCGTGTCACGGAGGAGAACGTGCATGTCCATCGCTACTTGGTTACGTTGGCGAACGGCCGGTTCTCCAATACCTGGCAGATTCTTTGGGGATCTCACCGGAGCTATGATCCGGTGATGGTTCCTTCTCTTTGGGTGTCCACCGCGGCCCACTGAACCTAGAGGAGCTATTATTCGAGATGTATTAATGATATTATATGATGATCTTTGCTACAAACTACTATATATGTATTCGATGATGGATTATTAATTACCTATTAGTTATTTGCATATTGAATGCAAAAGATGAGCGCGGTTTGTGCTACAAACTACTATATATGTATTCATGATGGATTATATGATGATCTTTGCTACAAACTACTACAAACTACAAATTTTAGGTGTTTTAGTTGATATATGATGATCTTTGCTACAAACTACTATATATGTATTCGATGATGGGTTATTAATTACCTATTAGGAAATGTCTGACGACCAAAGGGAATTCGCTAAGTGCGAGGACTGCGAAGATGAGCGCGGTCTGTGCGACAGACCTCACCTGCTAGAAGGTCGGCGCTTCAGCATCAAGCTCCAAGAGACCTTCAATGTTGAAACGGTACGCAACGACGACAAGTGTTTTTTGTTATTTTTCGCACGACTTCTCTGCTTCTTCAACGTGTAATTTCTGCCTTTTACAATTCGACTAGTTTATCTCATGCCATGCAAGACGCTATGTCTTGGAGAAGATGGGTTTTGAAGATCATGAATGAATGGAGACAAAGATAATTCAACTAAGGACCCATCATGGCTATGATTTTGCTGTAAATCTATACAATTCTGTGAACTCATCCAATTTTGGTTGCCTGTATTGGGAAGCCCTTTGCAAGGCGTATGATTTTCATGAGGGTATGCTTCTCACCTTCGATCTTGGTGATCCTGACATCGACGAAAATGATATGACCATTTGGGTCCTTGTTGACACGCTTCCAGTTCTATCGCTGTGTGAGTTTCTTAAACATATTTACTAAGTAATTTATATTGTTTATTTCAAAATATTTGACAGCTTATTTCCATTGACAGCTTATTTTCATTCTTCAAAAAATGTACGGAAAATGGTAGACATAACCTACTACTACAATGATGAAGCACAATTAACTTATAAGGAGCAAGATGGTCTTATCGCATTTTTTACTAATCTTGAGAATTACAATAGCTATTATCAAACACCTCCACATTATGGTGAATATGTGCCACTAGTGCACATGTTGAACAACGGTAACATCAATGGAGATATCATGGTAAGATTTTCTATTATTACGACATCCGTGCATCTTTTGCATAAATTCTTCTAAAACTAAACTACATTGCTAACTACAAAGTTATTACTATATTTTTGAACAGAAAATCCCGATGGATTGTGTGCCTCATCTGATGTTGCCGAGAGGTCGCGTTAATGTTACGAGCTTACGGCCACCACGGCCAGGTCAACCACAGTATCCACATCACTCCTGTCCATACCGGATTTCTAGAAGCGAGGAAGCCATGATAATAAATGATTTCAAAAAATGTTTGAACCATCGTAGAGAGCTACTTGGAAGCAACATTGTGCGTAGGCCAAGACTTGGAGACAGGATGATCTCCGTTCTTTATTATGGAGAGTCAATTTTCCTTAATGGAGAGTCAATGCCTATCTTGTTTTATGATATTTTACCTAAGAGAGGGTAGAGTAGGTCCTATGAAAGGAGTAGGCCGTAGCTAGAATGTGTTATTATGTGCTACAATGTGTTAGAATTGATGATGATGAGGAGGAGTTATGATTATTACTAGTGACCAACATGTTATATGGTGTCTCATTGATGAACATTGTTTGGTGGTGATGACAAGTGGTAATGAATATGCTATTTAAACAGACTAGTTCATGATGAGTTGTTATTGTATAAAAGATATATCTGTTTAAACATGTACAACGCCAAAATGCTAAAAAAACGAAAATGTTAGCAGCAGCGCTGGCCTAAAAACGCGCTACTAGTACTTGAACTTACCAGTAGCGCTGGCCCAAAACGCGCTACTGCTATAAAATAGATGTAGCGCCGTAGCAGTAGCGCTGGTGCCCGCGCTACAGGTAGCACAAAAACCAGCGCTACTGGTAAGCTTTTTCTCTAGTAGTGCATGCACACCACAATATATATGACCATGTCCATGCACACTTGCTACAAGCATTCCACAACAGTTTTTTTTCTGTTGTCTACTGTGTTACAAAACAAATTGTAAGGATTCGGTGAAGCATCATGACAATTTCTGAGATCCTTTGACCAGCAAACGCAAAGATTATAAGTTGACTCTTTCAAAAGAGTGGGCTTCATATTCCCTGGCGAGACCGGGCCCCTCTCCCTTCGTTAGTCGTTCCGACGACATGAGGTAGCGGGGCCCCAATGCTTCAACAACGGGAGGTGGTGGTAGGGTTAAATTAGTATGTTTATACGAACTTTGAATGTTTGCCAGTATTACCTATGTCCATTTGTGTCGTGTTACTGTGCGTAGTTGCGAGTACGTTGCACGTTTTTGGGGCAGATATGAGAGGAATGACTATGGAGTCGACAAAAAGAGGGGTGACCGGTCACTGCCTATGGACGCGTCCATGGACGCTTAGGAGGCAAGATTACCTAGGTTTTGTTGTAGATGCTCTAACTTAGTACATGATCCTTGAACCATTTGAATTAATTTCTAGTCTTGTCAAAAAAAGAGTGAGTTCATAAACTGAACCTACTTTTCGGTTTGATCTGCTGTCAGAAATCTTTCCTCTTTCGAGGTGGAGAGCAGGGCGGACGGCAAGGAGGAAATGTCCTCACTGCCCCTCGCCACGTCCCCTCCCATGGTAGGGGGTGCGCATCGAGCGCTCACTCGCTCTCTATTTGACGAGGGCGAGTCTCTGTTCTCACCCGAATAAGAACAGGTCGGGACAAGCCGCCACCCCCGAGATCATGGAGGACAAGCTCTGTCTAGATAAGTAAGTGTCCGTAACCGATCTTGTGCTTCAAATCCCTGCGTTCACCCACAAGCCATCTTCACTGATTTATGCTCAACTATTTTACTTTTATAAAACCTGTTTATTGAATTGTGATCACACCTATTATATTAATCACGTAGTTTAGGAAACATAGATTCATATTCATGCTAGTGTATATTAACATGATTTTTGAGTTATACAATTATAACTTTTTCAATTGACAATAGACGTCAACTCAGCTTAAATCATATTATTGCATAGGAAATGAATTTTTTACTTTTGGCCAGCAATAACATTTGGTTAAACTGAATTTCATAGATTGGGGAAGAAACACAAAAAAAAAAACCATTGATTAATTTTTGTGACATAGATGGATTTTAGGTATATATGTATATGATAGTATGTATGTTTTTTCCTGAAATATCTTTGAAGATATGTCTAAAACGTAAAGCTCTGGCAAATATCAGGGCAAGTTGCATGTTTATGTATATTAGGTGAATAGAATTTTCTAGGTATGTTTAAGGTCTCTACATGGGGTTTATACTTTTTTAACACAGTACTGATGCAAACGCTCATATACATGCGCATACACTCACCCCTATGAACGGACACACGCACACCCTACCCCTATGAGCATCTCGAAAGACTAAGCCGGCATATCGTCTTGAAATTTATGAAATTGCCGTAGGAACCTCGTCATCGACGGGAACATCTCCTCCCATTGAACGGGAACATCTCCTCCCATTGAATGCGCATCGACGGAATCCTGAAATAAAAATGCGAGCACCAGAACTTGAACCCTGGTGGGCTCGGGATACCACACTCCCTTTAACCATCCAACCATAGGTTGTTTCACACAAGGGGTTTATACTTGGTATTGAATAGCATCAGTCAACTCAATAGGCATCACATGGGTGCTTGGTAAAATAAATGCATGATTTCTTTTGCATATATTGCGATTCTTAGTTTGATTTGTATTCAATTCAAACCTAGATATAAATGTGACTGCAAACCATATATTTCATTCTTAAGAAAATCACATCAAAAGATAGAATCACAACTTGTATATTGTATTGTCGTATTATAGGAAGTTTTGATTCCTTCTGTACACATCCGGTAGACCCTATAAATGAAAGGCCCAAGGCGAGCATCCTCACTGCTCTACTCTAGGGCTTGCTCCGACTTGAATTTTGACAAGGATGTTGATACTATTAGATACTAGTTGTAATACTGTCACTATCTAGGCCAATCTTGATCCTCGGTTTATCCCTTTATTTAGGGAAATAAAAGTGGGTCATGATGTAGGAGCTGAGATAGAAAAAATAAGACCTCGCATGGTGGGTAGTATTATAATTTAGTATCTTATATATGATACTAGCTAATTGCCCGTGCGTTGCAACGGGGCCTACCTATTCTATTTGTTCAACACCCATTGGTGTCTCACTCCTCCTTCGTTATGTCATTTCTCTGCCGCTCTATCACCTCTGTCAATGATCCATCTGGCTCACAATCTCCTCCTTCACCCCCACACCCCCATCCAAACACATACTTTAAATTTTTTGGGGATGACAATGCCTCCAATAATATTTGGTCTCTATCATTGAGCATCCAATCTATTCATCTCACTGTATTACCAAACGGTCATATGCATTATATTGGTCGGATGTTTACAGCTATAGGATGATGCTCCTAGAAATGGTCGAAGGGAAGAAGGATCCCAAAGGAAAGGCAGACAGCTCCAGTGAAGCATTTTTTCCACATTGGGTTTGGGATAATTTGGCGAGGGAATTGCATGGATCTGAAGCAAAATATGGGACCGAAGAAATTGTAAGAAGGATGACCTTGGTTGCATTGTGGTGCATACAGATGACCCCTGAAAGCCGCCCATCGATGAGCAGCGTTATAGAGATGTTGGAGAGGAAGATGGGTGAATTGGAGATGCTCCCCGGCCGTTCCTCTGTTCTCCAGTGTACTCAACAACAGTTTCATCTTATGCATCTATCCAAGTTATGATGCCTTCACCGTGAAAGGCATCAGTGCATGCTGAAACAGTATTTTTCAAAAACAATAGCAGCAGTGTACATGTAATTATTCTCAGGGTTACAGTTTAAACCTACTTGTATTTTTGGTATTTAGGATTTAGAAATTAAGAATGTAATTACCGGTCTGAAGAGTTGCCTTCCAACTGACGTTAGTGCTAGTCAATGGATTTGATCATCAGAGCATCAACGAGTTTCTTCAAGGTCTTCTCCTCTTCCCAGGGCTTCTCCAAATTCTGAACTACACAACTGGTCAGAGAAACATATTTAGACTGAAACCCTTTTAGTCGATTTCTCAAAACAAGAGAAACATCTGCACAGTGCATGGACTGAACAATCTCATCTCTAGTCAATAAGTGCTGCCAGGGTGGTGCTGACAACTTGCAATAACCCAACGTGGTGACGGATAGAAAAGTAAACATGACCAAAATAGTACATGTTCTTGTTCTCACCGTGCCACCGGCACACCACCCAGAAGCAACTCGACTTGCATTACAATGACATGTGAAAGCTCTCTTGGCACCTTTCAATGGCGTGCAGTCATTGTCAGCATAACAAGTTCTTTTTAGTGGAGTGCTACAGCTACAGCTTCAGGAGGCAAGGTTTGTGAATTCATTCCTGAAATAATTGCTAACTCCCTGAGAAAGTGGCAGGACTGTAAGAGTATATTCTTAAATTAATTAATCAAGCGCATCATAATTCAGTGTTCCCCGATATGCAATCGACAGGTTTCATTTGAAACTAGCATATAGTAGCTTGCAAGTTAGAATGGTTACATCTGCATTCTGTATAATGAATTTTTGTCAGGTGAATGAGAACAGGAAGGGAATGATGTGATACCTTCGATGCAACCTAGATAGGACCAGTTACTAGACACTTGCTTTGCCGACTACTAGAACCGTGTTCGATGGCCATCAATACTACAAATAAAAGAACAAGCTAGTTAATTCTGTAAAATGAAATATTGCCATTAGCTCCATCTCGAAGTTGTTTGATAACGATCCAAAAGAAAGAGGAAATAGCTGACCATCACTACCATGGCTACAACTTGTGCCCCACGGCCAACAACTTAAAGCGATACTGCAGCTGCTATCGCTGGGCACTTGCCCAGGAAAGGAGCTAGTTTTGACAACTTGTGCATGTATCACTGTAAATACCAATGCTAGTAGAATTTCCTGGTGGCTTCAAGAGAATTTCTGCGTAGCTAGGGCGACAAATACCATCCAGTAGATGAATGACTGTTACCAGGTCACAAGAAGACCTTTCCAACTCTTCATTCCCGTTAATTGACCAGTCTCATCCAGTGACTAAATTGCTCACGCGCAGTCTAGACTGAGTCAACAAGATAGCAACCTGTGTTCATACTCAGTTTAAAACTAGAGTAAAACACAAGGCAACTATGCAACCTACCTTTCTACTGAACCATCTCGTCTGTTCCTCCATATACTGAAACAATTTGTCATGTTCCAAAGCTTTCTACTCTTATGGATCTTAGCATCTTCTGTACAAGACTCAACAATGAGCACGGCGCAAGAAACAGCAAGCTGCGGTACCAAGACATGTGGCAACCTGATTATCTCGGATCCATTCTGGCTTGTCCAAGAGCAAGAACTGGAAAGGCCATGTGGTTTAGTAGACTATCAGGTTTACTGCTATAGAAACAGCCCGTTCCTGAGGAGCACCATCCACGATGGGTTTGGAATCCAAAACATCTTCTACAGGAACCACACCTTCCTCGCTGCTGATATTAACAAAATGGAGGACTTCAACCGCTGCCAAGTTCCGATCACCAATACATCCGTCAAAATCGGCTTTCTGCCATTCAATATCAGCCATGCCAACCGAGATCTGCTCTTCTTCTATGATTGCATCGGTAACCCGGTGGTGACGCAGCTGCGACATGGACTTGTGCCCATGCATTGTGGCAACAACTCATTTGTTCATCTCGGACGAGGGCCCTACAATGCTTCTCATGACTATGCAGAGTACTTCATAGAGGGTTGCAAGACCACCCTTGTGCCAGTACTGGGGGCATCAGCAAAGACAGCGAACGCAGGTGATTACGAACAATTAATCAGGGATGGTTTTCTGTTATCATGGCCAGTGGTACCTGATCAGTTTCCAAGACAAGGTACGATTAGCAGCTATTAGTAGCACTATGTCTACTTTATTAGGTAACATATAGGCATATACATATGTAAATAATAGCCTTTACATAAATCTAATGCATAAAGATATAGGTATTGAAAGATACCAGTTGTGGATTTGTTGTATAGAGGATGCTGACTCCATCTGTTTGTTTGAGTTGAATTTCTACGATTTTATTGTAAAATCAGCATATATAGACTATATCCTATCATAATAATTAGTTTAAAAGAAAGGTTATCCAGCTTGTTAACGTATAAACTAGAAGGAAGTTCTTGATGAGCTTAGTTTTATAACTTAAACAAGGTACTAAGCTGGTTGAAAGTGGTCCGCATCCCTTTTAACTGAGAACAGCATATTTCATATGAAAAATGAATTAAACAAACCATTCAGCACAAAAATCATCCTATTGCTGTTAGAGTTTACAGTCTGGATTCACCATATGTAATAACTGACTTGTAATGAATCATTGTTCGCCAAATTACAAAATTCAAAGAAATGAATTGAAGTGCCAGCTATACTGGAATCATCTTAATCATTTAATTCCATATGTTCTATATTGCGATGGTTCATTTTCATGTTTTTTTATTTTGTGATTGATACATACATTGACTAACCATAATAATTTCACTGCAGATGGTAGGCACAACATCAAGTTAATTTTGATAGGTATGTCTATCATTGCTTCTGCTAAGAAAATACATACTACGTCACACACTTCCATGATACTTTCATGCTATCTAAAGGCGGACAGTCTGTAGACTGCTAAGTCAAAAATTAACCAAATTGTGGAGATTTCTAATTTAATGACATGAAATTGCAAGATTTCTAAATGGCAGTATTAAAAAAGGGATAGCTTACACAGTATCATACATATACTGATATACTATCAACTTCACTAAATGATGTTCACTTTTTTTTACAGTTTCTCTGTCTGCTACAGTCAGCTTGCTAACATGTCTAGTTTGGGGGGTGCATCGACAGAAGCAAAAGATTAGTCTTTTCATCCTCCCAAAGCAGACTGGTAATAAATCAAGCATGGAAGAAATGCTAAGGAGGTATGGATCTTTGGCTCCGAAAAGGTACAAGTACTCAGAGCTGAAACAAATGACTAGCTCTTTCAAGGATAAACTTGGAGAAGGTGGATATGGCACGGTATTTAGGGGCAGCCTACAGGATGGCTGTGTGGTTGCTGTGAAGCTCCTAAAACTTTCCAAAGGCAATGGAGAGGAGTTCCTAAATGAGGCAATTAGCATTGGCAGGACATCCCATATTAATATCGTCGGTCTGCTCGGTTTTTGCTTAGAAGGAGCTAAGAGAGCCCTTGTTTATGAGTATATGGCTAATGGTTCACTGGAAAAGTATATTTACATAGAGAATTCAGATCTAGTTATTGGATGGGACAAGTTACAGCAAATAGCACTTGGCATCGCACGAGGATTGGAATATTTGCATCAAGGATGTAGCACTCGCATCATCCATTTTGACATCAAGCCTCAGAATATACTTCTAGATCAAGATTTTTGTCCCAAAATTGCAGATTTCGGTTTAGCCAAACTGTGTCACCTCAAGGATAGCATCCTCTCTGTCGCCGAAGCAAGAGGTACCATTGGATTCATTGCTCCAGAAGTATTCTCTAGAGGTTTTGGTGTCGTTTCGACAAAGTCAGATGTTTATAGCTATGGAATGATGCTGCTGGAAATGGTAGGGGGGCGAATAAACGGAGCAAAAGATAATATAGAGAGCTCAAGCGATGCCTATTTCCCAAACTGGATTTATGACAATATAGCAGAACATGTACAAAGTTGTGAAGTCATCTGCGACCTTGAAGAGACCATGAGAAAGATGGCTTTAGTTGGGCTGTGGTGCATACAAACTAACCCCGGAAACCGTCCTACGATGAGCAAGGCGATTGATATGTTGGAAAAGAGCATCAACGAATTGGAGATGCCACCGAAGCCGTTCCTTTCCTGTCCCTCAATCCCGTCACATTAGTCGTCTCATACAAGTTATGATTACTCATAAGATCGATGTCATGCATCCCCTGCTCTGTTACCATAGCCTAAAAGTAGGATGAAGTGGATAGATGTAAATTCGAATTACCACTGCATCTACCATTAAGATCTTCTAGTGTGTGAACCGTGTGTATAAGAAATGTGAATTTTCAGACGATTGTGTCTCTCAGAATGGCTGTTCGAGATTATTGTACTTGCTACGAGTCAAAACCCGAATAACCAAATAAAAGCTGTTTGGGTGATTCATGTGTTTGCGGTTCTGACTTTCCAAAGGCACCTAGCCCGTATAAGTTTGGGGCAGACAGCTACAAAGATCCATACACACAAGCAACGGCTAGGCCTCGAAACTGTAATAAGCATCCTTCAGGCTATATTCTAATTACGACCTGACGACCCAACAAAATCCAGTAATCTGAATTGGATGGATGCATCTTGTGAAGCTAAACATTGCAAAAACGCATTTCAAGATTGAAGTATCATATCCATGAACCTAGCATTTAAAATCAACAGCAAATATTAACAAGCACCAAATATTCCTTAGTAAGAGTAGATAAATTGACCGTGGAAGCAGCTGAAGGCGCACATTTACTTCCCCTCTCTTGCTGCTCTTCGCGACCACCCAATCGAATAGCAACGCCATTTTCCTTCACGGGCGAACAGACGCGGCGGCGACCATGGCTCTGTTCCTGGCGGGGCGCAGATCGCCCTGCCGCGCGTTACTCTCCCTCGGCATCGCCGCCGCGGCCCCGCGTTTCCCGCCCTGACCACCGGCGCCGCCGAGCGGGCGAGGCGCCATGGCCGTGGCAGGCCATGCGATCACGCGGCGGGAGGGGCGAGAGACTCTTCGTTGCGCGGCTCACGACGGCAGCAGCGCAGCGCCGGCACGGGAGGGAGGTGGCGCGGCGAATCGGGGCATGGCCGCCGGCAGATTTGGGCGCGACTATGTCTCGTCTGGTGTGCGGCACTAGCTCGCCTCGCCCGCAGGCAACAAGTTCGCGGGCCAGCCCAGAATCTCTGACGCCATGATGAAGCAACGTACTGTTTTTTCTTTTCTTTATTAGTTTATATTTACCCCTCAAAAAATAGTTTATATTTTATGTTTTTATGTTTGTTTCTATTTTTTAACTTTTTTTTATTTACACATTTCCTTTTCACTTTGCTAAGGTGTTCACCACACATTTAAAAAATTGAATCACGTATTTAGAAAATGTTAAACATTCATAAAAATGGTCCTGGTGTTCAAGAAAAATGTACAATGGGTATGAAAATAAGTAGTCATCAAACACATGCATTTGCGAAACATTTTAATCATGTATTTTCCAAAATAAACATATATAAAAAATATTTTAGGTCTATATGAAAAAAGTAGAACATGTATTAAAAATTTTGAGCGTAAAAACACCAATTTAGAAAAAAGTTGATCGCATATAAAAAAGTTAATCATACATTTAAATATGTTAAAAATGTGTAAAATTCCTAATATATACAGCAAATTCACAACGTGTATGAGAAAAGGAGTCATCGAGCATACATTCATAAAAATCATGTATTTGAAAAAGTTAAACATGTGTATGAAAATGTTATTAATGTATACGGAAATGTATACATTTAGCAGGTATAAAACATGTACTGTGCATATGAAAGAAAGAGTTAACTTCAAACAAAATTGAAAAACTATATTAATATTGTTTCTAAAAAGTTTAAACATGCATAAAAATAATGTTTCAGATGTATAAAAACGGTATAACGTGTATGAAAAAAATTCTGATATATACAAAGAATGTACATTGTGTGTGAAAATAGTAGGCATGTGTTAGAAAAATGAGAAATAAGCAAGGAAAACAAATAAAAACAGAGGACAAAGAAGAAAAAGAAACATAGAAAATTTGAAAATATTAAAATGAGAAAAACGAAAGATAAAATGAAAATGGCAATGAAAAATGAAAAAGAAAACAAATAAAGGAAACAGCCGAAAAATATTAAAGAGAAATAGAAAAAATGAAGAAATGATTTAAAAGTGAACAGTGTAACCAGTTGAAAACAACTGGAGAATATTAAAGAGAAATAGAAAAAATGAAGAAATGATTTAAAAGTGAACAGTGTAACCAGTTGATAGTCATGGGCTGGACCACACTCTTTCGCCCCGGCGGTCTCTCCCCTGCTTCTCGTTCTCGTTCGCGCTCGCCATGGCGGATGGATCTGCGAGCCCGGCATCTGTCTCTTCCAAGCTCCAGCCTATTGTCTCCGGTCTTGGGCTGTCCGGTTCGTCGGGTTCCGAGGGCTTCTCCACTGGTGCCGGAGGTGCGCCGGCTGTCCAGGAGGCGGCCGCGGGCTCTGCTCTGCCGTGGCGCAAGACGGGGCCGTCGCGCAAGGTGTTGTGGCGCAAAAGGCGAGCGCTTCGGCAGCAGGCGGCGATGGGTGGCGCGAGGTCGCGCTCACCCGTTCGCCCGGCGTCGTGCGGCCGGAGAGGCGGAGATTCCGGTGATCTCTTTGGTCTCTGCTTGTTGTTTCCTTGAAGAACATCGCCGTGAAGACTATTGGTTCCCCGTTGTGCATTAGGTGTGGTGTGGAAGGCCACATCTCTCGGCGTCTGGCGCGCCTCGAGTCCTGTGTCGAGGAGGATCTCCGGCGTGAGGCGGTGGCCAAGGTAGCTCGGGCTTCGCAGCCGTCGGCGACGCAGCCGGACCAGCGGCAGGCTGGCACCGTGGCTAGGCAGATCGCTCCTTTGAGGGGTCTCGCCAGATCCCGCTGCCATCGCACTGTAGGTCTGGCGGCGTCGGCTGCAGCCAGAATCTTCTTCTTGGCGATGTCTGCGTTCTTCGCCGTCGCGGAGATGGAGGATCTGGAGCAGCGCCTGAGGCTGGCGGTGGTGGCCTATGTGGGCGGCACCAGGCCAGCGGTTTCTTGCCAGGAGGCTGCTAAGGCGTTGTCGGTGGAGCTGCGCGTCCCGCGCCACCGTTTTTCGGTTCACAAATTCCATCCCGAAGATTTTCTGGTGGTGTTTGCGACACGGGAGTTGCGCAACAAGGCGCTGGCGGCGGGGACAGTCGAGCATGGCTTCTTTAAGTTGTTCGTCAAGCCTTGGCTCAAACAAGCGCAGGCGGTCTCGAGGGTGATGAGGACGCAGGTTGATCTTATGATCGAAGGAATCCCCTCCCACGCTTGGACGTCCGAGACGGCGGCGGAGCTTCTAGGTTCGTCATGTTTGGTGGAGAGCTTGGCGCCGGAGACGAGAACAGGAAGACTTGTCCTTGTTCAAGGTGAGGGCTGGTGTGTTGATCCGACGAGGTGCTGCAGATAGGCGGCTCGGGTTCCGGAGCCGGTGATGTTTGGAGGACCGGCGGCGAGATTGCCCACGTCCCGTGCGCTGCTTGAGTACAAGACCCTAATTCACATCGGTAGGGTTCGTGATCACGAAGGCCCGGAGCGCTGGTTGAGACCGCCTAGCTCCGATGGTAGCGGCCAGAGCGGGTTGCCTGAGGATTCTGGAGAGTGCTGCCGTGGTCGAGAGGAGTTCGTGATCGGCGCGGAGGGCGCAGGGCAACGGGGCGCATGGTGGTTCCTACATGCGTGCCTTGTTGGGGCGTATTGGTCCGTCGGACTGGAGAATCCCGCCCATGGCTCGCCGGTGGTCACCGCGGTCACCACGGTGGCAACCAGGCTTGGAGGGGGCAGTCTGTTGGCTGCTGTGGCCGCACTGGTGGAGCCTGTGGCCGCTGATGATCCAGGGAGGTTGGCTAGTGCCACAGAAAATCCGGCCGCTGAGGTGAGGGACAGGGCGGAGCAGGCGGCTTTTGACCATGGTGGGGCCCTGGAGCTGGGGCGCGCCAATCCTGAGGCTCAGCGCTTGGTCCAGCTCGAGGCGGATCCCGAGGCGACTGTTCAGGTGGATAAAGCTGCGAAGGAGACGCGTTCGCCACAGGCTGGCGGTATGGGCCCAGTGGATCCCGAGGCGGCTGCAGTTTCGAGGGGGATTGAGGATTTGGACCCAGCCAACCAGGATGTGTCGAGAGGTCCGGAGGTGGCCCAGGAGGGCACGAGGGCCGAGGAAGTGGAATCGCAGTTGTTGATGCCCGACAAGGCAGCAGACGGATGGGCCCCGGTCAAGGATTTCATGCAGGCACAGATGGCGACAGGAGAGGTGGAGAGGCATGCGGATTCGTCGGTGGTGGGTCCCGTTCTACAGGAGTCGATGCCCTCTGCTGCATGCACCGATGTGACTACGTACGTTGCATGCGGGGAGGGGAATTTGCACGTCTCTGCGTCTGACTCGGCTGCTCGCGCGGATGGCTCGCTACAGCGCCTGGAAGGAAATCTTTCGGCCAAGGAGATCGCCGCGCTGGGTAACATCAAAAAATTCTGCGCCGGGCTGTTGAAGAAACTTGCGCCGCCTCTACTCAGGGAGTTTGAAGGGCTTAGAGGAGTTCGGACTGGTCAAGACCCTTTCACACCTCGACGCACGACTCGATCTGTGTGCTCCGGTGGCGCTAGGAAGTCTAAGGCTTTGGCAGCTGAATCGGTTCTGCTAAAGACTCTAGGATTTGATTGTGAGGATCTGGCCGTTTCTGAGGACGCGCTAGGTCAGCTTCGCACGGTGTTCGATTCACCACTTCAGGAGCCACAACTTAGGGCCATCGCGGCCATCTTTGGGAAGGCCATACCCCTCAATCTAGCAGGGGAGGCAGGGATGGAGGTGCCAGTTATGGTGCGGTAGAGTCGAGGTTTGTGTTGGTGTTGGAGGCATCATATTCCGATGTTTGTCAACGCTCTGGAGTTGGTGTGTTGGAACGTCAGAGGACTTAACAACCCGGCCAAGAGGAAGGCTCTTAGAGGATTTGTAGACTCGGTGAACGCGGCAATTGTATATATTTTAGAAACCAAGCTAGAGGTCGTGAACAATTTTGTAATCCTACAATGCATGGGGCCAAACTATGATGGTTTTACCTATTTACCGGCGTCGGAGACGAGAGGTGCCATTGTTGTGGCTTGGGACACCACTCGAGTGATGGTTACCAACTTTGTCAATGACTCTCATTGCATCACAGGGTTTGTCTCGCCTATGGAGGGAACACCTTGGTGGCTTACCGTAGTGTATGGGCCACAAGAGGACGAGCATAAGATCAATTTCTTGTATGAGCTCTCGGAGAGAAGATCGCTATGTCCGGGGCCATGGCTAGTGATTGGGGACTTTAATATTATCCTATATGCGGCGGATAAGAATAACTCCAATTTAGATCGGAGAATGATGGGGATGTTCAAGCGTTTTGTGGATAACAACGCGCTCAAGGAGCTCCTTTTGCATGGGCGAAAGTTCACGTGGAGTAATGAAAGGGAGACGCCCACGCTTACCAAGATTGATCGTGCTTCCGTTTGATGGATTGGGAGATAGATCACCGGATAGTTTGTTGCAAGCTTTGTCCACCGAGTATTCGATCATTGCCCATTGCATCTCACACTCCATGAGCCAATGCACTATAAAAAGAGGTTCCGTTTCGAGAAGTTTTGGGTTAAAATGGAGGGTTTCTTGGATATCGTAAAGGAGGCATGGGTATGTGATCCCGACATCACGGATCCTTTCTTGAGGCTGGATGTCTTTGCTGCATAACACGGCGAGCTCTTGCCGCAGGGACAAAGAGATTGGTAATATCAAGTTGCGATCGCCATTGCAAATATTGTTATCTTGCGGTTCGATTGCGCCATGGAAAACCGTAGACTCACGGAGGAGGAAAGATGGCTCAGACGAACTCTGAAGCAGCTGGTACTTGGGTTGGCATCATTAGAAAGAACCATTGCGAGACAAAGGTCTAGAATATCTTGGCTTCAAGAAGGGGATGCTAACACGCGCTTGTTTCATTTGGTGGCCAATGGGAGGCGTATGAAGAACTACATACCTTCTTTGAACATGGAAGGGCGTATTATCACTGATCAGAACGGCAAGGAGGAAGCCTTCTATAATGCCTACAAGGATTTGTTGGGCAAGGACGTGGCTAGAGAGTTCACGCTAGATTTGGAGGGTCTTGGAGTTGCTCACGTGGATTTATCGGAGCAAGATCGGGTGTTTACTGAAGAGGAGGTGTGGGCAGTCATTAAGGATCTTCCCTTCGATAAAGCACCGGGTCCGGATGGGTTCATTGGCTTGTTCTTTCAAAGATCTTGGGAAGTGATCAAGTCGGATCTGATGGCTGCTATTCATAAGCTGTTCCTTGGAAATGGGAGGGGTTTTGGGAGGCTTAACCAAGCCCTCATCACACTTTTGCCGAAATCCCCAGATGCTTCTTCTGTTTTTGATTTTCGGCCAATTAGCCTTGTGCATAGCATGCCAAAGATTGCTTCCAAGCTACTTACTTCGAGGCTTAGACCGCGCATGGGGGATCTTGTCCAGTGAACCGATCGCTTTCATAAAGGGAGATGCTTGCATGACAATTTCCTTCTCGTGAGACAAGTGGCGAGGATGTTGCACAAAAGGAAAGCTAAAGGTGTGCTGCTCAAGCTAGACATTACTAAAGCCTTTGACTCCTTGTCATGGCCGTTCTTGTTTGAAGTGTTGAGAGCCAAGGGTTTTTCGGAGCGGTGGATCTCTTGGATCGCCACCCTGCTTACGACGGCTAGTTCCAGAGTGATCGTAAATGGGCAGGCGGGAGATAAGTTTATGCATGCTAAAGGTTTGAGGCAAGGGGATTCGATCTCCCCCTTACTCTTTGTCATAGCCATGGATATCCTCACGCATATCATTATCAAGGCGCATGAAGCTAGAGTTATGAGTCGCATCAATGGATGTAGCCCGGTGCAGAGGCTGTCTTTGTATGCGGATGATGTGGTTCTTTTCATCAAACCCACTAGGCGGACACAGAGTTAGTCGGAGAGTCTCTTACCATCTTTGGGTTATACGGACTGAAAGTAAATTTCGCTAAATCGGCGGCAATTATGATTCGAGCAGAGCCGGAGGATGAGGATATTGTGAAATCGGCGCTGCCCTGGAAGCTTGCCACCTTTCCCTGCAAGTACCTCGGGTTGCAGCTAAGCATTTGGCAGTTGAAAAGATCGGAGTGGCAGCCTATGGTGGACGCGGCACTCCACATTCTGCTAGGATGGCAAAGGGGTTTGGTGACTAGACCAGGCAGGTTGGTTCTTGTCAACCAGGTCATGAGAGCGCGGGCTACTCACCACCTTATGGTCGCGGGGCGTAAAATGGGCTCTGGACAAAGTGGACAAAGGGTGTAGGGCCTTCTTCTGGGCCGGGACTGAGGAAATCAAGGGAGGTAAATGTGTCGTATCTTGGGCGAGAGTATGCAGGCCTAAGCTCATGGGAGAGCTAGGCGTCATTGATCTTCACAAACACGGCATCGCTCTAAGGTTGAGGTGGGAATGGCTTAGATGCACGGACACTTCCAGGCCGTGGCAAGGGCTTTGTTTGGCCGCGGACAAATCGGTAGCGCAAGCGTTTAGTAGCTTGGTGAAATGGAGAGTTGGTGCTGGGGACAAAACCTTGTTCTGGAAAGAAAGATGGATCCAGGGCGCTACCATTGCGGAGGTCGCTCCTCTAGTGGCGAAGTCTGTTCGTACGCAAGTTACCAACAGGAGACGTGTCCGAGAGGCTCCGAGGACAGTCCCATTTGGGTTTGGAATGTGTCCGGAACTTACACCGCTTCCTCTGCGTACAAGATGCTATGTGAGGGAGGAGTTAGATTCCACTCCTTTGGAGCTATTTGGAAGTGCTGGGCCCCTCTGGCTTGCAAAATTTTCATGTGGTTGGCTGTCCAATATCGGCTATGGATTTCAGACAGAAGGGCAAGGCATAACTTACAAGATCAAATTTCTAAATGCTTTCTATGTGACCAAGAGGCGGACACGGTGGATCACATTCTGCTGCAATGTGTGTTCTCGAGGCAAGTTTGGTTCACTTGCATTTCTAGGATGGGGTTGCCTATGGAGCTTTGCCCAACATATGACTCGAGTTTAGTGCATTGGTGGTCAGACTCTAGAAAGCGTTTTCTTAAGCACTCTCGGAAGGGGTTTGACTCTTTTGTCATGCTCATCTGCTGGACGTTATGGAAACAAAGAAATGCGAGGGTGTTTGGTTCTGGCCAGATCAAGAATGAACAAGACACGGTGGACATGATCTTCGACGAGCTGAGGATGTGGGCCACGGCAGGAGCTTTTGGAGAGCAATGTGTGTTAGAATAGTCGAGTAGCGTGTGTGTGGAGTGGTGGCTCGGTCAGGCTGGATGTAGCCCAACCGGCAACTCTGTAAACTCTTGTACATATTTTGCTCCTTTTTATAAAGCTAAGGTACGTCTTTGGCGTACCCTTGAAAAAAAAAAGTCATGGGCTGGACCAGTAGTGTAGTGCTCGGAAATGCTTCAGGCGAGACCGAAGGTACAGTCGCTATAAGTGAGATATAGCATTTGCGCCAAAATGCCGAACAGATGACTTCATCATATGCACGTGTGGCCAGCACCCCGAGGAGAGCACACACTGGGGTCAACTGGCGATCACATGCTGCCTCAGGTGGCCTGGCCCACCAACTCGAACTGGTGGCTCGCTTGGGGCATCTTCCTTCGGTTCGGTCCCCTAAAAAAATCCCTTCGATTCGGTTGATCTTTTGACTTGACCTGTTAAACGTTGGCATTTTGGAAAAAGTTAATTAATGAACAAAGTTTGCGGGTTTTTAAAAAGTTCATGGATTTCAAAAAATTCATGAACTTGAATTTTTTGTTGGTTACACGGATTTAGAAAAATTCACGAATTTAAAAAAATATGCGGATTTGGTTGATGTTCTCAAAATTGAAAATGCTTGTGAATATTAAAACGTTTATAAATTTTCAAAAACCATGAATTTTTAAAAATATCATTAATTTGAATAATAATAAATAATAATAAAACGAACAAAAGGTGCCCTAGAAAAACCAGGGAAAAACACTTAGAATAAAACTAATAAACCTTCTAGAAGGTTTCCAAAACCGGTGAGAAAAACCATACAATGCGAGCATATGATGCGAAGAGAAAGTATTACCCGTACCTGGGCCGACCCGTTACAATAGAACATGCTTCGGGAGGGTGTGCGCCTTTTACCATAAGCAATGTATCCGGTGCATGAAGCGCTAAATAGGACATGGCTCACTCTGCGGTCACATCCAAAACACACATAATTGGTCTGCCGGCCCGAGGCTTGTCCCTTCGATCTCTTTATTGAAAAATCCACGTGTCCGATCACCACAATAGTTCTTAGTTTCGTGATGAAGGCAGTCTAGCTAAACTGCCAGTATTACATACAAATACAGTTGGCCACAACTCTAACCGCCCCCATCAAAGCTTTCCCTCACACCGTCGCATCACTCCTCCTCCTCTTCCCCACCCAGTAGCGTTGTCAGTGGCAAGAGGGGTGGAGACCTATCCGTCTGTTTCTTTTTTCTCCTTAGGTTTTGTTTCCCCGATGATATCAAGGAGGTGGTGGCGGTGATGCCATGCTGGAATAAGGTTTTTCCAGCATCTCCCTACCTTGATGGTGTCCGATCTGGCGTCGATGAAGGTACCGTGAGAGTTTGTGCACCCGGATCTGTTGGCTCTCTTTAGATCTTGGTGTTTGTTGATTGTTGTGTGGTACTTTTGCAAAAGATGGATAATGATCTTCTTACCTCCCAACAAATGCGAGTGATGTTTTTCTTTGTCAATGGAGTTTCCATTGATCCAAGGACTTGTTGTCATGAGTCATGACCAAGGTGCATTTGTCCTCTTTAGATCCCAGAGAACTTGGGTGGCTCATGCGCCTAAAGAAACATGTAAGAGGATTTCCTTGGTGGAGTCCTCGTGGCGGCGAGGTTGGTTCCTAGATCCAACGTTATTCTTCTTGGTGTGGATGGTTCTCATCAACGGCAACTCATTGCAAAGTCTATTATGTAAAATTGCAATTATGTTGCTCTTTTCTGAATAAAGCAGCTTTGTGTCAAAATCATCATTCTACCCCCCCCCCCCCCCCCAATTAGCACAGTTTTGGAGGGCATTCCAAATCCGGGTCGTGAGCCTCCATATACAACAGATGCAGGGGAATCTTTGCAGCAACTCCACCCTGAAAGCGATGTTGGTTCCGTCCGTCTCGTCGCCTCCCCTCCCTCACTTCAACGTCACATGTGTCTGCTTTCGTCCGTTCGGACTCCCCGCCGCCAATGCTACGGACACCACCTCAACTGGTGCGGGCCAGTCCGTCGATTCAGAATCGGATCCTGCAACTTCAATGGTTGATGCACCTCCGATGTTTGCCCACCAGCACCTCATCCACCCTGTCGGCGATGAGTTGGGCGCATAGTTTCCAAACTCTATGATGTCGGACGCAACCGTTGAACCCCCTGCTGGTGTCGCAATGGCCCATAGTGAAGAGATAGAGGAAGAAGACAAGGACCATGTTGTTTCCCCTCCTCCCTTCGTCCTGGCGGTGAATGAAACTTCGATGCCTTCCCATTCGTACATGGGACCAAAAACGGTGACAAGGTAAAAACCTATCCTTTGCCTTGCATTCAATTTGTTTGATTTATTCGATTGAACGTGAGGCGCTGTGGAAAAATAGCGGAAAATATAATGTGCAATGTTTGTTATTTACTATATTTTTTTAAGTTGGGGGAGATCGACCTTCAACGATGAATCATTTGTCGAGAGTATGATAGGTGATTCCAGCGGGACAAATGATTTTGATCTTAAGAGTGCACCGTTGTCGCCTTTTGATCAGTTGGATATGGATTATATTATTTGTTGGTGTATGTATTTCCTCTCTTTGCCACTTTTCTTCGTTCCTGATTGATCATCCATCTCAAAAACTGAATCCCCTTGACCATTTTTGATCATATCCCATCATGCAATATTCTTAAACATGAATCGCAATGCGCCTAGCATCATGCTCCTAAAAATGCATATATTTGGTAAAACCCCATAGTTGGGCAAGGCATATGCTCGAATGGTGTTAGCATCCGCTGCTGGTGGTTGCCATCGACTTCCATGTCCGTTGGAGCTATGGAGTCTCGTAGCTAGGTTGTGTCCATTTGACAATTCGACTACACCAAAGGAACCAACTCCAATGTGGTTACTGACGGTCAATCGATTTCACAAATTTGAGATATGCAATCTGAATTGCGAACACCATATAAAGTACTTGACTAATGCAGTGGGGTCCTGATTATAGGTGGCCAAACGGGCCGGGATAGCTGGGCCGGCCCGGTAGCACGGCCGGCACGGCACACGACACGCAAAGGGTCGTGCCTGGGCCTGAAGGCCGAGCACGCGGGCTGGCACGGCACGGCCCGATTATCTTTTTTTATTTTTTTATGTATCCTAATGTGGCCCAACAGGTAAAAATAGGCTAAAAAACGCCCAGTGCGCAAAATAGGAGGCAGATTAGCGGGCCTAGCGTGCCGGTGGGCCGGCCCGATTAGCATATGGGCCGTGCCTAGGCTGCAGGCTGCAGCACGCGGGCCGGCACGGCATGGCCCGTATAATAATCATGCCTTGGCGGGCCTGGCCGTGCCAGGCACGATTAGGATGGGCCGTGCCGGGCCGGGCCGGGACGGCCCGTTTGGCCAGCTATAGTCCTGATGACAAGTGGGGGTACACGAGGTCTCGCCAACTCTGTGTCTATGACAAAGAGTGGAAAACGCTAAAACTCAACCAAAAAAAATTCCAAACCATAAAAAAATGGCACAAGTGGTATTTAAGGAGGGACCAAGGAGGATTCGTCCAACCCGAGGAGTGGGGATTGCATCCAGCCTTAAGTCTAAATATAGACTCTAAAATTTGTACCTAGTCCTTTATTGAGAAAATACATGGGTCCGTGGTTGTAACTGTAATAGGGATGTCATTATCATGCGAACACGGGCAAGGACGGCGCCAACATAGACATGACCATGTCCACGTCTTCTTGACCGCCATGCGTGCGCGCTGGTCGACACGGTGGTCGTTGCGAACAAAGCTCTCCACATTCAGCTAGGAGGGAGGCGGACGACGGTACGGGTTCGAGCGCGAGCAACTAGGATGAGAGAGGAGAGGTCGCAGCGTCAATTTTGGAGGGTTTGGGTGGGGCCGGATTGTCAGGTATAATGTGTAATGCATAGGTCCAAACAAGTAGTTTCTGTCTTGTATATTGGCTGGGTTTGAGACGGTCCGGAGAGTCCATGCAAATGAGGACGGTTGAGAAAGATCCGTTGGACCGGTATTTTTTTTTTCTTTGTCCGGACTTGGGGGAGGTTTGGGGAGTCCCTTGAGACGGTGAGGGGGATCGATGTGTAGAGGAAATCATTGCGTGTTTGAGAGGAAGAGAGAAAACCCTAGCCGCCATCTTGCTTGGTTGGTGGAGATGCGCACCATGGCTGCGAAGCTGAAGCACAAGATCCCCGCCGCTTTCCAGCGGGTGTTGGCTTCTTCTCTGCCTCCGGTTCGTTCCCCATCTCTCTTACCGCAATCTTTGATCGATCCAATCGATCGACTCACCGTGCTGCCGCGCTGCCCGATTAGTACTGCAGTAGAGGATCTACACTTCTCCACGAATTTGCTTGCATGATATGGTTTTTAGTTAAACTTTTGATATATATTCAGCTAAATACCAAAACGTCACCGATCAACACCGCTCTAGTACATGTGTCGTCCAGGTCCTCTCTGTTAATCTTGTTACCGACAGCCTGTCTAGATGTTGCTCTTGATTGTTCTTGTAAGGACTCGAGGTTGATATATACAACGATGGACATTGGGGTATATACATAACACTTCCCTGCTTATGTTGGTTAATTTTTTTTAAATAACAGTCAATTTTCCAACTGATGAAAAACCTAAACTTCACAAATAAATACTCCTTCAGTGCCTCTGTAAAGAAATATTTTTAGATCACTAATCTACAACGTCTCATATTTCTTACTAATCTACAACGTCTTATATTTCTTACTAATCTAAAACGTCTAATATTCCTCTACAGAGCGAGTACCACTCATCCAAAAACATGATCTCGTAGTACTTGTTTCCGGAATCACCATCTGCTGTCCAGGATCCATCTTTTACTATACAACAGACAGATTGGCTGCTTGATTGTCCTATTCACATTATAGGTTCTTAGACAAACCTAGCAAACATAGATTCAGTTACTAGGTTTCTGCTTAATTCTCTCTACCAAACCTTCAGCATACAATAGTTACCATCCCGGCTCTAACTACGCGTACTCAATTGCTTGTAGAGAACCTCCTACTGCCATCCTCCTACCGCCATCGACAGCCTTGATCCAGAATTACGGTAAGACACTAAACAATATCGGTCGATTCATTCATTACACTATTGGTCCTTAACGCTCTCTCCTTTCCCCTTTGGAAGCCGGCGGGTGCTCAACGATGTTGCGAAGATAATCAGGAAGAACCGCAGGAACGACCGCTTGGTCGCTGTTGCTGGGTTATGTTTTGGAGGGATTGTCATGTCATATTTGGCTCATCGACTCACCAGTCGAGGTGATGACTGGCTCACCAAGTGAAATGATGAATGGAAAACTATCCTGCACCGTATGTTTACATCTATCCTGAACTGCATCTTTAACTAGCCACTTGTATGATTCCTGGCTTGTCTTTTGTGAGAGCACTCTATAATCTATATATGATGAGGGTTCTATGTTCTGTGGCATGGTTTTCACTTTCAGTGAGATTCCGATGAAATTCACTGAATTTCAGTAATTTCAGTAGACACTGAAATATTACATTTCAGCCAAAATATTTCAGCAGTTTCAGTACAACACAGGAATTCAAATATTTTTCAAAATATTTTTTCAAATTTTCAATTGAATTTGAGTGAATATTTCAGTCATTTGGCTGAAATGGAAATTGAAATCACTGAAATTCACTGAATTTCGGTGATTTTGGTTGGTGCTGAAATTTTTTCTGAAACTGAAATTGAAAACCATGTTCTGTGGAATATACTTGTGATGAGAGATCTAAGTTATGTGATGGCTTGTGAGATGTTAGAGAACTCATATGTTTGTATGGGATCTATATGTAAGCGTGTGAATAATCAATCTGTTGTGGCATCTCTGGTGTTGCGCAATTCTAATTTGTTCGTGTGTTGTGTTGATATTTTTTTTGTTGAACTGGCCTGGAACTTTTTGTCACGGGCTTTACTCACATTACGTTTTATATTATGCCATATTTTCAGTGAAGTTCAGCGAAGGCACTGGGCAATGCTTGTTTGAATGGTTTGAATGACTATTTTGTGGACCGATCTGAAGCCTGTTCTTATGGCCACCTGAAATATGATGACCACCACTTAGTGCCTGAATGTCTGAAATTACTGTTTTGGCATTGTGCATAGTATGCGGTGTGCTCGGCTGCTGTAGTAGTTTGTGATGGCTCAAATCTGGATCGCATAGTCTTATGGATATTCGTGCTCCTATGGCAATACACTGCGTCAGATCTGGATTCTCAAAATTCCACAACCCATTTGTTATGTTTATCAGATGATTCCTCTGTAGAACAGCAAAAATGTCTTATAATTAGATACAGAGGGAGTACCATTAGTTATAGCTAGTGTTATCCCAGCGGCTTAATTTAGTCGGCTTGTTCCATCTGAACTCTGAAACCACATGTTAATCAACCGTTTCTCTATTTCGGTACTACAAGTGGTATATGAGCAAAAATGCAAAATACGTAGTGTCTTTTTCGACTAACTGCCTTTCTGAAAATTCAGTTATTGTCTTGCTGCTCATTATGTGTACCGAACGAGCTAGCCAGTAGTCAATCGTTTCAGTCATATACCTCTCACCCTCCCCTTCATCCTGGTTATACACATCCTCAGCTTCTGGCCAACAAATCGCTTCTCCCTTACTCACCAAGCGCATGCACCTCACTCTTGCCAGCTTCTCTAAATTCCTGGCACTCTGCGGCAGTGACGAGTCCAACTCAGGTAGCTGTGACGGTTGCTGTGGGTTCTAAATCTGATGGAGCCATGATCAAGAGAAGGAAGCGGCTAGTGTTCCGGGCTGTTCATAGTTCAGACGAAGACATTAATATTTCACACCCGTCCACTTTCAGAGGCTCCATGAAGCACACATGTTCAGTGTTGTAGATCCATGGGAGGCTGCAATGATAACACACTCGAGGGAAACACGCGCTTTGCCGCCGCGCCGCCGGGTACATGGGAATTATCCTGTCAGAAGAGTGGAGAAGACGTATTGTCATACGCGACCCAAATGCGAAAGTGGAGACAAGGTATGTGAACTTGGCGTGTAAGGTAAACTAGTCGTGGGTGTGAATGGGGTCCAGCTGTAAGTGAGTGGCGCTTTCTTCCATCAGTCTTTCTTGACACTTACTACCTTTGTTCTGCTTTACTTTTTTTGAAAATGAGGAAAGCCCCCGGCCTCTGCATCTCTTGATGCGCACAGCCATCTGTTCTACTTTACTAGTGCCCCTTGTATTTTGGGTCAAAGTTTAATCAACTCCTTCTCCTTCTTCTTTCTTCCTTCTTTGGTGGCCCAGATTGCGTCAATCTCCACACCTTGTTTTAGATAGTGGTGGAATAATCGTCCAACTCATTAGGCTGGAGTCATAAAGGTCTCGAAAATAGTTGATGAACTGAATCTATGAATTTGTTTGCCGTGGTGCGTAGATCGTTTCTTGCAGCTGCAACAAACATCTTTTCTACCCGAGGACATTTTGACTTCTTTTAGCGAGCTAACATTAACATCTTTTACACCAAGAGTCCATAAACACCAATATACGCATATATTTCTTCAGAGATACATTAACAAACCAGACAGTAGTATGCTTGCAATAAATATATACTTTCTACATTAATTGTATCATACAGAGAATGACACATAAGGGACCTTACACAGAGTATCAACCACACACTATAACAATGCCAACGGCTTACATGGTACAATCCAATAAAGTTCACCTTCTTGCGCCAACCTAGTGCATTGTTTTACCACGGATTAGCTTAGAAGTCTCTGAGATTGGACTGGGTGGCACGGACAATCTGGCATAAGTAGTTACACTCATCTCAGTATCGTTGGCGGCATCATCTGCAGTGTTCTTCCTAAGCTTCACAAGTTGTTTTGTTACTTCTGTCATATCAGGCCGGGCGTCTAACCGTTCTTTCAGACATCTCATTGCCAGCTTGCCAATTTCTTCTAGGATAAATGTATCTTCTTCAGTTACAATTTCCTTGTCAAACATTGACCTTCCACTCTTTTCTGTCTCATAGATATGGCGGAATTCGATGATGAGACTACCACTTTGACCATACCTTATTTGTTTCCTAGATATGAGTTCTAGGAGAACAACTCCAAAGCTATAGACATCACTCTTTGGTGTTAATTCTCCGGTGTTCCTGAACACCGGGTCCATGTAACCCTCACACCCAATCACCTTCTTTGCAATTTTGTCCCCTAGTTTAAGCAGTTTAGATAGCCCGAAATCTGATATTTTTGGTATTAACTTCTCATTGAGAAGTATGTTGTCTGGTTTCACATCACCATGTCGTATTTCTTGAAAGTGCATATAGCTTAATCCTTTGGCAGACCCGATTGCAATGTCCAACCTCAACTCTGTTGTGAGTTTTTGCTTTATGTTGCCGTGGAGAATATCTCTGAGACTCCCTTTGGCAGCAAACTCGTACACCAACATTGGAACATCCAACTGGAGGCAGCAACCCATGAGCTTGAGAACGTTAGGATGGTTCATCTTCACTTGGATCATCACTTCCTCTGTAAATTCCTCTATCCTCTCTTTATCTACCTTTAAAAAAGACTTAACTGCCACCGTTGTTTTTGCTTCGCCGGATAGAGTTCCTTTGTATACTTCACCGAAGTATCCTTTACCCAGAGGCTCTGAATTATTCCTTGTGATTTTATTTAGGTCCTTCTCTGTGAAAATGTCCAGGCCTGTGGCCTTTTTCAGTATATTACCCCCATTCATTTCAAAGTTCTTAGCAAGAATTCTTTTTTGGTGCATTATAAATGCTAAGAGTAAAGCAAAAACCAGGAAGAATACGCCTAGACCGATGCCTGCGATAAATCATGTAAAGTTAGTTGTAAAAGTTGTTTATTATCCTCAATTTTTATTGAAGAAAAAAGACAAGTTAAGCCATTTGTTTTCTCTATCATGCCATGTGGGTAATACTGTCCTGCATACTGCGTACATCAGAGTATCTATAGTGATCTCATCTAAAAAATTATAATTAATGCAAAAAGAGGGAGAGAGTATATGTACAATTATTGTACAGTTGTTTTTTTTTATCGTCTTGTGGGCTAATGTCAACACACTTGGACAAAGCTGTCACATGAAGCTTGAAAGTGTCACAAATTTCAGCATTAATTATTGGAAAGACAATAAGTTTTTACATTATCGTGGAATCTATGTGGTATAGCTAGGAAATAGTTATAGTGCGAAACTTGCTGACTTTGTTGAATATAAGCTAGGAAATAGTTATGATGGTGCTGAAGCTCATGGCTTTCTTCCTCAGTAGACAGTCAGTTCCGAATATAATGCGGCACACTCCCAACAGATCGGCTTGGAGGAGGGCCATCGTCTCTGCTGCAAAACGGATATCAGCAGTCGAGCCCCAGCCACCTGTCCCGGAAACTGCAGAAAATAACGCATCGAAATTGATTTCCATCATCTTGCCCGGAGGCTCCTCCCATCGGCGCCACACCGCCACTTGTAGTGCGATTTTTGGCCCAAAAACTCCTTCCAATCAAACACATACTGCCTGACCGTGAACTGGAATTACTCCCCGTGTCCCGTAATATAAGAATGTTTTTGACACTAGTGGTGTCAAAAACATTTTTATGTTATAAAACGGAGGGAGTAGTTGATACCAAGCCGTCACTCTCCATGATTTCCCCTGTAGCAGAGCCACAGTCAGCAACTTCCATTCCTCTGGCAGCTCAAAAGTTACTTTCATTCCACCGTTCAGTCCATCAACACCATAACAGAGCCACAGTCAGCAACTTCCATTCCTGTGGCAGCTAAAAAATTACTTTCAACACGTCCTTTGCCGAACTGAGCTGAAGAAGCTTTAGCCGGAGAGGTCGCCAGCGCTGCTTTACAAGCTTACATTTCAGCAACCGGTGCCCTTCCATCCTCGAAGAACTTGCAGCAAACCGCACATCCTGTATCCAGCTCCACGCCATGCCTCTTGAATGTTCATATACATTTTTTTTAGAAAAGGAGGATGACCCCCGGCCTCTGCATCTGGGCGATGCATACGGTCACTTTATTAATTATTCTCACAAGACCTTATAAAGTAATACCACAGTAAGACTAAAGCCGCCATCTAAGCAACAAACTGTCGCTACACCTATCCAGTTGATGAAGGGGCGCAGATAGCCTGGGCCTAATACCAAACAGACATCGCAGCCAAACCTAACATCTAAGACCCGAGGACCCATCCAGGACGCCTGCCGGGCATGGATCTCGCCGGTCCGACGTGCTCTCAGAGGCCGCCGCCGCCAACTGCCACCGCTCCATCTTCAGAACTGTGCTGATGCATCAATCTTGCTCGGTCTAGCTATCATCGACGCCACCACGGCGCCCAACGGCACTTCCTCACTGCGCGCAAACAGCTGTGCACGTCGCGGTCGTCACTGATACACCTCAGCACCATGCTGCCAAGTACCACCAGCCGACACAGCTTGAAATCTTTGAAAGATCCGTCGTGCGTAGCACCTGCCGACCAGGCATGACAAAGCGTAGCACCTGTCGGTCAGGCATGACTTGACATCTCCACCGAAGCTCCGTGCAAGACGAAGCCGCTCCACCTCCTGCCTCTGACTTCCAGCGCTGCTCTACAAACGATGCTCCCAAGAGAGAAACGACACTGCAGTGCCGCCATCGTCCGATCTGGAACACCAGATCCTAGGGTTTCCCCCAGAGCAGCACGAGTGGGTCGACAGTAGTTACACGACAATGCCTCCATCAAGGTTACGGCGTAGAACGCCACCATCCATGCCAACGGCTCGGTTTTCACCGGCAACCATGTTTCCCCAACTCGCAGCCGGGACTAGATGATGGATCTCGAGATCCGATCACCAAGCCTCTGGCCGGCCATCTTTGACGACGAAGATGGCCACCACCATTGGCCAACGAGACGATGCGAGATGAAGTAGGGCGTTGCCAGCGTGCGTCCTGGCCGGCACCACGGGCGCTAGGCCCGTCCTTGACCACGCCTCATGGCCGAGGGCAACGGCAAGCGCTGCCACGACGAGGACGCAGACCGGAAGCCCAGATCCGGCCCACCCGCGCGCCGCCACGTGGCCACCACCAAGCGCCGTTCAGGGGCAGCCCCGCCGCCGTGAGGGACGCCGCCTCACGGGCAGCAGGCGCCAGCCCCCGGCGGAACACCGCCGCGCGCCACCGGTCGCCGCGAGATCGCCACCGGCCGCCGCAAGATCTGCGCGAGAACGGGGAGTACGCCCCGCCGCCTCCTTCCCAGGGGACCACGCGGGCTTCGCCGGTGTCCCCTCCGGTGGCGGCGAAGCGGGGAAGGAGCGGGGAGGGGCGGCTGGCGGCGCGGTTAGGGTTAGGGGTATACACTGGATGGCTGTTATGTGCTAATCTCCATAGAAAGTGTGTTAGCACTACTACTCTCCCCGGGGTACCTGACAAGGTGGGCCCTGTCTAGTTCAGGCCTAGCAAGCAGCGGCAGGAGATCGAGCAAGGCTAAAGCCAAGGTAGGAGCGGTTCACACGATTTATGGACGACAATCGAATCAGCCCGTCGATGCATCGCGCAGACGGTAGCACACCCATAGATGGGCCATCGTGCAATGTTTGTCCACACTGTTTGTCGTGTGCACAGCATTTCCGTTCTCAGTTAGCAGCACTAGAGTCAAATACGCATATGGGAGAGTTTGATACGCGCACCTCACATACTGTTCCACTGAGTTGGTCTTTGCCTAAATTAGTTTTTTCATCTTTTGACGGCAAAAATCCATAGTTTTGGAAATTCCATGAGAGAAATATTTTGATCTCTGCGCTGTGTAGCCAGATCTTTGGGTGCGGGTCGCCACTCTCCACTTCTGAGCATCTTCAATAGATGATATAGATAAAAAAAACAGCTGCTTGATAAAACAAAAACAGCGGAACAAGTCTTCCGAAGATATAAAATACAACACCTCGCAATGAAAATTAGTATGTTCACCTACTGGAGATGTAAAAACAGTGGCCGCGCGCCAACCGCCCAACTGCCTTCATTTGGCTTCCGCGCGATCGCCAGTCGCCCGCCCAACTCCGCATTTCGAGCGATGTCGCCCAAAATCAACGCCGCCCGCCCGACGGCCGCCAGCCCCACCGCAACTCCGCCAGCCTGCCCCCCCCCCCCCTCCTCCCCTGCCATCTGCCTCGCCATAGTAGCGAAGGGTGTCCCTCGCAGCCGTCGATTCGTTTACGGCCGCCGCTTCAAATTGAAGCTTCGGTGGAGGTCCGGCTATCGTAATGCCTTCCATGGCGAGGTCGGGGACTGGCTAGACTTGTTCCTAGCCTAGACCCACCGCCGGAAGTAGGGAAGGAACGCCACACCGCCCGGCCGATGGCTGCCCACCTCCTCCGTTCTTCCCGCCGCGTGAAGCCAGCCGCCCGCAGCACCGAGCTCCCGCTGTCTTCTCTGCAGGGCTGTCTCCGTCTCCTCTGCCGAGCCGCCACCGCCCCCACAAGCTGCCTCTGAACGACCGACCAACCCAAAGTCAGCCGATTTCTTCCACCCCACAAGCAAGTTGTTCGACGAAATTCTCCCAAGGTAAAAAATTGAGAAAACTTGATGGTTTTTTATTGGGGTTGGAGAGGTAGTTGGACGGTGATTTCTGCATTGCAGATGAGCTTGTGAGACTCCTCTTTTGTGTTCGATTCCTCGTCGGACGAGGAATTTGATTTGATCGAAGTAGACGACATTGCTATGCTAGTGGCGAGATGCAAAAGAAGAAGAAGCCGAAGCACGATGGTTCCGTGTATGTCCATGAGTTCACCCGGAGAGAACGGGTTGAGGTGCACAAAAGGTTGATGCACAACTATTTTGGTTCGCCACCCATTTTTCCAGCGAGGTACTTTCGACGACGGTTTAGAATGTCCAAAGATTTGTTCATCCACATTTGCAATTCCGTGAAGCAGCATGATCGATCCTTCGAGCAGAGGAGGAACTGTGCCGAGATGCTTGGACATAGCACCAAGCAGAAGGTCACTGCCGCTATGCGCATGATGTCCTATGGTGTTCCAGTAGACTACATTGATGACAACTTAGCGATAGCAGAGAGCACTTCTATATTCTATGCTAAACAATTTACAAAGAACATGGTATAAGTATTTGGTCCAGGGTACTTGAGAGCACCAAATGCTCAGGACACTCAGAGGCTTTTCTAGATGAACAAAACTCATGGGTTTCTAGGTATGCACAACTGACGGCTAGGAAAGATGTTGAGAGGGCTTTTGGGATTTTGCAATCCTAATTTGCTATTCTGTGAGGACCTTCTAGATTCTGGGATCAAAAAACCCTTTGGTATATCATGACTGCTTGCGTGATCATGCATAACATGATCATTGAGAATGAGCGTGGACATGATTTAGATTACACCTTCTATCATTTGATGGGCGTACGAATTATGCCGATGAGAAGAGAGAACCGAATCAGACGTTTTATGAAGGTGTACAATGAAATTAGAGTCTTCGATGCGCACAATCAACTTCAGATGGATTTGATGGAGGAGTATTGGAAATGGCATTGAGAAAGAGCCGCCTAGTTTCATTATTTGTTTGTTGTATTGTGCAATAACATTGTTGTATTTGTGTTGCATTTGATCTTGTGGATTTGATGAATTATGTAATAATTTTATACTGTGGGCATGTGAAAAATTTAAGTTGTTTTCGGGATGTTTTATTTCAGTTTGTGCGGCTAGCGGCTGTACGCAGCCACACGGTCGGCGGCCGGTTTTACATCTCCACTTTGTATCATCTGTTGAAGTTGCTCTTTTATATGTACATCATCTGTTGGAGTTGCCTCTTTTTTGGAGATATAAATTTTACATCTCGAAATTTACATTTTCTATTAGAGATGCTCTCATGGGGAACACAGCGCGTTGGCTAAAATGCATGAATCTAGGAGTGCTACCATGTATTGTGATGAATTATGTGCGCCTCTATGTGGAAAATTTGGCCTCGAACTATACCAAGCACACTAGTGTAAACTAGGATATTTGTTAGATAGGCACAATTAATGCTTATATGCCCCATCTTGAAGAACTTATGCACCAGCTCCAAGCACACAATCCATCCTTCGGTCCAGTGTTCTTCACCACACAGTTTTTAGAAGGACTACAACAAAAATTCATGTTTGTGTTATGTTACATCAGCCCTAGGACTTGGACTCCACATTTTCTTTGGCTTCTATGTAGGAGTTGATGGATGCAGTTCCACATTGGGAGTATAGGCGGTAGGATGCTCAGCATCCCAGCCAGCCATACGATCCCTGCTGCCCTGGGAGCACCATCGGCATGACCTCTTCAAAAAGGGGCAACTACAGCTACGGAAACCCACCTGACATTAATGCGGCCAATGCACAAAAATACAGGCACGCGGGCGAGGACCGTTTCACGGTGCTGAGGAACTTTCGGTGCATGCGTAGTCTCTGCTTGAAATGCGGAGAGTGTGGGGGTCAAGGCCATCAGTGTGCTACCACGTGCAATTGCATGTAGCCGAAGAATTACTGAAACTTCTGCAGGCTGATATCCAGGCTCTTTAGCAGCCAGAGGACAATTTTGACTGAGGTCCTCATGTCAATCTCTAATGTGGAGACCACGGGGCATCTGACTCCACACACTATTCGATTTGTGTGCATAATCATAGGAAAGGAGGTGCTGATTGTGGTTGATTCCTTCGGTTCTCGTAGTTTCATTAATGATGTTGTGCCCATAACCCTATTTCAACAAATTTGACCAGTGGCTCGCTCACCAGTGATGATTGCTGGTGGAGGTGTACTGACATGCAATAGCATTGTGTCAGCATGCTCCTAGCAGACCTAGGGGCATACATTCGAGCCTGATATCTGGATTCTCTCACTTGGGTGCTATGATGGTAGCTGACATTGATTGGGTACAAAAAGGTGGACCAATGTGAGTGGATTGGGAGTCCAAGGGTCTGCAATTTCAGCATAAAGGAGAAGGATAAAGCTAAGAGGAGTGCAAACCAAACTAACTATAGTTGCACAGATCTGTGTAGCTCAATTACAGCCATTGGAGGAGCAGAATGTTGTAGCTCATATGTTTCTTCTTAGTAACCTATCATCACTGTCAGAAACAACGGATCAGAGTGAAGATCTTCCAGAAATGACTACCATGTTCGATAATTCCACCTTGTGTTTGTCGAACCCAAGAAATTGCCGAAACATAGAAGTTGGGACCTTAGAATTCCGTTGTTGGAAGGGACAAAACTAGTGAATATCATACCACAGATATACGCCAGGGAAGAAATCAGAAGTAGAGGCTCAAGTCAGAGAGATGTTAAAACAGGGGTTGACTGTTCCGAGTGCAAGCCCTTTCTTGTCTCCAATGTTGTTGGTTAAGAAGAAAGATCAGTCATCATGTTTCTGTGTCGATTTCAAACATTTGACCGCAATCACAGTCAAGAATACCTTCCCACTACCAATCATTGATGAGCTTTTGGACGAGTTAGCGGGGTCCAGTTGGTTTTCTAAATTGGATGTGGAAGCGGGCCGTGATATCATCATATTCGTCTAGTAGAACAAGAAGAAGAAAAACAAACAACTTTCCAGACTCATCAAGGGCATTTCCAATTCCGTGTTGTGCCATATGGGCTAACCTATGCACTTGGCACCTTTCAGGGCACCATGAATGTAGTGTTATCTCCAATGCTTGGAAGAGGAGTTCTCATCTTCATGGATGACATATTTGTGTACTCAGCCACTTACGAGACACATTTGGTTCTACTCCAACAAGTCCTAAAACTTCTGCAAGACAATGAGCTCGTAGCAGAGAGATTGAGTGCTCTTTTGCGCCAAAACACGTCAACTACCTCAATCACCAAATCGGTGGGCAAGGAGTAGCTATGATAACAAAATACATTCAGTCACTGTAGAAATAGAAACATCCAACCAGTGTCAAGCAACTACGTGGTTTCTTGGGTCTTGTAGGGTACTACAGGAAATTCGTCTGAATCTTTGGTCTACTATTTCCTTAAGAAAAAAAGGAGTTTTCATATGTATACCCTGACAACAGATTCAACATTCGAAGCACTCAGGGATTGGTTATCACGCTCGTTCACTGATTTCTATGTACATACAATTCGTTGCGCAAACCGACGCCAGTGCACCAGGAATAGGCGTGGTGCTCATGCCAGGAAGATATCCCATTGCGCATCTCAAATAGAGCTTGGACCCGGAAAATTGGGTGCGTCGACTTATGAAAAGGAGTGTTTAGCACCGTTGCTAGCTGTCGACCACTGGTGTCCATATTTGCAGCTCCTAAAGCTCATAATTCACACTAACCAACGCAACCTACTCGATCTACGAGACCAATGCCTCAAGGCGCTAGTTCAAGAGTCTGACTCCACCAACTTGGTGGTCTCCAATTTCAGATCTAGTATAAAAAAGGGTTGCCAATCGTGAAGTAGACGCCTTCTCACAGGGGAATCCATGAGTATTCAAAAGAGCTACCAGCAATGCTCTCTCTCTCTCTCTCTCTCTCTCTCTCTCTCCCTCTCCCTCTCTCTCTCTCTCTCGCCGGGCATGGATCAAAGCAGCCTGATAATTTATCAACAAGATACATCAACACAATAGTTACTGGCAAGGTTAGCAATGGACAAAAATAGTGATGAGGGGTTAGTTTCCTATACGATGGAATTACAAGGTTCCAAAGTCACATCTGGATTGGTAACGATGCTGGAATCAAAACTCACTGATCAAAGCACTCCATGGCAGTGCAATGGGCAAGAACTCGGGATTCCATTCTACATGCAGCCGTGTGCGCTGGCTTTTTTCTTGGAAAGGGCACAAAGCCATGGTGAGACCATTTGACAAATGGTGTCAAACATGCGATCGGGATATGACATAATGGATTGCAACAATAGGGTTACTTCAACCGCTGCCTATTCCAAAATGGCCATGGGTAGTGATTTAACTGGATTTCATTGAGGGTTTCCTAAGTCTAGGGGATATGATGTGGTAATGGTGGTGGTTGACATCAGACACCCTTACAGAGCGCTCTTAACGGCCACAATATTTATGAATAACATTTTCAAATTTCCTGGTCTTCCCTTACAACAGCCATTTCAGAGTGTGAGTGTATTTTCACAAGTACCCTATGGCAGGAACTATTCAAGCTCGCTCAAACCCATCTTCAGATATGTTCATCTTACCATCTGCAAACGTATGAATAGACGGAGAATGTTAGCCAATGTTTCGAGGCATACCTCTGGTATTATGTGCACGTCTTCCCCAAGAATTGATATCATGGTTGTTTCTTGCTGAGTACTAGTACAATACAGACATTCACTCTACACTTGGGAGAACTCCATATGAGGTCATCTATGGCATGTTGCCTCGGGAGTTCAGAGTCACACAAGTGGATGAGTGTATTGTTCCTGATTTAGCAGCTTGGTTGAAGAAAAGGAAACTGATACGCGAGCTCTTACAATGGCAACTTATGCAAGCACGGGAAATTATGAAGAGGCCACTGACAAACAACAAACAAACCGTGAGTTTGATGTTGGATATTATGTGTTTCTTCCATGGTAACCATTCCTCGGTGGCCCAACAACCATCCTAGAAACCAATGTTCAAATATTATGGCCCGTACATGGTGGTGGCGCAAGTTGGCAAGGTGGCATACAAATCGCAATTACCAGAAGGGAGCAAAATCCACCCAGTAGTGCACATTTTGCAACTCAAGAAAGCCTTGTGGTGGGTACCCTGGTGGAGAATGCACTTCCTCCGGACGACGATATCCTTCGCATGGAACATGCATCTACGACTAGCATTGAAGATCATGTGATCAGGATGGTGGCAGGGGACCAGCAACACATCTATGTAAGTTGGCCGAGCTATTAGTACCCTTGGCTACATCGGAAGAACTAATTGAGCTGCACAAGCATTTTCCTTCTTCGCCGGCTTGAGGAGAAGCCATGCCCCAAGGGGGGAGAATGTTAGCACTACTCTCCAAGAGGTACCTAACAAGGTGGGCCCTAGCTAGTTTGGCCCAGCAAGAAGTGGTAGGATATCGAGCAAGGCTGAAGCCAAGGTGCGAGCAATGAACAAGTCAATCCATAGTGACTGGCTGATGGAAGCCAATGTGGAGGAGTGCACCTTACATCGTGTAGTGTCTGTGTTAAGTGGGGATTATGATATTTAATTGTAATGGACTAAAGGAAGTTGTTCTTCCTCCTACTAATATATCCGTCTCTAACTACTTTCCCCTCCCTTCCTCTTCCTCCAGACGTCCTATTAAATCCCTACATACATCAAGAGAGCAAGGGCACGTTACAATGTGAGGCACTTTAGGCGGGCATTTGATCTTCTAGATGAGTGCAACACTTCATAAAGACGAGCATCTCCCAAATAACCTTCCCCGGCTGTGTGACAGTCTCCCTAGTGATCATGTTTTCATGAACTTCATAGACATATGGGTGGAAACAAATGTTCTGAATAATCACAAATTGGGATGCTCAAGATTGTCTAGACATCATCATGGTAGAAACATTCCATGATAAGTTCATGATCCCAGGCAAATGTGGTTGGGTCGATTAACTAGAAAATATGAGAGATGAGACCGTACTCTTGATAGGAAGCCGGTTTGTTTTTCACCCCTCTCAGTATCAAAGGATCTTCCCCTATTCTCCATATAAGCCCTTCTTCCAAAATCCCAATACCTTTCAAGATACTACTTTGTACATAGCTCATACCGTCCATTGGTTGAGCAACAAGTATCACCATTCGGGTAGTATCTAGCTCGCGGGACTTGCACACACTGGTATTTTGGAGCTTGGGTGGCCGCCATCCTGACAAGCAAGCATAGCCATATTGAACAAATGGAGGTCTCGGAACCCCAACCCAGGAGTATATATTATAAAACTACCAATATTGGTGTAATGGTTCCAAAAACTTACCTGTTTTTTTTTAAATTAACTGCTATCTAACGCAAAACTGGTTTTTCATTTCAAAAAACTGTAATGATTGTGTTAATTAATTTAAACCAGTTTAGAAAGACTTGTTCAGGTTTTCGATTCAGTTTCCCTTATAAGCTGAATCAATCTATTTTGAGTAGGATAAATGTCAGGTAGAGAGTTCTCTCTGTGACTATTAAAAAATAGAGCAATACGCCTAGGCCGAAGCCTGCAATAGATTATGTGAGTGCTCATGAGGATTTTAATATTAGCATTGGTTTGATGTGTATTTAAGACATTAAGAATTAATTACCCACAAGAAGATAAACCTAACATTAGAAAGGGACGATGATAGAGTAACTGGGAAAGACTTTAATGTGAAACTAATATGCGTACCTAGGGCAAGCCTTGCAGCAAATGGAAACTTTGAAGTGCATGGGAATTTTTTGGGATCACCAATACTTTCGTAGCCTGAATGACATATGCAACTGTACGAACCCTCGATGTCTTGGCATATGCCATTGCAGGAATAATTACGTTCACATTCATTGATATCTGCATCATAAATGGACAAATCGATGGTAAGATATTTCTATACCGACAATATATTATTAGATTACATGTGTCATAGCCATATTTGTAACATCTCTCAGAAGTAATAATATATTGAATTGTATGCACCAACCAATTACTCAGAAGTCCAAACTCATAAGGAAACGCGGAAAACATATTTTAGGGAGAACAAATCAAATGGTTTGTAAACATACACCTCCAACATTGTGTTTCTAACATGAACCGTTGTCAATCACTCAGACCCACAGGCTGGACATATTCTTTATTTTGAGAATAATTTTCTTGGAATATGTCGATGTTAGTAGACAGATCTATTGTAATGTTAAAAACCTAACCATGAACAACTAAATGTTTTCCATGGCAATTATAGGTGCCTCCTAGATCTAAGGTGTGTTGTGAATTCCAATATGGTTATATAGGGAGGTCTTGGATTTTTCCCACACATGCTGTGAAATACCATCAACATCATGCTCGATCTCCTAATTTTCTGAGGATTTAATAGGTGCGGCTCTATTTTATCTTCAAGGAAATTTCATGCCATAAAAATTAATGTGGAGTCCTTATCCCCTCATATCATGCCAAAAGTCCTTCAGCCTCCTTTTATTTTTATATATTGAAACTGCATGTCACGAAGAGATTTAGTTTGATTTGAGTATATGTAGGGGAAGACATGGAAAGTTCTGATTTGGTTGAGGTTTTGGTAGATTTGATTTGATTCCCTATGGGTAGGGGAAGACAAGGAAAGTTTTGATTTGGTAGAGGTTTCGATAAGATTTGATTTGAATTGATTGAATTAATGCAATACATGGTTTTGTAGGTACCGATTAGGATTATATTATTCCAAGTTGCTCTATTTGCATTGGTTTTTCTGTGCTACATCAGTTAAGATTATCAAAAAAATCAAATCAATAGAAAACCAAAGAGGGAGGATGTGATGAGGAAAAAACAGGGGAACGAGGTTAGGTGAACCTACTAACTCAACACTAACAGTAACAAAAACATTCCTAATTGGCCGACTGGCTACGTCTCTGGTCAGCTGGACGCGCACCGTACAATCAACGCGAGATCCTATGGCCACAACTTCATGAGTGACGTGCCCCACTAATAACTTCACATGCTCGCTCCCCACACCCGTTCCTCACCTTATCAATTTCTCCTCTCCACTATTATCCTCTCCCTCCCCGGAAGTCCCCTTCTGCTTGCGAGCTCAAATGAGCTTGCAACAAACAGTAACACCAAAAAATATTGAAAAAAGTTCAAAAAAATATGAATTTTTATGTGGAAAACTTTGAGAAATGTTCAAAGTGCTTGCAAAATTTCATGATGAAATCACATCTGTGGAAGTCATGAAAAAACAAAACCAGTGCTCCAAAATACTTTCGAAAGTAGCATTTTTGGAACAATGATTTTGTTTCTTTGGGCACTGCTTCCATGAATGTTATAAACGACGAAACTTTGCACTCACTTAGAACATTTGTTCAAGTTTGCCACAAAAAATTCAAATAAACTAACTTTTTTTAATGTTTGTAGGTGTTACTGTTTATTCGGTTGCAAATGTGCTTGGGAGCGGTAACTTCGCATCCCTCCCTCCCATCCTTCTCCACACTACCTCTCTCCAATCTCTCTCTCACGCACACACACTCTCTCATTTCGCATCAGCCGTCCCACGGACAACCGCTCGCCGAGCTCGCCACCATCAATAAACTCTCCCACCACCCGTATGGCGAGCACCTCCCCAGCCACCGCAGAAATTGAGCCAGCTAGGTGGCCGACAATGCTGGAACAGTTGTCGGTTAGTGTTGAGACAGTGGTGAGGCTGTGCTATGGCCTGGATGCACCAGACTCAACCGGGGCAATGATGTTGCAACGGGCGGGCGGCCATGTCAGAAGGCTACCAGACAGTGCTGCGACCATGGCAGGGTGGTGCTACAATGTGGATGCAGTTCGTCCGGGCGATGACACAACAACAGGCGGCCAATGATGCAAGCTGCTGTTGGACAATGTCGGAACGCTCGACGGACGTTGCTGCAACCGTGGTGGGGCAGTGCTGTGACTAGTAGGTCAGCAAGCGCAATGGTGACCTCAGCCAGCTCTGGCTGGCAGGTGGGTGAGCCGCAACGGTGACCTCATGAAGTTGCGACCAGTAGGTCGGCCACCGCAGCATGGTGCCCCAAAAAGAACTATAAAGAAGATTAGGCCCAACTAGTAACTAACTTGTCCCCAACTCCTCCTGTGATCGGCAGGTTGCCGAGGTGCAACCATCAAGCTACAATGGTGACCGTGGGATATTGGGATGGCTGGATGTTGCGGCGCCGAGCAAGCCACTGTCGAGTGTCGATGGATGGGAGGAGCCAGTGGGATTCATTATTGCAGGGCAGGAAGGAGGGGTAATCTTATGATTTTTGGATAAGATAGGTGGAAGTTATAAGTCTTATTGTAAGAATACTCCACTTTTAGGCAGACTCTGCCGAAGCATGAGCCACGAGTGTGGACGAGGCTTTCTGCCGCTGCTATATCACGTGTGTTTTTATGCGAGTGGGCAAAGGAGGAAATGACGACAGAGTATGCTTCATCGAACACAGGTTGACCGGCACAGAGCACTGCCCATTTTTATACGTCCGCGGCTCCCTTCTGTCTCCAAGAAGAATACATGCCACAAAAGTAGGAAAATTAATTTTTTATAGTTTAACCTCATGGGTGTATGCGGTACGATTAATCTCAATGGAGCATGCGCATGTATAAGAATTTATTGAAAAAATGCAAGATGTAAATGGCAAGCACCCCTGTTTAGCGGATAAGTCCGAACTATTTCGAGTGTCCCATGGCAATCAAACTCACGTGGATCGATGGCTAGTAGGCACAGGGCAACAACCAACCCGGCCATGTGCGGCTATATTCAATGGCGTAGCTTGCATAAAAAAGTTGGGGGAGCCACGCTGTAAGGATTGCTACTAGCTGGTATTTTATGACCTATGGGCTGATTATAATAGGAGAAGAAGCTCCACCAGTGCGACTATTGTCTGTATTAACGAGCGTCTATGTATATTAAGCGCTTTCACTGACATATTTTTATTCCCTTTTGCCAACATTTTTTTGTGTTCACCGGTTTTATTTTTATTTTTCCCCAACGTTTCAAGTGGGTTTTTCCCACCCAGCCAAAAAATGTGTGGGGTGGAAGTTGAATCCTTCTCTTTTGCTATGTTCTATGTGTATTTTTTTCTTCCAAGCAAAAATAATGTGGGCTGGGATTTGAAACTAGTTACTAAAAAGCACCAATAAAATCGAGACATTTGTACCTATAGATCTTTGATCTGGGAAAAAAGTTGTTAAAAATATACTCTATTAACTTCTGTGTGAATAGCATGGTAATGTACGCACCACAGAACCTATAACTTACGTACAAAACGATAATTTTGACCTGGAGAAAAAAGTTGTTGAAACATACACTAATAACTTCTCTGAAAAAAACGTGTGATAACTTACGTTCGACGGTCGTGGTAATTTGCGTAGTCTACGCGTGGTAAACTTTTACCCAATAAAAGAAGCTGCAACATACCAATATAAGATCTAGTTTCGAAGGTCGCGTCGCGACGGATTTGCTGGTGAAAATGGATATTGAATCAGACGATGTTTCGAAATATAAAATATTTTGAATTTTTGAAATGGTATAATTTAGGATGACAACAAATTTTTGTCCTTTAATGTATGCATGACTGTGCATGTGGAGAGAAGCTTGAGGAACAGTTTTTATGCCCCCGTAACTTTAGCATAGACAAATCTTAACTTCCGTACTGCAGGCGTGAGAACTTACGTAGATTAGGCTTGATAACTTTGAGTCCTAAAAAACTTCCATCGAAGCATACCATCATGTATCTATTTTATAAGATCTCGCCCGACGCATTGAATGGTGAAAACGAATTTTGAACCAGTCCAATGATTTAAGCTACATGAGATTTTGAATTTTCAAAATCAAAGAGAAACAAGACTGACATCATCATTTTTCTTTTACATGCACGCAATTAGTTGCTGCTAATAAAACTGACTCACATGTGCACATGTGAAGAAGAAATAAGGTGGAGCTACTGCATGCATGCTGGCTCAGTGAAGGCATCTATTCGGTAAACAAACATAAAATTGTGTCTGGCGCTCATCTAGATGTGACATAACTATATCACATCTAAAATGACATCAGATGTTTCTTGTGACCTCTTTATTTGTCCTTGTTTGTATCAACGACACCATATATATAAAATATCAAACTACATCTTATGATTAATATAATGATATATGTCTGGCATTCTAGATGTAAATATTTTTTTTCATAAACTTGGTTAAAGTTTGTGAGGTTGACTTAAAAAAAAATCTTATGCCCTACATTATGGAACAGAGAGGGAGTATCTCCATTGCTAAGACCTGCCAAGAGCACTCTCCTGCTCCTGCTATTAGTACTACTACACAACAACTTTGCCCTAAAAAAAACTACTACACGACAACTTTGCCCTAAAAAAAGCTACTACACAACAACTCAAATCACTTCTCTTCTTACGCACACATGTGAAAACCTGCTAAAGAAAAATGAAAGAATGGCCGAAAGCACATGGATAGAAACCACATTCAAAACGCCCATGCGAAATTGCCAGGCCAGATGCACATTCATAAAGTCATATTGGAGCAGCCTAAAAAAAGCTAAAAAACTAATCTTAAAGCCATAACTAATTCCCTTTTAAAATTTGTTCACGCGTTTAAAAAAAATATGACTGGGACATTAAGAAAATGTTTACACAATGTAAAAAATGGCTCGCCCCAGTTGCAAGTTGAGGGTGGACTTTCAACTGGGGCAATTGAGACAGACAAAGTTTGGGTCCAGTTGTGAGACGAGGGTAGACACACAATTGAGGACCGGTTGCAAGTCACTGGTGGACTTGCATCTGAGGAAAACAATTAGGCCGATTTGCAAGTTACAGTGAACATGCAATTGAGGTGGAAAAATAGTTCGGGCCTAGTGGCAAGACAAAGATGGACTTGCAAGTGAGGATAAGAAAAGGTCGGGCCCACTTGTGAGTCAATGGTGGACTTGCAATTGGGACAAAAAAGTGACCTCCCAGATTGAGCCCACTTGCGAGATGATGGTCTTCCAACTGAGGAAAAATAATGGGGCTAGTTGTGAATCACGTCTGGACTTGCAACTGGGACAAAAAAAGGTCAGTCTTAGATCGAGCCTGGTTGGGAGTCAATGATAGACTTACAACTAAGGCAAAAAAAAAAGACCGGGCCTAGTTGCGAGTAAAGGATGGGCTGCAACTGACACAAAAAAAGATTGAGCCAGTTGCAAGTTGAGGGCAGACTTGCAACTAGGATAAAAAGAATCTTCGGCCTGGTTGTGAATCGACTGTGGACTTGTAGCTGGTAAAAAAAGGGTCGAACCCAATTGCAAGTCAAGGATGGACTTGAAACTGGTTGGGCCCAATTCCGAGTGGATATGTGGACTTGCAACTGAGGCAAAGAGATTCACGTCGCTTACAGATAGATGAGAAGTGGAACGAAGTGAGTGAGTGAGAGAGAGAGAGAGAGGGGGGGGGGGGTGGGGGGATGCAAAGGAACAGGCCGTTGTGCCTCCTTTTGTTTCTTGGGGTCTTCCCGAGCAACACAGCCGCCCGAGGAAACAAACTCACATAAACAAAAAAAAATGGGTCAAGCTAATAATAGGCCAACAAAGAAAAAGACGTGCAATGAAGAACATAATGGACTAAAGCGACAAACAGAGACCCGAAATCAAGTGCTTGCATGAAAATAAAATAAACAAAGGATCCAATAGTGAGAGACTTGGATGAGACATGGTTAAATATCATCTGGAAAAGACAGATTAACCATGTGGTCACGCGTGATGGTAGACATGCAGCTATTGATAAGGCCACCATAAATAGCTTGCGCGTGGGCTTCTCCTAGTTACTCGGAGCTGTCACATGTGTAACTACGCGTGGAGACATAAACATAAAATGAAAACTAACATATGCAATTAATAAGCTTGAGAAACAAATTTAAAACTGTTGAAGTTTCAGTGATTTAAAACTCTAATAATGATGAAAGTTTTTTAAAAAGAAAAGGAAGACAAAAAACCTACACTTGAATAGGCACAATAAAAAAAGGAACAGAGATCAAAGAGAATGCGATAAGCAAGTGCACTTGTCCAGCACCAAAAACAAAAAGAGACAATTCAAAGAAAAGAGTGCTTGGATGGTTAGAAGGATAGTGGTACCCCCAGTCCACTAAACTTGAGATTGGTGCTCGCATTTCGCTGGATTTATTTCAGCCCTTCCGGCGATGTGCATTCAGTGGAAGGAGACGTTTCCGTCAACTACAAAGGTTTCTATGGCGACTTCGTTAATCGCAAGATAACATGTCAGCTCAGTCTCTCAAAGATGCTTACAAAGGTAGAGTGTGCGTGCATCCATTAATAGGAGTGAGTGTATGAATGTCTGCATCAGTTCCATGTTAATTTTAAAGAGTTGAAAAGTTACACATGGTGGGCCTGGGCCTCATGCCCGATACGAATAATCACATCTTAGCAAATGAATTTGATGGCCCGCCACAAAACTATGGTTGGATCGCTAGGTCTACATCTGCCTTCCCGTGTCCACACAACCGTATTAGAAAAAAGACGACCAATGAGTGGAGTTTTTAGGCTAGTCATAGTGGGAGTAACATAAGTAGTAACATAGATGCCACATAAGCAAAAAAGATGACGTGTTATGTAATTAAAGAAGAAAGAGACAAATAGAGTAATATAATATGTTACCATCACATAGCGGTTTCTAATACAAAATGAGTCTACAAAGCAATAAATGAAGATATGCATGTTACTACACCTATGACACTTCCCACTATGGAGGTGGTAACATGCACTAGTAACATATGTATGTTACTAGTCTAAGTTACTCCCCACTATGACTAGCCTTAATAAAAGTAGTGTTTTCAATAGATTGTGTCAGGGTTATGGTAGGCGCCTTCTTCATCAATGAAGATGGCAAAAGTTGTAGTGAAGCTCGAGCTACCTGATACCCACTATCTCGGTCGTTGGTTCATCTTGAGATATGTGCGGTTCACTAAAGCAGTGTCAGATTTTTACCAGAGACGGCTGTCTATACTTATATCACATTGGCTCTTTCTCAGGCTGCAGCTCACATTGTGTAGTCAACATCGGCATTTGTCTATTGCGCTCCTATCCAAGCTGACATCCAGGCAAGGCCACGTGAAGTGGACAGAGAGGGGGGAGTGAGAGAGGGGCAAGACCACGTGAAGTGGACAGAGAGAGAGAGCTGACTCTTGCCTATCACAGTCACTGTGCATATGCGATTTAGTCTCCAGGAGAGAGAGGAGAAATACGAGGGGAGATAGGCTGCACGAAATGGGAGACACTAATATTTTCTCTGCTTAAAGATTTCTTGAGAGAGAAAAAAAGTATGAGAGAGAGTGTGGCTGAGAGATTTCCTGATAGAGAAAAAAGTATGCGAGAGAGTGTGGTCATGAGAGGCGAGAGAGAGAAGGTTCGAGCGATGTGTCACTAATTGGGGCAGACTCTCTCTCTCTTTGCTTCAGTTCCTGGCAGACTCACGGGTGGACATTTGGACGGGTGAGGACGAAATAGCTACAGGAACCTAATCACTCTGACGCCCTGCAAAACTGGCAAGCTCTTGCACCAATCTCTAGAAAGAGGATGCCAGCAAACGGTACAGATAGGAGGTCTTCCGGAGCTCGAGCTAGGAAAAACTGTGCTCATGAAGATGGTATGGTCTGCAATAAGTACTATTCGGCCCTTCGTTCGACTACAATATCTCCTTAGAAGTTTGAAGATGAGACATAACCTTTTCTCATTTAGATGATAGGGTTAATTAGATAAATGCCACTCTAATTATGACGATTCATAAAAATGCCACTGCAATTTCCCAACTTTGAAAAATGCCACTGCAATTTTTGCAAACTTTGGAAAATGCCACTGCAGACTTCGAAAAATGCCACTGGAAATGACATGAAATGGCATTTTTCAAAGTTTGAAAATTGCTGTGGCATTTCTTGGAATCACTAGATTTGGAGTGGCATTTATCAAATTAACCCTAGATGATAATTAGCAAAATTGAACAAAAAATAGTAACAATCCCTGTTAGATACTCCTTACTTTATAACTCTGTTCCACGAGCTCATAATTTTTTCCTTTTTTCACTGGAATTTCTAGAAAGTCTGTAATTAGTACAGTACGACTACTAATAGATGACTTTGAATTTTTTTCCCATTTGTTTTGCGATAGCAAAGAAAGAGGTGCTCATAATTAATTGTCACTTCCAAAAGCAGAAATAAGTAGAGCTTCCACGAGGAGAGGCTTACTTGTGCATCCCTTCTCGAGATACGGGTTGCCGTCGTAGCCTTCGGTGCAGTTGCAGAAGTATCCGGGGCCATTGGTGGAGTCGACGCACCCGCTGTGTTCACTAACGCAGGTGTACCCTGGCCTGTTGGCCGCCTGGGAGCAGGTCAGGGAGGCGGTGGAGTTGACATTGCTGTCGCGGATCGCCCAGTCCAGCCGCATCGGCATCTTTCTGTGGCTGGCGCCGGGGCCCATATGGAGGTCAGCCTCCTGGAAGCTGTAGTAGCCCTTCTCCACGATGAAGGCGAAGTCGCAGGGGCTGAACTCCATGTCGATGTGTGTGAAGGAGTAGAACCTCATCCAATTGTCGGTGAGGCCCGGCGGGATGTCGACGCGGCAGCAGCCGATGCCCGCGCACGCGCCGTCACGCGCGCTCCTGGAGTCATTGCAGAAGGTGACGCATCCTGCGTAGTAGCTGTTGGGGTATGAGCGGCGGCCGGCGGCCGGCCCACTGTTGGTGAAGATGATGGTGTTGCAGCCCAGGACGAATAGCTCGTTGGCGGTGTTGGAGATGCGGTACACGCCGGTTGGGTTCATGTTCAATCTGCCGTCGAAGCTTTCGATTATGTCGTTGGTAGTGGTGTTGTAGCACCGCCACGCCACGGGAAGCATCACCCGGGCTTCCGGGCGCGGCATCACAGACAGCTCTAGCACCTGGATCACCTGGGTGGTGCCCTTCAGAACCGGCGTCTTGTTGACGCAGGCGATCTCAAAGCCCGGGCGGAAGCAGTCTGTGCCGATCCCGAAAGGGTAGGGGACCTTGACGCTGCCGCAGCTCGCCTGGCATCCTTGCCTCAGGGTGAGGCGCTCGCTCTCCACGGCGACCGCTATTGCTGCAAGAAACAGTGCAGGCAGCAGCAAGGATACCGTCGACATCACTCACTGCTTTGTTTCTCAACAACACAATTTGCATTTGCTCGGTCGCCTTGCTTGGCTAATGGCCAGTTAAGTAGTTCTAGCTTTTAGCCATTGTTAATTACAAAAAGTTTGCTGTGGCTGTGCCATCTCCATCTGAATGCAGAACCATGGAAGCAATAATGCCACAACAATATGGGACATACTTCGCCAACCACAATTTGTTTTCTGTGATATTTTGTCTCGTCTGTTGCAGCATAGGACAAGGAGGTGGATAGACTTCTCCATCAACTCCTAAGCCATCGGCATAAAATATTGAACGAGCAATTGGTATCTCAACCTACGTTAGTTCGATTGTCCGGTCTTGTCTCTACTGACACAATCGATCCAATGGATGCACCATCCAATTTAACCAGCATAGCTCGCAAGCAAACGATATGATTATTTACTCTGACAACGAGGCTGGATTATGCCAGCCAACTGCTTACAGTGGGGTGTACTATCTCCGTTGGGCTATCATATTTTGGTCTAAAAGTTCAACTACAGTTTTAACTAATAAAATGTAAATTATATGTCACAAACACCGAGAGTAGTAGTTGTTAATTCAATCCGACGGGGTAGTCACTCTGTCCGAGAGATGAGCATGACAGGTCTTACCAGTTTTTTAGGAGCAAGCAAGGTCTTGTGACTGTGAGTTGTGACACCAATCTATCTATCAGCTTGAGCCTGATTTTCTAGCAGCTTGCACAGAGGAAGTTTGAAGGAAGGGCTTGCAAGCAAGGGAGCTCCTCAAGGTTGTGACGATTCAAGTTGTGATTCCACAACAGTCTACTTCAAATTCAAATTTTTTATTGCATGTTGAAGCATATAGGACAAGGAAGTAGATAGATTTCTCCATGAACTCGTCAAGTCATCGGCATCGAATATTGAACTGGCTTGAGATACAAAATGTGTATCTCGATCTACGCTAGCTCATTTGTCCTGTCTTGTCTCTACTGAGACAATCGATCCAATGGATGCACCACCCAATTTATCTAGCATGGCTCAAAAGTACACGATATGATTATTTACTGTGTGAACGAGGTTGGATCATGGCCGGCCAACTGCTTGCAAACAGGTTGTAGTTGTTAATTCGATCCAACGGGGCTAAGTCACTCTGTCCGAGAGAAGAGACGAGGATGGTAGGCCTTACCAGCTTGTATTCCAGTTTTTTTAGGAGCAAATACGCAAGGTCATATGAGCTGTGACACCAATCTACCTATCAACCTGAGCCTCATGTTCCAGCAGCTTACGTATTATCCCTCAATGATGCTTCTGCACTGGATGGCTCTCCGTCGGACTGTGACATGAGCTGTAGTTGGCCATATGCCTACAACCTGGAGTACCTTGGCAGCATAGCTGCTCTAGCTCATGGTGATCTCGCCAGAGCACTGTTTGACATTGATCCTTAGGTAATAGCTAGAAGCCTACAACTTCAACAGTACTCTTTATTGGTTAATGAAGACAATTGAACTAATCAGTTACCAGAGATTGGATTCACAAGAAGGTTTTAACATTTGCGGCCCACTGGAGCTAGTAGGACTTGGAGTCCTTGACCCACAGGATGGCGTTCGCTCTGCTGATTGATGCAACCATCAATTAGGAAGTTAATTACTGGCCTGATTATTGGCACCGCTACCCAACGGTATACAAGCATTGTTCAGGACCCTCACTAGTAGAAAAACACCCTTTAGTCCCGGTTCATGAACCGGGACTAATGGGTCGTTACTAATACCTTCCCCCTTTAGTCCCGGTTCTAACACGACCGGGACAGATGGTCCTCCACGTGGCCGATGCGCCGAGCCCAGGCAGGGGGGCCTTTGGTCCCGGTTGGTGGCACCAACCGGGACCAAAAGGCATCCACGCGTCAGCATTCCAGTGGCTGGGTTTTTTTTTTTTGAAAGGGGGGGGGGGTTGGGGCTTTTGGGGTTAATTTAGGTGTTTCATATATTATGTTAGTTAGCTAATTAATAGAGAGAAGTATCCTCTCTTATGTCCGTGCTTGGTCGACGCTACGTACTATATACATATAGCCCTCGACACGCTAGCTAGTAAGAAAATGAAGGGAACCATCGAGTACAGAAGTTCGTCATGCATACCGAGAGAAATGATCGATCGACCTCTCCTTCTCCGAGAGATTGGTCGAAGAACAAGTTTTCGTATCATGTACGTCCGACGCTACTGGCTACATACATGTACAATATATAAGATCTCTCAATTACAATCCCCTAGCATTTGAAATCAACTTCCACATGGTATTCTCCGGCTTTATTGATGACGTGGTCAAGAAAGAATCCCGCCAATTCCTCTTGAATTGCTTTAATGCGATCTGGTTCTAGGAGTTCATTCCGCATCTGCCACGTCTAATTTGAAGAAGGGGGTTAATTAATACATATATATGAATGAAACTCAACAGAAATGATGGTGTAATAAAATGAAATTGTGAATATTATTAATTGCTTACGCACTTCATATTGTCTTTGAGAGTAGCCCCGCTTATTTTTCAAAGTCGCGTTGTAGATGAACTCACACACGTAGTATCCACAGAAATCATTCCCTTGTTTCTGCCACAAGCACTTTATGAGAAATAAAGGTCAGTCAAACTGATAATGAAGCATTATAAATGGCATTGATGAAAGTATAGCTATAGAATCAACGGAAGATGCGCACAACTAGCTAGCCAGTAGTACTTACTTTCGGGTATGTATATCGCAGCTCCTTCGGCAGTCCCGGAGCTTTTGCGGTGAACTGTTTCCAAACCCTGCAAGACAAAGAAAATAATTATTATTACTGGAGATATCAGGAAATGAACAAAAAGTTGCCGCTATGGTGCGATAATGATCGATTAATTGAACTTACTTGCTGAGCATTTCAGTCATGTCCGCATAGGTGCTGGGATCTTTCCGTCTCGAGTCTAAGACGGTTACTAGTCCACGCTCAAGCTTAATCTCCAGAAGAATATAGTGGAACCTGCGCACGCATGCATAACTCATCAATTACATTACTATAAACTCGCTCGAGTAATAAGGGAAACCGAATATGCAAACGATCAGTAACACTCACTTGCCGTTGTAAGAAAAGAGTATGGTATCTTTGTTTTGATTTTTGATCAACGATTGTAGTAAGTTGTCCTCGGCCTCTTTGACGTGCTTTTCAACCAGAAATACATCTATGATATTTGTGTTAATGAACCCAATATCATAGATTTCATTTTTTTTGCACTCGACGATCTTCAATCTGCATAATATATTGAGGATAATTAATTATAAATACATGCAATGAAAGAGCCGAGCTATATACAGAGACTTAATGACAGAAACAGTACTTACAGGCAGTAGCAAAAGACCGTTAATTTATCGAGGGCCTTTTGATTGAAGAACTCGAAGAACTCCTCAAATGGAATAGGCAACAGATCAGTTCCAACGAGGTCGTGCTCCTCTTTAATTCTCAGATACAAAGTATGGAATCTTCGCATCATCGTTGTTAGAGATTTTTCATCTTTGATGAGAGGCTTCCCGTACTCGTATATGTGTTCTTCCACCTTCATGTATTCAGGAAGTGCATCGTCAGGCAGGTAATCTTGTAGATTGCCATAACCGGCCACCTTCCCCGGAACATTAGCGACGATGTTGCCGCTAGACACATTGAGCGAGGGGGGGGGGGGCACGATTGGTTTGCTTGTTCGCCGAGCTGGTCAATTTTTTCGCAGCTGCTCGTTCTTTTGCTCTTTGATGTCTGACAGTACTTCCCGACCGCTCCGCTTGGAGATATGTCTGTTCAGTAATGCGCTCATAGTTGGTTCTCGGCGGAGACTTTGTCGGTTTCCTCAGGGTAGCCAGAGTGCGCTTCACTTTCACCGGATCTACCTTCTCCTCCGGAGGTGGATGTCTCTTTGCTTTCAACCCTGCAAACCAGTCATCCACTTCGGTCTGCGTGATTTTCGCGTTTTCCTCCTCGGTCCTCTCATACGGTAACTTCTCTGGAGTCTTCAGACAAGGACCGAATCTGTATTTCCTCCCGCCTTTGGCTGTACTGCTAGAGCCGGCAGAGCAGACGGAGCGGATGTCTTCTTTGCTTGCTTACGAGGCGAAGGAGAAGGACTATGACGCGCCGGAGCAGCCGGAGCGTCGGCGGGTATCTTCCGCCCTTGCTGACGAGGCGGAGAAGGAAAAGGCTGGCTGCTCGGGCGCGCCGGCGCAGGCGGAGAAGGAGGCGGAGTGCCGCCACGCGCCGGAGAAGGAGGCGGAGTGCCGCCACGCGTGCCCTGATTGTCACTCGCCGGAGGAGGAGGCGGTGGAGGAGGCGGAGTGCCCTGACTCGCCGGAGGAGGAGGAGGAGGTGGAGGCGTCCAGTTCGGAAGGTTGATGAGCTCCTTCCGCCATAGGCATGGAGTCTTCAGAGCAGAACCCTGCCTAGTCTCCCCTTCACCGGTAGGGTGGACAAGCAGGAGGTCCACAAATCACTCCGTTATTTCATCCACCATCACCTTAGCATATCCTTCTGGAATCGGCTAGCAGTGATAAGTTGTGCCGGGTCCACTAGGATACTTGGCCAACAGCCACCTTGACCATCAAATGAAGGAAATATGCCCTAGAGGCAATAATTAAGTTATTATTTATTTCCTTATTTCATGATAAATGTTTATTATTCATGCTAGAATTGTATTAACCGGAAACATAATACATGTGTGAATACATAGACAAACAGAGTGTCACTAGTATGCCTCTACTTGACTAGCTCGTTAATCAAAGATGGTTATGTTTCCTAACCATAGACATGAGTTGTCATTTGATTAACGGGATCACATCATTAGGAGAATGATCTGATTGACATGACCCATTCCGTTAGCCTAGCACTTGATCGCTTAGTGTGTTGCTATTGCTTTCTTCATGACTTATACATGTTCCTGTAACTATGAGATTATGCAACTCCGTTTACGGAGGAACACTTTGGTGCTACCAAACGTCACAACGTATCGGGTGATTATAAAGGAGTACTACAGGTGTCTCCAAAGGTACATGTTGGGTTGGCGATTTCGAGATTAGGTTTTGTCACTCCGATTGTCGGAGAGGTATCTCTGGGCCCTCTCGGTAATGCACATCATTATAAGCCTTGCAAGCAATGTGACCAATGAGTTGGTTACGGATGATGCATTACAGAACGAGTAAAGAGACTTGCGGTGACGAGATTGAACTAGGTATTGGATACCGACAATCGAATCTCGGGCAAGTAACATACCGATGACAAAGGGAACAACGATGTTGTTATGCGGTTTGACCGATGAAGATCTTCGAGAATATGTAGGAGCCAATATGGGCATCCAGGTCCCGCTATTGGTTATTGACCAAGAATAGTTCTAGGTCATGTCTACATAGTTCTCGAACCCGTAGGGTCCGCACGCTTAAGGTTTCGATGATGCTTATATTATGAGTTTATGAGTTTTGATGTACCGAAGGAGTTCGGAGTCCCGGATGAGATCGGGGACATGACGAGGAGTCTCGAAATGGTCGAGACGTAAAGATCGATATATTGGACGACTATATTCGAGTTCGGAAAGGTTCCGAGTGATTCGGTATTTTTGAGTACCGGGAGTTACGGGAATACGGGGAAGAGTATTGGGCCTTAATGGGCCTTAGTGGGAAGGAGCCAGGAGGTGGCGCGCCCCTCCCAAGCCCAGTCCGAATTGGACAAGGGGTTTGGGGCGCAGCCCACCTCTCCTTCCTTCTCCACTTCCCCTTTCCCCCTTCTCCTAGTTGGACTAGGAAGAAGGAGTCCTACTCCGGTGGGAGTAGGACTCCCCTTGGCGCGCCTCCTCCTAGGGCCGGCCTCCTCCTCCCTCCCTCCTTTATATACGGGGCAGGGGGCACCCCATGACACACAAGTTGATCTACGGATCTTTCCTTAGCCGTGTCGGTGCCCCTTCCACCATATTCCGCTTGGTCATATCGTCATGGAGCTTAGGCGAAGCCTCGCGCCGGAGAAGTCATATCGTCATGAGCTTAGGCGAAGCCCTGCGCCGGTGGAGCATCAACATCGTCCCACGCCGTCGTCTTGACGGAACTCATCCCGACACTTTGCTGGATCGGAGTCCGGGATCGTCATCGAGCTGAACGTGTGCAGAACTCGGAGGTGCCGTACGTTCGGTGCTTGGATCGGTCGGATCGTGAAGACGTACGACTACATCAACCGCGTTGTTATAACGCTTCCGCTTTCGGTCTACGAGGGTACGTGGACGGACACTCTCCTCTCTCGTTGCTATGCCATCACCATGGTCTTGCGTGTTCATAGGAATTTTTTTGAAATTACTACGTTCCCTAACAGTGGCATCCGAGCCTGGTTTTATGCGTTGATGTCATGTGCACGAGTAGAACACAAGTGAGTTGTGGGCGATACAAGTCATACTGCCTACCAGCATGTCATACTTTGGTTCAGCGGTATTGTGAGATGAAGCGGCCCGGACCGACATTACGCGTACGCTTACGCGAGACTGGTTTCACCGCTCCGAGCACTCGTTGCTTAAAGGTGACCGGCGGTGTCTGTCTCTCACTTTAGTTGAACCGAGTATGACTACGCCCGGTCCTTGAGAAGGTTAAAACGGAGTCTATTTGACAAACTATCGTTGTGGTTTTGATGCGTATGTAAGAACGGTTCTTGCTCAGCCCGTAGCAGCCACGTAAAACTTGCAACAACAAAGTAGAGGACGTCTAACTTGTTTTTGCAGGGCATGTTGTGATGTGATATGGTCAAGACGTGATGCTATATTTTATTGTATGAGATGATCATGTTTTGTAACCGAGTTATCGGCAACTGGCAGGAGCCATATGGTTGTCGCTTTATTGTATGAAATGCAAACGCCATGTAATTGCTTTACTTTATCACTAAGGAGTAGCGATAGTCGTAGAAGCAATAGTTGGCGAGACGACAACGATGCTACGATGGAGATCAAGGTGTCGCGCCGGTGACGATGGTGATCATGACGGTGCTTCGGCGATGGAGATCACAAGCACAAGATGATGATGACCATATCATATCACTTATATTGATTGCATGTGATGTTTATCCTTTATGCATCTTATCTTGCTTTGATTGACGGTAGCATTATAAGATGATCTCTCACTAAAATTATCAAGAAGTGTTCTCCCTGAGTATGCACCGTTGCCAAAGTTCATAGTACCCAGACACCACGTGATGATCGGGTGTGATAAGTTCTACGTCCATCTACAACGGGTGCAAAACAGTTGCACGCGCAGAATACTCAGGTTAAACTTGACGAGCCTTGCATATAACAGATATGGCCTCGGAACACGGAGACCGAAGGTCGGCGTGAATCATATAGTAGATATGATCAACATAGTGATGTTCACCATTGAAACTACTCCATCTCACGTGATGATCGGACATGGTTTAGTTGATTTGGATCACGTAATCACTTAAGATGACTAGAGAGATGTCAGTCTAAGTGGGAGTTCTTAAATAATATGATTAATTGAACTTAAATTTATCATGAACTTAGTCCTGGTAGTATTTGCAAATTATGTTGTAGATCAATAGCTCGCGTTGTTGCTTCCCTATGTTTTTATATGTGTTCCTAGAGAAAATTGTATTGAAAATGTTAGTAGCAATGATGCGGATTGGATCCGTGATCTGAGGTTTATCCTCATTGCTGCACGTAAGAATTATGTCCTTGATGCACCGCTGGGTGACAGACCTATTGCAGGAGCGAAGCGCACGTTATGAACGTTTGGCTAGCTCAATATGATGACTACTTGATAGTTTAGTGCACCATGCTTAACGGCTTAGAATCGGGACTTCAAAGACGTTTTGAACGTCATGGACCATATGAGATGTTCCAGGAATTGAAGTTAATATTTCAAGCAAATACCCGAGTTGAGAGATATGAAGTCTCCAACAAGTTCTATAGCTAAAAGATGGAGGAGAATCGCTCAACTAGTGAGCATGTGCTCAGATTGTCTGGGTACTTCAATCGCTTGAATCAAGTGGGAGTTAATCTTCCAGATAAGATAGTGATTGACAGAATTCTCTAGTCACCATCACTAAGTTACTAGAACTTCGTGATGAACTATAGTATGCAAGGGATGACGAAAACGATTCCCGAGCTCTTCGTGATGTTGAAATCGACGAAGGTAGAAATCAAGAAAGAGCATCAAGTGTTGATGATTGACGAGACCACTAGTTTCAAGAGAAGGGCAAAGGGAAAGAAAGGGAACTTCAAGTAGAAAGACAAGTAAGTTGTCACTCCTGCAAAGAAGCCCAAAGCTGGACCAAAGCCTGAAACTAAGTGCTTACACTGCAAAGGAAATGGTCACTTTGGCGGAAATGCCCTGAATATTTGGTGGATAATAAGGATGGCAAAGTGAACAAAAGTATATTTGATATACAGGTTATTGATGTGTGCCTTACTAGTGTTTATAGTAGCCCCGAGTATTTGATACTGTTCGGTTGCTAAGATTAGTAACTCGAAACAGGAGTTGCAGAATGAACAGAAACTAGTTGAACGGGAAGTGACGATGAGTGTTGGAAGTAAGTTCCAAGATTGATATGATCATCATCGCACACTCCCTATACTTTCGGGATTAGTGTTAAACCTAAATAAATGTTATTTGGTGTTTGCGTTGAGCATGAATATGATTTGATCATATTTATTGCAAAACGGTTATTCATTTAAAGTCAAAGAATAATTGTTGTTCTGTTTACATGAATAAAACCTTAAATGGTCATACACCCAATGAAAATAGTTTTCAAAACGGTTATTCATTTAAAGTCAAAGAATAATCGTTGTTCTGTTTAAATGAATAAAACCTTCGATGGTTATGCACCCAATGAAAATAGTTTGTTGGATCTCGGTCGTAGTGATACACATATTCATAATATTGATGCCAAAAGATGCAAAGTTAATAATGATAGTGCAACTTATTTGTGGCACTGCCGTTTAGGTCATATTGGTGTAAAACGCATGAAGAAACTCCATACTGATTGGCTTCTGGAATCACTTGATTATGAATCACTTGGTACTTGCGAACCGTGCCTCATGGGTAAGATGACCAAAACGCCGTTCTCCGGAACTATGGAGCGAGCAACTGATTTGTTGGAAATCATACATACTGATGTTTGTGGTCCAATGAATGTTGAGGCACGCGGCGGGTATCGTTATTTTCTCACCTTCACAGATGATTTGAGCAGATATGGGTATATCTACTTAATGAAGCACAAGTCTGAAACATTTGAAAAGTTCAAATAATTTCAGAGTGAAGTGGAGAATCATCGTAATAAGAAAATAAAGTTTCTATGATCTGATCGTGGAGGAGAATATTTGAGTTACGAGTTTGGCCTTCATATAAAACAATGTGGAATAGTTTCACAGCTCACGCCACATGGAACACCATAACGTAATGGTGTGTCCGAACGTCATAACCGTACTTTATTTTGATATGGTGCGATCAATGATGTCTCTTACCGATTTACCAATATCGCTTTTGGGGTTATGCATTAGAGACAGCTGCATTCACGCTTAATAGGGCACCATCTAAATCCGTCAAAGGCGACACCGTATGAACTATGGTTTAACAAAGAAACCTAAGCTGTCGTTTCTTAAAGTTTGGAGTTGTGATGCTTATGTGAAAAAGGTTTCACCTGATAAGCTCGAACCCAAATCGGAGAAGTGCGTCTTCATAGAATACCCAAAGGCAACTATTGGGTACACCTTCTATCACAGATCCGAAGGCAAGTTTTTCGTTGCTAAGATGGATCCTTTCTAGAGAAGAAGTTTCTCTCGAAAGAAGTGAGTGGGAGGAAAGTAGAACTTGATGAGGTAATTGTACCTTCTCCTTATTGGAAAGAAGTTCATCACAGAAATCAGTTCCATGATTCCTACACCAATTAGTGAGGAAGTTAATGATGATGATCATGAAACTTCAGATCAAGTTACTACCAAACCTCGTAGGTCTTCCAGAGTAAGATCTGCACCAGTGTGGTACGGTAATCATGTTCGGAAGTCATGTTACTAGACCATGATGAACCTACGAACTATGAGGAAGCGATGATGAGCCCAGATTCATGAAATGGCTTGAGGCCATGAAATCTGAGATGGGATCCATGTATGAGAACAAAGTATGGACTTTGATGGAGTTGCCCGATGATCGGCAAGCCATATTATATAAATGGATCTTCAAGAGGAAGACAGATGATGACAGTAGTGTTACTATCTACAAAGTTCGACTTGTCGCAAAAAGGTTTTCGACAAGTTCAAGGTGTTGACTACAAATGAGATTTTGTCAACTGTAGCGATTCTTAAGTCTGTCGAATCATGTTAGCAATTGCCACATTTTATGAAATCTGACAAATGGATGGCAAAACTACATTCTTTAATGGATTTATTAAAGAAGAGTTGTATATGATACAACCAGAAGTTTTTGTCAATCCTAAAGGAGCTAACAAAATGTGCAAGCTCCAGCGATCCATCAATGGACTGGTGCAAGCATCTCGGAGTTGGAATATACGCTTTGATGAGTTGACCAAAGCATATGGTTTTATACAGACTTTTGGAGAAGCCTGTATTTACAAGAAAGTGAGTGGGAGCACTACAGCATTTCTGACAAGTATATGTGAATGACATATTGTTGATCGGAAATAATGTAGAATTATTCTGCAAAGCATAAAGGAGTGTTTGAAAGGAGTTTTTTCAAAGAAAGACCTCGGTGAAGCTGCTTACATATTGAGCATCAAGATCTATAGAGATAGATCAAGACGATTGATAAGTTTTTCAATGAATAAATACCTTGTGAATATTTTGAAGTAGTTCAAAATGGAACAGTTAAAGAAAAGTTCTTGCCTGTGTTGCAAAGGTGTGAAATTGAGTGAGACTCAAATCCCGACCACGGCAGAAAATAGAAAAGAGAATGAAAGTCATTCCCTATGCCTCACCATAGGTTCTATAAAGTATGCTATGCTATGTACCAGACCTATTATATACCTTGCTCTGAATTTGGCAAGGAATACAATAGTGATCTAGGAGTAGATCATTTGGACATTGGTCAAGAACATCCTTAGTGAGGACTAAGGAAATATTTCTCGATTATGGAGGTGATAAAAGAGCCCGTCGTAAAGAGTAACATCGATGCAAGCTTTTTACACTGATCCAGATGACTCTAAGTCTCAATCTGGATACATATTGAAAGTGGGAGCAATTAGCTAGAGTAGCTCCGTGCAGAGCATTGTAGACATAGAATATTTGCAAAATACATACGGCTCTGAATGTGACAGACCCGTTGACTAAGCTTCTCTCACGAGCAAAACATGATCATACCTTAGTACTCTTTGGGTGTTAATCACATAGCGATGTGAACTAGATTATTGACTCTAGTAAACCCTTTGGGTGTTCGTCACATGACGATGTGAACTATGGGTGTTAATCACATACAGATGTGAATATTAGTGTTGGATCACATGATGATGTGAACTAGATTATTGACTCTAGTGCAAGTGGGAGACTGAAGGAAATATGCCCTAGAGGCAATAATTAAGTTATTATTTATTTCCTTATTTCATGATAAATGTTTATTATTCATGCTAGAATTGTATTAACCGGAAACATAATACATGTGTGAATACATAGACAAACAGAGTGTCACTAGTATGCCTCTACTTGACTAGCTCGTTAATCAAAGATGGTTATGTTTCCTAACCATAGACATGAGTTGTCATTTGATTAACGGGATCACATCATTAGGAGAATGATCTGATTGACATGACCCATTCCGTTAGCCTAGCACTTGATCGCTTAGTGTGTTGCTATTGCTTTCTTCATGACTTATACATGTTCCTGTAACTATGAGATTATGCAACTCCGTTTACGGAGGAACACTTTGGTGCTACCAAACGTCACAACGTGAATCTGGGTGATTATAAAGGAGTACTACAGGTGTCTCCAAAGGTACATGTTGGGTTGGCGATTTCAAGATTAGGTTTTGTCACTCCGATTGTCGGAGAGGTATCTCTGGCCCTCTCGGTAATGCACATCATTATAAGCCTTGCAAGCAATGTGACCAATGAGTTGGTTACGGATGATGCATTACAGAACGAGTAAAGAGATTTGCGGTGACGAGATTGAACTAGGTATTGGATACCGACGATCGAATCTCGGGCAAGTAACATACCGATGACAAAGGGAACAACGTATGTTGTTATGCGGTTTGACCGATAAAGATCTTCGTAGAATATGTAGGAGCCAATATGGGCATCTAGGTCCCGCTATTGTTTATTGACCAAGAATAGTTCTAGGTCATGTCTACATAGTTCTCGAACCCGTAGGGTCCGCACGCTTAAGGTTTCGATGACAGTTATATTATGAGTTTATGAGTTTTGATGTACCGAAGGAGTTCGGAGTCCCGGATGAGATCGGGGACATGACGAGGAGTCTCGAAATGGTCGAGACGTAAAGATCGATATATTGGACGACTATATTCGGAGTTCGGAAAGGTTCCGAGTGATTCGGGTATTTTTCGGAGTACCGGGGAGTTACGGGAATACGGGGAAGAGTATTGGGCCTTAATGGGCCTTAGTGGGAAGGAGCCAGGAGGTGGCGCGCGCCCCTCCCAAGCCCAGTCCGAATTGGACAAGGGGTTTGGGGCGCAGCCCACCTCTTCCTTCCTTCTCCACTTCCCCTTTCCCCTTCTCCTAGTTGGACTAGAAAGAAGGAGTCCTACTCCCGTGGGAGTAGGACTCCCTTGCGCGCCCTCCTCCTAGGGCCGGCCTCCTCCTCCCTCCCTCCTTTATATACGGGGGCAGGGGGGCACCCCATGACACACAAGTTGATCTACGGATCTTTCCTTAGCCGTGTGCGGTGCCCCCTTCCACCATATTCCACTTCGGTCATATCGTCGTGGAGCTTAGGCGAAGCCTCGCGCCGAGAAGTCATATCGTCATGAGCTTAGGCGAAGCCCGCGTCGGTGGAGCATCAACATTGTCACCACGCCGTCGTGCTTGACGGAACTCATCCCGACACTTTGCTGGATCGGAGTCCGGGATCGCCATCGAGCTGAACGTGTGCAGAACTCGGAGGTGCCGTCGCTCGGTGCTTGGATCGGTCGGATCGTGAAGACGTCGACTACATCAACCGCGTTGTTATAACGCTTCCGCTTCGGTTCACGAGGGTGCGTGGACGGACACTCTCTCTCGTTGCTATGCCATCACCATGGTCTTGCGTGTTCGTAGGAAATTTTTTGAAATTACTACGTTCCCTAACATCAAATTCATACATCGCGCCATAATGTGGCAATTTTGAGACTCCGTGATACCATCCACGGGATAGCTGGAAGGAGCCGTCAAGACATGCTCCGCTGAAGCAGCTCGGTGGAAGCCACGCTGCTTCTCCGCTGAGATGGCGGGTAGCTAACGGGGAAGCTTGGCAGGTCGCTTTGCTGCGATCTGCTGCTTCTCGTTCCTCTTCTCGTTCCTCTAACCCCATTACCCTTTTGTGCAGCGCCTGCAGTTGGTCCTGCTCCAGTTTCTTCCTCCTCTCGTGGGTTTTGTAACCCCCTGCGTCCGGAAAACCAACCTTCCACGAAAGGGAGCCTAGTGTGCCTCGTGTCCGTCCAGGGTGCTCAGGATTCCCAAGGGCCATTGTGAGCTCGTCCTTCTCCCTGTTTGGAAGGAACGTCCCTCGCTGCGCTGCATCGATATAGTGTCGAAGCTTCCTGACTGGTATTTGCAGTTGCTCGTCCGTCCACTGGCACTTCCCTGTTACAGGGTTCAAGGTTCCGCCGGCCCCGAAGAACCAAGTCCGGCAACGGTCTGGCCAGTACATTGTCTCTGGTTCGATCCCTTTTTCAAGCAGATCATGCTCAGCCTTGGACCACTTAGGCCGGGCTTTGAGGTAGCCACCTGACCCCGTGCGATGGTGAAGCTTCTTCTTCGCAGCATTTTGCTTGTTTGTCGCCGACATCTTCTTACTCTTTTCCGATGTCTTGTGGGCCACAAATGCGGGCCAGTGATCTTTGATCTTCTCATATTTGCCGATGAATTCCGGTGTCTTTTCTTTTTCGACAAACTGGTTCCGCTCTTTCCTCCACCTCCTCATTAGGGTTGCCATCTTCTTAAGAGCACAAGACTTGATTAATTGCTCTTTAACTGGCTTCTCCGGATCCTCCTCTGGCGGTAGGGTGAAATTTTCCTTCAGCCGAGTCCAAAGATCTTCTTTCTGCATATCATTGACATAAGACACCTTAGGGTCTGCCTGCTTAGGCTTATACCATTGATGGATGCTGATCGGGATCTTGTCCCTAACAAGAACCCCGCACTGAGCAGAAAATGCCTTCCTTGTCCAGATGGGTTCAATTGGTTCGCCGTCGGGCGCGATTTCTATGATCTCAAACTTTTCATCCGAGCTCAACTTTTTCTTCGGGCCTCGCCTCCTTACCGGTTGTGCTCGATCCGAGGGCTAGAAATTAGAAGGAAGAAAGACGAGAGTAATTAATATGTGTACATATACCAAAACAATGGATGCATCAATTAACTAGTCAGCACGGGCTTAACTAATATATATATACCTGGCGGACTCGGTTCGGTCACCGGAGCAGTCAAGACGGTCTCCTTCTTGTACCTCCATTGTGTCATCGGAGCCATCATGAACATAGTCCTCTTCTTGTACCGGCATTAATGGGTCGAAGCCATCATGAACATAGCCCTCTTCTTCACCCAGTCCTTCGGGACCATCGGTGTCATTGAGAAATGACGCAACTTCATCACTTCCTTGTGCGATTATGTGCCCCAACATCGCTTCGCTTTCTTCGTCTCGGGAGTGCTCCATAGTTTCGCAAATATTTACAACATGTCAATTATTATTCAAACATGGTACAGATGGATATATATATATATATATATATATATATATATATATATATATATATATATATATATATATATTAGTGGCAAACGAGAACTAGCTAGCTAATCACAATAAGGAATCATGTTAGTGGCCTCGACGCTGCTTCTCTAGGGTTTGGGGTCGCCTCGACACAACGCTTCAAGGGTTAATTTGGGTGGCCTCGAGAGAGTTAATTTGTCGGGTAGGGGCGCCAAGGGAGGGGGTAGGAGACCAACATCGTTTTCTCTAGGGTTTGGGTGTCCTCGAGAGTTTTGGTCGAGCGAGAGGGCCGAGGGGTGCTGCCGTTGTATAAGTTATCATGGTCGAGAGGGGTATATATATCGACCGCCCTCATGTCGGGTTATCTCGAGGGGTTATATCAACAACGACGCGACATACATATACATGGGAAAGTAATGTTATCGGGAGGGGCATCGTACCCCCTCGTGTTGAAGTTTCTTCTTTCTCCTCTATTCCTTTCTTCTTCTTCTACTCTTCTTTTCTTCTTCTCCCTCGAGAAAAGAAAATAAGGAAAAGGAAGAAAAGAGGAAGAAGGAAGAAGAAAAAAAGAAGAAAAAAGAGGAGAAGAAGAAAGGAATAGAGGAGAAGAAAGAAAAATAGAAAATTTCTATTTTTCTTCTTCTCTCTATTCCTTTCTTCTTCTCCTCTTCTTTTCTTCTTATTTCTCTTCTTATTTATTTCTCCTCTTCTTCCTCTCCTCTTCTTCTCCTTTCTTCCTCTTCTAATTTTCCTTTTCCTCTCATTCTTTTAGTATTGTTTGTTTTAAAAAATGTTCAAATAGAAAATTTCAAAAAAACAAAGGTTTTGCCTAATGCATTGTTCATATGAATATACAAACATTTGCATATTCTACAATAATTAATATCACCAAAAAAACTATGAACAGAAAAAACCTAACTTTTTAAAAATCTATCTTTTGCATATATGAAAACATTAATACACATATGAACAAAAATACATATATGAAGAAAAACATGCTCTGAACAATTTTTTATACATTTTGAACATCTACATACACATAGCCACATACATACACATATACATTATATATATATATATATATATATATATATATATATATATATATATATATATATATATATATATATATATATATATATGAACAAAAAATTAAACTAATAAAAATGAAAAAAAAAACAGAGCCGGTGCGGCGGCTCACAGCGGAGGCGGCTAGATGACGATGGCGACGGTGGGGGCGGCGAGGGCGCCGACGCTCGGGGGCGGGATGACGGGCAGGGGCTCGGGACGGCGCGCGGGGCGGACGGGCGGACGGGCGCGGGCTCGGGAGGCCAGCGATGAGGACGGCGCTGGCTCGGGAGGCCGCGACGAGGACGGCGCGGGTTGGGGGCGACGGCCTTGGCGGCGGCGGCGACGACGGCGAGGTGGAGCAGCCTGGCGGCGTCGAGGAGGGTCGGCGTCGTCGGGGGCAACTGGCGATGAGATTCTGAATTTTTGCAAAGTGTTTGCTTATATAGCAAAGACATTGGTCCCGGTTCGTGAAACCAACCGGGACTAATGCACCCTTTAGTCCCGGTTGGTGCCACCAACCGGGACCAAAGGCCTCTTTTTCGGCAGCCCAAAGGGCGGGAAGCAGCGGCCTTTGGTACCGGTTGGTGCCACGAACCGGTACCAATGCCCCCTTTAGTACCGGTTGGTGCCACCAACCGGGACCAAAGGCCCCTGTGCTGCACGCGTCGGGGCCAAAGTTTAGTCCCACCTCGCTAGTTGAGAGGGGCGCGTAGTGGTTTATAAGCCCCACTGCCGCACCCCTCTCGAGCTCCTCTCCACCGCTGGCTTTCGGGCCTACTTGCTATTGCTGTTCCTGATGGGCCTTCTGGGCCTACTGCGGGCCTGAATCCTGGCCCATAGTAGGGTTTCATGTCGATTCAGCCATGGGGCCCAGAGGGAGGCATTTTTTGTTTTTTTGTTTTCTTTACTTATTGTTGCTATTTTTATTTTTTTCCAGTTTTTTTGTTTTGTTTTTTGCTTTATTTTTTAATTCTTTTTTGCTTTTAGTTTTAGGAAAATTATAAACTTTCTGTTAGTGCCATTACTTTTCAAATTTGAAAACACTTTTTGTTTTTTTGTTTTCTTTCTTGCTTTATTTATTTTATTTTGTTTCTACTTACAACAAAATACTTATTGTTGTTTTTTGTTTTGATTTCTGCATTATTTATTTTCTTTTGTTTTTGCTTTATTTTTCAATTCTTTTTGCTTTTAGTTTTAGGAAAATTATAAACTTTCTGTTAGTGCCATTAGTTTTCAAATTTGAAAACACTTTTTTGTTTTTTTGTTTTCTTTCTTGCTTTATTTATTTTATTTTGTTTCTACTTACAACAAAAACTTATTGTTGCTATTTTTAATTATTACGAGGGCCGAACCACAAGACATTAAAGCATTTCAAATGAACTCTGAAAAAGTTGAAAGTTGGCATGGTATCATACCCGTCAGTTACAAAGTTGGCATGGTATCATCATAATAGTTGCGGGAGAAAGTCTTCACTTTTTTTTCGCTTGTGTCATTTGCTTATTGCGCCAGAACCATGGATAATCTTCATCGCTTATCGGATGCTGGGGTCAGCCTTGACTTTGAAGGGAGGAATTTCATGAAACTTTTCATAATCTTCAGACATGTCTATCTTGTCCTCCACTCCCACGATGTCCCTTTTTCTGAAAGAACTATGTGGCGCTTTGGCTCATCGTATGATGTATTCGCTTCCTTATCTTTTCTCTTTCTCGGTCTGGTAGACATGTCCTTCACATAGATAACCTGTGCCACATCATTGGCTAGGACGAACGGTTCGTCGTTGTACCCAAGATTTTTCAGATCCACTGTTGTCATTCCGCATCGTGGGTCTACCTGCACTCGCCTCCTAACAGATTGACCCATTTGCACTTAAACAAAGGGACCTTAAAATCATGTCCGTAGTCAAGTTCCCATATGTCCACTATGTAACCATAATATGTGTCATTTCCTCTCGGTTGTTGCATCAAAGCGACACCGCTGTTTTGGTTGGTGCTCTTTTGATCTTGGTCAATCGTAAAATGTATTCCCATTTATCTCGTATCCTTTCCAAATCAATACAGTCAAAGATGGTCCCCTGGACAACAAGTACAGCTCATCACAAACAGTGTTGTCACCTCTGATACGTGCTTCCAACCAACTGTTGAAAGTCCTGATGTGTTCACATGTAATCCAGTCGTCGCACTGCTCCGGTTGTTTGGAGCGCAGACTGTTCTTGTGTTCATCGACATACTGGGTCACCAAGGTAGAGTTCTGTAGAACTGTGTAGTGTGCTTGAGACCAAGAATATCCGTCCCTGCATATTATTGAGTCCCTACCAAGCGTGCCTTTTCCAGTCAGTCTCCCCTCATACCGCGATTTAGGGAGACCTATCTTCTTAAGGCCAGGAATGAAGTCAACAGAAAACCCGATGACATCCTCTGTTTGATGGCCCATGGAGATGCTTCCTTCTGGCCTAGCGCGGTTACGGACATATTTCTTTAGGACTCCCATAAACCTCTCAAAGGGGTACATATTGTGTAGAAATACGGGGCCCAAAATGACAATCTCGTCAACTAGATGAACTAGGACGTGCGTCATGATATTGAAGAAGGATGGTGGGAACACCAGCTCGAAACTGGCAAGACATTGCACCACATCACTCCTTAGCCTTGGTATGATTTCTAGATCGATCACCTTCTGAGAGATTGCATTGAGGAATGCACATAGCTTCACAATGGCTAATCGGACATTTTCCGGTAGAAGCCCCCTCAATGCAACCGGAAGCAGTTGCGTCATAATCACGTGGCAGTCATGAGACTTTAGGTTCGGAACTTTTCTCCGCATATTTATTATTCCCTTTATATTCGACGAGAAGCCAGTCGGGACCTTCATACTGAGCAGGCATTCAAAGTAGATTTCTTTCTCTTCTTTCGTAAGAGCGTAGCTGGCAGGACCTTCATACTGCTTCGGAGGCATGCCCTCTTTTTCATGCAAGCGTTGGAGGTCCTCCCGTGCCTCAGGTGTATCTTTCGTCTTCCCATACACGCCCAAGAAGCCTAGCAGGTTCAGGCAAAGGTACTTCGTCACGTGCATCACGTCGATCGAAGAGCGGACCTCTAGGTCTTTTCAGTAGGGTAGGTCCCAAAATATAGATTTCTTCTTCCACATGGGTGCGTGATTCTCAGCGTCATTCGGAACAGCTAGTCCGCCGGGACCCTTTCCAAAGATTACGTGTAAATCATTGACCATAGCAAGTACGTGATCACCGGTACGCATGGCGGGCTTCTTCCGGTGATCTGCCTCGCCTTTGAAATGCTTGCCTTTCTTTCGACCGTGATGGTTGGTCAAAAGAAATCGACGGTGGCCCAGGTACACATTCTTCCTGCAGCTTGCCAGGTATATACTATCGGTGTCAAGTAAACAGTGCGTGCATGCGTGGTATCCCTTGTTTGTCTGTCCTGAAATGTTACTGATAGCGGGCCAATCGTTGATGGTCACGAACAGCAACGCCTTTAGGTTAAATTCCTCTTGTTTGTGCTCATCCCACGTACGTACACCATTTCCATTTCACAGCTGTAAAAGTTCTTCAACTAATGGCCTTAGGTACACATCAATGTCGTTTTCGGGTTGCTTAGGGCCTTGGATGAGAACTGGCATCATAATAAACTTCCGCTTCATGCACATCCAAGGAGGAAGGTTATACATACATAAAGTCACAGGCCAGGTACTGTGATTGCCGCTCTGCTCCCCGAAAGGATTAATGCCATCCGCGCTTAAAGCAAACCATACGTTCCTTGGCTCACTTGCAAACTCATCCCAGTACTTTCTCTCGATTTTTCTCCACTGCGACCCGTCAGCGGGTGCTCTCAACTTCCCGTCTTTCTTACGGTCCTCACTGTGCCATCGCATCAACTTGGCATGCTCTCCGTTCTGAACAGACGTTCCCACTGTGGTATTATAGGAGCATACCACATCACCTTCGCAGGAACCCTCTTCCTGGGGGGCTCGCCGTCAACATCACCAGGGTCATCTCGTCTGATCTTATACCGTAATGCACCGCATACCGGGCATGCGTTCAGATCCTTGTACGCACCGCGGTAGAGGATGCAGTTATTAGGGCATGCATGTATCTTATGCACCTCCAATCTTAGAGGGCATACGACCTTCTTTGCTGCGTATGTACTGTCGGGCAATTCGTTATCCTTTGGAAGCTTCTTCTTCAATATTTTCAGTAGCTTCTTAAATCCTTTGTCAGGCACAACATTCTCTGCCTTTCACTGCAGCAATTCCAGTACGGTACCGAGCTTTGTGTTGCCATCTTCGCAATTGGGGTACAACCCTTTTTTGTGGTCCTCTAACATGCGATCGAACTTCAGCTTCTCCTTTTGACTTTCGCATTGCGTCCTTGCATCGACAATGACCCGGCAGAGATCATCATCATCGGGCACATCGTCTGGTTCCTCTTGATCTTCAGCAGCTTCGCCCATTGCAGCATCATCGTGCACATCGTCTGGTTCCTCTTGATGTTTAGTAGCATCACCGTATTCAGGGGGCACATAGTTGTCATCGTACTCTTCTTCTTCGCCGTCTTTCATCATAACCCCTATTTCTCTGTGCCTCGTCCAAACATTATAGTGTGGCATGAAACCATTGTAAAGCAGGTGGGTGTGGAGGATTTTCCGGTCAGAGTAAGACTTCGTATTCCCACATATAGGGCATGGACAACACATAAAACCATTCTGCTTGTTTGCCTCAGCCACTTCGAGAAAATCATGCACGCCCTTAATGTACTCGGAGGTGTGTCTTGAACCGTACATCCATTGCCGGTTCATCTGCGTGCATTATATATAATTAAGTGTGTCAAAAATCATTACAGAACATCATGAATAGATAATTAAGCCAAAACTGGTCCAACGGCAACCAATGCAAAAACAAATGCGATCATAATCGCAACCAATGTAACAACTGGTCCAACGGCATAATGATACCAAGCCTCGGTATGAATGGCATATTTTTTAATCTTTCTAATCTTCAAGCGCATTGCATCCATCTTGATCTTGTGATCATGGACGACATCCGCAACATGCAACTCCAATATCATCTTCTCCTCCTTAATTTTTCTAATTTTTTCCTTCAACAAATTGTTTTCTTCTTCAACTAAATTTAACCTCTCGACAATAGGGTCGGTTGGAATTTCCGGTTCAACAGCCTCCTAGATAAATAAAATATATGTCACGTTGGTCGGCATAATTGTCAGAAACAATAAATGAACCAATAGTTATTACTAAACAGTATAACTGAGCCAGCTACGAGCCACCACAGCGATTCAACACTTTCAGCCGTCCGATGGCATCATTGAATGTCTTAGATCTTCTAATTTTCCCACCCATCGTTTCTGGTCAGTTTCACCGCGCCCCAGCCTGCGTGACGGCCTGCCCAACCTAAAAGGGCTGCTGCTCCGGGGAGCAACTTAGGCGGCCTGTCGTCAATTGGGCCAAGAAACAGCCCAGTTAGTGTTGCACATAACCCCACACTCCGTTCCCCTTCCACGTCCTCAAAAAAAAAAAAAAACAGACAAAAAAAGATCAATCTGTACTCCCCTTCGAAATTGTTCGTCTTCCCGGCGGCGACGATATTAGGGAGCGTTTGGATCGCTCGCCAGCTTACCTCGCTAGGCAAGGCAATCCTTGCCGACGCAGGCGAGCCGATTTGGCTAGCTCAGTCAACCGAAGAAAAAGCTGGAAACCGCAGGATACGAGGCAGGCTCGCTGGGGAACCAAATCCCTCGCTTCCTTGCTGAGCCAGGCTAAGCCAGCGCTTGTTGGATAACCAAACGCACCTCGCGCATGGCTCTCGCCTTCTATGTTCACTCGTTAGGGATGGGGATGGTTTAGGTACACCTCTCTCCCGCCTGGGCACTGATCCATGGGTCCTCGCCTCCTTTTCGTACGTGCTTGTTTCACGAAGTTGATCCGGGTTGACCTATTGGGAGTTTGAGACAGGCAGCTGCCGTGGTTTAATCTGTTCGGGACACACATGCCTGACTTGAGGCTCGTGCATGCCATAGAACAGATTGGCATTGGCATATAGCGTCTGTACTTTTTTTGGTCTCCTGCTATCACCCGTCTTTTTTTGGTGAGTTGTTAATTTTTCTGACTGGTTGTAGTTTTCTGCTGCCCGTTTAACACATTATCCATTTTTTTAGGGTTCACATTATCCATTGTTGATGTGTGCTTTAGGGTGTGATCCGGGTTGCCTCCAGCCGGCAACACTTCCAAGTATCGGCACCACTTGTTGATCAAAGACGCTGGGCATCCTGTGAATACTGACTTAGATTACGTGCAACATCTTGGTGGAGACGCCCCTATGAAAAGAGATGCTAACCTGGCCTTACAAGATTTACATTATCGCCCAAATCAAGTCAGGGCTTTTCTGGAATTCTCGATTTTAGGGGTGGCAGCTACAAGCCATACCTGATGTGAATTGTGAAATCAACATGAGCGCCAAAGTACGTGCTTTCTGAATCTCTCTTAAACGTTTTTCTAATCACAGCAAAGGATAGAAGATAGTGTGCTCCCTCTGCAGAACATTCTATTGTATACGCGGCGGGAAAATGCTTCTTGCACAACAAGGGAAATAAATATTCCCCACAAAAAAAACAAGGAAATAAATTTGATAATGACCGCATGTAATTTTATATTTATGATAACATGTTTAGGCCACCCGAATTTCATCAATCACTAAATTATGGTTACATTTCTGCTCTTTATGAACTGTTTTGTGCTCCTTCCATTCCTTTATATAAGGTGTATAATTTTCGGCACGGTGACCAAGGCACATAATTATAGATAATTTCGGACGAAATTACCCTTGTCTAATTCATTGTTTATTGACAAGTAAATCATTTAGGCTAGGAAGAAAGAGATGCATGCAATCAGAAGAGATATAATTTCCTTTATTTTCTCTACAAGAGGAGATACATGCAATCAGGTGAGATACTTTCCTTTTCTTGGAGGGCCAAGAACGGAATTACGAGAAATTAGAACAAATGCACCTTTATATTGCGAAATTTTATCAAAAAACAAATACACCTAATATAAAGGAACGGAGGTAGTAGTTTACACAAGTATTTCTAGCTATTGCGGGCTGTCTTAAGAGTAAGTTGTTCTTCTATTTTATCTATGTTTTTACACATTTTAAATTTCTATAGCATGAGCGGGCGCGGCAACGCGTGCATCTCCGGTCTAGTGAAAAGATAATATATACCACATCCGAATCATAGACAGGACGAGGGCCGACGGGGATACCAAAACCATCGCACTATATAAGATGCAATAATAAAAGTAAGAAAATTATACAATTATCTATATAAACATACAAGTAAGAATTTTTTTCCTTTCAGAAAGAAGATAAGAACAAGAGGCTCACCACGGTGGTGCCGGCGACGAGATCGGCGCGGGCGATCGACGGCGGTGAAGACGGGGACGGGACGTGACGGACCGCTAAACCTAGACAAATATTAAGGAAAATAGAGCTTGGAGGTCGAGCTTGGAGAGGAGAAAGCTTAAGTAGTGTGGCTCGGGCATTCCATCGAACACCTCGTGTGCATAGGAGGTGAGCTAAAGCACCACAAAGCTCTCCCCTCGCCGGCCTCGAAAAACAGAGCACTGGGAGTGCTCTGCTCGCGGGAGAGGGGTATATATAGGCAACTAATTGGTCCCGGTTGGTGACTTGAACCGGGGCTAAAGGGCAGCCTTTGGTCCCGGTTCGTCCCACCAAACGGGACCAATGGTGGTGGGCCAGGAGCGAGGTCCATTGGTCCCGGTTCGTCCCACCAACCGGGACCAAAAGGTCCGGACGAACCGGGACCAATGGCCCACGTGGCCCGGCCGGCCCCCGGGGCTCACGAACCGGGTCCAATGCCCCCATTGGTCCCGGTTCTGGATTGAACCGGTACTAATGGGCTAGCCGGGCCTGGACCATTGCCCCCTTTTTTACTAGTGCCTGTTGCATGCAGGTGTAATATATTGCTTAGACTAATTAGCTGATCTCTGTCCGGCCGCCTAAAGATTCCATAAAGGCTGGTCATAGTGGGGAGTAACTTATACTAGTGTCATATGCATGCCACTAGTCTAAGTTACTACCTCTATAGTGCAAAGTAACATAGTAGTACTGTCATAAATGACTTCATTTATTAGCTTGTGGACTCATCTCATCTTGAGAAGCGCTATCTTACACTAACATATTATTAGACTAGCCACAATGCATAGTAACATACACTAGTAACATACACATATTCCTAGACTATGTTACTACCTTCATAGTGGGTAGTAACATAAGTGTGGTAACATGCAAAGCTTTATTTATTAGGTTATAGACTCATATTGCATTGGGACATGTGATGTTACAGTAACTAGCTAAGTTACTGTAACTACCTCTCTCCTCATTAACTCATTGCCACATAAGCAAATTTGCTGAGTTGGACTTAATGTTACTGCTGAAGTTACTCCCACTGTGGCTAGTCTTAGGCTGGTCATAGTGGGAGTAACATAGGTTGTAACATAGATGTTACCCTAAACACACCTCTCCTCATTAAATACATGCCACATAAGCAAATTGTCTTAGAACCCGCTATGTTACTAGCTAAGTTACTCCCACTATGACTAGCCTAAGAACAAGTGAAACTTGGTGTTATGCTTACCTTGGACCGCGTAAATAGATGAAATTTAAATCAGCTCATTAGGGCAACAAGCGACCAAACTGCCGGTTTTGGCTTGTTAAGCAAATGTACGTAGTTGGTTTTGTTAAGATGATTTGGTTGCCTGTACATACTCAAATATAATACTGAGAAATATGGTTCTCAAAATAATGAACACGATGAGGCCAAATAAATGAGCCAGCTGAGAGCTCTGTTAGGTTTAACCTTGTCAAGTGGAAATAGTGTGTTGTTCAATCGGCATCACCTCTCATCTAGTATCTTCTTGCTTCGGCACATGAAAGCGCTAGGACAACAACCGCGATGTCATCATGTCTGAAAAGTCCTACACCCACTAGATCTGCAGCCACTCATAATTGCGTTCCAGGTCTTCCCTTTGCTCTGCCAACTATGAGATGATTCCATTCCCCAACCATATAGCATCCGTTGTTTGCCACACAGCACATGCATGATCACCAATTTTGTTTGCTCCCCTTCTGTGTCTTGCTGACACAAATTACAAGTCCTGTATTTCGATGGCTCCTGTCTACTGGTTCTTAGTCTTCATCGGGGTTTGGTGGCTTCCCCCGATGCTCGTCGGGGCTGACGAGCAGCAAGGTGAAGGCTGCTCGCGCTCGGCCAACAGGTGCGGCAACCTCACCATCTCTGATCCGTTCTGGCTCGCTGACACAGAGGCGGGAAGATCGTGTGGTATCTTGGACTTCAAGGTCACTTGCTATAATAACAGCACTGCATCCCTGCGGAGCTCCGTGCCCCTCATCCCCGGCTTTGCAATCAACAGTATCTCTTACGAGGAACGCAGCCTGCGAGTCGTTGATGAAGGCAAGCAGAAACTATTGGAAGCCTCCAGCGGTTGCGGCATAAAGATTGGGAACACCTCCGCCAAACTGGACACCCAGTTCAAGATCGACCTCAGCAACCTGAATCTCATCTTGTACAATTGCACGAAGGAAAGCGCGGTGGCTGCTGCACGCCGGGATAGAGGCCTGGTGCAGACAAGAGTGAGGTGCGGGAACGAGTGGGAGATGTTTGTTCGCGCGGGAGTGCATCACGACCGGATTGGGAACTATGCCAGCTACGCAATGGAGGGCTGCGATGCAACCGTTGTGCCGGTACTGGGCTCGTCGTCAGGCAAGACGAACGCAAGCGACTACGAGCAGCTCATCAACGATGGCTTCCTCTTGACGTGGGAGGCACCCCCTCCCCCTCTGCCTGCAGCAGCACGTAAGTTCAACCACCAAATTATTTAATCAAGTTCGTAGCTACACTAGGACAAGCAGTGCCTAATTTGTTTGCACTTCCCTACTCGAACCAAGCAAATTATTCATGTCAGTGACATTATCCTTTAATTCACTAAGCTCTCTAGGCGTGGGAGCTCTATCAATCAATTGAGATCCCCAATTTGAGATTAGTACATGATTTTGACTTGCTCAACGCGTTGTGCTTTGTGGAATGATATGATGACGTATGAACGCATGAATGCGGCATTAAACGCTTCGGGCGGGAAAGGGCACGGGCAAGGGAGAGGGTTTGGGTAGGGCAGGGGCAATACTATTTTAATACTAAGAATAAAATGCATTTCGACTCGGTTCTAGTTCTCAATCATTTCGTGGCACCGGGTGTGGCTGAACCATCTACAATGGGGGGAGCGAAGGGAGGAAGCTTAGATACGAGAATACGCTCTCGCGTCGCTTTTTTTTAGAAAACTCTACCAGCGAGAAAAAGTGTTTGGCCCGGCAAAAAGAGGTTGATCCACTTCAACCCCCCCCGCGCGGTTTGTGGGATAAATGTCCGTACCACACGGTCTGGACAGCTGCGGGCGGCTTGAGGGCCTGTTGGAGATGCCGTTATCCTCTTTATTTTATGTTTGTTCAGCTAAGCTGACATGTTGAGAGATGCTGCTATTCTGACGTACATGACATCTTAGAAACTACTGATTTTCATTTGTTGTCAGTCTACTGATCTTTCCCGTTCGAGTTAAAATTTTGATTTGCTTATGTCGCGTGCATTTCTAATAGCTAGTTGCGCTTGGCTGTTAAATTGCCATGGTTCATTTTCATGTTTTTATTTATTTTGTGATTGATACTTACATTGACTAACCATAATAATTTCACTGCAGATGGTAGGCACAACAAGAAGTTAATTTTGATAGGTATGTCTATCATGGCTTCTGCTCAGAAAATACATGATACTTTGTCACAAACTTCCATACTTTGATGCTATCTAAAGGCAAACTGCTAAGTCCAAAATTAACCAAATTATGGAGATTGCTAAGTCTAAAATTAACCAAATTATGGAGATTTCTAATATAATGGCGTGAAATTGAAAGATTCCTAAATGGCTATATTGGAAAAGGGATAGTTTACACAGTCTCATACATATACTGATCTATCACCTTTACTAAATGATGTTCACTTTTCGTGTTTTTTTTACAGTTTCTCTGTCTGCTGCAATCATCTTGCTAACATGTCTAGTTTGGGTGGTGCACCGACAAAAGCAAGAGATTAGTCTTTTCATCCTCCCAAAGCAGACTGGTAATAAATCAAGCATGGAAGAAATGCTGAGGAGGTATGGACCTTTGGCTCCGAAAAGGTACAAGTACTCAGAGCTGAAACAAATGACTAGCTCTTTCAAGGATAAACTTGGAGAAGGTGGATATGGCACGGTATTTAGGGGTAGCCTAAAAGATGGCTGTGTGGTTGCCGTGAAGCTCCTAAAAGCTTCCAAAGGCAATGGAGAGGAGTTCCTAAATGAGGCAATTAGCATTGGTAGGACATCACATATTAACATTGTCGGTCTGCTCGGTTTTTGCTTAGAAGGAGCTAAGCGAGCCCTTGTTTATGAGTATATGGCTAATGGTTCACTGGAGAAGTATATTTACACAGAGAATTCAGATCTAGTTATTGGATGGGACAAGTTACAACAAATAGCACTTGGCATCGCACGAGGATTGGAATATTTGCATCAAGGATGTAGTACTCGCATCATCCATTTTGACATCAAGCCTCAGAATATACTTCTAGATCAAGATTTTTGTCCCAAGATTGCAGATTTCGGTTTAGCAAAATTGTGTCACCTCAAGGCCGGTAGCATCCTCTCCGTCGCCGAAGCAAGAGGTACCATTGGATTCATTGCTCCAGAAGTATTCTCTAGAGGTTTTGGAGTCGTTTCTACAAAGTCAGATGTCTATAGCTATGGAATGATGCTCCTGGAAATGGTAGGAGGAAGGATAAATAAAGGGAAAAGGAATACCGAGAGCTCAAGTGATGTGTATTTTCCAAACAGGATTTATGACAGTATAGCAGAACAGGTACAAACTTGTGAAGTCATCTACGACCTTGAAGAGGCCATGAGAAAGATGGCCTTAGTGGGCCTATGGTGCATACAAACCAACCCCGAAAGCCGTCCTTCGATGAGCAAGGTGATTGATATGTTGGAAAAGAGCATCAACGAATTGGAGATGCCACCGAAGCCGTTCCTTTCATGTCCCTCGATCCCGTCATATTTGTCATCGCATACAAGTTATGGTTACATATCATCGTATTGCTCCCCATCCCCTGCTCCGTTACCATAGCCAAAAGGAAGATTAAGTGGACAAATGTAAATTTGAATTGCCACTGCATTACCATTATGATATTACAGTGTGTACCAGCAATTTTTATTTTTCAGACGTTGCATCGTGTCTCTCATAATGGCCGGGCTGTTTGAGATTATTGTATTTAATACGATATATGAGTTAAAACATCGATAACCAAATAAAAGCTGGTTGGGTGATTCATGTGTTTGGTATTCCAACTTCCAACAATGGTCCCTAACTCATAGTATAAGTAAGCCTCGTAGTACCTAAGTCATAGACAAGTAGTTAGGAGCCTCGGAAACCCAGTAAGCGTCGTAGAGCATCTATTCTAACCACGACCTGACGACCCTACAAAATTAAGAAACCTAAATGCTTCGTTGTGAAGCTGAATATTGCAGCAATACGTGCCCAGATTGAAGTATCTTATGCACGAACCAAACATATAAAATAAGCGGATCATATTGCTCTGTTGAAGTAACAACTACCAAAAATTGGAAAAAATAGTGGCCAAATCAACCATAGAAGCAGAAGCGAGCGCACTGAATTTTTACCTCGCTGCTCTTGGCGACCATTCAATTGAATAGCACCACCATTTTCCCTCACGGGCGCACAGCTGCGCAGCAACCAGAGCCCTACTCCTGTCGCGGCGCACATCACGCTACCGCGCCATTACTCTCCCTCAACACCACCTCCGGGGCCCAGCATTTCCTGCCCTGACCACCGGAGCCATGGCCGTGGCAGGCCATGCGATCACGCGGCGGGAGAGGTGAGAGGCTCTTCGTCATGCGGGTCACAACGATAGCTCCGGAATGCAGCGGCGCTGGCGCGGGAGGGAGGTAGCACGGCGAGATGGCGCGGAGAATCGAGGCATGGCAGATTTGTTTCGAGCAACACAAGGCCTGGCAGATCAGGCAGCCGCGGCGGCCTAAAACTTGTAGATTTGTGCTCTCGGCCTTTTTCCCGTTCACTGCAAACCAAACAAAAATACTACTACCAGAAAAGGTTTTTGCCTTGCTTTATATATAAAGCAATACCACCTAGCCGATACAAAGTGGTGAGAGAACCATTTTACACAGCAGATCAAGGATAAACATAAAAACAGAAGTAGCCACACCCCAACAAGAAGCACCCAAGATTACTGGCTAGAGGAGGAAACCTCGCCTCCAAAAGAAACCACCGGATATCGGTGCAACGTACACACCAAGCTGCCGCTGGAGAGGGCCTCTTGCCCTCTTGCTCCGGGCCATGGAGCGCCAATCCTGCCAGCAGATACCAAGGACCGAGAACAATGCCAACGAAGTCGCGTTTAAAAGATAGGAAGCAACCGATACCACTTCACACCAGAGCCGAAGGGACTTCGAGCCAAGATGTGAGCTTGCCCACCGATGACGATGTGCCATGACCGAAGAGAACCTGAACTCCATAGCGATGCACCCAGGAGGGTGACAACACAATGCGCCGCCGCCGCCGAGACCGAAGGAAGGATCAAGGATTTTCATCCGGAGCCTTGATGCGGGAAGTGGGATCTCCACGACGCCCTCAGGAAGGAGACGATGCCCCCAGGCATCAACACACACCGGCACCGAAGCACTAAGCTTTTGTTCAGAGCCTCACCCATGCCACACCGAGGTATCCTAATCATCAGGCCTGTCGTCACGAAATCAAGCCTCTACATCATGATCAAGAAGATGCCGCTGACAAATCACCGACATCACCAGGATCCATCACCACCATGGAAAGAAGCCATCACCACCGCAACGATGCCTGCCGCAGAGCCGAACGTGCAGTCCACCTTCTAGGGCCGCCGCCCCGGCATCCAAGGGCTTGCATCCCCGCACCACCACTCGCAGCCGCCGTTAAGGGAACCAACCACCGGGGACATGGAAAGGCACCTTCTTTCACATCCAGAGGAACCCTGGACACCCCATAGTGCCAGACCAAGTCCCAAATTGAACCTGCCAGAGCCGAGGACGAGCGACCCAATACTTTGTCTAGCGCGGACTTTGCGATCGACGAGGCGTGAGCGTGGGATCGGGAAACCGGGACCCAAGCCACTAGAGCTTTCCGGCGTTGGGGTGTGGTTACAGCTCAAGGGCTCGTCTAGTCGCGCCCATGCTTAGGCATCAGGCCACTGCCGGCGTCGTGTGCAAGTGAGGCTCTGAGCAGCAAGAGTAATGCAGCCTCCCACTCCCCACTGGGAATTTAATCCTACTATACTTTAGTCCAACTCTTTTGGTTACGCCAGTTCGGCGTAGATTCTTTCATGTTTCATCTTAACTAGTTGGAGTACTAATTAAAAATTGTTGTTTAGAGAAAGATCATTGGTTTTACATTTTCTACGAAAAAATCGTAAAACTAATTATCTTTCTCTAAATTGTGGGAGCTCCTTTTATCATTAACACCCAACATGTTCCGGCTAATGAAAGTCTGAATTGAACCAAGAACTGGGCCTCGACTAGTTGTCGGCTCGCTAGAGTCAAGTGGGCCAAAATGCTTGCAGCCAGCCGAGGCTCAGGCCATGCTCGCCTTTCTAGCTTCCTAATAAAATGCCACCTAAATCACTCAGCCGGTGGTTCAACTTATTATTCCACTTCTCCTTGGGTTGTTTTATTTGTTTAGTCTTGCCAGCGCAGATGGCCAAATTTGTACAGCAGGTATGCTTGGCCAGATCCATTGCATTTCCAGGCGTAGCATACTGAACTAGCCCTTCAAGTTTCGAGTCAAGTCAAATATGTCATAATTGAAGAGTAGGTGTGTACTTATACGCCCAATTGGCGGCATTGACTAGTAGACTGTGGTGCTTCACTAGCAATTGTCTGGGTCCTCCCGACCAAGTTTCTACTTCCAAGATAGAGTACTCCAATTACAGTACTTCATCGATGAATAACCTTTAGAATCAATGGCACTTGCCTGAAGCATCAGCTGCTTGCATTATCAATATCAGAAGATGATGCCCTTGGTAACAGTTGTTTGCATTAAAAAAACTTCAATAAACATACTTTCAAGTGGCTCTGCTTAGTTTAATTAAGCAACTAGGGCTAAATTGGCATCGTGTACTCCTTTTCTAACCAACCATATATAGTCACTTGGATGTTACTCTTTGGCATTTTACAGGATCTGTTCCATCGGAGCCACAAAAGGGGGCACACAAGTGGCTCTTTTACAAGATCCACTAGTAGAAAAACATCTATTAGTCCCGGTTCGTAAGGGCCTTTAGTCCCGGTTCAAACACGAACCGGGACAGATGTGCCTCCACGTGGCCGGTCTGCCGAGCCCAGTTAGGGGGGCCTTTGGTCCCGGTTGGTGGCACCAACCGGGACCAAAAGTCTATGTTTTTCTTAGAAAAGTGGTTGTTTTAGGGGTTTTGGGGGTTATTTTTAGGTTTTTATTAGCTAGCTAATAGAGAGAAGTGTCCTCTCTTATATCTTCGTCCTTGGTTTATCAACGTTGCTGCTATGTTCATTTCACCCACTGATATAACATGCTCGCATGCTCGCATCATACATCATCATATATAATAACAAGTCCTATTAATCATGCATCATCATACAACTTCTACATATTATTAATAATAAGTCATACGATCATCATTCTCATAGTCATCGAACCCAACCCTACATAATTGTTCTTAGCACATGATCATCAGTATCAAGTAGGACCTAAACACCCTTAAGAGAAAATAGTATAAAACAATATAGACCCTGACTCTCTATTATGAAGAATGGAGATCATCCTGTCTTCAATTCTTGCGCTTCGCTTCCTTTTCCTTCCAAGAAGCTCCTTACGACTGTCCATACATTTTTTCCATTCTTTTATTGTCATGTCTCCACTTCTTTTAGAAATCCGGTATGGACAGTTGAGATTCGTAGGATGACCTGGATATATGTTCAAAACATGAAGGCTGCCATTCTCATACATCAAATGAGGCACACAATCCTTTGGGATTCTCTGTTGAAAAACATAGTAATAACTTCGTAGTTAGCAATGATGTACTAGTTTTAGAAGTATGCAAAAAGATGCACGGATGTCGTAATAGTAAAAAATCTTACCAGGGTATCTCCATGGTAGTTACCGTAGTTCAACACGTGCTCTAGTGGCACGTATTGACCATAATGTTGAGGAGTTCGATTGTAGACATTGTAATTCTTAAGATCAGTACAAAATGCGATCAGATGATTTTTCTCCTTATAAGTTAATTCGGAGCCATCGGTGTAGTGGGTTTTGTCTACCATCTTCCGCACATTCTTTGAACAATCAAAATAAGCTGTCAATGGAAATAAGCTGTCAACTATTTTGAAATAAACAATATAAATTACTTAATAACTATGTTAAGCTCACATGGGGGAAGAATTGGAGGTGTATCCACAAGGACCCAAATCGAAGGTCTCTCTTGCTCGATTGTAGGATCACCAAGATCCATGGTGACAAGCATACCCTCATCAAGACCATACATCTTGCAAAGTGCTGCCCAATTTTTGCAACCAAAATGGGTTACACTCTGAGCATTGTACAGCTTTACTTGAAAATGCACACCATGATGGGTACTTAGGATAATTTTTTTGGTTTCGAAACTTTCATGGTCTTCAAAACCCATCCTCTCCAAGACATAGCGTCTTGCAAAGCATGGGATAATCTAGTCGAATTGGAAAAGATGAAAAATATTGTCATGACTAAAATAGTTGAAGTCATGATTAATTACGACAAAAAACTATTGTCGTCGTTGCGTACCGTATGAACATCGAAGGTCTCGTCGAGCTTAATGCTGAAGGGCCGATCTTCGTCCAGCTCAATGAACCTGTCGCAGATACCTCGGTCGTCGTGGCATCAGTCGCGCTCCCCCGGGCGGTTTTCGTCGTCCGAGTACGACATTTCCGGCCTATGTTCATAATTCAAATGAAGGAGAACTTATCCAATATGAGCATTCAATAAGCAAAACCAAATCATAAAATAAGCAAAACCAAATCATAAAATAAAGTAGTATTGAAATTAGCATGCATTCAATAATTATAAGCAAAAGTACATCATCTCTTGGTGTTCGTACATCATCGAATATTATCACTAATATAGCATCACTAATACAACTAGAACCGTAGCGCCCGACGGGTATCGACGCGGCGGTGGACACCCAAAGATAAGGAACCATCACAGGATCATAGCTCCAGTGAGATCCCTGAAGAACCTGCCAGGTATTGTCGAACCTGCCCTCCAATGCAACCATGTAGCGACGGACGTGCTCGTCCTCCTCGCTGACACGGTGACGTACCACCTCTGCGGTGTCCGGAAGCCTCGGCACCATCACTGGCCCACGCGACCGCCACCAAACAAGGATCGGGTCAACAACGGGCTGCCTCCTCACCAACCTACGTCCCCCGGAAGGTAGCACCTCCCAATACCAGCCCGGCGAAGCCCAGTCCCGAACATGGCCCTGATCAAGCTAGCCTCCACCGCCGAGTCGACGACGCCGAGGATGCGGGATAGGCATCGCCGACGTCGATGCAGGAACTACTTCTATATATAGTTAAATAAAGTAGTTTTATTAATTAAATCAACTATCTAGTTCAACTACTATACTAAGCATTTACTATAAATAAATAAAGTAGTACTTACTGTAAATAAATAAAGTAGCACTTACTATAAATAAATAAAGTAGCACTTACTACAAACTACTTCTATATATAGTTAAATAAAGTAGTTTTATTAATTAAATCAACTATCTAGTTCAACTATACTAAGCACTTATTACTATAAATAAATAAAGTAGTACTACCTCCGTCCGGGATTTTAAGGCTAGCGAGCCATCGAAGGGAGTCCGTTTTTTCAAGGCCGCTGACATGCATCATTGATTTTCTCTCGATCTGTGTCCTATAGCTCCGCGCGCGAGTGGCTGCATGCAAAAGCAAACAGTGCATCGATGGCTGCATGCAAAAACTGTCCGCTAAAGTCTCTGCATGCAATAACTACCTGCTAATATCATTGGTGGTTACTGGGCTCGAAAATCACGCGTCCTCAGAATTAATACTGTGTCTTGGGCCTAGAGTTTTGGCTAAGGGGACCTATAAACCCGGACGGAGGTAGTACTTACTAAAAACAAAGTAGCACTTACTATATAGTACTTACTAAAAATAAACTAGTATTTTTCTAACTAACTCATATTTTTCTAACTAACTATATTACCAAAAAATCTAAATAAAATAATAATTATGTTTTTCTAACTAGCTAGTTCAATTATAGTACTTACTAACGCAATCTAAATATCACCAAACATACTATGAACAAATTAATAGAAAAAATCTATTAACAGAAAAAAATCTAACACAATATGAACAAATTAATTACACCAAAACAACCTATTAACAGAAAAAAATCTAAAACAATATGAACAAATTAATTACACCAAAAAATCTATTAACAGAAAAAATCTAACACAATATGAACAAATTAATTACATCAAAAAATCTATCAACAAAAAAAATCTAACACAATATGAACAAATTAATTACACAATCTAAATTAACATACTATAAACTACATATCTAAATTACTATACACATCTAAGTTGCTCACGGTGAGGTCGACGGCGACGGCGACGAGAGTCTTGGTGAGGCGCGGCAACAGCGTCGAGGCGGTGCTGCTGCGTCGAGGCGGCAGGGCTGGCAGGCAGCGGCGAGGCGGGCGAAGCGGCGGCGGCGGCGGCGGGGGGGCGGCGATGGCGTCAGGCGGGTCGGAGAGGCACAAGGCGTCGGGAGATCGAGGAGGAGGAGAGATCGAAGTGGGGATGCGGTTCTGAAATTTTCCTTATATAGCAAAGTCTTGGTCCCGTTCGTGGCTCCAACCGGACCAATGCAACTTTAGTCGGTTGGTAGCACCAACCGGACCAAAGGCCTCTTTTCAGCAGCCCAAAGGCGGGAAGCGAGGCTTTGGTCCCGTTGGTGCCACCAACCGACTAAAGTGGGCATTGGTCCCGGTTGGAGCTACGAACCGACCAATGGCCGTGCCGGCACGGTGCGGCACGAAAGTTTAGTCCCACCTCGCTAGCTGAGAGGGGCGCGCAGTGGTTTATAAGCCCCACTGCCGCTCCCCTCTCGAGCTCCTCTCCACTACAGGCTTACGGGTCTACTTACTACTGCTTTGCCTGATGGTCCTACTGGGCCATCTGCGGGCCTGAATCCTGGCCAATGGTTGGTTTCTAGTCGTATCCAAGCCGTGGGGGCCCAGTAGGAGGCACTTTTTTTCTTTACTTATTTATTTTACGCAGCTGTTTTTTAGTCCCACCTCGCCAAGCGAGAGGCGCTCGCAGCTGTTTATAAGCCCTGAGTGCAGAGACGATGAAGAAGAGGCTCAATGCTCACCTGCACGTTGGTTCGCTTCAAACCTTGAGGAATAAGGTATACTGCACGGAGCTATGTGCAGTGAGTTTACACTATTCCGAAGGGCTTGAAGCGAATTAACTAGCATTGCGCCTCTTTTTTATTTTTAATGACTTATTACCACACAGAAATAAATAGAAAAAAATAAATATAGCAGAAAATAAAAAAACTATATAAAAAACTACTCAAAAATAAATAGAAGAAAAAATAGTTGTGATTAACTTTACTGAAATCTTTTTAATTTTTAATGACTTATTACAACTCAGAAATAAATAGTTGTGATTAACTTTACTAAAATATGAGCATAGATGCTTATTTTTAATGACTTACTACAATTCAGAAATGAAAAGAAGAAAAGATAGTTATGATTAATTTTACTAAAAATGAGCATAGATGCTTATTTTAATGACTTACTACAACTCAGAAATAAAAAGAAGAAAAATAGTTATGATTAACTTTACTAAAAAATGAGCATAGATGCTTATTTTTAATGACTTACTACAACTCAGAAATAAAAAAAATATAGCAGAAAAGAAAAAAATACTATATAAAAAACTACTCAGAAATGAGCATAGATGCGCTTATAGAGGAAATTCAACTTAAATTCATAACAAATTTCAAGAGAAATTCGTATGAATTTAGGCTAAATTCCCTATATAAGGGCATCTATTTTCATTTTCAGAGGAGCTCAATAAGGCAGAGAGGGAGGGGCTTATTTTCATTTTCAGTTGGCGAGGTGGGACTAAACTCTGGCCGCAACGAGGACCAACCCTTTAGCCCCGGTTGATGGCATAGACCCGGACTAATTGGCAGCCTTTGGTCCCGGTTCAAGCCACCAACCGGGGCCAATGGTGGTGGGCCAGGAGCGAGGCCCATTGGTCCCGGTTCGTCCCACCAATGGACCAATAGGTCCAGACGAACCGGGACCAATGGCCCACGTGGCCCGGCCGGCCCCTGGGGCTCATGAACCGGGTCCAATGCCACAATTGGTCCCGGTTCTGGATTGAACCGGGACTAATGGGCTGGACCAGCCTGGACGATTGGCCCCTTTTCTACTAGTGACATCATCACACCACGAGAAGGATGAATGGAAAACCCATTGAAATGATGAAACGCCAAGCCATTGCATATGGAGGAAGAATTTTGCCTACTTTCTTGACTATTTCGTCTCATCTAAGGTCACGCACTGTGTGATTCTACCAAATTACTTTTGCGGAGCATCTATCCTAGGTTCTAGCGGCAAGAAGTTGTCGTTGACCACTTGGAAGGAGGTAGGAAGAAGGTAGAAGGGAGGGTGAGAGGCTTCCATGTGGGGTCTAGCTCATTTGAGAAGTTAACTTTGAGGGTTCGGTTGGGAACCGTATTGATTTAGCGGAGCAAATATAAGGAGTTAAGTTATAAGGGCTCATACAGGGGCCTAAATTTTGAGGGATATGATAAATATGCTCTTAGGACAACTCTACATATCTCTATAAAATAAATAAGGATATGGCCGAGTGCACCTTCATGGAGTATATTTACTCCACTAAGTTTTAGTCCGTTCTAGCCAATCCCTTAAAGTTAGCGTGGTAGAGTTACTTTTTGGTTTATGCATTCCGTCAAACATTTGTCATGCGTGCCCGCGATGATGGTGACCACACCGTAAACGCTGGCGTCCGCTGTCGCGGTCGTACTGCGAGAGGATGGAGAGCAGCGGCAGCATGATGCGGCGGAGCAGAGGCGAGCACCACGAACCAGAGGCGGCGAGTAGCAGCAGCAGCAGCATGCGCCGGCGGGAGGAGCAGCGGACAGCAGCAGCAGCCTCCACTCACATGGTTCTCCTTGGAGCTGGACCCGAAGCGGACGGCCTTGGATGGGCAGCCAGACCACATACCAACACTACCCGTGGTAACCATTGCGGCAGGACTGAAGCTGCGCCATGGCCTCGTGCTGCCGCGACGTTTCCGGCCCACACAGGCGGTGGTTGGCCTCGTACTGCCTCAGCTTCTGGCCCGCATTGACTGACGCTGCCTTCTGCGAGGATTCCGTACGCCGGCGACGTCATCAGGGAGGCCAGAGGTCGCCGCCATCGACAAGGGAGCTTCACGCGAGTGGCTGGCCGGACACAAGGAGGCCTTTGCATGAAGAGAATTTGTCCTCGGCCGCCTCCAGATGGAGTATATTTAGCGATGGGATAGGCGCCGGAGGATAAATTATCCTGCTCTATTATGTTTAGGGGATCGGCTAGGTGCGGCATAGAGTAAAACCGAATTTATCCTCCCTTATAGTCGAATAGAAGATCGGTTAGAGTTGCCTTTAGTCCACTATGGACGTACACTCACATCGTACCTCATTGGTCAATACTTGTCCAAGGAGGTTTTCTTAACTAATTATCCTTAAAATGTATAACTCGACCAGTACCATTCATATATTTCCCTTCTGCTTCGCATACATCATCCACGCAATTCATCTGCAAATCTATCTCTTACCATTCGGATGTGCCAAACCGGCTAGCCGTTGTTCGAAGGGCTGTTGGCCGATCTTAAATTAGATAGAAAGGAAAGAGTACATCCAGGCTGACCTTCTAGGCGATCTAGAACTGACAGCCAACCAAGCCTAAGCTCAAGACAAGAAGAGAAAAAGGCCCGGCTGAAGGCATAGGCAGGCTACAAAAGAAAGGAACATGCAGCATATTAGCCGAAGTCGTCTACACAACCCGCCGATCGCCAAATAGCGATATCTTCCTGGATGAGTTCCAGCACCCTGTCCTCGCTGCTAGCCACCTGCTGAAAAATCCTGGCGTTTCTTTCCTTCCAAATTCGCCAGTGGATCAGGATGGTCATCGTGTCGAAGTTCCGTCGGGCTGCCTTGGGAATGTCTCTCCGCGCGTTGATCCACCAGTTCTCGGAGCTACCAAATCTGTCATCGGTGATTGGAAAAGTCACCCGCGTCCAGTTCCTGAACCCGGACCACACCTGCTGTGAATAACTACAACCTAAAAATAGGTGTGAGCAATCTTCGTGTGTGGAAAGACACAACGGGCATGTTCCATTTGATGGCCAGCCCCTTCGCTCCAAATTGTCCGCTGTCAAACAGCGCTTGTGAATGACCAGCCACATGAAGAACTTGCATCTTGGTGGGGCTTTGGACCTCCAAATCGGTTTATGACAGGCAAAACGTATATTCGCAGAGAAGAACATGCCATAAGCATTGCTGACCGAGAAGCATCGATCCCTCGTCCACTTCCATACCAATCTATCTGGGACCTGCACAGCAAGAACAGTACCTTCCACAACGTCCCAGATCTTAAGATATTGAGCCATGGCCTGGGCTGAAATGCCTCCCGAAATCTCCCTTATCCAGCTCCGATTATCAATAGCATCTCTCAACGAGCCCCCCCTGTCCTTGACAAAAGAGAATAGGGCTGGAGCCGTCTCCTGAATGGAACACCCACCGGCAGCCACTTGTCAGTCCAGAATCTGGCCCTACGTCCGTCCCCCACCTGTACCGTAGTAGCTGAATTGAACAAGGCCATAACCTCTTTCTCCCTCTCTTCTGGTAGCGTGCTCCATGGTCGCTCGTCATCTTCCCATGTTAAGCAAGGCCAACGACAGCGAAGGGCGTACCCCAACCATTTAAGATTCGGTATACCCAATCCACCACATTCCTTGGGCATGCACACCCTTGACCATGGTAAGAGGCAGTGACCCCCATTAATATCAGCGTCGCCCTTTCATAAGAAGCCCCGGCATCTTCTGTTAATAACCTTCAGTGCCCATGCCGGCAACGGCATAACCGAAAGGAAATGTATAGGCATGGCCATGAGAACTGAATGAGTGAGAGTCAAACGCCCAGAGGGTGCCATTAACTTTGGTTTCCACCCCTTCATCTTATTTGAAAATTTGTCAATGAGTGGCCAAATATCTTGCCGTCGCAAACGATAAATAGACAGCGGGAGCCCGAGGTACTGTATCGGAAAAGGCTTGGGCTGACATCCGAAGTGTTGGGCCACCGAAGCAGGGGTATCGTCGTCACTCCTGATGCAAGTGACCGTGCTCTTCTGCAAGTTGATACGGAGGCCTGAAGCTTCACCAAAAAGCCTGAGAATGGCTGAGATCACCTGTAGATCACTTGGGCAAGGCTTGAAAAAGAGGATAGCATCATCCGCAAAGAAGGAGGCTCTTGGGACCTTGGGGTTGAGGCCCAAGCTGCCGTTGTTGCTGTTTCAGATTTCTTGTATCCAAATGCACATAGCGAGTTAATAAACACACAAAATAAGACACCACCACACTAGTTTAAAAAATGTATGGGACTGTATCGACAGACAGTGACAACGCTCCGTGCCTCCAGTTCCTTGCTCTAAACACAACATCGCTTTCTATGGTAGAAATTTCGATAAAACTGTGGAAAATTGCACCAACTAAGCATGGATCAAAACATTTGGATGTTAACTCTCTCTAGTAGGTATATAGAACTAAATACATCACCAGTCAAACACCAACCATTCATGATGCAGAGGCCGGGGGTAATCTTCCTTTTTAAAAAGCAACACCAGCCATTCATAATATCTTCTCCTTTATCTTGTTCTAAGATATTGGGGAAAGTAGTGGCTGAGCCCAGATCGGTGCACCCCCGCTACACCACCGCAAGAAAACATAGTAAAATATTAGAAAAAACGAAAACTTTCTGGGAATGATCATGAACACATTTTAGAGATGCTTTTGAATAATGTCATTTGACCACCAAACTTTGCAAGCATCCATAACATTTGTTCATAATCATTCTCACAAAGTTTTAGTTTCTTTAATGTTTTGCTATTTTTTGGGAGCGCCGCTACGCGTCGGCCGACGGATGTACTGGAAACATCCGCGGCATGAAGCTCCGTTCGATCAGCGCCCAGCCGTTGGATCTGACCATCGCGCGCGTGTGACCACCTTTTACTTCCTGTAACAACCCCTCTGTTTCGGAAACAGATTCCTCTCCGCCGTCCTGACACAGCTGCACCCAACGCGGCGCCAACCCCCACCACCGCAAAAATCGCTGCCGCCGACACGCAGGTCCTGCAACCGGAGCTATGTTTCTGAACATGTGTCATGTTGCAATGTTTGACCACTCACTCCCTAACTCCGGGTGCTCCTCCGGCGCTGCAACTCGGGCTATGTTTTAGAAATAAGACCCTTGTTGCAGAAAAAAAAACCTTCACAACCGAAACATTTATGTTCTTTCTCAAACAAAAGACATGTTGCAGAAATCTTTTCAAACAAGACCCCAGTTGCAGAAAAAAAAACTTCACCATTGAATCATTTTTTCTTTCTTTCTGAAACTAGTCCTGTGTTGCAGAAACCTACTAAAAAAGACCCTTATTGCAATGAAAAGAAAAAGGGTGGCCGCGTGGGATCCTGCAACTTTAAGTTTATCATTAGCTATGAGCTTCAGAGAAAATCACAGGGAAGCCTACGGAAACTATGAGCTCTAGAAATCCAGAAATAATACAAGGGATCCTGCAGCTTCAAGTCCCTTTGCATGACATTACCAGTGCAGAAATTATGTAAAAAAGATCCTGCAGCAGATCCAAATCCTACAACCTAACTACACCGGCGACCTACAACACCACCGAACTACCTACACCGGCGACCACTCTCCAACAAACCAGCCGTCTCCCTCCTAGTCGCACCGTCCTCGTCATCTCGGTGGTATGGATCAAGCCGCCCCGGGGAGAACCGCCATGAACACCTATAGAATAGCCAGAAATGCAGGGAAAGGGGAGGGGGGATCTCAGATCCATACCTGCTGGAGTCGACGTCGGCCACCGACGAACCCCTCGCCGTTGCCACCGCGCTGGATAGGCCCCGTCGCCCAATGCCCAACGCCCTGCGCCGCTAGCCCTGCCGCCCTCCTAAATCCAGAAGCGTCGCCCTCCCAGTCGACCGAGTTGCCAGTTGCAAGAATGCTGGTTCTGAAACAAAGGCTCTATTTGAGAAAACGGATGCGCGTGACACGGAAGCAGGGACGCTCTCGTCCATCCGATCACAGATGATCCGACGGACGCGGAGCCGCCGGAAGCGGCGCACGTGGTCGGTCTGGTGAAGGTGAGCTTTTTTTTTTTTTTTGCGGCGATATAGCGAGGATGCACCGAGCTGGGCGTAGAAAACCAACTCTCTAAGATATTATCTCCTGCAGCTTGAGCCATACGGCCACCAGCCACCCACGTATCGATCGATCGGATCGTGGGATGCATCGCCCCTTACTACCAAGCCCTCCTCTCTTTCCTAGCAAGGCAGCAACCATGGCGACATGGACATGTTTGAAAAGTCCTGCAACCACTCATAATTCCATCCCAAGTCTTCCCTTTGCCCTCTCAACTGGGATACTCGGGGAGTTGAGTCCCTGTGTTAGAAGTACGACGACTGCCAAAGGACTCCATCGCCCAACCATAAATCATTCGTTCTTCTTAGCCACATTATTTCCCTCTCATATCTCACCACAGCCCATGCCCATGCATGATCACCAGTTCAGTTTGATCCCCTTTGTTTCAAGGCTCGTTCTCCGATGACTACGAGCTGGCTGTTCTTGGTTTTCGCCGGGGTGTGGTGGCTCCCACTGATGCTCGTGGTGGCCGAGGACCATCAGGGGGGAGGCTGCTCGGCCAAGAAGTGCGGCAACGTCAGCATCTCCGATCCGTTCTGGCTCACTGACCAAGAGACGGGAAAATCGTGCAGTTCTGCTCCCTACCAGGACTTCGATGTGGCTTGTACCAACAACAACAACAGCTATCCCACTCTGCGGAGCTCTATACCCTTCAACACCGGTTTTGAGATCCTCAATATCTCTTACGAGGAACGCAGCTTCTATGCGGTTGATTTGGGCAAGCTGGTCGCGTTCCAGGCCGCCCAAAGCTACCGTGGATCGTTCTATAACACCTCAGTCAAGCTAAAACACCCGTTTAGGATCGACCCTGTCAACCTGAACCTCATCTTCTACAACTGCACGGAAGAGGACGGAGCAGCGTCTGGGGCACGTCGGGACAAAGAGCTGGCGCAGACGAGAGTGAGGTGTGGGAACGAGTGGGCGATGTTTGTCCGCGCGGGCGTACCTCACGACGCCACAGGGAACTACGCTCCCTACGCATTGGAGGGCTGCGCTGCCATCGTCGTGCCGGCGCCGGCCTCGTCGGCAGGTGCGAACGCGAGCGACTATGAGCGGCTCATCAGACATGGCTTCCTCTTGACATGGGATGAACCTCCTCACCTTGCACGTAAGTTCACCCGTCAGCTCATATTTTAATCAAGTTTGTAGCTAGCTAGCTAAGCTAGGACGAGCAGTGCCTGATTTGCTTTGATTTCCGAACTGAATCAAGCAAGCAATCATGTTACTCACTTATTACCTGTAATAGCTCAACCACGACTAATTACTGGTACTCATGGAGTCATGGTCTGCATCACTACCATGCCAGGAAACATGAAATACCGATTTCTTGAAAGTAAATGCTGACAGTGAAATACACGACAGGAGCGTACCATGGTGCTGCTGTCACAGTCGACACTTACATCGCATTGCACCTCATTGGTGAAGTCTCCCTTGGGTTCTGCTGCTGAACTATTTATTTTGTTTTAAAAATCATTATCTATGCAATTCCGACTGTAGCTAGCTGTCTTCCACCTCCATCTATTTGTCTTTTGAAAAATCATTGCCCGCCCAAAGTGCAATTGATGGCCAGATCCGCCTCCAACCTTTCCGATGTCCACAATCAGCTTGTAGTCGTTGCTGTTCCAAATTTCTTTCCTCCAAATTCATATACTTGTTAAACGACAACACGCTCCTAGTTCAATTTTGGCACACTGGGTAAGTTCTGCTATCGAGGAGAGATTTATAGGAAAAATGTACACAACATGCGCGTACCTACTAATTACACTACTCTATGCATGCTGAAATGTACTAAGTAGTGCGATTTAACAGAACCCGTGTCACCGGTCAAGTTCTGTACCCTACACAAGTACTCTTCGGTTTTGGCACACTGTGATCATGCTTGTACAGAGGAAATGTGCAAATTTTATAAACAGAGCACACACGTTCCCACTTGCTATGCGTGCTGAGATGTGATGTTCGTTGCAATATCACTAAAACGCATACTTCAAAGTCAAAGTTATCCAGTCGCCTATATTGGCTACTAATCTACACAGGCCTACAGATGTGATGTTTGAGCGACATGGATGCTCGATAAATTAAATCACATTTATAGTCCATGTTCTATATAGTGTCCTTCACAATATTGCAATGTATTTCATATACTATATTTGCCTCTTTCTTTTGGAAAAACAACAAGTGTTTACAGCATGACATTGCTTTTACTCATATTCCAGGTGACAAGAGGACTGGCAGGAAGACTATGCTAATTGGTATGCCAGAACTTTTGCCATCTTTTCATATGTAATGATTTAAATATTAGCAGTTCACTGATAGTGATTTTCGATGAGGAAATAATAACTTTAAATGCAGAATCTTTGTAGTAACTGAAAGTTGATTCTAGAATTAAAATCTGAAAGAAGGTGTGGTCATGTGAAACCTTAACCCCCAAACCTGTGGTTTTGCGCAATTAACTCGAATTTATGACTTTGATGTTCTTAGAGATCTAAATATCCATATTATAAGTTTCTAACTCCTGGTACAAAGAAAATAACATGTGCTTCAATCTCAGCTTTGGCATCAGCTGCAGCAGCACTGCTCTTTCCTTTTATTTATGTGCTGATATGGTATATAACGGGGAAAAGAAAATGGTTTCTTCTCTGGAAAAAGAATAGCAGCAGCACAGAAAGGCATTACGAGGCCATGATAGCATCCTATAGATCACTTGCTCCAAAAAGATACATGTACTCGGAGGTAATGAAGATAACATCTTCTCACAAAAAGAAGCTTGGTCAGGGTGGTTATGGTGTTGTTTTTGAAGGAAAGCTACATGATGGTCGTCTGGTTGCTGTCAAATTCTTGCATGACTGCAAAGGAAATGGGGAGGAGTTTGTGAATGAGGTTATGAGCATTGGCAGGACTTCTCATGTGAATATTGTTAGCCTGTTTGGCTTTTGTTTGGAAGGATCAAAACGAGCTCTTATATATGAGTACATGTGCAATGGTTCCCTGGATAGATACATTTACTCAGAGAACCCAAAAGAAATTTTAGGATGGGAGAGGCTCTATGCGATAGCAATCGGGATAGCTCGTGGACTGGAATATTTGCACCACAGTTGTAATACACGGATCGTCCATTTTGACATTAAGCCTCAAAATATCCTTCTAGACAAAGATTTTTGCCCAAAGATTGCCGATTTTGGTCTTGCTAAGCTGTGTCGTACCAAGGAGAGCAAGCTTTCAATGATTGGTGCTAGAGGAACAATTGGATTCATTGCTCCAGAAGTTCACTCACGAAACTTTGGACTTGTTTCAACAAAGTCGGATGTTTATAGTTATGGAATGATGTTGCTAGAGATGGTTGGAGGCAGGAAAAATGTGAAATCAATGGCTGAAAAATCGAGCGAAAAATATTTCCTAGATTGGATTTATGATCACTTTGCTCAAGACGATGGATTAGAAGCATGTGAAGTTACAAGTGATATTGAGGAAATTGCAAGAAAGATGACCCTGATTGGCCTGTGGTGCATACAAGTATTACCTGTGTATCGTCCTACTATAACCAAAGTTCTAGAAATGTTTGACAGAAGCTTAGATGACATGGCCATGCCACCGAAGCAAAACTTCAGTGGACTACTGTAAGATACTTCTACATCTGTTTGTGTTTCCTTTTTTCAGTGATTTTTTAAACATTTCCAATAACTTGACCTACTAGCTTATCTTCAATTCCAGCGAAAATTCAGCTCACAAAATGAACGTACAAAATGCAAGCTCTATGACATCTGAGGAGATAAGGCTTGTGAATTCAGGAAACACACAACCATTTCCCCCTCTTTGAGAAGGTAACCTGTACTAGAGTATATTCAGAAACTGAAGAGTACCAACTAAGTTCGATTATTAAATCATAATGATTATGGAATTGCTAATGCACAAGTGACCGGAAATTCCAATTTTCTTTGAAAAAATGTGATAACAATTGCTTAAAGACTATAGAGAAGGGCCGTATTATGAGGATATTTAAGAGTGGTGAAATCAAAAGTTTTAGTTTGATGTGCAAATTCCATGTGTTGTGTATAGACCTGGGAATAGTTTGACATCCAGGTCAAAACCAGTCCAGACTATACGAGTATAGCTCCAGCATCCAAACCAATCCAAACCAAAAACTTATAGCTAGAACCTACACCAAACTAAACTATATGTATGTTCCACCCAATCCAGCTCAAACTTTTTCCTAGTTTTGGATTAAACCCACAAACTCAAACGATGGACAAAGCACAACAGCCGCATAACTGACTGGTGAGTAGCTGCTGCTCGGGGTGTTGAAATTTGGATACAAACAAACTTGAAGAAGGCAGTTGCCGTTTTGCTCAGGTCGCTGGCGTCTCTTATGTTAGCTAAAATGGACTCACGAAGCACCGGCGATCACCGGAGACAACAAGACATGTCGGGAGAATGGACACAGCAAATTTGGTGGCGCACAAACATTTTCTGTTTTTCTCCTCAAGCACGAAGTCGATCCGCTTGGTGCAATACACGGGAGGGACGGACACTTATACACGCGCGCACTGATGCGCCATGCAGTGCTCTCGACGCACCCCACTCGCACACCCGTCACGTCCGCGCTCCACGGCTCTCTCGCCCGACGTGCATGCGCGTGCTCGACGCGGCCGGGTCCAGAGGCCTGACGCGGTCACTCCTACGCCTATTGCGCCAACTAACACACACACACACACGCACGGACACACGCACACATGCGCCGGTGCACTGCACGGACCGCTCTTGGCGCACACACGCACGGACACACACACAAGCCTGTGCCCTGCATGGACCGCTCCTGGCAAACACGCAAGCTAGTCGACACCGTACGGGGCACGACTTATTCCCGACATTCTAGGTTCTACGCCGGCGTCCGCATGGTCATCGATGTCACCCTTGTCGTTGGCGTGGTCATGGAGGTGCAGCAGGTCCGAGTCGAAGCACTATAGCCCGTCCAGATAACCCACGTCGAAGTCAAGATCATCTTCTCCCAAGTCAGAGGCATCCATGGCACGAGTACGCACGTGGATGAAGCTTGGGCTGGACGATGGATCGATTGACAAGCGATTGAGCATGTTGGGAAGGCGGTGGCATTTGGACCTTCGCTTGAGACTAATCGATCAATCCGGTCTCGAACCATAGTTTGCGGCAGCTTTCAACCGATAAGTCTGAACCCAACCCAAACCTATCCAGTCCGTTATTAGCCACAACCCTAACCGAACCGAATTGTAACTGTTTGTCTATCTAAATCCATTAGAGACCACACTAGCGAGACCAAATCAAAAACCAAACCAAAAACTAAGTTTTGATCCAAACTATTCCCAGGTTTAGCTGTGTACGAATGACCTAGAGTAAAGGGTGTGGCTCTATCCCTAAATCTTGCTTCTCTAGTTATAAATAATATAAGTTTTAGAGTGGTTGGGCTCTTTTAGAACCGTTCGTTGATGTCGATCTAACGGTAGACAAATACGAAGTACCGGGTAGTACTCCGATGAAAGTACGCGAAAGTACTAAAACGAGTGGGGCCAGTACTCGTGACAAGGTGGGGACGCGTTTTAATCTAGGGGCAGTTTAGTCCTAGGAAAATTTGCACGCGCCGCCCCTCTCGTCGAATGCATAACCGCCGCCATGGTGATTCACATTCCACAATTACTCATCGGCGGCCATCTCCTCCCTCTCCTCCAAGTCCACCTCAGTCATCTCCTCCTTCTTGCCGCTGCAACTTCGCTCCACTCAGGCAACCCCCCACCCACCCCCACCCCCTCTTACACGGCAGATCGAGCTGATGGCCGGCGACGAGAACACCGACTTCGTGCAGATCGCCGGCGGCGACCAGGTCAAGTTGGCCAGGTTGAGGGAGATCCGTTCTTGGTTTGACAACACAAGGCAGATGAACTGGACGACAATGGCCACTCTCAAGAATATGACGAAGAAGGAGAGGGCAAAGCTTTGCCCCCCGCCCGCACAACCGATTGACAAGATCGAGATCCTCCTCTGGGCGATGGAGCAGGCCAATTCGTCCAGCGAGTGGACCAGGCGGAGGTGGTGGGCGTTCAGATCCAGGGTAGAGCATCCACTGGATCAGGAACCCACCGTGCACGAGGTGCCGTTGCAGATTGTGCAGCCTCCAACCGAGTCACCGGAGACTCCGAAGCGCAAGATGAGGAGGACAGTGGTCGCGACCTCGCTTCCCCGCCGTTCTCCACGCTTCCCTCGCCGCTCTCCTCGTCTGAACGGCGGCGGTAGCTATGTTTAGAGTAAGCTTCCCCACTCCTCATCTTCCTACTGCTCGTGCTTACATCGTGGTGATACTGATCGTAATAGCTCAGAGAGGGAATGCTAGATGGCATTTTAATCTCAATGAATTGCATGAATATTTGAGTACATGGATTTGGAGGATGGATTATGATGTATGTGAACCCTAGGCATCATATGAACCCTAGGAAAAATTAGTAATGTTCTAGTGGTAGACACTGAAATATTTCGGTACACACCGGTAGGCACTGAAATATTTCGGAACTGCCCTAGGCAAAATTTGTAATGTTGTAGTGGTGGACACTGAAATATTTCGGTACACACCGGTAGGCACTGAAATATTTCGGTACTGCCCTAGGCAAAATTTGTAATGTTGTAGTGGTGGACACTGAAATATTTCGGTACACACCGGTAGGCACTGAAATATTTCGTTACTACAATTTCAGTACACACCGATGCACACTGAATTATTTCAAGATCTGCAGTTTCAAAGACACACTGAAATATTTCAAGATCGCAAATTCTATACAAAGTTGGCATTTTGTCATTTATGTGTGAATCAATCCATGCATCATATGGCATAACTTTGTACATGAGTTTGGGTCAATTTCATGTCTATTTATTGTTAAAATTATTGTCATGCCATGAAACACAAGACAAGTCACTGACCCAAGCTTGCAAAGATGACATATCAATGTTGCTGATATGCACGTTTTCACCAAGTCTTGTGTCCGAATTAAAACGAGCATTTTTTCTTGATGGTATCCATGGATCTAGAACTCCTATGAATTTGCTCATGTTGGATGTTTTATTCTCCATCATTTGTACTAGCATTCCGTGCGATTAGATGCCATGACAAGACCCCTGGCATATTTATTTTCTTGCCTCCAACATCACATGTGTGTTTTGCGAGAAAAACACTGGAGTTCACCAGTGGGCTGAAGTTGTGAGGTGGGAGGCTGATGGTGCTGCTCTTGGCTGATCCTTCTTCTTTCAGTTTTTGTTCGTCATTTATCAAGCCGTTGGACCAGGGCTACTTCCCTATGTGCTGTTAATGTATTAAGTAGTTCCTTCGAATTTGTAGTATTAGTTAGTTTGAATGTGGAAGTACCTTAATTTTTGGAACGAAATGTTGCTATGTAGGACCAAGGGTTTCATACCTTAATCTTTGAATAATTAATTATGTGAACTGTTAGATGTGGCGCACAATGAAACGCCTCTACCATTGATACTATAGTTCAACATGTCGGTCCAATTAGAGACCAGCCACTACCATATAGAACAATTAGCATTTCATACTACAACCTGGCACGTACAAAACATCACACAGTGGAAGCACATCCCTAAGCACCTTGCATTGTACAAGGTCTTAGAGACCAGCCTCTACCATATATAACAGTTACCATGTCACACTACAGCATATAAAACATCACACAGTGGAATAATCATAGCTAGTAGAGCATTAGGTACCGATTAATAATAGTTGCAATCCATCACAAGCAATAGTACCTAGATATGAGTAGATATAGGTGCGGTAATACACGACAAGTACTGCAAACAAGAGCTGACATAACAAGTTCATTTCACATTGATACATGGCCCACCCAGTTCTAAATGAGGTGGATGGTGATCATCATCCTCAAGTCATGGCGACGGGTGTTCGCAACAGTGAGTAGGATGGCCTGTCCTACCCGAAGATTCTTGGCACGAGGGAACTTCTTCCACCCTGCCCTGCTCAAGACAGTGCGACCGTCCGTGTCCACTGCATAGGCACAGCTGGTGATGGAGCCCGTTCTGGTAAGGCGTAGTCCAGCAGCCATGCCTTCTTCGCCCGGGTCGATGCCACAGCTATCAAGTAACCTCTTAGGTAATTTCTGAAAACAGTTGACATGATATATGATCATGTCACGTGCAATTATCAACAAAGCATACACTTCAAGACACATATATCATTGGATTCAACACTGAGCATATATATCATCACATCACTACACTATACGCCAAGCATCAAATTACTACAGTAATTAGGCATATCATTAGATTACTCCGTACACTAAGCATATCATCGCATATTACTACACTACATGCATGTCATAAAATTCTTCACTAAATGAATTCTAAACTTGGCCTCTCATCACAGTACTACAACATGCATATCATATGAAGTACTACACTAACTAAGCATGCATATCATGTAATTACCACACTAAGTAACATACCATGATATGCCGTTTAACACTCGTCCTTGTGAGGCGGGTCACGAATGGCTTCCCTAGGTAGTCTTCACGTAGCGGAAGCATGTCCCAGAGGTTGCCGATTTCCTCGTCGCCCAGGCTGAGTCCTTGGGCATACATGTATTCAACAAGTGGGTTCTCATCATCATCTGAATCAGCACCATCTTCGTCCTCGTGAACTTCATCCTCACTATCCGGAATGAAATTTAGATAGATAACAGAAATCCTGGGCCTATCTCTTCTGAAGGAGAAGCTGATCAATTCACCCCCAGTAAGACGCATGCGGGCGATGAAACGATCCCAATCATCTCCTCCTATCTGGGTTATCTTTCGCCCCTTCTCGACATGTATAGTGTATGGGCCCCCAAGAGCGTCGAAGGTCACGGTGTCTGCGACGAGCTCATTGAATGCCAATCTCACATCGCATGGTACGATCTGTGTAAGATAAAAACAAATAGCAGACACAATACATTAGTGCAAATAGCAAAAAACAAAACAAAAAGAATGTACTTTCAGAAGGTTCATATAAATTATTACCGCTGCAACAACAAAAGAAGGCTGGAAGTAGATGCCGAACAACGTGGCAGTAGAAAGGCTGGTCCGGCACCGTGAGTTGCAGCGTCCACATTGTGCTTCCTCCATTCTACACAGAACATGTTGAACTCTAAGTTGAATTGTACATAGTACAATACAAAGATCATACATATAATAAATCATAGTGATAACCTATACTGGCAATGGCCAATCAATCTATTTTCTATCATCTATGTAATAAAGCAATGGCAATGACAATGGCAATGCCCGGTTCATCTAAACCTGGGAATAGTTGGGCATCGAAACTTAAACCAGTCCAATCCACGGCACACATCAAAACCAAACCAATCCAGATATTTTCATTTAGAATCTAGACCAAACCGAACTATACATGCGCGTCATCCAACCCAGTCCAGACCGTTTTCAACTTCCAAAGGTTCAAACCGTGGACAAAGCCATATGCGAGGGCACGTCATGAATCTAGATCAGACATGGCGTCAAAGCTTGAGAGAGCCGACGAGCTCCGGCCGGCAACTGCGGCTCTTGGATTTGAAGCAGTAGTAGGTGGTAGTGGCGGCTCAAACTAATTGATTGATTTTGTCTCAAACCATATAAACCAAATCAAGATCCAATCCAAAAACTAAGTTTCAGTCCAAACCAATCGGCTCAGATCCGCCTCCGTGAGGGAGACGCGTTTGGGGAAGGGAAGAAGAGTGGAGATCGGCGTACTTGCCGTAGTTGGCGGCGGCACGCACCGGCAGCGAAGAGAGGGTCGTCGGCAGATGGCGGCGGAGGCGGCGGCGCTGGTCGAGAAGGGAGAAAGAAAGATGTGGAGTGGTCGAGACAGGAGAAAGAAAATGTGGTACATGTGGTGGCTCGGTTGTGTGGATGACAAGGGACCCACTTGTGAGACCGATAGCAATTGATGGCAAACCGTAGGAGGTGCACGACACGTGCACGACCGCCACGCCCCCACGTGGAATCGGGACGGCCGGGTGGGTGTGTCAAGTCAAATCGGCACCCGCAGCTTCTCGGTAACTCCAAGAGGCAGGAGCAGTGCCTTTCTTCCCCAAATCGGGTAGAAAACCCTCGTCCTCTCCCGAACCATACCACCCTCTCTTCCTTCCTCACCACCTCACCACCCTCTCCTCCTTCGTCACCACCCTCCTCCCTTCCTACGCCTCCCTCCTCCTGTCTTCGACCGACGATGAAGCGCGGGCGTGAAGATGCGGCGGACGAGCCGGAGGCAACCATCGGAGCAAAGCAGTCTGCTGCCGTGGCTGCAGCCGTGGGTGGAGCGGCTGAGTGCGCCGTAGCGGCGGAAGCTGGCGGTGCAGCGACCTATGTGCCTGCTCCCGCTGCCATCGCAGCCGTCGAGGCACCCGTCGGCGACCACAAGGTCGGGGAAGATCTAGAGGAGGAGGAGATGAGAAGGCGTAAGCGCAAGGTGTATGACAAAATCGAAGAGCTCATGGAGGAGAACGCCATAAAGGAGTTCGACCTAGATAGCAGGAAGGGCAGCGACTTCGACGAGGATGCCATCGACGAGCTATCTGAGGTAGTACTCTGTTTTTTCTCAGTTTTTTCATGACATTGGGGTTTTTCTTGTTAACTAGATGAGCATCAATTTCACTTGGGCATTCTAGTTGTACGTATGTAGGATTGTAGGGATCTAGCATAGACCTTCATGTTGGATGTGGATTTTTAAATCTGATTCACATTCTGATTCCAGCAAATACTCTGGTTTTTTTTCATGGCATTGGGGTTAGTCTTGTTAACTAGATGAGCATAAGTTTCACAAGGGATACATTAATGAAAGAAGTGGGGTAATGAACCCAAATACAAGAAAATGTTCATGGCAGGGATACATTAATGAAAAAAGTGGGTTAAACAATGGATATATGGCAGGATTCTCCATTGGCTTCCCCAGGACAGTGACTAAATGCTGCAGTTCCTGATTCATTATAGTTTATGTACATGAATTAATTTGCACACATGTTCATAGATGATTAGTTTGCACACATGTTCATAGATGATCCATTTGCAAATTCTATACAGATTTCCATTTTGCAAAGGAAGTGATCGCTCCCTTAATAATTATGGGCTGACATTACATATCCACTGGATACCGAAAAATCAAAACATCTCATCTACCCAATTTTCCACAGTATTTTATTTAGATGATCACAGCCACATCTCTCATCAATATGAGCAGTGAGACACCCCATAGCTCATTTACCAATTTCCTTCGAAAGTTATCGGGGTCTAACAATGTTGGAGAAGCAGTATTGCCGCTGTCAGAAAGAATAATTGTTTCTTCATTCCAGTAGATAGAACAAACCCCCCTTGTGTGAAACATGGAGGAGTACAATGAAGCCATTTTTCTGATTCCAATAAGAATTACACCTGTAACAAGTATCAAATATCATTAAACCAAGCCACTTCATGTAGTCTTTCATGTGTTAGTTATGTACTACTTGTGCACTAATCTATAAATGCAACTATTCCACCGTCCATAATTGTGCATGTCAATTTATTTGGCTCAATTATGTATGTGCACATATGCCTTATTTCTAGCAAATAGATAGTTGCCATGTTTCACATGTGTACTTTCAAAACATTGTAATTAAAGTCAATGTACCATAATATATCACCTGAGTTGTTCTATGTGTACTAATTCACTAATTGACAGGAGGATGACGACGACGTGGACTACAGCATGGACAGCAGGCACAGCAAGAGCCGGTACACCCTGAGGCATCTGATTGCTGGGAAGATCAAGTACCGTTTCTTTGGCAAGATTGGGTGCCCTTTCTGTTGCAAGGTGATCGATGGCGGCATAGATGGCATGATCCAGCATGCCTTCAGACGGCAATGGACATGGCAAGAATCGTAGTGCCGATTCGCTAAACATGCTGCCTCACGCACGCTTCCTTGAGATTGTCAAAGTCAATGAGCCGTACAACATGCATTGAAGAAGGGAGAGAAGTGATGTGCTGCTAGAGTGCTGATGCTGCCCCAGGACCGCTGTGTCCTCTTATGTTATCTATGTTTCTTTGTTGTTGGAGTCTAAAACTGATGTCCTATGGTGTGTCTGAACCTATGTTGAGCGGTGGTTGATCTGCCGTTTATGTTAAGAATTTGCTGCTACTCTGGTTTAGTGTTCCTAGTTGTTAATAATATTTTGGTGATGCATGTTTAAGCCTTGTGCAATGCTAGATGCTTAGGGTGGTGCTTAGAAAAATAAACAGGGTTTTTCTGATGCACCGGTGCATATTTGTACAGGAGAGACGCCTAGTTATGCGTCTACCCTGTACAAATAAGCACCTGTGCTTAAGAAAAGCCTGGTTTATTTCTATAAGCAACTCCCCTAAGCACCTTGCATTGTACAAGGCCTTACCAACTCAAGTATCATACGGTGGTCTATGTTATGGTTGCTGTGTTATTCTGCCGTATGGTGATGCATGCTAGGAACTCTAATAATATGACTATGGTAGTTATAGCTTGGCATGACTATGTTTAGTGTATAACTCAGCATGTTCCTGCCATATCTATGAGCAGTTACAACTGAACTATGCATTAATTTTTGACAAAATTAAAGCATGCAAATGATTGCCGATTCCACCTATTGCCAAATCAAGCTTTGTACTGATGATGCATTAGATATTGCAATAAGTAGAGGATGCTCATGATTGCCAAAAGTACCTATTTCCACTTTCTGATAAGAACTCAACGTGTATCAAATGATGCTAAAAGTAGAGCATGGGCATGAGAATGTATCAATGCATTAGATATTGCAATAAGTAGAGGATGCTCATGATTGCCAAAAGCACCTATTTCCACTTTCTGATAAGAAAAACAAAACGTGTATCAAATGATGCTAAAAGTAGAGCATGAGCATGAGCATGTATCAATTAATGATCAATTGATGCTACCTATTTGTGTTTGAATGGGCTCAATAAAGCTGGTGCTGGTTTATGCTCTCTGCGTGACCGTGATGGTAACGAAGACACTTGGTTGGCTATGGTCTTGCTGTCAAATTTATGTTTTAGTTCTTTAAGACTCTTTGTTTTTGCTGTATGCTCGGGATCGACTTGCTTTCTCGGGCGACCACGTGCTCTGTTCCTTTTGGGGGAGTTGGGTGCACCATTTTCGGGGGAGTTGGGTGCACCGGTATCCTTCTGGGAGTTGGATGTGTCAGGTTCGTTCGAACCATCAGGATTGTAGACTAATTGTACGTCCTCTTCTGAAGCATCAGGTAGAACTGCGTCCTGGGCATCGTGCACTTCCTTCTGTTTAAGAGAGAGTTCTGCGTTAGTTCTAATCATGAGACTTGTGAAATAAATGATATATTCTTGATGTAGCGCTAACCGTTATGGGGAACTTATATGATTCGAGAGGAAGCGCATTGCAATCTGAATGCAGTAAGGCTGTACATATTTTCCACCTGAAAATATCTATCCTTGCCTATATTGGATAACCGACAATGACGTCAGCATAGCTTTCAAGCTGAACAAAGTACAAATATAAATTAGGCATTCAATTACCTGGTTCAAAATATCGGTCATTTCATCCCCGTTCCATGACAACATGTACTGCAATGTCCAAACCGCACAGGAAGTCCTGCGATGTTTAGTTAAAGATCAGTAATCTTATTCGTGTACGCAAATAATAATTTATGAGGCCATGCGTACCCATCGGTCTGTTGTGGTATGTTCTCATAGCGTTTTTTGGTCCATTCGGCAAAATTGATGTTCTTAGCTGGTGATATCAACCCTTTCTTGACAGCTTCGTCAATGCAGAACTGAATCGAGTCCACCTAGGGTACGACGAGTTATACATAGGGTTACGGTACTTTGGGAGCTCATGTTCCATGCGGATCAAAAGAGGCAGCAAGAGAACACTTACAAGAGAATCTTCCTTGGTCTTGTCACAATGATAATTCATGGAGTTCAGAGTCTGAATTTCTTTTTTGTCAAAATTAAACATCATTAGCATCCAATGGTTTTGGTGTACATTCAGTGGGACATGCACCTGCAGTAAAATTCGGGTTGGGTTGAGAACGAAAGTTGTCGTGTACGTAAACTATGAAAGTGTGGAAAACGTGTACCTTTCGGCGCCCTACAAATTTTCCTGCTACACGAGCTAACCATGAGGCTGCACGTCCAACAGGAACCACCCCCTTCATTTGTAACAGCTTTTCGGTTTCTTGAGGGGATATGATTGAGGTAGTATCATTCTCAATTTGGCTAATGCTAGCATATGCCATAATAACCTGCCAAATTTTCAATCATACAATAATAAGACAGTTGTTGCAGTAATGATGTAGAATAGAGTATAATGGGCTTACATCACCATAAATGTATTTGTCGTCCAAATTTCGCTTCAGATTTTCTGCTGTGAGGGTAATGTCTCCGATTCTAGCTATTTCAACAGGGTCGTATGTTCCGCGGATGTAAACGGCTGTCTCTATGTCCTCATGCGTGAACTTGTAATCATTACCAAAGACAGGCTTCATCGGAGTTAATTGTGGTTCCTCATTGTTTTCCGTCACATGTCTTGCACTTGGTGTACTCGAAGTCCCTGTCGTGACTTGGCTAGCCCTAGGAGTTCCTGTCAGGGATGAATTGCACACATTGACTTGATCCTACAATGAACAAAGGTAGTTCATCATTAGTTTGTTACTTTTAGATATTAACATGTTGGGCCATATTGATCACCTGCACGCCTCCTTTCTGTGACACTGATTGTCGGTTCCTTGTAAATTCGTATTTTAAGTCCTGTAACAATGCAAACAATAATGAACATGAAGGAACATATTCATAAAAAATACAAAATGCACAGTATGACATACATGGAGTTCCCTCCTTAAGTCTTTAATTTCGTCCTCGGCCTTCGACAACGTAGGATTAGTGCCAGTTTTAGTCTTCATGTCGATCAAGTCTTCACCTAGAGTCTGGTATTTGACATCAAATTTGTGCTCAATTTCCATAAACTTCCTGCCTACCTTCTTTTCATGATCAGCAATGCGTGCATTCATGACTTCAACTACCATTTCAATCTGTGTAAACAAAATAAAACCCCGTTAATAACAATAGCTAAATGAATGAGGTTCCATGACACCTATTTGTGATATTGCAAAAACAAATAGTCTTTGGAGTACACACTTGCTGGCTACTAAATTGTTGTCCTTGTGATGGTGCTCGATACGAATCATGTTGATGCACATGTTCATCTTTTTTTCTTGGAAAATTATTAGAATTCTCGGACGGTCGTTGAAGAGCACAAATTTCCATGACAGCCTATTTTTTTAAAATATAATGAACCATTAGTACCAAATAAAAAATCGGATATAGAAAGTTCAATTGTTGATAGGTACCAGCCCGTTATGAAGACCTCCTTTCTCGTAAGCATCGCTTCTTATAGTAGCCATCATTTCGTCCCATCATGTGATCAATGGAGGGGGTCTAGAAGCATACATTAATCGGCCACTAACCGTGTGCTCCCAGTACCAATACTACACAATAAATTAGTTCATCACCATACAGATATGCAACCGAACAATAATTAAAGGACAATAAGTAGTGATCTAGCACTAACCTGGAGCAGAATTAGATTTCCTTGTAGATTTACGTGATCTCGATTTCTAAACTTGTGAACGGACTTGAAGAAGTGATTAAGTGTGAAACATCCCGATTAAATTTTCAAGGTTTTCAAGATCTGTAACAAGGTTGAGATATTTCGAGTCCACATAATGTTGTGCTGTTGGTGCTAGAACAGTACCAATTATGCATGAATGAACCGTCTCGAAATCACCGTCTGGGCTTTGGAAGCTCGGATCGCCGTTTCAAGGTCAGAAATCAAAATTTGCCCATTGTTTGCATAGGCGGTAAACAATTCTGTGTCGGTTTGATTTTCCAGATGTGGCTCTATATCCTCCCCTTCTATCGGAATGCCAAATATACCTTGCACGTCCTCTTTTGTTATAGGAATTGGCGTTTTACCGATGGTAATGGATTTCGTGTCCATATCTATGCTCTTGGCTAGTCTAACCAACATTATGCGACGTAGAGTCACTTCATGCATCTGGGTTAGTCCGCCAAGACTGGTTTCGATATGATGTACTTTTGTGGTCTTCGACAACAGTTTCATGGTTTTTCGAACCTTGTCTGTGAGCATACTAACTTCATATGACCATGCTTTTCGCGAGTTCTGTTACATTCCATTAAATAAAACTGAGTACACATGAATTATGTGTATGAAACGATTGTACACAAACAGTCAATTACTTACCGCATCGGTAGTTTCGAGATGGGCTTTTCTCCATTATTAAGGTTCAGATTCTGAAACTGACATTGCTGCCTCATATGCAATGATAAAATCAGGCTCAATTAATCTGAACAAAATTGGAAAATGTATAACAAAATTAGCAGAGAATTAATTTTAACAAAATTAACTGGGTCATTTAACATATGATCCACTTATGGCTTAAGCATAGAACCTATTTGGGTGCAAAACCTATGAGGGTTCAACAACTAAAGCATCGGCGGACAACGATTATAAAGAGTTACGATCAGCTAATACCTTATCTCGGAGATGGTGCCACCGAGTAGATGGCGGCGGTTAGTGCGTCGGAAACTATAAGTGCCGGTATAGCGCGGTCGACGGCGCAAAGGAAAAACGGCGCGTTCATGCGAGGAGGAGGCGGCGAGAAGAACACTGACGTCCGAGCCCTCAGATCACGTTGGCGGTGGGCGGCGAGTGGTGGCCACCGACTCCTGTATTCCGTGGGCGACCGGCGTCTCCGATCTGATCTTGTAGCGGTCGTGGGAGGTGCGGACGGCCCGGGTGGTTAGAATGCGGAGCTGTAATCGCGGGATTTAGGGAGGGGTGGGCCGCGTGAGTTATGTGAGATTTGGATAAATGATATAAAGAAATAAGAAAATCTTGTGAACTCGGTGTGGGGTTTACGGGGTTTAGGGTTTAGGGTTTAGGGTTATTAGGGTTTAGGGTTTAGGGTTTAGGGTTATCGGGGTTAGGGTTATCGTGGTTTAGGGTTGAGTGTTTACATGCAAGCCCGAAATGCGTGTGTCGAGAACGTGCTTGCATGTATATGTAGTAATGATCCCAAACTTTCTTAATGGCATCCCATGACCACATAGACAATGAATGCATAATGGTTTCCATGTTGGGCAAAATTTTGAATGTTTATACGGTTTAGTGGGGGGTTTAGGGTTATCGTGGTTTAGGGTTTAAGGGTTTTAGGGTTGACGGAACTATGTTTGTCTTACGGTGGACGTAGCACACACACCGGACATTGATGGAGCGTTGGTCTATAATGGATTCCCTCCGGTACCATCGATCCGGTCCGTTGACTGGCTCGGCCGACAAACTTCGTGCCACATAGAGCATGCATCCATCCACCGGACGGATCGATGTTTGGTTGGTTTCATACAGGTGAGGAACCCAGCTAGTGCTTTCGGGTGTTGACATGCTAGGCGGAAATGCGCGTGTCGAGATCGTGCTTTATGTGTATAATCCGAAAATCTTTCATGGCATCCCATGAGACCACATAGAGAATGCATGCATAATGGTTTCCATGTGGGGCAAAAATTTGAATGTTTTTACGGTTTAGTGGGAGGGGGTTTAGGGTTATCGGGGTTTAGGGTTTAAGGGTTTTAGGGTTGACGGAACTATGTTTGTCTTACGGTGGACGTAGCACACACACCGGACATTGATGGAGCGTTGGTCTACAATGGATTCCCTCCGGTACCATCGATCCGGTCCGTTGACTGGCTCGGCCGACAAACTTCGTGCCACATAGAGCATGCATCCATCCACTGGACAGGATCGATGTTTGGTTGGTTTCATACAGGTGAGGAACCCAGCTAGTGCTTTCGGGGTGTTGACATGCTATGCCGGAAATGCGCGTGTCAGAGATCGTACTTGCGTGTATAATCCCAAAAATCTTTCATGGCATCCCATGACCACATAGAGAATGCATGCATAATGGTTTCCATGTGGGGCAAAAATTTGAATGTTTTTACGGTTTAGTGGGAGGGGGGGTTTAGGGTTATCAGGGTTTAGGGTTTAAGGGTTTTAGGGTTGACGGAACTATGTTTGTCTTACGGTGGACGTAGCACACACACCGGACATTGATGGAGCGTTGGTCTACAATGGAGTCCCTCCTGTAGCATCGATCTGGTCCGTCGACTGGCTCGGCCGACAAACTTCGTGCCACATAGAGCATGCATGCATCCACCGAACCGATGAAATGCGCGTGTCGAGATCGTACTTGCGTGTACATATACCATCCGTTCCATCCACTGGTTGGGCCGACAACCTTCGTGCCACATTGTTCACATTGTCCAATTAACACTTTGTATAGATTTTTTTGGTAAAAAATGAAAGAAATAATGCAACTAATCTGAACGTAACGTTTGGCATGTATCAAACCAAGTTGCTACTATTCCTAAAAAAACAGTTAGCCACTAATTGCGCCAAACATATCTCGTAATTACAAACGAAAATGGGTTGACAATTATATCTGGAAATTCTTTGACTGAATTTATTGCTCCTCCTTTTTTAGAGAACAATAAGTTAGAATGGTGGGCGGCGGGTTGCACACGGCACGGCGATGGCTCGGGCTTGTGTGATATGTGGTTCGACCATGGTCAGTGCACATGTTTTGAAGCCCGAAAAGATCGCTCGTTAAAAAAACTTGCATCGAGCGCATTACTTCAAAATAACTAACTAACCCTACAATCACGGATATATACCTTCCCATTCTACCGCATATCTACCCTATCCTAACCACCCCATCTACCTTGTTTCTCCTCACATAGCCATCGCCGGATCGTGCCATCGCTTCTCAGCGACCACGCCGACGCCGGATTAAAAAGGTCTCTTCCACGGCTTCTCTCATCTTCGATTGCAGTGCTGATTATTTTTTCCATTGATTCGACCAACAAGTAATTTCCGAAGAGATTAGAAAATCCAGCTTTTGCCATAGTTGAGTAGTTCTGGTGTGATTCGAGTACAGGATGTCATGCAAGAGCTTTTTGATTGATAGTTTGTACTAGTTGATCGTACGAACTGATTATGAATATTTTTTCACGGTCGTATTGTTTCGAATTAGGTGGATGAGGGTGTGGATACAGTTTTCATACTATGGGTATATGTGTTGCTGTAGGGACCATGGTCTCAGAGGCGTATAACAACCGTGCGGAGTACGACAAGTCTTTGCATGAAGCGCGTCGGGAGATCGACTTGAAGGTGCAAAAGGATCGCGCTGAGGTAGATAAGAAACTGAAAAAAGAACATTCATACATGGACAGGATGATAAAGGAGGAGCGTCAGGAGTTTTCCCTTAAGATGGCGAAGATGCGTCTTGAGATTGAAGAAAAGTATAAGAGGGACTGTGAGTACATGGAAAAAAAGTTTATCTTAGGCTACAAGGAAATGCATCAAACGTTGCAGAAGGACCGGAAGCTTGTGGACAGTATTATACAGACAGAGCGAGTCAAGATGGATGCCTATGTGTTGCGAGCACGTGCGGATATGGACGAAGCTGCTACAGGAGCGGTCGGACATGGATTATAAGGCCATGCTGGAGAAGGTCCGCTTGGAAGGACATATGTTAGAAGACCGTGCGATCTCACGGCCACCCCGACAACATGTCTTCAATTATTCTCCCCCTGTAAGTATCTCGCACCGATTCTATATATTAAGGACCTACGTATTCTATGATACAAACATCTTCAATTTGTGGCAACCTTATGTCGGCGATTGTATGTAGGCTAAGCATCATGAGACCGCACAGTCGCCATTCACTCGAGACATTGCGATAGAGTCACCCGTTCAATGCCACATCAGTCCACCCCAACAACATATCGTCAATTCTCCCCTTGTAAGTACCTCGCAACGATGCATACCCAAGATATGGTATGACCTTTCAAAACTTGTGTGTAAACCCACTATCGACGTTTCATCGCAGGATAAGAAACCTGTGATGGCAGAGTCCCCAGTCACACCACATGAAGGATACATTCAACATAATAAGGTGAGAAGGTTTGAGATGGCACAATCCCAGTCACTCCACATGAAGGATACATTCCACAAAAGCAGGTAACAACGCCGCAATGTTGCTATGCACATAAAAGTTATGTTTGGCCCTTTACTCATTGAATGTATTAACTCGATGTGAGATACTAGGTGCTGGTCATGGAATTTTTGTTAGTAGGGATGATGAGATGTCACATGTCCCGAGAGCATACTTTGATGAACACCCGCAGAAGTCAGAATTTTGAACCCGCCAAAGTGACCTACGATCTCATTATGAGTGAAATGAGAGATAGTTTTGGTTGCAAACTGGGAGCAGAACTGTACTACTTCTTACCCGGGTCTGCGTGCAAGCTGCCAGAAGGAATGTTCTTGATTGCAGGACCAGATGATGTACAAAAAATGCTTTCTGATATGAATGGCAGCAAGACATGTCACCTGTACATTGTGTACAATTGAACTACGGGTTGTTTTCCCGAGGATGACATTGATTCCGAGGTTCAAATTTTACATGTTGCATGCATCTAGTTTATGGCTACGTCTTTTTTGAGTTCTTCCTAATACAATTCCTATGGTTTTCTACAGGAAGTGAGAATCCAAGAAATGGAGGGTCTTGCTAGAGAGTTGGCAGAGAAAGACCAAGAACAACTTAAGTTGTATGGTTACATTGATGTTAAAGAGAAAAAGATTGAAGCACATGGGTCGTCGCCAAGCCCGACGCAATCTCCAACGACGCAACGCAAGAGGTCACTGGATTTTGGGAGTCGTAAGACAATATGGAGTAGGCTCAATTGTTTTCAACCAGTTTAAGCTTCAAACCAGGATTATTTAGTTGCAAACAAACCTTTTGTTTTCTGTTTCACACTATGTTCGCAATTATGGTACAATTTATTCATGATACAGTTCTTTGAACAACAATGCATGTGTTTTATGATCAATCATATAGTTGTTTCGAGTTGTTTTGAGATGGCATTGTGTCTAAAGAAGTTTCCATCTATAAAACTTGGCACGCATCGATCGAATCGCGTATCACGCGAGAGGCGTGCGTCGCACGGGAGAGCGTCGCACGCGAGCTTGTTTTCGGGTAGAAATCATAACATATTTCGGATAGATAAAGTTCACGTCCGCCACCCGCGCATGCAAACCCACGTCGCCGCCATTCCCATGCATGCATGCCTCAGGCGCAGACAACGAGACGACCCATCCGAATTAGGCCCATCCAAATTAGGCCCATCCGAAGTAGGCCATTAGAACCCTCCCCCCAATCCACCTATTCCCCTCGCGCTGTGGCCTCCCTCCCTCCATCGCCAGATCCCCCACTCGTCCCCCTCTGTCCACCGCCCCTGCACGCCGTCGGCGACTCCAGCCCCGCCGCCCCCGCGCCCCCCAACGGGATCGGCCGGATCCATCTCCTCAACCACCGCAGGACAGCGCAGGTACCCTAGTTTCTGTTGACGTCTCAATGGTATCCATGCTGATAATGATAGGTAGATCGACTGAGTGTAGCAATTTTGTGCCACCAATCCACTTTTCTGGAAAATTCTTGCTAGAAAACCATCTGAAACTTGTGATGCTTGCTACTGTATAATATAGGACTTTTCAAAGTTCTGTTATGATGGCACTATTGGACACATACAGTAGAGCTGCGTTTTTAGTTGTTATACTTTCAGTTACCATCACTTCTTGGGAAAGGACGAATTGGATGCATTCAGGTCTGCAGTTGATAGTGTATCATCATAATGTAGGTGTTGTGTTGTGTGATTCTTCATGCCGAGAACTTCAGCTTTTTCAGTTATAGTGAAAGGCTTCTGTATAAAAAAACTACTAAATGATCACAAAAACTTCTAGACGACATTCTGTACGATCTGACCAAATCTTGAACTAAATGATCACCAAAAGTTGAAGGATTTTGCATCACATCACAACCATAAGTGTTCTGCACCAGCATCATAACAATCACATAACTACATAACAAAAGCAAACTTGTTCATCATTACAAAAGCAAACTTGTTCAACATAACAAAAGCTAACTTGTTCAGCATTACAAAAGCATACTTGTTCAACCACATAACTGCAAACTGAGACACATTATACCACAAACAACTCAATATCCCCAGTAGTAGGGGTCATCCCAATGATCCTCCGCCTCTTGCCAGTACTCCAAACCTTCTTTGACGATTTCGATTTTCTTCCATGCCTCGTAGGTGACGTACGCATCTTTCGCTGCGTACTCGATGAGGTTGTTTGGCAGTGGGCTGTCCCCCCATAGTTTGTGGTCGAATTCCTAGTTGATCTTCTTCTTCATTTCCTTGTACGATGGGTGGATGAGGCTGGCTGCAAACTCAGCCAAAGCCTGCCACTTCTTTCCATTTTTTGGAACTCTCCATTTGCGCTGCATGTCGACGTACTTGTCGGGGTTGATCTCCAAACCAGACAATTTCAGCTTCTCCTTATCACCTCCAATGGAGAAGCCAACAAAGGTGTACAGCTTCTTCTCCTGCAGGAGCGGGCGGAGTTCCTTGGGCCTGCATCAAATTAATCTGGTGCATCAAATTCATCTACTTCAAAAACTTGAAACTACTAATTAGACATAAAATTCAGAACTAGTATTGCATCTACTCGAACTTCGAACTAGTATTGCATCTACTTGAACTTGAACTATTGCATCTACTTGAGAAACTTCAGAAACTTCAGAACTATTGCATCTACTTGAGAAACTTCAGAAACTACTAATTAGACACAAACTTCAGAACTTCAGAACTTCAGAACTATTGCATCTACTTCAGAAACTTCAGAAACTACAGAAACTACTAATTAGACAGAAACTTCAGAACTTCAGAACTAGTATTGCATCTACTTCAGAACTACAGAACTATTGCGTCTACTTCAGAAACTTCAGAAACTACTAATTAGACAGAAACGTCAGAACTTCAGAAACTTTAGAACTGGATGATTTTACCATTTGGTTGCCATGTGATGTGGTATACCAGGACGAGATCCTCCACGCATAACTGTAGAACTGCAGCCTTTTGCGGAGGTTCATCTTCCCTCGTATACTCGACATCAACGGCGATCGACCGAGAAAGCATGCCGCCGAGCCTCCTCCTGATCTCGCGGATCCTCTTGTCGGCTTCGTCTGGATTGCTGGTGCATACGACATCCAGCTTCTCCTTCTTCAGGTGGATATCAACCATGAGCGGCACGGTGTAGTCCTGCTTCTGCCCGGGGACCGGAACGTCGTCGTCGACCACCAGCGGCTCCTTGCCAGACGCCTCACCTTGGTGATGCTTGGCAGACGGAGGGGAGTTGCTCCACGATGCCTCCACCATTCTCTTGGCAGACGGAGGGGAGTTGCTCCATGATTCCTCCGCCATTGCCCTCCTGGCCAGCGATGGTGGAGGCAGAGGGGAGTTGCTTGATGGTGGAGGCAGAGGGAGGAAGATGGAGCGGCAATGGAATGAGGAGGGAGGCAGAGGGAGGCAGATTGAGCGGCAATGGAATAGGAGGGGAGTTCCCTGCGTCGTGGGGAGTTGCCAGTGCAGGGGAGTCGTGGGGAGTTGCCAGTGGAAGGGAGGCGTGGGGAGTTGCCAGTGGAAGGGAGGCGTGGGGAGTTGCCTCGAAAACTCAAACGTCCTGCCCTTTGGCCCTCGAAAAATCTGGAGGGGAGACGTGGGCCCTTTGGTTTGTCCTATTTCTGAAACAAAAAAAATAACAGCCATATTTTGCTCTCACTTCAACCATATTAAGAGATCAAAAATGGCACCAAAAAGTCACTGCAGCCATCCTAAATGGCACGAAAACAACACCAAAACAACATCAGCCGAAACAGCAAAAAATGCATCCATCGATCGTTCTTTATTTCTTCTAACATTCCGTGTTCTGTGCAATGAGATAGACACAACGCTACAAATGCAGGCTGACAACGCCCGCGATTTCATGACCATCAGGACAGACGGCGGCTTCATCCACGCTCCGGTCCCATGAGTCGAGTCGAAAGTAGTGATGCTATGTGTAGTTCTGAAACATTGATTGGCTCATGTTGTAATTAAACTTAATGAATTGTATGTCTCTTTGGTTTGGACAGTCGTTAAACTTAGATGTAATCGATGCTATTTATTACTAAGACCATGAATTGTGCTATTAATGTCTTGCTTTTCTCTTCCGATCCTTTTGTTGCATACTTATTTATTGCTTATGTATTGTCTGTTGTTTGGCTTGTGCATAGAGATGCCGTCGTATGTCGTGTACAAGGGTAAGGTTCCCGGAGTCTCGACGATCGGGAGGAGTGTCGGAGACAGGTTCATCGCTTCAGCGGTAACAGTTACAAAGGGTACACCACTAGGGCGGGGCGGAATCTAGATCGCCCGCTATCTAGCGGAGAGAGGAGGGAGCGTTGGAGGAACCGGATGAAGACCAGTTTCATCGCGATGATGCTCATCGTGATGACCGCAACTCTCTTCTATGTGATGGTAGTTTAGATGATCGATATCGACTTGTAATATGAAGACAAACTTGCTACTCGCGGTCTCGAGACTTGTAATGTTCTATCTTTGTTCGGCCTTTTGAATTCGGAGACTAATATGATGAATTGTATTCGGAGAGCTATCTTCTATTGTATTGGATGAATGTGATGTTGTTGTGTGGTGCTGTCTATATTCTGTCCAATAATATATTTTGTAACTTGTGAAAATATCAGAAATGTGCATTTTTCCAACCACCTTCAAATCACCTGAGTTTTGGCACACATGATCTCTTCCACAAACAAAACTAGGTTTCCAAGTTTTTGTATTTTTTATATTTTTTTTGAATTTATAATGCCCTCTAGACTGACTGCTGAAAACATCGGTCTATGCCTCAAGGGGGCATTGTAAAATAATTTTTTTCAAAATTTTCTTGCATACACATGTTTTGCACATGTGGGTGACCATGTACAAGAAAATTTGGGTGATTTGGAGGTGGTGGAAAAATTCACGTTTTTTCAAAAAATGGCTTAAGTTAAATGGTCCCTCCGGGAATGCGGGCATTTTTTCGACCACCTCCATATCACCTCAGTTTTGGCACACATGATCTCTTCCACAAACAAAACTAGGTTTCCAAGTTTTTGTAATTTTTTTTTTTTGAATTTATAATGCCCTCTAGACTGACTGCTGAAAACATCGGTCTATGCCTCAAGGGGGCATTGTAAAATAATTTTTTTCAAAATTTTCTTGCATAAACATGTTTTGCACATGTGGGTGACCATGTACAAGAAAATTTGGGTGATTTGGAGGTGGTGGAAAAATTCCCGTTTTTTCAAAAAATGGCTTAAGTTAACCAAATGGTCCCTCCGGGAATGCGGGCATTTTTTCGACCACCTCCAAATCACCTTAGTTTTGGCACACATGATCTCTTCCACAAACAAAACTAGGTTTCTGAGTTTTTGTATTTTTTATATTTTTTTTTAATTTATAATGCCCTCTAGACTGACTGCCGAAAACATCGGTCTATGCCTCAAGGGAGCATTGTAAAATAATTTTTTTCAAAATTTTCTTGCATACACATGTTTTGCATATGTGGGTGACCATGTACAAGAAAATTTGGGTGATTTGGAGGTGGTGGAAAAATTCATGTTTTTTCAAAAAAATGGCTTAAGTTAGACCAAATGGTCCCTCCGGGAATGCGGGCATTTTTTCGACCACCTCCAAATCACCTCAGTTTTGGCACACATGATCTCTTCCACAAACAAAACTAGGTTTCCAAGTTTTTGCATTTTTTTGAATTTATAATGCCCTCTAGACTGACTGCTGAAAACATCGGTCTATGCCTCAAGGGGACCTGCATGCAAGAGTCGGGGACCTGCATGCAAGAGTCGGGGACCTGCATGTGAATAGTGATTCATCAAGGCCTTGACAGCTACCGGCACAGCGGCTGCCGCCCGATTTGCATGCAGCGAAGATGAACGTGCATGGAGGTTTTTCAAAGATTTCCAAGCACACCCGAGTGGGCCCCGCTTATTTAAAAAATACGTCAGTCATTATTGCTCTGTAAATGAAGAATATGCATGATGATTATGAATATGCATGACAACCATAGTAAGGGTGAAGAATCATAGTGCCCAATTTGTCGAAATACATCATAATTCTTAAAGTTGGACATCACATGATACACACAGAAAGTGGAAACGAAAGATGTCGAACTAATACAGTAACATGGCAGTACAACCGCACTTCACTAAATTACTGTCACGATGAAATAGAATGTAAAGACCATGTCACACAAAGCTGAATGGCACACGACTTTCTCTGGCTCATCGTCGGTTCATGCTGTATGTAGATATCACAGTTCAGCCTCGAGATCCTACACAGAAGAATAGAATAAATCACATGGACATCAATTATGAGTAAAACACATGCAAAAAAAAATATGAACATATTTCGTACCTCTAGCAATTTAGCGCATTTACGTCGATTGTGACCTGGTTTCTTGCAATAGCCACAGATATTCTGTGATCTTGACTTCTTTGTCTTTGCCCGCAGCCTTTTCTTCGGTGCACCTCGTCCTCGCACATGCACGGGATCCAGAACCTTATCAACTTTCTGCGAGTGCGGCATCAACGGGCCAAACCTAATGCTGTTATGCTGAGCATTAGTTGACTCCTTGCTGTCAGCTAGTTCAAAACTTGATTGCTTGCCATGATGTTGTGCTTGCAAAAGCATCTTTAGACGGCAATAGTCCTCATAAGAGTGGCATGCCTGGAAACTTGCGGCGTGACTACAATTCCGCAACTCGCGGTACCTCTGCAGGCTTAGCGAATAGTCATACATCTGGTTTTTTCTGGTAGGTGCGTATGCACATTTTATATTCATAGTCCACCTAGTGGGAACGCAACAACCGGGCAGAATTGTTTGTTTTAAAATCCCCAATATGTAAAAAATGTGGGAACATGGTGTGCCTGCGCATTCCAGCTTACGGCAAGAACAACTCACCCTGTGCAAAAGACCTCCTTGCTCTTCAATGCGCACTCCAAACTTTTTATCCATTCTTTCCTGCTTGGACACAACATAAGTGGAATCTTCTGATCCATCTAGTATCTCTCTAATCTGACATTTGCTGACAGCATCTATGCTCCATAAGACCATCTTAAAGACCCTAGGTGTGAAAACTGTTGCGGCGTGTTTCTCAAGCGGCGAAGCATTTTCCTCTGTAAATGGAACAGACTGCAAGGCTTCGACGTCATGGAGAGCTTCGTTAATCCGTTGCGACGCAAGGCAACGCTCATAGTGCTCTAGCATTTCAAACAACGACATCTTACCCTCAAGATGCGTATGTAGCACAGAGTTCAAGCTCTCACTCCTTTGATTGCTGCTCAATCCTAGGAAACAACGCCCCTAAGGATATGGAGCACACCACAACTTTCTCATCTGATACATCTGATGCAGCCAAGACTCCTCACTGGTTACTTTATTCCGTTGTAAGAATTGTATCCATTTTATCTCATGCTCTTCAACGGAAGAAGTATCATAAATTAAAGATCTGAATTCCTCCTTTACGTCGTCATCATGCAGATGGCGTACAATGTTCTGCTGAATGTGCCATATACATAGTCTATGGTTTGAGTCTGGCCAGACCACCCTTATTGCTCTCTGCATTGCAAGGTCCCCATCTGTGATCACAGATATCGGATGCTTCTGTGCCATGCAATCAGAAAAGGTCCGCAACTTCCACTCGTATGCCTGGCTTGTTTCATGACAAATTATACCACAGCCAAATATAACAGTGCTGCGGTGGTGATTCAACCCGACAAAAGGCACGAATGGCAGATTGTATTTGTTGGTTCTGTATGTGCTATCAAAAACAATGACGTCTCCGAAAGCCTCGTAGTCAAGTCGCGATTGACTATCAGCCCGAACAGTCCCTTCAGATGGCCATGCTCGTCTACCAAGTACTTGAAGAAAAAATCCACATCTCGCTCTCGCCTCGCCATCATGTGCATGATCACCGTTTTAGCATCACCGGCACTGATTGTCTCCTGCTTATTAGCATGGCAGAAATTGTAAACGTCCCTCTTTATGCATCCAACCTTATCAAATCCACCGTATTGAAAGAACAAAATATCCATAATACGGTATTTACGGATCGCACTTTTTTCCATGTCCGCAATGTCCGCTTTCTGCTCATCGCTAATTCGTCTGTGCGAACGCAGCAGACAAGAAAGATCCCGTGGGGCTAGAGGATGGCTGTGCTCATCGATGAAATGCTTGACAAACCACCGACCGGTTTCCTCCTGTCTCGTAATGACCAATTTAGCATTACACCAACACGAGTTAAACTTCGTGGCCTCCTATTTCTATCTTCCATCTTTCTTTTCATGTGCTTATCTTCGCGAAACCCTTGACGACTACACACAATTTTCCTTAAAATTATGTATTTGTTGGATCCATCCCACTCAACGTAGCTTTTCCTCACACTAAAACCTTTTTCAAGAGCATATTTGTTGTAGAATTCATAGCCTTCAGCCTCACTATCAAACATCTTGCTGACAACATTTACATACTCGAACATACTCTCATCACTTGCATCGCCATGTCTTCCTGCATATGACATGTGAGGGAAACCAATCATCAACATCTTTCTGTTTATCAATGTTGCAGGTGTAAAATAGCTCATAGGCAAAGACAAGTGCATGGAAAAGACTTTGCTGGTTTGACATGTGAGGGAAACCAATCATCAACGTCCAACAAGTAGTATCTCATCTTCCTTTAAACTATATTTCATGCGCTATGCAAACCTAAAGTGATGATGACTTTAATAAACTAAATTAAGTGAACTATGGAACCAGTATCTCATCTTCCTTTATTATATCTCATCTCAAACGTCAACATCTTACTTAAACAAACATGATGCGATTAGCTCAAGAGAAACTATGCCACGATGAAGCTTTCCATTCGTTGTTCTAGTCAGTACCCGGATCTTGTGGGATTGAGGTTGTACTGCATGCACGGTGGAGGGGCGCAACGGCCAAGAGAACGAGCAGAACGCCAAGCCGAATTCATACCTTAAGGATGGTACGCGCGAAGAGATGGGATCGCCCGCCGCGGTCGCTGCCGATTTAGCCGGCGCAGATCCGGCCTTCTTCTTCTTCGGTGACGGCGTGGGGGGCTGGCGTTGGTTGGGTGGAGGACGAGGACGATGAATTTATTCCTCTCGCCGGGCAGGTCGAGGACGGAGAAGGTCAGGAGCGGCGAGCGGCGACGAATAGATCGGAGGAGGATTCTGAACTGGATCGAGTAGACATGGATCTGGTCCTCAGGTGATCGGTTCAAGAAAAGATATTTCCCCCTGGACCATTATATGCCCTTATCGCAATTAACATATTAAATTTAATCAATTAAAATGCCCCGCAAGATCTGACGGCTAATAAAAATCAGACGTGATCAGACATGTAAGTACTGCTAAGTACTCCGAGTACTAACCCAATCACCGTAAAAAAGCTCTATAAATAAAACTCAGATAAATGTCTGTTGAATTGAAGTTCCATTAATGAATAGTATTGTCCAAGTTCACAAATAATCACTATATTAGTAGATGGGGGTTATAAAGACTAACACATAATGAATTTTCAGCTTGGCTGTTGGGAAGGGTGTGAAGAACAGAAGAGATACAATGTCTTACCATTGAGTTCATCGCACAATATGAGTGGTGAGAACAAACTTTTGCTTGCAGATGGAGATGTCAACGCCAACCATTTTTCTCTCCGATAGGCACTTAAATGAGTGTCATATTTGAACTAGCACATACCAAGGTTGTACCACTCACCAGTTGATAACTGAAGTTGATAACTGAAGATTTCTGAGATCACTGTATTTTAGGAGTATACACAGCGCACCAATTTTTTTCTTAGGTGTTCGATGAGTTTTGTGTTCCACCTTCCAAGTTCAAATAGATAAAATTATTGGACCTTATGCCACAGGCAGACAGCTATTCCCCCCCCCCCCCTAACCTAGGCATCGTGCTTTTGCTTCACGCGTGCACAACTTCGCCGGCGACCACCGCCCTACTCCGATTTTACTCTTCCTCTGCTGGAGAGAGGAGGGTTTGTGCCGCTTCTCAAGCAACACCGTTACCATGGATCCCCATTCACCGCCCTAACCTAGGCTGAGCTAGTCCGAGGGCACTACTAGGAAGAAGCCTAGCAGCAGCGCGGATTTTAGGCCTATCAGTAGCGCGGGCAGGAGCGCTACTATCAGTAGCATGGGCAGGAGCGCTACTGATAAGGCGCTACATCTAAAGCTTAGCAGTAGCGTGCCTAGACCCACGCTACTGCTAAATTGACTTAGTAGTAGCGCTTCTCCAGATGAGCGCTACTTGTAATTAGTAGTAGCGCTTCTCCTTGCCCGCGCTACTACTATTATTTAGTATTTTATTTCTTTTTTATTTCATGTTGTATTCATACACCTTTACACAAGTTTTCATACAACAGGAATTTAGAGATTGTTTTTACATCATAATGAGTTATTACATCACAGGGTGAAAGAACCGTGGACTCGTTTCAAGTGGATGTCCATCCACTTGAAACTAATCTGCGGTTCTTTCACCCAATGATATAATAATATCATCATCATCATCATATCATTAAGAACTTATCATCATAATACATCATTGTCATATAACACCTCTTCAAGATCATCGTTTTCATCAATGACATCACATAGCAAATTGGTCACTAGTCGTAATCACAAGTACTCCTCATTATCAACTCTAACACATTAACACATAATAAACATATTGTACCTCATACGACCTACTACATTCGATTAAGACCTACAACATTTTCAAAGGCAAAATAGCAAAAAACAAGATAGCCCCTGACTCTCCATTATGAAAAATGGAGATTAGCCTGTCTCCAATTCTTGCCTTTCGCTGAATGTTATTTTCAAGAACCTCCTTGCAAATGTCCATACATTTCTTCCATTCTTTGATGAACATGTGTTCACCGGTTTTAGAAATCCGATATGCACAGGTGAGCTCCCTAGATTTACCTGGCAGTATGTTCAGAACTGTAAGGCGACCATTCAGATACATCAGATGAGGCACACAATCCATCGGGAGCTTATGTTGAAAAACATAGTAATAACTTCGTAGTTAGCAATGATCTACTAGTTTTAGAAGTATGCAAAATATGCACGGATGTCGTAATAGTAAAAAATCTTACCAGGGTATCTCCAGAGAAGTTACCGTGGTTCAACACGTGCACTAGTGGCACGTATTCACCATAATTTGGAGGAGTTCGATAATAGTTATTGTAATCCTCAAGAAGAGTACAAACTGCGATCAGATGATTTTTCTCCTTATAAGTTAATTCGGAGCCATCGGTGTAGTGGATTTTGTCTACCATCTTCCGCACAGTCTTTGAAGAATCAAAATAAGCTGTCAATGGAAATAAGTTGTCAACTATTTTGAAATAAACAATATAAATTAGTTAATAACTATGTTTGAGAAACTCACATAGTGGTACAATCGGAAGCGTATCAACAAGAACCCAAATGTCCATATTGTCTTGCTCGATGTCAGGATCACCAAGATCCATGGTGACAATCATACCCTCATAAAAACCATACATTTTGCAAAGTGCTTCCCAATTTTGGCAACCAAAATGGGTTACGCTCTGAGCATTGCACAGATTTACTTCAAAATCCATATTATGATGGGTCATTAGGTGTATTTTCTTTGTTTTAAAATTTTCATGGTCTTCAAAACCCATCCCCTCCAAGACATAACGTCTTGCATGGTATGGGATAAGCTAGTCGAATTGTAAAAGATGAAAATTGGACGTTGAAATAGTTGAAGTCATGCTTAATTATGAAAAAAAAAACACTTGTCGTTGTTGCGTAACGTTTCAACATCGAAGGTCTCCTCGAGCTTAATGCTGAAGCGCCGATCTTCGTCCAGCTCAACGAACCTGTCGCATATACCTCGATCGTCGTGGCACCAGCTACACTCCCTCGGAAGACTGTCGTCGTCCGAGTACGACATTACCTACGTTCATAATTCAAAGATTAAACTTGTACAATTTAATATATATACTAAAAAACCTAAATTAGATCATTATTTTTCGAGAAAATCCAGGCCACTCAATATTTCCTACATATTCTATCACAAGTCATGCCAGAATTCACGGAAAAATCCGGCATGACCTTTGCTAAAAAAGGACATATCGAGCGCCTGAAATTTGCCGGAAAGAAAATTAATCAACACTCCGGCAAAACACAGACCACTCGAAGGTGTAAACTGAACATGAACGGTCACTTGCGGCCACAAATTCTACACATAGAGTTCAGTGAAGACCAACTGGTTGTGATAGTTTCAGAAGTAACATATTTAAGGTGGTGAACACCCTGTTGGCGGAGCGAGGTGGGACTAAACTCGTGGGCTGATCTTAGCAGTAGCGATTTTCTTAGAAGCCTGCTGCTAACTTCTATAGCAGTAGCGCGGTTCAATATAGGACGCTACTGCTATAACTAGCTGGATGTCGAGGTCATGGCAATTAGAGTAGTAGCGCGGTTTGGCGCGCACGTGCTACTACTATTTTCCTTTCAGCAGCGCGTTTTGCTCTCACGCGCTGCTGCTAAATAGCAGTAGCGTCGTGTTTTGAGAAGCGCTGCTGATAAAATTCTGTGTATAAGCTTTTTCCTAATAGTGGGGGTTGGAGGCTACCGACTATGCTCTGCGCGGGCCATGGCGGCACCTGCACGCTGCAGCGCCGCCGGCACGGGGTTGCGTACTCTGAATCGGGGGCAATACACCATTACCGGACAGCCACACAATGGGCCGTAGATCAGAGCAACACATCGAGTGGAGAAAGGAAGCCAGGGGGTCATGTAACGGCGCAGATCAGAGCAACACAATGGGCCGTATGCGACCCACATTTTGTTGTTCGTTCGGATAGATAGACCATCACTTCCCTTTTCCATTTTTCTGGTGGATTATTTGGGCGTCAAACTCGGCGTCCGTTTCAGGATCGCCTCCGACAACATGAACCTCATCTTGTACAGATGCACGCAGGCCGCAGCGGCGGCTGTGATACATCGGGACAGAGAGCTGGTGCAGACGAGGATGAGGTGCGAGAACAAAAGCGAGGTGTTTGTTCGTGCAGGAGGCCATTACAACGAGATGAGCAGCTACGGCAGCTACGAGGGCTGCGACGCTACCGTCATGCCTGTGCTGGGCTCGTCAGGCGAGGCAAACGCGGGCAACTACAAGCAGCTCATCAACAATGGCTTCCTCCTGACATGGAAGCGCCCTCTTTCTACACCTGCACGTGCAAGTAAGTTCACCCATCAAATTACCTTTAAATTAAGTTTGTAGCTAATCTAGGACGAGTAGTGCCTAGTTTGCTTGCATTTCCGTAATTGAACCAAGCAATCAAACATGTTACTCAATTATCATGGTTGAGCTTTTTTACGGTACCTTGGTGCTCCAAAAACATATAGGAGTACGAAATGGATCTGACCATCTGTACACGAGGGCAACTTAGTCATTTCCGGATCATACGGCCCTGGCCGCCATCCCCACCATGGCGACTGTACGTCCCCCCGCCCTCGCCATGGACGGTGTGGCATCTCCTATATATCACGTCGATCTAACGTACCCATGACCCTTGGCTCTGTTCACCCCGTCCGCTTGCCGCCGCACCGAAGGACGTCGCCTCCACTATGGACGTCTTGTCACCAACGTCGATCCGTATAGATCTCGGCCTCTCGGCCATGCATGACCCACCCATCCAAGCGCGCGTGCATGCCTTGCATCTAGTTGATTTCCTGCGGTGCGGAATCCAACTTCCGGCCGGGGCAAACAAGAATAGTGTTTGAAGAAATGTTCACCAAATTAGTAATATCGAATTTTTTCTTGTAAAAAGAATGATAATGAGGGTTGTTTGACGGTTTTGCCCCTGTGACCAAGGTACTCGGTGACCTTTCGAATTGGAACTGCCACAAACTAATTCTGGAGTGCCAGATGATAATGGCCACTTGACCGGTCTAATACTGATTCTTACAAGTAAAATGTTGAGAGTGAAATATACGAAATGAATTAACATACCATGGTGTGTTGATGTCTGCAGACTAGCTCAGTCCTTTTTTTTTTTTTTGCGGGGGACCAGACTCAGTCCTTGGGTCCATCTTTAGTCCATAGCTGACAGTGACATCGCGTCGCATCATTTCCTTAGTCAAGACTTGTCCTTTGGGACCTGCTGAACTATTTACTTTATTTTGAAAAATATAATCATCATCCACGTAATTCCGACACTAGCCTGTATTCCACCTCCATCTATTTGTCTTTTGATGAAAACTCATCAGGGCGCAATTGATCGCCAGATCTGTCTCCAACCATTCCGATGTCCCCCACAAGCTTGTTGTTGTTACTGTTCCAACTTTCTTGCCTCAAAATTCAAAACCTGTTAAACTCACAAAAATAGACGACACCCCGCTGATTGAGAACCTGATATATATCTAATACACCCAAAATGAGCAGTGCTCCACTTGGTTCAAAGAGTATATGGGATTATACAGACATTGACAACGTTCCGTGCCTCCAGTTCCTTGCTCTAAACATAACAGTGCATTCTATGTTGGAAAAATGTTCACGATAAAACTGTGGAACACTGCACCAACTAGACATGGATCGAGACATTTGGAAGTTGACTCTCTCTGGCTGGTATATATGGAGAAATAAATGCGTCTAGAGAACCAGTCAAACTCGTTGTCTAACAAACCAGTCAAAGTAGTTGGCTAACACCATCATAATATCTTCTTCCTTATCTTCGTGCTTCATTATTGATTTATTGTCCGTTGCAGTTTGAGCCATACGTCCACCAGACACCCATGGATCGACCGATTCAACGGCGCGATGGATCGCCCGTTGCTATACGCCCTGCTCTCCGTCCTAGCAACAACGTGCTTTCGTGCTGCTGCACCACACAACAACGCCAGCGTCGGCAACCATGGAGATATCGACATGTCTGAAAAGGCATGCACCCACTTGATCTGCAGCCACACGATAATTTTGGGCCAGGTCTTCCCTTTGCCCCGTCAACTGGGATACTCAAGGAGTTCCCATGTTAAGCGGAAGATGACTGCCAAAGGACTCCATTGCCCCATCCATATATCATTCATTCTTAGCCACATTATTTCTCTCTCGTATCTCCCCACAGCCCATGCTTGATCATTGATCCAGTTTGCTCCCCTTCTCTTTGTTGTTGACACAAATTTCAAGGCTCGTCGTTCCATGGCTAAGGCCTGCTGTTTCTTGGTCTTGGTCACAGTGTGGTGGCGGCCACTGATGCTCGTGGCGGCCGAGTTGCAGCAGGGTGGAGACTGCTCGGACGAGAAGTGCGGCAACGTCAGCATCTCCAGCCCGTTCTGGCTCACCGACATACAGACTGGAAGATCATGCGGTGCTTTTTCCTACCAGGACTTCGATGTCTCTTGTAGTAACAACAACAGTTATCCTTCTCTACGGAGCTCTATACCTTTCAACAAGGGCTTCAAAATCCTCAACATCTCTTACGAGCAACGCAGCTTGTCTGCAGTTGATCTCGGCAAGCTGAACGTGTTGCAGGCCAGCAACAGCTGCCTTACCCCGTTCTATAATACCTCAGTCAAGCTCAACCGCCCGTTCAGGATCGCCCCCGTCAACCTGAACCTCATCCTCTATAACTGCACGGAGAAGGACGGAGCACGTCGGGACACAGAGCTGGCGCAGACTAGTGTGAGGTGCGGGAACGAGTGGGAGGTGCTTGCCCGCGCGGGAGTGCCACACGACGCCACCGGGAGCTACAACAATTACGCTCTGGAGGGCTGCACCGCCATCGTGGTGCCGGTGCCGAGCTCGTCAGCCAGGGCAAACGCGAGCGACTACGAGCAGCTCTTCAATGATGGGTTCCTCTTGATATGGGATTCCCCGCTTAATCCCCACTAGTAGAAAAAGGGCCTTTAGTCCTGGTTCATGAACCGGGACTAAAGGGTCGATCTTAATACTCGCTTTTTAGTCCCGTTCTATCCAGAACCGGGACAGATGGCCTCCACGTGGCCTGTCCGCTGAGCCCAGGCGGGAGGGCCTTTGGTCCCGGTGGCACCAACCCACCAATAAACATCCACGTCAGTGTTTCTTTGCCTCTGGTTTTGTTTTTTTCAAAAGAGTGGGGGGGTGTTGGGGGGTTAATTTAGGTGTTTCATATATTGTGCTATAGCTAGCTAATTAATAGAGAAAAGTGTCCTTTCTTTTGTCCGTGCTTGGTCGACGCTACGTACTATACATACGTATAGAGAGGACTAACTAGACATGCTAGCTAGCTAGTAATTAAGCAAACAGAAGATCGTCATGAACATATATATGCATACAGAGAGAAGTGATATCGACCACCTCTCCTTCTCCGAGAGATTGGTCGAACAACAAGTTCTCGTATATCTATCCGACACTACCGGCTACATATATACAATAGTTATCTTTTACAATACGGACGCGTGGTCCACATAGTATTCTCCGTTTTCAGCGATCACGTGGTCAAGAAAGAATGCCGCCAATTCCTCTTGAATTGCTCGCATGCGATCTGGTGCTAGGAGTTCATCCCGCTTCCGAGACATCTAATTTTAAGAAAGGGGTCAATACATATATATGAATGAATGAATGAAACTCAACACAAATGATGGTAATAAAATAAAATTGTGAATATTTTATTTACGCACTTCATATTGTTTGTCGGAGTAGCCCTCTCACAGGTCGTGTGGCGGATGGACTGCAAACGTAGTATCCACAGAAATCATTCCTTGTTCCTGCCACAAACACTTTACAAGAAACAGAGGTCAATCAAACTGATAATTATATATAGCAAGCACATGCTAAATGGTATTGATGAAACTAGCGCTTGAATCACTAGGAGATGCGCGTGGAATATGCTACTATATAGTACTTACTTTGGTGTCTAAATTGCAGCTTCTTCGGTAGTCCCGAGCTTTTTGGTGAATTTTCCCAAGCCCTGCCATACAAAGAAAACAATTACTTGATATCAGAAATGAACAAAGTTGCTGATATGGTGGATAATGATCGATTTAACTTACTTCTCGAGCATTTCAGTCATGTCCGCATACTCCTTGGGATCTTTTCGCTTGAGTCAAAGACAGTTACCACTCCTTCTCAAGCTTAATCTCTAGGAGAATATAGTGGTAGCTGCGCACACATGCATAACTCATCAATATTACATTACTATAACCTGAACTAATAAGGAAACCGAATATGCCACAAGACAGTAACACTCACTTGAAGTTGTAAGGAAAGAGTATTATATCTTTGTGTTCATTTATTACCAACGATTGTAGCAAGTTGGCCTCGGTATCTTTGGCACGAAATTCAACCTCAGTTGCATCTATGAGATATGTGTTAATGAACCCAATATCACCCACTTGTCTTTTCTTCAATTCGGCGATCTTCAATCTGCATAATATAGTGAGGATATTTATAAATACATGCAATGAAAGGGCTGAGTTATATAGAGATACTTAATGACAGAAGTAGTACTACTTACAGACAGTAGCAGGTGACCGTTGCTTTATCGAGGGCCAATTGATTGAAAAACTGATAGAACTCCTCAAATGGAATAGGCAACAGTTCAATTCCAAGGAGGTCATGCTCCTTTTTAACTCTCACATACAAAGTACTCCTCCCCTTAGACTCTTTGCAGGTTTTCATGTACCAATCATGCAACCTTCGCATCATCGTTGTTAGAGAGCTTTCATCTTTGACGAGAGGCTTCCCGTACTCGTATCTTTGTATCTGCACCTCCAAGAAATCAAATTGTACATCGTCGGGCAAGTAATCTTCAGGATTGCCATAACCGGGCACCATCCTCGGATCGACGATGTCGCTAGCAGGCACCTTGAGCGGGGGGCACGATTCCTTCTTGTTCGCCGAGCTGGGCAATTTGTTTCCCAGCTCGTCGTTCTTTCATCCTTTGATCACCGACAGTACTTCCGATCTCTCCGCCTTGGCAAATGCCTTTCCAATAATGCGCTCATAGTTGCCTTTCGGCGGAGACTTGGGTGGTTTTGTCGGGGCAGCAGAGTGCGCTTCGCTTTGACGGATCTACCTTCTCCTCCGGAGGTGGATGTCTCTTGCTTTCAACCCTTGAAACCAGTCATCCACTTCGGTCTGCGCGATCTTCGCGTTTTCCTCCTCGCTCCTCTCGTGCGGTAACTTCTCCGAGTCTTGAGAGAAGGACCGAATCTGTATTTCCTCCGCCTTTGGCAAGATCTGCTAGACGCCGGCAGAGCAGACGGAGCGGATGTCTTCTTTCCTTGCTTACGAGGCGGAGGAGAAGGACTACGACGCGGAGCAGCCGGCGGCGGCGGGTCTCTTCCGCCCTTGCCGACGAGGCGGAGAAGGAGGAGGCTGGCTGCCGGACGCGCCGGTGCAGGCGGAGAAGGAGACGGAGTGCCGCCACGCGCGGAGAAGGAGCCGGCCGAGTGCCTGATCGTCACTCGCGGGAGGAGGAGGCGGAGGAGGCGGAGTGCCCTGACTCGCGGAGGAGGAGGAGGAGGCGGAGGAGGCGGAGTGCCTGACTCGCGGAGGAGGAGGAGGAGGCGGAGGCGTCCAGTTCGGAAGGTTGATGAGATCCTTCCGCCATAGGCATGGAGTCTTGAGCGAAACCCAGCCGATACTCCCTTCACCGGTAGGGTGGTCAAGCCGAGCTCCTCAAATCCCTCCGTTATTTCATCGACCATCACCTTAGCATATCCTTCGGAATCGGCGGCGGTGAAAAGTTGATTCGGGTTTAGTGGGATAAACATAGCCAACAGCCGCCTTGACCTTTAAATTGCTCCATTGCGCCATAAGGTGGCAACTTTCAGCATCCGTGATAGCATCCACGGGATAGCTGGCAGGAGCCGTCAAGGCATGCTGCTCTGGCTGAAGCAGCTCGGTGGAAGCCACGCTGCTTCTCCGCTGAGATGGCGGGGTAGCCGGGGAAGCTTCGCAGGTCGTTTGTTGTGATCGGCTGCTTCTCGTTCCTCTTCTCGTTCCTCTAGCCCCATTACCCTTTCGTGTAGCGCCTGCATTAGGCTCTGCTCCAGTTTCTTCCTCCTCTCTAGGGTTTTGTAACCCCCTGCGTCCGAAAATCCAGCCTTCCACGAAAGGGAGCCTGGCGTGCCTCGTGTCCGTCCAGGTGCTCGGATTCCCGAGGGCCATTGTGAGCTCGTCCTTCTCCTGTGCGAACGAACTTCCCTTGCTGCGCTGCTTCGATATAATGCTTAAGCCTCTTGACTGGTATGTCCAATTGTTCGTCCGTCCAAATGCACTTCCCGTTATAGGGTCCAAGGATCCGCCGCCCCAAGAACCAAGTCCGCAACGGTCTGGCCAGTTCATTGTCTCGGTTCGATCCCTTTATCAAGCAGATCATTCTCAGCCTTGGACCACTTAGGCGGGCTATGAGGTAGCCACCGACCCGTGCGATGATGAAGCTTCTTTTTCGCAGCATTTCTCTTGTTTGTCGCTGACATCTTTTACTCTTTTCCGATGTCTTGTAGGCCACAAATGCGGGCGATCATCTCTCGATCTTCTCATATTTGCCCGTGAATTCTGGTGTCTCATTTTTTCGACATACATGTTGAGGTCTTTCTTCCAATTCCTGAATAGTTCTGCCATCTTCTTAAGAGCAAAAGACTTGATTAATGGCTCTATTACTGGCTTCTCCGGATCATCCTCTGGCGGTAGGGTAAAATTTGACTTCAGCTCAGTCCAAAGATCATTTTTCTGCATATCATTGACATAAGACACCTCAGGGTCTTCGTTCTTAGGCTTATACCATTGGTGGATGCTGATCGGGATCTTGTCCCTAACCGAATCCCGCACCGAGCAACAAATGCCTTCTTTGTCCGGTAGGGTTCAATCGGTTGGCCGTCATACGCGATTTGTATGATCTCAAACTTTTCATCCGAGCTCAACTTTTCTTGGGCCTCGTCTCTTTACCGAAGTTGTGCTCGATCCGGAGGGCTAGAAAAAGAACAAAGACGAGAGTTAATTAATATGTGTACATATATATACCAAAACAAAGGCGAGAGCTAGTCAGCACAGGCTTAACTAATATATATACCTGGCGGACTCGGTTTGGTGATCACCGAGCCGTCCTCACGGTCTACTTCTTGCACCAGCATTGGGTCATCGGACCATGTAAATCATAGCCAGCTGCTTCTTCACCCTCTCCTTCCGACCATCGTTATCGACGTTGAGAAACATCATCGAGGAGACGGCATCACTTCCGTGTGCGATTATGTCCCTCAACAACGCTTCTTGTGCTTCGTCTCGGGGTGTCCATAGTTTCTACAAATATTTACAACATGGCAATTATTATTCAAACATGACAGATATGGATATATTAGTGCCAACGTAGAACTAGCTAGCTAATCACAATAAGGAATCATATTAGTGGCCTCGACGCTGCTTCTCTAGGGTTTGGGGTGGCCTCGACAACGCTTCAAGGGTTAGGGGTGGCCTCGAGAACGCTTCAAGCTAGGAGGGGTATGCGTATCGACCCCCCCACGTGTTGAAGCTATCGGGAGGGGTCGGCGTTGAACAGTACATCTATGTCCCACAAGTCGGGTAGAGGGTCGTGGATCGCCGAGCGGTCGAGGTCAAGGGTCGAAGATCGCCGAGGGTCGGGAGGTTGCCTAGTGTCAAAGGATTTAACAAAACCATGTCTTCATCATTAGGCGAAAGTAACAGGTGCATGATGGTGCAAGCTCTCCAAAGTTGTTTTGGAGCGGAGTCCCGAGATAGGATAATTAAGCTTTTGGTACAAAGTTCAGCAAAAGGCAGATTATCCTATCCGGGACTCCATTCCGAACAACTTTGAGGACTTCGTACCATCATGCCATGGTTACTTCCGCTAATGATGAAGCGATGGATTTCTTCAATACTTTGACACTATCGGTACCCCTATCGGAAAAGGAAGAAAAGAGGAAGAAGGAAGAAGAAGAAGAAAAAAGAAGAAAAAAAAGAGGAGAAGAAGAAAAGAATAGAGGAGAAGAAGAAAAATAGAAAAAATTCTATTTTTCTTCTTCTCTATTCTTTCTTCTTCTCTCTTCTTTTTTCTTTTCCTCTCATTCTTTTTCTTCTTCTTCTTCCTTCTTCCTTCGGATCCTAGAACCCTCGACCCTAGAACCCTCGAACCCTAGAACCCTCGAACCCTCGACCCTAGAACCCTCGAACCCTCAAACCCTTGTGCCTCGAAACCTCGACCGGCCTCGACGACCCTCGACCGGCCTCGACGACCCTCGACCCCTCTGTGACCCTCTCGACCCTCTAGCCTAGTTCCCGACCGTCGACCCCTCAGCGATCCTCGACACCCTCGTTCCCGATAAAAAAGAAGAAGAAGAAGAAGAAGAAGAAGAAGAAGAAGAAGAAGAAGAAGAAGAAGAAATGAGAAGAAGAAAAAAGAGAAGAAGAAGAAAGAAGAAGAAAAAATAGAAGAAAAAAAGAGAGGAGAAGAAGAAGGAAAAGAGGAGAAGAAGAAAAAAGAAGAAGAAGAAGAAGAAGAAGAAGAAGAAGAAGAAGAAGAAGAAGAAATGAGAAGAAGAAAAAAGAGAAGAAGAAGAAAGAAGAAGAAAAAATAGAAGAAAAAAAGAGAGGAGAAGAAGAAGGAAAAGAGGAGAAGAAGAGAGAAGAAGAAGAAAGAAGAAGAAAAAATAGAAGAAAAAAAGAGAGGAGAAGAAGAAGGAAAAGAGGAGAAGAATATTTTTCTTCTTCTTCTTCTTCTTCTTTTTTCTTCTTCTCATTTCTTCTTCTTCTTCTTCTTCTTCTTTATAAAATATTCTATACATCAATGAATATATCAATATATATACATGAACATTTATCTGCAAAAACATCATATTCTATACATCAATAAAAACATCATATTCTATACATCAATAAAAACATCATATTCTATACATCAATATATATACAAAAACATCACATATATATGGCGGCGGGGGGCAGGGCAGGGCAGGTGTGTGGCTGGGGGGCAGGGCAGGTGCTGCTGGCTCATTGTGGGCGGAGGCGACGACGAGGTCGCGACGACGGGCGGGGAGGCGGAGGCGACGGCGAGGTCGAGGAGGCGGAGGCGACGGCGAGGTCGGGAGGCAGGGCGGCGACGGCGAGGTCGGCGAGGTCGCGGAGGCAGGGGCGGCGACGGCGAGGGCGCGCGACGGGCGGGACGGCGACGACGAGGCAGGCGACGGCGACAGCGGCGGGCGGCGTCGAGCGGCGTCGAGGCAGGGACGGCGACGACGAGGCAGGGCGACAGCGACGACGAGGCGTGGCGGCAGCGACGGCGTCGGCGGCGTCGGGGCAACTGGCGGCGTCGGGGAGGTTGGGGCAAATGGGCGAGGAGATGTGAAAATTTCACAAGTCTTGCTTATATAGAAAGAGCATTGGTCGGTTCGTGGCACGACCGGGACTAATGCACCCCTTTAGTCCCGTTGGTGCCACCAACCGGACCAAACCAAATTTCAGCAGCCCAAAGGCGGGAAGCGGCGACCTTTGGTCGGTTGGTGGCACCAACCGGACTAAAGGGCCATTAGTCCCGGTCGTGGCAACAACCGGACTAAACCACCTTTAGACCGGTTGGTGCCACCAACCGGGACCAAAGGCCCGTGCTGCCCCGAACCCAAATGTTTAGTCCCACCTCGCTGGCACTGGTTTATAAGCGCTGGTGTCCATCCCCTTTCGAGCTCCTCTCTAATGCAGGCTTTCGGGCCTAATCATGCTACTGCCTGTGGGCCTATTGGGCCTCTGCGGGCCTGAATCCTGGCCCATGTAGGGTTTCTAGTCGTATTCAGGCCGTGGGGGCCTACTAGGTGGCAGTTTTTTTTGCTTTATATTTTATTTCTTTTTGCTTTTAGTTTTAGAAAAAATATAAATTTTCTATTAGTGCCATTAGTTTTAAAATTTGAAAACACTTTTTTTGTTTTCTTTGTTGCTTTATTTATTTCATTTTGTTTCTACTTACAACAAAATACTTATTGTTCCTATTTTATTTTTTCAAGTTTTTTATTTTGTTTTCTGCATTATTTATTTTCTTTTGGTTTTTCTTTATTTTTAATTCTTTTTGCTTTTAGGTCAGCAAAATTATAAACTTTCTGTTAGTGCTTTTAGTTTTAGAAAAAATATAAACTTTCTGTTTGTGCCATTAGTTTTAAAATTCAAAAACACTTTTTTGTTTTCTTTGTTGCTTTATTTATTTTATTTTGTTTCTACTTACAACAAAATGCTTATTGTTGCTATTATTATTATTTTTTCAAGTTTTTTGTTTTGTTTCCTGCATTATTTATTTTCTTTTGGTTTTTGCTTTATTTTTAATTCTTTTTGCTTTTAGGTCAGCAAAATTATAAACTTTCTGTTAGTGCCATTTGTTTTAGAACAATTATAAACTTTCTGTTTGTGCCATTAGTTTTATAAAATTTGAATTCTTTGAAATTTGTGTGAATCACAAGTTTGTGAGCTCAACAAGGCGTGAGGGGACGGGCTTAATTATAAACCGGTGTGAGCGCCCTTCGGTTGGCGAGGTTTTCAAATTCATAGTTTTCAAATGAACTCTGAAAAAGTTGGCATAGCATGTTCATGAACAAAACGGACAATGGTATAATAGTTGCGGGAGAAAGTCTTCACTTTTTCTTCGCTTGTGTCGTTTGCTTATTGCGCCGTAACCATGGATAATCTTCATCATTTATCAGACGTTTCTGAACAGACGTTTCAACCGTGGTATTATAGGAGCATACCACATCACCTTCGCAGGAACCCTCTTCCTGGGAGGCTCGCCGTCAACATCACCAGGGTCATCTCGTCTGATCTTATACCGCAATGCACCGCATACCGGGCATGCGTTCAGATCCTTGTAGGCACCACGGTAGAGGATGCAGTCATTAGGGCATGCATGTATCTTCTCCACCTCCAATCCTAGAGGGCATACGACCTTCTTTGCTGCGTATGTACTGTCGGGCAATTCGTTATCCTTTGGAAGCTTCTTCTTCATTATTTTCAGTAGCTTCTCAAATCCTTTATCAGGCACAGCATTCTCTGCCTTCCACTGCAGCAATTCGAGTACGGTACCGAGCTTTGTGTTGCCATCTTCGCAATTGGGGTACAACCCTTTTTTGTGATCCTCTAACATGCGATCGAACTTCAGCTTCTCCTTTTGACTTTCGCATTGTGTCCTTGCATCGACAATGACCCGGCGGAGATCATCATCATGGGGCACATCGTCTGGTTCATCTTGATCTTCAGCAGCTTCGCCCGTTGCAGCACCATCGTGCACATCGTCAGTGCAACTTGATGTTCATAGCATCACCGTATTCAGGGGGCACATAGTTGTCATCGTACTCTTCTTCCTCGCCGTCTTCCATCATAACCCCTATTTCTCCGTGCCTCGTCCAAACATTATAGTGTGGCATGAAACCCTTGTAAAGCAGGTGGGTGTGAAGGATTTTCCGGTCAGAGTAAGACTTCGTATTCCCACATATAGGGCATGGACAACACATAAAACCATTCTGCTTGTTTGCCTCAGCCACTTCGAGAAAAGCAAAAAGAAAAAAATAAATATAGCAGAAAAGAAAAAAATCTATATAAAAAACTACTCATAAATGAACATAGATGCGCTTATAGAGAAAATTCAACCTAAATTCATAATAAATTTCTACTAACTTCAGAGAAATTCAGTATGAATTTAGGTTAAATTTCCTGTATAAGGGCATCTATTTTCATTTTGAGAAGAGCTCAACATGGCAGAAAGGAGGTGCTTATAAACTGGTTTGATTCCCCTTGATTGGCGAGGTGGGACTAAACTCAGGCGCAACGAGGACCAACCCTTTAGTCCCGGTTGGTAGGACGAACCGGGACTAACGGGTGCCTTTGGTCCCGTTCAAGCCGCCAACCGAGACCAATGATTGTGGGCCAGGAGCGAGGCCAATGGTCCCGGTTCGTCCCGCCAACCGGGACCAAAAGGTCCGGACGAACCGGGACCAATGGCTCACGTGTTCTGCCGCCCCCCTGGCTCACGAACCGGATAAATGCTAACATTAGTCCCGGTTCTGGATTGAACCGGGACTAATGGGCAAAACAGGCCTCAACGATAACCCCTTTTTCTACTAGTGCCCTCTACCGTTCCACGTAAGTTCACTCGTCAAATCATCTTTTAATTAGTTCTTAGGTGAGCTAGGGCGCGCAGTGCCTAATTTGCTTGGATTTCCCGTATTGAACAAGCAATAAATCAAATTGCAACATGCTTGTTTTAGTTAGATATTTTACGAATCACCACTTCTCTTTGCTTTGAAGTGGTTAAGTAATGCTCAACCACGATTAATTACTGGAACTCATGATTTGCATTACTTTAATAACTTTATTACGTATGGCAAGAAAGCTGAAATACAAATTTTTAAAATTGAAATGCTGAGAGAGAAATTTCGTACCATGGTATTGCTGCGTGCAGACCACAGAGTCCTTGGGTCGTCCATGTTGCTGCTGTCTGTAGCACACTCAGTCCTCGGGTCCATCTTTAGTCCACAGTTGCGGTCACATCGCATCACACCATCTTATTAGTCAAGACTTGCCTCATGGATTCTGCAGAACTAATTATTTTCTTTTGAAAAATCATACCTCAGCCAGTCAATTCCTTGGGACTCTGGCTATCCCCCACCTCCATCTATTTGCCATTGCATATATATCGACCACCCAATTCATCACCAGATCTCCAACCTTTCCAGATGTACCCAACCAGCTTGTTGCCGCTCCTGTCTGTATGTTTCGCTTGCATCGCAGGCATTAGTTCAGACGTTCAAGCACAAGCAGCCTGCGAGCCTGAGCGATGCGGCAACCTCACCGTCTCATCCCCGTTCGGCATCGTCTCGGGGTTGGAGGACAACAGGTGGGCCCAATGTTGACACAGACCCAACGTACGTCGCTCGTAGAGGATTACTTTCCGTCAAGAGCACACACGTAGTCGCTGAAACGGCCGAGTTCTTTCTGGACGTACGTAGACTACACGTACGTAGCACAACCAAGACACACCGGGCACAGGCTAACTAGCTAGCTTAACAAACGGGATTAGCACAACTCGGCGAAACACACACACGCGAGAACACTTGGACGATGATGGATTGCAACAGGAGCGTGTCGCTCCTGTTTTCTTATTACTTTGATTTCTTCCCGATTTACTGTCTTGTTCCAGTCCAAACCGGACTAGGACTCGTGGTGAATTCCAACACCCAACTTGGGTTCCAGGTCCACTGCACCGACAGTGTCCCATACCTCGGGTACTACGATGCTGGGTTCCGGCTCCATATCCTCGACATCTTCTACAACAACGGTTCCTTGCTCATCTCCGACGTCCGCAAGCTCAGGGACTTCAATCTCTCTGGCGAGACAGGATGCCATGTCACAAAGGCCAACACGGCCACCAAAATCGGGCATCCATTCTCAGTAAGCCCCATGAATCAGAACCTCGTCTTCTACAACTGCACCAGGGCGCTGGCGGCCCGAGCAGGGCTGGTGGACACGGTGTACTGGAACAACACATTTGTCTGCGCAGGCGGGCGTTATAATGCGTCGGGCATGATAGAAGGTAGCTACGCTTTGGAGGGATGCAGCGCCAACATCGTGCCGGTGCTGGGGGTGTCTGGAGAGGCGAACCCAGCGATGGCTTCCTCCTGACATGGCAGCCACCAAATTACCGTAGTGGTAAGCTCACTCACCCTCGTCAGTCGTCAAATACTTCTCGACAGCAACTAGGCGTCGGGCAGTAGATAAGTACCAAGGATTGGACGCTTTGACGTGACAATTTTGCACACTTAGATGATCAAAATCCCCAGTTTCAAACAAGCTGGAGCACAGTAGAAGATTTGATTAGAAATGACAATACATTTAAAATGAGTGGTGAGATATGGATTCCCCCAACGAAAGGTTGAGAGATGCGAGACCTATGACCGTCTGTCATTGCTAGTGGCAATATGGCATCGTCTGTGCACCGTCCTTGATTGGGCGGGCACTACCTGCGTCTCTAGCATCAGCCAGTCCCGTTGTGCAGTTCGTCTGCCTCTGCCCCTATGGCATGCTACGGTCACACGTACCTGTAAGCCTCCAAATAAATTTCCGTCATCATTATAAGTTTTAGATTCCAGGACATAGAAATATACTAATGAAAAATGTGATAGTTATCTTCAATTATCAATAGTACACTTGATCAAGCTTTAGTCCACGGACGGCAGTCACATCGCGTCCCACCCCCTGTTGCCGAGAAACTTTTATACCTCATTTTCGTTCGGCTGGTCAATTTACCCTTTTGAAAACCCCATGTCCTGTTGAATAATCAACCCGTTGAATTACGCAAGAATTTTGCTCACTTAGATGATCGAAATCGCATGCTGCTGGCCTCAAGTACCGAGTTTCAACCAAGCTGGAGCATACTTCAAAACATGGTTTGAAATGATATAAATTTAAAATGATAAGTGATAAATGGATTCCTCCAAAGAAGAGAAGTGAGAGATGCGAGGCCTGTCACCGTCGGTCAATAATAGTGGCAAAATGGCATGGTCCTTCCGATCTGTGCACTCCACACAAAAATATTTGACAAATCAAGGTTTGGAAGTCATCAGAAAGGAGTAAAAGACAGCGATACTTTGACTGTGACGTCCATCTGCTGTGAGATGGTAGCTCGGGATATCTTCAACCTGTTTGGATGGCGGTCATATAATAGAATAGGCAATTAGTTTACCTATCTCTCTTTTTTGCCAGCCGGTTGTGGCGTCCTCTTTTTGGCTAGTTTGTATTCTAGCTCTTCTGGCTCTGCGTGAGCTCCTTTTTTTGTCTTTTGGAGACTTTCAGACCTTCAGACTTGTTTGGAACCTATTTATTTGTTTAATAAGAGAGCTGTATGCATCGTTCTGATGTAGAGGCCGGGGAATCCCCCCTTTTTGAAAAAAAATATACGGGTGCAGCAATTGATGGCAGCTCTTTCTCCAACCGGAACCAGCTTGTCGTTGTTGCTCTTCCAAATTTCTTGCCCCCGAAGTCACATGACTATTGAACACACAGAGTTAGACAACATGCTGCTAGTTGAAAACCTGAAGCGCATCTACTAGACCCGACACGAGAAGTGGTGGCGCTACGAGTTAGATGTCGTGATGTCAAAACTAGAAATTTAGCTTATACGTGCACAAACTATACCCAAAACTATGGAAGCCACCAGTGGACACGAGCAGTGCTCCACTTGCTTACAAAATGTATGGGGACTACAAGGACAATGACAACGCTCCGTTCCTTGCTCTGAACATAACAACACATTCTATGGTGGGAATACGTTCGAGATAAAACTGTGGAACACTGCACCAACTAAATATGGGTCAAGACATTTGGATGTTGACTCTCTCTAGTGGGTGTGGAAAAGCAAATGCGTCCACAGAACCAGTCAAAGGAGTTGGCTAATACCGCTTGTATTATCTTCTCCCTCATCTCGTCCTTCCATATTATCTGCCGAGTTTGCGCCATCCTTCCCCGTTGCCAAATCAGTCTCCTCGATTCAGACTGCTGTCATGCATCCAACCTCACTGCTCTTCACCTTGGCCTCACTGTTCCTCTTCCATCAACGGGTGCATGCCGAGTGTGAGCCGGTGGCGTGCGGCAACTTCACCATCAAGTACCCGTTCTGGCTCGGCGCGCCCAGCCGCCCCCCGCCGGAGCCCTCCTGTGGCCACCCGGCCTTCGAGCTCTGGTGCATCAACGGAAACACCTCCGCTTCCATGCGTGGCTCCCCCATCCACGTCCTCAACATCGACTACGCCACCAGCTCCTTCGTCGTCGTCCACAACAGGGTTGCCTCGGGCACCGACGGCGTGTGCCGCTCCGACTTCAACATCTCAGTCAGCCTGGCCCTCAGCCCGTTCAGGATCAGCCCAAGCAACCGTGCCCTGGGCTTCCTGTTCAACTGCAACGGGACGGAGCCGCAGGGGCCCGAGTACGTGAACGCCACCGGCGTGCCCAGCTGCGGTAGGCCCATCATCACGTACCTCGGCGGGACCTATGACCGGGACATCCCTCCTACGATCCCGGCCGGAAACTGCACGTACACCTACCTGCCGGTGCTCGGGACGGAGGGGGCGGTCTCGACGGCGGCCAACTACAGCCGGCTCCTGAAGGTCGGGTTCTTGCTAGACTGGGCGGGCACCGGAGTCGGGGACTGCCCGGATTGCGCCGCTAGCGGCGGCCAGTGCCGGTACAACACCTCCACCGCGGAGTTCGCGTGCCTCTGCCCCGATGGCATCAGGTCGACATGTCACGGTAAGCCTTCAAATTAATTTACAAAATTCCAAAACTCAGAATTACACCACAAGCTAATACTAGCTCAGAACTTAAGGGCTCCTTTGATACACCGGAATTTCATAGTATTTTTAGAGGATTCGGATACCTAGGGTATTTTCTTTCTCGAATATCCTAATACTTAGGATATTTTTCTATGATGGTCGTTTGATTCGTAGGATTGAAATCCTTAGGAATTGTCTTAGAATTCATTTGTACTACATTTTGGAGGAAAATTTCCATCCAGTCAAATATCTTTGTTGAATTTCTTTGTTTTTCCTATGCCATCAAACACTCTGCCAAATCATGTAGGGTTCAAAAGTACATGACACTCTAGTACTACGTTTCACTCTGCCAAATCATGTAGGGTTCAAAAGTACATGACACTCTAGTACTACGTTTTCTCTATTCCCACATTTTAAGAATCCTACGGATCAAAGAGGCCCTAAAAGTTGAAATATACCTATTTACTAATTCCGGAACATGGAAATGCATCTGGTAATTAGAAATGCGATAGTTGTCTTGTCTTAGTTAATCAATCATATCGGTTCTGCGCACTCGGTCAAGCAGTGAGCAGTCACATCGTATCGCACCTCCTTTGGTTGCCAATCATCTTCCACCATGGGTCATTGCTAGTGGGAAAATGGCTTGGTCATTAGGATCCATGCACCACAAAAAATATAGAGTAATCAAAGATTTTGATGTCACTGGAATATTGACAAGTCGACTATTTTTCCTCCAAAAAAACCATCAAATCTACTCCATTAATTAACTGTCAAGGTTCAAAAAACAGCATAAGTAAAAATTACACACAGCTTCATAGACCAACTAGGCGATGACTACAGATACTGGAGAAAGTCAAAGGCGCGTCACCATCACCGACCCTCCCCATCAGAGTCGAGCAAACATTGTTACAGTAAATAAAACAAGAGCACCAGAGCAGCAACCGCTGTTATTGAAGAGAAACGTAGAGATCAAACCTATAGACACAGGAACACACACGGACGAAGACCAGATTCATGTGGATCCACCAAAGACAAATGCCGATTAAATACCATGTGATGCACACCAAACAAACCTCCACATGCCCTCAAATGACGCTAAAAAGCACCGTCCGATGGGGGGCTAAGTGGCGAGAATCTTGTTCCACCTTCAGAGAGTCATCGTCTAAACATCCAAAAATAGAGAGGCGGAGAACCATCTCGCGTTTATGGCCTACGGCCACAGAAGACAAAGCAGACGCCGATGGCGCCTGCGGGACACAAATGAAACCCCAGCGGCTGGGTGCCTTGCGTGGGTTACGGTCGAACAAGAGGGTCCCAGTTTGATTCCTATGACAAGTCGACTACTTTGGGAAACTCCTCATTGGTATAGTTTGGTATCGGTTTGTCTCTCATCTAATTTGTACCGACCAGATCTTGCAGCCCAGACCACCTACTGTAGCAGAGAAACACTGTAGGCATGCACTATATTCACCAGCCTGTAGAGCGAACACGGTAGACGTTTAGTGCAGCTTTAGAACATGGTTAATAATATAATAACACTCGGATATCCAATTCGGAGCCCGAGCTCATTTAAACCCGATGAATAGTAAATTTAATAATAACACTAGAAAATTTCAGATTTTTTTGTGGAGAACCTGAGTGCGTGAGGCGCGTGATAATTTTAAAAGCATTTAGACATCTGAGTAACTCTCAAAAGAAAAAAAGTGAATCGGATCCAAATATTGCACACAAAATAAACTTTTTCATATACCCTAAATTTATCTTTTTTGCCGAGAGCTACTCAGACATCCAATTGCTCTGAAGTTTTCACGGACATCACACACTTCGCCATCTTTCTCCAAAAAAATACGGATTTTTTGATTCTTTTTAGTATTTTAACGATTTTTTTAATCACTCCGGGGCTCATCTAAGCCTGGGAGCTAAAATGCTGCTTTCAGTAACACTCGGCTATAAAGAGTTGATATGTCATATAGAGCCAAGCTAATAGCCGGTATGTACAATAGTTAGTTTTGAATATATATACTACTTACTTCGTCTGGAATTACTTCGTCAAATAAATGGATAAAATATATGCCTCTAGAACTAAAATACGTCTAAATACATTAATTTCTTCGACAATTATCTGCGGACAGAGGGGTTACTTTATAAAGAGGTGACCTACCTTACAATCTCATAAAGTGTCTTGGGGCTCGTGCTGCAGCTAGCTACTAACTTACATTATGCTTCTCTTCTCTCTCCTTCAATTAAGCAAATACTCCCTCCGTCCTATAATGTAAGACGTTTTTTGACACTAGTACATTATGGGACGGAGGGAGTATATAATATTTTAGTTATTATAGCCTGCTTATGTCACATTATTGTACTTGCTCTTACACTGTTTGTGACACCTGTACGCTGTACCGTGGTGATTCTCGATACTCCACCGTCGAGTAGTTGTCTTCATTGAGCGATATCTGTTGTGTAGAGCGTGGAGTGGAATAGTGCACGCTTGCGAAAGAATAATCCACGCGTGATGATCCACTTCCCACTGCATTTACTCGCCCACACGTCCAAGGGCAGATACGCCAGGAAGACAACGAGACCGCATGTAGGTGGGTAACGACCAAAGAAAAGAACAACGCTGCTATACATACGACAACGTCCAGCCGATGTTTGCACGACGCTGTGGTTAGAACCGTCCATGCATTATAGAAATTGCAGCCCAGCCGCGGATTTACTATCGTCCTTAAATCGGCTAAGCAAACGTCTTCCATATAGTAGTTTCGAGAAAAGAATGGAGGAATGATTGGTTCTTTTCCCCGAGCAGTAGGTAGGAGGCGTTCAAACCCAAACCCGGACTGACGAACTTCCTCCAATCACTGGCAACCAGGCTAGGATGTCAACTGGGTCTCGTTTAATCCCGTTTAAAGTCCACTTATAATATAATAGTTCAAAAAGGTTTTTTATTTGCTTGAGGAAAATGAACTATCAAGCTAGCAAAAACTAACTAAACGAGATTGTGAACGCCATTTATTTGCCACTTACGACCCACTCGACAGTTAGTACCATGGTGATGTCCTCTTCAGTCAGTCAAACTCCGTGACGACGAACAGTCAACACATCCGGCAATCACGCATGCTTGAACGTCACTTCTCCCGAGTGTGTTGTCCTTCTTCTCATCAATCTCCTTCTCAATGTTCATTATCATCAACTCCCGCTCTTAACTGCACGCCTCCGCCTCCCTCTTCCCGCCTTCGGGCGCATCCCGCCTAGCCGTTGGCCTCTTCAATCTTCCGTTGTATAAAGATTGATCGACCGATGCATCTGTTTCGTGTCCCGATGGCCGCCACCGTGCTCTGCTCAACCGCAGTGCTGCTAATTGCCGCCCTTGCCACCCATGCCCTAAGCGCCACCAGGCCGCCGACATTGTCGTCACCGTCCACCTCCTGCGACCCGGCGATGTGTTGGGGCCTGCGCATCGAGTACCCGTTCTGGATCGGTGGCACGCATCTGCCGGAGTGCGGCTACCGGGCCTTCCAGGTCATATTCGTAAACTTCTCTAAAATCATCATTTGCAATTTAAATATAACATTCCATCAAAATTTGATAAAATTTGTCTAAAACTTTTGAAATAATTACAACATTTACGAAATTTTGGTCATTTCGGCGAGGGCAAAATGTTTCTCTGTGTTAAAATTTTAAATCTATCAATTAACTCTCCCTTTTGTCTTTGTCAAAATATTGATAAGGTTGACGAAATATCAATCTTCCGCACATTTGCTTTATTTTTTCTTCCTTCTCCTTTCCCATGTGATTATCTAGTTGGCAGTTTACATTTCTCACCAAAATATCTATTCTTCTTCCTTCTTCCTGTCTACAAATCGTCTGGCGGCAGGGGTTCTCCTGGTAGGGGTACCCAGCTCACCAGGATTCAACGCCGTATGCGGATCCGTCTTCTACGCTTGTTACCTATCCACTAGGGAATTTATTCTAGTTCAGTGTTCAACCACAGTTGGGATGCTTATCATTGTTCTCCCCTCCAAAATCATTTGTATCTGGTCAGGGTTTAAGGCTTACACGGGCCAACATGTGTGTAGAGACATCCATCTCGTGTATTCTTTGTGGCTCTGCCGCAAGTACCTGCCCGAGTGTGGCTACCATGCCTTCTAGTTCACCCGCGACAGCACCGACAAGGCCTCCCTCTAGATGAGATCCTCGTCATCTACTACCCAGAAAACTCCATCCGCGTGTCACCAACTTCTAGCTCTCCAACAGCGTGTGTGACATCGAACTCCACGTGGACGCCTCTTCTGATATTGGCCCCCGCATCAGCGCTGCCAACCAGGAGCTCTTCTTCCTCTACAACTGTGCCCTGCATGCGCGGCCACCTCCGCTTATATGGGAACCCACGAACAATGTCAGTGGATCCAACACCGGTCGCTCAGTAACTCATTTGTGTGGTTTGCTGCGGCGTACATGCCTAGTGTCATTTGAAGGCCGATTCAGGAACTGTACGTTGCTGATGATGCCGGTGTTGGGGTACGAGGGGGTGGCTGATGAAGTTAGGTTTCATCTTTAGTGCATAGCCAGCGGCTGCAAACTGGACATGGAGAATTTGCAAGATCAATATCACATATGATATCTACAAGTGCCATTGCTCCAGCAGCGTGTCTTTGTCCATCATCTGCGGGCTGTGTTCACATAAATAATAGTAGCAGTGAGTTTGATCGTAAAATAAGATACACCGCTTCTGTAGATTAACTAGGCTTCGATTTTGGCTCACTAAGTTAAGGGGGTTTACAAGAAAAATGAAAACAACATGCACATAGCAACTAGCTGAAAATGGTTTCCTTTTATCTCCTTTTTTTGCTCGAAAAGGGGCGCTTTATTACTTAAAAGATTTTAAACATTACATTTAGCCTCTGCATAACTAAGATGCACACAGCCAAATAAGATCCTCTCACACAAAATAAAAATAGAAAGGCGAATTACAACGAAACATGTAGATTCCATATAACGCCTAATATGGAGGGGGGCCAATCCTTAGATCATGCTGCCACCCATGTTGGGTAAAATTATCCCTCGCCGTAGCCTCCAATCATGTACACACCTCCGTAAACAGGCCTCGATTCTCCACGCATTGTAGATAGGACCATAAACAAAGAGTCCCAGTACATCTGTAGATAACCTGCAACAGAGAAGTACTTTTATCGTTAAAAACCTTATCATTTCTACATAGCCAAAGCGACCAAATAACGGCAAGCGCTCATACCCTGAGAAGGTTCTAAACCTGTGATCAATCCCATGTAACCAGTTGCCAAATACATTAGCAACACTACAGGGAGGATACAAGCCAGAAGCTATTTGGATGACTGACCATATAGAATGAGCCAATTTGCATTGAAAGAATAAATGTTTTATTGTCTCCTCATGGTGACAAAATACACATTGCGGGCTTCCATGTCAATTCCTCTTAATAAGGTTATCTTTAGTAAGAATGACTCCGCGATGAATATACCATGCAAAGATTTTATTCTTAAGAGGTATCTTCATCTTCCAGATCTTCTTGTTATTAATAACTGGCACATCGGACTGAATTAACGCTCTATACATAGAATCCACTAAGAATTGTCCATTCCCATGAAGGTTCCATCAGAATACATCAGACCCATGTGACAATTGCACCGTGAACAACCGTTGGAGCAGGATATTCCACGATTGGAGTCTGGGTCCAATTAAGTCTCTTCTGAACGTCACATTTGGCTGAAATGATTCCATTAACATGGTGATAGTATCACCTTTGTGGCGTACAATGTTGTATAGAGCCGGATATTGTTCCTGGAGTATGGCATTTCCTAACCACTTGTCCTCCCAGAATCTAATTTCCGAGCCGTCCTTAATCGAGAAGGATCCATAGCAGAAGAAATATTTCTTCGTAGCCATTAGACCCGCCCAAAAGTGGGAATCCCCAGGCTTCCAATATACTTGGGATATCGCCTTGGAACCCACATATTTCCTCCTTAGGAGGGTTTGCCATACACCATCTTCCGTTAGTAATTTGAACAACCATTTACCGAGGAGGGCCCTATTCTTAACCTCAAGGTCATGAATGCCCAACCCGCCTTGGTCTTTGGGACGGTAAACCACACTCCATTTAGCCAGTCGATATTTCTTACTCTCGCCATCTCCTTGCCAAAAGAATCTTGATCGGAAGTAATCCAATCTATGTAAAACTCCTTTCGGTAACTGGAAGAAGGAAATCATATATAGTACCTTATTACTAAGTACTGAATTTATGAGTACCAATCTTCCAGCCAGAGATAGCAGTTTACCTTTCCAACTGCTAAGTCTTTTTTGCAGTCTCTCCTCGACGTGTTTCCATTCAGCATTTGTGAGTCTCCGATAATGTATCGGTATCCCCAAATATGTGATCTGAAACTGACCCAACCCGCATCCGAACAGTTCAGCGTACAGGTGGGCCTCGTCTTGAGCCTCGCCAAAGCAAAACAATTCACTTTTATGAAAATTGATCTTTAGACCCCGAGAGTTGCTCGAATGGTGATAAAATTAGTTTCAGATTTCTCGCTTTCTTGAGGTCATGATCCATGAAGAGAATCGTATCATCGGCATATTGAAGTATAGAGAGACCACCATCAACTAGATGATTTAATACCCCATCAATTTGGCCATCAACCTTGGCACGCTCAATCATGACCGCTAGCATATCCGCCACTATATTGAATAGCATGGGCGATACCGAGTCACCTTGTCGCAATCCCTTCTTCGTTTGGAAATAGTGTCCAACGTCATCATTGACCTTAATGGCAACACTACCACCAGAAACGAAGCTATGGATCATAGCGCGCCACTCTACAGAAAATCCTTTCATTCTGAGAGTCTGTTGAAGAAAAGGCCACTTGACTTTGTCATAAGCCTTTTCAAAGTCTATTTTGAGTACCACCCCATTTAACTTTTTCGAGTGTAATTCATGGACTGTTTCATGAAGGATAACAACTCCATCTAGGATGTGTCTGCCTTGCATAAAAGCTGTGTGCGAAGGCCGAACCACATGTTCAGCAACCGAATTTAGCCTAGTAGTCGCAACCTTTGTGAATATTTTAAAACTAACATTAAGGAGGCAAATAGTCCTATATTGTTGTATCCGTTCAGCCTCATTAACCTTAGGTAATAAAATAATCTCACCAAAGTTTAAGCGGAACAATTCTAGTTGGCCAGCATGTAAGTCGGTAAACAAAAGTAGGAGATCCCGTTTGATGACTTCCCAGAATTTCTGATAGAACTCAGCAGGAAAACCATCCGGACCTGGGGCTTTGTTATGCTCCATTAGGAAAACTGCCTTTCTAACTTCCTCCTCAGAGTATGGGGCTGTTAGAAGGTTGTTTTCCACATCAGAGACCTGAGGGATGTCATATGTTCGGGTCTCATCCATCGAGAAGTTTCCTTCCTCTGGGGCTCCGAACAGATTTTTATAATAATTAGTGATATAAGATTTAAGTTGCTCATGCCCCTCATGAAGGAAATATGCCCTAGAGGCAATAATAAAGTTATTATTTATTTCCTTATTTCATGATAAATGTTTATTATTCATGCTAGAATTGTATTAACCGGAAACATAATACATGTGTGAATATATAGACAAACAGTATGTCACTAGTATGCCTCTACTTGACTAGCTTGTTAATCAAAGATGGTTATGTTTCCTAACCATGAACAAGGAGTTGTTATTTGATTAACAAGGTCACATCATTAGTTGAATGATCTGATTGACATGACCCATTCCGTTAGCTTAACACTTGATCGTTTAGTATGTTACCCATACATGTTCCTGTAACTATGAGATTATGCAACTCCCGTTTACGGAGGAACACTTTGGTACTACCAAGCGTCCACAACGTGAATCGGGTGATTATAAAGGAGTACTACAGGTGTCTCCAAAGGTACTTGTTGGGTTGGCGTATTTGAGATTAGGTTTTGTCACTCCGATCATCGGAGAGGTATCTCTAGGCCTTCTCGGTAATACACATCACCTAAGCCTTGCAAGCATTACAACTAATGAGTTAGTTGTGAGATGATGTATTATGGAGCGAGTAAAGAGACTTACCAGATGTGAGATTGAACTAGGTATTGGATACCGACGATCGAATCTCGGGTAAGTAACATACCGATGACAAAGGGAACAACGTATGTCGTTATGCGGTTTGACCGATAAAGATCTTCGTAGAATATGTACGAACCAATATGGGCATCCAGGTTCCGCTATTGGTTATTGATCGAGAATGGTTCTAGGTCATGTCTACATAGTTCTCGAACCCGTAGGGTCCGCACGCTTAACGTTTCGATGACAGTTCATAATGAGTTTATAAGTATTGATGCACCGAAGGTTGTTCGGAGTCCCGGATGTGATCACGGACATGACGAGGAGTCTCGAAATGGTCGAGACATAAAGATTGATATATTGGAAGCCTACATTTGGACATCGGAAGTGTTCCGGGTGAAATCGGGATTTTCGAGTACCGGAGGTTACGGAACCCCGGAGGTCCATGGGCCTTAATGGGCCATGGGAGAAGAGGAAGGGCAGGCCAAGGTGGGCTGCGCCCCCTCCCCTCTAGTCCGAATAGGACAAGGAAGGGGGGGCGCCTTCCTCTTCCCCTCCTCCAATCCTAGTCCAACTAGGAGAGGGGAGTCCTACTCCCGTGGGAGTAGGACTCCTCCTGGTCGCCTCCCCTAGGGCCGCCACCTCCCCTTGGCTCCTTTATATCACGGGGCAGGGGCACCCCAAGACACACAAGTGATCTACGGATCGTTCCTTAGCCGTGTGTGGTGCCCCCCTCCACCATATTCCACTTCGGTCATATCGTCACGGAGCTTAGGCGAAGCCCTGCGCCGGAGAAGTCATATCGTCGCGGAGCTTAGGCGAAGCCCTGCGTCGGTGGAGCATCAACATCGTCACCACGCCGTCGTCTTGACGGAACTCATCCCGACACTTTGCTGGATCGGTCCGGGATCGTCATCGAGCTGAGCGTGTGCGAACTCGGAGGTGCCGTCGTTCGGTGCTTGGATCGGTCGGATCGTGAAGATGTCGACTACATCAACCGCGTTGTTATAACGCTTCCGCTTTCGGTCTCACGAGTGCGTGGACGGACACTCTCCCCTCGTTGCTATGCCATCACCATGGTCTTGCGTGATCGTAGGAAATTTTTGAAATTACTCGTTCCCCAGCAGATGGTATCGAGCCTGGTTGTATGCGTTGATGTCATGTGCACGAGTAGAACACAAGTGAGTTGTGGGCGATACAAGTCATACTGCCTACCAGCATGTCATACTTTGGTTCAGCGGTATTGTGAGATGAAGCGGCCGGACCGACATTACGCGTGACGCTTACGCGAGACTGGTTTCACCGCTCCGAGCACTCGTTGCTTAAAGGTGACCGGCGGTGTCTGTCTCTCTCACTTTAGTTGAACCGAGTATGACTACGCCCGGTCCTTGAGAAGGTTAAAAGCGGAGTCTATTTGACAAACTATCGTTGTGGTTTTGATGCGTGGGTAAGAACGGTTCTTGCTCAGCCCGTAGCAGCCACGTAAAACTTGCAACAACAAAGTAGAGGGCGTCTAACTTGTTTTGCAGGGCATGTTGTGATGTGATATGGTCAAGGCGTGATGCTATATTTTATTGTATGAGATGATCATGTTTTGTAACCGAGTTATCGGCAATGGCAGGAGCCATATGGTTGTCGCTTTATTGTATGAAATGCAAGCGCCATGTAATTGCTTTACTTTATCACTAAGGAGTAGCGATAGTCGTAGAAGCAATAGTTGGCGAGACGACAACGATGCTACGATGGAGATCAAGGTGTCGCGCCGGTAGCGATGGTGATCATGGCGGTGCTTGGCGATGGAGATCACAAGCACAAGATGATGATGACCATATCATATCACTTATATTGATTGCATGTGATGTTTATCCTTTATGCATCTTATCTTGCTTTGATTGACGGTAGCATTATAAGATGATCTCTCACTAAAATTATCAAGACGTGTTCTCCCTGAGTATGCACCGTTGCCAAAGTTCGTAGTACCCAGACACCACGTGATGATCGGGTGTGATAAGTTCTACGTCCATCTACAACGGGTGCAAAACAGTTGCGCACGCGAATACTCAGTTAAACTTGACGAGCCTAGCATATAACAGATATGGCCTCGGAACACGGAGACCGAAAGGTCGAGCGTGAATCATATAGTAGATATGATCAACATAGTGATGTTCACCATTGAAACTACTCCATCTCACGTGATGATCGGACATGGTTTAGTTGATTTGGATCACGTAATCACTTAAGATGACTAGAGAGATGTCAGTCTAAGTGGGAGTTCTTAAATAATATGATTAATTGAACTTAAATTTATCATGAACTTAGTCCTGGTAGTATTTTGCAAATTATGTTGTAGATCAATAGCTCGCGTTGTTGCTTCCCTATGCTTTTATATGTTTGTTTTGATATGTTCCTAGAGAAAAATTATGTTGAAAAATGTTGGTAGCAATGATGCGGATTAGATCCGTGATCTGAGGTTTATCCTCATTGCTGCACAGAATAATTATGTCCTTAATGCACCGCTAGGTGACAGACCTATTGCAGGAGCAGATGCAGACGTTATGAACGTTTGGCTAGCTCAATATGGGCAGATACAGACGTTATGAACGTTTGGCTAGCTCAACATGATGACTACTTGATAGTTTAGTGCATCATGCTTAACGGCTTAGAATCGGGACTTCAAAGACGTTTTGAACGTCATGGACCATATGAGATGTTCCAGGAATTGAAGTTAATATTTCAAGCAAATACCCGAGTTGAGAGAAATGAAGTCTCCAACAAGTTCTATAGCTAAAAGATGGAGGAGAATCGCTCAACTAGTGAGCATGTGCTCAGATTGTCTGAGTACTTCAATCGCTTGAATCAAAGTGGGAGTTATTCTTCCAGATAAGATAGTGATTGACAGAATTCTCTAGTCACCATCACCAAGTTAGTAGAACTTCGTGATGAACTATAATATGCAAGGGATGACAAAAGTAATTCCCAAGCTCTTCGTGATGCTGAAATCGACGAAGGTAGAAATCAAGAAAAGAGCATCAAGTGTTGATGATTGACAAGACCACTAGTCTCAAGGAAAGGGCAAAGGAAGAAGGGAACTTCAAGAAGAGCGGCAAGCAAGTTGCTACTCGGTGAAGAAGCCCAAGTCTGGACCTAAGCCTGAGACTAAGTGCTTTTGCTGCAATGGAACTGGTCCTTTGAGCGGAACTACCCCAAGTATTTGGCGGATAAGAAAGATGGCAAAGTGAACAAAGGTATATTTGATATACAGATTATTGATGTGTATTTTACTAGTGTTCGTACCAACCCCTCAGTATTTGATACTGGTTCAGTTGCTAAGAGTAGTAACTTCGAAGCGGAGTTGCAGAATGAACGAAACTGGTTGAAGGGAAGTGACGATAAGTGTTGGAAGTAGTTCCAAGATTGATATGATCATCATCGCACACTCCCTATACTTTCAGGATTAGTGTGGAACCTAAATAAATGTTATTTGGTGTTGAGCATAAATATGATTTGATCATGTTTATTGCAATCTGATTATTCATTTAAGTAAGAGAATAAATTGTTGTTCTGCTTACATGAATAAAACCTTATATGGTTACACACCCAATGAAAATGGTTCATTGGATCTCGATCATAGTGATACACATATTCATAATAATGAAACGAAAAAGATGCAAAGTTAATAATGATAGTGCAACTTATTTGTGGCACTTCCGTTTAGGTCATATTGGTGTAAAACGCATGAAGAAACTCCATGCTGATGGGATTTTGGAATCACTTGATTATGAATCACTTGATGCTTGCGAACCATGCCTTATGGGCAAGATGACTAAAGACTCTATTCTCCGGAACAATGGAGCGAGCAAATGACTTATTGGAAATAATACATACTGATGTATGCGATCCGATGAGTGTTGAGGCTCGCAGCAAGTATCATTATTTTCTGACCTTCACAGATGATTTGAGCAGATATGGGTATATCTACTTGATGAAACATAAGTCTGAAATAGTTGAAAGGTTCAAAGAATTTCAGAGTGAAGTGGAAAAATCATCGTAACAAGAAAATAAAATTTCTGCGATCTGATCGCGGAGACGAATATTTGAGTTACGAGTTTGGTCTTCAATTAAAACAATGTGGAATAGTTTCACAGCTCACGCCACCTGGAACACCACAACGTTATGGTGTGTCGAGCGTCAGAACCGCACTTTATTTTGATATGGTGCGATCAATGATGTCTCTTATCGGTTTACCACTATCATTTTGGGGTTATGCATTAGAGACAGCTGCATTCACGTTTAAATAGGGCACCATCTAAATCCGTTGAGATGACACCGTATGAACTATGGTTTAGCAAGAAACCTAAGCTGTCGTTTCTTAAAGTTTGGAGTTGTGATGCTTATGTGAAAAGTTTTCACCGATAAGCTCGAACCCAAATCGAGAAGTCGTCTTCATAGAATACCCAAAGGTAACTATTGGGTACACCTTCTATCACAGATCCGAAGGCAAGTTATTCGTTGCTAGATGGATCCTTTCTAGAGAAGAAGTTTCTCTCGAAAGAAGTGAGTGGGAGGAAAGTAGAACTTGATGAGGTAATTGTACCTTCTCCCTTATTGGAAAGTAGTTCATCACGGAAATCAGTTCCGTGATTCCTACACCAATTAGTAAGGAAGTTAATGATGATGATCATGAAACTTCAGATCAAGTTGCTACCAAACCTCGTGGTCTTCGAGTAAGATCCGCACCAGAGTGGTACGGTAATCATGTTCGGAAGTCATGTTACTAGACCATGATGAACCTACGAACTATGAGGAAGCGATAATGAGCCCAGATTCATGAAATGGCTTGAGGCAATAAAATCTGAGATAGGATCCATGTATGAGAACAAAGTATGGACTTTGATTGACTTGCTCGATGATCAGCAAGCCATGTTAAATAAATGGATCTTCAAGAGGAAGATGGACACTGATAGTAGTGTTACTATCTACAAAGCTAGACTTGTCGAAAAGGGTTTTAGACAAAGTTCAAAATGTTGAATACAATGAGATTTTCTCACTTGTATCGATGCTTAAAAGTCTGTCCAAATCATGTTAGCAATTGCCACATTTTATGAAATCTGGCAAATGGATGTAAAAACTACATTCTTTAATGGATTTATTAAAGAAGAGTTGTATATGATGCAACCAGAAGATTTTGTTAATCCTAAAGGAGCTAACAAAATGTGCAAGCTCCAGCGATCCATCTATGGACTGGTGCAAGCATCTCGGAGTTGGAATAAACGCTTTGATAGTGTGATCAAAGCATATGGTTTTATATAGACTTTTGGAGAAGCCTGTATTTACAAGAAAGTGAGTGGGAGCACTACAGCATTTCTGATAAGTATATGTGAATGACATATTGTTGATCGGAAATAATGTAGAATTATTCTGCAAAGCATAAAGGAGTATTTGAAAGGAGTTTTTCAAAGAAAGACCTCGTTGAAGCTGCTTACATATTGAGCATCAAGATCTATAGAGATAGATCAAGACGCTTGATAAGTTTTTCAATGAATACATACCTTGACAAGATTTTGAAGTAGTTCAAAATGGAACAGTCAAAGAAAGAGTTCTTGCCTGTGTTACAAGGTGTGAGATTGAGTAAGACTCAAAACCCGACCACGACAGAAAATAGAAAAGAGAATGAAAGTCATTCCCTATACCTCAGTCATAGGTTCTATAAAGTATGCTATGCTATGTACCAGACCTATTGTATACCTTGCTCTGAATTTGGCAAGGGAGTACAATGGTGATCTAGGAGTAGATCACTGGACATTGGTCAAGAACATCCTTAGTGAGGACTAAGGAAATATTTCTCGATTATGGAGGTGTAAAAAAAAGCCCGTCGTAAAGAGTTACATCGATGCAAGCATTTTACACTGATCCAGATGACTCTAAGTCTCAATCTGGATACATATTGAAAGTGGGAGCAATTAGCTAGAGTAGCTCCGTGCAGAGCATTGTAGACATAGAATATTTGCAAAATAGATACGGCTCAAATGTGATGTAGACCCGTTGACTAAGCTTCTCTCACGAGCAAAACATGATCATACCTTAGTACTCTTTGGGTGTTAATCACATAGCGATGTGAACTAGATTATTGACTCTAGTAAACCCTTTGGGTGTTGGTCACATGACGATGTGAACTATGGGTATTAATCACATACAGATGTGAATATTAGTGTTGAATCACATGATGATGTGAACTAGATTATTGACTCTAGTGCAAGTGGGAGACTGAAGGAAATATGCCCTAGAGGCAATAATAAAGTTATTATTTATTTCCTTATTTCATGATAAATGTTTATTATTCATGCTAGAATTGTATTAACCGGAAACATAATACATGTGTGAATATATAGACAAACAGTATGTCACTAGTATGCCTCTACTTGACTAGCTTGTTAATCAAAGATGGTTATGTTTCCTAACCATGAACAAGGAGTTGTTATTTGATTAACAAGGTCACATCATTAGTTGAATGATCTGATTGACATGACCCATTCCGTTAGCTTAACACTTGATCGTTTAGTATGTTAATGCTTTCTTCATGACCCATACATGTTCCTGTAACTATGAGATTATGCAACTCCGTTTACGGAGGAACACTTTGGTACTACCAAACGTCACAACGAATCGGGTGATTATAAAGGAGTACTATAGGTGTCTCCAAAGGTACTTGTTGGGTTGGCGATTTGAGATTAGGTTTTGTCACTCCGATCATCGGAGAGGTATCTCTAGGCCTTCTCGGTAATACACATCACCTAAGCCTTGCAAGCATTACAACTAATGAGTTAGTTGTGAGATGATGTATTACGGAACGAGTAAAGAGACTTACCAGTAACGAGATTGAACTAGGTATTGGATACCGACGATCGAATCTCGGGTAAGTAACATACCGATGACAAAGGAACAATGTATGTCGTTATGCGGTTTGACCGATAAAGATCTTCGTAGAATATGTAGGAACCAATATGGGCATCCAGGTTCCGCTATTGGTTATTGATCGAGAATGGTTCTAGGTCATGTCTACATAGTTCTCGAACCCGTAGGGTCCGCACGCTTAACGTTTCGATGACAGTTCATAATGAGTTTATAAGTATTGATGCACCAAGGTTGTTCGAGTCCGGATGTGATCACGGACATGACGAGGAGTCTCGAAATGGTCGAGACATAAAGATTGATATATTGGAAGCCTACATTTGGACATCGGAAGTGTTCCGGTGAAATCGGGATTTTACGAGTACCGGAGGTTACGGAACCCCGGGAGGTCTATGGGCCTTAATGGGCCATGGGAGAAGAGGAAGGGCAGGCCAAGGTGGGCTGCGCCCTCCCCCTCTAGTCCGAATAGGACAAGGAAGGGGGCGCGCCTTCCCTCTTCCCTCCTCCAATTCTAGTCCAACTAGGAGAGGGGGGAGTCCTACTCGGTGGGAGTAGGACTCCTCCTGCGCGCCTCCCCTAGGGCCGCCACCTCCCCTTGGCTCCTTTATATACGGGGCAGGGGCACCCCAAGACACACAAGTGATCTACGGATCGTTCCTTAGCCGTGTCGGTGCCCCCTCCACCATATTCCACTTCGGTCATATCGTCGCGAGCTTAGGCGAAGCCCTGCGCCGGAGAAGTCATATCGTCATGAGCTTAGGCGAAGCCCTGCGTCGGTGGATCATCAACATCGTCCCACGCCGTCGTCTTGACGGAACTCATCCCGACACTTTGCTGGATCGGAGTCCGGGATCGTCATCGAGCTGAGCGTGTGCAGAACTCGGAGGTGCCGTGACGTTCGGTGCTTGGATCGGTCGGATCGTGAAGACGTCGACTACATCAACAGCGTTGTTATAACGCTTCGCTTTCGGTCTCACGAGGTACGTGGACAGACACTCTCCCCTCTCGTTGCTATGCCATCACCATGGTCTTGCGTGATCGTAGGAAATTTTTTGAAATTACTACGTTCCCCAACACCTCAATCACCCCCTCATCCTGTTGTAGGGAATGAATAATTTTCTTCCGGTGTCTGCCATTGGCGACTCCATGGAAATATCTAGTAATCGAATCACCTTTCAGGATAAATTGCGAGTTAGAATGTTGGTACCATTTGAGTTCCTCTTCACGCAGCATGTTTGCTATCTGTGCATTTGAATGATTCTTGATCTCAATTTCATGCTCAGATAGAGGTCTAACCTCTCCTTTTATCTCCTACTAGTATGGCTGCTGTTCTGTCCAGTTTACTCTGCTTTTCGGTAGAGGGGGGGGGGGGGGGTATGTTCGTTCTCTTACGGTGTTTCGTACCAACATTTTAAGATCTTATATGTAAGTTGCAGCATTGATTATGGCGTATGGAAAAGGTTTGGGTTGAGGTTGTAACACGTGATTGAACCTTTTGGATCGATCACAAAATTATGTCTTATCAGTTTCGTTGAATAGATGAAATTGGGGCAGAAGCTCCTTCATTCTCAGTGCGTGCGTGTACCGCTAATTACTATGGAACTAAAATGCCTAACTAGTGTAAACACAACAGAACGCATGCCGCCAGTCTACTTCTGTAGCATAACCTAACACTCTTCAGTTTTGCCATTGTGGTTTATGTTGCTGGTAAATAGGATATTTGCAGGAAAAATTAACCGATAATGCATGCTGCTGTTGGCAACAATCTTGTCTTAATGTTTTAGTGTCACATGGTAAGTTTAGTTAGCTAGGATTAGGAAGGCCCTGTAGTTTTTGGTTAGTCCTCCATGAAATAGGAGTGTCCCTATGTGTGCTAAAGCGCACGTAGTAGGAGTCCGGTTTGGATTAGAGTTTAGTTAGCGTGTCTAGTATAGGCAATACTAGTATGAGTCCGATTAGAATGTAGAGTGAGATTAGGATAGAGTTGAACGTGATGGCTTGGTCAGACGACTATATATATATATATATATATATATATATATATATATATATATATATATATATATATACATGGGCAGGCTATAGCTTTGTAACATTGTGTGGAGAAAAGGAGAAAAGAAATAAAGAGAGGAGAGGCACGACATGTGCCTTTGGCAAAAAAAATTGAGTATGTGCGTTCGACTACTTTGATGTGATCGATCCTATGGGCGAGTTCCAACAATTGGTATCTAGAGCAAGGTTCGGATTTGAAGTTTTGCTTGCCCCGGGGTGGCGACGCGACTAGCGCCTCGGGGCAGGCGATGAAGTCGCTGGGTAGTGCAGCGACAAGGACTAGGCGATCGTGGTTCAACGGAGCGAGGAGGGAGGCGGCAGGCTGTCGTCGGGAAGACGGTGGAAGGAGATCCTTGATGGGAGAGGTGGTGCCAAGGTGCGGCGCTGGAGCTCATCAAGATCATCGTCTGGGGGAGTCGGATGAGTCAAGGAGTTGTCGGAGTTTGCACGGTCAGTCGTCGTCGTTGCGTCAGTGAGTCGTCGTCGTGTCCAAGTGATCGTCTTGGTGATGATTCATTGAAGTGGAAGCGACGTGCACGGTGTTCCATTAGTCATGTTCATGTCCTCGTGGAGCGTCCTGGTTGTGGCCAGTGTGGATGTGGATTCGGTGTGATGCCAAAGGCGGACGATGGTAGGCGAAACCATCATAAAGCAAGGAGGTGTGCGACTGGTAGAAGGCGATCACTGCAAGCAAGTATATTGAGTATGGTGCGGACCGAGTGCAAGGCGGTGGCCAAGCAATGGTGGTGGCACAATATTGTAGAGCAAGGAGGTTCTGCATGTTTTCAGGCGGGTCATACTCCGTGTACGGATATGACAGTTGAAGATCAAGCTCGGCATGTAGCGAGACAGTGACTAGTTAACTTGACCGACGTGAAGAGTGATGATGCGTCCAGTTTTGTACGTTGCACGCGTAGATGTGGCCGTGTGGGCTGGTAGTTCAGATCATGCGTCGGAGTTTGAATCAACAAGTTGCGGATCGACAACGAGTCAAGATCTGAAGGAGCACGAGGAGTGACAAATCAAGATTAGGAGGAGATTGTTGGCAATAATTAGTGTCACGTGGTAAGTTTAGTTAGCTAGGATTAGGAAGGCGTGTAGTTTTTGGTTAGTCCTCCATGTAATAGGTGTGTCCCTATGTGTGCTAAAGCGCACGTAGTAGGAGTCCGGTTTGGATTAGAGTTTAGTTGGCGTGTCTAGTATAGGCAATACTAGTATGAGTCCGATTAGAATATAGAGTCCGATTAGGATAGAGTTAAACGTGATGGCTTGGTGAGACGTGTATATATACATGGACAGGCTATAGCTTTCTAACATCGTGTGGAGAAAAGGAGAAAAAGAAATAAAGAGAGGAGAGGCACGACATGTGCCTTTGGCAACAAGTTTTTGAGTGTGTGCGTTCGACTACTTTGATGTGATCGATCTTGTGGGCGAGTTCCAACAACTCCTAATTTCCATCTATAGATTGAAATGTACCATCCAATGCAATGTCATTTAAATACATAATTAGAATCAAAGTTTATGTGATTGCTCACAGTGGCTACTAAATCTACACATGCCTACAACTTTTTATTTGTCAAACATGTATTTGATCGACATAGCTGCTATATCAAAAGGAAGTCAGATATATAGCCCATGTTTTATTGTTCTCCGCTATCTTGCAGTATTTTTTTTGTACTTCATGGACAAAATATTGGTCCATATACAATGCTATTCTTTTTCTTTTGAAGAACAACCAATGTAGTATTGTTGGACAACATTGCTTTTACTCATAAATGTTATATATGTTATATTACAGGTAGCAAGTGGACCAGCAAGATGGTTATGCTAATAGGTATGCTCAAACTTTTCCCATTTTCTCATATGTAATGATTTAAATATTACTAGTTCATCACTACAGTGATTTCTATGTTGAAATAGTACCATAAAATAGTCATATTTGTAATCAAATAGAATTGATTCTACAGTCAAAAATTGAATCAAGCAACTCTCTCATGAGAAATTGAAATCGAATGACTGTATTAATTATATGTCCTGGTTTAGAAAAGGAAGTAACGTTGATCTGCTTCAATCTCAGCTGTGACGTCAGCAGCTGGATTCTTGCTCTTTGCATGTATTTATGTCCTTATATGGCATAGAAAGGGGAAAAGACTATGGTTTCTCCTTTGCAAGAAGCCTAGCAGCAACACTGAAAAGAATTATGAGGCCATGATAGTATCATATGGATCCCTAGCTCCAAAAAGATACATGTATTCAGAGGTAATGAAGATAACTTCTTCTCGCAACAATCAGCTTGGAAAAGGTGGTAATGGTGTGGTTTTCAAAGGAAGACTACACGATGATCGTCTCGTTGCTGTGAAATTCTTGCATGACTGCAAAGGAAATGGGGATGAATTTGTGAATGAGGTTATGAGCATTGGCAGGACCTCTCATGTTAATATTGTTACCTTATTTGGATTTTGTTTGGAGGGATCAAAACGAGCTCTTATATATGAGTACATGCCCAACGGTTCCTTGGATAAGTACATATATTCAGAGAACCCCAAAGAAATTTTAGGATGGGAGAAGCTCTATGCGATAGCAGTGGGGATTGCCCGTGGCCTCGAATACTTGCATCATGGTTGTAATATACGCATCGTCCATTTCGATATCAAGCCCCAAAATATCCTTCTAGACAAGGATTTTAGCCCAAAGATTGCTGATTTTGGTCTAGCTAAATTGTGTCATACCAAGGAAAGCAAGCTTTCAATGACTGGAGCTAGAGGAACAATTGGGTTCATCGCTCCAGAAGTTCACTCTCGAAGCTTTGGAGTGGTTTCAACAAAGTCAGATGTTTATAGTTATGGAATGATGTTGCTGGAGATGGTTGGAGGCAGGAGAAACGTAAAATCAATTGTTGCAAAATCCAGTGAAAAGTATTTTCCAGACTGGATTTACGACCACTTTGCGCAAGATGATGGATTACAAGCATGTGATGTCACATCCGAAATTGAGGAAATCGCAAGAAAGATGACCTTAATTGGCTTGTGGTGCGTACAAATATTGCCTGCATATCGCCCTACCATAACCAAAGTTCTTGAAATGTTCGAGAGAAGCTCAGATGACATGGACATGCCACCGAAGCAAAACTTCTCTGGATTGCTGTAAGATATTTCTCTCATATTATTTGTCCCTTTGTTTTTCTGTGCAATTATGATTATACAATAACTTTACCCACACGCTTATCTCTCATTCCAGTGAAAGCTCGGCTCACAATATGGATGTACAAAGTTCAAGTTCTACCAGATCTGAGGAGATCAGCCTCGTGAATTCAAAAATCGCACAACAATCGCCCACTCTTTGAGCAGATAGGCCTTGTGAATCAAAGAACCTAAATTCATTTGTAACACTGTGAGATAGAGGCCCTGCACTAGAGTACATTCAGAAATTGAACAAGCGCAGGGAAATTCGGCATTGTAGCAGAACATATTCCCTGTATGCATGACCTAGAGTCAAGAGCATCCGCATGCCAGCGTCCTAAGTTATGAACCACAGAAGGAATATCATTAATTCCGATGAGTGTAGTGTTCCAACAGCTAAAAGGCATCGGAGGCAGACAGCCACCAAGGCCTTCTTGCCTATAACTACAACATCTAAAATTTCAGAATCCGGATGTAGACAATGTATATCCATCTAAACATTGTGACATTATATACCAATTCGCCACAAGCAGATTAATCGTGGAAGCGGAAGGCGCATACTGACTTGGTCCTCAATGAAGTAGCGCCGTGCTATTCCTTGACGCGCGCACAACCTCGCCGGCGACCGCACTACTGGAAATAGGGAATTTGCCGTCTGTCATCTCTTTGCCGTCAGCTAGCGGACGGCAAAGAAGGTCTTTGCCATCAGCTGCCAAGAAGCGGACGGCAAACAACTGGCAGACGACAAAGAGGGTCTTTGCCATCGGCCATTTCTTTGCCGTCCGCTGGCTGAGGCAAAGAATCTTTGTCGTCCGCTGGCTGACGGCAAAGAGGGAGGTGGCACCCACTAACGAAAAAACTTAACGTCCCCCCTCTTTGCCGTCCGCAGCGGACGACAAAGATACAAAAAAGCGGACGGCAAAGGCTAACCTAACTAACCTAACTAACGGCCGAGCCCCCATCCCCCCGCCCGTTACTCTCTTTGTTCTCCTCTCTCCTCCCGACGCCCACATCCACCCACCGCCCGCCCCCCGCCCCCCGCCCCCCCCCGCCCTGCCCGCCCCGCCACAGCCCCCGCCCCCCCCCCCCCCCACCCGCCGACGCCCACCATCCCGCCACCCGGTGCCCCCGCCGCCGCCGCCTCCATCGCCGCCGCCTGGGTGCTGCCCATCACGCCCCATCCCCACACGCCGACGCCCCACCATCCCGCCACCCGCACCGCCTTCCCACCGCTCGCCGCCCCGCGCCGCTGCTCAAGGCGTCCCACTGCCCGAGAGCCCCGCCCCACCCACCACCACCCAGGCCCAGCGTCGCCCCTGCAGCTATGAGTACTTTTTTTCTTTTTTTTTCTTTTTTTTTGCTGTTTAATTGTTAGTGTTAGTGTTAGATTTAGTGTTAGAAAAGAAGAAGATTTAGTGTTAGTGTTAGAAAAAAGAATATGTAGAAGAAAAGAAGAAGTAGAAGAAGAAGAAAAGAAGTAGAAGAAGTAGAAGAAGAAGAAAAGAAGTAGAAGAAGTAGAAGAAGAAGAAAAGAAGAAAAGAAAAAGAAGTTGAAAGGACATGCGGTGCCCCCATGTGTGGTTTTGATAATTGATGACATTCTCTATGGACTAATGGTTGCATTGAGTTATATTTGAAGGATTTGTCCATAGGCATTTCTTGAAGTCCATGTGTTGGTTTCAAGGAGTTTATGTGTTGACCAAGGTGCTATTAAGGAATTATCCAAAGATTGGTCATGTGAGTGTTGAGCTTATTGCAAGCATGTCTTGAAGAAGAAGATTGTGTGATCATTCATGTTTACCTTCAAGACATCATCCAAACGAAGAGAGTTGGAAAGAATCAAGGTTGATCAAGACTAAGTCAAGAGTGAATCAAGTTGATCAACTCACAAAGCGTAGAAGATGTACCGAGAGGGATCAAGTGATCCCATGGTATGGTAAGCATTGTCCATTACGCTTTGCTTACTAACCCATGGTCTTCGTGAGAGTTCTTTGTGGGGTTAGGTTGCGGTGTGCAAGTTCAAGTGATACATCACGAAGAGATCAAGTGCTTGAAGCTTGCCGTCCATTTGGTGACAATGGACTTGTGAAGATGTCTTGAAGAGTGGCTCACCCATAGTGGAGTATGGGGAGCAATCAACTTGTCTTCTTGAGCCAACGCAATCAAGAAAGGTGGTCCAACTTGAGGGAGTCAAGATCGTCATCATCTAGCTCAAGTGGACCATGTGCAAGGCAAAGGTTTGCCCTTGATAGGTTTTCTATTTTACCGGTCTCATGGTAGTTGTGGAAGACCGAGTTATAGGATCGTTTGCCGTACTATCAAGGGGGGCTCTCGATGAGTTGCTTGATCGTATCGTTCGTAGAGAGCTCAAACCATTGCATCCTTGCATCATCTTTTTGGTTCTTGTTTGGTTCTTCTCCTTGTGAGATTTGGAGCTTATGGTCATTTTTATGGCAAGCTCGAGTTCATCGAAAACGGAGTTCTCATGCATCTTCTATGATGTTTTTGATGTTGGAGGGTATGCCGGTTCTTCTCGGTTGGAGGTTTCACTCCTTTGGAGGGTATGCTGTTTTGATGCTACTCGTTGTCTTGTTTCAAACAAGCTTGAGTTTGCTCAATTCAGAGCTCATATGAAGAAGTTATGGCAGTTCTGGTTTTCCTTGGAGTTTTCTGTGTTTTCAAGGTTGGTGCCAGCGGTAGTACCGTGCCCTCAGCGGTAGTACCGCCGAAGCTCCCCAGCGGTAGTACCGCTCTCGGAGCGGTAGTACCGCTCCAAGCGGTAGTACCGCTCTCCGAACGGTAGTACCGCTTGGGAGTTTCGGCCGTAGTACCGCTGTGCGTCTGGGCTACTTCCGCCTCGATTCTCGAACGGTGTTTTCTCGTGTCGGGTTTTGCGGCACTAGGGCGGCAGTAGAAGCGGTAGTACCGCTCTGAGCGGTAGTACCGCTCTACTCCCGCGGTAGTACCGCTCTGGGGCCAGTGGCCGGTCTTTCTCTTCAGCGCGGTAGTACCGCTGGATAGGGAGCGGTAGTACCGCCCTCAGCGGTAGTACCGCCCTTCCCTAGCGGTAGTACCGCTCTGTGCGGGGATTTTCAGTGGGGTAACGGTTGGATTTTTCCCCTCCTATAAAAGGGGGTCTTCTTCCCCATTGAACCTTATCCCTTTGAGCTCGTGTTCTTCCCCCATTGTTGACCTTCTCCGAGCTTGCTATCTCTCAATCCCTCCATGGTTTCTTGCTAGTTTTTGGGGGAAAAGAGAGAGGAGATCTAGATCCACATTTCCACCAATCACTTTCTCCTCTATGTGAGGGGAACCCCTTGGATCTAGTTCTTGGAGTTCTTGGTGTTCTCCTTCTTGTTCTTCCTCTCATTTTCCTCCCTAGCATTAGTTGCTTTGGTAGGATTTGAGAGAGAAGGACTTGGGCACTCCGTGTGCCCTTGCCATTGCATTTGGTGCATCGGTTTGAGTTCTCCACGGTGATACGTGGAAGTTACAAGTTGAGAAGCTTATTACTCTTGGGTGCTTGGTGCCCTTGAGCTTGTTCCTCTTGGGTGCTTGGCGCCCTAGGCAGTTAGTAGTGTTCGAGCTCAATCATTGTGGTGTAAAGCTCCGACAGCGTCGGGTCTCCAATTAGGTTGTGGAGATCGCCTGAGCAATTTGACGGGTTCCAGTGACCGCCCCAAGGGTTGCCAAAGTGTCTGGGTTCGGTGACCGCCCCAAGGGTTGCCATTTGTACGGGTTCGTGACCGCCCTCAAGGGTCCCTTAGTGGAATCACGGCATCTTGCATTGTGCGAGGGCGTGAGGAGATTACTGTGGCCCTAGTGGCTTCTTGGGGAGCATTGTGCCTCCACACCGCTCCAAGCGGAGATTAGCATCCGCAAGGGTGTGAACTTGGGATACATCGTCGTCTCCGCGTGCCTCGGTTATCTCTTACCCGAGCCCCTTTACTTATGCACTTTACTGTGTGATAGCCATATTGTTCTTTGTCATATATCTTGCTATCACATAGAGACTTATCTTGCTTAGCATAAGTTGTTGGTGCACATAGGTGAGCCTAGTTGTTTTAGGTTTTGTGCTTGACAAATAAACCGTTAGGTTTATTCCGCATTTGTTCAAGCCTAAACCGTAATTATTTTAAAGCGCCTATTCACCCCCCTCTAGGCGACATCCTCGATCTTTCAGAAGTAGAAAAAAGATGAAAAAAGAAGAAGAAAAGAAGTAGAAGAAGTAGAAGAAGAAGAAAAGAAGAAAAGAAAAGAAGTAAAAGAAGTAGAAAAAAGACACCCCGACACCCCGACACCCGAACCCGACACCCCGACCACGACCCCCTGACCCAGACACTCCGACCCCGACACCACACCCCGACACCCCGACACCACACCCCGACCCCGACACCACACCCCGACACCCCGACCCCCTGACCCCGACACCCCAACCCCGAGACCACACCCCGACACCTCAACCCCGACACCCCGACCCCCTGACCCCGACACCCCGACCCCGACACCATACCCCGACACCACACCCCGACACCCCGACCCCAACACCACACCCCGGCACCCCGACCCCGACACCACACCCCGACACCCCAACCCCCTGACCCCCCTGAGCCCGTCATTGATTATAGTGATGATGATGATTATGCATTTATTGATGATATTGATCGAGATTATTAGTACGTAGTGTCAGGTATTCAATTTTTTTATGTTGTACTTGATGATGATACACTTAAGTGATATACATATTAATATTCATGTCGGTATTTTTTTATGTTGTACTAATTTCGTTTACTCTTTGTCATGGCAGGTGTTGAAAGATGGTGGGCGCTGGTCGGGAGCGCTCCGAGGACCCTTCTTCGTCGGCGCGTGGTGCGAGGTCTTCCATTCCACACGCACCTCTCCGCCGAGCGTTGCTGGACAGTATGGCGACACCGACGGGCCCTTCTTCGTCGACCGCGGTGCCGAGCAGGGGACGAGGTAAGAAGAAGAGAGGAGCTGGAGCACGTGGTCGCGGGAGAGGAGGTAGGGTGACTGCCAGGGCGCCTTCCTCGCAGCCGCACCCAGCTGTTTCACCCGAGCACGTGACTGTTAGCATGGACTCGTCCGAGGAGGAGGCTACACGGACTCCGGTCCATGAGCCTCCGGTCAACGGGCCTTCGGCCCACGAGCCTCCGGTTGATGGGACATCGGGCCATGAGAGTTCGGCCCATGAGACCCCGGAGAAACACACGTCTGGATGGGGTACCTGGCCTGATCAGCCTGAGGGGCCGAGTGGCCATGCTGATGATGGCGGGGAGCCGACTGATATTGAGGAGGAGGGGGGCACCGTCTACCAGCATGGTTGTACACGGCTCCGGACGTGCGGCGACCAGCGGCGAGGTGGTTGATTTTCCCTGATGGGGAGAGGTAAGTGCATTTAATCTTTTTGTACGCTTCTGCATTCACGTTTCTTCAAATATCTAATACGTTGGCCTTGTCATGCTGCAGGGGTTGGGACCACCATCATAGTGTCCGCCGGCCCAACTCCGTCCTTGGAGTTCTTTATCGGCAAAACTTCCCAGGGTTTGTCACGTTGCCTGGTGAGGGTCGGCTTCCAGAGCTTGGATTGAGTTGGGAGCACTAATTGGCTGCCTCGGCCCCGCCGGGTGAGATTATCGATGGTGTCTTGTGCAAGACGAGGGCAGACGTGGTGATAAGAAAGTTCTGGGTAATTTCTCCTTTACCCAATTAACAATCTTCAACTAGCTAGTTATTAATTGTACTAATCAATATTGTCTCATTTGATTGCGGACATTCTACAGGTGTGAGGAGGGATACGAGGAGGAGGCGGCAAATGTTATCGATAACGTCTGCAAGCGCCTACTACAGAACTTACGGCACGAGGCTCGGGTGCAGGCTGTTCGAGACTACTACGCCTCGCGTGGTATCAAGAAGACCAAGCCGGCGTGCCGCGAGAAGTTCTTGAGTAAGGAGGATTACATGAAGGTAATTCTTAAGGCCTTGTACTTTACTTCCTTCATTTAGTAATTCATAGCCGTAGCGCTCAAGTTTCTATTTCCTAACTTAGGCCCCTCCGAGATGGTGTGCGGATCGGATGGATTGTTGGGAGGTGTTGGTCAATGAGTGGTGCTCAAAAGAATGGCTAGCCCTCCACAACGAGGCCAAGGACAAATGTGCCCAAATGGAAGGTGTGCCACACCATCAAGGCAGCTCCAACTTATATCAGTACGGGCGGAACTGGGTATGTGGTTTGCTTCATGATTCATGCAATTCGTTCGTCATGTTAGCTTCAGCAATTTAATTACTAATTTACTTTGTTTCTCTCTTTCAGACACGCTACAATAAGGCGGATAAGGTAGCAGAGGTGTATGACCTGTATGACATGGCCCACACTGGCTCTTACAAGAAAGTCAAGGCATTCTCTGCGTCTGACCTCGATGATCCAAAAAACTTCACCAACATCTCCTCCCACGACAAGCTCGTGAAATATAGAGATGAGGGGAAGGCGAGGAAAGGGGAGGACTTTAACCCGAGCCAGGGTCCCATTGATACAAAGCTGCTGATGATATCTGGTGGCCGGAGGTCCCATGGCTCCATAGCCATGGGAGATGGACTTATCCGTTGTCCTAGCACTCTCCCGGAGATCAAGGCACGCCAGTCGAGCTCCGCTCCTGAGATAAGGCCTCGTGAACGGCCAGTCCAACTCGCCTTCATGGTTAGTTATACGTACTCAGCTATCTTTCTCCATTACATTGTGTGCGCTTCCATGAATGATTACAAATGGTAACGAGGAGTGGTGTTGCAGGCTGCTATACAAAGTGAGAGAGATAGAACGGAGAAACTTCTGGCGGAGGCGGCGGAGAGGCAGCGGGAGTTGGAGGATAGGACGACAAAGATGTTGGAGAAGGAGAGGGCACGGAATGACATGCAGGCAAGGGCCATGTACGAGCTCCTTGTGGTATGTTTTTTCTACACATTAGCCAAAACATTCATGTAGTGTTTGTCTCATTACTAACTAGTATGACTGAGTCGTCAAAACCAAATGTGCAGTCTATGTGCGAGAAGTCCGGTCAGACCGCTCCGCCGATGCCAGTGATTTCTCCTGGGACCACGGTGAGTTTAATTTGAATGGACATTACTTGCTAGTCTTAACATTTGAGTGTCATCATGCTAACGAGACATTGGAAGAAAGGCAAACATTTCAAAGGCGAGGCAGATCACCGGAAGAAGCCCGCCATGCGTACCGGTGATCACGTACTTGCTATGGTCAATGATTTACACGTAATCTTTGAAAAGGGTCCCAGCGGACTAGCTGTTCCGAATGACGCTGAGGGACACGCACCCATGTGGAAGAAGAAATCTATATTTTGGGACCTACCCTACTGGAAAGACCTAGAGGTCCGCTCTTCAATCGACGTGATGCACGTGACGAAGAACCTTTGCGTGAACCTGCTAGGCTTCTTGGGCGTGTATGGGAAGACAAAAGATACACCTGAGGCACGGGAAGACCTGCAACGCTTGCACGAAAAAGAGGGCATGCCTCCGAAGCAGTATGAAGGTCCTGCCAGCTACGCTCTTACAAAAGAAGAGAAAGAAATCTTCTTTGAATGCCTGCTCAGTATGAAGGTCTGATAACCCACAAGTGTAGGGGATCGCAACAGCTTTCGAGGGTAAAGTATTCAACCCAAATTTATTGATTCGACACAAGGGGAGCCAAAGAATATTCTTGAGTATTAGCAGTTGAGTTGTCAATTCAACCACACCTGGATAACTTAGTATCTGCAGCAATGTATTTAGTAGCAAAAGTGGTATGATAATAAAGGTAACGGTAGCAGAAGTAAAGATAAATGTTTTTGGGTTTTTCTAGTAGTTGTAACAGTAGCAACGGAAAAGTAAATAAGCGAAGAACAATATGTGAAAAGCTCGTAGGCAATGGATCAGTGATGGATAATTATGCCGGATGCGATTCCTCATGCAATAGTTATAACATAGGGTGATATAGAACTAGCTCCAATTCATCAATGTAATGTAGGCATGTATTCCGTAAATAGTCATACGTGCTTATGGAAAAGAACTTGCATGACATCTTTTGTCCTACCCTCCGTGGAAGCGGGTCCTTCGAAACTAAGGGATATTAAGGCCTCCTTTTAATAGAGAACCGGAACAAAGCATTAGCACATAGTGAATACATGAACTCCTCAAACTACGTTCATCACCGAGAAGTATCCCGATTATTGTCACTTCGGGGTTGTCGGATCATAACACATAATAGGTGACTATAGACTTGCAAGATAGGATCAAGAACACAAATATATTCATGAAAACATAATAGGTTCAGATATGAAATCATGGCACTCGGGCCCTAGTGACAAGCATTAAGCATAGCAAAGTCATAGCAACATCAATCTCAGAACATAGTGGATACTAGGGATCAAACCCTAACAAAACTAACTTGATTACATGGTAAATCTCATCCAACCCATCACCGTCCAGCAAGCCTACGATGGAATTACTCATGCACGGCGGTGAGCATCATGAAATTGGTGATGGAGGATGGTTGATGATGACGACGGCGACGAATCCCCCTCTCCAGAGCCCCGAACGGACTCCAGGTCAGCCCTCCCGAGAGAGATTAGGGCTTGGCGGCGGCTCCGTGTCGTAAAACGCGATGAAACTTTCTCTCTGATTTTTTTCTTCCCGAACGTGAATATATGGAGTTGGAGTCGACGTCAGTGGAGGTCCAGGGGGCCCACGAGATAGGAGGCCGCGCCCTAGGGGGGCGCCCCCTGTCTCGTGGACAGGCCGTGGGCCCCCTGGCATTAATTCTTTCACCAAAAATTCTTATTAATTCCAAAAAGTGCCTCCGTGGATTTCCAGGACATTCCGAGAACTTTTCTTTTCTACACATAAAACAACATCATGGTAGGTCTGCTGAAAACAACGTCAGTCTGGGTTAGTTTCATTCAAATCTTGCAAGTTAGAGTCCAAAACAAGGGCAAAAGTGTTTGGAAAAGTAGATACGTTGGAGACGTATCAACTCCCCCAATCTTAAACCTTTGCTTGTCCTCAAGCAATTCAGTTGATAGACTGAAAGTGATAAAGAAAAACTTTTACAAACTCTGTTTGCTCTTGTTGTTGTAACATGAAAAGTCAGCATTCAAGTTTCAGCAAATATTATGAACTAACCATACTCACAATAACACTTAGCTCTCACAATTACTCATATCAATAACATAATCAGCTAGCGAGCCATAATAATAAAACACGGATGACAACACTTTCTCAAAATAATCATAACATGATATAACAAAATGGTATCTCGCTAGCCCTTCTGAGACCGCAAAACAAAAATGCAGAGCATCTTTAAAGATCAAGGACTGACTAAACATTGTAATTCATGGTAAAAGAGATCCAGTCAAGTCATACCCAATATAAACCAATAATAATGAATGCAAATGACAGTGTGCTCTCCAGCGGGTGCTTTTAATAAGAAGGGTGATGACTCAACATAAAAAGTAAATAGTTAGGCCCTTCGCAGAGGGAAGCAAGGATTTGTAGAGGTGCCAGAGCTCGATTTTAAAATAGAGATTGAATAACATTTTGATCGGCATACTTTTGCTGTCAACACAACAACTATGAGATGGTTGTATCTTCCATACTACATGCATTATAGGCAGTTCCCAAACAGAATGGTAAAGGTTTATACTCCCTCAACCACCAACAAAGCATCAATCCATGGCTTGCTCGAAACAACGAGTGCCTCCAAGATACAACAACCCTGGGGGAGTTTTGTTTAATTATTTTGATTTGCTTTGATCGTTTTGGATCATGGGACTGGGCATCCCGGTTACCGGCCCTTTCTCATGAATGAGGAGCGGAGTCCACTCCTCTTGAGAATAAGCCACCTAGCATGGAAGATATAGGCAACCCTAGTTGTAACATGAGCTGCTCGAGCATACAAAACAGAATTTCATTTGAAGGTTTGGAGTTTGGCACATACAAATTTACTTGGAACGGCAGGTAAATACCGCACATAGGTAGGTATAGTGGACTCATATGGAACAACTTTGGGGTTTAAGGAGTTTGGATGCACAAGCAGTATTCCCGCTTAGTACAGGTGAAGGCTAGCAAAAGACTGGGAAGCGGCCAACTGAGAGAGCGACAACAGTCGTAAACATGCATTAAAATTAATTCACACCGAGTACAAGCATGAGTAGGATATAATCCACCATGAACATAAATATCGTGAAGGCTATGTTGATTTGATTCAACTACATGCGTGAACATGTGCCAAGTCGAGTCACTTAATACATTCAAAGGAGGATACCATCCCATCATACCACATCATAATCATTCTAATAGCATGTTGGCACACAAGGTAAAACATTATAACTCATAGCTAATCAAGCATGGCACAAGCAACTATAATCTCTAAATGTCATTGCAAATATGTTTACTTCATAATAGCTGACTCAGGAACTATGAATCATCATATTTACAAAAACAAGAGAGGTCGAGTTCATACCAGCTTTTCTCATCCCAATAAATCCATCATATATCGTCATTATTGCCTTTCACTTGCACGACCGAACGATGTGTATAATAATAAGAGTGCACGTGCATTGGACTAAGCTGGAATCTGCAAGCATTCAACCCAAGAGAGAAGACAGGGTAATATGGGCTCTAAGTTAAATAAACAATCATCCATATAAAAGCCACTAAGAATTTTCAATATGGTCTTCTCGACCACCAAGGGAAAGAAAAGAAAATAAAACTATTTACACGGGAATGCTCCCAACAAGTAAAAGAAGAACAAGAAATCTTTTGGGGTTTTCATTTTAATTCTACTACAAGCATAGAATTTAAACTAACTAATTTTTTGGTTTTTCTTAAGGTTTATCAAACACACAAGAAGAAAACTAGAAAAAGAAATTTAAACTAGCATGGATAAAACAATGAAAGAGTATGAGCACCGACGACTAGTGTGTGAACATGAATGTAAATTCGGCGAGAAATACGTACTCCCCCAAGCTTAGGCTTTTGGCCTAAGTTGTTCTAGTACCAAGGACCGCCGCTACTCTCGCCGGTGTAATGGGAGGTGTAATCAGGATACCACTGGCTGGTCATCTCCGGATCCCACTGGACAGATCATGCACGATAAGGGTCCAGTTCAGGTTCTGGCTCAGGTTCAGGTTCTGGAGTGAAAACTTGGGCTAGATGGTTGTTCACCACTTCCGGCGTGACAAGACGATTTTCTGCAAGTAAATCAAACAACAGAGGCGCATGCAAAATAATAATATCAATGTGTTTCTTATTAAATCTAAGTTTATACAAGAGCATCTTTTCTTCGTTGTCAACAATAAACTTGTGTGCTACCATGCTCTTGTAATCTAAAATGTGAGGATGCAATTTTATCTCATCCTCCTCATGGTGCCTAATGGGTATCTCAAAATATTTAGCAAGACGTGCAGCATAGATACCTCCAAATATGGGACCTTTTGTACGATTCAGGGCTAGCCGTTTAGCAACGACGGCACCCATACTAAAAGTATTGTCCCCAAGCAAAGCATGTTGAAGAATGATAATATCAGGAACGCTCAAATTCCCACTATTTCCATGACCAATCAAGCATCTACTAGCAAATATAGCAAAATAGCGTAAAACAGGAAAGTGTATGCTAGAGACCTTCGACTCGGAGCCCTTCTTTGGCTCCTCTATAGCAATAGTATTAACAAAGCCGCCCACATCATCACGATGGGGTTCATCTAATATTCCCTCATAAGCTATCCTACATACCGCGCAAAAATGACGTAAAGACATTTATTTGAATTCATCATATAAATGAAATGATACTTCAGGCGTTGACTTTTTAGGATAATAATAAAAGTTTTGCACGAAAGTATTGGTAAGTAAGAGATACTGATCGATTCGGTCGTTGATGAAACCGGTGAGGCCTGCAGTCTCGACTAAAGCATAAAAGTCTTCATGAATTCCAGCTTCTTTCAAGAAATCCTCGCATGGCCATTCACACGACCGTACTTCCGCTAAGCGAGGGAGATTATACTTGTCTTCTTCCTTCTCTTTGGCTTGTTTTTCCTGAGAGCTTTGGCTAGAAGAGCCTTTAAAGAGCCTCCTTAACATTTTCTGAAAATTTCTGAAATTTTAGTAACTTCAAAATAAAAGTGAATAAAACTAAATAAGATTGATGGCAACTACTCCTACAAGTGCCTAGAGCCTATATCATGCATTCGAATTGCTTGGGACCTCAAAAATTTAACATGCAAGCTCAAGAACATGGTCACCTAAGCAGCAAAAATTTGTAATGAATAAAGCACTAGAACAAAAACTAATTGGACCAATGGAGGAGTCACATACCAAGCAACAATCTCCCAAAGCAGTATTGTGAATGGAGCTTTGAGCTAAGAGATCGAAAATCGCAGCAAAACGAGCTAGAACTCGTGCTTGAGCTGGATGGGGATTTTTTTGGGTAGAAGATGAAGTGTGTGGGTGCTGGCATAAGTGGAGGGGAGCCACCAGGGGCCCACGAGATAGGGGGCGCGCCCTACAGGGGGGGCACACCCTCCTCTCTCGTGGCCTGGTGCTTGCCCCTCCTGCAGTGTTTTCAGTGCCTAAAATCCTCAAATATTCCAGAAAAAATCATACTAAATTTGCAGGGCATTTGGAGCACTTTTATTTTCGGACTATTTTTTAATGCACGGATAATTCAGAAAACAGACAGATAATACTATTTTTTCTTTATTTATTCTAAATAACATAAAGTAAAAAGAGGGTACATAAGGTTGTGCCTTCTAGTTTCATCCATCTCGTGATCATCAAAATGAACCCGCTAACAATGTTGATCAAGTCTTGTTAACAAACTCATTTCGAATAACACGGAACCGGAGAAATTTCGAATAGCACTAAGTTACCTCAACGGGGATATGAAAATCCCCAACAATAAGAATATCATATTTTTTCTTGACAGTAGGAAGAGGAAATTCAAAACCTCCAAAAATGATAGTTGGAACTTTTTCAATAGAATTGATGCTATGAACGTGAGATTGTTTCCTCGAAAATTGTACCGTATGCTCATTACCATTAACATGAAAAGTGACATTGCCTTTGTTGCAATCAATAACAGCTCCTGGAGTATTAAGAAAAGGTCTACCAAGGATAATAGACATACTATCGTCCTCGGGAATATCAAGAATAACAAAGTCCGTTAAGATAGTGACATTTGCAACCACAACAGGCACATCCTCACAAACATTGACAGGTATAGCAGTTGATTTATCAGCCATTTGCAAAGATATTTCAGTAGGTGTCAACTTATTCAATTGAAGTCTACGATATAAAGAGAGAGGCATAACACTAACACCGGCTCCAAGATCACATAAAGCGGTTCTAACACTATTTCTTTTAATGGAGCATGGTATAGTTGGCACACCCGGATCTCCAAGTTTCTTTGGTATTCCACCCTTAAAAGTGTAATTAGCAAGCATGGTGGAAATTTCAGCTTCAGGTTTCTTTCTTTTATTTGTAATGATATCCTTCATATACTTAGCATAAGGATTTACTTTCAACATATCAGTTAAGCGCATACGTAATAAAATAGGTCTAATCATTTCGGCAAAGCGTTCAAAATCCTCATCATCCTTTGACTTGGATGGTTTAGGAGGAAAGGGCACGGGTTTCTGAACCCATGGATCTCTTTCTTTACCGTGCTTCCTAGCAACAAAATCTTTCTTATCATAATGTTGATTCTTTGATTGTGGATTATCAAGATCAACAGCAGGTTTAATCTCTACATCATTGTTTTTGCTAGGTTGAGCATTAACATGAACATTGTCATTAACATTATCACTAGGTTCATGTTCATCACCTGATTGAGTTTCAGCATCAGAAATAGAAATATCATTGGGATTCTCAGGTGTGTCTACAGTAGGTTCACTAGAAGCATGCAAGGTTCTATCGTCTTTCTTTTTCTTCTTCTTAGAAGAACTAGGTGCCTCTACATTATTTCTCTAAGAATCTTGCTCGATTCTCTTAGGGTGGCCTTCAAGATACAAAGGTTCCTGAGTAATTCTACCAGTTCTAGTAGCCACTCTAACAGCGAAGGCATTTTTATTATTTAATTCATCAAGCAGATCATTTTGAGCTTTGAGTACTTGCTCAGCTTGAGTAGCAACCATATAAGCATATTTGCTAACGCGGTGAAGTTCATCCTTAACTCTAGCCAGATTATCGCCTAAGCGTCCTATCTCGAAAGCATTATTCTTTAACTCTCTACCAACATAAGCATTAAAACTTTCTTGTCTAGCCATAAAGTCATCAAATTCATCTAAGCACGGGCTATGAAATTTAGTAGAGGGTATTTCAACTTTATCATATCTATAGAGAGAATTTACCTTTACTACCTGTGTCGGGTTATCGAGACAATGTGGTTCTTCAGGCGGTAAATTAAGACCATGTATTTCTTCAATAGGTGGTAAATTCTTAACATCTTTAGCTTTAATACCTTTTTCTTTCATTGATTTCTTTGCCTCTTGCATATCTTCAGGACTGAGAAATAAAACACCTCTCTTCTTCGGAGTGGGTTTAGGAATAGGCTCAGGAGTTGGCTCAATTGGTTCAGGAATTACTTCAGGAACTGACTCAGGAAGAGTCCAATTATTTTCATTAGTCAACATATTATTCAATAGTATTTCAGCTTCGCCGACTGTTCTTTCCCTGAAAACACAACCAGCACAACTATCCAAGTAGTCCTTGGAAGCATCGGTTAGTCCATTATAAAAGATATCAAGTATTTATTTTTCTTAAGAGGATGATCAGGCAAAGCATTAAGTAATCGGAGAAGCCTCCCCCAAGCTTGTGGGAGACTCTCTTCTTTAATTTGCACAAAATTATAGATTTCCCGCAAGGCAGCTTGTTTCTTATGAGCAGGGAAATATTTAGCAAGTAATAAATCATATCCTGGGGACTATGCACACAACCAGGAGCAAGAGAATTATACCAAGTCTTAGCATCACCCTTTAATGAGAACGGAAATATCTTAAGGATATATAAATAGCGATACTTCTCACCATAGGTAAACAGGTTAGCTATATCATTCAACTTGGTAAGATGTGCCACAACAGTTTCAGATTCAAGGCCATATAAAGGATCAGATTCAACTAAAGTAATAATCTCAGGATCAACGGAGAATTCATAATCCTTATCAGTAACACAGATAGGTGAAGTAGCAAAAGCAGGATCGGGTTTTATTCTAGCATTAAGAGACTGCTGCTTCCATTTAGCTAATAATTTCTTAAGATCATTTCTATCATTGCAAGCAAGAATTTCCATAGCAGTTGCTTCATTCATAACATAACCCTTAGGAACAACATGTAATACATAATCATTGGGGGTGAAAGTGTTAGTTATCGACTAGAGGGGGGGTGAATAGGCGATTTTTATGAAAGTCTTCTAAACGTGGAGGTTTCGAGACAAACAATAGAATTTCCCTAATTGATATGCAGCGGAAGATAAACTACAACAAGCAAACCATAGTCGAGTATGCTGTAATGTGAAAGTACAAAGACTAATAGCAGCTTAGTAGTAAGGATCAGGATGGAAGATAGTATGAAGCCAAACAACTATAGTAGTCAAGCAATGAAGTCGAACTGGTATGGCAAACAGGCAATGACTTCACGAAGACAAACTCTAAGTAAAGGAAGGGAGAGTATAGAACTAGTCACTTGTTGAGACATAGGATTTGTTGGACCAGTTCCAGTTGCTGTGACAACTGTACGTCTGGTTAGGGAGGCTGAGATTTAACTCAAAAGACCGCGTCTTCACCTTATTCCCCTTGAGCTAAGGACACACAGTCCTCGCCCAATCACTCTGGTAAGTCTTCAAGGTAGACTTCCAAACCTTCACAGACTTCGTTCACCGGCGATCCACAATGACTCTTGGATGCTCAGAACGTGACGCCTAACCGTCTGGAGGATTCATAGTCCTTAAGTGTAATAAGTCTTCAGGTCACGCAGACAGAAAGACTTCAGTGAAGCCTAACACTCTTTGGCTCTGGGTGTTTGGGCTTTGTCCTCGCAAGGATTTCTCTCTCTCTCAAAGGCTTCGAGGTGGGTTGCTCTCAAACGACAAAAGCCGTGCACTAACTCCGAGCAGCCACCAATTTATGGTGTAGGGGGTGGGCTATTTATAGCCACTAGGCAACCTGACCTGATATGTCCGAAATGACCCTGGGTCACTAAGGAACTGACGCGTGTTCCAACGGTCAGATTTCAAACACACACGGCAACTTTACTTGGGCTACAAGCAAAGCTGACTCATCCAGCTCTGGATAAGATTTGCTCTCATTGTCTTCGCTCGAAGACATAGGATTTGGGTTGAGCATCACTTCAGTCATTCTGACTTTGTTCACTTGGACCCCACTTAACAGTACGGTGGTTCCTATGACTCAACAAAGAAGAAAAAGGAAACAACAAAACAACACAGTCTTCGCGCTCCATAGTCTTCACTCAATGTCTTCTCATGTCATAGTCTTCAATATGAATACCTTCATATACCACCATTGTCTTCAATGTCTTCATACATTTTTAGGGGTCATCTCCGGTAGGTAAACCGAATCAATGAGGGACACTACCGGTGTTATCCTGCAATTCTCACAAACACATTAGTCCCTCAACCAAATTTGTCCTCAATACTCCAAAACCAACTAGGGGTGGCATCAGATGCACTTACAATCTCCCACTTTTTGGTGATTGATGACAAACTGGTTGAAGTTTTCAACGGGGATAAAATATGTGAAATTGTAAAGGATAGGGTATTATCTTCATAGGTGGCAAGGGCTCCCCCTGAAGATGTGCATATAAGTATTTTGCTTTTGGAATGCAAATGCACATGGCATGTTGTACTTGTCGAGATCCTCTTCAACTTATGAAGATAATTCATCATGCATGAAATGATATAACTAAGAGAATGACATGCGTAATGAAAAATGGACGTCTGGAGAATGATCTAAGTGCGGAAGTTATCATCGCACATGCGGAATTTATCATCGCATCACAGAAAAGCAAATAAGTAGCAGACGACCATCAGGTTTAAGTGTTACAACTCAAAGAACCAAATGTATCAAAAGCGAGAGTTGTAAAGACTAGGCAAAATATAAAGCAACCGCCCATATGAACCCACTTGAAGACTATCAAACCCATATGCTTCTCCCCCTTTTGTCAGTAAGGACCAAAAAGGTTTGAAGACATAGAGCACCTACTCGCTTTCATCTGGAGAAGGTGAAGCAGCAGGGTTGTCGTTGTTGTTTGGCGGTGCAGACGAACTTGGTGCAGTTTCGATGCGTGCAGAAGTAGGGGGCGGTGAAGTAGCATCGGCTTCATCATCGATCACTCTGGCATTCAAAGTTGCCGCGGAGGAAGAATAGTCAGAGTCTTCAAGGGATGGAGTTCGACGTAGGACAGCATTCCGTGGAGGAGTGGAGTCAAACTTGAATCTTTCCGTGAAGCCATCGTCTTGAAGATCTGCTTCAGCACTGAGCAGTGTCAAACTTTTCCATGATCGACGACAGGTCTCGTGAGTGACAAAAGCATTCTTTGTGGCAAGATTTTGAATGCGGTAGACGTCCACCAAGAGGCTTTGCATCTGTCGCTTGAGCCAAAAGTGATGCTTATCTTGTTTCTGATGCAAGGCCACAAGAAGTTATCGGTCATTTAGGACACGAGAGCGCTTTCGAGGCCTTTGGGCTATTGTGCTCTCAGTAGCTTCAATTTGCGCACGGTGAGGCATACGAGTGTTCCCAGCCATTGGATAGACACGAGATACTGCTTGGACGCCTTCCATGGGTTGAGACAAGCTATGATGATCTGCATATTGAAGACAAAGTGGAGTTTTGGCAGGCTCAGGGTATATGGCTTCAACTGACATATCAACCTCGGGTAGAAAGATCAGATGATTGCGAGCAGAGGGCTGATAGTTGACAGCAGAGTGTAGCTTGATGAGGCGCATGACCCATGGAGCATAGAATTTCAGGCCAAAAAGGTCAGAACCAGATGCAGCCAGTTGCCGGATGAAGAATTCTTGTGTATTGAAGCTGATGCCATTGAGGATGTAAAAGACCAATGTCTTCATGGCTCCTTCAAGTTTTGCAGATGACGAATGCCCTTTGATAGGCCATAGAGTTCGCCTGATGATGTGATATATGGTGCGAGGCAGATACTCAAGGTCATCAACAAAGAACTCCGTTGGGTATTCAGCGTCAGGTGGCAAAGGCTTCATCATGCTCAACATCTCACTCATGTTGGGTTCTGGCTTATGGAAGATGCTCTCCAGTGCATTGCGGTGGAGTTGACAATTAGGTTCGAACAGCTCTCCGGGAGTGGGTAGGCCTGTAAGCTCAATGACGTCAAGAGCTTTGGCTTCATGATGAACATTTCCGGTCATCCACTCGAGAACCCATGTCTTCGTATCTCTGTAGTAGCCGCGAATGTGGAGGGTAGCATAGAATTGAAGCAAAAGTTCCTCATTCCAATGTTCTTTGTCTGTCACAAAGCTGAGCAGACCTGCATCGCGAAAGCAGTCAAGTGCTTCTTCTAAGCATGGCAGTCCTGCAATGGCTTCAGTGTCGAGGCGCATATGAGGGAAAATGCACCTTTGATCATACAGAACGCAGGAGTAGTAGCTTCGCTGTTGATAGCTCCAGAAACGATCTGGGAACCTTGGCAGTCTTGGCTTTGGTTTCTGGACCAGAGGCCTATGCCCAATATGATATTCAAACTGAGGACCAGAGGCATGAGGCGGAGGGACGAACGGGCCATCCGACAAAGGACTAATCGACCATAGTTGTAGGCTTGCTCAATTGTGTAGGGCCTTGGTGGCGTAACAGGAGCAGTGGCAACAACATTGGCTTCAGGTTGCACAACAGGGGCTTCAGGTTGCACAGCAGGGGCTTCAGGAGCATTTGTATCATTGGCTTCAGGCACATTGGTAGGTGCAGGCTCCACATTGGCTTCAGCCATGACTACGTCATTGGCTTCATTTGTGTTGGTGGTGGCAGCCTCAAGATTTTCAACCTCCACTTGATGAGCTGGAGGGTCGGGCACTGTCATGTTCACTTCAGGAACAACTTCTTCTGCAATGGGGGCAGTAGGGACACGTTCTTGTACTGGGTTGTCATCGGCTGATGCAGCAGGATTGTCTTCAGCAGCTTTGGCTTCAGACTCGAAGACATTCACAGTCGGAGTGGCTTCTGGAAACACTTCTCGTGCAACAGATTGGTGGTGCACTTTTCCTTCTGGAACGCTCGAAAGAGGAACTTGTGGCCTTGGTCCTTGCGAAGCTCATGGAATGTCATGGCGCCTTTGGAGATGGAGTTGGCTGGGCCTCAAGGTCTTCCTCTTCATCTTGGACAGGTGGTGTGACTTGTTGTTGTTGGGGAGTACTCGGGGAGTCTTGTTGTTGTGGGTGATCAGCCCATGATGCATCATGAGTCAGAGGACGACCAATGCTGATGAGTTCGCTGTTCGTGGGAACAGGCGATGATACCAGGTTGTGTTCGATCGGAGGAAGAATGTCATCATCTTCAACATTTTCATGGTGACCAATGTCTTCAGCAGTGATGGGATCAACTACTGAAATGTCTTCACCAGAGACACGCAAGATAAGCATCAACACCACCATGATCACAGGAGCACATATATAAAGCAAGTACACATGGGCAGCTACTGACAGACCCTAGAACCGCATGAATTTATCACCAGAGAGCTCCAGTAGAAGTTGATGCTTGGTTGCAGCAACTAGTAGAGCCCCACATCCAACCCAAATCATGGCCAAGGCCATGCAGGAGATACACTAGAGAAGAAGGAACGGGGAGGAGCTCACCAGAGGGAGGTTGTAGCTATAGCGGAGGCTCAGCCACTGGTGTGACCATCACCACATCCAGGAGAGGGTCTGGAAGCCGCCGAAGCACTCTGCGGCGACCAGGGCAAGCGTCCGGGCACAAGGGCGCCACCCGTGGACATCACCACACGACATCTCCGGCCTCGCCCTGTTTCAAGAAATATTTAGAACAACTTTGTCAGACTCGATCAATTCTGAAGAAACCACCTTCGTCATCAGACACATACATACATACAGGAAGCAAAAGAAGAAGAAACAGAGCAGGGACCTGGTCGATCATGGGCATGAGTACTAACTATACTATAGAAGCAACAGAAGCACATGTATATATCCTATTTCTTCCACAAAGCAGGGACCTGGTCCAATATACAAGTTATCATGGTCTATTAGCATTCGCAACAGACTAAATCGAGCACCCTGGTATGAGCAAAATGCATTACCATTTTTGTTAATAAATATGCATCATGTTCGGGTACTGGTCATGCTATTGAAGCTGATCATTGCGACTAACACCAGCACGGTGCTAATGGACATACTGCTAGTACCGACATGCACACAACACAAGACAACTACCAAGCATCCAACATCAGTGTCTTATCTCCTCTAAAAGTGCAACCTTATTTTGCATCTACACTAGCCCCTAATCGTCCAACAATTTACAGTAATTTGAGGAGTATTTGCTAGGATCATGATGACAATTTTAGATTAAATTGCAGTGTTTGTCATCCACAGTTGTATGGTTCTATCTAGGATTACATAAAAACAGAGAAAACAGGGAGCTAACCAGCATCCACGACTATATAACATACTGGCATTAGTGTTGACTTAACCAGGTATAATATTTTTTCCCTGTAAACCAACCAAGTATAGTATGACACCAATAAATATGGAACAAGATCAATTGATAGTTACTTTCCTATTCTTAAACTTCTCATTATGTATTATGCATCATTGGACTCAACCTACATCCCTGAGTGAAAAAACATAAACCAAGATCTTCAACAACAATGGTATCACCATCTTATCCTAAGAAATCGTATTTCAGTAGAGGTGTATGTGTTTATTAACGTGACTTGGCACACCATATATGCAAATCAACCAGAATTTTACCTGCCCCTGGTGGCGCCAGAGATGGATGCTTCTGCTGCTGGCCTTCACCGCCCCTGACGCTGCTGCTCATGGATGGAAACCGCATCGCGTTAGGGAAGAGGATGGAAGGGAATGCAATGGAAGAAGAAATCGAAAAGGAGAGGACAGGAGAGGGGGCTGACCGTCGGGGTTCTCCATGGCGTCGGCGTCGGGGCAGCCTTCCCGTCCATGCCATGGCGGCCCGGAGCGCGAGCAACGACGACGTGCTGGATGGATCTGGTAGCGAGAGGAGACGAGGTGAGGAAGAGAGGATCTGGTAGGGATAGGAGACGAGGTGAGGAAGAGAGGGGACCAACCTTAGTCGCCGGAGACACGCCGACGACGCGGTGGACCAAACCATATCCACAGGAGACGGTCATGCGTGGCCGTTGGAGCACGCGAGCAGCGGATCTGGGAGGAGCGCGAGGCCGCCGCCACCCCTCCCCCGCTGCAGGGCCGGGTGCGGGTCACCTCCCACGAAAGGAGACAGAGACGGAGCCGGCGCGGACATGGATGGGACTCGGACGTGCGGCGGAGGTGGTTGCCGAGGCGGGCGCGAAGACGGGGTGGGTCGCCGGGATTCTTGGCGTGGTGGAGGCGCCGTGAGGAGGGGAGGAGGAGAGGGCGAGGGAAGGAGGGCGCCGCCGCCAGCGACGGGAAGCGAGAGAGAGAGGGAGGCGGCGTCGATCTGGATCGAGGAGAGAGAGAGAGGGAGGCGGCGTCGATCTGGATCAGGGAAAGAGAGAGGGGGAGGCGGCGGGCGGGAGGGAGAGGGGGAGGGGGAGGAGAGGTGAGTGAGGTAGGGTTTGGTGCGGTGGGTTTCTTCAGATGGATAAACGGTTGGATTGCTAGTAATGGATGGATGGATGTCTTCCATGTCATCGATCCATGTGACAGATGGTTCCAGCAATCACAATCTAGCATATGTAATTGTGCCTTTTCTCTTTTGTTTCTTTTATATTTTTTACCCTCTTATTTCGGGTAAACACTCAACATATTAGCCTCATGTTGTATGTTTAAATGACCTAATATTGTGCACATATGTGTATCTTAGGATTTCATGCAATGATGATTTTGTGGTCTTCATTTGCATTGCACACAAAAATCAATTTTCCATTTTTCGAGTGCCCGATATGAGTTTTTTTGTGAAGGACCTACCATATATTTGTTGCAAAATTGGACCAAATCAATTTTCTAAAATACTAGGCCATATTTAATGCACAATTGACCAAATGGTTGGGTGTAAAAAGTTTTGATCCACCTCTGGTGAAAAAGACAAATTCCCGCCGATTCCGCAGGAAGCGGGTCAAATTTGAACTTTAGCTACCTCGTAGTTTGCTCTTTATGTTTTCCAAAAATCATTTCTAGGTACATAAGTATCTATTTAATCAGAGAAACACCAAAAAAATTCCAAGATTCAACAACTAGCTAGGAACGGTCATTCCCGCCGTTTTGACCGCATTTTGAAACGGGCATAAAAAATTCAAAAAAAATCAAAAAAATGGAAAACCTTCGCATTGTGTCATTATATGTGACCAAGTTATCAGAAAAATTAATAAACTTGTAATACGGCAATTCTTTTAAAAAAGTGTTCTCAGAAAAGAGCTATCATGTGTGAAGATTCATGGCTTTCAAGCCAAATGATCAATCTTATGGCCACATTCATGGCATAGTTTGTTCAAATGATCTCATATCGTGTACAAGGGGGCATCTTGGAATAGAAAACAATGTTGCCTAAGGTAGTTTTCATTTTCTTTGGACGAAAAATTCATTTTCTATTTATTCGAGTGCCCGAAATGAGTTTTTTTGTGAAGGACCTACCATATATTTGTTGCAAAATTGGACCAGATCAATTTTATAAAATACTAGGCCATATTTAATGCACAATTGACCAAATGGTTGGGTTTAAAAAGTTTTGGTCCACCTCTAGTGAAAAAAGACAAATTCCCGCCAATTCAGCAGGAAGTGGGTCAAATTTAAACTATAGCTACCTCGTAGTTTGCTCTTTATTTTTTCCAAACATCATTTCTAAGTTCATAAGTATCTATTTAATCAGAGAAACACCAAAAAAATTCCAAGATTCAACCACTAGCTAGGAACGGTCATTCCCGCCGTTTTGACCGCATTTTGAAACGGGCATAAAAAGTTCAAAAAAAATCAAAAAATTGGAAAACCTTCGCATTGTTTCATCATATGTGGCCAAGTTACCAGCAAAAATGAGCTATCAAGTGTAAAGATTCATGGCTTTCAAGCCAAATGATTAATCTTATGGACACATTCATGGCATAGTTTGTTCAAATGATCTCGTATCGTGCACAAGGGGGCATATTGGAATGGCAAACAATGTTGCCTAAGGAAGTTTTCATTTTCTTTGCACGAAAAATTTATTTTCCATTTTTCGAGTGCCCGAAATGAGGTTTTTTATGAAGGGCCTACCATATATTTGTTGCAAAATTGTACCTAATCAATTTTCTAAAATACTAGGACATATTTAATGCACAATTGTCCAAATGGTTGGGTGTAAAAAGCTTTGATCCACCTCTGGTGAAAAAGACAAATTCCCGTCGATTCAGTAGGAAGCGGGTCAAATTTGAACTGTAGCTACCTCGTAGTTTGCTCTTTATTTTTTCTAAAAATCATTTCTAAGTACATAAGTATCTAATTAATCAGAGAAACACCAAAAAAATTCCAAGATTCAACCATTAGCTAGGAACGGTCATTCCAGCCGTTTTGACCGCATTTTGAAACGGGCATAAAAAATAAAAAAAATAAAAAAATTGGAAAAGCTCCGCATTGTGTCATTATATGTGACCAAGTTTCCAGAAAAAATAATAAACTTGTAATACGGTAATTATTTAAAAAAAATGTTCTCAGAAATGAGCTATCATGTGTAAAGATTCATGGCTTTCAAGCCAAATGACCAATCTTATGGCCACATTCATGGCACAGTTTGGTCAAATGACCTCATATCGTGCACAAGGGCGCATTTTGGAATGACAAACAATGTTGCCTAAGGAAGTTTTCATTTTCTTTGCACGAAAAATTCATTTTCCATTTTTTTGAGTGCCCAAAATGAGTTTTTTTGTGAAGGACCTACCATATATTTGTTGTAAAATTGGACCTAATCAATTTTATAAAATACTAGGCCATATATAATGCACAATTGACAAAATGGTTGGGTGTCAAAAGTTTTGATCCACCTCTGGTGAAAAAGACAAATTCCTGCAAATTTAGTAGGAAGCGGTTCAAATTTGAACTGCAGTTGCCTCATAGTTTGCTATTTATTTTTTCCAAAAATCATTTCTAGTTACAAAAGTACCTATTTAATCATAAATACATGGTTTGGTGGCGATACGTCGAGGTTTGGACGGTGGCCGAGGGCCCCAACTCTAGAGCGTGTAAACTCGCATGCCCGCCGCGTGGTCACCGCGTGACCGTGGCGTCACCATGTGTTCTGGGCGGCCTAGGCATGTCAAGTGGGTTGGGCACTCCCCAGGTAGGTGCTAGGAAGAAAATAACAAACATAAGATTCTCACGAGGAGACCCATCGATGCTCAAACATGAATAAGCAGCCAAGTGTTTGATTAGCGGTACGGGAAATGCACATGGCTAATGTGCGTGAGCTTTGGCTGAGGATGATCAGTTACTAAGAAGACCGTCTTCACAAATTTTTAGCTCAAAAGGAGGACCCTAGGTGGTACTTGCTTTGCAAAGTACCAAACTGGACATAAATACGAATGTTGAAGCTGGGCTCAAAGTAATGAATGGATTGAGCTGGCATTTGGTGGAGGATGGTTATTTGGGCATGGGAAAGCATTGTAGAAAATGGATACTATTTGGACATGCCAAAGTGGTACTTCCTTCACAAAGTGCTGCTCTGAACAGAATAGGAAAATGAATATTGTTGAGTTATATTTGAACAAGGCAAGGAATGTTTTTGACATATTTGATGAAGATATGATCCAAACAATTTATGAGAATTTTTTAGAAATTTTTGGAATAACAGAAATATAGGTTGCTTCACAACATAGGGCAAAAATTGACACATGGACATGACACATAGGCAAAACTGATGAGATGGCGCCTAGTCATCACAACCCACCATAATCTACAAGGCTATGACCATCTATATTGGTCGTTAACAACTAGAAATATCGGACCAGCACTGTTTGCTTTATGACCATTTCGTGTAAGGAAATTACGACCTTTCTAACCAAAATGGTCGCAATGGTTTAGTGTTTGGAGCCCCCCGAACAGCTTTTGACCAATAGATCTATGACCAATTCTTCCAGGGTCACTGACAGAAGGTCACTAGTTGACATATTTCTTGTAGTGCCACCCCGCGCCGCCTCGACGCCATGCCGCCATGCCTTCCACCGCCGTCATGGTCACCTCCCAGCAACGCCCGACGCCGTCGCCGCCCTTCGTCGCCGACAGTCTGCCCGAGCTCGCGCCGTCGATGCCGTCGCCGCCCTCTGCTGCCTCGTCGACGCCAAGCCCGCCCTGCCTCGAAACGCACGCCGGGCGGCGCGCCGCCTCCACCACGACGCGCCTGCCCCGACCACGTCGTCGCCGCCTAACTGCCTCGACCACGCCGCCATCGCCTCTGCCCCGCCGGCCCTGCCCCGACCACGCCGCCGTCGCCTCTGCCGCTGCCCTGACCACGCTGCCGTCTGCCCCCTTCCTCCCTGTTTATATGTCCTTTTTTAGTTCTTTTGTTTTTTGCATTTTTATAAAAATGTATATATGTATGTATATATGTTCACTGTGTATATATATGTTCATGTATATATGCAAAAGATAGATTTTTAGAAAAGTTAGGATTTTTTCTGTTCATAGATTTTTTTGGTGATATTAATTATTGTAGAATATGCAAATGTTTGTATATTCATATGAACAATGCATTAGGCAAAACCTTTACTTTTTTCAAATTTTCTATTTGAACATTAAAAAAAAGCAATACTAAAAGAATGAGAGGAAAAAGGAAAATAAGAAGAGGAAGAAAGGAGGAGAAGAGGAGAAATAAATAAGAAGAGGAAAAAGAAGAAAAAGAATATTCTATTTTTTCTTCCTGTCCTCTATTCCTTTCTTCTTCTCCTCTTTTTTTTCTTTTTTTTTCTTCGATCTTCTCCTCTATTCCTTTCTTCTTCTCCTCTTTTTATTTCTTCTTCGTTTTCTTATGTTTTATCGGGTTTGTCGTCGTTGATATACCCCTCCCGATAACTTCAACACGAGGGGGGGTCGATATACCCCCTCCCTGATAATATTATTTTCCCGTGTATGTATGTCGTCGTTGTCGATATTACCATCTCTCGACTGTGATAACTTATACCAAAACTCTCGAGGACACCCAAATCCTAGAAAAAACGATGTCGGTCTCCTACCCCCTCCCGCCGCGCCCCTACCCGACAAACTCTCTCGAGGCCACCCCCTCTCGCTCGACCAAAACCTCTCGACGACACCCAAACCCTAGAAAAAAACGATGTCGGTCTCCTACCCCTCCCGCCGCGCCCCTACCCTTGAAGCGTTGCTGAGGCCACCCCAAACCCGGAATAAGCTCGGTCTACGTTTGCCACTAATATATCCACGTGTTGTCATGTTTGTGTAATAATTGCCATGTTGTAATATTTGCAGAAAAAATGGAGCACATACGAGACGAGGAAACAGAAGAGGTGTTGGGGGACATAATCTTAGCCGGAGGTGATATCTTGTCGTATCTTAACCACAATGATGGTCTGGAAGAACAGGGTGAAGAAGCAGGCTATGGTGATCGAAGAATGGAGAAGGAAAGACATGATTATGATGGCTCCGGTGACCCAATGATGGTGCAAGAAGGAGAACGTGATGACGGCTCCGGTGACCGAACCGAGTCTGGCCAGGTATATATATTAGTTAAGCCTGTGCTGACTAGCTAATTGATGCACTCATTGTTTTGGTATATGTACACATATTAATTAACTCTCGGCTTTCTTCTTTTTTCTAGCCCTAAGGATCGAGCACAACTTCGGTAAAGAGACGAGGCCCCAAGAAAAAGTTGCGCTCGGATGAAAGGTTTGAGATCACAGTAATCGCGCGCGACAGCGAACCGATTGAACCCATCCGCACAAAGGATGCATTTGCTGCTCAGTGCGGGGTTCTTGTTAGGGACAAGATCCCGATCAGCATCCACCAATGGTATAAGCCTAAGAACGAAGACCCTGAGTTGTCTTATGTTAATGATATGCAGAAAGATGATTTTTGGACTGAGCTGAAGGCAAATTTCACCCTACTGCCAGAGGAGGATCTGGAGAAGCCAGTTAAAGAGCAGTTAATCAAGTCTCATGCTCTTAAGAAGATGGCAGGCCAATTCAGGAGGTGGAAGAATGAGCTGAAAAGGTTAGTCGACAAAGAAGAGACACCAGAATTCATCGGCAAATAAGTGAAGATCAGAGATCACTGGCCCGCATTTGTGGCCCACAAGACATCGGAAAAGAGTAAGAAGATGTCGGTGACAAACAAGCAAAATGCTGTGAAGAAGAAGCTTCACCATCGCACGGGGTCAGGTGGCTACCTCAAAGCCCGGCCTAAGTGGGCCAAGGCTGAGAATGATCTGCTTGATAAAGGGATCAAACCAGACAATGAATCGCCGCACCGTTGCGGACTTGGTTCTTCGGGGCTGGCGGAACCTTGGACCCTGTATCAGGGAAGTGCCTTTGGACGGACGATCAAATGAAAATACCAGTCAAGAGGCTTTGGCACTATATCGATGCAGCGCAGGAAGGGACGTTCGTTCCAGACAGAGAGAACGACGAGCTCACAATGGCCCTCGGGAATCCTGAGCACCCTGGACGGACACGAGGCACACCAGGCTCCATTCCGTGGAAGGTTGGGTTTCCGCGCAGGCGGTTACAAATGCCAAGAGAGGAGGAAGAAAGTGCAGCAGATCGAATCGCAGCGCTGCACGCAAGGGTACTGCGATAGAGGAACGAGAAGCAAATCGCAGCAAACGAATCTGCGGAGCTTCCCGGCTACCCCGCCATCTCAGCGGAGAAGCAGCGTGGCTTCCACCGAGCTGCTTCAGCCGGAGCATGTCTTGACGGCTCCTGCTAGCTACCCCGTGGATGCTATCACGGAGTCTCAAAATTTCCACCTTATGACGCAATGGCAGAACTTAAAAGTCAAGGCGGCTGTCGGCTCTGTTCGACCTTCTGAACCCGGCGCAACATTTCACTGTCGTCCGACTCCAGAAGGATATGCTAGGGTGACAGTGGACGAAATAACGGAGGGATTTGAGGACCTCCAGCTTGACCACCCTACCAGTGAAGGGGAGACTCGGCTGGGTTCTGCTCTGAAGACTCCATGCCTATGGCGGAAGGAGTTCATCAACCTTCTGAACTGGACGCCTCCGCCTCCTCCTCCTACTCCGGCGAGTCAGGGCACTCCGCCTCCTCCACCGCCTCCTCCTCCGGCGAGTGACGATCAGGGCACTCAGCCTCCTTCTTCGGCGTGTGGTGGCACTCCGCCTCCTTGTCCGCCTGCGCTGGCGCACCCGAGCAGCCAACAGCCTCCTCCTTCTCCGCCTCGCCAGCAAGGGCGGAAGAGACCCGCCGCCGTCCCGGCTGCTCCGGCGCGGCGTAGTCCTTCTCCTCCGCCTCGTAAACAAGCACGGAAGAAGACAGATGCCGCAGCCGCTCCGTCTGCTCCGGCGTCTAGCAGTACAGCCAGAGGTGGGAGGCAATACAGATATGGTCCACCTCTCAAGCCTCTAGAGAAGTTACCGTACAAGAGGACCGAGGAGGAAAACGCGAAGATCATGCGGACCGAAGTGGATGACTTCTTTGAAGGGTTAAAAGCAAAGAGACATCCACCTCCGGAGGACAAGGTAGATCCGGTGAAAGCAAAGCGCACTATCGATGCCCTGAGGAAACCACCAAAGTCTCCACCGAAAACCAACTATGAGCGCATTACTGAAAAGACATATCTCGAAGCGGAGCGGTCGGGAAGTACAGTCAGACATCAAAGGTCAAAAGAACGAGCAGCTGCGGAAAAAATTGTCCAGCTCGGCGAACAAGCAAATCAATCGTGCCCCCCGCTCAATGTGTCTAGCGACATCATCGCTAATGCTCCGGGGACAGTGCCCGGTTATAGCAATCTTAGAGATTACCTGCCTGAAGATGTACATTTTGATTTCATGGAGATGGACGAACACAGATACGAGTACGGGAAGCCTCTCGTCAAAGATGAAAAATCTCTTACAACGATGATGCAAAGATTCCATAATTGGTACATGAAAACCTGCAGAGAGTCTGGGGGGACGAATACTTTGTATCTGAGAATTAAAGAGGAGCACGACCTTGTTGGAAATGATATGTTGCCTGTTCCATTTGAGGAGTTCTTCGAGTTCTTCAATCAAAAGGCCCTCGGTAAATTAACGGTCTTTTGCTACTGTCTGTAAGGATTATTTCTATCATTAAGTCTCTGTATATAGCTCAGCTCTTTCATTGCATGTATTTATAATTAATTAACCTCACTATATTATGCAGATTGAAGATCGTCGAGTGCAGAAAACAAGAAATGTATGATATTGGGTTCATTAACACAAATATCATAGATGAATTTCTGGTTACAAAGAACGCCGAAGAGGCCGAGGCCAACTTTCTACAATCATTGATCAAAAATCGAAACAAAGATTTAATACTCTTTTCTTACAACTTCGAGTGAGTGTTACTGTCATGTGCATATTCGGTTTCCCTTATTACTCGAGCGAGGTTATAGTAATTTAATTGATGATTTATGCATGCGTGCGCAGCTTCCACTAAGTTTTTCTGGAGATTAAGCTTGAGCGGGGACTAGTAACCGTCTTAGACTCAAGACGAAAAGATCCCGAAACCTATGCGGACATGACTAAAATGCTCAACAAGTAAGTTCAATCGATCATTATCGCACCATATCGGCAACTTTTTGTTCATTTCCTGATATCTCAAGTAATAATAATTATTTTCTTTGTCTTGCAGGGTTTGGAAACAGTTCAGCGCAGAAGCTCCGGAACTGCCGAAGGAGCTGCGATATACATACCCGAAAGTAAATACTACTAGCTAGCTAGTTGCGCGCGTCTCCCGTTGATTCTATAGCTATACTTTCATCAATGCCATTTATAATGTTTCATTATCAGTTTGATTGACCTCTATTTCTCGTAAAGTGCTTGTGGTAGGAACAAGGGAGTGATTACTGTGGATACTACGTGTGCGAGTTCATCTGCAACGCGAGTAAGAAAAATAAGAGGGGCTACTCTAAAAGACAATATGAAGTGCGTAAGCAATAATATTCACAATTTCATTTTATTACACCATCATTTCTGTTGAGTTTCATTCATATATATGTATTAACCCCCTTCTTCAAATTAGACGTGGCAAATGCGGAATGAACTCCTACCACAAGATCGCATGAAAGCAATTCAAGAGTAATTGGCGGGATTCTTTCTTGACCACGTCATCAATAAAGCCCGAGAGTACCATGTGAAGTTCATTTCAATTGCTAGGGGATTGTAAGAGATCTTACATATTGTATATGTATGTAGCCAGTAGCGTCGGATAGATAATACGAAAACTTGTTGTTCGACCAATCTCTCGGAGAAGGAGAGGTCGATCGATCACTTCTCTCGATATGCATGACGAACTTCTGTACTTAATGGTTTCCTTCATTTTCTTACTAGCTAGCGTGTCGAGGGCCTCTCTATGTATAGTACGTAGCGTCGACCAAGCACGCACATAAGAAAGGACACTTCTCTCTATTAATTAGCTAGCTAACACAATATATGAAACACCTAAATTAACCCCCAAAACCCCAACCCTCCTCCCCCTTTAAAAAAAATAAAATCCCAGCCCTGAAATGTTGACGCGTGGATGCCTTTTGGTCCCGGCACCAACCGGGACCAAAGGCCCTCCTGCTCTGGCTCAGCGACCGCCACGTGAGGCCCATCTGTCCCGGTTCGTGTTCGAACCGGTACTAAAGGTCTAGGGCATTAGAAACGACCCTTTAGTCCCGATTCAAGAACCGGGACAAAAGGCCCTTACCAACCGGGGCGAATGGGGCTTTTTCTACTAGTGTCAGCATGCTTCCACAACTGTAGGAGGGCCCACCACAACACCTGGCGGCATTGATACCCCCCCCCCCTCCCACAGGTACCCCGTCCTGTCCAACCTCTCCATGACACGACGGAAGGAAGGCCCGTGTAGTGAGTTGCCAAGTAGTGGTGTGGAATACCTCCGTCAAAGTGGGGATGTCGTTTAGGATCGACCCTAGCAACCTGAACCTCATCTTGTTCAATTGCACGGAAGAGGCTGCGGCAGCGGCCACGGCACGTCGGGATAGAGAGCTTGTGCAGAAAAGGATGAAGTGCAGGAATAACAGCAAGGTGCTTGTCCGCACGGGAGTGCGTTACGACGAGACGAGCGGCTACGCCATGCAGGGCTGCGTCGCTACGGTCATGCTGGTGCTGGGCACGTCCTCAGGTGAGGCGAACGCAAGCGACTATGAGCAGCTCATCAACGATGGCTTCCTCTTGACATGGGATGGAACTCCTCACCGTGCACCTGGCACCTGCACGTAAGTTCACGCGTCAGATCATCTTTTATTCAAGTACGTAGTTAGGGTTTCACTAATAGAACCAAGCAATCAATCATATTACTCAGTGACCGAGGATAAGACCAGGCCGCGCTGCAGTTCCTTCATCCTGCTGTAGAGATTCTTATCTTTAGAAATATAACAGGACTTTATATATATCAAGAAGTAAAAATATGAGCAGAGATCGCTTTAATGAAATGATATTCACAAATTATTTTTAGAGGTCCAAACTGTTTCATATAATTCTAAAATTTGTTGGTACGTTTTGGGGAAATTTATTGTGTATATTGGATAAAAATATTTGGTAGCAGCTGTTTGTCAGTGGTAAGGTCACTCATCAGATTGTTTTCTCACATCAAACATTTTTATGGCTTGGTAGCAGCATCTTCAGTCGGCAACTTATGTGAGTTAGTTCTAACAATCAGCATCTTGTTTCTGACCCCTTCTCTTTGCTTTGAAGTGGCCAGAACCGTGTGGCCGTGTAGGGTCGCCACTGTAATGACGCCGTGTCGATGCAGTCGTGCTGTCATGGATGACGCGGTCGATGAGGGTCGTCGTGACGCGGTCATTGCCGTCGTCAGGGTCGTGTCTTGCAGAAAGTCTGTCAGAGGACGCTAGGTGTCCATGTTGTGGACAAGGCAGCGGCGGTGTGTCGACGACTATGTTGATGAAGACCACGTGGATGAAGACCTTGACGATGAAGTGTCAGCTATGGCGTCACGGCGGCGCGTCGACGATGTGTCGCTTAAAGACGTCCCTCGCAGCGACGAGATGTCGATGCCGTGTTGTGTCGAAGAAGTAGCCTGGCGTAGTCGTACAACTGGATGTCGTTCGCCTCGATGCAGAGGCGTCGGTGTAGCCGTGCACAGATCGGCGGCGGCGCCATGCAGGTGCAGGAGGGCTCGGTGTAGTCGTTTGATTGGTGCCGGTGTCGATGTAGTTGCAGGTCGGGTCGATGTTATCCGCGTACCGAAAGAAGATGATCCGTGTACGACCGTAGGCACGGCCGACGATCGGAGATCCGATCGATCCAAGCCGCCGGTGCTCCAAGTTCGTGCGTCCGCAGACGCGTACGCCTAGACGTGACTGAAGCTTCATCTGAGTGCATGCACGTACCTCGGACTGCTGGTTGCTTCATGTCCCACGTTGTGGGAGGCTGCGTGCGCATCTGTTGATGGAGTTCTGCGAGTCTGTGCATCCGCCTCCGCGGCAGGCTCGCCATGCCTGGTCCGCGCGAGGGTTGCTGGTCGATCTTGGTCGATGAGAAGAGCGCCACGCATAGCCGTCTCCGTTGGCGTCAATGAGTCAAGCGGGCCGTCGCTTGGAGCAGCGCCTCGCGTAGCCGCGTACGCACACGCTTGATTGGAGCCAACTCCATGACTGCCTGCACGTGCGGGACGGATGATGATGGAGTGCCTGATTGCATTACCTGTTGTGCATCGCTGGATCGAAGCAGCTCTAGGCGTGCTAGAACCATCAGCCTCGAGTAGATCAATGTCCATAGACGCTCGGGCATAGAGGCCATGCATCTGTCGATGCTGTGTCGAAGTTACTTTCCGCGTCGTTGGGAGATCCGCGCAATCGTACGCGATGGAACTCGCCCCCGGAACTACGCCCTCCCGTGATCTGGCGTGCGTTCCCTTCCCAGCTTGTCACCAGAAATTGAGGTCGCCGAATTATTCGGTGGCTAAAAAAAATCTACTAGATGGAATTTTGAGATTGATCTAATCTAAACTAGATAACCGATCTAATATTTGATTGATCGGGTGCCGCGCCCCCGGGAGAGATTAATCTCTCCGGGGGCGGCGAGCTGCGGAAGTGGTGAAAGGTTCTAGGATCGGCGTCGTTGGACAAACCGCTCTGATACCATGTAGAAAATATAGAACCTACAATATTCGTTGCATTGATCTGACAGTTGTGTAGGGTATATATAGGAGTACATGTGAGGGGAGGATTGGAGTACAAGGCAAGTCATTGCTGGTTTAAACCAAATCTATCTTTATCTCTCCTAATCCCTAACTAACACGTTTATACTTTTAACAGTGTTGACCTAATTATCCACGGTAATAGCTCAACCACGACTAAGTAATTGTCTACTGGCACTCTTGATTGGAAAAGCATTACTTTTAACGATTTAGCATGCAAAATGCTGAGAGGAAATATAGAACAGGGATCGTACCATGGCACTTCTCTGCAAGCACAGATAGTCCATCATATCTTTAGTCCACAATCGGCAGTCACACCGCACTGAACTGTTATTTTTCTTCTGAAAAATCATTTCTCAACCAGTCAATTCCGTCGGACTCTACTAGCCCTCCCTCTTCCACAGTACTCCCTCCGTACCATAATATAAACGCTCTTATATTGTGGGATAGAGGGTGTATTTGTTTTTGCATACATCGTCCATGCAATTCAATCGCCATATCTATCTCCTACCTCTTCAATGTCCCAACTAGCATTGCCGCTCTCCATCTTGTGGTGCGAGCACACACGCACGCACGAAATCAAACCAACCCAGCACGATTAGGAAACCCGAGCAAAATAAAGGGTCCCCGTTTACTTCTTCAAACGTCTCTATACACACACAGAGTACGTGCCTGCGTTCTTCCACGTCACCATGCATCGACCCAGTGCGACGAGCGTTCCTCTCCGTCCACATGCATGCTTCGTGCTTGCTGCACCACGAGACGACGCTGGGCGGCGACCTGACTGGCGACCGGCGTGCGGCGTGCGGGAACGTCAGCACGTACGCCACTATCTTGAGTACAGGTTCTGGTTCTGCAGCCTAGAGCCACTGTACTTCGTGGAGACGTATGGGAAACGTTCTCACCCACTAGAACTGTGGGCGTATATACGTGCATCTGCCTGGCATCTCACGGCATTGAAATTGAGAATATTCAAGATGATTCCATAATATCGACCTGTCTGAAAAGTCCTGCACCCACTTGATCTGCAGCCACTTATGTTTTTGTTCTAGGTCTTCCCTTGCCCCGTCAGTTGGGATAGACGTACGACTACTTGCCAAAGGACTCCATTGCTCCATATACATGTCATCCATTCTTTAGCACCATTATCCTCTCTCTCGTATCTCCCCACACCCCATGCATGATCACCGATTCAGTTTGCTCACCTTTTGTTTGTTGCTGACACAAATCCCAAGGTTCCTTGTCCGATGGCTAAGACTTGCTGTTTGTTAGTCTTGGTCGCGGTGTGGTGGCTGCCACTGCTGCTCGTGGTGGCCGAGGACCAGCAGGGGGGAGACTGCTCGGCCATGAAGTGCGGTAACGTCAGCATCTCTCATCCGTTCTGGCTCACCAACAGAGAGACGGGAAGATCCTGCGGTTCTGATCCCTACCCGGATTTCGATGTCGCTTGTACCAACAACTATCCAACTCTACGGAGCTCTATACCCCTCAACAATGGCTTTAGAATCCTCAACATCTCCTATGAGGAACGCAGCTTTCATGCCGTTGATCTTGGCAAGCTGGACGTGGTGCGCGCCGCCGACAAGTGCCGTGTGGTCTTCTATAACACCTCAGTCAAGCTCACCCGGCAGTTCAAGATCGCCCCCATCAACCTGAACCTCATCCTGTACAACTGCACGGAGGAGGTCGGAGCGGCCGCCACGGCACGTCGGGACATAGGGCTGGCGCAGACGAGCATGAGGTGCGGGAACCAGTGGGAGGTGCTTGCCCGCGCGGGAGTACCTCATGACACGACCGGGAACTACGCCGGCTACGCTCTGGAGGGCTGTGCCGCCGTCATCGTGCCGGTGTTTGGCTCGTCGGCCGGTGCGAACGCGAGCGACTACGAGCAGCTCTTCAATGATGGGTTCCTCTTGACATGGGATCCCCCGTTTCATCCCTCTATCCTTCCACGTAAGTTCACTCGTCAAATCATCTTTTAATTAGTTCGTAGGTCAGCTAGGGCGCACGCTGTCTAATTTGCTTAGATTTCCCGTATCGAGCAAGCAATCAATCAAATTGTAACATGCTTGTTTAGTTAGATATTTTACGGATGACCACTTCTCTTTTCTTTGGAGTGGTTAACTAATGCTCAACCACGATTAATTACTGGAGCTCATGATTTGCATTACATTAATACTCCCTCCGTCCCATAATGTAAGACGTTTTTTGACACTACTACTAGTGTCAAAAAACGTCTTACATTATAAGACGGAGGGAGTAACTTATTATGTCAAGAAAGCTGAAATATCAATTCTTAATTAAAAGTGAAATGCTGAGAGAGAAATTTCGTACCATGGTATTGCTGCGTGCAGAGTACAGAGTCTTTGGGTCGTCCATGTTGCTGCTGTCTGTAGCACACTCAGTCCTCGGGTCCTTTTTTTGTCCACGGTTGCCGGTCACATCGCATCACACCATCTTATTAGTGAAGACTTATAGCATGGGATCCGTAGAAATAATTATTTTCTTTTGAAAAATCATCGCTCAGCCAGTCAATTCCTTCGGACTCTGGCTGTCGCCCACCTCCATCTATTTCTCATTGGGGGGAGGCTATCTCACTCGCGCGCTCGCACGGTCGAATTCAAATAGGGGCAGGTTTCCCTGTTTGGCATCTCTACTTTATTCCTGTCTACCACTGCATTGTAGCATTGGAGGAAGGTATGAGTCAAACGCTTGAATTAAGGACGGGGAGAGATTTATTAGAGTAAAGGCACCGGGCCTCATCGTTGAAATCAGGAGGGGGGATTTATTAGGGGGCGGGGGTGGGGGGGGAATCAGAGCCCTATCGGTGAAATCAGGGGCGCAGATTTATTTAGAAGGGGACATATTTATCAGAAGTAAAACGGTAAACGTTTAGGAACGGCTGACCGGCGGAACGCTTGGCCAGTTGCCTTCCTCACGCGCGTACGTCTAGTGCCAGACCCACACACCTTATCCCTTCCAATGGATTTTCCCTCTGTTCTTATCCCCAACACATCGTCACTCCTTCCTTTCTTCTCCGCTCCTCTTCCTCCATTATTCCTGGCAAGAAATTGTGCATCCGACGAGAGCCTGCCACCACACCTCCCCTAGCCATGCTGCTTTCTTCTTCCTCCTCCAGCTAGCGGGAAATAACAAGCGCACATGTGCTGGTGCGAGCGGCGCCGGGGGGATGCGTGGTGAGCGGGGGGGGATGATGGTGTTAGTAAAGCCACGTACCAGAGATGGAAGAGAGGGAGGTAGGTGATGGCAGTGCAGCGCATCACGACTAGGCTAGGGCTTTGGTGCGATTAGCGTCACTATTGATGCGAGCCAAGCATAAGAGTTGCGATGCCGGCGGGGTGCTGGAACCAGCAGTAGTGCATGTTGCAATCGGCAAGAACAAAAGCTGGAACCAACAGCGAGGCGTCCTGCGACTGGCGGCGGGGATGCTGGTGAAAGTTTCAACCGGCATGGAAAAAAGCTTCAACCGTGGAAAATTTCATGAACCGACGTGAAAATAGCTTCAACCGCGGAAACAGCTTCAACCAGTTTGTAATAAAGCTTCAACCGGCAAAGGAGAAACTTCAACCATGGAGTAAAAGCTTCAATGGGCATGGATAAAAAAAACTTCAACCATGAAAAAATCTTCGAGCCACGCAGGAAAAAGCTTCAAGTGGTGTGTGAAAAAGTTTCAAGTGATAAAGGAGGAAGCTTCAGCCATGAAAAAAGCTTCAATGGTCATGGAAAAAGCTTCAAGTGGTGTGTGAAAAAGTTTCAAGTGATAAAGGAGGAAGCTTCAGCCATGAAAAAAGCTTCAACGGTCATGGAAAAAGCTTCAAACCGTAGAAATAGCTACAACCGGCGCCGAAAAAGCTTCAAGGGACATGGCAAAAAGCTTCAACTGGCATGACATGCTGACGATAGTGCGAGAGGCAACATCGGGAGCTATGGCCATGGCATGGCGTCGCTGCATGGGCGTGCTATGACGGCGGCAGCTAATTGCTGCAAACGACGAAAGCATCGAGCGACAACGGCGTTGCTATGAGACGACGACTAGGTGATGCGACGGAAGTCCTATTGGAACCAGCAAGGACGGCTGCTGCGAGGACGGCGACCGGCGGGAGCTGGTGATGCTTCAAGGTCAGGTTTCATGCGTCCATGGCCGTTGTCCAGCAGGAACCGCTGTTCTTTTACCTTTCTTCCCTGCGTGAATTGTGGATCAGATACGATTTTTGTTGAAGGAAAAAAACTGTGAAATGCCTGATTTGACGGTGGGTAATAGCACAATCCGACACACCAGGTACGACCGACCGAACCGTTGCGCCGGTCCGCCGGCTCCTAGCGCTGGCCAAGTAAAACACTGGGTCCCACAACGCATTCAACCATCAACACTTTCCGTGTGGGCATCAAGCATTGCGGCGCTCGCTTGCGAAAGAGTAAATTCCTTCTCATTGCATATATATCGACTACCCAATTCGTCAACAGATCTTCAACCTTTCTAGATGTACCCAACCAGTTTGTTGCTGCTCCTGTGTATATGTTTCGCTTGCATCGCAGACATTAGACCAACCGTGGCAGCCTGCCAACCTGAGCGATGTGGCAACCTGACTGTCTCAACCCTGTTTGGCATCATCACGGGGGCGGAGGAGAACAGGTGCGCCCAACTTGGGTTCAAGGTCCACTGCATGGACGGATTTTTTGTCGAAGAGGACCACCTGCGCGAACAAATTGTCAAAAAGAACCACCTGCAAATCAATTTGACAAAAAGAACCCCTCGCCTGTGACGGCATGTGCGGCAGGCGACATGTGTCACCTGCCGCCACGCTGCGAGGCGGCAGCACTTTACCGCCTGGCAGAATGGGATTTGGCGTTGGCGACGGAACGGCGGCGGCGTGTGGGGCCCGGCCGCCGACGGGCGTGGCGACAGTACTGTATAGCCTGGGCCCCGCCGCCTCGCGGGCTGGCGGCAGCCCTGTTGCGGGGTCCGCGCTGCAGCCGATAAGATGTAGGCATGTACAGGTATTCTGTTGATAGGAAGAGCTGGTCGCTCGGCCAGACGCTAGCCACATAAATCAAAATGGTGACAATGCTTTTGATGCATATATACACATCCGCTAGAGAACAATGCTCTGTGCTGATTTCACAGAGAAAATGATGCCTATCTGCGTGCAACATGCATGTGATCAACCCCTCTTTTTCTTAATTAATCATATCGATCACAATCAGGCCTGATCAAGCAATTGTGTTGCCGCCAGCCTGCGAGGCGGCGGAGCCCAGGCTGCACAGTACTGCCGCCATGCGCCTTGGTGGCCGGGCCCCACACGCCGCTGCCGTTCCGTCGCCAGCGCCAAATCTCGTTCTGCCAGACGATACAGTGCTGCCGCCTTGCAGCGTGGCGGCAGGTGCCACGTGTCACCTGCCGCACCTGCCGCCATGATTGAGGGGGTCTTTTTTATCAAATTGATCTGCAGGTGGTCCTTTTCAACAATTCGTTCGTGCAGGGGTCCTTTTCAACAAATGGACGGTGTCCCATACCTGGGTATTACGAGGCTGGGTTCGGGCTCCAGATCCTCAACATCTTCTACAGCAATGGTTCCTTGCTCGTCTGGGACGTCCACAAACTCAAGGACTTTAATTCCTCTAGCGAGACAGGATGCCATGTCCCAAAGGCCAACACGGCCACCAAAATCGGGCATCCGTTCTCAGTAAGCCCCCCTGAATCAGAACCTTGTCTTCTACAACTGCACCAGGGCGCCAACGGCCCGAGCGGGGCTGGAGGACACGGTGTGCCGGAACAACATGTTTGTCCGGGCGGGAGGGCGTTATAACTCGCCGGGCGTGATAGACGGCAGCTACGCTTTGGAGGGATGCAGCGCCAACACCGTGCCGGTGCTGGGGGCGTCTGGAGAGGCGAACCCCAGCGACTACTTGGAGCTCATCAGTGATGGCTTCCTCCTGACATGGCAGCCATCAAATTACCGTAGTGGTAAGCTCACTCACCCTTGTCAGTCGTCAAATACTTCTTGGCAGCAACTAGGCGCCGGGCAGTAGATAAGTACCCAGGATTGAAGTTGGACGCATCGACATGACAATTTTGCCCACTTAGATGATCAAAATTGCCCGCCGTTGGCGTAGAATCCCCAGTTTCAAACAAGCTGGAGCACAGTAGAAGATTTGATTAGAAATGACAATACATTTAAAATTAGTAGTGAGATTCGGATTCCCGCAACGAAAAGGTGAGAGATGCGAGACCAGCAACCGTCTGTGGTTGCTAGTGGCACCGTCCCGGATTGGGCGGGCACTACCTGCATCTCTAGCATTAGCCCGTCCCGCCATGGAGTTCGCGTGCCTCTGCCCCTATGGCATGCTGCGGTCGACATGTGCCGGTAAGCCTCCAAATTAATATCCATCACCATTCTTGTTAGATAATAACGAGATAAAACGAGATAAAAAGACACAGATTTTTACGTGAAAACCTTTAAGGGAGAAAACCACGGAACGCACGGCGGCATATCACTATAATTGGGAGGAGTATTACATTACACGAGAGGACAAACCCTCTACGTGCTAATCTGGTGGAGATCTCTCTCATCTATTCTATGACTAGCTGGTACTATATAAAGGGGTAAACAACTCTCTTTCTTGATGGACATGAAACAGAGTAGTAGTCATGCTACGTCTAGCATGGTTGGCATGCCGTAGTCCGGTAGGACCCCATCCGTAGTACAATACTTGTATGGGATTCGGAACACAATAAAAATAACACTCCACCTTGAGATGAAATCCCTTACAATAATCATAGATAGCATCAACTCCTCAATTAAAGTCATCACAAGTAAACCTTGTGCCTGGAAACATCCATAGGACAAATAAACTTCTCATGAAGTCATATTGAGCAAATCAATCAGTAGGTTGTCCAGAAAACAGCACAACTATCAACAAAGCAGACTAACAAAACTTGGTCTCCCAATAAAACACTAGTAGAAAAAGAGCCTATTGTCCCGGTAGGTAAGGGCCTTTAGGGCATGGCCAATGCATAGCTCCAGGGTGATGCCTCACATGCCATGTAGGATCGGATAACAGAAAAAGTAGGTTCGGATGAGGAAGCGGGATCCTCTCCAGGAGGCGGGTGCTTAGAGAAAAAAAGTGTGGTCCAGTGCATAAAGTTGAAAAGGTTGAAATGAAAAGGAGGGATGCATGTGTAGTGAGAGTCACTTTCTATTCTTTGATGAGGTCCACTAGTAGTAGCTTGCATTGGGAAGAAAAATCAATACATATGCTTCAAATTACTTTTTGTCATGAGGCACATGTATCCATATGCTACCATTGTACATGCCCTTAGTCCCGGTTGGTGAACCGGGACTAAAGGGTCGGTACTAATGCCTCCCCCCTTTAGTCCCGGTTCAATCCAGAACCGGGACTAAAGGCCGTGGCCACGTGGAGTTTCATTTTAGTCCCGGTTGGTAACACCAACCGGGACTAATGTAAATTTTATGATTTTTTTTGAATTTTTTTTTTGAATTTTTTTTTGAATAATTTTTTATTTTCAAATTTATGAATTATTTTAACCCCTAATCTCTAATCAGCATCCCTCATCACTGCTCAATTTATCGGGAGCTATGGCCATGGCATGGCGTCGCTGCATGGGCGTGCTATGACGGCGGCAGCTAATTGCTGCAAACGACGAAAGCATCGAGCGACAACGGCGTTGCTATGAGACGACGACTAGGTGATGCGACGGAAGTCCTATTGGAACCAGCAAGGACGGCTGCTGCGAGGACGGCGACCGGCGGGAGCTGGTGATGCTTCAAGGTCAGGTTTCATGCGTCCATGGCCGTTGTCCAGCAGGAACCGCTGTTCTTTTACCTTTCTTCCCTGCGTGAATTGTGGATCAGATACGATTTTTGTTGAAGGAAAAAAACTGTGAAATGCCTGATTTGACGGTGGGTAATAGCACAATCCGACACACCAGGTACGACCGACCGAACCGTTGCGCCGGTCCGCCGGCTCCTAGCGCTGGCCAAGTAAAACACTGGGTCCCACAACGCATTCAACCATCAACACTTTCCGTGTGGGCATCAAGCATTGCGGCGCCGCTTGCGAAAAGAGTAAATTCCTTCTCATTGCATATATATCGACTACCCAATTCGTCAACAGATCTTCAACCTTTCTAGATGTACCCAACCAGTTTGTTGCTGCTCCTGTGTATATGTTTCGCTTGCATCGCAGACATTAGACCAACCGTGGCAGCCTGCCAACCTGAGCGATGTGGCAACCTGACTGTCTCAACCCTGTTTGGCATCATCACGGGGGCGGAGGAGAACAGGTGCGCCCAACTTGGGTTCAAGGTCCACTGCATGGACGGATTTTTTGTCGAAGAGGACCACCTGCGCGAACAAATTGTCAAAAGAACCACCTGCAAATCAATTTGACAAAAGAACCCTCGCCTGTGGACGGCATGTGCGGCGAAGCGATGTGTCACCTGCCGCACGCCATGCGGCGGCAGCACTTTACCGCCTGGCAGAATGGGATTTGGCGTTGGCGGAACGGCGGCGGCGGCGTGTGGGCCCGGCCGCCGACGGGCGTGGCGACAGTACTGTATAGCCTGGGCCCCGCCGCCTCGCGGGCTGGCGGCAGCCCTGTTGCGGGGTCCGCGCTGCAGCCGATAAGATGTAGGCATGTACAGGTATTCTGTTGATAGGAAGAGCTGGTCGCTCGGCCAGACGCTAGCCACATAAATCAAAATGGTGACAATGCTTTTGATGCATATATACACATCCGCTAGAGAACAATGCTCTGTGCTGATTTCACAGAGAAAATGATGCCTATCTGCGTGCAACATGCATGTGATCAACCCTCTTTTCTTAATTAATCATATCGATCACAATCAGGCCTGATCAAGCAATTGTGTTGCCGCCAGCCTGCGAGGCGGCGGAGCCCAGGCTGCACAGTACTGCCGCCATGCGCCTTGGTGGCGGGCCCCACACGCCGCTGCCGTTCCGTCGCCAGCGCCAAATCTCGTTCTGCCAGACGATACAGTGCTGCCGCCTTGCAGCGTGGCGGCAGGTGCCACGTGTCACCTGCCGCACCTGCCGCCATGATTGAGGGGGTCTTTTTTATCAAATTGATCTGCAGGTGGTCCTTTTCAACAATTCGTTCGTGCAGGGGTCCTTTTCAACAAATGGACGGTGTCCCATACCTGGGTATTACGAGGCTGGGTTCGGGCTCCAGATCCTCAACATCTTCTACAGCAATGGTTCCTTGCTCGTCTGGGACGTCCACAAACTCAAGGACTTTAATTCCTCTAGCGAGACAGGATGCCATGTCCCAAAGGCCAACACGGCCACCAAAATCGGGCATCCGTTCTCAGTAAGCCCCCCTGAATCAGAACCTTGTCTTCTACAACTGCACCAGGGCGCCAACGGCCCGAGCGGGGCTGGAGGACACGGTGTGCCGGAACAACATGTTTGTCCGGGCGGAGGGCGTTATAACTCGCCGGGCGTGATAGACGGCAGCTACGCTTTGGAGGATGCAGCGCCAACACCGTGCCGGTGCTGGGGGCGTCTGGAGAGGCGAACCCCAGCGACTACTTGGAGCTCATCAGTGATGGCTTCCTCCTGACATGGCAGCCATCAAATTACCGTAGTGGTAAGCTCACTCACCCTTGTCAGTCGTCAAATACTTCTTGGCAGCAACTAGGCGCCGGGCAGTAGATAAGTACCCAGGATTGAAGTTGGACGCATCGACATGACAATTTTGCCCACTTAGATGATCAAAATTGCCCGCCGTTGGCGTAGAATCCCCAGTTTCAAACAAGCTGGAGCACAGTAGAAGATTTGATTAGAAATGACAATACATTTAAAATTAGTAGTGAGATTCGATTCCCAAGCGAAAAGGTGAGAGATGCGAGACCAGCAACCGTCTGTGGTTGCTAGTGGCACCGTCCCGGATTGGGCGGGCACTACCTGCATCTCTAGCATTAGCCCGTCCCGCCATGGAGTTCGCGTGCCTCTGCCCCTATGGCATGCTGCGGTCGACATGTGCCGGTAAGCCTCCAAATTAATATCCATCACCATTCTTGTTAGATAATAACGAGATAAAACGAGATAAAAAGACACCGATTTTTACGTGAAAACCTTTAAGGGAGAAAACCACGGAACGCACGGCGGCATATCACTATAATTGGGAGGAGTATTACATTACACGAGAGGACAAACCCTCTACGTGCTAATCTGGTGGAGATCTCTCTCATCTATTCTATGACTAGCTGGTACTATATAAAGGGGTAAACAACTCTCTTTCTTGATGGACATGAAACAGAGTAGTAGTCATGCTACGTCTAGCATGGTTGGCATGCCGTAGTCCGGTAGGACTCCATCCGTAGTACAATACTTGTATGGGATTCGAACACAATAAAATAACACTCCACCTTGAGATGAAATCCTTACAATAATCATAGATAGCATCAACTCCTCAATTAAAGTCATCACAAGTAAACCTTGTGCCTGGAAACATCCATAGGACAAATAAACTTCTCATGAAGTCATATTGAGCAAATCAATCAGTAGGTTGTCCGAAAACAGCACAACTATCAACAAAGCAGACTAACAAAACTTGGTCTCCCAATAAAACACTAGTAGAAAAAGAGCCTATTGTCCCGGTAGGTAAGGGCCTTTAGGGCATGGCCAATGCATAGCTCCAGGGTGATGCCTCACATGCCATGTAGGATCGGATAACAGAAAAAGTAGGTTCGGATGAGGAAGCGGGATCCTCTCCAGGAGGCGGGTGCTTAGAGAAAAAAAGTGTGGTCCAGTGCATAAAGTTGAAAAGGTTGAAATGAAAAGGAGGGATGCATGTGTAGTGAGAGTCACTTTCTATTCTTTGATGAGGTCCACTAGTAGTAGCTTGCATTGGGAAGAAAAAATCAATACATATGCTTCAAATTACTTTTTGTCATGAGGCATATGTATCCATATGCTACCATTGTACATGCCCTTAGTCCCGGTTGGTGAACCGGGACTAAAGGGTCGGTACTAATGCCTCCCCCCTTTAGTCCCGGTTCAATCCAGAACCGGGACTAAAGGCCGTGGCCACGTGGAGCTCCACCTTTAGTCCCGGTTGGTAACACCAACCGGGACTAATGTAAATTTTATGATTTTTTTTGAATTTTTTTTTTGAATTTTTTTTTGAATAATTTTTTATTTTCAAATTTATGAATTATTTTAACCCCTAATCTCTAATCAGCATCCCTCATCACTGCTCAATTTATCCTCTTCTCTAATCACCTTCATCATTTCAAATCACCTAACTTCTCGAACGGTCACCCATCCTCCCACTCCCCCAGCCTGAGCATGCTTAACTTCCGGGTTCTATTCACCCTCGTTTCCAAGTCTCCACTTGTTATTTTCCTGACAATAGTAAGATGTCAATCCTATTAACCCTCAGGAATTTTGCTTGAGCATGAATTGACACAGTTCACTGTTTGAGTTTCAAACTATTGTTTTCAAAAACAATAATTATTTAGAAAACAATAGTTATTTTGAATAATTAGTTTGACCATGGTTTGACCACAGTTTGACCAGATTTGACCAAAATTCAAAATAAATGAACAAATTATTTAGTAACACTAATATTCTAGAATAATTAGTTTGACCATAGTTTGACCATTGTTTGACCATAGTTTGACCACAGTTTGAAAATGGGACCTTTAATACCGGTTCGTGGCACGAACCGGGACTAAAGTTCTCAACCCCATTAGTCCCGGTTCTTGCCTCAAACCGGGACTAAAGGTCTAATCTTTAGTCCCGGTTTGAGGCATGAACCGGGACTAATGGGCATCGCACCCTTTAGTCCCGGTTTGAGGCACAAACCGGGACTAAAGGGCACAGGTGAACCGGGACTAATGCCTTAGCCGCACGAACCGGGATAAATGCTCACATTAGTCCCGGTTCGTGATTGAACCGGGACTAATGTGAAATTTGGCCTGGAACCATAGCCCTGTTTTCTACTAATGAAAGTCTGAGTCTGTGCCACTGACCTTAAAAACTGAAACTGCTCAATCATCAAATGACATAAGTCATCATATCTCCTGTGGTGCCTGAACGAGCGCATAGCTCATAGTGCAACATCTTGGTGCACATCGCATTTTGAAGAACTCATCTCACGGAATCTGAACGTGCTTCAAAACAGAAAGCACAAACCTCGGCAAACAATACTCAAGCAAGAGCATATGGTACGGATGGCATCACGTGCATCCAAAAAACTACCGACATGTAGTGGTTAATGAAAATCCATGACATGGTCATAACTGTCCTTGTAGAACAACTGTCGGATGAAGGAACCATCTTAACATGCAACGGAGTTTCAACTCTGCAATAGACCCCTCTTGAAAGAGCAAAGACAACTAAATTGCACTTGAAACTTAACAGCGCTAAATGTTGTAGTATCTAGCAGAAACAAATCAATCTCCTTCTTGCACCTCAACTAATTCTCATCACGAACATGAATATCAAACAAAACCTTCACATGCATAATAGCAAAATACTATGGAGAGAATAGAGTGTATGCTGGCTACCAACAGGCTTAATAATCACCTCCTCTGTACCCTTTTTTTTTCTTGATAACTGAATTATGTTCTTCAAATAACTGCAGCAATATTGCATCCATTATCCCAACGGGCCATAATCCTCAAAACTCCACCTTGAAGAAAAACTGAGTGTATCCTGATAATCGGCTTGCGCCAACAATGCTCGCATCTCGACTTGCCATAGGGTAAACTTTGTGTCATGATCCAACAGCGGAACATCGTATTTCATAGATGCCATGAGTAGATTAAATCTGTGTTTACAAAGTAGTACAAGCCGGTAGAAAATTCTTGACAGAATAAATTTGCGGGGCAATGAACCAGAGAGAAAGCACCTGGCAACTTCAGGCAGTGGAACGTAGCAGACGAATTTACCGAAGAACGAAAAACTTGATCTGACAAATTTCTTCGGTCTCACGTGAAGAAGTAGTAGGCTAGTAGCAGATCTTAACCTTCACGTGAAGTAGCAAGGCTACTAGATTAATCAGATCTTGAGAACCGTGAGTACTAGTAATACTGTCTTCACGTCACGATTGAGGAGCAGCCTGTGGACTTGATCGGTCTTCACGCCAGAGAAAGTAGCAGCAGCGGCAGCGTGTCCTCGGGACTTGTAGCCTATACGTGGGCAGCAGCCACAACTTGGCGGATCCAGCGATGATAAAGAAAACAGCCAGCGGCGATCGATCTCGGACACGTAGTCCGAACTTGATCTGGACCCGGTCGACTGCTCACGTAGGAACTCCTGGCGGCGATCTCGGCGAAACCTGCAATTTGACGAATCGCAGGACGGCTGTGGCGGACCAGACCGCAGACATAATTCTTCTCGTCTCGGACGAATCTCGTATATTGCAACTTGGCTCTGTATACCACTTGTTAGATAATAACGAGATAAAAAGACACAGATTTTTACGTGAAAACCTTTAAGGGAGAAAACCACGGAACGCACGGCGGCATATTACTATAATTGGGAGGAGTATTACATTACACGAGAGGACAAACCCTCTACGTGCTAATCTGGTGGAGATCTCTCTCATCTATTCTAGGACTAGCTGGTACTATATAAAGGGGTAAACAACTCTCTTTCTTGACACGAAACAGAACAGAGTTGTACGCTCTAGCTCATCTAGCATGGTTGGCATGCCGTAGTCCGGTATGACTCCATCCGTAGTACAATACTTGTATGGGATTCGGAACACAATAAAAATAACAATTCTAAAATTTAAATTCCAGAAGATGGAAATATACTAATGAAAAATGTGTAGTTATCTTCAATGATCAATAGTACACTTGGTCAAGCTTTAGTCCACGGGCAGCAGTCACATAGCGTCCCACCCCCTGTGGCTGAGAGACTCTTATACCTCATTTTCGTTCGGCTGGACAATTTACTCTTTTGAAAACCCCATCTGCTGTTGAATAATCAACGGTTGATATACGCAAAATATTTGCTCACTTAGATGATCGAAATCGCCGGGGGCTGGCCTCAAGTCTCAAGTCTCAACCAAGCCGGAAACGATCAGTGATAAATGGATTCCTCCAAAGAAGAGAAGTGAGAGATGCCAGACCTGTCACTGTCTGTCATTGCTAGTGGCAAAATGGCACTATCCTTCCGATCTGTGCACTCCACACAAAAATATTTGACCAATCAAGGTTTTGAAGTAAAAGACAATTATTGTTTGACCAATCAATTGTCATTATTTTTTTGTCTCAAGTCTTCCCTTGCCCCGTCAATTGGGATACTCAGAGAATACGCATGTTAGACGTACTATGGCTGGCAAGGACTCAACTACGCCAGTATATATATATACTATATACCACTGTTTTGGGTACCGCTCGAAATTTCGTGATCCCGACCGATTACCGCGTTTACCACTACCCCACGAGAAACACTCATACCGAGCAAAAATATTCGAGTTTTTTTGAAAATTTTGAATTCAAATTCTGAGTTTCTGACCCAGTAAATATACAGCATCTCTGATGTAGAAACAGAACTGGCTATGGCGTAGTGGCAAAGGCATGCTCTCTGGAGCTTCGAGTCGCAGTCACTACGATTTTCATTCTTTTTTAGAATGCAAAAGAAAATTCTTGTTCTCCGGAGCTCCGGAGAACAAGAATTTCGGTGTCACTCATTCTTAAGCACAGTATTCTTTCTTGTATCGTATCGTATCTCCCCACAACCCCCCTCCTATTTTTTGCTGCACCAAATTCCAAGCTTATTCTCTGATGGCCATGGCCTGCTGCTGGCTCTTAGTTTTCGTCTGGGTTTGGTGGTTGCCATTCATGTTCGCCGGGGTAAGGAGCAGCAAGGGGGTGGCTGCCCGGCGAAGAGGTGCGGCAACATAACCATCTCCGACCCATTCTGGCTCACTGACCTAGAGACAGGAAGATCGTGTGGTTCCTCGGATTTCGAGGTCAATTGCAATAACAGTATCTCGGTTCTCCGGAGCTCTGGATCCACTGGATTAAGTGGCTTTGCAATCAAGGACATCTTGTACGAGGAATGCAGTTTGCATGTTGTTGATCTGCACAAAGAGGAAGACTTTAACGTCTCCAACGGTTGTCATTTCCCGAGATGGAACACCTCCCGTAAACTGGGACACCCGTTTAAGGTCAATCCCATCAACTTGAACCTCATCTTCTACAACTGCATAAAGACGGTGCCGCTGGTGGAGGTGAGATGCGTGAACACGAGCAATGCGTTTGTCCGCACGGGAGTGCGCTACGACATGACGGGAGGCTATGCCGGCTATGCTTTGGAGGGCTGCGATGCTACCGTCGTGCCGGTTCTGGGCTCGTCGGGCGAGGGTAACGCGAGTAACTACAAGCGTCTCATCAGTGATGGCTTCCTCCTGGCATGGGATCCACCCCCTGCACGTAAGTTCTTCAGCCGCCAAATCATCCTTTTTATGAAGTTCGTAGCTAAGCTACTAGGATGCACAGTGCTAACTAATTTGCTGGAATTGAACAAACCAATCAACCATGTTATTACTAATACTACTCCCTAACCGAGGATAAGGTTTTAGTTGATCGTGTGGCGGATGTTCGCTGCAGCCGGCCAGCCGTGGGGCGACTTGGCTACTAGCCGATACTCCGTGGCATCTCCGCATCACGGAATATATCTTCGCTGCATGGTGGCATGCATATTGGCCTTGCGATAATTAGTGTTTTGTCCTTCCGATCTTCCATGCATATTGGCCTTCTCGTTCTCTTGGGCTGATATTAGGTGCCTAATGTGTTCATCGTTGCGCAGATTTTACATTGGAGACCTAAAACGCACTTTATATTGGCCTTGTAGATGTGTTCTCGCTCTCTCGGACGGAAGTTAATTTACCAGTCGATCTGTGCTTTCTGTTCACCGACCGATTTACGGGTGTACTGTGTACAGACTACATACACTTACCAGTCAAGTACACCCAACTAACTCAACCATGGTCAACAAGTGCGTGCACCAGCCAGCATTGATGGACACGATGAGCCTGATCGAGACCGGGCACCGAAGAAGGAATTAGCGCGTGTGTGGACTGTGGACGATGGTTGCCCAGCCACAAAGCAGTCAAATGTTCCTGCAAACACGACTCGCTCATTGACTCCCACTCCTTATATTCGTGGACTCGGTGCCAAAAAATTGTGGACCAAAGTCCTCCGCGATGTTCCCATGGCTTGGGCCTCCATGCCTCCTCCTATCCTTCCTCGTCATCTCCATGATGCCGACGCTGTTGCTTGCCGCATCCTGCGAACCTCAGCGATGTGGCAATGTGAGCGTCTCAGCCCCGTTCGGGATCGTCTCTGGTTCAGAGGAGAACGGGTGCGCCCAGCTCGGGTTCCAGATCCACTGCACCGACGGCGTCCCATATCTAGGGTACTACGAGCGCAACTTTGGGCTCCGGATCCTCGACATCTTCTACAGCAACGGATCCTTGCTAGTCTCCGACGTCCACAAGCTCGGGGACTTCAGTCTCTCCGGCGAGAAAGGCTGTCATATCCCAACGGCCAACACCGCCACCAGAATCGGGCCTCCGTTCTCTATCAGTGTCGTCAATCAGAAGCTCATCTTCTACAACTGCACCAAGGCGCCAGAAGGCCAAGCAGGGATTGTGGAGACGGTGTGTCGGAACAACTCGTTTGTCCGTGCGAGAGGGCAGTACAGCCAGACGGGCGATATTGATAGCAGCTACACATTGGAGGGATGCAGCGCCACTGTTGTGCCGGTGCTGGGGGCGTCTGGAGAGGTGAACGCCAGTGACTACAAGGAACTCATCAGCGATGGCTTCCTCCTGACATGGCAGTCACCGAGTGCCGGTAAGATCACTCGTCCTCGTCTGTCATCAAATACTTCTCGGTAGCAACTAGAAGGCGGGCAGTAGATAAATGCCCAGGATTGGACGCTTCGAGGCGACAATTTGCCCACTTAGCTACATGATCAAAATCGCCTGCCATTGGCATAGGATCCCCGCTTTCAAATAAGTTGGAGTATAGTTCCCGCAAAAAAAAGAAAAACAAAAAAAAACTGGGGCATAGTTGAAGATTTGATTAGAAATGACAATACATTTAAATGACTAGTAAGATATGGATTCCTCTAACGAAAAGGTGAGAGCTGCGAGGCCTGTCACAGTCTGTCATTGCTAGTGGCAATATGGCACCGTCTGTGCACCATCTTGGATTGGGCAGGCACTGGCATCCGGTGACTGCCCCGCCTGTTGCTTGGTCAAGCTTTAGTCCACGGGCACCAATCACATCGCGTCCCACCACCTGTGGCTGACAGACGATTGCACCTCATTTTCGTTCCGCTGGACGATTTACTCCTTCGAAAACTCCATCTGCTGCTGAATAATCAACACGTTGATTTAAGCAAGAATTTTTCTCAGTTAGATGATCGAAATCGCCTATGGCTGGCCTCAAGTCCCCAGTTTCAACCAGACTGGAGCATAACTCAAAACTTGATTTGAATGAAATACATTTAAAACAATGTTTTAAATAGCGGGCTATGCGAAATAGTGGTGGTCCACCAACTCTATTATAGCGGGGCTATAGCCGGCTATTATCGGACTATTGTACATGCGTACCATTTAGTGGCACCCTGCTCTAAAAACTATATCCGGCTATTTAAAACACTGAATTTAGAATGATTAGTGGCAAGTGGATTGCTTAAAAGAATAGAAGTGAGAGATGCCAGACCTGTCACCTTCTGTCATTGCTAGTGACGAAATTGCATGGTCCTTCCGTGCCATTTCTCAAAAGAATAGAACTGAGAGATGCCATATTGGGCCTCGACACATGCAACATGCCTGCCGTTTCCTCAATGAATCAGGGCGGTGCATGAATTTTTGTGAGTTTAAAAAAAATCGGTCGTGTACTTTGTTTCGTGCTTTATCTATAAAGCATGGCTAGGCCTGTTTGAGAGAGTTTCAGATCTGGCTGCGGTCACATATATTCATCTTTCCTTGTGCCTATTTGGCTTTAATTAGGGATCACAGCTCTCATGCTTGTGTTTTCGAGTGGAAGAACCTTTTGTTTAGCAAGCGAGGAAGGGTCTATTGACTGAAGCACTCCTATCAACACGTAGGTGAACAGACCTACTTCGCCCGTCTCATAATGTAAGACTTTTTTTACTCTACACTAGAGTCAAAAAATGTCTTACATTATACATTATAAGACGGAGGGAGTACCTTTTTGAACACTGAAAAGCTTTGTTCTTTGACTTGTACCATGCGGTGTACCATTCCCTTGCCTCGTCAATCGGTGTAGTAGGCTGCTTGGCGGCGACAACTGCTCATGGACTCCACTCACTACCACTGAGACGGCCCTGTATATCATTCATTCTTAACAACAATACATATTCTTCCTGAACTCTATCTCCCCATAGCCCATGATCAGTTCATCACCGTTCAGATACCTCCTTCGCTTGTTGCTGCGACAAATTCCAAGCCTTATGTTCTGATGCCTCCGGGCTGCTGGTTTGTGGTCTTCGTCTCCGCCTGGTGGTTACCACTGATGCTCGTGGCAGCAGCTGAGGAAGAGCAGGTGGAAGGATGCTTTGGCTCGGCGAAGAGATGTGGCAACATGACCATCTCCAACCCATTCTGGCTCACTAACATGGGGTAGAAAGATCATGTGATACCTCGGACTTCGAGGTCACTTGCTTCAAAGGCACTACTCCAACTCTCCGGAGCTTAGTACCCTCCGGTCTAGGTTTCGCAATCATCGACATCTCTTTTGAGAAACGTAGCCTGCACGTCTTCGATCTAGGCAAGCGGGAATTATTTCACGCCTCCAACAACTGCCAAGTCCCAGTTTGGAACACCTCCATCAAACTCGGCTTCCCGTTCAGGATCGATCCAATCAACCCGAACCTCATCTTGTACTATTGCACGGAGGAGGCTGGAGCAGTGGCCGCCCGTCGGGACTGGGCACTGGTCGAGTTGAGATGCAGCAACAAGAGAAACACATTGGTTCGAGTCAGAGGGCACTACAATGGTTCAGAAAAGTACTGAGGGGTACTCTCTGGAGGGGTGCATTTTTGCCTTCCTGCCGGTGCTTGGGGTATATGGTGAGGCGAAAGCGAGCAATTACGCACGGCTCATCAGCGATGGCTTTGTCTTGACATGGCAACAACCTTCTATTATCGGTATGCTCGCTCATCAAATTGTTTTAAATTGCATCAGACTTATTTGTAGATTGAGAAGAGCGTCTTCAATGGCAACTTATTACCTCCAAAAAACAGTTTTATGCTGTCTGCAAAGCACACTCATTTCACCTCTTATTTGTCAAGACTTGTCCCTTGGTTTTTGCTGAATTATATGTCAGGTTTGAAAAAACACATCACGCTCAGCTAGTCAATTCCTCCAGATACTAGCTGTCTTCCACCTCCATATATAGTGGTGTCTTTGCATATATCCTCCAGGCAATTCATCTCCTACCTTTCATCAAAGTTACGGATGTCCCCAACCAGCTTGTTGCTGCTTCCTTCATCGGACCCATTACACCAAGTGATCTGGCTCACCTCGGGGTCGGTGGTGAACAAGAACAAGTGCGCCCAGCTTGGCTAGCATTCATACTCGCACAGTCACTCATACCTCATTGGCCAAAGACTTGTCCCTACGGTTGAATTGAACGAGTCAGCTGACAATGATGCCGTGAGGTTACGAGTTACGACAGCTTTATGTCGATAAGAATCCCGTCGGGGAGGAAATATTCAGTCTTCTTCACTTCAATCCCAGGCTTCACCACTCCCCACCAAATCCATTATGATCCCGCTCCTCTTTTTGCTTTGAAGTGTTGAACTAATTATCCACGGTAATAGCACAACCACAATCAATTGCAGCTTACTCGTACTCGTGGTTTACATTACTCTAAATTTTTATCATATTAAGAAACTTTAAATGCTTCTTACAAGTAAAATGCTGATAGAGAAATATAGGACATGAACGTACCATGGCACTGCTGTCTGCAAAGCAGACTCATTCCACCTCATTGGTCAAGACTCGCACGCAAGAATGCAGCGCGGCGCAGGAACTTTTCAGCGGGAAGGTTGGCGACTCGCACGCAATCAAGGTTTTTGGATCCCGAACGCAATGCGATTTGTTTTGCTCCAGCGGCACAGGTGTTGCATAGTTGCAACACTTGGTGCCCTATTTCGAAGGTGTTGCAAATTTTGAGTAATTTCTTTTTACTTATAGGGCATATATTGGAGCATTGTTTTTGCACTCTCGTGGTGTAAAAAGCAGTTACGCTCTCAGCCGGCCAATTATTCCAGAGTCTAGCTGTCTCCCACCTCCATATCATTTATCTGTCCAATTCCATACAAGGCAATTCATCTCCTAACTTTCCAGTAGCACGGATGTCCCCAGCCAGCTTGTCGCTGCTTGGGTATCGTAGCCAAGTGATGAGGCTGGTCCCGGGGGTTCAAAGTTCAGACTAGCCACAGTGGGAGTAACTTCATCAGTAACATTGAGTCCAACTCAGCAAAATTGCTTATGTGGCAATGAGTTAATGAGGAGAGAGATAGTTATAGTAACTTAGCTAGTTACTGTAACATCATATGTTCCAATGCAATATGAGTCTATAACCTAATAAATAAAGCTTTGCATGTTACCACACTTATATTACTACCCACTATGAAGGTAGTAACATAGATATGTGTATGTTACTAGTGTATATTACTCACCATTGTAGCTTTACTAGTGTATATTACTCACCATTGTGACTAGTCTCACAGCACCGGCAACGCCCCGTATGGTTGCATTAGTTGTGAGGTCAAGATGGGCCCAACCAGTCAAGGATGGCGTGAGGTGAGCAGTCAACTCACGCACGCACATGGCAAGAACACCGTCGGGTATGAAGTATTCCGTTCACTCCATCCCGGCCGGCACCACAAATCCATTATGATCCCGCTCCTCCTCATCTTCGCTTCCTTCCTCGGGCTGCCGCCGCCGGGTAGCGCGGCTGCTCCCCTTCCCTGCTCGCCCAGGGCATGTGGCAACCTGAGCATAGCCTACCCGTTCTGGCTGGAGGAGGACGGCCAGCCGCCATGCGGGTCCCCATCCTTCCAGCTCAACTGCAACGGCAGCCAAGCTCTCCTCAGCCGCTCCATGTTCGGGAGCTACCAGGTACTTCAAGTCTTCCCCGAGAACTCCTCCTTCATCACCGTGGACAACAACCTCCCGCTCGACAACGGCTGCCCCAAACGGTGGTTCAACATCTCGCTCGGTATTGGGCTGAGTCCGTTCGTCATCAGCAACAAGAACAGGGAGCTGCTCGTCCTCGACAACTGCAGCAAGCAGGTGACGCCGCCGGGATTTAACCGCACGCGTTGCGCCAACGAGTCCTTCTACCGACTTGGCGGGGAGTATGGCAGCCACCGGGAACTGGCTGGTCTCCAGCCGGCCTGCCGTCTCTCCGTCGTGCCGGTTCTTGGTTTTCCGGACGGCGACGGTTACGTCTCGAGCATGAGGCAAGGGTTTCTTCTCGAGTGGACCGTGCGGTCAGACGAGTGCCCCAAGTGCAAGGCAAGCGGTGGGCAGTGCAGGTATGCCGACGACGGTACCGGGTTTTCCTGCAGTTGCTCCGACGGCGTGCGCCCAGACAAGTGCGGTGAGTCCAGAAAATATATTTACTGTTTACACTGAATCTTGTTCCCTAGTAAATTCTTACTCCTTTGAACATGAAAAGCAAACAATGATATTGGGAGGAGAGTGGTTTTTTGTAGCCTGAGCTCCACAGCATCCCTTATCCTGACCATCCACATATTCTGAGATTCGTGCTTGGTGCAGGCTTTTTTGGAGCCGTGCAGCGTCATTAGCAGGCGGTGCAGCGTTTTAGCTAGGTAAAGTAGTGTAGTGGAGCGGTAGGGTATAGGTCCTAGGTACCTAGGAGGTAGGCTGCAGAGTGCACAGTGCTAGTCTGCTTGCATGCACCGGCGTCAGTGGTTTTGTCCAAAGAATCTGTGAACTTTCTTGAACATATTTTTCTACATGCATGGCTTCTAGCTTGGGCCAACATTTTTTTATTTCTTATTCTCAATTTTGTCCTGACCGGGAGTACTATATGTCGGCCCGGCTAGAGGAAGTATTTTATTAAGAGTTAAGAGATGTGAAGATTTGTCTCAAAAAAAAGAGGGGTGAAGATGGAATCTGCGTGTGAGAAAGCTTGTGTTTGCTCGTCAAATTGCTGTTAAAAAAGAGAAAACAATAAAAAAGAGTGAGCTCATGATAGACTGTTGTGCATGCATGTCAGGAGACTTTAAATGAGAGAGACAAGTGACAGGGAAGAGAGATGTGCACGAGAGAGTTCTTCGTGTTCTGCAGAGGTTCACATGCGCATAGAATAAAATAGAGTCCGCTGCCTGCCTACGATACCCCGGGCCTACTACCACTGCTAATCACCTTGCATGGCTTGAAAAAGTCTGTCACGAGCACAAATCTCGAAGACATTGGACAGGGTGGATAGAGGGTACCGTGTAGCTCGATCTACACTAGAACTTTGCGTATTGGGAGTGGGAGGTCACATCACATCGCACCTTTGGGTTCTGCCGCACTAGTGAGAATTCTTTTGACAGATCATCCTTCAACCAGTCTAGTCCGCTGGCATCACTCCCGTCCCACCTCTATCTATTTCTTGTTGTTCCAAATTTTTCACATACCTGTTAAACACACAGAATTAGACAGCACGCGATAATTGAAAACCCAAAATGACCAGTGCTACTCTTGCTTAAAACGCGAGAATTAGACAGCATGCGATAATTGAAAACGCGATAATTGTGGGACTATAGCGACACTACGCTCCGTGCCTCTACTTCTTTGCTCTAAAAACATAAATATTAATGCATTATATGGTGGGAATACGTTTGTGATAAAACTATGAAACACTGCATCAACTAAATATGGATTGAGGCACTTGGATGTTGACTCTCTTTAGTGGGTATGGAGAAGTAAATCCTTTGACAGAACCAGTCAAATTAGTTGGCTAACATCATTCATAATATATTCTCCCTTGTCTTCGCCCTTCAATATTATCTCTTCAAACACACAGAATCAGAGTGTTATCTTTTTCACATCCCTGCAGCTGCCATGTTCTGCAGTCTGCTCAGCTGTGCTTCTGCTCGCCCTGCTTTCCAGCACCACCACTAGCTCCCAAAACCCGTCGTACTGAAAGCCGGCGGCGTGCAGTGACCTGCGCATCACGTACCCCTTCTGGCTCGGTGGCACACACCCGCCATAGTGCGGGTACCAAACCTTCCAGGTCAAGTGCTTAGACAGATGGGTGTCCATGATTCCGGTATTGGGGTACAAGGGCGCCTCCAGGGCAGACTACTGGCGGTTGATGAAGTGCAGGTTTCTTCTGGAGTACATGGGGGATGATTGCAAGGTGTGCGAGGAGAGTGTAGGGCTTTGTCGGATCGACACCACGTACAATATATTTGAGTGCCACTGCTCCGACCGCATTTCTCCATCCACCAGTGGTGAGCTTCACACGCATAATAGTGGCAGTGAGTTTGACCTGTGCAAAATTGATGCACCGGTTTACTTCTATTTACACTTCAGTTTAGTACAGGGGAGGTTTACAGGAAAAATGAGAATAGCATGCAAGCACATACCTGCTGATTACTACACTATGCGGACTAAAATGTACTACAGACTAGTGCAATCCCAACAGAACTCAAGCACCGGTCTAGTTCTGTACCCTTAGTACTCTTATTTTTTTAAAACAACACCACTTTATTAATTGAAATAACAGTTACATCGTTTATAAGCAGGGGGATAATAACCCCAGGGGGGCTCATCCAGCCAAACACTACGACTTTATCCGGTCCTGTTCTGTACCCTTAGTTCTTCGGTTCGTGCACTGTGGATCATGTCGAAAAAATTTAACAGAGCACGCACGTTCCTGATAATTGCTATGTGGACTGAGATGTATCATCCATTGCAATGTCAATGAAAAACGCATACTTCTAATTCACAGTGTATGTGATATTTTATATTGTCTATCGAATCCATATAGGCCTTTTCTTTGCCAAACCTGTATTCGAGCGACATGTTTACTCATTCAAAAGAAACTCAATACTCTATTATTCTTGACTACCCTGCAGTGTATTTTTTTAGTATGTTTCATCGGCAGAATATTGAAGAGTCATATAGGATACCTGTTTCTTTCTTTTGTAATAACAATTAAGATCGTACTATTGGACGACATTTGCAGAATAAATTAACAGAGCACACATGTTCCCACTAATTGCATGCAATGCAGACTGATACCGTCCACTACAATGTCAATGAAACATATGTTTTTTTTGTCGAATCTGTATTGGCTATTAAATCAACACATGCCTATAACTTCTTTATTTGTCAAACCTTGATTTGAGCAACACAGTAGCTCAATCAATAGAAACTCACATATGTTGTCCATTCTATTGTTCTTCACTGTGTGTCAACTTTTTTTTTTGTGTATCTGATTGGCAGAATATTTAAGATTAATATATGATGCCTGTCTTTTTCTTTTGGAAAAACAACCAATGTAGTACTATTCGACAACATTTCTTTTATTCATAAATGTTATGTTATATTTCAGGTAGCAAGAATAAAGCGAAGAAGATTATACTAATAGGTATGCTAAATTTGTTGCCATCTTTTCATATGTAATGATTTAAATATCAGCAGTTTACTGATAATGAATTTCTATGACAAAATAGGGACTTCAGAATTTATCATGTCTGTAATCATTGAAAATTGAAATAAAAATCTGAGTCAAGCAACTCCCGGCCTGTGCATATTAGCATAACTTATCAATTTATGCCATTTAGCTTGTTGCTACTTTTGCCGCCAAGTACTCTTGCAGAAACAGAAACTTAAACTACTGACGGTTGGAAATAATAGTATTATAACTTCTGGTTTGTAAAAGGAAATAACATCTGCTTCCATCTCAGGTACTACATCAGCAGCTGCAACCATTCTCTTTGCATGTCTTTATGTGCTGATATCGCATAGAAAAGGGAAAGGACTATGGTTTCTCCTTTGCAAGACTAGCAGCAAAACTGAGAAAAAATACGAGGCAATGATAGTGTCGTATGGATCCCTAGCTCCAAAAAGATACATGTACTCAGAGGTAATGAAGATAACGTCTTCTCGCAACAATCAGCTTGGAAAAGGTGGTTATGGTGTGGTTTTCAAAGGAAGACTACATGATGGTCGTCTAGTGGCTGTGAAATTCTTGCATGACTGCAAAGGAAATGGGGACGAGTTTGTGAATGAGGTTATGAGCATTGGCAGGACCTATCATGTTAATATTGTTAGCTTATTTGGGTTTTGTTTGGAGGGGTCAAAACGAGCTCTTATATATGAGTACATGCCCAACGGTTCCTTGGATAAGTACATTTACTCAGAGAACCCCAAAGAAATTTTAGGATGGGAGAGGCTCTATGCGATAGCACTCGGGATTGCTCGTGGCCTCGAATACTTGCACCATAGCTGTAATACACGTATCATCCATTTTGATATCAAGCCCCAAAATATCCTTCTAGACAAGGATTTTAACCCGAAGATTGCTGATTTTGGTCTAGCTAAATTGTGTCATACAAAGGAGAGCAAGCTTTCAATGACTGGTGCTAGAGGAACAATTGGATTCATCGCTCCAGAAGTTCACTCTCGAAGCTTCGGAGTGGTTTCAACAAAGTCAGATGTTTATAGTTATGGAATGATGCTGCTGGAGATGGTTGGAGGTAGGAGAAACGTAAAATCAATTGTTGCAAAATCCAGCGAAAAGTATTTTCCAGACTGGATTTATGATCACTTTGCGCAAGATGATGGATTACAAGCATGTGAAATCACAGGAGAAACTGAGGAAATCGCAAGAAAGATGACATTAATTGGCTTGTGGTGCGTACAGATATTGCCTGCATATCGCCCTACCATAACCAAAGTTCTAGAAATGTTCGAGAGAAGCTCAGATGACATGGATATGCCACCGAAGCAAAGCTTCTCTGGATTGCTGTAAGATATTTCTTCCTTTCTTTTTCTGTGCCACTATTATTGTTATAAAACACTTGACCTATGCGCTTATCTCTCATTCCAGTGAAAGTTCAGCTCACAATATGGATGTACAAAGTTCAAGTTCTAACAGATCTGAGGAGATCAGCCTTGTGAATTCAAAAATCCTACAACAATCACCAACTCTTTGAGCAGATAGGCCTTGTGAATCAAAGAACCTATATTCATATTTTTCCAACACTGTGAGATGGTGGCCCTGCACTAGAGTACATTCAGAAATTGAACAAGCGCAGCGGAATTCGGCATTGTGTACTGCAGTATATTCAGAAAATAAACAAGCGCAGCGAAATTCTGAATTGTAGTAGAACATATTCCATGTATGCATGACCTAGAGTCAAGAGCATCCACATGCCAGCGTCCTAAGTTACAGACCACAGAAGGAATTAACATAAATTCTGATGAGTTTTGTATTCTAACTGCTAAAAGGCATCGGAGGCAGACAGACTTGTTGACTGTAAATTTCCCCCAAAACTGAATACATTGTGATGTTACCAATTGGATGTTACATGCCCATTTATAGCAAGCAGATTAAATCGTGGAAGCGGAAGGTGCATACTTACATGTCCTCTCCGTAGATTGTATCCACTCAATCAAGTAGCGCCGTGCCTTTTCCTTGACGCGCGTGCAACCTCGCCGGCGACCACCGCCCAACTCCGCGCACATACTACTCTCCCTCCGCTGGCGAGCCGAGGGATTGCGCCGCTTCTCAAACAACATCGCTTCCGCGGCCCCTCGTTCGCCGCTGTAGCCGCCGCCAATGCGGAGCGGGTCCGCAGCGGTTGGTCGGAGATCCACGCGCCAGAAGAGGCCGCGGCGAGAGGCCAGGCTCTTCTCTGCGCGGGTCAGTGGTCACGACGGCAGCCGCACGCTGCAGCGTTCGCCAGCAAGGGAGCGACCGCGGCGGGGAATTGGGGGCACACACCAGCCAGCCAACGGCGGCGCAACGCCGATCCACGTAGGAGGTTTTGGGCTATAGGCCTTCTCGAAGATGGCAGGCTAAGTACGACCCAGGAAGCAACTAGGCCCAGTTTGTTCTCGCAGCCCAATTCTGACCTTACCTTCCCTTTTGCTCTTTTTTTTCTAGAAGATCGCCTTTTGATTATGCTTCCGTTCAAATGGAATGGCTTCTCCAAGGCTCTGGTCCGCAGATGCACACATTCATAGTACGAGAAATGCTATATCGGCGGAAAATAAATTAACATTTATGGACAAAGGGTCATCAACAAATAAACTACGTGAGATGGACAAAAATGGTAGAACCATAACAAAGGTATGAAATAAACACCTATGACTACGTCACCTTCTATCACCCACCTTCAATGAGATGATCCCACGTGTGTGTGTTTGTTGCTACGCCCAGCCTGAGGTGACCGAGACATCGATTTTCGTCCTCGGTGGAAGGGGGCAACGATTTTCGTCCTCGGTGGAAGGGGGCAACCAATGAAAGTTGAAACAATGGCACAAAGATGATGCACGTTTATCACTACCGGGTCTAGCCATAAAAGACCAGATCACAGATTTTTCACCCCCGCCATAAAGTGGTGTGTTCTAGCCACCATATTAGCAACATGTCTTCCAAAAGTCGTATCACCCAGTATTGTGCGTAGAACTACCATGATTTTCACTAGAGATAACTGCAAGCAGACCATCTTAACGAGGTCAATTATGGAAGCAGAACTCACAGCATTAGACACTACCACTCATTTACTTGGTGCCATCAGAGCTCGAGTTAGTTGTGCCTTGGGCATCGCCACCCTCCCCCTGCACCGCACAATAGTGCTAGCCTATTGAGTCGGACATGTGATACATCATCGAGGTAGCAGTTGCCACCACGCCACACCTCCTCACCGGGCCATGCAGCTCCCGCTATCCAGGATCCAAGGCCTCCATCATAGCCCCAACCACACACTCTTTACCCCCACCAACCCCCCGACAACGACAATGAGAAGACATTGGCGATGCCCTAGATCACCATCGGAGTCGCTCTATAGTGATGTGGCCGACCCGTTAGGTGGTGTTCAAATTGGATGCGTCACAAAAAACAATGTTCCCGAAACTCTTTAGTTTTTTATTGAATTAGATCCTGGCAAAGGTGCAAAATAACCTACCATTGCCAATCTCAATATGTGATGCAAGCATCATGTAAAGCATGGTAATAGCTGACCAGCATGAACGCACGAAGTTATTACTTATAGGGATCGGATCGCTCTCGAGTACAGACCCGAATTTCACCAAGTAGTTTTCATCTAGTTTCACTGAGTTAACGTTCATTGCCTTGATAATAGTTGTGTGGTGGAACCTATATTAATGTAATGTTCTTACTTGAAACAAGTAATATAATTATGATTATACCTTCTATTTAAACGTCCACAAAATATAAGAAGAATGATTAAGATAACCTTCATGTTCCTTGCTTTTCTTTGCCTTCTTTTGTTCCTTGTTTTATTTGCTCTTCTCTAAAATCCCACACAAAACAAAAATATTAATTTGTTTCCGTCTTCGTTTGATTTTCAATGTTTTCTGATGACTTGAGAAAATACCAAAAATATTTTGTTTTTTTCTTATAGTTTTGGTTCTTAGTTTCTTATGGCCTTAGAAAATATCAAAAATATTTTCTCAAATTTCTTTTGTGAGCTGTACAATTTTTTTGTAAAATATCAGAAATAAAAAACATTTTCTATTTTGTTTTCTTTTTGAAAATTGAAAAGCAAAAAATCCCTTTGAATTTTCTTGTCATTCTTGTTTCTTTTAAATGTTTCAAAAAGACCAAAAAATGGTTTTGCACTACTACTTGTTATGTTTCAAATGAAAACCACAAAAAAATCATTCGTTTGCATCTTGATGCACTTGGTGCTTCACATAAGAAAAAATAACAAAAATATTTACTTTTGTTCCTTCATGTTTTGAGCTAATGAAAATCCAAAGAAAATCTTCCCTTTTGTGTTGTCTTTATTTTGTGGATACTCTAGCACATGGTCTTCGTTGTACTTGCTTTTATCATTGAACATTAATTTGAGCAAGCATTGAGCAATAATGATGATATATTGTGAAAGTGACCAGAAAGGCTGGTATGATCATCTTTACTTTGCTTACGTGCACGCTTTTATTGAACCTTTATAGAGTCATATTTTAGTTACCATGTGCATACTAACAATTTCATGAATCATGCTTTCGCACGCTAAGTTGTTATCAACTAGAGAGTTATACTCCCTCTGTTCCTAAATAAATGTCTTTTAGAGATTTCTATATGAACTACATATGAATGTATATAGACGTATTTTACAGTGTAGATTCACTCATTTTGCTGCGTACGTGTATAGACCATATTATATTAGAATATCTAAAAAGAGTTATATTTAGGAACGGAGGGAGTACTGTAATAACTAAAGGTAGGCCAAGAACGTGCTCTCTACTCGACAATGTGCATGACCCCATTCGAGTTGGTGTAGGGCTTCAATCCACTCACCCCTCTTGATCTACTTCCACTACCATTCCAAGATAGGACACATATGGATGCCAACAAGCGCGCCGCCTACATCAAGAAGCTCCATTCGTCCACCAAGGCCAACATCGAGCACCAAGTTCAAAACCAAGCCGCCAAGGTCAACAAACATTGGCGTCATCCAATTTATCACGCTGCGAATCTTGGGATGCTGCACTGGAAGAGAACCCAGCGGACGTCTCCCACATAGAATTACCATATTTTCTTCCCCTATTGTGCGTGCTTAGCAGCCTAGCACAAAGACTTGGTGATAAACATGATTAGATTGAAGGGACTAGTGTTAGCGATTGATTTAGTAGCCATTTTGAATTAGCGCTAGCGACTGATCTAGTAGGATTTTTGAATTAGTATACAGTCATTTAGCAGCCGCAGTGTACAATAACATACACAGGTCATGCATCATTTTTACCACAAAAGTCAGCGTGTGATTGCCCACAAAGATGGTTCTTTTTTTGTTTTATACAGGGAGACAATAGAGACAACGTATCAACTCTCGAAATGTCCAACTATTGATCCATTCGTTAGTCAAGCAACAGCAAATACATGTGTCAGTGTTGGATCAATCGTTGTCTCTGTTACTTGTACAATATTAATGAGGAAAACCCAGTCATACAAACTGACATCAGATAAAGGGACACTCTATCTTCATCGTACGTTAACCCCCACCAATGCCCGGAAAATTCCCAAATTGAAACAGTACTGGTCAAAAATTAATAATTAGAACCACACAAGCTGGAGTTAACTTTTGCTCTGTCAACCCTGAAATAGTCCGAGGCAGCAATGATCTCTAATTCTGTTGATAAAAGGAAGTCCAACATATAGAGAAGAAGCCAACTAGACGTACTGCACAAGCAACATATATATTGACCAAGAAGCTAGCTGGAAGAATATCACATGATACCATGATACCACACATATGACACCACTCCTTAAAATTCAAATTTGCAAATTTTCAAAAAAAAATAAAAAACAATTGTGAATATTCATAATATATGGTGTCAGTTTGTCCACCATATAAAGAAACTTTTAGGGATTGTCGACGCACTTATGAACAGTCACAATTTTTCAATTTTTTTGGAAACTTCCAAATTGAATTCTGAGATGTAATTTCATGTAAAATGTGGTATCACCTGCGCCATCCGTCATGCATGATGCAATCGGTCATGCTCATGCTCTCGCTGATGGCCTCTTTCCTTCTCCTTCCCAACCCACCAAGCGCACGTTGATTGCCTCTCAATTCACGTATCTGTTAAACTCATAAAATTAGACGAAACATTGCCAGTTGAAAACCTAAAGCGCATCTAATAGACCCGACACAAGCACTGCTCCACTACTTGCTTCGAAAAATTTATGGAACTGTAGTGAGTAGTGACAGTGTGGGATTCATAACGAACCATGCATCCAGAACAATGTCCAGATCATCGGCATGTTTTACGACAACTTCTCCTTGCTCTAAACATAACAGCTAATGCATTATTCTGAAAATATCTTTACCATAAACCTATGGAACATTGACAACTATTAATCAGGACAATGGACGTTGACAAACCACCCTCGTTGCCGCGTCTTTGCTGGACAACGTTGTACCCGGTTTCTGTTGCCGTTTCACGTTCACTCTCTAGTTGGTAAGGAAAGCAAAACGCATTGACAGAATCCGTCAAAGCCGTTGCCTAATCCCCACAGAAAAAAATAATCACAGGCTAACACCGCTTATAGAGTATATATTATCATCTCCCTTATCTTCGTTCTTCACTCACTTGAGCTTTGCGCCATCCTCACCGTTTACGAGATCTGTCTCCTCAGATCAGATTGTTGGCATGTATCCAACCTCGCTGCTCCCCATCTTGATTTCGCTGTTCCTACTCCATAACCGTGCGCATGCCGAGTGTGAGCCAGTGACATGCGGGGAACTCCCCATCAAGTACCCATTCTGGCTCGGCGGCCCGAGCCATCCGTCGAATTCCTCCTGCGGCCACCCGGCCTTCGAGTTACGGTGCGCCGGCAACAGCACCGTGGCTTCCCTGAGGGGCTCTGGCATCCGCGTCCACGACATCGACTACGACACCAGGTCCTTCCTCGTGTCCCACGACAGAGTCACCCACGGCACCGACGCCGTGTGCTGCATCGACTTCAACATGTCGACCATCCTACCTCTTGCCCCGTTTGAGATCAGCCCCACCAATCGGGCCCTGTGCTTCCTCTACGGCTGCAATGGGACAGAGCCGCGTGGGCGCGACTATGTGAACGCCACCGGCGTGCCCAGCTGCGCTTGGCCCATCTCCGTGTACCTCGGCGGCAGCTACGACCGGAACATGCCACCCGCAATACCCACCGGAAACTGCATGTACGCTTACCACCCGGTGCTTGGATCGGAGGCGGCTATCTTGACGGCGGCAAACTACAGTCGACTCCTGAAGAGCGGGTTCGTCCTGGATTGGACAGGCACCGGCGCTGGGGACTGCTCTTCCTGCAGTGCGAGTGGCGGGCAGTGTCGATATAATAACGAGTCTGCCGCCTTCGCGTGCCTCTGCTCTGTTGGCAAAATGCACGAGTCGACATGCGCTGGTAAGCCTTCAAAATCACAACTGCCTGTAAAATTCAAAATTACACAACACGCTATAAATTGAACACTTGAAGTAATAAGTATATATGTTTGATAAACCAACCCTAACGAGCAGTGCCGTCACCTACTAAGCAAAGATCTACAAAAACAATTTACATACGTGCTGACATGGATGGAACGAACCTACATGCATGCACTAGGGCTATTCATAGGTACAACCATTTGTAAATCTTGTGTATGATTATTACACCGCTTGCCAACTCTTTGAAATCGTAAAATGCCACTACAAAAAGCGGCTTTTGAAATATGCCACTCCGGTGGTTTTTTTTGTATACTTCGAAAAATGCCATTATATATGGTCATTAGAGTCAAAGTACCAGTTAATAATACTCATAAATGCAATGTTATATTAACTCCAGGTAGAAAGAGGAAAGGGAAGAAGATTGTGCTAATAGGTACGCTAAAACTTTTGCCATCTTTACATATGTATTGATTTAAATATCAGTGGTTTACTAATAATTATTTTCCATGACAAAATAGTAACTTTAAAATTTACCATGTCTGTAATAATTGAAAGACGATTCTAAAAGTACAATTTGAAACAAGCAACTCTCAGTTTACAAGACTGAGCAAATTATGATAGCTTGTTGCTACTTTGCCATGACGTACTCTTGCGGAAAGAGAAATTTAAAATACTGATGGTGTTGGAAATCACAATGACTACTATAACTTCTGGTTTGCAAGAGGAAATAACATCTTCTTTCATCTCAGGTTTGACATCAGCTGCTGCAACCTTGCTCTTTACATGTCTTTATGTGCTGATATGGCATAGAAAGGGGAAAAGACTAAGGTTCATTTGCAAGAAGACTAGCAGTAACACTGAAAAGAATTATGAGGCCATGATAGTATCCCATGGACCCCTAGCTCCAACAAGATACAAGTACTCAGAGGTAATGAAGATAACATCTTCTCGCAACAATCAGCTTGGAGAAGGTGGTTATGGTGTGGTTTTTAAAGGAAGACTGCATGATGGTCGTCAGGTTGCTGTGAAATTCTTGCATGACTGCAAAGAAAATGGGGACGAGTTTGTGAATGAGGTTATGAGCATTGGAAGAACCTCTCATGTTAATGTTGTTAGCTTATTTGGGTTTTCTTTGGAGGGATCAAAACGAGCTCTAATATATGAGTACATGCCCAACCGTTCCTTGGATAAATACATTTACTCAGAGAACGCCAAGGAAATTTTAGGATGGGAGAGGCTCTATGGGATAGCAATCGGGATTGCTCGAGGCCTTGATTACTTGCATCATAGCTGCAACACACGCATCGTCCATTTCGATATCAAGCCTCAGAATATCCTTCTAGATAAATATTTTAGCCCAAAGATTGCTTATTTTGGTCTAGCTAAATTGTGTCATACAAAAGAGAGCAAGCTTTCAATGACGGTAGCTAGAGGAACAATTGGATTCATTGCCCCAGAAGTTTACTCTCGAACCTTCGGGGTGGTTTCAACTAAGTCAGATGTTTATAGTTATGGGATGATGCTGCTAGAGATGGTTGGAGGTAGGAGAAATGTAAAATCAATTGTTACAAAATCTAGTGAAAAATATTTTCCAGATTGGATTCACGACCACTTTGAGCAAGAAGATGGATTACAAGCATGTAAATTCACGACCGGAATTGCGGAAATCGCGAAAAAGATGACCTTAATCGGCTTGTGGTGCATACAAGTATTACCTGTGCATCACCCTACTATAACAAATGTTCTAGAAATGTTTGAGAGAAGCTTAGATGATCTGGACATGCCGCCAAAGCAGAATTTCTGTGAATTACTGTAAGATATTACTCCCATGTTGTTCCTCTGTTTTTCTATGCAATTATTATTATGCAATAACTTGACCTACACGCTTAACTCTTATTCCAGTGAAAGTTCAGCTCACAACATGAATGTAGAAAGTGCAAGTTCTACCGGATCTAATGAGATAGGACTTGTGAATTCAAAAATTCTAAGTTCAGCTCATAATATGGAAGTCGAAACTGCAAGTTCTACTGGATACGAGGAGATACGCTTTGTGAATTTAAAAATCCTACAAGCCTATGACTAGAAATCCACCTCTTCTCTCATTTTATCTCATTAGAAAGAAACTGCCAACTCTTTGGGCAGATAAGTCCTGTGAATCCAAAATTTATATGATGATCAGTGAGAAATTCACGAAACGCACAAAATTTGTTGTTGTATCATAAAATACTAGAGAAGATACTCCGCGAAGTGCCGCGGGAATGGCTTGTAATTGTTTCAATGGGCTTTGGTTGTATGCAACATTAGTATTTAAATTAAAAATACAAGAATTTTTAGTAAAATACATATAATTTATTATACTATCTGGTTATTATATAAATGTAAATTATTATTTTAATATAAGTAGCACCTATGACACATATTAAGGTGGTTCCTTTCCCATGCATGATGATATATTAAGTTGGCATAGTTCCGTATAAAAGAATTATAGGTAGCTGGGATCAACAATTTAGATATATAGAAACTCATGTATATTGGATAACAGGAGCATATCAGCATCAATAAGTTAGAGCACAAAATAATAAAATTTGTTTGGGTATTGGATGAGTGTTGTATTCCAGCCACTAAAAGGCATGGGGTCTTCAATGGCCTTTCAAGACTAGAAATTTCCTCCAAAACACTATAAACATGATTTACAGTCTAGCTACGGGGCTTAAAATTTCAGAATCCGGATGCTTAAATTGGAACAATTTGAACATTGTGAGGATTTTTTTGGAAAAGGAGGCAAAACCCTCGGCCTTTGCATCTGAACATTGTGAAGATACATCTCAATAATTTGTAGCCCAGAAATTTATGGTGGAATTAGAAGATGCATATCGTACTTGGTCCTTTGCTCAGAGCATCTCCAGCCATGCCCCCAACAGGCCCCCCCAGGCACCTTTTTACGCGTCGGCGCCGAAAAAACCCCCCACTCGCGCCTCCAAGACGCCGAAATCCGCCGACTCGGCCCGTTTTTGGGCCCGGCGATCGCAGGCCGAACCCAGCGAACTGGGGGGGTGCTCGGGGTCTCCGGCGCAAGGGGAAAACATGCCTGGGCCACACTGTCAGGCGAAAAAGTCAAGCCAATCACTAATGCAGGATGCTGCTAACGCGACACTACGATCAGAGACCCTTCGAGAAACTGTGTGCGATGCAATAATCGCAAACGGTGCTGTATGAAAACTGATATAAATGTATAAAATGTTTGCGATGGCGGATGCATCAAACACGGTTCGGGTTTTGGTTGCGTGTGCGATGAAGGGCATACGGTTCAGTTCAATTAACTGTTTCCGATGAGGAGGAACAAAAGAAACGGGCAGCCAGATGAAGGTGTGTGCGATACACAGTATACGGTTCACTCGGATGAACTGTTTGTGATTAGGCAACACAAAAGAAACGGGCAGCCAGATGAAGGTGTGTGCGATATACAGCATACGGTTCACTCAGATGAACACGTTTGTGATTAGGCAACACAAAAGGAATGGTCAGCCAGATCAAGGTGTGTGCGATATACGCATGCGGTTCACTCGGCCGTTGTCGTCAGTGTGTGACCTATGTGGCAACCGTTCGCTCCCCAGGCGCCTCTTCGATAACCGTGGCAACCGTCCACCGCATCTTCGCCTTTCCCTCTCGATTTGGAACTGCTGTCGCATGCTCTTCCTCCCTCCATTTGCCTTCACCCTTCCTTCTGCCATTGTTCGATCATCTTCTCCATGGAGGGAACAGGCCGGAAACGACCCCGTTATTCTTGCCCCGATCTGAAAGATGATGTGGTGGCGGAACTCATTGATCGGTGCGACGTCATCACCTCGGCCAGCATGGCAGGTTCATTCAAGACCATTCTCGACTCAACTAATAACATCATTACAAGGAAACCAAGGGTCCAGGAGCGGTTTGATCTCCCCTATCTTCTTCGTCGTGACCCTGCTGACTGGCGCGGGGACGAGGGAAGCCTCGCCTTGTGCAAGTTGATGCCGCTTGATAATGGTATGTATGATGTTAAGATGCCATCGCTTGAGGGCAAGGATTGGGCAGGCGCAAATGGAGATTGGGTTGTTTATATTGGGTACAACTGCGAGTGGGAACTTGTGAATGTGTACACTCATCACCGGGTTCCACTTCCAAAAATCTCAGACGACTGCCCAGAGGTTGAGTACACCGGTATTCTACGTGCGTTCAAATACGATCATGGTGACTGTCGTCTACGGAAGATAGCAATTTGTCGAGTTCCCAACCGCTATTGGGATTACTCGAACTATGAAGTTGTTGCTATCTTCAACAAGCTTGTTGCCTTCCTTACTTCCACACCTCGATGGATATTGCTCAAAAATCAATTTATGTACATGGATGAGTACTGTGATGCAATTCAATACGAGGGTCTTGTGTTTGCTGCCACCACTCGTGGCACTGTTTTTGCATGGAATCATCATGCTTTCGGTACGTTTGTCTTCCACCGTAATAACAATTGTTTCATCCATATGCATGTGAGTTAGCTAGTTTCCCTTTACTAATTAATTAGCCTTCTTGTGTTTCCAAGGTCATGTGAACATTCCACCACCTATACTTGATAATTTTTATAACAAAGGGGGAGATGACGATGCTGATGATCACGAGCATGAGGACGAGCTGGACCCATATACTCAGTGGCGCCTGGCAACTTATTCCGATGGATCACCTCTTCTTGTTTGTATACAGGGCACTGCTGATGTTACTAAGGAAGCAGGTGTTGCCTCGCATGGTCGCACTCTTCGGACCTATTCCAACATCCGTTGCAGGGTATTCGGGATGGATACTAGTGTACTAGCACCAACACCTTCTCCCTGGTTTAGTATTGAAAGTCTTGGAGGAAACTCCCTCTTCCTTGGACAAAACTATCCAATGATGGTGGAAGGTGATCCAGCTGCTGTTGACACAACATTACTACCATTTATGAGAAGCAAATGTATCTATACCTCGGACATTGTTATGCTTCCCTACCGTCCCAATATGGGTCCTGGCATAGGCCGCTTCAGCCTGGATGATCAGTCCTGCGTTGGTCTCGAGATTGACAGTAGCTGGCCCTCCCAGAGAATCACTTCTGGTTCAAAGCAAGCGTTTCCAACGCCGACGAGTGGTTGAGCTGAAGTTCATTTCATCGCTTTGTTATTTGTTGTGTGAGAAAAACTTTACTTTACTAGAATGTTTTGTTGGAAATGATCTATAATCCAACGTGTATCCTCGTTGTCGTTGTGGGTTGATGACTTGTTGTATGTAATCAATGGTACATTTGCATATGCGTCCATCAACTCACACCTACTAGTGGTGTCCATATGAACAGTGCTAGTGATTTTAGTTGCAAAAATTAGATAGTGCTAGTGATTTTTAGCTACATATTTTGACAAATCGCAGTGTTACAAGGTTGACAAATGGCAATGTTACTAGATAAACAAACGTAAATCTTTCCTGTTTGACAAATGGCAGCATACCCAAAATGACAGATATGCAAATCTTACCTAATTGTTTGTACGTGATTGCACACGGGTCATGCAAAACAACCGTTTGCGTTGAAGGGATGCAGAAATCCTGCTCGGCACATTTTCCCTTGGCTTCCTGGGGAAGCTGTCGGTTTGCATACGGATGTTCTAACTAAAATGTTTGCGATGAGTGTTTTATATTTAAAAACCATTGACGTTTTTTTCCAAAAGAAAATCATTTGATAAGTCTGTACATAAAGAGAGAAAAATGCAAGTTCGTTCAAACCATATCTTTCATTCAGTCACACTGCGAATTTATATTCATATGATCGAGAATTCGAGATACAGTATTAAACCCCAAAAAAACTATTTCCGGCGGCGGCGGAGGCGGCGTGCTGCACCGTCGTTGTCGTTGTCGCCCTCCGGGATGCCTTTGTTGAAGTCTTCAAGGCAACACAATAATTTCTTCACTTGTAAATCAAACATCATGTCGTCGCGCGATCGATGGGCGGGGCGCGGGAGGACGGCTACGGCTACTGGCGCCGCTGAGAGGTAGCGGTCGATGGCAGCGTCCCGTGCCGCTGAGGGGGGCACGCGCACGGGCACGGACACGGGCGCAGCGGGTGCAGCCAAACGCACGGGGGCCGGCGCCACGGTGGGTGTAGGGGCGCGCACGGGCACGGGCACGGGCGTTGGCGCTGCCATGTACACGAGCTCGGGCGAGTCCGTGATACGTCCATTTTGCATCATGCTTTTATATCGATATTTATTGCATTATGGGCTGTTATTACACATTATGTCACAATACTTATGCCTATTCTCTCTTATTTTATAAGGTTTACATGAAGAGGGAAAATGCCGGCAGGTGGAATTCTTGGCTGGAAAAGGAGCAAATATTAGAGACCTATTCTGCACAACACCAAAAGTCCTGAAACTCCACGGAAGTTATTTGTGGAAATAATAAAAAATATTGAGCGGAAGAAATACCAGAAGGGACCCACACCCTGGGCACGAGGGTGGGGGGCGCGCCCCCTGCCTCGTGGGCCCCCTGGTGGCCCTCCGGTGCCCATCTTCTGCTATATTAAGTCTTTCATCCAAGGAAAAATCATAAGCAAGCTTTCGGGACGAGACTCCGCCGCCACGAGGCGAAACCTTGGCGGAACTAATCTAGGGCTCTGGCGGAGTTGTTCTGCCGAGGACACTTACCTCCAGGAGGGGGAAATCATCGCCATCATCATCACCAACGCTCCTCTCATCGGGAGGGGGCCAATCTCCATCAACATCTTCACCAGCACCATCTCCTCTCAAACCCTAGTTCATCTCTTATATCCAATTCTTGTCTCTAAGTCTGAGATTGGTACCTGTAGGTTGCTAGTAGTGTTGATTACTCCTTGTAGTTGATGCTAGTTAGTTTATTTGGTGGAAGATCATATATTCAGATCTTTTATGCATATTAATACTCCTCTGATTATGAACATGAATATGCTTTCTGAGTAGTTACGTTTGTTCCTGGGGACATGGGAGAAGTCTTGCTATTAGTAGTCATGTGAAATTGGTATTCGTTCGATATTTTGATGAGATGTATGTTGTCTCTCCTCTAGTCGTGTCATGTGAACGTCGACTACATGACACTTCACCATTATTTGGGCCTAGAGGAAGGCATTGGGAAGTAATAAGTAGATGATGGGTTGGTAGAGTGACAGAAGCTTAAACCCTAGTTTATCGTTGCTTCGTAAGGGGCTGATTTGGATCCATATGTTTCATGCTATGGTTAGGTTTACCTTAATACTTCTTTTGTAGTTGCGGATGCTTGCAATAGGAGTTAATCATAAGCGGGATGCTTGTCCAAGTAAGGACAGCACCCAAGCACCAGTCCACCCACACATCAAATTATCAAAGTACCGACCGCGAATTCAACGTGATGAAAAGTAGCTTGACGATAATTCTCATGTGTCCTCGGGAGCGCTTTTCTCTATATAAGTGTTTGTCCAGGCTTGTCCTTTGCTACAAAAAGGATTGGGCCACCTTGCTGCACTTTATTTACTTTTGTTACTTGTTGCTCGTTACAAATTATTTTATCACAAAACTATCTGTTACCTATAATTTCAGTGCTTGCAGAGAATACCTTGCTGAAAACCACTTATCATTTCCTTCTGCTCCTTGTTGGGTTCGACACTCTTACTTATCGAAAGGACTACGATAGATCCCCCTATGCTTGTGGGTCATCAGTCCACGGAGATCTCGCTGACGCCTACGGCTTCCAGCTCTGCGATAGTGCTCGGCGACCAGCCCATCAATGCTACGGGGATCTTCACTGGCGCGGGCGCGGGGATGGGAGCTGGGACGGGAGCGGGGGCAGCAACCGCCGCTGCCAGCTCGTTCTGGGCCATGTCCATGAGGCCCCATTCCTCCTTATTTTCTATCTCCTCGGGCTCGGAGTCGATTTCACCAAACGTGAAGACTAGTGGCAGATGATCGTTCTGCGTGATGGCGTTGGTGGAGGCAAAGAGTAAAGCCGCCCGTATTAAACAGCGGCTCGGGCGCCATTAATGGAGACGAAGGCGAGCGGCCATGGAAGTCAAAGGGCTCGCTTCCCAGTGAGCCTGCACAGCGTACAGCTCACACGCTTCCTGGTGAGCCTGCGCATTCGAGGACAGCTTGCACGCCTCTCGGTCAGCCTGCGCACCGGACTGCGCTCGCACGCCTCCCGTTCAGTCAAGGTCAAGCAGCTGTCCGCACGACACCTCCTACAACCATTAAAACCAAGACACGTGGCGTCACGTGAATGGTTAACAGAACGCGCATGATTTGAATTCTACAAACTTTTGAGATATTAAAGTGGCAGCTATTTTTTCAAAATGCCTTTGTTGGCTGTCATTATTCGAATGCTCCTTCTCTCAAAATGGACACGAAAAATGCCATAGCATGTCAGGTGCCATTCCATGATAGCATGCCAAGTTTCATGAATTTCAGACGAGTTTTGGATTTACTAGAATTTAAAAACCAAGCATCTCAATGTTTTGCCGGCAATCAACGGTGCCCTGGTGTTTGAAATTCATTCCCATTTCTTGCATGGGACCTAAGCATGCACCCAAGGACACAGATTTGATTTTTAAAACATTTTATATGCACTGGAGCATGTGCATGTAGTTCAAATTTGAATTATGCACATAAATGCATTGAAAACTCAGTCAATGCATAAAAATGTCTAAACGAACCCCGAAAAATCCCAAAAATTGACACAACACTCCTGTTGTTCTATCTTGACACGAGAAAATTTTGAAAGCAATAAGAGGCAACGGATATCGTTTCGTCCCCAAAGGTGGGACATTCCCTACCGAAACCATCATGCTTGTTGTGAGAAGCTCTGGTTTGTGAGAAGTTTATACCCGAACCTACCCCAAATGGGATAATTTTTTTACCACGGCATGTTGATGCCGCTCCATGATAGCATCCAAAGTTTCATGAATTTCAGACAAGTTTTGGATTTACTAGAATTTAAAAACCAGGTATCTCAATGTTTTGCCGGCAATCAACAGTGCCCTCGTATTTGAAATTCATTCTCATCTCTTGCATGGGACCTAGAAATTCACCCAAGGACACACATGTGATTTTTCAACCAACTTTGGTGCATTGGTGAAGGAAATATGCCCTAGAGGCAATAATAAAGTTATTATTTATTTCCTTATATCATGATAAATGTTTATTATTCATGCTAGAATTGTATTAACGGGAAACATAATACATGTGTGAATACATAGACAAACAGAGTGTCACTAGTATGCCTCTACTTGACTAGCTCGTTAATCGAAGATGGTTATGTTTCCTAACCATAGACATGAGTTGTCATTTGATTAACGGGATCACATCATTAGGAGAATGATCTGATTGACATGACCCATTCCGTTAGCCTAGCACTTGATCGTTTAGTATGTTGCTATTGCTTTCTTCATGACTTATACATGTTCCTGTAACTATGAGATTATGCAACTCCGTTTACTGGAGGAACACTTTGGTACTACCAAACGTCTGGCGTAACTGGGTGATTATAAAGGAGTACTACAGGTGTCTCCAAAGGTACATGTTGGGTTGGCGTATTTGAGATTAGGTTTTGTCACTCCGATTGTCGGAGAGGTATCTCTGGGCCCTCTCGGTAATACACATCACATAAGCCTTGCAAGCATTGCAACTAATAAGTTAGTTGCGAGATGATGTATTACGGAGCGAGTAAAGAGACTTGCCAGATGCGAGATTGAACTAGGTATTGGATACCGACGATCGAATCTCGGGCAAGTAACATACCGATGACAAAGGGAACAAAGTATGTTGTTATGCGGTTTGACCGATAAAGATCTTCGTAGAATATGTAGGAGCCAATATGGGCATCCAGGTTCCGCTATTGGTTATTGACCAAGAATAGTTCTAGGTCATGTCTACATAGTTCTCGAACCCGTAGGGTCCGCGCTTAAGGTTTCGATGACAATTATATTATGAGTTTATGAGTTTTGATGTACCGAAGGAGTTCGAGTCCCGGATGAGATCGGGGACATGACGAGGAGTCTCGAAATGGTCGAGGCGTAAAGATCGATATATTGGACGACTATATTCGAGTTCGGAAGGTTCGAATGATTCGGATATTTTGGAGTATCGGAGAGTTACGGGAATTCGCCGGGAGAAGTATTGGGCCTTATTGGGCCCTGCGGAAGAGAGGGCTGCCTAGGGCAGGCCGCGCCCCATGGCCTAGTCCGAATTGGACTAGGGGTGGGGCTGCACCCCCTCCTTCCTTCCTTCTATTTTCCCTCCTAGTCTCCTACTCCTACTACTTGGAAGGACTCCTAGTTGGACTAGGAAGGGAATCCTACTCCGGTGGGAGTAGGACACCCCTAAGGCGCGCCTCTCTCCTTGGCGGCCCCTCCTCCTTGCTCCTTTATATCTGAGGCAGGGGCGCACCCCATGACACACAAGTTGATCTCGGATCGTTCCTTAGCCGTGTGCGGTGCCCCCTCCACCATATTCCACTTGGTCATATCGTCGCGGAGCTTAAGCGAAGCCTTGGCGGAAAAGTCATATCGTCGCGGGCTTAGGCGAAGCCCTGCGTCGGTGGAGCATCATCATCGTCATCACGCCGTCGTCTTGGCGGAACTCATCCCGACACTTTCTGGATCGAGTCCGGGATCGTCATCGAGCTGAGCGTGTGCAGAACTTCGGAGGTGTCGTGCGTTCGGTGCTTGGATCGGTCGGATCGTGAAGGCGTCGACTACATCAACAGCGTTGTTATAACGCTTCCGCTTTCGGTCTCACGAGTGCGTGGACGGACACTCTCCCCTCTCGTTGCTATGCCATCACCATGGTCTTGCGTGTGCGTGGGAAATTTTTGAAATTACTCGTTCCCCAACATGGCATCGAGCCTGGTTTTATGCGTTGATGTCATATGCACGAGTAGAACACAAGTGAGTTGTGGGCGATATAAGTCATACTGCTTACCAGTATGTCATACTTTAGTTCAGCGGTATTGTGAGATGAAGCGGCCGGACCGACATTACAGCGTGCGCTTACGCGAGACTGGTTTCACCGCTTGAGCACTCGTTGCTTAAAGGTGACGGCGGGTGTCTGTCTCTCTCACTTTAGTTGAACCGAGTGTGGCTCGCCCGGTCCTTGCGAAGGTTAAAACAGCACCAACAACAAACTATCGTTGTGGTTTTGATGCGTAGGTAAACGGTTCTTGCTCAGCCCGTAGCAGCCACGTAAAACTTGCAACAACAAAGTAGAGGGCGTCTAACTTGTTTTTGCAGGGCATGTTGTGATGTGATATGGTCAAGGCGTGATGCTATATTTTATTGTATGAGATGATCATGTTTTGTAACGAGTTATCGGCAATGGCAGGAGCCATATGGTTGTCGCTTTATTGTATGAAATGCAAGCGCCATGTAATTGCTTTACTTTATCACTAAGCAGTAGCGATAGTCGTAGAAGCAATAGTTGGCGAGGCGACAACGATGCTACGATGGAGATCAAGGTGTCGCGCCGGTGGCGATGGTGATCACGACGGTGCTTGAAGATGGAGATCACAAGCACAAGATGATGATGGCCATATCATATCACTTATATTGATTGCATGTGATGTTTATCCTTTATGCATCTTATTTTGCTTTGATTGGCGGTAGCATTATAAGATGATCTCTCACTAAAATTATCAAGAAGTGTTCTCCCGAGTGCGAAAGTTCTTCGTCTTTGAGACACCACGTGATGATCGGGTGTGATAGGCTCTACGTTCAAATACAACGGGTGCAAAACAGTTGCGCCGCGAATACTCAGGTTAAACTTGGCGAGCCTAGCATATAACAGATATGGCCTCGGAACACGGAGACCGAAAGGTCGAGCGTGAATCATATAGTAGATATGATCAACATAGTGATGTTCACCATTGAAACTACTCCATCTCACGTGATGATCGGACATGGTTTAGTTGATTTGGATCACGTAATCACTTAGATAACTAGAGATGTCTATCTAAGTGGGAGTTCTTAAGTAATATGATTAATTGAACTTTAATTTATCATGAACTTAGTCCTGGTAGTATTTTGCAAATTATGTTGTAGATCAATAGCTCGCGTTGTTGCTTTCCTTTGTTTTATATGTGTTCCTAGAAAATTGTATTGAAAGATGTTAGTAGCAATGATGCGGATTGGATCCGTGATCTGAGGTTTATCCTCATTGCTGCACAGAAGAATTATGTTCTTGATGCACGCTAGGTGACAGACCTATTGCAGGAGCGGATCACGGGCGTTATGAGCGTTTGGCTAGCTCAATATGATGACTACTTGATAGTTTAGTGCACCATGCTTAGCGGCTTAGAATCGGGACTTCAAAGGCGTTTTGAGCGTCATGGACCATATGAGATGTTCCAGGACTTGAAGTTAATATTTCAAGCAAATACCGAGTTGAGAGATATGAAGTCTCCAACAAGTTCTATAACTAAAAGATGGAGAGAATCGCTCAACTAGTGAGCATGTGCTCAGATTATGCAGGAACTTTAATCGCTTGAATCAAGTGGGAGTTAATCTTCGGATAAGATAGTGATTGACAGAATTCTCTAGTCACCATCACTAAGTTACTAGAACTTCGTGATGAACTATAGTATGCAAGGGATGGCGAAAAGCGATTCCCGAGCTCTTCGTGATGTTGAAATCGGCGAAGGTAGAAATCGAGAAAGAGCATCAAGTGTTGATGATTGACAAGACAACTAGTTTCAAGAAAGGGCAAAGGAAAGAAAGGAGAACTTCAAGTAGAATGACAAGCAAGTTGTCACTCCCACGAAGAAACCCAAAGCTGAACCAAAGCCTGAAACTGAGTGCTTACACTGCATAGGAAATGGTCCTTTGGAAGCGGAAATACCGAGATATTTGGTGGATAAGAAGGATGGCAAAGTGAACAAGGGTATATTTGATATACAGGTTATTGATGTGTGCTTTACTAGTGTTTATAGTAGCCCACAGTATTTGATACTTGTTAGGTTGCTAAGATTAGTAACTTCGAAACAGGAGTTCTGAATAAGCGAAACTAGTTGAAGGGCGTAACGATGAGTGTTGGAAGTAGTTCAAGATTGATATGATCATCATCGCACTCCCTATACTATCGGGATTAGTGTTGAACCTAAATAAATGTTATTTGGCGTTTGCGTTGAGCATGGATATGATTTGATCATGTTTATTGCAATACGGTTATTCATGTAAGTTAGAGAATAATTATTGTTACATTTTACATGAATAAAACCTTCTATGGTCATACACCCAATGAAAATGGTTTGTTGGATCTCGATCGTGTGATACACATATTCATAATATTGAAACCAAAAGATGTAAAGTTAATAATGATAGTGCAATTTATTTGTGGCACTGCCGTTTGGGGTCATATCGGTGTAAAGCGCATGAAGAAACTCCATAAAGATGGATTTTCGAAATCACTTGGTTATGAATCGTTTGATGCTTGCGAACCGTGCCTTTTGGACAAGATGACTAAAGACTCTGTTCTCCGGAACAATGGAGCGAGCAAATGACTTATTGGAAATAATACATATTGATGTATGCGGTCCGATGAGTGTTAAAGCTCACGTCAAGTATCGTTATTTTCTGACCTTCACAAGATGATTTTGAGCATATATGAGTATATCTACTTAATGAAGCACAAGTCTGAAACATTTGAAAAGTTCAAAGAATTTCAGAGTGAAGTGGAGAATCATCGTAATAAGAAAATAAAGTTTCTACGATCTGATCGTGGAGGAGAATATTTGAGTTCTGAGTTTGGCCTTCATATAAAAACAATGTGGAATAGTTTCACAGCTCACGCCACATGGAACACCATAACGTAATGGTGTGTCCGAGCGTCATAACCGCACTTTATTTGATATGGGCGATCAATGATGTCTCTTACCAATTTACCAATATCGTTTTGGGGTTATGCATTAGAGACAGCCGCATTCACATTAAATAGGGCACCATTAAATCCGTTGAGGCGACACCGTATGAACTATGGTTTAGCAGTAAACCTAAGCCGTCGTTTCTTAAAGTTTGGAGTTGTGATGCTTATGTGAAAAAATTTCACGATAAGCTCGAACCCAAATCGGAAAAGTCGTCTTCATAGAATACCCAAAGGAAACTGTTGGGTACTCCTTCTATCACAGATCCAAAGGCAAAACATTCGTTGCTAAGAATGGATCCTTTCTAGAGAAGGAGTTTCTCTCGAAAGAAGTGAGTGGGAGGAAAGTAGAACTTGATGAGGTAATTGTACCTTCTCCTTATTGGAAAGTAGTTCATCACAGAAATCAGTTCGGTGATTCCTACACCAATTAGTGAGGAAGTTAATGATGATGATCATGAAACTTCAGATCAAGTTGCTACCAAACCTCGTGGGTCTTCTAGAGTAAGATCCGCACCAGAGTGAATACGGTAATCATGTTCGGAAGTCATGTTACTAGACCATGATGAACCTCGAACTATGAGGAAGCAATGATGAGCCCAGATTCATGAAATGGCTTGAGGCCATGAAATCTGAGATAGGATCCATGTATGAGAACAAAGTATGGACTTTGATTGACTTGCTCGATGATCAGCAAGCCATGTTAAATAAATGGATCTTTAAGAGGAAGGCGGACAACGATAGTAGTGTTACTATCTACAAAGCTCGATTTGTCACAAAAAGGTTTTAGACAAGTTCAAGGTGTTGACTACAATGAGATTTTCTCAACTGTAGCGATGCTTAAGTCTATCCGAATCATGTTAGCAATTGCCACATTTCATAAAATCTGGCAAATGGATGTCAAAACTACATTCTTTAATGGATTTATTAAAGAAGAGTTGTATATGATGCAACCAGAAGGTTTTGTCAATCCTAAAGGAGCTAACAAAATGTGCAAGCTTCAGCGATCCATCTATGGACTGGTGCGAGCATCTCGGAGTTGGAATATACCCTTTGATGTGTTGATCAAAGCATATGATTTTATACAGACTTTTGGAAAGGCCTGTATTTACAAGAAAGTGAGTGGGAGCACTACAGCCTTTCTGATAAGTATATGTGAATGACATATTGTTGATCGGAAATAATGTAGAATTATTCTGCAGCATAAAGGAGTGTTTGAAAGGAGTTTTTTTTTTCAAAGAAAGACCTCGGTGAAGCTGCTTACATATTGAGCATCAAGATCTATAGAGATAGATCAAGACGCTTGATATGTTTTTCAATGAATACATACCTTGACAAGATTTTGAAGTAGTTCAAAATGGAACAGTCAAAGAAAGAGTTCTTGCCTGTGTTACAAGGTGTGAGATTGAGTAAGACTCAAACCCGACCACGGCAGAAGATAGAAAGAGAATGAAAGTCATTCCCTATGCATCAGCCATAGGTTCTATAAAGTATGTCATGCTGTGTACCAGATCTATTGCATACCCTACCACTAAGCTTGGCAAGGGAGTGCAATAGTGATCTAGGAGTAGATCAATGGACGGCGGTCAAAATTATCCTTAGTAGAATAAGGATATGTTTCTCGATTATGGAAGTGAAAAAAGGTTAAATAAGTAAAGGGTTACGTCGATGCAAGTTTTAACACTAATCTAGATGACTCTGAGTCTCAATCTGGATACATATTGAAAGTGGGAGCAATTAGCTAGAGTAGCTCCGTGCAGAGCATTGTAGACATAGAAATTTGCAAAATACTTACGGCTCTGAATGTGACAGACCCGTCGACTAAGCTTCTCTCACGAGCAAAACATGATCATACCTTAGTACTCTTTGGGTGTTAATCACATAGCGATGTGAACTAGATTATTGACTCTAGTAAACCCTTTGGGTGTTGGTCACATGACGATGTGAACTATGGGTGTTAATCACATACAGATGTGAATATTAGTGTCAAATCACATGGCGATGTGAACTAGATTATTGACTCTAGTGCAAGTGGGAGACTGAAGGAAATATGCCCTAGAGGCAATAATAAAGTTATTATTTATTTCCTTATATCATGATAAATGTTTATTATTCATGCTAGAATTGTATTAACGGGAAACATAATACATGTGTGAATACATAGACAAATAGAGTGTCACTAGTATGCCTCTACTTGACTAGCTCGTTAATCGAAGATGGTTATGTTTCCTAACCATAGACATGAGTTGTCATTTTATTAACGGGATCACATCATTAGGAGAATGATCTGATTGACATGACCCATTCCGTTAGCCTAGCACTTGATCGTTTAGTATGTTGCTATTGCTTTCTTCATGACTTATACATGTTCCTGTAACTATGAGATTATGCAACTCCGTTCACGGAGGAACACTTTGGGTACTACCAAGCGTCCTGGCGTAACTGGGTGATTATAAAGAGTACTACAGGTGTCTCCAAAGGTACATGTTGGGTTGGCGTATTTGAGATTAGGTTTTGTCACTCCGATTGTCGGAGAGGTATCTCTGGGCCCTCTCGGTAATACACATCACATAAGCCTTGCAAGCATTGCAACTAATAAGTTAGTTGCGAGATGATGTATTACGGAGCGAGTAAAGAGACTTGCCGATGCGAGATTGAACTAGGTATTGGATACGGCGATCGAATCTCGGGCAAATAACATACCGATGACAAAGGGAACAAAGTATGTTGTTATGCGGTTTGACCGATAAAGATCTTAAGTAGAATATGTAGGAGCCAATATGGGCATCAGGTTCCGCTATTGGTTATTGACCAAGAATAGTTCTAGGTCATGTCTACATAGTTCTCGAACCCGTAGAATCCATGCAACAAGGTTTCGATGACAATTATATTATGAGTTTATGAGTTTTGATGTACCGAAGGAGTTGAGTCCCGGATGAGATCGGGGACATGACAAGGAGTCTCGAAATGGTCGAGGCGTAAAGATCGATATATTGGACGACTATATTCGGAGTTTGGAAAGGTTCGAATGATTGGGTATTTTTGAATCTGGGAGAGTTACGGGAATTCGCCGGGAGAAGTATTGGACCTTATTGGGCCCTGCGGAAGAGAGGGCTGCCTAGGGCAGGCGCGCCCCTCATGGCCTAGTCCGGGTGGACTAGGGAGGCCGCACCCCTCCTTCCTTCCTTCTCTTTTCCCTTCCTAGTCTCCTACTCCTACTACTTGGAAGGACTCCTAGTTGGACTAGGAAAGGGAATCCTACTCCCGGTGGGAGTAGGACACCCCTAGGGCGCGCCTCTCTCCTTGGTCGGCCCCCTCCTCCTTGCTCCTTTATATACGGGGGCAGGGGGGCACCCCATGACACACAAGTTGATCTATGGATCGTTCCTTAGCCGTGTCGGTGCCCCCTCCACCATATTCCACTTGGTCATATCGTCGCGGAGCTTAAGCGAAGCCCTGCGCCGGGAAAAGTCATATCGTCGCGGAGCTTAGGCCAAGCCCTGCGTCGGTGGAGCATCATCATCGTCATCACGCCGTCGTCTTGTGGAACTCATCCCGACACTTTGCTGGATCGGTCAGGGGATCGTCATCGAGCTGAGCGTGTGCAGAACTTCGGAGGTGCCGTCGTTCGGTGCTTGGATCGGTCGGATCGTGAAGGCGTCGACTACATCAACAGCGTTGTTATAGCGCTTCGCTTTCGGTCTCACAGTGCGTGGACGGACCTCTCCCTCTCGGTTGCTATGCCATCACCATGGTCTTGCGTGTGCGTAGGAAATTTTTTGAAATTACTACGTTCCCCAACAATTGGAGCATGTGCTTGTAGTTCAAATTTGAATTATGCAAATGAAATGCCTAGAAAACTCAGTTAATGTATAAAAAAGGCCAAACGAACCCCGAAAAATTCATTCTCATTTCTTGCATGGGACCTAAGCATGCACTGAAGGACACAGGTTTGATTTTTCAACCAATTTGTATGCACCGGAGCATGTGCATGTAGTTTAATTTTAAATTATGCACGTGAAATGGCTAGAAAACCAGTTTAATGTATAAAATGTCCAAACGAACCCTGAATAATTCCAATTCTTTTACGACACACATATAGTTCCATGTTCGCTGCAGATAAAATGTCTAGCAATTTAAACAGCGTCCATTGCCGTTGTGACCCCATTTTGTAATTCAAATCAAGTAGATCCTGTTGGGTAACGTAGTAATTTCAAAAAATTTCCTACGATCACGCAAGACCATGGTGATGGCATAGCAACGAGAGGGGAGAGTGTCTGTCCACGTACCCTCGTAGACCGAAAGCGGAAGCGTTATATCAACGCGGTTGATGTAGTCGTACGTCTTCACGATCCGACCGATCCAAGCACCGTTACTCCGGCACCTCCGAGTTCTTAGCACACGTTCAGCTCGATGATGATCCCCTGGCTCCGATCCAGCAAAGCGTCGGGAAGGAGTTCCGTCAGCACGACAGCGTGGTGACGATCTTGATGTTCTACCGTCGCAGGGCTTCGCCTAAGCACCGCTACAATATGACCGAGGTGGAATATGGTGGAGGGGGGCACCGCACACGGCTAAGGAACGATCACGAAGATCAACTTGTGTGTCCTAGGGTGCCCCCCTGCCCCCGTATATAAAGGAGCAAGGGGGAGGGCCGGCCGGCCCTAGGAGGCGCGCCAAGGGAGGGGGGAGTCCTCCTCCTAGTAGGAGTAGGACTCCCCTTTCCTAGTCCTACTAGGAAGAGGGAAGGGGAAGGAAAGAGGGAGAGGGAGAGGGAAGGGGCGCGCCCCCTCCTAGTCAGTCGGACTCCCATGGGGGGGCGCGCGCCACCTCCTGGTGCAGCCCTCTCTCTCCCCTCTTGGCCCAATAGGGCCCATTACTTCCCCGGGGGGTTCCGGTAACCCCTCGGCACTCCGGTTTTCTCCGAAACTTCCGGAACCTTTCGGTGTCCGAACATAGCCGTCAATATATCAATCTTTATGTCTCGAACATTTGAGACTCCTCGTCATGTCCGTGATCACATCCTGGACTCCGAACTCCTTCGGTACATCAAAATACATAAACTCATAATATAACCGTAATCGAAACCTTAAGCGTGCGGACCCTACGGTTCGAGAACAATGTAGACATGGCCGAGACACGTCTCCGGTCAATAACCAATAGCGGGACCTGGATGCCCATATTGGTTCCTACATATTCTACGAAGATCTTTATCGGTCAGACCGCATAACAACATACGTTGTTCCCTTTGTCATCGGTATGTTACTTACCGAGATTCGATCGTCGGTATCCAATACCTAGTTCAATCTCATTCTGGTAAGTCTCTTTACTCGTTCCGTAATACATCATCTCACAACTAACTTATTAGTTGCAATGCTTGCAAGGCTTTATGTGATGTGTATTACCGAGAAGGCCAGAGATACCTCTCCGACAATCGGAGTGACAAATCCTAATCTTGATTCATGCCAACTCAACATATACTTTTGGAGACACTTGTAGAGTACCTTTATAATCACCCGATTCGTTGTGATGTTTGGTAGAACACAAAGTGTTCCTCAGTAAACAGGAGTTGCATAATCTCATAGTGGCAGGAACTTTGTATAAGTCATGAAGATAGCATAAGCAACATACTAAGCGATCAAGTGCTAAGCTAATGAAATGGGTCATGTCAATCACATCATTCTCCTAATGATGTGATCCCATTAATCAAATGACAACACATGTCTATGGTTAGGAAACATAACCATCTTGATTAATGAGCTAGTCTAGTAGAGGCATACTAGTGACTATCTGTTTGTCTATGTATTCACACATGTATTATGTTTCCGGTTAATACAATTCTAGCATGAATAATAAACATTTATCATGATATAAGGAAATAAATAATAACTTTATTATTGCCTCTAGGGCATATTTCCTTCAGTCTCCCACTTGCACTAGAGTCAATAATCTAGTTCACATCCCATGTGATTTAACATCAATAGTTCACATCTATATGTGGTTAACACCCATAGTTCACATCGACATGCGACCAACACCCAAAGGGTTTACTAGAGTCAGTAATCTAGTTCACATCGCTATGTGATTAACACCCAAAGAGTACTAAGGTGTGATCATGTTTTGCTTGTGAGATAATTTTAGTCAACAGGTCTGTCACATTGAGCCGTAAGTATATTGCAAATTTCTATGTCTACAATGCTCGCTTGCGGAGCTACTCTAGCTAATTGCTCCCACTTTCAATATGTATCTAGATTGAGACTCGAGTCATCTAGATTAGTGTTAAAACTTGCATCGGCGTAACCTTTACGACGAACCTTTTCCACTTCCATAATCGAAACATATCCTTATTCTACTAAGGATAATTTTGACCGCCGTCCATTGATCTACTCCTAGATCACTATTGCACTCCTTGCCAAGCTTAGTGGTAGGGTATGCAATAGATCTGGTACACACATGACATACTTTATAGAACCTATGGCTGATGCATAGGAATGACTTTCATTCTCTTTCTATCTTCTGCCGTGGTCGGGTTTTGAGTCTTACTCAATCTCACACCTTGTAACACAGGCAAGAACTCTTTCTTTGACTGTTCCATTTTGAACTACTTCAAAATCTTGTCAAGGTATGTATTCATTGAAAAACTTATCAAGCGTCTTTGATCTATCTCTATAGATCTTGATGCTCAGTATGTAAGCAGCTTCACCGAGGTCCTTCTTTGAAAAACTCCTTTCAAATACTCCTTTATGCTTTGCAGAATAATTCTACATTATTTCCGATCAACAATATGTCATTCACATATACTTATCAGAAATGCTGTAGTGCTCCCACTCACTTTCTTGCAAATGCAGGCTTCTCCAAAAGTCTGTATAAAACCATATGCTTTGATCACACTATCAAAGCGTTTATTCCAACTCGAGATGCTTGCACCAGTCCATAGATGGATCATTGGAGCTTGCATTTTGTTAGCTCCTTTAGGATTGACAAAACCTTCTTGTTGCATCATATACAACTCTTCTTTAATAAATCCATTAAAGAATGTAGTTTTTACATCCATTTGCCAGATTTCATAAAATGTAGCAATTGCTAACATGATTTGGACAGACTTAAGCATCGCTACAGTTGAGAAAATCTCATTACAGTCAACACCTTGAACTTGTCGAAAACCTTTTTGTGACAAGTCGGGCTTTGTAGATAGTAACACTACTATCAGTGTCCATCTTCCTCTTTAAGATCCATTTATTTAACATGGCTCGCTGATCATCGAGCAAGTCAATCAAAGTCCATACTTTGTTCTCATACATGGATCCTATCTCAGATTTCATGGTCTCAAGCCATTTCGCGGAATCTGGGCTCATCATCGCTTCCTCATAGTTCGTAGGTTTCATCATGTTCTAGTAACATGACTTCCATAACATGATTACCGCACCACTCTGGTGCGGATCTTTACCCTGGAAGATCTACGAGGTTTGGTAGCAACTTGATCTGAAGTTTCATGATCATCATCATTAACTTCCTTACTAATTGGTGTAGGAATCACTGGAACTGATTTCTGTGATGAACTACTTTCCAATAAGGGAGAAGGTACAATTACCTCATCAAGTTCTACTTTCCTCCCACTCACTTCTTTCGAGAGAAACTCCTTCTCTAGAAAGGATCCATCTTAGCAACGAATGTTTTGCCTTTAGATCTGTGATAGAAGGTGTACCCAACAGTTTCTTTTGGGTATTCTATGAAGACGCACTTCTCCGATTTGGGTTTGAGCTTATCAGGTGAAAACTTTTTCACATAAGCATCACAACTCCAAACTTTAAGAAACGACAGCTTAGGTTTACTGCTAAACCATAGTTCATATGGTGTCATCTCAACGGATTTAGATGGTGCCTATTAAACGTGAATGCAGCTGTCTCTAATGCATAACCCCAAAACGATAGTGGTAAATCGGTAAGATACATCATAGATCGCACCATATCCAATAAAGTCTTGATTCTGACGTTCGGACACACCATTAAGCTGTGGTGTTCCGGTGGCGTGAGTAGTGAAACTATTTCACATTGTTTTAATGAAGGCCAAACTCGTAACTCAAATATTTTTCCTCTGCGATCATATCGTAGAAACTTTTATTTTCTTGTTACGATGATTCTTCACTTCACTCTGAAATTCTTTGAACTTTTCAAATGTTTCAGACTTGTGTTTCATCAAGTAGATATACCCATATCTGCTCAAATCATCTGTGAAGGTCGAAAAATAATGATACTTGCCGTGAGCTTTAACACTCATCGGACCGCATACATCAGTATGTATTATTTCCAATAAGTCATTTGCTCGCTCCATTGTTCGGAGAACAGCGTCTTTAGTCATCTTGCCCATAAGGCATGGTTCGCAAGCATCAAGTGATTCATAATCAAGTGATTCCAAAAGTCCATCAGCATGGAGTTTTCTTCATGCGCTTTACACCAATATGACCTAAGCGGCAAGTTACCACAAATAAGTTGCACTATCATTATTAACTTTGCATCTTTTGGTTTCAATATTATGAATATGTGTATCACTATGATCGAGATCCAATGAACCATTTTCATTGGGTGTGTAACCATGTAAGGTTTTATTCATGTAAACAGAACAACAATTTATTCTCTTACTTAAATGAATAACCAGATTGCAATAAACATGATCAAATCATATTTATGCTCAACACCAAATAACACTTATTTAGGTTCCACACTAATCCCGAAAGTATAGGGAGTGTGCGATGATGATCATATCAATCTTGGAACTTCTTCCAACACTCATCGTCACTTTCCCTTCAACTAGTCTCTGTTTATTCAGAACTCCTGTTTGAGTTACTAATCTTAGCAACCTAACAGTATCAAATACTCGGGGCTACTATAAACACTAGTAAGGCACACATCAATAACCTGTATATCAAATATAATCTTGTTCACTTTTCCATCCTTCTTATCCACCAAATATTCAGGGGTAGTTCGCTTCCAAAGACCAGTTCCATTGCAGCAAAAGTACTCAGTCTCGGGCTTAGGTCTAAACTTGGGCTTCTTCACTCGAGCAGCAACTTGCTTGCCGTTCTTTTGAAGTTCCCTTCTTCCCTTTGCCATTTTCCTTGAGACTAGTGGTCTTGTCAACCATCAACACTTGATGTTTTCTTGATTTCTACCTTCGCGATTTTAGCATCGCGAAGAGCTCGAGAATCTTTTTGTCATCCTTGCATACTATAGTTCATCACGAGTTCTACTAACTTAGTGATGGTGACTAGAGAATTCTGTCAATCACTATCTTATCTGGAAGATTAACTCCCACTTGATTCAAGCGATTGAAGTACTCGGACAATCTGAGCACATGCTCACTAGTTGAGCGATTCTCCTCCATCTTTTAGCTATAGAACTTGTTGGAGACTTCATATCTCTCAACTCGGTATTTGCTTGAAATATTAACTTCAATTCCTGGAACATCTCATATGGTCCATGACGTTCAAAACGTCTTTGAAGTCCCGATTCTAAGCCGTTAAGCATGGTGCACTAAACTATCAAGTAGTCATCATATTGAGCTAGCCAAACGTTCATAACGTCCGTATATCTGCTCTGCAATAGGTCAGTCACCTAGCGGTGCATTAAGGACATAATTCTTCTGCGCAGCAATGAGGATAAACCTCAGATCACGGATCCAATCCGCATCATTGCTACTAACATTTTTCAATACAATTTTCTCTAGGAACACATATGAAAACATAGGGAAGCAACAACGCGAGCTATTGATCTACAACATAATTTGCAAAATACTACCAGGACTAAGTTCATGATAATTTAAGTTTTAATTAATCATATTAAAAACTCCCACTTAGACAGACATCTCTCTAGTCATCTAAGTGTTTACGTGATCCAAATTAACTAAACCATGTCCGATCATCACGTGAGATGGAGTAGTTTCAATGGTGAACATCACTATGTTGATCATATCTACTATATGATTCACGTTCGACCTTTCGGTCTCCGTGTTCCGAGGCCATATCTGCATATGCTAGGCTCATCAAGTTTAACCTGAGTATTCTGCGTGTGCAAAAACTGGCTTGCACCCGTTGTAGATGGACGTCGAACTTATCACACCCGATCATCACATGGTGTCTGGGTACTACGAACTTTTAGCAACGGTGCATACTCAGGGAGAACACTTCTTGATAATTTTAGTGAGAGATCATCTTATAATGCTACCGTCAAACAAAGCAAGATAAGATGCATAAAGGATAAACATCACATGCAATCAATATAAGTGATATGATATGGCCATCATCATCTTGTGCTTGTGATCTCCATCTCCGAAGCACCGTCATGATCACCATCGTCACCGGCGCGACACCTTGATCTCCATCGTAGCATCGTTGTCGTCTCGCCAACTATTGCTTCTACGACTATCGCTACCGCTTAGTGATAAAGTAAAGCAATTACATGGCGTTGCATTTCATACAATAAGCGACAACCATATGGCTCTGCCGATTGCCGATAACTTCGGTTACAAAACATGATCATCTCATACAATAAAATATAGCATCATGTTTTGACCATATCACATCACAACATGTCCTGCAAAAACAAGTTAGACGTCCTCTACTTTGTTGTTGCAAGTTTTACGTGGCTGCTACGGGCTGAGCAAGAACCGTTCTCACCTACGCATCAAAACCACAACGATACTTCGTCAAATAGACTCCGTTTTAACCTTCTCAAGGACCGGGCGTAGTCACACTCGGTTCAACTAAAGTGAGAGAGACAGACACCGCCAGCCACCTTTAAGCACGAGTGCTCGTAACGGTGAAACCAGTCTCGCGTAAGCGTCTGGCGTAATGTCGGTCCGGGCGCTTCATCTCACAATACCGCTGAACCAAAGTATGACATGCTGGTAGGCGGTATGACTTGTATCGCCCACAACTCACTTGTGTTCTACTCGTGCATATGACATCAACGCATAAAACCAGGCTCGATACCACTGTTGGGTAACGTAGTAATTTCAAAAATTTCCTACGATCACGCAAGACCATGGTGATGGCATAGCAACGAGAGGGAGAGTCTGTCCACGTACCCTCGTGAGACCGAAGCGAAGCGTTATATCAACGCGGTTGATGTAGTCGTCGTCTTCACGATCCGACCGATCCAAGCACCGTTACTCGGCACCTCCGAGTTCTTAGCACACGTTCAGCTCGATGATGATCCCCGGCTCCGATCCAGCAAAGCGTCGGGAGGAGTTCCACAAGACGACGGCGTGGTGGCGATCTTGATGTTCTACCGTCGCGGGGCTTCGCCTAAGCACCGCTACAATATGACCGAGGTGGAATATGGTGGAGGGGGCACCGCACACGGCTAAGGAACGATCACGAAGATCAACTTGTGTGTCTTGGGGTGCCCCCTGCCCCCGTATATAAAGGAGCAAGGGGAGGGCGGCCGGCCCTAGGAGGCGCGCCAAGGGAGGGGGAGTCCTCCTCCTAGTAGGAGTAGGACTCCCTTTCCTAGTCCTACTAGGAAGAGGAAGGGAAGGAAAGAGAGGAGAGAGAGAAGGGGGCCCCCCCCTCTGGTCAATTTGGACTCCCATGGGGGCGCGCGCCACCTCCTGGTGCAGCCCTCTCTCTCCCCTCTTGGCCCAATAGGGCCCATTACTTCCCCGGGGGGTTCCGGTAACCCCTCCGGCACTCCGGTTTTCTCCGGAAACTTCCGGAACCTTTCCGGTGTCCGAACATAGCCGTCCAATATATCAATCTTTATGTCTCGAACATTTCGAGACTCCTCGTCATGTCCGTGATCACATCCGGGACTCCGAACTCCTTCGGTACATCAAAATACATAAACTCATAATATAACCGTCATCGAAACCTTAAGCGTGCGGACCCTACGGTTCGAGAACAATGTAGACATGGCCGAGACACGTCTCCGGTCAATAACCAATAGCGGGACCTGGATGCCCATATTGGTTCCTACATATTCTACGAAGATCTTTATCGGTCAGACCGCATAACAACATACGTTGTTCCCTTTGTCATCGGTATGTTACTTACCGAGATTCGATCGTCGGTATCCAATACCTAGTTCAATCTCGTTCTTGGTAAGTCTCTTTACTCGTTCCGTAATACATCATCTCACAACTAACTTATTAGTTGCAATGCTTGCAAGGCTTTATGTGATGTGTATTACCGAGAAGGCCCAGAGATACCTCTCCGACAATCGGAGTGACAAATCCTAATCTTGATTCATGCCAACTCAACATATACTTTTGGAGACACTTGTAGAGTACCTTTATAATCACCCAGTTACGTTGTGATGTTTGGTAGCACACAAAGTGTTCCTCCGTAAACGGAGTTGCATAATCTCATAGTTGCAGGAACTTTGTATAAGTCATGAAGATAGCATAAGCAACATACTAAGCGATCAAGTGCTAAGCTAATGAAATGGGTCATGTCAATCACATCATTCTCCTAATGATGTGATCCCATTAATCAAATGACAACACATGTCTATGGTTAGGAAACATAACCATCTTCGATTAATGAGCTAGTCTAGTAGAGGCATACTAGTGACTATCTGTTTGTCTATGTATTCACACATGTATTATGTTTCCGGTTAATACAATACTAGCATGAATAATAAACATTTATCATGATATAAGGAAATAAATAATAACTTTATTATTGCCTCTAGGGCATATTTCCTTCAGATCCCACACCGTTTATTATCACCAACCGTGTGAGATGTAGTACAAAATATCTTGGAGCACCGTCGGTGTGTGGTACGCGTATGGCTTACGCGAGAAGGTGCGTCGGCTACAGTCCACAGCTGGCGTGTCAAGCACACTAGCTCACTCCCCAAAAACTCCCGCCTCTGCATCCCTCACAATCTCGAAAATATCTACCATCTGGAAGGTTTTAATGTTTGATAGCACACGATTAGTATGTGCGGACCGTGTGCGATGTCTGTTACTCCCGCTCTACTTCAGTCCCTTGATCAAATTTTCAGTAGCCCTGGCATTTTACTACCGCCTCTGCATCCCTCGCAATCTCAAAAATATCTGCTCGACCTTGATCCAAATTTTTAGTAGCCCCGCCTTGTTACTCTCGCATAGTAAAATTTTCAGTTGTCGCAGTATTTCCTCAAACACAACCTTGCCCCCCCCCTCTCCACACACACCCCCAAACCTCTGCTCACGCAGACACACACAACCCTCGAAATCATTGGTAGGTCGCTGCCATCGCCGGCGCCTCCATCCTCAACCTCTGCCTGTGTGCCGGGGAGCTCGAGGAGCCAATGGCCAAAAAGAGGTTTATCGCGGACTTTTCGCCCGACGCCGGCGAGGTGGCCGCCTAGGTGTCCCCGTAGTCCTCCGCGGGCCCGATCCACCGTCGCCGGTCCCCCGATCCGCCCGCCGCCGCGCCCCTACGCCGGTTCGAGGACCTCCCCATCCTCCCTCGGGGCAGCCGACGAAGTCCTACCTCGGGGTCCGGCAACGGGGGTGGGGGACGTGGGTCACCGAGATTACATATCGAGAGACCCACACCCGCCGGTGGCTCGGTAGCTTCCACATGGCCGAGCTCGCGGCCATGGAGTACGACCGCTGACAGGTCCGCTACCACGACGCGGCGGCTAGGCTCAATTTCCCCTTCGGCACACGTCCGGTCCACCTCGTTCCGCCGGAGCCAGGGGTGGTCGGCTCGGCTATGGCGCGGGAGGACCGCGAGGCATGGGAGCGCCTCGAGGCCGAGGCCGCCGATGAGGCCTACATGCAAGAGCTCCGCCGGCAGCACCAGGAGCTCGTGGAGGCGGAGCGGGCGATCTTTGCCGGCACGGAGGGCGGCGAGGTTATCGCGCTCTCCTCCGATGACAAGGTCGAAGGCGGCGAATACGACGGCGTGGAGGGCGGCGAGGTTATCGCGCTCTCCTCTGATGACAAGGTCGAAAGCGGCGGCAACGGCGGCGCGGAGGGCGTCGAGGTGGGCCCCGAGGACGAGGAGACCGACGTCGACGAGTGGAGGAGTGCCTTCCCCAACAACCCCGACGACGGTACTGGCCCGGGCCCGGCTCGCTGCACACCGTACATGACGAGGAAGGATTGGCTCGACCTCTACTTCGACCGAAAGTAGTTTAGCTTAGTTTAAATTTATGTTTTATGTTCGGTTATGCAAAACTATCGATGTTTATGTTTGAATGCATGGTACTTTCGGTTGAACCTGCTTTGAACTTGATCAAATTGAAGTTTACAACCTTAAGTTTAGGGGATCGACTAGAAAAGGCCAAAAAATGCTGGAGTATATATATATCCACTAGGGGTTTTAGTCCTTTAACTTTTTAAGGATCGCCTAGAGATGTCCTTATGACTTGTTTATTTCAATTCTTCATAATGTGATGCTCTATGTGCAACTATTTGTCGTGCAGTTCAATTTCATCAATAATAGTTTCAACAATACCACTATGAATTACAATATTTGGTTGCTGTTAAGGATATTGCAGTTAACATGCCTTTTCGTTTTTCAATTGTTGTTTAGCAACATGCATTTTACTGAATGATTAAATATGCAATCCCAGGCTACATAGCAACAAGGAAGAGTGTCACCTTAATGTTCTGATGATGTCTAGATATACATGTAATAAAATCTTATATCATGGGATGGATGGAGTGTTGTACTACATCATTTTTCAATTGTTGTTTAGCTTCTAATATTAACTTGGTGCTTTTAGGTACATATATCATTGCCAAAGATCCACACATCGACCCTTTCTGCGTATGGGGCAATGAGATATCCATGAACCAGCATTAAGTGAGGAAACTGATAAAGATTGTTATTAAAATGGGTCAAAAGATGTCAATCGAACTATTTGTTTATACTTTATGCAAGACAACAGTGAACTGCAGGATGGTAAGTAAGAACCCTGTAGCCTTCTTTTTACTGCCCGTAATGAGTTGTGTTAGATGACAATATCTGAATCTTTTTTCTTTTGCAGTGGATCCTGAAGCAGTTTACTCAAGATTACCTCTCAAACTACATGATTGGCGGCCGGCCATCACAAGGGGTTGGACTAGAGTCCTGCATGCCTTCTGCATCCAGGAGAGCACAATAGGGCCATTCCGCTTCACCTCGTTCAGCAACTGGAATGTTTGTCGCCTCTTTCTTTACCATCTGTAATAATACAAGTATAGAACCCTGGTACATCGTTCTTTATTTGGTGCTTATGTAATTCTTAAACATATGTAAAATCGAATAATGCATTGGTTGTTTGAACCTGATGGATATGAATAAAGCTATAGCCTATTAGGTACAACTTTAAATAGGAGCAATTAACTTAGGGCAAAATTACGTTGTGCAGGTCATTACGGCACACACGGTTGGTACAACACAAACGTTTGCGATATACACCATAATCCGAGATGGTTCACAGAGAGGAAACGTGTGCAAGCATGCACACAATTGCCGTTCGCAAAGCGTGTGTGATGTCAGACACTATCATGAACTGTTTGTGATGTGCCAGGCATCGTAAATCTCCCGTGCCTAGAATCTGCCTGGAAAGCTCCCGTGCCTAGAATCTGCTTGGTTTTAGGCAGAACCACAAAACTGCGATGGCAATGCGAGCACAAACGAGTAGCAAGGATGAAGCGTTTGGGATATTCGAGATATCGGAAACGGTTATATAGGGACAACTGTATGCATCGAGGCTCCCTATCCTCGACGGTTTCTTGGTCGTGTGGGAAGGACCCCCCTATCGCCCACACTCACTTGACGATGGTTCCAAATGCCGTCGCGGAAAGGGATTAAACATCGTTTGTTTAGGACCGACGTGCACCAGTGAATCGTCTAGATTCGCCTCCCACCCCCGCGCGCTTGGCCACCACCCTGTCGATCCCGGCGCCGCCCACCGCCCTGCACCGCTAGATAGGCCATTCCCCGCCGGAAAAAAGAGAAGGTTTCGCTGCGGCAGCCTCTACACCACCGTCCGGGCGAGTTTTCCGGCACTCCAGCCGCGCAGGGCGGTATACCGGCGGGTGTGCGCCCACCATGCCCGCCGGGTGTTCGGTGATGGATTCGAACGACGAGGAAGCGATCGCCGTGCTGCTGGAGGAGGAAGCCGATGCCGACATCCAGGAAGAGGAACATCTCATGGTTGTCGCCGCCCTCGCCGGCCTGCTCGCGAGCAATGAAAAGCCACGGCGAGCTGGCTCAGCGCTGGGGCGGCTGAAAGCAAAGAACCGGCATCGTCTGGAAGGCTATTGCATGCTCTACTCCGACTAGTTCGCCGACACTCAAGTGCACGGCGACAAAAGTATTTCGGCACCGTTATCGGATAAGCCGAAAGCTTTTCCTCAGGATTGTGAATTCCATCCGGGAGTTCGACAGCTGCTTCAAGTGCAAGAAGGATTGCATCGGCAAACTTGGATTCACCTCAATCCAGAAGTGCACGACAGCTATGAGGATGCTGGAATACGGAGCTCCCGGTGATTCACTCGACGACTATGGGCGCATGGCCGAGTCCACGACCATTGAGTGTTTCTACAAGTTCTGCAGGGCAGTGGTGGCAGTGTTTGGACCGCAATACTTGCGAACACCCAATGCGGAAGACATTGCTTGGATCCTAGCACAGAATGCAGCAAGAGGATTTCCTAGGATGCTTTTAAGCATCGACTGCATGCATTGGAAATGGAAGAACTACCCATTTGCTTGGTAGGGGATGTACAAAGGTGCCAAAGGCGCTTGCAGTGTGGTACTTGAGGCGGTGGCAACACAGGACCTCTGGATTTGGCACTCCTTCTTTGGTATGCCAGGAACTCACAATGACATCAACGTGGTCAATGGGCGGCACTACAACAAGGGGTACTACCTAGCTGATGGCATCTATCCGAGATGGTCTACATTTGTGAAGACTATCTCAAACATTGTGCCAGGAGGCAAGAAGTCCCATTTTGCGAATGTTCAGGAGGCTTGCAGGAAGGATGCCGAGCAGGAATTTGGTGCGCTCCAATCTCGATTTGCTATTGTCCGGTACCCTGCTCAGACCTGGTCGAAATATCAAATGTGGGAGATCATGACTTGCTGTGTCATCTTGCACAACATGATCATTGAGAGCGAGCAGGAAGAGCCAGTGTTTGACACTGAACCATACTACAGGCAGGGTCCTCTTGCCCAAGTTGATCACCGGCTACCGACAACCTGGACTGCCTACCTCAATATGCGCCAGGAGATCCGAGACCCACAGGTGCATCAACAACTGCAGCAGGATCTAGTAGAGCACCTATGGAGGCTCAAGGGCAACGCCTAGCTCGACGTGTGATGAAATACTAGTGGTTGGGGCGCCACCTGGTGGCGCCTCTTGAGGCAGGACTATACGCACTAATCAAGCTAGCGTATTAGTTAACGTCTATGTATGACATGATTCTTACTTCAGGGAGAAGACATGCAGTCCAAAAGAGCGATAGTTGCTTGCTTGTTGGTTGTTAAAAATACAAGACATGGCAATAGAACTGCAGCAACAAGAGTGTTGATAAAGCAAAGCAAGCATAGAAGTTTCATGCATGTGTATTTCTTTTGGTGATTCTGCAGAGCATAAAATGCCAAATTTAAAGAGTTGGAGAGCACATATATCCTTCAGCATAAAATTCTCGTATCCTTGCAAGTTAGGGATATGATCGACCAGTTGATCTCATATTTCTGAGGTAAGGTTGAGGTGAAGAATGTCTTCAGTCCGTGAAAGAGACGCCTCTACATACTTGCGAAGCGTAAATCCATCATTGAATTCTTCATGAGTAGGTCATTTCTGTGTTCGCATTTTTAGAAGAACAATGTCATAGCCCTTGGTTGAGATTTCACTTGTCATACTGATGTAGGGCGGAACCCTACGTGGACGATCTTTCACGTTGGAGCGGATCCTACGGGGAATCACGAAGAACACGCGGAAGAACAAGATGGAAAACACGGAGGAAACGAGAGAGAAATCACTAAACCGACAAGAGATCAATCACACAAGTGCTAGGTCACCGATCACATAAAGTGGCACAAGATTCAAAATCAACAAAGGTAAAGATACACGAGTAGCCGATCTTCTCCGTGAGGAGGTCTTGATGGGGTCCACCCTAGAAGGGGGTCTTGAATCCGCTTGGGGGATCTTCTCCGAAGAGGTCCTGAACTCCGAGGAGAAGTAGCCAAGTGGATGAGCAAAGGCTCTCACACGAGAATATGAGCTAATCCAATGCTACCCTAGAAAGAGGAAAGGGAACACGTATATATAGTCTCGGGGCGAAGGGGTACAAGGGACAAGGCCACGAGGCCTTCTTGTAGCAGTAGGGGGTCGGACGCCCGGGCGTCGGGCCGGATGTCCGGGCCTTCGCGAGGCGCCGGATGTCCGGGCTCTCAGCCCGGATGTCCGGGCTGGGGCGACCGTTTCAGCCGATTCGGGAAAGGGGCGCCGGATTTCCGGGCTGGGGGCCGGATGTCCGGGCTTGGACGCCGGATGTCCGGGCCCTGGAGACTTGGGCATTTTGGTGCATGTTGAGGTAGAAGCTCCAGGAGCCGGATGTCCGGGGTCAGGGCCGGATGTACGGGGCCTGGAAGGGGATTTTGCTCGTTTCCGTTGGTTCTCTTCGTCCATGGACTTGGCGGCTTGTTCGTCTTCACGTGCATCCTCGGGAGGTTCCCCTTGACACCTAATCATGCATAGCATATCGGACTTAGGTAGTAGCCATGTCTCGAGTGGATCATATGTGATATCAATAAGGAAAGAGGTCACCTCATTCTCGAGAGCTCTAGCTCTAGCTCGTGTCATGGGTCCTCTTGGCTCTTGATGAGACGGTTGTATGTCCATGGGGATGATCGTGGGATGCTCCGCATCATCTCCCCCTTGGGAGAGATCCGACCTCGGATCAAAAGCTTCATCTCCATGGAATGGTGCGAGGTCCTTGACGTTGAAGATGTCGCTCACGTTGTATTTGTCTCGAGGTAGGTCGATCTTGTAGGCGTTGTCGTTGTAGCGTGCCAGCACCTTGAAAGGTCCATCGGCTCAAGGGAGAAGCTTGGACTTGCGTTCTTTGGGGAAGCGGTCCTTGCGAAGGTGTAGCCACACTAGATCACCAATGTTGAAGACGATGGGTTGCTTGTTGGCGTTGAGCTTGTTTGCTTGACGTTGTACTTGTCGCTCAATGGTGTGCCTTGTGTCTTCGTGCATCTTCTTGATGTATCTTGCTCGATCACTTGCATCCATGTTGGTGCGCTCTTGGAGAGGAAGTGGTAGGATGTCCAATGGGGACAACGGGTTGAAACCGTAGACGACCTCGAAGGGGGACTTGCCGGTAGTTGAATGTCTTGCACGGTTGTAGGCGTACTCGGCGATGGGTAGACATGCTTCCCATTCCTTGACGTTCTTCTTGATCAAGACACGAAGTAGAGTGGATAGTGTGCGGTTCGTCACCTCCGTTTGGCCGTCGGTTTGAGGATGGTATACCGAGGAGAACAAGAGCTTGATTCCGAGCTTGGCGCATAGGGTCTTCCAAAAGTAACTCAAGAACTTGACGTCACGATCGGAGACGATTGTCTTTGGTATGCCATGGAGTCGCAAGATTTCCCTACAAAAGAGATTGGCAACATGTGAAGCATCGTCTATCTTGTTGCAAGGTATGAAATGTGCCATCTTATAAAATCTATCCACAACAACAAAGACGGAATCCTTGCCATTTTGAGTCCTAGGCAAACCAAGTACAAAATCCATACTAATGTCTTCCCATGAGTGATATGGAATAGGAAGAGGCATGTAAAGACCGTGAGATTGAGCTTTAGACTTAGCTTTGCGACATGTATAGCATCGGTTGGTGAAGCGTGAGACGTCGCGGAACATCTTGGGCCAAAAGTAGTTGGTGGAGAGCGTGGCGAATGTCTTGTCGCGTCCAAAGTGTCCCATGAGTCCGCCTCCATGAGCCTCTTGCAAAAGGAGCAAACGAAGAGAAGACTCGGGAATGCAAAGTTTGTTAGCTCTCATAAGGTAACCATCCTTGATGTAATATTGTTCCCAAGACGTATGCGTCAAACACTTAGCATAAGGAGAAGCAAAAGATGGATCATGCTCATACAAGTCTTTTATATGCTCAAAACCAATAACATTCAACTCAAGTTGAGTGACAAGCATGCATATGCGTGAAAGCGCGTCGGCAACTACATTTTCTTTACCCTTAATGTACTTGATCACATAAGGGAAAGATTCAATGAATTCACTCCATTTTGCATGACGCTTGTTCAATTTAGTTTGACCTTTGAGGTACTCAAGCGTTTCATGATCGGTATGGATGAAAAACTCATGCGGTCTAAGGTAATGTTCCCAAACATGTAGCACACGCACTAAAGCAAAATCCCCTTCCAGGCCCCGGACATCCAGCCCTGACCCCGGACATCCGGCCCCTGGAGCTTCTACCTCAACATGCACCAAAATGCCCAAGTCTCCAGGGCCCGGACATCCGGCGTCCAAGCCCGGACATCCGGCCCCCAGCCCGGAAATCCGGGCCCCAGCCCGAAAATCCGGCGCCCCTTTCCCGAATCGGCTGAAACGGTCGCCCCAGCCCGGACATCCGGGCTGAGAGCCCGGACATCCGGCGCCTCGCGAAGGCCCGGACATCCGGCCCGACGCCCGGACGTCCGGCCCCCCACTGCCTTGATGCCTCGTGGCCTTGTCCCTTGTACCCCTTCGCCCCGAGACTATATATACTTGTTCCCTTTCCTCTTTCTAGGGTAGCATTGGATTAGCTCATAATCTCGTGTGAGAGCCTTTGCTCATCCACTTGGCTACTTCTCCTCGGAGTTCAGGACCTCTTCGGAGAAGATCCCCCAAGCGGATTCAAGACCCCCTTCTAGGGTGGACCCCATCAAGACCTCCTCACGGAGAAGAACGGCTACTCGTGTATCTTTACCTTTGTTGATTTTGAATCTTGTGCCACTTTATGTGATCGGTGACCTAGCACTAGTGTGATTGATCTCTTGTCGGTTTAGTGATTTCTCTCTCGTTTCCTCCGTGTTTTCCATCTTGTTCTTCTGCGTGTTCTTCGTGATTCCCCGTAGGATCCGCTCCAACGTGAAAGATCGTCCACGTAGGGTTCCGCCCTACATCACATACTCTACAATAATGTTTTGAAACATAAATTTCATCACACAAAATATGAAACATGCTACCAGGTTTAAATACTTGTGCGGTGCGCACGCCTCAGTGTGTGTGCCTCCTGATTTCTATGCTTTTCCCAGCAAGCTTGGGAGTTAAAATTTTCTTTACTACAAAACCTAATTGTGAAGGAATATGTGAATAAAATGTTAAGAAAATTGAGTTAAAACTTCTGATTTCTTTGCCTATTATTTTAGTAAGCTTAAGAGCTAAATCTGCAATAATCTCACAACAAATATAGGGTATCTGACAGGGGCGGATCGTTTCGGTGCCCGGGTGCATCTGCACCAGGTCAAAAAAAAATCGTAAAAAATTCTGAAAAATTCAAAAAATTCCAAAAGAAAATTGGGTGGTAGACAATTTGATGCGTAAGTTACGCTCTAATTTTCAGAACATTTGAACTTCTGTGCAGCTCTCAGCAAAAAAGACAAATCAGACCAGAACAGTATATGAACAGTACACATTTTTACAGACCTCTGATTTGTCTTTTTTGCTGAGAGCTGCACAGAAGTCCAAATGTTTTGAAAATTGAAGCGTACCTCACGCATTAAATTTTCCACCACCCAAATTTTTTCTGGAATTTTTTGATTTTTTCTAGTATTTATTTTGATTTTTTTGTGAGTGCAGGTGCAGAAGAGCTCGGGCTCAGATTCGAATTTTCCATCTGACAGGTCATACACTCGCATAGTAATAGTATGTAAACAAAGATTTCTAGTCATGGTATGAGAACAAATTGTAAAGAAAAAAGATGGACCGCCAAAAATCAAATTACCCGCACTTAACAAATTTGGCAAAATATTCTTTGAAGTCCTCCCTTAAAACTGTTTCCAACTATCAAATTGGACATGAAATTAGGATCAATTAAAACTTAGGATCTCTGATGTCTGAAGTGTAGCAGTCATAACTGAAATCATGATAAAAAATACATATAGCGGGTTAGTACCTGCTATCCGGGTCTTCGGGTTCTTTCTTCACATCTCCAAGAAGTTTGGTAACTCTGATAGACAGCAAACAAGAGATATTGGATAGATGTTGATACATTTTGGCACTGAAACGAGAGTCGAGAGACACACACATACCTCAGCGCCAAGCACAGGAGGGTTCTCCTTACAACTGAGCTGGGAAATCTGGCACCTGAACGAGCAAAAGGCAAATGGCACGCTTAAAATTCAGTTTGGCTGAAGAAAGGAACCTCATGAGGTCATGACTTGGCTCTGTCAGAAGCAAGCAGCACGCAATTGCAAGAGAGGATCAGCAGTAGCGCACTTAAATCCAAATGAAGCTGCATCAAGAAATAACGACCTTCCCCCCGCTGGGCTCTACGGCCTGCTCGCCCTCCCCTGCCCCAGGCTCTCCGACCGGCTCCTCCATGCCACCCCCACCTCAAAAACAAGGCTTAGATTGTGTTTTGGTTTGATGTCGTGGAGCGCGCGCGAGGTGCCCGACTGATTGATTGTGTCATGCAAGAGTCATGGATCACGATGGTGGGTCAGGTGAAGCGGTTGTTGCTTTGCATGGGTTCGCTCGGGGGCGGTGCTCCTGCTGTTCTTGTTTTCGCTCTGGTTGATCTTTCCCATGTGGGTAGTTCGTACGACTGGAGGCGCACCTGTTGAGGCGTACATGTGCGCTCCTATCTTTTCTCAGCACATTGGGCTGCCTTGTTTGATCCCCAGTTCCGCTCCGAGCAATGATATGCTTCAGACCAGAGCCAAAGTACAGATTATGGAAGCAATGGCAGATGCAAATATAACAATAAGATAGAGCAGTACAAAAGCAATGCACTCACGCTTTGGACGAAAGAGATAATAATTAGAAAAGTAGCAGCATAAAAATGATTCACGATGTAAATGTACAAGCATGCAGATATTAATATTTAGGCATTTCAGAAGTAATTTCATGTGTATACTATTGAAATATGTAGCAGTATGAGTTAAAATAGAAATAAAGATTGGGTGTTGTCTCTGCATCAACAATAATTTGTCTAATCAACAAACTGCACAATTAAACTGATACTCACATTATTCCTTTAAAAGGTTAGTAAAGAGAAATAATACAAAGTTAATTCCACACATGGTAAGATTCCATCATTATAACTGAGAGTTAAAAAAATGCCTTCTGTTCGATGGCTTCATCTATTAATGAGTTGTTCAATCACTATAAATGCATTTAACATGTAGATACTGATGTAATAGAAATTAACTTTGATGGTCTAATGCAAGCATTCCTCTAGTGCAGAGGCAAGCCAACTGCAAGGTTCACGGCAAACAAATGGAAGTTATTTCTACCAATATTATGTTTTTAATCTTTGTAACAAAATATACTGCAGAAGAACAAAAAAGAAATACTGCAGAAGATAGCAGCAAAAGTGCAGTTGTGCTTTATGGACATCTTACCTATAGTTCCTGCATAATTCCTCTGTCTAGAATATATTCAGAATCCACCTGCAAACAGAAAAAGAGAACATACAGTGATAAGATTATCAAACATACTGCATTTTTTTGTCTGTACTTATAAAATTGTGTCGCACCTCCCATCCATCCCATCCTGCACAAAGTATGTTATGGTGATGGGATCAAGGATGGCTTGCCTCTGCACAAAGTACTTACTGCTTACCTCTTCTATTGTATTTGAAGCTTTCCTGAACCACTTAAGTATTCGACTCTCAGTTCATTCTGGATAAGTTCAGGGAAAAAGATACCATCATGAATATTCAGTAACTTGACCATGGTTTTTGAGTCGCTGATTAGTCGCTGTATAGTCGCCGACTAATCGCCAAGTCGTTTTCCAAAAATCAGGGCGACTCACGACTATATAGCGACTTGTGGCGACTATACAGCAATATTCGTCGACTAATAGCCGAGCCGCAGGGCTCGCGGTGACTCGCTAAGTCGCGACTCAAAAACCTTGAACTTGACTTCAATAAAATCCCGCATTTGTCATTTATTAATCCAATTAATGCATACAATAAACAGGTTGGTGAACTGTTGATTGCTCAAAGACGATGTATTACATATATATATATATATATATATATATATATATATATATATATATATATATATATATATATATATATATATATATATATATATATATATATATATATATATATCAAAATCAGTAATATAAATAGTATTGTTATTAAATTAGGACAGCTAAAATTTAGATTAAATCATATGCATGAAAATGCTAATGGATTAATTTCTCCAGCTTCTATTGTCGAGATAGTAGGTCTACTCGAGATGAACCTGCATCTAAAGAACCTGAGTTGAGACCTCTTTTTATTTGGTCCGACATCAAGGTAGGCTATCGAATCTGGTAGACCAACAACATACCATCTAATCAACTCAGGTAGACAATTTTCAAAAACACAAGGTCATGCACAACCCATCTCACCCCCTTTGCCTGACAGACGTCAACCAAACATCTAAGAACTGCAACTATGACAGGCATAATCCCTGGAAATAAGCATCCATGTAATTAATCCTCAAGCCAAAAACTAAAGCAGAGACCAACCCAAACCAATATAGAAATACATTTGACTAATCGATCAACTAATCCTCAAACCAAACACCTAAAACAGGGACAAACCCAAACTAATAGACATGTCAATGAAATAGTTTTGACTGACAGACAAAGCCAACACTAATATATTGAAGGTGATGAAGAAGCTCTTATCATGCGCGCAATCAGACAAAGCCAGCACTTATAACACAACCATGCATCGAGATTTCAAGGAGGCGGCACCGTGTCAGACATGAAGATTATGTGCCTTAATTCTGAATTTTCTGATTCTTTCGGCATCACTATATCAGGAAAAAACACTTTGGGACGTAGCAGGATGTGTGTCCTGGTCTGCAAATCCAACCAAGAAAGAAAACAGAGCAATGTCACAGCTTGTATACAGCAGCAGTAAGAACAGAGAGAGTTTTAACCTACAGAAACAATCATCCAGATTGTTTATAGAAGAGATTACCAAAATTCTATGTACAGATTTAGGTTTCATTCTGTTGCTACTTATAAGGGTTTCAGTTTTTTTGTTCCTTTATGACTTTATGAAAAGCTTTTTCTTCATGCGCGCACAACCTTGCCGGCAATCACCGCGCATTACTCTCGCTCGGCCGCCGAGCCGAGAGTAAGACGGTGAATGGCCGAGCGAGCCGAGAGATAGAGAGCGGTTTGCGCCGCTCCGTATGCAGTAGCAACGTAGGCAATATCATGTCTACGGCCCCTCAATCGCCAACCTTACCACCGCCGAAGCCGAGCTGATCCGAGAGGATCACGATGGCAGCAGATACGGTGCCCCAGCGGCGCTGGCAAGGGGATGCCAGGGGAATCGGCTAGCGGCGGCGTAACTCCCATCCACGCCGACCAACGGCGGCATATTTGGGTTATCCTTGCCAAAGCCCGAGTTTTATTGGACAGCCCAATCGTGCGTCCAACAACAACGTGCTATGGGGGCAGCCCGGCTAGGTGGACGGCCCACTGGCGCTGTACCGAATCGGTGCGCTCTCCGGCGGGAAATATGCTAGCATTGTGAGAGAAATCATTGCCACTTCTGTGGAGTTCGTGTCCTGTAGTGCGGGCGCTGTCGCGATGTTCACTGAATCGTTGTCTTACTGTAGCAAGGGGCGCTGTAGCGTTGTTCACTGAACCGGTGTGCATACTGTAGCAATGGCACGCTAGCGGCTGGTACAAAATTTGCGGACAAATTTTGAAAAACACAAACATTTTTCTGAAAATGTGAATTTTTTTTTTTGACACTTAGAAGATATTTAGCAGAAAGCAAAAACGAAATTAAATTTGAATATTTTTAAAATTGTGAGCAAATTTTGGAATTAAAACATTTCAGTGTGTACAATTTTTGAAACTTTTTAAAAATTTATGAAACCATGAATAATTTTTGAAAAAAAAAATCAATTTTTACTGAAGCCAGGATTTTTAAAAATGAATCGATTTTTGGAAAAAGGTAAAAATTAACTTTTGAACAATTTTTGTAAAACACAAACTATTTTCAATATTCCAAACTATTTTTAAAGAATTTATTTTCTAAATTTTTATTTAAAAAAGATAATAAAAATAAAACAAGAAAAGGAAAAAACTATAATGAAAAATTGAATAAATGGGGAAGTGCGGTAATAAAGCAAACAAAAAACAGAGGTTCAAGGACCTTCCAGAAGGTCCCAAAACGGATAACACTGGACAAGAAAAGGTTCCTTATTACCGGGAGTGTATTGCATGTAACAGCTGAAATGGACCGGCCCAATATATTGGATGCTCGCTCGTACGTGTGCTAAGGGTCAACTATTTTAAGCAACACTTGTCACTGGAAAAAACCTCGAAGCAATACACATCAAATAGGAAACATCAAAAGGAGTTCCTATCTGCCACTCTTTTGCGGCAGATTGTCGACGCAACGCACAGGCGGCCTCCAACTAGGACAGCCCATTGACAAGTCGACATGTATCTGGACTATAGCCTCGTCTATGGTTTTTCCTGGAGTTACGGACCCAGCTTGCATGGAGGCGTTAACCTACGGAGAAGCGCAAGCGCTCTCCTTAGATTTGCACCTCAGTGAGATCATTTTTTTCATGTGATAACAAAGGCATAGTGGAGAACATAAATAATGAGGATGTGGCAGGAACGACGCTATTGTTTGGGAGATCAGGGCAAATCAACAGCCTCTGAAACATGTGATATCATCTATGAAGGAAGGGACAGGAATAAAGAGGATCATAGTCTGAAAAACAAAACGAGAAAACCAGCTGGGAAAACCAGAAAAAATCAGTACAAATTATTGGTAAAAGGTTCCCAAAAACTGGTCAAAACAAAGACATAGATGTCCGTCCTATTTATATACATAGTGTAGTGAAGGGTATGTGCTAGTTAGGGATTTAAACTATATCAGGCACTGAAGGCGCGGAATAGGAACAGGGATGTGTCGCATGTAGCAACACGGAACCGGCGTCACCAGAAGGAACGCCCGAAGGGCCAGCCCAATAACAGTTTTCTTCATTTGTTCAATCAGTTTTATTTTTTGTGTTTATTTTCTTTTTCTATTTTCATTTTTGCTTTTTTGTATTTTTTTATGTTTACATAGATAAAATCTGAAAATACATATATTCCAAAGCCAAATACTGAACTTTTGTAAAAAAAATTAAATGTCCACTCTTAAAAGATGTTGATAGCACTAGGCAAACGGTTGTCACAAAACAATGTTCACGTATTTCAAAAAATTATATGTGAGATTATAAAAACTGTTAGAGGTGTATAAAGGAATATTCCTAATGTTTACAACAAATGTACAATATACATAAAAGGTATACATCAAAACATATATTTGAAAAATGTTAATCATGTATTCAAAATCCATTAAGCATCTGTATAAAAATGTCCTGATGTACACATTTTTCTAAATGTGTATGAAAAAGGTAGACATAAAGACATGTACTTTGAATACATGTTAGTCATTGTATTTAAGCATGTATAATTAATATTTTATATGTCTATACATCAAAACATATACTTGAAAAATGTTAATCATGTATTCAAAATCTATTAAGCATGTATATAGAAAATGTCCTGATGTACACATTTTTATGAAAAAAGTAGACATAAACACATGTACTTTGAATACATGTTAATCATTGTATTTAAACATGTATAATAAATATATTTATGTATACAAAAATGTAGTCATCAAAAACACATATTCTAAGAAATGTTAGTCATGTATTTGAAAAGTTAAGCGTGTAGAAAAGAAATATTTCATACGCATACAAAACAAGTACAACCTGTATGGAAAAAGGTAGGCACCAGGAAATATAATAATAAAAATTAAAACATGCATTAAAAAGTATATATGTGTTGCATAAGAAAAAAGTGAAATCTGAATGAAAACATACGACAAAGGAAACCAAAAATAAGGGCATAAAGCCCATTAGAAACAAAGAATACATAGGAAACATAAGAAAACTATAGAACAAAGATAAAAGGAAACGAAATACGACAAAGGAAAACAAAAATCAAAGAAAATGATGCAAAAGAATACAACTTAGAGAAAAAGAATAAAAATAGATTGAAACAATAAAAATATAGACGAAAATATACAAAAAAATAAGAAAGATAAAATAAAAAAGAAGAAGACAAACCAAAGAAACCGATGCAAAAATAGTGAAACTCTATGGAATCCAAGTAAACTGATGAGATCAATAAAAACCAAAAAAACAAATGCAAAGGAGAAATAAAAAACCAATAAAATCAGACAAGTCCGCTAGTGTAAAGTAAAGAAACAAAGTCTATACCAAGCGAAAGAGTGAACAAATAGCAACCAGGTGAAAAAACACGCTAATATGCCGGGCATATGTGCTGACTCCATAGGTGAGCCAGAGTAAGATCGCAGAGTAGGTGAGATATAGCTCTGGCGCCGAACCCGATGTGCCCCGGCGGTGCCGACAAGGGGATGTCAGCAGCGTCGTAACTCCCATTCGCGCCGACCAACGGCGGCATATTTCGGCTATCCTTGCCAAAGCCGAATTTTTTTTAAGAGTTTATTTAGACAGCCTGATCGTGCGTCCAATAACATCGTGCTATAGGGGCAGGCCAGCTAGGTCGACCGCCCACTGGCGCTGTATCGAACGATCACCTTAACGATGTTTACTGAAAATATGTACAGTTCCTAAATTTGAATATTTTTTAAATTGTGTGCAAATTTTGGAATTCCAAACATTTCTTGAAAATATGTACAATTCCTAAAAATTATGAAACCCCAAACAATTTTTGAAAAAAAAATATTTTTTTACTGAAAACGGGATTTTTTTTAAAATGGGAAAAATTAACCTCTGAACAAAATTTGTAAAACACAAACTATTGTCAATATACCAAACTATTTTAAAGATTTTTTTATCTAAATTTGTGATTTAAAAAGATAAAAAATGAAACAAGAAAGGAAAAGAGAAAGAATAAAACCTAAATAAATGGGAAAATACAGTACTAGAGCAAACAGAAGAAAAGAAGAGGTTCAAGGACCTTCTAGAAGGTTCCCAAAACGGATAGAGCCGGACAGGAAAAGGTTCCTTATTACTGGGAGTGTTTTGCATGTAACAGATGAATTAGGCTGGCCCAATATATCGGACGTTGCTCGTACGTGTGCTAAGGGTCAACTCTTTGAAGCAACACATGTTACCCAATTTTTTTTTGAAGCAACATGCATCAAATAGGAAACATTGGAAGGAGTTCCTATCTGCCACTCTTTGCCGCAGATTGTCGAGGCAACAGACAGGCGGCCTCCAGCTTGGCCAGCCCATTGACAAGTCAACATCTATCTGGATTATAGCCTCGTCTATGGTTTTTCCTGGAGTTACGGACCCGGCTTGCTGGAAGCGTTTGCCTGTCGAGAAGCGCAAGCGCTCACCTTAGATTTGCACCTTAGTAGTATCATTATTTCATGTGATAATAAAGGCGTAGTGGAGAACATAAATAATGAGGCATGTGGCAGGAACGATACTATTGTTTGGGAGATCAGGGCAAATCAACAGCTCTTTGAAACATGTGATATCATCTATGAAGGAAGGGACACAAATAAAGAACTCATAGTTTTCTTAAATTCTTTGTTTCGTTCAACCCGGGTCACCAGATGTACCCCTATAGAACTTTCCCCTGAATCAGTAAAGTGACCCTTACTGCTCAAAGAAAAAAAATCTGGACTAGAGCAATTGGACTAGTTTGCAAAAATAAAAATATTTCATGAAATTGAAAAAAGTCACGAAGATTTAAAATCAAAGTTCATAATTTTAAAAGGTTCAAGAAATTGAAACACAAAGGTTCATAGATCTTTAGAAAAGTTCAGAAAATTTTGTAAAAAACTTTTGAGAAAAGTTCACGAATTTCATAAAAACGGAAAATAAAAAAACATAAAACAGAAAATAAAAAAAATGTAAAACAAAACGAGAAAACCGGATAGGAAAAACCAAAAGAAAACCACCTAGAAAAAAAGCAGTACAAATCATTAGAAAAAGTTTCCCAAAAGTGAAAACAAAGATATAGATGACCAGCCCATTTACATACATAGTGCAATGAAGGGTATGCGCTAGTTAGGGATTTGAACTATATGCGGCGGTGAATATGAACTGGGATGTGTCACATTGAACTGGGATGTGTCGGATGCATCAAAATGGAACCGGGAGCTCCTATCTGCCGCTCTCTACGGCAGAATGTCGAACTCACGCACAGGCGGGTCTCCTGACTGGGCCGCCCCATGAGGCTAGCGGAAGGGAGGGATCGAACCCAAGACCGGGAGATGTCGATGAAGAAAACTAGCCAGGCAACCAAGCGAGCTATATTCATTTAAAGAAAAAAAAACCTAGCGGGCTATATTGTGTTCAATGCATGCAGCGCAAACTCTTCAGAACGAAACCAAGAGAACATCTGAACAATTTCTAAATTTTGAACGCAAAACAATATTCTAAAAAAGTGATGTTTTATGAATCCCCGGGCACTTTAAACATTGTTAATAAAATTTGAAAAAACTCTAACATTTCAAAGGATGCAAACAATTTTTGGAAATGGATACATTGTTTTAAACTCCCCTAAATAAATTGAAAATGCAAAAAAAAAATTAAAACAGGAACACGTTTCAAATTCAGAAACAATTTTTGGATACATGAACATTTTTGGAAAGTGGGACTATTTTTTGAATCTCGTGAACACAATTTGAAAACATAAACATTTTTGAAAAATTGCGAACATTTTCTGAAAGTCGTGAACAAAACTTGAAACACAAACTTATTTGCAATTTGTGAATAATTCTTGAAATGGGAACATTGAACGGAACACGTGAACAAAAATTTAAACAAGAATAGTTTTTCGAAAATTGTGAACAAATTTTGAACGGGAACAGTTTTTGAAACCCACAAGCAAATTTTCAAAAGACGAACATTTCTCTAAAATTTGCTAAGATTTTCTAAAATTTTGTGAGATTTTTTTGAAATGGAAAAATTATTTGAAATTCCTGAAATTTTTCAAAGTTGTGAATTTTTTAATAGAAACATAAAGGAACGATATAAAAACGAAAAAAGAAAAGATATAAATAAAAAAATAATAAAAAAGAAAGAAAAAGGCAGTCCAGAAAGCGGTTCAGAAGGTTCCTAAATCCGGTAGAAACAAGTGCTTCAACCTTCCTAAAAAGCGGTTCAGGAACCTTCCAGATGCGATCCGTCGTTAGCTTTCATAGACGGGCTGGCTCGTTCGCTCAGTGTTGTCTCTGTGTGTGTTACCCTCGACAATTTGACTTTTATGGTCTCCTTTTTCTTTTTCTTTTTTCTTTTTCTTTTTTATTTCCCATTTTTATGTTTTCATAAATAAAATCTAAAAATACATATATTCCAAATACATACCGAAGTTTTGGAAAAAAGAAGATTTTGTCCACTCTTAATAGATGCTGAAAGCAGTAAGCAAATGGTGCTAACAAAACAATGTTCACGTATTTCAAAAAACTATGTGTGAGACTAAAAAAACTGATAAACATGTATAAAGAAAAGTTCCTAATGTATATAAAATGTACAATATACATTAGAAAAGTATACGTCAAAATATATTTTTCAAAATGGTAACCATGTATTTGAATTATATTAAGCATGTATATAAAATATGTCCTAATGTACACAATTTTTTATAATGTGTGATAAAAGTAGACATGAAAACATCCACTTTGAATACATGTTAATCATTGTATTTAAAAATATTAACTTGTAACAAAAATTCTTAAAATGTATAACAAATATTTTGATATATACAAAAAATGTAGTCATCAGAAACAAATGTTTCAAGAAAATATTAGACATGATTTGAAAAATTAAACGTTTATAAAAGAAATATTTCATAGGTATACAAAACAAGAAGAACCTGTATGGAAAAAGTTAGGCATCAGGACATATAATATAAAATATGTTAATCATGTCTTGAAAATTGATAAAACATGCATTAAAAAGTACATATGTGTTGCAAAAAAAGTGAAAATAGAAATGAAAAAATTACACATATCCTGATCAAAAAATAAAAACAAAGTAAGGGGATAAAGCTCAATAGAAACAAAAAAAACAAAGGAAACAAAAGAAAACCATAGAACATAGTAAAAAGGAGAAGAAATACAACAAAAAGGAAACCAAGAAACAAAGAAATTGATGGAAAAGAATGAAACTTAGAGAAAAAGAACAAAAGTATATTCAAACTAGGAAAAAAGGAAATATACATAAAATATTAAGAAATGGAAAAAAGGAAGGCAAACCAAAGTATATTCAAACCTGTGAAATCAATAAAACCCAAAAAAAGTCGAATGAAAAAGAGAAAAAGGAGAAAGAAAAAATATCAATAAAATCAGCCAAGTCCTTCAGTCTAAAGTAAAGAGAGAGAAAAAATACAATACCAAGCGAGCGAACGAACGAATAGCGACCGAGTGAAAAAACACACTAATAGGCCGGCAATTCGTTCTGACTCCGTAGGTGAGCCAGACTTAAATCTTAGAGTAGGCGAGATATAGCTATGGCGAGAAAAACCCGATGTGCCGCTTACTGCACAAATAGTCGTGATTTCCACAGGGAGCTTACCGAGCGCGGGAGACTAGCCTGCGCACACTCGCTTTCTTTCTTTTCTTCATTTTGGCGATTTTTTCTGTTTTCCAGCTTCATTTTCCATCATTTCAAAAATTTTTTGTTTCTTCTACTATTTTAAATGTTCATATTTTCCATATAAGGTTCATGTCTTTCATAAAAGTTTGATTTTTTCGCTCATACCTCACATAATTACTGATCATTTTTTTAAACATAAACGTTTTGCTAAATATGTGCACATTTTTTGTAATAATAACATTGGTTCGAATCTATTTATTTTTTTAAAATAAATCAAATTTCTGAATATTTTTAAAACATAGAATTTTTTGAATAACATGAATATTTATTGAATGGGAACACGATTGGAAATTTCAAACATTTTGAATACCATGTATATTTCTTGAGAACACAAATAATTGCTTGGATAAACATCAGTATTTTTTAAACCACAACAACAATAATTTGAAATTTCGAGTATTTTTTGGGAATACAAACAAATTTTGGATATTGAAAATTTCTCCCTTTGGTTTAAAGAATAAAGAAAATAAAGAAGAAAAAAATTAAGGAACATTCCAGAAGAGTTTCCGAAAACCCAATATTTCTAGTGCGCATACTAGCTATAATGAACCGACCCATGTCAGATTTGCTCGGTCGTTGCTCCATGCAAAGTATCAGCAATTTGCCGCAAATAGAGTAAAATAGGAAATTCGACCCCTTATTGTTTCCTTCTTGTTTTGGAAGATCATTTTCAAGTCCTGCTATGAAAATTACTATTTGAGAACCGCTTTTTCCAAAATAAATGAATAGGTATGTCAAAATATCGATAAACCGCGCATCGCGGGTCTACTTGGCCTTGCACATTTTAGTTTTTTTGTTTTGTTTTACTGTTGGGTTTTGCCAGTTTTGTCATTAGAAATGTTGCATGGAAAACAAAACAAAAAATTTACGCACATGCAATGATCTATCTATGGAGATGCATAGCAACGAGGGAGAGAGTATGTCTACGTACCCTCGTAAACCGTAAGCGGAAGCATTTAACAACGCGGTTGATGTAGTCGAACTTCTTCACCCTCCACCGGATCAAGTACCGAACATACGGCACCTCCGCGTTCTGCACACGTTCAGCTCGGTGACGTCCTCCGCCTTCTTGGTCTAGCAAGACCGCGATGTAGTAGATGAGTTCCGGCAGCACGATGGCGTGGTGAAGTGATCTCCGTAGGGCTTCGCCTAAGCACTACGAAAATATGAACGGGGGTGTAAACGGTGGAGGGGGCGTCGCGCATGGCTAGGCAATTGTCTGTTGTCTGCTAGGAGCCCCCTCCCACATATATATATATATATAGGTGGGAGGGAGGGAGGAGCAGCCAAGGGAGGCGCCCCCTTTCCTTATTTGGAGTACGGAGAAAGGCAGGGGAGGGTGCCCCCCCTTTTTCCTTTCTCCCATGAGAGGGAAAGGCAGGAGGGGCTAGCCCTCCCACTTTTCCTTCGCTAGGGCTGGCCAAACAAGGGAGGGGGCACACCAGCCCCCTTGTGGGATGTTCTGTCCGCTCCTTTGGCCCATAAATCCCATAACTTGCCGGGGGGTGCCCGGAACCCCTTCCGGTGACCCGATTCCTTCCCGGTACGTCCCAAAACAGTCCGGTGTCCAAATACCATCGTCCTATATATCAACCTTTAGCTCTCAACCATTTCGAGACTCCTGTCATTTCCGTGATCTCACTAGGGACTCCGAACAACATTCGGTCACCAAAACATATAACTCATATAACACTATATCGTCAACGAACGTTAAGCGTGCGGACCCCATGGGTTCGAGAACTATGTAGACATGACGGAGACACCTCTCTGGTCAATAACCAATAGAGGAACCTGGATGCCCATATTGGCTCCTACATATTCTACGAAGATCTTTATCGGTCGAACCGTTATCACAACACACGTAATTTCCTTTGTCCATCGATATGTTACTTGACCAAGATTCGATCATTGATATCTTCATACCTAGTTCAATATGGTTACCGGCAAGTCTCTTTACTCGTTCCATAATACATCACCTTGTGACTAACTCCTTAGTCATTTGCTTGCAAGCTTATGATGTGTATTACCGAGAGGGCCCAGAGATACCTATCAGATACTTGGAGTGACAAATCCTAATCTCGGTCTATGCCAACCCAACAAACACCTTCAGAGATACCTGTAGAGCACCTTTATGATCACCCAGTTCCATTGTGACGTTTGATAGCACACAAGGTATTCCTCCGGTATCTAGGAGTTACATAATCTCATAGTCAAAGGAATATGTATTTGACATGAAGAAAGCAATAGCAATAAACTGAACAATCATTATGCTAAGCTAACGGATGGGTCTTGTTCATCACATCATTCTCCTAATGATGTGATCCCGTTATTAAATGACAACACATGTCTATGGTTAGGAAACCTTAACCATCTTTGATCAACGAGCTAGTCTAGTAGAGGCTTACTAGGGACACGGTATTTGTTTATGTATTCACACATGTATTTCAGTTTCCGATCAATACAATTCTAGCATAAATAATAAACATTTATCATGAATAAGGAAATATAATATAAAATAATAACTTTATTATGGCATCTAGGGCATATTTCCTTCAGTCTTCCACTTGCACTAGAGTCAATAATCTAGTTCACATCACCATGTGATTTAACACCCATAGTTCGCATCGCCATGTGACCAACACCCAAAGAGTTTACTAGAGTCAATAATCTAGTTCACATCGCCATGTGATTAACACCCAAAGAGTATTAAGGAGTGATCATGTTTTTTTGTGAGAGAAGTTTAGTCAATGGGTCTGTCACATTCAGATCCGTATGTATTTTTGCAAATTTCTATGTCTATACAGCTCTGTAAGGAGCTACTCTAGCTAATTGCTCCCACTTTCAATATGTATCTAGATTGAGACTCAGAGTCTTCCGAATCGGCGTCAAAGCTTGCATCGACGTAACCCTTTATGATGAACTCTTTATTACCTCCATAATGGAGAAATATCTCCTTAGTCCTCTTAGGTAACTAAGGATAATTCTGACCGATGTCTAGTGATCTACTCCTGGATCACTATTGTACCCCATTGCCAAACTCATGGCAAGGTACACAACAGGTTTTGTACACGGCATGGGATACTTTATAGAACCTATGGCTGAGGCATCGGGAATGACTTTTATTCTCTCTCTATCTTCTGCCATGGTCGGGTTTTAAGTCTTACTCAACTTCACACCTTGCAACACATGAAAGAATCCTTTCTTTGACTGATCCATCTTGAACTTCTTCAAAATCTTGTCAAGGTATGTGCTTTGTGAAAGTCCTATTAAGCGTCCCGATCTATCCCTATAGATCTTGATGCCCAATATATAAGTAGCTTCACCAAGGTCTTTCATTGCAAAATTCTTATTAAAGTATCCTTTTTATGCTATTCAGAAACTCTATATCATTTCCAATCAATAATATGCCATCCACATATAATATCAGAAATGCTACAGAGCTCCCACTCACTTTCTTGTAAATACAGGCTTCACCATAAGTCTGTATAAAACCATATGCTTTGATCACCTCATCAAAGCGTATATTCTAACTCCGAAATGCTTGCACCAGTTCATAGATGGATCGTTAGAGCTTGCACACTTTGTTAGCACCTTTAGGATCGACAAAAACTTCTGGTTGGATCATATACAACTCTTCTTTAATATCCATTAAGGAATGCAGTTTTTGAAATCAATTTGCCAGATTTCATAACTATAAAATGCGGCAATTGCTGACATGATTCGGACGGACTTAAGCATCGCTACGGGTGAGAAAGTCTAATTGTAGTCAACCCCGTGAATAGGGATGGAATTCGAGCTGAGTTGAGCCAGCTCGGCTCGACTTGCTAGAGCTCGTTTCGTTAATGAGCTAGCTCGACTCGACTCGTTATTATAACGAGCTCAAATCAAAGATTGGCTCGACTCGTATAACTCGCGAGCTGGCTCGTTTAGCTTGTTAAGCTCATTATAGATATGAACATAAAACTCTTATATATTATAAAAATGATTATGTATATATTAAACATATATATATCACTAAACAATAGTAATTTCCTTGTAACACATGAGTCTCCTAGGCGGCTGGGCTTTCAACGGCTAGGCATTGTGTTGTGCGCCTGGGACATAGGGTGCTATGTGGCTGATCTTTTTTGTATTGGGAGTGGCTGATCTTTTGTACCGTGCCTAACGACTTACACTAGTACTCGTGAGATTGACTCATTTAACTTGGTCCATAAACGATCTTAAACTAAAGCTCGGCTCAACTCGTTATTCTTCGAGTTTGAGTCGATTCGAGCCGATTCACGAGCTACTCGTTTAGCTCGCGAGCTTCAAGCTTTTTTTTCAGCCCTACCCGTGAACTTGTCGAAAACACTTTTGTAACAAGTCGAGCTTTGTAGATAGTGATATTACCATCAGCCTGTCTCCCTCTTGAAAATCCATTATTCTCAATGGCTTGCCGATCATTTGGCAAATCCACCAAAGTCCACACTTTGTTCTCATACATGGATCCTATCTCAGATTTCATGGCCTCAAGCCATTTATCAGAATCTGGGCTCATCATAGCTTCTTCATAGTTTGTAGGTTCACCATGGTCTAATAACATGACTTCCAGGACAGGATTACCGTACCACTCTTGTGCAGAACGTGCTCTGTTTGACCTACGAAGTCCAGTAGTAATTTGATCCGAAGTTTCATGATCATCATCATTAGCTTCCTCTTTAGTTGGTATAGGCATCACGAGAACGGATTTCTCTGATGTGCAACTCTCCAATTCGAGAGAAGGTACAATTACCTCATCAAGTTCTACTTTCCTCCTACTCACTTCTTTCGAGAGAAAACTCCTTCTCTAGAAAGGACCCATTCTTAGCAACAAAGATCTTGCCTTCGGATCTGTGGTATCCTATGAAGACGCACTTCTACGATTTAGGTTCGAGCTTATCAAGCTGAAGCATTTTGACATAAGCATCGCATCCCCAAACTTTAAGAAACGATAGCTTAGGTTTCTTGCAAAACCATAGTTCATACAGTGTCATCTCAACGGATTTAGACGGTGCCCTATTTAACGTGAATGCAGCTGTCTCTAATGCATAACCCCAAAATGATAGTGCTAAATCGGTAAGAGACATCATAGATCGCACCATATCTAATAAAGTACGGTTACGACGTTTGGACACACCATTACGCTGTCGTGTTCTAGGTGGCATGAGTTGTGAAACTATTCCACATTGTTTTAAATGAAGGCCAAACTCGTAACTCAAATATTTGCCTCCACGATCAGATCGTAGAAAGTTTATTTTCTTGTTACGATGATTCTCCCCTTCACTCTGAAATTCTTTGACCTTTCAAATGTTTTAGACTTGTGTTTCATCAAGTAGATATACCCATACCTACTCAAATCATCTGTGAAGGTCAGAAAATAACAATACCCGCCACATGCTTCAACACTCATCATACCGCATACATCGGTATGTATTATTTCCAATAAGTCATTAGCTCGCTCCATTGTTATGGAGAACGGAGTTTTAGTCATCTTGCCCATGAGGCATGGTTCGCAAGTATCAAATGATTCATAATCAAGTGATTCCATAATCCCAGCTGCATGGAATTTCTTTATGCGCTTTACACCAATATGACCTAAACGGTAGTGCCACAAGTATATTGCACTATCATTGTTAACTTTGCATCTTTTGGCATAAATATTATGAATATGTGTATCACTGCGATCGAGATTCAATAAACCATTCATATTGGTTGTATGACCATAGAAGGTTTTATTCATGTAAATAGAACAACAACTATTCTTTGACTTAAATGAATAACTGTATTGCAATAAACACGATCAAATCACATTCATGCTCAACGCAAACACCAAATAACATTTATTTAGGTTCAACACTAACCCCGACGGTAGAGGGAGTGTGTGATGGTGATCGTATCAACCTTGGAATCACTTCCAACACACATCATCACCTCACCCTTAACTAGTCTCTGTTTATTCTGCAACTCCTGTTTCGAGTTACTAATCTAGCAACTGAACCAGTATCAAATACCCAGGGGCTACTATTAATAATAGTAAGGTACACATCAATAACATGTATATCAAATATACCTTTGTTCACTTTACCATCCTTCTTATCCGCCAACTATTTGGGGCAGTTCCGTTTCCACTGACAATTTCCTTTGCAGTAGAGGCACTCGGTTTCAGGCTTGGGTCTAGCTTTGGGCTTCTTCATGGGAGCGGCAACTTTCTTTCCATTCTTCTTGAAGTTCCCTCTCTTTCCCTTGCCATTTTTCTTGAAACTAGTGGTCTTGTTAACCATCAACACTTGATGCTCTTTCTTGATTTCTACCATCGCCAAGCATCGCGAAGAGCTCAGGAATCATTTCCGTCATCCCTTGCATATTATAGTTTATCACAAAGTTCTAGTAGCTTGCTGATAGTGACTAGAGAACTTTGTCAATCACTATCTTATCTGGAAGATTAACCCCCACTTGATTCAAGCGATTGTAGTACCTAGACATTCTGAGCACATGCTCACTGGTTGAGTTGTTCTCCTCCATCTTGTAGGAAAAGTACTCGTCGGAGGTCTCATACCTCTCGACACGGGTATGAGTCTGAAATACCAATTTCAGCTCTTGGAACATCTCATATGCTCCATGGCGTTCAAAACGTTTTTGGAGTCCCAATTCTAGGTCGTAAAGCATGGTGCACTAAACTATTAAGTAGTCATCATATAGAGCTTGCCAAACGTTCATAACGTCTGCATCTGCTCCTGCAATAGGTTTGTCACCTAGCGGGGCATCAAGGACATAATTCTTCTGTGCAGCAATGAGGATAATCCTCAGATCACAGACCCAGCCCGCATCATTGCTACTATCATCTTTCAACTTATTTTTCTCTAGGAACATATCAAAAATAGGGGAGCTATATTGCGAGCTATTGGTCTACAACATAGATATGCAAAAACTATTAAGACTAAGTTCATTATAAATTTAAGTTCAATTAATCAAATTAATAATGAACTCCCACTTAAATTAACATCCCTCAAGTTATTTAAGTGATACATGATCCAAATAAACTAACGCATGTCTGATCATCACGTGAGATGGCGTAGTCACTAATGGTGAACATCTCTATCACTAGTAGAAAAAGGGTCAAACGTGAAGCACATTAGTGCCGGTTTGAATTTGAGCCAGCACTAATGTATACATTAGTGCCGGTTCCAACAGCTAGCCGGGCCGCTTTCATTAGTACCGGTTCATGGCGAACCTTTAGCACCGGTTCGTGCCACGAACCGGTACTAATGAGAGTGGTGGCAGGATGTTGTCAGACTGGGGCCCCTCCAGGCCCTTTAGTACCGGTTCTTGGCACGAACCGGTACTAAAGGTAAATCCTACATAAACCCTTCGTCCACCCGAGCTCGCTCTGTTCTTCCCCTTTCCCTCTCCTCTCTGTTCTTCCCTCTTCCTCTCGAGCTCATCACACATTTTGCCCAAAATTTGTCAAGATTTGAAGGCCCCCATCCATTCAAATGATCACAAAGGTTAGCAACTTTGTCCTTTCATCTCTCATTGCTAGATTAGCTCTTGTAATGCTTTATATAGTGATTAATTTGTGAGTTCAGTAATTTGGGAGGATATATATATATGTGCTAGTATTTGATTTATATGCAATTTGAGGTCAAAAATAACACTTAGTTTGCATATGTAGGTGTGTTTTACTTAGTGCCTTCTAAATCTCCGTCGTAACCACCGTCGATCGCCCAGCACCGTCCGTCGCGGCACCACCTTGTGGTGAGCCTCTTGTTCATGAAATTTTATATAAAAAATTGATGTTTGTGTGATTTGGATATATAGTTACTCGTATAATTATCTTACCCGTACGTTGTTTGTTATACATAGTGCCATGGTTTTGATATCCGTCCCCGTCGGCCCTCGTCCTTGTTATGATTCGGATGTGGTATATTCTCTTTTAAAACTATTTGTTGCATTTCGTGTTTATGACAAATTATGCCCATAAAGTTGACATAGATATTTTTATCTAGGAGGTATGTGAACCGGAAATTCCAACCGACCCTATTGTCGAGAGGTTAAATTTAGTTGAAAGAGAAAACGAGTACTTGAAAGAAAAATTGAAAAGAATTGAGGGGGAGAAGATGGAATTGGAGTTGCATGTTGCCGATGTCGTCGATGATCACAAGATCAAGATGGAGAAAATGCGCTTGAAGATTAGAAAGATTAGAAAATATGTCATCGATAGTGAGGCTTGGTATCATTATGCTGTTGGATCAATTGTTACCTTAGTTGCGATCTTGATCACATTTGTTGTTGCATTTAAATGCTTTAGCTAGAGAGTTATTTGTTTGTTGCATTTAAGTGTTGTATGAACTTTATGTATGAACTTGTATTAATTTGGTCTATTCGGTGTTGTGTAATGAAGATGAGCCGGCAATGGATGTACGATGACCGATGCTCTCCCCAGTTCGTTGAGGGCGTGCATACTTTTCTGCTTGCGGCTGAGGCAAACAAGCGGGCGGATGGTTTTATGCCTTGTCCATGTGCTGGCTGTAAGAATGGTCGCAATTACTCTACGTCAAGAACCATTCACGTCCACCTGTTTGAGTCCGGTTTCATGCCCCACTATAATGTTTGGACCAAGCACGGAGAAAGAGGGGTTATGATGGAAGACAATGAAGAAGAAGAGGACGACGACAGCTATCCTGGCCATGGGTTCGCTGAATACGATGATACAACAATGGGGGAAGAAGCTGAGCCGATAATGCGGGAAGAAGCTGAGCCGGCAATGCGGGAAGAAGCTGAAGAAGAGGCATCAGATGAGCCCGTTGATGATCTAGGTCGGGCCATTGCCGATGCAAAGAGAAACTGCGCAATTGATTTGGAGAAGAAGAAGTTGCAGCGCATGTTAGAGGATCACAAAAAATTGTTGTACCCGAATTGCGTAGGTGACAAGAAAAAGCTGGGCACCACACTGGAATTGCTGCAATGGAAGGCGAGAATGGTGTATCGACAAGGGATTTGGAAAGTTGCTGGTAATGATAAAGGATATGCTTCCAAAGGACAACGAATTGCCCGAGAGTACGTCTGAAGCAAAGAAGGCTGTCGCCCTCTAGGGTTAGAGGTGCGAAAGATACATGCATGCCCTAATGATTGCATCCTCTACCGCGGTGAGTACGAGGATTTGAGCGCTTGCCGGTATGTGGTGCATTGCGCTATAAGATTAGCCGCGATGACCTGGTGATGTTGAGGGCGGCGCCCGGAAGAAGATTCCTGCCAAGGTGATGTGGTATTCTCCTATAATACCACGGTTGAAACGTTGTTCCAAAACAAAGAGCATGCCAAAGGCGTGCGATGGCACGAAGAAGACCGTAAGAAAGACGGAAAGTTGAGAGTACCCGCGACGGGTCGCAGTGGAGAAATGTGGAAAGAAAGTACGGAAGGAGTTTGCGAGATGGCGCAAGGAGCGTATGGTTTGGTCTAAGCGCAGATGGCATTAATCCTTTTGGGGAGCAGAGCAGCAACCATAGCACCTGGCCTGTGACTCTATGTTTGTATAACCTTCCTCCTTGGTTGTGCATGAAGCGGAAGTTCATTATGATGCCAGTGCTCATCCAAGGCCCTAAGCAACCCGGCAACGACATTGATGTGTACCTAAGGCCATTAGTTGAAGAACTCTTACAACTGTGGAATGGAACAGGTGTGCGTGCGTGGGATGAGCACATGGGGGAAGAATTTGACCTAAAGGCGTTGCTGTTCATGACCATCAATGATTGGCCTGCTCTCGGTAACCTTCGGGACAGACAAACAAGGGATACCGCGGATGCACGCACTGTTTGGATGATACCGACGAGATATATTTGAATAGTTGTAAGAAGAATGTGTACAGGGACATCGTCGATTTCTTCCGAGCAGGCATCTCGTAAGAAAGAAAGGCAAGCATTTCAAAGGTGAGGCGGATCACGGACGAAGCCTCGCCACCGTCTTGGTGCTGATGTACATGATATGGTCAAGGATTTGAAGGTGATATTTGGAAAGGGTCTGGCGGACAACCTGTTCGAAGGACGCCGACGGACGCGCACCCATGTGGAAGAAGAAATCTATATTTTGGGACCTGCCATATTGGAAAGACCTAGAGGTCCGCTCCGCAATCGACGTGATGCACGTGACGAAGAATCTTTGCGTGACCCTGCTTGGCATCTTGGGCGTGTATGGGAAGACAAAAGATACACCTGAGGCACGGGAGGACCAGCAACGTATGCACGGAGAAGGCGGCATACATCGAGGTCATGCAAGCTATGCTCTTACCAAAGAAGAGAAGGAAATCTTCTTGAATGCCTGCTCGATATTAAGGTACCGTCTGGCTTCTCGTCGAATATAAAGGGAATAATAAACATGGCAGAGAAAAAGTTGCAGAACCTAAAGTCTCATGACTGCCACGTGATTATGACGCAACTGCTTCCGGTTGCATTGAGGGGGCTTCTACCGAAAAACGTTCGATTAGCCATTGTGAAGCTATGTGCATTTCTCAATGCAATCTCTCAGAAGGTAATCGATCCAGAAATCATACCAAGGTTACAGAATGATTTGGTGCAATGTCTTGTCAGTTTCGAGTTGGTGTTCCCACCATCCTTCTTCAACATCATGGCGCACGTCCTAGTTCACCTATCTTGAAGAGATTAACGTTTGGGTCCTGTATTTCTACACAATATGTTCCCCTTTGAGAGGTTCATGGGAGTCTTAAATAAATATGTTCATAACCGTGCTAGGCCAGAAGGAAGCATCTCCAAGGGCCATCAAAATGAGGAGGTCATTGAGTTTTGTATTGACTTTATTCCTGACCTTAAGCCGATTGGTGTTCCTGAATCGCGACATAAGGGCAGACTGGATGGAAAAACCACGCTAGGAGGGGAACAAATAATATGTATGGACGGACATTCTCCCACTGAAGCACACTACACAGTTCTACAGAATTCCGCCTTGGTGGCTCCGTATATGGATGAACACAAGAATTTGCTACGCTCCAAACACCGGAGCGGTCGATGACTGGATTACACGTGAAAAAACCAGGAGTTTCGCCACTGGTTGCGAACACGTACCATGCATGACACCTCTATTGAAGATGACTTGTACTTGTTGTCCCAGTTACCATCTTGAATATAATGACTTTCAAAGTGCGAGATAAATGGTAATATATTTTACGATCGCCCAAGATAAGAAGAGCACCAACCAAAACAGTGGTGTCCGCTTTGATGCAGAAACCAAGGCGGAAAGGAAACATATTATGGTTATATACAGGACATATGGGAACTTGACTATCGGCGTGGTTTAAAGGTCCCTTTGTTTAGGTGCAAATGGGTCAATATGACACGAGGCGGGTAACGAAGACCCGCGATGCGGAATGACAACAGTGGATCTCAACAATCTTGCGTATGCAGATGAACCATTCGTCCTAGCCAATGATGTGGCACAGGTTTTCTATGTGAAGGACATGTCTACCAAGCCAAGAAAAGAAAAGATAAGGAAGCGAATGCATCGTACGATGAGCCAAAGCGGCACATAGTTCTTTACGGGAAGAGAAACATCGTGGGAGTGGATGACAAGACAGACAAGTCGAAAGATTATGAAAAGTTTGATGAAATTGCTCCATTCATAGTGAATATTGACGCGAGCATCCCGTTAAATGATGAAGATTTTCCATGGTTACGGCGCAAAGGGACACACGCGAAGAAAAGTTTCACACCCAAAGATCTGGGATGTGATCGGCTTCACTATCATCACTTTCTTCATGTTTCACACCCAGGGGGAATCTCTGTAATAGTTAGGGTAGTTATGTGTTTTGGCATTTGAAGCGAAGAAATTTTATGTGCAAACAAATTCTTTCATGCCTTTACTAATTTTTAAAGTTAAATTATTCACAAACTAGTGATTCACACTAATTTCAAATAATTCAAAATTTAAACTATTCAAATTTGAAAACTACGGGCACTAACAGAAAGTTTGTAATTTTTTGTACCTAAAGCAAAAATATTCACAAAGAAACTCTAAATACACAAAAAAACAACACAAAAATAAATAAAGCAAAAAAATAAAAAAAGCCCGCCTACTAGGCTAGAGCGGCCTGCATACGACTAGAAACCCAACCTGTTGTTGGGCCAGGATGCAGGCCCGCAAAGGCCAAGTGGGCCCATAGGGCAACAAAGAACATGTAAGCCCAGTAGGCCTGCTTTGGAGAGGAGCTCGAGAGAGCGACTGCACGGGGGTTTATAAACCAGTGCGGTCGCCCCTCGGCTAGCGAGGTGGGACTAAACTTGCCGCACCGCACCTGCGCCAGCGCACCCCCTTTAGTACCGGGTCGTGGCACAAACCGGTACTAAAGGGGGGGCCTTTAGTACCGGTTTGTGTCACCACCCGGTACTAAAGGGGGTCGCTTCCCGCCGCTTAGGGTGGCCAAAACTGGCCTTTAGTACCGGTTGGTGGCTCCAACCGGTACTAAAGGTGCCTTCTATATATACAACACTTCGAAAAATTTCATTCTCCGTCTGTTTCTTCCTCTGTTTCCCCATTGAAGCACCGCCCGCCCCGATCGATCGACACCGTCGCCGCCCCCGTCCCCTTCGCCGCCCCCGTCCCCATCGCCGCCCCCGTCCCCGTCGCCTCCCTCGTCTCCTTCGCCGCCCCGGGCCCGTCCCCATCGCCGCCCCCGTCCCCATCGCCGCCCTCGTCTCCTTCGCCGCCCCGGGCCCGTCCCGTCGCACCGTCCCGTGTCGCCGTCCCCGCGTCACGCCCCGGCCCGTCGCTGCCCCCGGCCGTCGCCTCGCCGTCGCCGTCGCCCCGCTGTGAGCTCTCCCCCTCTAACCCCTCTCCCTCGCCCCCGGCAGCCACCATGGGCGCCGCCCTTCCCCGAGCCCATACACACACACACACAAGCATGATGAACACACACACACACACGTATATATGTATGAATGCATGTATATATAAGTATATACGTATTTTGTATGTTTAATTAGTTTAGATTTTTAGATTATTATTTTTTCACTAGTATATATGTATGAATGCATGTTAGATGGATATAATTAGTGTTTAATTAGTATGGAATTTTTTATATAATGTTGTTTTTCTGTTTTTAATGGATGTATAGAAGTTGTTTTTCTGTTTTTAGTGTTAGATGCTTAATTAGTATGAAATAGCATATAGAATTTTGACATATGCAATGATAGCATAATTAGTGTTATATAGAAATGTTAGAAATTTTAGTTATCAAAATCCAATCATTAAAAAATGTTACTTTTTATGGCATATAGCTAGTATTTGTTCTCGATGATGCCCGGCCCGCATCCTCGCCGTCGACACGTCCGCGACGACGTCCGACTGACCCATGTCCGGGACTGGGCTCCGCCGGGCTGGCACTGGGAGGTGCTGCCTGGAGGGGCGCGCCGCTTGATGAGGAACCCGGCCCCGGGTCCCGTCATCGACCCTGATCTCGTTTGGTGGCGTTCGCGTGGGCCAGTTTCGGTGCGGAGGGAGCCGGCCCCGCCAGAGGTGGTACGTCGCCGTGTCAGGGAGGAGGACGAGCACGTCCATCGCTACATGGTTGCGTTAGAGGGCGACAGGTTCTCAAATACCTGGCAGTTTCTTCAGGGATCTCACTTCAGCTATGATCCTGTGAGGGTTACTTCTCTTTGGGTGTCCACAGCCCGCGCCGCAGTAACCGCAAGTGTCCTAGATTCTTCTGTAGTATTCGATCTTTATTAGCTACCTAGACAGTGATGTATTCGAGATTATATCTATTATTCGAGACGATGTATTCGAGATTATATCTATTATTCGAGAAGATGTTTTCGAGATTATATCTATTATTCGAGACGATGTATTCGAGATTATATCTATTATTCGAGACGATGTAATTTGAATACTAAATTGTTTTATATTTCTTTTGGATTAGTTAAATAAAAGCTATGGCGGACAATACCGGCAGAGAGGGAGAACATGCCATGTTCGATATGATACGCCATCCTCACGGGCCAGATGATGATCAGAATGAAGAAGATTATGACGGCTCCGAATTTCTAAACAACACCGGAGAGGGTGATATGATATTCGATCACGACGACCGAATTGATGAAGTCATGAACTATGATTATGATGATGACGAAGAAAATGTTGATCTTGAAACAACAAAGACCGGCGAGGTATATATATTTATATAAGCAGGCATCTGGTGATCATCACATGTTTTAAATGACTTGAAGATATATTAACGAATCGATCTTTGTTCTTTCAGCCATCCGGATCGAGCAAATCTTCAGGCAAAAGGACGAAACGAGGCCCGAACAAAAAGTTGAAGGAGGGCGTAAAGTACAATATCGAGGCAATCAGACCTAATGGCGAACCATTAGCGCCTAAGAAGATTGCGGACAAGTTCGTTCGTCAGTGCGGAGTTGTTTTGAAGGACCAACTCCCGATCTCCCTTCAAGAATGGAGAGAGCCAGCAAAAGACAAAAGACAAAAAGACAAAAAGGACGCTGCTCCATGTCCAGATGTTACTTTTGTCGACAAAAGACAAAAAGAACTGCTTTGGGATACTCTCATGGAACATTTCACCCTACCAGATCATTTCACAGAAGCAGATGTGCAGAAAGTCAAGGACGCTGCTCTTAGGAAGATGGCGGTTGCATTCAAGAACCACAAGAATCGTGAATGGGACAAGTACGTCAAGGAGGAAGGAAGACTCCGATTCGAGGGAACACTAGAGAACCAACGTGCTCATTGGGACGATTTCGTGAAATTCAAGGATTCGGAATTAGCTAAGGAACGGTCGAGAATAAACAAGAAGAATGCCGAAAAAGGATAAGTTCCATAAGTGGGGCCGGTGGCTATCGGTGGCAATGCCTAAGTGGGATAAGTCGAGAAAGAGATGGAGGATGCAGGTGTCACTCCGGTTACTAAGAGCTGGCCCCCCAGGTGCAGGACTTGGTTCTATGCGCATGGGGGGGAGTTGGACCCGAAGACAGGCAATGTTTCGACGAGGGCAAGTCTGAAGGGAGCCGACGATGCGATACTTGTTGCAATAGAAGAGGCACGATCGGGGGTGTTCCAGCCCAACAGAGAGAACGACGAGCTTACGCGTGCCATGGGAAATCTTGAACACCCGGGAAGAACACGAGGCAAGGGCGCTATTCCGTGGTATGCGGGGTTTTCAGACTGGAACAACGACTACAGAACCCGTGCGAGAAAGAAGATTGTGGAGGAGAAGAAGAGGAAGATGGAGGAGGAGCAGAGGAAGCGGGACTATGAACGCCTTCAAGGACTAGAAGCAAGTCAAGCGGAATTGGCAGTCAAATTCCAGCGGCAGCAGGAGCAGATCGACTCACTTAGCCAGCAAAGGGGGTCTCAGCAGCTGCAGCAGCTAGCGGATGATCCAGCATTGGATAGCACCGCCCCATCCATGCCGAGAAGCAGCGTGGGTTCCGCCCCGGACGACGCAATGCTGGATAGATACCCCGTGGATGACATCACGGATAACACTAACTGCGAGCTACACATCAAAATGAAGAACATATCCATGAAGGTGGCGGACGCCGTTGCTTTTACAAATCCCCCCAAGGCAACCTTCCATTGCAACCCGATTCCAGCGGGCTATGCTCGTGTCTTGGTTGATGAGGTGGTGGACCCATATTCGGAGCTATAGCTTGACATTCCTGGAGGTGACGACGAGCACTTTCTCGGAGAGGCCAAACATCGTATCATCCTATGGAAAAAGGATTGCATCATCTTTCGAAGGCCACCGACACCGCGTCAGCCGACTCCTCGTCGAAGTCTGCCACCGAGTCAGCAGACTCCCGCTCCTGCAAGTCCACCAAGTCCAGCAAAGTGTCAGGCCACTCCTCCTCCAAGTCCGGCAAAGTGTCAGGCCTGTCCTCCTCCTCCAAGTCCGCCACAGCGGCAGACGTCCACTTCTCCTCCAAGTCCAGCACAACCTCAGGCCACTCCTCCTCCAAGTCCGGCAAAGTGTCAGGCCACTCCTCCTCCTCCAAGTCCGCCACTGCGTCAGACGTCCACTCCTCCTACAAGTCCGGCACAACCTCAGGCCACTCCTCCTCCAAGTCCGGCACAGCTTCAGGCCACTCCTCCTCGTCCAACTCAGCCCGTCGGCCGTCTCCGCCGCCTCGGCAATCGCAGAAGAGATACCCGCAGCTATGGTGTGTAGCGGTGCAGTCGAGGTAGTACAGAAGTACAGTGGAGGCAAGCGATATAAATATGGTCCAAGCCTCACGCCTCTTCCGCAGAGGCCTTATGACAGGTCCGAGGAGGAAAACGCAGCCATATCGAAGGCCCTGTGGAAGCCCATTTTGCACCAAACCGCCACCGCCGCCAAGGGAGAAAGTGCCTAAGGAAACGATTGACCACTTCATTCGTATGGCTCAACCACCAGCTCCCAAGCCTGTTGACACAGACTATGAGCGCCACATCGGGAAGTTAAATCGAGCACGCCTACGTAAGGAGGCGAGCTCGGGATCGAGCAAACAACAAGCAGCTGTCAAAAATGCGGAAAACCATTCCCACTGGGAGAACAGTGGCGCAATCGATCCCTCTCTTGTTGTGCCAAAACACGTGATGATCTGTGCGCCCAATATTATTGTGGGCAAACAGTTTACGTTCGAGGTGGGCAATGTGGTAATAACCAAGGACCATATAATGCAGGCTGAAGTTCTCAACATCATTGTTGGACAACTCCTCGAGATCGAGCCCATGCCTGTGCTTACAGAGGATGAAATAAAGCGGAAATATGTCCGGGCCAACCTTTGGTCAAGCCGCACAAGGTCAAGAACCTCCCAACGAGAATGTATGAATTGCATCAATGGTACATGAACATTACCAAGATTTCAATCGATTGTCCCTCATGGTGAATGTCAAGGAGGAGCATTACTTCCATGAGAAAGCTCATCTGTTGAGTATTCTGAATTGTTTCAGTTATACAATCAAGACGCTTTCGACAAATCTATCGCCGTTGCTATTGTGCGTAAGTGATTTCTTTCTGTAATTTAAGTCTCAAGCTAGCTGTAGTGATCCTTTTGATCAATCATTACCTGTAATTATCCTCACTATATTCTTTTACGTGGTATTATGCAGGATGAAGATGTATGAAATGAGAAAAGGTGGACGCTTTGGCATTGGGTTCATTGACCCAAACACCGTTAATGAATACACATGGAAAATAAATCCACATCATCAAAAGGCCGTAGAGGACAACATGCTAGAGTTCTTGAAGCGCCTCAAATACAATGAAGATATACTACTTCCTTACAACTTCCAGTGAGTCACACTGTCTTGTGCTACAAATTCTCTGTTTTTGCCTACTAGCTAGCTACATGTTTTTGCTTACATATGCCCGCTTAATTAAGACATGCAAACGTGTGTGCATGCAGATTTCACTGGATCTTGTGAATCATTAAAGTTGGCCTTGAACAGTTGAAATACTGGACTCACTACTCAAAGCAAATACTGACTATAACATCTTGTTTGGGATAGTCAACAGGTAATTTCAATCATTATTAACTATATATCTCGGCCTATTTAGTTCGTCATTTCATGATATGAACTATTTAATAACCCCTTTATTCATTTTCTTTGTCGGCGGGCAGGGCTTGGGCAAGGTTCATTAGCGTCACGGAAGGCGAATGGAAAAAAAAGCTTAAATGGTTTCTACCCAAGGTAAGTAATTAAGTAGTACTAGCTAGCTAGCTGCCATCTCTTTAATTACCATGCTTGATTAATTATTATCTAATCAAATTCCATTCTCGTAAAGGCCCTACAGCAGGCGCAGGGGACTGATCTGTGTGCATTCTGCGTTTGCGAGAACATTCGCATGATGGCGTCCGAAAGGAGCAGATCTCAAAGACAGGAATGGGTACGCTTGTCAGAACACTATTCACAATTTTTACACCATTATCGATATCTAGTCACACAACTAATACACATGCATATTGATCTCCTTCTTAACAGTTCACAGAGGTGCGGGACAAGCTCCTAGAAACGGAGCGCGTAGAAGCACTTCAAGAGGAAATAGCGGGATTTTTGCTCGACCAGATCATAAATCCGAAAGGAGAATACTATTACCCGCTACCGCCCTCATGAAAACCACTTCCAATTGTCATCGTGCTCCGAAGGCACCAATTAGGCTAATGCCACTGGCTCCGAAGGCAACATGCATATGTAGGAGAAATTGTATATACCTATACATGTGTGTATGTGTGAATTAATTAATATGGTGGTTTGTGAGACATTGATGATATATATATATATGCATGATTGGTTCTACTAGAAATTCTATATATATATATATATATATATATATATATATATATATATATATATATATATATATATATATATATATATATATATATTATATTTATATTTATATATATGCATAACGTGTACAATGTGTAGTATCGTAAAATACCAACAAACGAAAAAGAATTAAAATGGAAACACAAAATTAAATGAAAAAGAAATCATAAAACTAAAAACCCCCCAAACCTTATAGTACCGGTTGGTGTTACCAACCGGTACTAAAGGGCTCCCTGCCCCCGGAGCTGCCTCGTGCCACGTGGTTGGCCTTTAGCACCGGTTCGTGCTGAACCGGTACTAAAGGGGGGCTTTAGTGACCACACTTTAGTGCCGGTTGTGGAACCGGCACTAAAGGGCCTTACGAACCGGTGCTATTGCCCGGTTCTGCACTAGTGTATGTTGATCATATCTACTATATGACTCATATTCGACCTTTCGGTCTCCAGTGTTCCGAGACCATGTCTGTACATGCTAGGCTTGTCAAGTTTAACCCAAGTATTCTGCATGTGTAAAATTGTATTAGACCCGTTGTATGTGAACGTAGAGTCTATCACACCCGATCATCACGTGGTGTCTCGAAACGACAAACTGTAGCAACGGTGCATACTCAGGGAGAACACTTATATCTTGAAATTAAGTGAAGGGATCATCTTATAATGCTACCGTCGTTCTAAGCAAAATAAGATGCATAAAGGATAAACATCACATGCAATAAGAATATGTGACATGATATGGCCATCATCATCTTATGCTTTTGATCTCCATCTCCAAAGCATCGTCATGATCTCCATCGTCACCGGCTCGACACCTTGATCTTCATTGTAGCGTTGTTGTCGAGGTCGTCACTCCAACTATTGCTTCTAGAACTATCGCTAACGCATAGTGATAAAGTAAAGCAATACATGGCGCTTGCACTTCATACAATAAAGAGACAACCCTAAGGCTCCTGCCGGTTGTCGATATTAGAAAACATGATCATCTCATACATCAACATATATCACATCATATCTTGACCGTATCACATCACAACATGCCCTTCAAAAACAAGTTAGACGTTCTCTACTTTGTTGTTGCAAGTTTTACGTAGCTGCTATGGGCTTCTAGCATGAACCGTTCTTACCTACGCATAAAACCACAACGGTGATTCATCAAGTTCATTGTTTTAAGACCGGCCGTAGTCAAATTCGATTCAACTAAAGTAGGAGAAACAGACACCCGCCAGCCACCTTTATGCAAAACTAGTTGCATGTCAGACGGTGGAACCGGTCTCATGTGCGTGAACATGTAAGGTTGGTCCGGGCCGCTTCATCCGACAATACCGCAGAATCAAAATAAGACGTTGGTGGTAAGAAATATGACTATCACCGCCCACAACTCTTTGTGTTCTACTCGTGCATATCATCTACGCATAGACCTGGCTCTGATGCCACTGCTGGAAAACGTTGCATGGAAAACAAAAAAATTTCTACGCATACGCAATGATCTATCCATGGAGATACATAGCAACGAGGGGGAGAGTATGTCTACGTACCCTCGTAGACCGTAAGAAGAAGCATTTAACAAAGCGGTTGATGTAGTCGAACTTCTTTATGCTCCAACCGATCAAGTACTGAATGTATGACACCTCCACATTCTGCACAAGTTCAGCTCGGTGACGTCCTCCGCCTTCTTGATCCAGCAAGACAGCGAGGTAGTAGATGAGTTCCGGCAGCACGACGGCATGGTGACGGTGATGGTGAAGTGATCTCCGCAGGGCTTCACCTAAGTACTACGAAAATATGATCGGGGGTGTAAACGGTGGAGGGGGCCACCGCACACGGCTAGGCAATTGTCTATTGTCTGCTAGGCGTATATATAGGTGGGAGGGAGGAAGGATCAGCCAAAGGAGGCGCCCAAGTAGGAAGAATCCTACTTGGGGTCCCTCCCAAGCCGAGCCCCCCTTTCCTTATTTGGAGTGCGGGGAAAGGCAGGGGAGGGTGCACCCCCTCCACTTTCCTTTCTCCCATGAGAGGAAAAGGCAGGAGGGGTGAGCCCTCCCCCTTTTCCTTCCCTAGGGCTGGCCAAACAAGGAAGGGGCGCACCAGCCCACTTGTGGGCCGTTCTGTCCCCTCCTTTGGCCCATAAGGCCCATAACTTGCTGGGGGGTGCCCGAAACCCCTTCCGGTGACCCGATTCCTTCCGGGTACGTCCCGAAACACTTCAAGTGTCCAAATACCATTGTCAGATATATAGATCTTTACCTCTCGACCATTTTGAGACTCCTCGTCATGTCCGTGATCTTATCCGGGACTCCGAACAGCATTCGATCACCAAAACATATAACACTATATCGTTAACGAACGTTAAGCGTGCGGACCCCACGGGTTTGAGAACTATGTAGACATGACCGAGACACCTCTCCGGTAAATAACCAATAGCGGAACCTGGATGCCCATATTGGCTCCTACATTCTACGAAGATCTTTATCGGTCGAACCGTTATGACAACATACGTAATTCCCTTTGTCCATCGGTATGTTACTTGCCTGAGATTCGATCGTCGGTATCTTCATACCTAGTTCGATTTCATTACCGGCAAGTCTCTTTACTCGTTCCGTAATACATCACCTTGTGACTAACTCCCCAGTCATTTCCTTGCAAGATGTGTATTACCGAGAGGGCCCAGAGATACCTCTCCGATACTCGGAGTGACAAATCCTAATCTCGATCTATGCCAACTCAACAAACATCTTTGGAGAGACCTGTAGAGCATCTTTATGATCACCCAGTTGCGTTGTGACGTTTGATAGCACACAAGGTATTCCTCCGGTATCCGGGAGTTACATAATCTCATAGTCGAAGGAATATGTATTTGACATGAAGAAAGCAATAACAATAAACTGAATGATCATTATGCTAAGCTAACGGATGGTTCTTGTCCATCACATCATTCGCCTAATGATGTGATCCCATTATCAAATGACAACACATGTCTATGGTTAGGAAACCTTAACCATCTTTGATCAATGAGCTAGCTAGTCTAGTAGAGGCTTACTACGGACACGGTATTTGTTTATGTATTCACACATGTATTTAAGTTTCCGATCAATACAATTCTAGCATGAATAATAAACCTTTATCATGAATAAGGAAATATAATATAAAATAATAACTTTATTATTGCCTCTAGGGCATATTTCCTTCAATGAGTTGGTCCACACTACTCAATTTTGCCACTAGAAGTTTCAGCTACTCAAAAACATCATCTTTGTGTTAAACATATACTAAAAAAATGCCACTCGACACCATTATCATTTGGTCAAAGACCGTTGACCTGGGTGAGGTGACCAAAATATCTCTAGAACCCACATGTCAGTGCTCCCCTTTAACATGTGGATGCTAGTTATCAGAACACAAAGAGTTAAATTAGAATATAAAAAATAATGTCACGCAGGGATTCAAGCAGTCACAAGCAACTATTTTTGCTTCTAATTTTACTCTCTACATCCCGAAAACTTGGAACCATCGGTTAAAGTGAGTTGAAGAGGGAATGATGACAAGTGGAGGCCAAGGATGTTTTGGTCACATCACCCTAGTCAATTGCCTTTGACCAGACAACAACTGTGTCGAGTGGCGTTTTTGAGATATGCTTAACGAAATGATGATATTTTTGAGTAGTTCAATCTTCTAGTGGCACAACTGAGCAGTGCAACACAACCAATAGCCAAACAGATAAAAACTCTTACCTTTTGGCCTTCTTCATTTTTCCAATTTTTCATTTATTTTATCACAATCCAATTTTTATGTTAATTATTTTGGTCTTCACCAATTTATCCACATTATAACAAAATATATTCATATGCGTATGGGTATTTTTCTAAATCTATAAATGTATTCTAAATGAATGCAATTTCTTTAATATATGAATATTTATTTTATACATAAGAACATATATACTCACTCCTTCCAAAAACGTAATTCACGCTTGAGTTTGCATGGTCTTTGATTCATCAGTCTGACCATTAATACATATTAATGTATTTGGATTGAACATGTATAAATGATACTGCCATATTTGTCTTGCGAATCAATTTTATTTCACATCTCTTTATACTAATTTAGTAGACCTATAATAAGTGAAAATCATAGTCAAAGTTGAGCTATGAAGACCAGAAAAACTTAAGAGTGGCTTATATTTTAGGAAGGAGGAAGTACATATCTAGGTGAATATTTTCCCATTTTCCATGGTTAAATTTGTATGATAATAAGAAGTTTTAATATACTCCCTCTGTTCACTTTTATAAGACCTTGAAGGCATTCAGACAATGTGCAAAACTGCTCATTTTGAGTTGTCTGAAACGACTTATAAAAGTGAACGGAGGGAGTATTAAGCATAAAAAGTAAGTAAAAATATTAGAATTAAAATAAAAAATCCGTTCTTTATTTTGGCAAGACAGCAGCAGCCCATTTGTACCCGAGTTTTATCGACTATTTGACGACTAGGCGTCAAATAGGAGGATCACACTGATATGGCACTAGGAGGGACAACTGCCATAGCGTGTTCTCAAGCGGAAGGCATAATGGGCTTGCCACCAACGCGACAAAACACATTCATTTTATTTTCTTACTGAAATGTGAAAATGGTAAAATTTAAAAGTTTTGTAAATAATGTAAAAACTACTTAATAATTGAATAAGGTTAATATTAATGTATTTGAAACAAAATCATTTCATATTTAAAAATAGTTTGGCACAATACTTTTTACATATATTTTAGAAATTGTTCAAATGTGTTATAATATACTACCTCCATTTCAAAATGTATGACATTTTGATAGGCTAAACTACCCTACCAACACGTCATAAATTTTGGAACGGAGGTAGTATATGTTCATGTAATTGTGAAATGTGTGACATATTTCCCAGAAAAAAATAAAATTAAAGAATCAACAAAGAATGAAAAATAATACATGAAAATAAATATAAAAATAAGAAGAAAGACACATAAAACAGAACAAGTTATATATATATAAAGAAACATGTTACTGGGTTGCACCACGTCATAGCGACATATAGGATGTTCAATGGTTTTTCATGGCCCGAGCGCTACCTTACTACGATTCGCACTAGGCCCATCTCATCGTGCAGCCCAATTTTTTTGCTAGGTTGGCTCAGCCCCCTCGCCCAACAGTCGAAATCAAGCACTCTTTGAAAAGGTTACTTGTCACAAGTGTCACACTGCATGTACGTCACTTGTCATAACCTGATAGTTTTCCTTTTTCTCGTAGATTTTTTTTATTCGAAACGTTTTTATCTCTCAAACCGTGCATCCAAATCTCATATCGTTTTTATCATTGGATTTCTCGTGTTGAGATCTTCAAAACTAGATCCTATGTTGATAGGTTTCGATGAATATTTCACAACAAAACCAAACCGGGAGCATATTTTGCCCTTTCCGAGAGGCACGACCGTACCCCTCGCGGATGCAAATCCATACCTCTCATGGTAGAAAGAAAAGAAAACGTGTACTGTTTTCTCTTTTGTGAGAGGCACGACCATGCCTCCTGCATAAGAAAAAAAGAAGAAAATCTTTTCTTCCTTTTCGAGAGGCATTGTCGTGCCTCTCATAGAAACAAATACGCGCCTCTACGAGAAGTAAACCCGTGCCTCTCATGGTAGGAAAAAAAATAAAATGCGTTTTTTCCTTTTGCGGGAGGCACAACTGTGCCTCTCGCGGAAGCAAATCCGTGCCTCGATAAGATGTAAATCCGTGCCTCTTGCAAAAGAAAAAAAAAGGTTTTCCCCTTTCAGAGAGGCACGGCCGTGCCTCTCGCGAAAACAAATCCGTGCCTCTACGAGGAATAAACTATGCCTCTCATCATAGGGAAAAAAAAACGAGTCTGTGCCTACATAAGAATTAAATCATGCCTCTTGCGAAAGGAAAATGAAAAGAGAAAACATGTTTTTTCATGTCAAAAATTTATTTGTTGAGGTCCAAGACCTAAGAAAAGCCGAAAAAAAAAACATCTAAAATCCGAAAACGCGCGTAGAAGAAAAAAGAAACATAATTCAGAAGAAACGCCCAGAGCGCGCCCGCGCTCTCAGCCCGCACCCCAAGTGACCCTTGATTAGTTGCTCCCTTGGGCTTGGGCAGACCTATTTGACGTTCGTGAGGATCAAAACGTCATGACTTCACTGAAGCTCGGCTACCCGATGCCCTAGTTTGGGCCAGCCCACAATCATTCGCTGTTTCTTCTCTTTTCTATTTCTATTTTTTTATGTTTTTCATTTTTTCCTATTTCTATTTCTTTTCTTTTCCCTTTTGATTTTTACTTTATCTTTATTTTTTCATGTATTATAAAAAGTTCAATGTGTTACAAAAATGTTCATTGTATATTAAGAAAAAATTCACGGTATATTACAAGAAGTTCACCATGGATTATTAAAGGTTCATCGTAAATTAGAAATTGTTCAACAAATAATAAAAACATCCACACTGTTTTAAAATTTGTTCAGCGTATATTACACAAATGTTCAGTGTGTATTAAAAAGTTTTCAGCGTGTATTACGAAATGTTCATTGTGTATGCTGAAATTGTTCAACACATATATTAATAGTTTTTAAATGTTCATTGTATATTAGAAAAATTTCATCATACAATACTAAAAAGTTCATCATGTATTATTAAAATGTTCATCGTATGCTCAGAATATGTTCACCACATATATAATTCTTTTGTAGTACTTAAATTATTTTAAAATTGTTCAAAAATTATAAACAAGGAGAAAAACCAAACCAGGAAGGGAAAAATGACCAAAAACTGGCCGCTACTGTAAACATATTGCTACAGTAAACGTCTTCTACATCCCACGAGAACACTTACTGCTAGTGTGCTGGTAACCTCACCACCCCTACAAAGAGATTATCAGACAACATGCGTTGCATGTAACTAAGCACCATGGCTTGTGTTTCCGCCTGAGCAAGCCGGCAACCAAACAGTCTGCCTTTCGTTTCGCCCTAGCCAGGTTAAAGGGAATGCAAACAACCAATCAACATGCATATATTGGTTTTTAGCCTATTTTTTTTCTCAACCAAGCCCAACTAAAACACACATGCAGTGCAGGCAAAATCAATGCAAGCACCAATATCAAGTAGTACTTAAACTCTGATGGGCAAGGAATACCACTGTTCTTCTAACCGTTCAACCACATGTTGGTTCGCCGTTCCAATATATAAACTTGATACGATAGCACCATTCGTGCAGGTTCGTCGAATGGCGATTACCCATTTTCCGCTCCAGTTCTTTGAAGTCGACTTTGACGTAGGTGCGCACTCACCTACCGTTTGCCAGTCCCAATCTCCCGACGCAAGCATCACGTAAACCATGGCGTTATTATTATCAGCACCCACGAACTAAAACCAATTAACTCGGTAGTCTCACACACGGAAACATAGAAAAGTCCACGAAATAAAGTGACAACGCGATACCACATTAGGAAACACGAGTCAAATGAACACTCCCCGTTTACCTCTTCTCCATCCACTATCTAGCAAGCTAGTACATCGGTATATACCAACACACCCTACGTACGTGCCTTCTTCCACGCAAAGAAACACCACGGCCACCAGCCCTGCACCCACAACGGGTCCATCGATCCATCGAACACACGTCGCCATGCATCTGCCCGCGTTCCTCTCCGTCCTAGCAGCATGCGTGGTCGTGCTCCTACACCACGGTACCACGCCGGCGTCGGCGGCCGTGGCGACGTGCGCGCCCAGGGCGTGCGGGAACGTGACCATCCAGTACCCGTTCTGGCTCACGGACGCCGCCCAGCCCGCGCCGTGCGGCCCGTCGGCGTTCCAGGTGGACTGCCGCGGCGGCCGCGCGTCGCTGGCCCGCTCCTTCCGCGGCGGCTACAAGCTCCTCAGCGTCTCCTACGCCGACCGCGCCGTCGTGGTTGCCAACGACAACGTGCAGACGGACGCCGCCGGCTGCCCCGTGCCCAAGATCGACGTCTCCGCCAGCCTCAGCCTCGCGCCCTTCTCCGCCAGCCCCGCCAACCGCCAGCTCCTCTTCCTCTTCAACTGCACGAACCCCGCGGCGGCCGGGTTCGTCGACGTCATCTGCCCCGGGACGGCGGCCGTGGTGCGCCTCGACGCGAGGTACAACACCACCGACGCGAGGGCCGTGGCCGGCGGGTGCGACTACGCGGTGGTGCCGGTGGCCGGGTCCACGTCGCCAGGCGCCAGCACCGGGGTGGAGTACCCGCGGCTGCTCAGGGAAGGGTACCTGCTGCAGTGGAGGGCGTCGGCCGGGGACTGCGGCGCGTGCGGCGCCAGCGGCGGCCAGTGCGGGTACGACTCCGATGCCGAGGCCTTCGCGTGCGTTTGCGCCGACGGATCATCGCGCCCGGCCAGATGCGGTAAGCACACGCCCTCCCGACTTCCAACAAAATACTAACGTCTAGTGCAACCTTCAAAAAATCTAGTTTCATTTTAATTCGTAGTATTTTCTAAAGTTTGTCCAGCTTTATGTAAATAATTACTCCTTTCATAAATTAATATAAAAGCGCCTAGATCACCATTTTAGTAATTTAAACATTTTTATATTAGTTTACAGAGGAAGTACTAAATACAAATTATATATATTACTATAAAATCTAATTGTCCACGGGTGCTTTTGTCCAAGTTTATGATTTTTTATTGTATATACTATATATTTACTAAATTTAATAATACACAGGTGCTTTTAAATATGAATGTGATGGTGACTTTTTTATGCAACATAAACTATATTACTAAAATAATTATTAGTCAAAGTACGAATTCCGACTGTCAAACTACACCTCAGAGTTTTAAACAATGGTATTGGACAGTGTATAGAGGTTATGGCAATTAATTCGGATAGGAAGGAATGATATTTATTTTCACAATAAGTACTCTCTCGATTAGCTTCTCGTGTTGATATAGAGAAACATGTAAATCTGCCAAGTGTGTATACCGAGGTTAAAAAGAAGTAAAAGGAATACATTTTGTTTGAATTAGTTTCATTTGAAGATTAAAATTGGCCCGAATTGCAAAACCTATGTGGTATTCTCTGAACTTGGAAGGGTATTATTTGTTCCGAGTATAACATAGATGCACGAATGAATACACGGCACCAGAAGTACACGTTCCCACTTTGTGATTTTATAGTTGCAGACACATTTAGAATTTTAGATGGACGACGCAGTTATCACGGATGAATTCCTATCAAAGGACCCTGAAAAATGATATTTTTCATAAACTCCACATAATTTGCACAAGTTATGGCAAAATCTTCATATTTTAAAAATAGCCTTTTATTCTATGTTTGAGTCTACATCACATCCAAAACTCCACCGTTCAGATATTGCTGGTAGACGCTCTCATCTGACCATTGCCACTTCAACAACCCCATGGATGAGCATCAACATGGGCATGAGATGCTTACAGGTGGGTCCTACTAGTTAGTCTAATGGACGTATCTAAGACATCCGGGTTTTTTAGAACACCAAATTACCGCGGAGTCCTGAGGAGTATAGTTTGTGCATTGGCCTGGAGTTTGAACTGAAAAAGAAAACATAATTTTCTATGTCTAAGTCAATAATTACACACACATAATTTCTAAATTGCATAACAAATAAATTGGTACTGGACAAAAAACCCGCAATCAAGATTATCAATATAGAAAATGAAGATTTCTTGCTCCATTTAGACTCTCCCAGGTAAAAAAAATATTTGAGCGAGTCAACTTGTCATGTGCTATTGGTAGCTGGCTCAACTTTTAGGGCAAGGTACCTCCAGTTGACCAGCGACAGTAGCTGTGCTACCGAAACGACGTGCTGCACGCCCTAAGCTAGCTTGGACTTGGCTCCTGGGTCAGCGCCTGTCATTGTCGATGATCGATCTCATCGTATCTAAACACACAAACAGTATTCTGGCCAAACAGCCAATGGGTTCCGTGTTAGGTCCTACCTAAACCCGTACGTATACTCTAGCCGCAAGTAGCCGGAACTCCCCGTCCTCCTCCTCGGCAGCTAGCATGTGTCTACATGCTCCGAGCATGCATCGCAAAGTACGTACGTACTTACGTACACAAGGTTCAAGCCAATCAACTCGACTAACGACGTACAGTTCGAATATGAACCCCACGTCCTCCTCCTCGGCAGCTAGCATGTGTCCGGAAAGATGACCGTGATTTGTTTCGAAAATTGTGACCGTCGTTTCTTCGTGCATGCCTATGTGTCGTGTGTCTAGAGTATGACCGTGACTTGCATGCTTTGCATATGAGTTAATTGTACAGCAGTACCACAATTGAGGCATTGGAAGCAGATTGGTACCAAGTTTGGTAATTTTTACGTGTCAGTACCAAGTCTCGGGCTATCCGTTACAAAAAGGTCTAAATCACGTATAAACGCGTATTGACGGTGCATCTGACCGGCGGGCCCCGCCTGTCGGGTCCCGACGTGGCATTTTCTTTGCATAAACACCCCTCCCTTTCCCCCGCACAGAAAACCAGCCGCAGCAGGGGAGGAAAACCAGTCGTCGCCGGCGACCAGCAGCAGCCACGAGGACCCCTCGCGCCTCCTCCCAAGCTCCCCAGCTCGATCACAAGCACACCGCCGCCTCCTCGTGCCGGGGCTCCTCCTCCCAGCCGCCTCCGCCCGAGGGTCTCGCCGTCCCGCCCCAAATTGTCGCGAGCGGCAGCAGCAGCCACGAGGACCCCTCGCCCTCCTTCCGAGCTCCCCAGCTCGCTCACCGGCGCGCCGCCGCCTCCTCGTGGACGGGCTCTTCCTCCCAGCCACCTCCGCCCGAGGGTCGTGTCGACCCCGCCCCACGCGTCTCGCCGGAGCAGCCATCGCCGGCGACCAGGTCCCCTCGTGGCCTCCTTGTTTCCTCCCTCTCCGTTGTATGAACAGAGGACCAGCGCCGCCCCTCCTGCCCTCCGCCGCGTGAGTCGCCGTCCAGATCCATCGGTTCCCGCGCCCTTCGCCGCTCCCTGTCGCCGGAGTTGCGCCAAGTCCCGCTGACTTCCCTGCTTCGGCTGCAAGCACGCGAGGCGAGGTGGAGGCCGGGGGCGGGGCGGCGGTTACGGGAGGCAAAGAAGCTCGGGCTCGAGGGGCTCCTCCCCTCGATCTAGATCGGGTGTCGCCGCGCGTGGAGACGATGAACAGTAGCGCCGGCGAAGCAAGGGGGCTTTCTGCAAAAAACATGCCACATCGGCACCCGACAGGTGGGTCCTGCTGGTCAGATACCCCGTCAATACGTGTTTATATGCGGTTTAGACCTTTTTGTAACGGCTAGCCCCAGACTTGGTACTGACATGTAAAAATTACCAAAAGTGGTACCAATCTGCTTCCAATGCCCCAATTGTGGTACTTTTGTGCAATTAACTCTTTGCATATTGTGGCCGTTTCGTCATGCATGCCTACGTGTCGTCTGAACACGACGGTAACTAATCAAGCTTAGCGCGTTCGATCTGCCGTCCGATTTCTTGTCCCGGTCGGTAAGATTTCTTGTCGAACTGATCCATTCAACTAGCTAGTCGTCGTTTAACAGCTCTTACCTAATCAGTGACGCTGCTAGGCCTGCCAAATAGTCCGACAAACGCATGTACTATGTCCTTAGCACAGTACAAATGCATCAGTGTCAGATTAATTAGTCTCCCATCGGGACCTACTTCATTGAATAGTCTGGCAAATAGTACTATATAATTTGGTCACTTGCTTTGTTGATGACATTGTGCATGCATGTATATTGACCTTTTCCATGTTCGCAGATGGGAAGAAATCCAGCAACAAGGTCATCCTGATAGGTACGTCTACGTGCAAGCGTGTGTAAGCAAAGAAAGCATGTGTTTCAACAACCGTCGAATGCATTGCATATTTCTCAAACCTGATCTCATCATAGTTTCTTGGGAATTACTAGTCATAACTCTACGGTTAACTTTGCATCCTATACTCAACTGTCATTTTTGTTTACAATTTCAGTATCACTCTCTGTCACGATTGGCCTGATCCTGTTGGCATGCCTCGTCCTCGCCTTGAAGTTTCACCGACAAATCCGCGGCATGAGTTTTGTATCCAACATCGTGGACAAAGACATCAAAGCTGACAACGCAAACGTTGAGAAGCTGCTCAAGAAGTACGGCTCCCTGGCTCCCCGGAGGTACAGGTACTCGGAGCTGAAGAAGATAACCAGCTCATTCAAGCACAAGCTCGGTGAAGGCGGATACGGTGCGGTGTTCCTCGGCACTCTGGGTGACCGGCGGGCGGTCGCCGTCAAGTTCCTGCACCATTCCAGGCCCAACGGCGAGGATTTCCTCAACGAGGTGATCAGCATCGGCCGGACGTCCCACGTCAACATCGTCACCTTGCTCGGGTTCTGCCTCGAGGGCTCCAAGCGCGCCCTCGTCTACGAGCACATGCCCAACGGCTCCCTCGACAGGTACATCTACTCCTCACCATCGTCGAAGCCGGAGTCCCCGGCGACAAGACTCGAGTGGGAGACGCTTCAGGAGATCGCGGTGGGGGTGGCACGGGGGCTGGAGTACCTGCACGAGGGGTGCAACACGCGCATCATCCACTTCGACGTGAAGCCGCACAACGTGCTGCTGGATGAGGGGTTCCGGCCCAAGGTGGCCGACTTTGGCATGGCCAAGCTGTGCGACCCCACGGAGAGCATCCTGTCCATGGCCGACGCCAGGGGCACCGTGGGGTTCATCGCGCCGGAGGTCTTCTCCCGGGGGTTTGGGGTCGTGTCGGCCAAGTCCGACGTGTACAGCTACGGGATGCTGCTGCTGGAGATGGTCGGGGGCCGGAGCAACGTCAAGGCCTACGCCGCCGCCAAGGAGACCGACATGTTCTTCCCGCTCTGGATCTACGATCACCTGCTCGGCGACGGCGGCGTGCTGGTCGCGCGACAGGAGGGTGGAGGCGACGCCGAGGAGGAGACCATCGCGAGGAAAATGGCCTTGGTCGGGCTGTGGTGCATACAGACCGTTCCGGCGAACCGGCCGTCGATGGCCAAGGTGCTGGAGATGCTGGAGAGGGGCATCGACGAGCTGGCCATGCCGCCGAGGCCGTACCACCCTTCTTCTCCTTCCAACTCTCCTTCTCTATCGCACTCACTGCCGTCGAGCTATCCATCTTCTGCATCGGGCTTCACTCAAGGGTAGGCTTCTCAGCCGTAGCAAGTTACTATTCCCTCTGTTCACTTTTGTAAGACGATTTAGACAGCTGAAATTAAACTGTTTTGACAGTTGACTTAAATCTCTAAACTATCTTACAAAACTGAAAAGTGAATGGACGAAGTAGTACTTATTACTATAAAAAAAGTTTCACTGCATGCTTTCTACTCCCTTCGTTTCTAAATATTTTTCTTTTTAGAGATTTAAAATGGACTATCACATACGGATATGTATAGACATATTATAAAGTGTAGATTCACTCATTTTGCTTCGTATTTAGTCACTTTGTTAAAATCTTTAGAAAGACAAATATTTAGGAACAGAGAGAGTAGATATTTAATTTCAAACAGAGCAAAAGTATGTTTAGCATTGAAAATCGTGAATACTACTAGATGTTTGATCACTTATGAAATTTGATGAACTATAATATATGTTTCTTTCGACCAGATCAAGATCGTTTACAACAGAGAGCACAAAATAACTAAAAGACTCTGTTGTACAATCAGCAGAAAAAGAAGCTCCCCTGAGCAAAGTCAACGTTAGACGTTCGTAACAATGTCCCGTGATGCATGGAGGGGCGATGGACAACAGCAATACTACCGAGCGAGGTCCGCATCTCCGTGCGTATTGCTACATATATAGGTCCAATTATTATTGAAGCCTGAAGAAATATGTGATTTGTCCTTTAAATAATTAATACCCAATATGTGAGAAATACATAGACAACTTGTTTACACAGATGACATGTATAATTGTACTTAATGGTGCTGTACCAGTATTAATCAACTAATTTATGAGAGATTTGTGTTTTTTCACCTTCTATATCATCATGTGGCTTAGGCCATGCACAATAGGGCACATGTTTCATTAGCAAGCTCCTCGTGATGTCTGGTGCATTGTTACTTTAGTACATTTTAGAGCATTTTTAGTGAGTTTTGGGATTATCCTCATTATCAAAACTAGCAAAAGAGCCCGGGAGAGAAAATAACACACACTTAATCCAATAACCATGACTCAAGACCCTAATACGTCCACGTCCTTTATTTTCACATGGCATCACATTTGTGTTGCTGACGGTGGCCTCAGTGCTCACACAACAAAAACGTGTTTGAATGTGGCCAGTCATCTCTCTCTCTCTCTCTCTCTCTCTCTCTCTCTCTCTCTCTCTCTCTCTCTCTCTCTCTCTCTCTCTCTCGGAATAAGATGAGAAATATGTTGTTTTTCCCCGTGAATATTTTCAGAGGTGTGCATCCATGGTTATCGATGTTTTTCTTTCCTCTCAATCTTGTTTTAATGGGCGTTTATTTGCAATTGAGATCGCCGGCAGTGCGAAAGAAATCTGCGGGACTTTTTCTTTTTGGGTGCTCAGTTGGACTTAGTTAGGGTTTATCACTTGGCACAGACTTGGGCGGATGTTGGCTTGTGTGGACCATCAACATGCACTATGGGATATATGTCCAAACTTTTGATTCTAAAAATACATATGTTGAAGCTTTTGCTTATAGAAAAAATCAGGATATGCGTGATTTGAGGTACGACTTCAGATGAATTTTGCAAAACATGGTGAACATTTTTAATACAACACGGAAAATTTTCAATCACTTGATGAACTTTTCTCAAGTACAGGTTGCCCAAATTTTAAATACACGATGACCGGTTATTTTGGCGATGATGAACCTTTTTCAGTACACGTAAAATTTTCATAATGTGATTTCTATTTTCATGCCCCTCGTTGCTTAGTTGTGCTCCTTTTTGTCCAAGCCAACTAACTTTGCTCACTTGTGCCCTCCCCCCTCCACCACCTGCTCACAAAGGCCCAAACGTTGCATTGTCGTCCAGTCAAGCCTTTGACCGTTACCTCATGACTAGTGGGGCCACGTGATGTCCTAATAAGTGGGGCCAAGGCAACTTACCACAGGTGAGGCAACTTACATCATGTGCGGTTTATTTCACGGTATTGAAAGGAGAGCGATACAATTGGCAGAATAGCTCTCATGCGATGTTTCAGAAGGCCCAATAACCAAGGCCCAACCGGGTGATAAAACAGTCATCAATGGAGGGAGGTTATGTTATGGCAGGTGGGTCCCACTTAATTTGGCAGTGCATCAAGTTAAACATGCCCCCGTGCCTGACTGAACCCTCCCTGGTCCCCTCTTCGTTCTTGGCGGTGGGCAGTGAAGCTTTCATTCTTGGTTGCGGCGTGTGTGGTGAGTGAATTCGAAACCCTACTCCATGTTGCAAACTGAGCCTCTTTTGGATGTTTTTGTTGGGGAACGTTGCATGGGAATCAAAAAAATTCCTACGCTCACAAAGATCAATCTAGGAGATGAACATCTACAAGAGGAGCGATTGCATCTACATACCCTTGTAGATCACTAAGCAAAAGCATTAAGAAACGCGGTTGATGTAGTCGAACGTATTCACGATCCAATCACGATACGTCCCGCGAACTCCCGATCCAAGTGCCGAACATACGGCACCTCCGCGTTCAACACATGTACGGCTTGATTACGCCTTCACCTCCTCGATCCAGTGAGTGATGGTGAAGTAGTAGCTCAAGTCCTCCGGCAGCACGGCGGTGTGGTGGCGGTGGTGGTGGCATCTCAGCAGAGCCTCGCACTATGGTGAGGAAGAGGACTACGAGGGAGAGGGAGGGCAGCGCCGTGGCATAGATGGGTGCGGTTTCCCTCTCTACCCTCCTCCATATATAGGGGGAAGGGTGGAGGGGGGGTGCCCTAGGGTTTCCCTAGGGGGCGCCGGTGGCCATAAGGAGGAAACCCTAGATGGGTTTGGCCGCCTCCCCTAGGAGGCTTGGCCCGCAAGGCAAAGGGTTGACAGCTGATACGTCCATTTTGCATGATGTTTTCCTACTGTTATTTATGTTGTTTTATTGTATAATAATGTTTTTTGAAGTAATTCTAATGCCTTTTCTCTCATAATATGCAAGGTATGCACAAAGGGGGAGAATTCTGGCAGCTGGAAATCTGGACCTGAAAAAGCTACGTCAAGCTACCTTTCCTGCACAACTCCAAATGAGCTGAAACTTCTCGAGGATTTTTTATGAAATATTTAATCAAGATTGGCGCAAATAAGTACCAGAGGGGGGCTACCAGGTGGGTTGGGCCCAGGCGCGCCCTGGTGTGTGCTTCCCTCCTCAGCCCACCTTCGGTGCCCATCTTCTGGTATATAAATCATTTTGACCTAGAAAAAAATCAAAGGAGGACATTCGGGACGAAGCGCCGCCGCCTCGAGAGGCAAAACTTGGGCAGGAGCACTTTTGCCTCCGGCGAAGCGATTCCGCCGGGGGAACTTCCCTCCCGGAGGAGGAAATCATCGTCATCATCATCACCAACAACTCTCCCATCTTGGTGAGGGCTATCTTCATCAACATCTTCACATCACCAACTCCTCTCAAACCCTAGTTCATCTCTTGTGTCCAACCTTTGTATCAAAACTATAGATTGGTGCTTGTGGGTGACTAGTAGTGTTGATCACATCTTGTAGTTGATTACTATATGGTTTATTTGGTGGAAGATTATATGTTCAGATCCATTATGCTATTTAATACCCCTCTTATCTTGAGCATGTTTATCATTTATGAGTAGTTACTTTCGTTCTTGAGGTCACGGGAGAAATCATGTCGCAAGTAATCATGTGAACATGATATGTGTTCGATATTTTAATGATATGTATGTTGTCATTCTCTTAGTGGTGTCATGTGAACGTCGACTACATGACACTTCACCATATTTGGGCCTAAGGGAATTCATTTTGGAGTAGTTAATAGATGGTGGGTTGCGAGAGTGATAGAAGCTTAAACCCCAGTTTATGCGCTATTCCGTAAGGGACCTATTGGATCCAAAAGTTTAATGCTATGGTTAGAATTGATTCTTAATACTTTTCTCGTAGTTGCGGATGCTTGCGGGAGGGATAACCATAAGTAGGATGCTTGCTCAAGTAAGAACATCACCTAAGCACCGGTCCACCCACATATGAAATTATCAAAGTACCGAACACGAATTAAGCCAACATGCTGAAAGTGACTAGATGAAATTTACGTGTACCCTCAAGAACACTTTGCTTATTATAAGAAACCGTTTTGGCATGTCCTTTGCCTCAAAAGGATTGGACTACCTTACTGCACTTTTTTTACTACTATCGTTACTTGCTCGTTACAAATTATCTTGCAATCAAACTACACCGCTACTTACAATTTTAGCACTTGCAGACATTACCTTGCTGAAAACCACTTGTCATTTCCTTCTTCTCCTCGTTGGGTTCAACACTCTTACTTATCGAAAAGGCTAAAATTGACCCCATATACTTGTGGGTCATCAAGGCTATTTTATGGCGCCGTTGCCGGGGAGTGAAGCGCTCTTGGTAAGTGAAAATTGTTAAGGAAACATTATTATTACGTTCTGAAATTTGTTGTCACTTGCTACTATGGAAAACAATCCTTTGTGGGGTTTGTTCGGGGTATCTTCACTTCGACCGGAACCACAATTAGTTGCCCCTCAACCTACTGCACCTACTGAAAATGTTGAATATGAAATTCCTTTGGGTATGTTAGAACAACTGCTAGCTAATCCTTATGCAGGAGATGGAACCGAACATCCTGATATGCACTTGATATATGTGGATGAAATTTCTGGATTGTTTAAGCTTGTAGGTTTGCCCGGAGATGAAGCTAAGAAGAAGGTTTTCCCTCTATCTTTGAAGGGAAAATCATTGACATGGTATAGGCTATGCGATGATATTGGATCTTGAAACTGGAATCAATTGAAATTGGAATTTCATCAAAAAAATTATCCTATGCATCTAGTTCATCTTGATCAGAATTATATATATAATTTTTGGCCTCGTGAAGGAGAAAGTATCGCTCTAGCTCTGGGGAGGCTTAAGTCAATGTTATATTCATGCCCCAATCATGAGCTCTCAAGAGAAATTATTATTCATAATTTTTATGCTCGACTTTCTCGTAATGATAAATCCATGCTCAATACTTCTTGTATTGGTTCTTTTATGGAGAAGACTATTGAATTCCGGTGGGATATTTTAGAAAGAATTAAACGCAACTCTGAAGACTGGGAACTCAACGAAGGTAAAGAGTCAGGTATTGAACCTAAGTTTGATTGTGTTAAATCTTTTATGAATACCGATGCTTTTCAAAAGTTTAGCACTAAATATGGACTTGACTCTGAGATAGTAGCTTCCTTTTGTGAATATTTTGCTACTCATGTTGATCTCCCTAAGGAGAAGTGGTTTAAATATCACCCACCTATTAAATAAGAAGTTAAATAACCGGTAAAAGCTAAAGAAGAAACTATCATTTACAATGTTGAGCCAGTTGTTCCCACTGCTTATATTGAAAAACCACCTTTCCCTGTTAGGATGAAGGAACATGCTAAAGCTTCAACTTTGGTTAACATAAGTTATGTTAGAACACCCAAACCATCTGAACAAATCAAAGTTGAACCTAGTGTTGCTATGGTTAAAGATCTCTTAGTTGATAATATTGATGGGCATGTTATTTACTTCTGTGGTGAAGCTTCTAGAATTGCCAAACCTGAAGGAAAAGATAAACATAGACCAGTTGTTGGCATGCCTATTGTCTCAGTTAAGATAGAAGATCATTGTATCATGGGTTATGTGACTTAGGTGCTAGTGTGAGTGCTATTCCTTTCTCATATCAAGAAATTAAAGATGAAATAGCACCTGCTGAAATAGAAGGCATAGATGTCACTATTAAACTTGCTAATACAGATACTATATCACGAATTGGGATTCTTAGAGATGTTGAAGTATTGTGTGGAAAATAAAATACCCTACTGATTTTCTTGTTCTTAGCTCCCCACAAGATGACTTTTGTCCCATTATTTTTGGTAGACCTTTCTTGAACACCGTCAATGCCAAAATAGATTGTGAGAAACAAACTGTCTGTGTTAGCTTTGGTGATGAATCTCATGAATTTAATTTTTCCAAGTTCAGTAGACAAGCTCATAATAAAGATTTGCCTAGTAAGGATGATATTATTGGTCTTGCTTCTATTATTGTGCCTCCTACTGATCCTTTGGAACAATATTTGCTAGGCCATGAAAATGATTTGCATATGCGTGAAAGAAACAAAATAGATAGAATCTTTTTCGAACAACAACCTGTACTTAAACACAATTTTCCTATTGAAACTCTAGAAGGTCCTCCATCACCTAAAGGTGATCCTGTGTTTGAATTAAAACAATTGCCAGACACTTTGAAATATGCTTATCTTGATGAGAAAAAGATATATCATGTTATTATTAGTGCTAGCCTTTCAGAACATGAAGAAGAAAGATTATTGGAAGTTCTAAGGAAGCATAGAGCTACTATTGGGTATACTCTTGATGATCTTAAGGGCAGTAGTCCCACTCTATATCGGCACAAGATTAATATGGAACCTGATGCTAAACCCTTTGTGGATCACCAACGTCGGTTAAATCCAAAGATGAAAGAAGTGATAAGAACGGAAATACTGAAACTTCTAGAAGCAGGTATAATCTATCCTATAGCTGGTAGTAGATGGTTAAGTCCCGTTCATTGTGTCCCTAAGAAGGGAGGTATTACTGTTGTTCTTAATGATAAGAATGAGCTCATTCCACAAAGAATTGTCACAGGCTATAGGATGGTAATTGATTATAGAAAATTAAACAAAGCAACTAGAAAAGATCATTACCCTCTGCCTTTTATTGATCAAATGTTAGAAATATTATCTAAGCACACACATTTTTGCTTCCTTGAAGGATATTCCGGCTTTTCGCAAATACCTGTTTTCCAATCTGATCAAGAAAAGACCACTTTTACTTACCCTTTTGGAACATTTGCTTATAGACGTATGCCTTTTGGTTTATGCAATGCACCTGCTATCTTTCAAATATGTATGACTGCTATATTCCTTGATTTTTATGAAAAGATTGTTGAGGTTTTCATGGATGACTTTTCTTTTTATGGGAAGTCTTTTGATGACTGTTTAAGTAATCTTTATCGAGTCTTGCAGAGATGTGAACAAACAAATCTCGTCTTGAATTGGGAAAAGTGCCACTTTATGGTTAACGAAGGTATTGTCTTGGGCCATAAAATTTCTGAAAAAGGCATTGAGGTGGACAAAGCCAAGGTTGATGCAATTGAGAAAATGCCATGTCCTAAAGATATCAAAGTTATTCGTAGTTTCCTTGGTCATGCTGGTTTCTATAGGAGGTTTATCAAAGACTTCTCTAAAATTTCTAGCCCTCTTACAAATCTTTTGCAAAAGGATATTCCCTTTGTGTTTGATGATGATTGTATGGAAGCCTTTGAAACACTAAAGAGAGCCTTAATTACTGCACCTGTTGTTCAACCACCTGATTGGAACTTGTCTTTTGAGATTATGTGTGATGCTAGTGATTATGCTATTGGTGCTGTTCTAGGACAAAGAGTTCATAAGAAACTGAATGTTATTCATTATGCTAGTAAAACTCTAGACAGTGCTCAACGAAACTATGCTAGTACTGAAAAGGAACTTTTAGTAGTGGTGTTTGCTTGTGATAAATTCAGATCTTACATTGTTGATTCTAAGGTAATTGTTCATACCGATCATGCTGCTATAAAATACCTTAAGGAAAATAAAGATGCTAAACCTAGACTCATTAGGTGGGTTCTTCTGCTATAAGAATTTGATTTGCATATCACTGATAGAAAAGGAGCAGAGAACCCCGTAGCTGATAACTTGTCTAGGCTTAAAAATATTCTTGATGACCCACAACCTATTAATGATGAACATTTAGCTGCAATAAATGTTTCTCATAGTACACCTTGGTATGATGACTATGCTAATTATATTGTTGCTAAATACATACCACCTAGCTTCATATACCAACAAAAAAAAACCTTCTATGATTTAAGACATTACTTTTGGGATGACCCACATCTTCTACAAAGAAGGAGTAGATGGTATTATTAGACGTTGTGTACCTAAGCATGAACATGAACAAATCCTATGGAAATGTCACTCTGAAGCTTATGGAGGACAACACGCGGGCGACAGAACCACTCATAAAGTATTGCAATCTGGTTTTTATTGGTCTACTCTCTTCAATGACGCCCATAAGTTTGTCTCATCTTGTGATGAATGCCAAAGAATAGGTAATATCAGTAAGCGTTAAGAAATGCCTATGAATTATTCACTTGCTGTTAAACCATTTGATGTTTGGGGATTTGATTTCATGGGACCTTTTCTTTCCTCTAATGGTTATACACATATTTTGGTTGCTGTTGATTATGTTACGAAGTGGGTAGGAGCTATTCCAACCAGTAGTGCTGATCACAACACCTCTATTAAAATGCTTAAGGAAATTATTTTCCCAAGGTTTGGAGTCCCTAGATATTTAATGACTGATGGTGGTTCCCACTTTATTCATGATGCTTTCCGTAAAATGCTTGCTAAGTGTGATGTTAACCATAGAATTGCATCACCTTATCATCCTCAATGTAGTGGTCAAGTTGAACTTTTTTTGCGGGGGCATCACATTGCTAAGTTGAACTTAGCAATAGAGAAATAAAACTAATCTTACAAAAGACTGTTAATTGGTCCTGAAAGAATTGGTCTAAGAAATTAGATGACCGTGATTTGTTTCGAATATTGTGACCATCCTTTCTTCGTGCATGCCTATGTGTCATGTGAACTCAAGGACAACTAATCAATCTAGCTTAGATGACTACTTTCTTGTGGTCAAACTTTTTCATCGGGGTTTGAGGGCTACTAGACTTAGCATAGGGATCACATTTTGCTACATTTATGCTAGTTTTTTCAGGAATTTTTGTGATCAGTGGTATGGTGTGCGAAAATCCTACACCTACGAAGAAGACCTATATTTGGTTACGCAACCTTCTATTTGATTTAACACCCCAAAATGTTTGCAGGCGGATGGGACCCAGCCTCACCCAAAGACCAAATCTTAATTATCCATGATTGTTAGTACATAAATTACGTAGCTAATTTTACGTAAGTCTAGCATTGCTCATATGGTGTGTTTATCCACATCGCGATGTCCTTGATGACTTTGTTAAATTTGAGATCTGTTGGTCCAGTCTTTCAAATGTGTTTATTAAGGTAGTGTATGCGTGTATGCATCCATAAAGATGGCAATGTTTTACAGAACACTAGTGTTTGTCTGCGTGCACCGAGCATGCATAGTAAAGTACATGCATAGGGTTGGACTCAACTAACCACACGCACGTGTCTGGAGTATGACCGTGAGTTGCATGCTTTCGATATTGTGGTCGTTTCGTCATGCATGCCTACGTGTCGATCGTGTGAACACGACGGTAACTAATCAAGCTTAGCGCGTTCAATCTACCGTCCTATTTCTTGTCCCGGCCGGTAAGATTTCTTGTCGAACGGATCCATTCAACTAGCTAGTCGTCCTTTAACAGTTCTTACCTAATCAGTGACGCAGCTAGGCCTGCCAAATAGTCCGACAAACGCATGTATGTCCTTAGCACAGTACAAATGCATCACTATCAGATTAACTAGATGATAATCCCGCGTGTTGCTGCGGGAACTTTTGATAATACATAAACCAAATAATTTTTGCTCTCACAGTCCATATACAATCTTGAGATGAGAAATTGCAATGGACACTATACTTGGAATATAATTGTAAAGATTGCAAAATGTGAATGATCACATCAATTTTATTAGTAAATAGAGTGATATGACATAAGTAATCTCACATGACACTGTAAAGAACAAGGATTTTGAAATGAAGACCCTATGAAAGGTTGTGTACAAATTTCCATTCTGACATACTTATTGTGCATTATGTACCAATTTCCATATTTTCTTTTTCTTTTTCCTCGAGCATGATAACTTATGTATGATCTAAAAGATCTTATATTTCTTTACAGAGGGAGCACCTAGATAAGCTCCAAGATATAAATTATTGCGTTGTAACGGAATTTGCTTGCAAGAAAGTTAAATCATGGATGAAAAAATACAATCTATGTTACAATTGGGAGCACATAGATCCGTCATTGGTATACCAGGGGAAGTACATCCCTACAATATAGTATTGTAACACAATTGTAACTGAGCAACAACGAGCCATTGGAAAGTGTTCACCTAAAACAATATGTGGGTGTGGCAGCAAAAGTGTTCACCTAAAACAATATGGTGTCATTGGAAAGCTCGTTAATAATGCAGCTGGAGATATATCATCGCTGAAACAATGTGTTAATCCCGATGGTGAACCTTTGGTGCCAGATCTTCTTCGTATAAATGTTGAAAATAGACCGGCTCAAAGATCGGATGAGATGGAGCCTATGATGGAAGCGTTCCCATCCATTATAAAAAATATGAGTCACTCTCTTCAATAAACTTCACGGATACTATTTCTGAAACGGGAAAGCCAAAAAGCCATATAAACATTTATGTGTGCCCCATGAGCAAGGTGGAAAAGGGCATAGTTAGCTAATCAAGAAGTGCGAAATAATACATTCCTTGCAGACTTAAAAATCAATAAATGTAAATATCTCATACCTAGAAGATAACCACTTAGTTGGTTCAACATAGGCAAATTGCAGTGCAATTGAGCACAAAACACACGTTAGCAGGGATTAATTTAGTTGGATTCATAACCAAGGAAGACATGCAGATCTGCAACCTACCAAGGATTGTGAACGGAGATGACTTCGTATTATACTGTTCCACACATTCAGACAACAATCTGGCCAGAGAAAATTCCTATAATAAGCTTTCCCTGAAGGTGAGCATTATCTGAAGGTCACTCAAGGTGGCATACATGCAGGTATCTCCTGTCGCCAATTATCAGTCTATTACATTTACACCTACAAAAGGCATAAAAATCTGGAATAAACAGTGCAGTTAAATCAATAGTACTACAAAACAGCTACATGGAAACAGCTAATGCAGTCAATTATACCCACAATGGATGGATCATCTGACCCCAAGCGCCAACATCACGAAGTGCAGTTGACAAATTTTACTCTGGCCCTATTTTCCTTATGCAATCAGATAAAAGGGAAGGAACACATGTCAACAAAAAAGAGCGTTTAACATGATAATAATAAGACCTTTAGACGACAATTTTTGTGTTAAGAAGAGGAATTTGAGAAAACATAGGATGCCACTTTATAGGAGGAAGGGGGGTTGTGGTGATGAAAGGCATAATGGATTTTGTTACAAAAAACATTAACAATGCACCAGTTACCAAATTTTGCCCTCACGGGCAATGGCGAAGAAAATACAATACTTCCTTCTTGGTATTGTAGAAATCTTCCTTTTGCAGTATTGGCAGCAGATTCCTGCATACTCACTGGCAGCAGCAGTACCTGGCCATCACACGCAGACGAAAAAAGAAAGATACAAATCAGTACACAGATAGATCAGAAAACACCTATTTTTCGGGACTCGGGAATCCATTTGGGAGCGGGATGATAACAGCAGCAACGGATTGCGGAGGGCGGGGCCAAGAACAGATTCTTGGCCTAGCGTGCACCAAGGACTCGGAGGGGAGCCCGCATAGCGCTGCCGGGCAGATGTCCGGAGAAAGCACCGTCAAAACCACGTCAAATTGGCACCGAAAGAGGCCGCGGGAGTGAGCTCACATGCATCGCGAGGCTCTCTGCGATTGATGCGTGCTGGCTTGCCTCATCCTCCTGTCACCGCATTCCCACAGGCAGGGCAAGTCACCTAGAGGCAGCGGCGGCGACCTTAAGAGGCCGCTAGTGGAGGTCGTCCTTGAGGAGGTGGAGTCGTCCAGGTGGCTGGGTTGTGCAGGTTGAGGCCGCATGGTAGCGGGGCGGTGTTGGAGGCCGTCCTCTCGGCGGTGGATCTGGCCATGCATCTTGATCCGTGGAGAACGGGTGGGCTACACGCCTGACTACAACCAGAGTAGCTCACTCCTTGTCGGCCATAGGCGGTACTGCAGCTCATCTGCAGTGAGTTGTGGAGCACCGCCCGGTTGGTGCTCGGGTGGTACTTGACGGAGTCGCGCCGCCCGCTCTGCTCCTAGATACATACGCGGAAGAGCAAGAGATTGTTTGTTGAGGAAAGGAAGAGTAAGAGATGCGAAGAGATTGACCGATGGGCTTCTGTTGGGCCTCTCTTTATCAATTATTACATCTACAGAAGACCAGAGAGGCCTCTTCGTTTACCAGAGACTCACACAATTTCTTTTTTGAAAGAATTGCTGACGTGGTGAGCAGCACAAAGATAAATAGAAGTAATTGTTGAGGTGGCAAGGCTGATGACGTGGATAGGCTGCATGTAAAGAGAAATAGGATAGTGGGGATTGTTAGGAATAGATTTTATATATTAGTTAATTAACACGGGTTATTTAACGAACCGTCATTAGTTGAATAGGTATGTCCAACACCGAACAGACGCCTCGTACGGACGCATGTGTCCGTACGGACGCGTTCTTTTCCTTCCCATCTCTATTGTAACTACCGCCTCTACAAGGCGCCTCTTCGAAGTGTATATATATCTTGAGAATCAATGAAATCAGGAGTTTTTCCTTAATTCAATCACTTTTACATTCAACACGTTATCAGCACGCTCGTAACCGAGAGCGATTTGGCCACAGGAAGCGAGAAGAAAGCGACGGGGAGGCGGCGTAACAGCGGCGAGGCGCCAAGGGCTCTTCTCCCGCATCTGGAGGCAAAACGGCCGACGCGCGACGCTCGTCTGGCGACGGAGTTCTCATATTGCATCCGTGGCACACCACGGAGCGCCCGACGGCCCTCAGCGCCATTCTTGCGCCCAGCAACTCCGGGGACCTTCAATAAGGGCCGCCATACACATCGCTGGCCTCGAGAAAGAGAAATCGGTGTCAAACAAGATGATTCAATTTGATTTTATTCCTGCACAAAACAATTGCTTTACTAGGAACACCAAGAACCGAGAAGAAAAGGAGTGAAGCACAGGATAGAATCAAGTCCACGACCTGTACTACTTCTTCTATGAGGCGATCAAACACAAGCAACCTTACCAAGAACAGAAGAAAACAGATCTGAACGCTGTCGGTGGAGGCACACCCACTACGCCCGACGCACCCCGGTGACGCGGCGGTGCCCTCCATCGGCCTGAATCCTCCGCGCAGAGCGACGCGCGCGTCACACGGACATCATCCGAGGCCCTCGGCCTCAGGGCGGCTCCCACGGAGCAACCAACCACGACGCGGCCATGCAGCCCTTCAGCGTGCGCGGACCATGAGTGGCAGTGGAGGCGACGTCCTCCGGCACGGCGGGGAAACCGACGGCCGGCAACGCCCTCCGGCGCGTGGCGTTGTACGAGCAAGCCCGCTGGCTACGGCTGGCGACGCCATGAACCGCAACATCGGTGCCTCTCTGCAGAACTAAACAAATCGATGGATTTGTGATGCATCGAGGATGAGTGGATGACGATAGGGAACCTTATCCCTTCGGCCATTTGAGTCTAAGCCCTTCTAGTTTCTTTTATTGGCAAATGCGTCATCAGACTTAATATTACTTGAACACAAGCCATCAGATTTATTGTTTCAGATTATGGTTAATACCAGTATATAATATCGATTGAGTTCCAAGGCATTGAACCTATGTTTTTGGATGGGTCAACCATTACATCTGCTATTGACCCCAAGATACTAGTGCTATTATTTACAATAAGTGCAACAACTATGTTTTGCAGTTGATTTTCTTCTTCTTGCAAATCATGATGTAAATTCAAAACAAGGATTGTGAAGTGTCATACTTAATATGACTACATTATATTTTATTTGCGAATCACCAGGTATGATGGCATCTACTGCGTAATTTGCAGATTATCCATCACTACTGTGAGGTCTACATCTTGTCATTTTAACAAGATGACTACCTTCGAAGTGCTCTTCCAAATATTAATATTATATGTGACTACCTCAAGATATCATAAGGTAATAGTGACATCTACTGTAAATTTTTACAAACTATCCACTATTACTGCAAGGTCTACATCATGTCACTTTGACAGATGATTACCTTCAACGTGATTTTCTTAAATATAGCATAACATAAGGTAATAGAGATATGAACATCTACTGACAAAAGTCAGACTATGTTTTCTATTACTGCGAGATCTACACCGCATCCGGTGACTATCTTCAAAGTGTTATCCTATATAAAAATTGAGGTCTACACATATGGCTATAAGGCATCAGCCAAATTAAAACTTGCTCATCCGAAGCATTTATTGTTGTTGTTCATTAAAATATTTTACTCTCATAGTAAATATTATTCTTGCACACTTGTTATATGCCGAAATGGTATTTTTGTGCTAACACAAACTATTCAAGCCTCACTTTGCTTAAATATGTGATGGAAAACTATGCAAATATTTGCATATACCAGCGATTACCTTCTATTACATTGGTAAAATACATGGCAGAAGAGCCTATGTCACTATTTCTAATTATAGTGTCGTCCATCCATCAAGATGGATGTCATAATTTATAGCAAGTGTCTCAAACACTATTGCAATGTCCACATCACATTGTGGTTATACTTTCATAGTGACTAACCAATGTCGAACATGCAAATTCTATACGATTTGGCAGCGACTCTAACGTCACACACTTCCTCAAGAATGAAGTCCAAAATATTAACAATGATTCCATCACATGCGTTGTATTGAATGATACACCTAGGTTCACCAAGGATCACCTCGCCATGATTGTTCTCAAACAAATCATTTTCATTGCTTACATTTTCAAGTGCACGAAATTCATAATTAGGTGGGAGAATTTATTTTAAGATGATTCATGACATCAGTCATTGTATCCACCTATGGCATTGTTGCCACTATAACTCCAACGATGGGATAATATGTCATGGCTATTCTCTTAATAGCTAATGAGCACATCGCAGATGACCACCATTCAGTTTTCAAGACCTCAAGTCTATCGCAACTCACAATTTTATCACTTAATCAACTTCAAGTTGAGTTCTCATGGTCAAATATTTTCCTATATATAGATCCAGTTGAAAAGGCATTAATGCACTTTACATCCTCTTAAGATGGTATTACCATTTTATGATTAAGAAACATCGAATTTCTTAAAGTCATCAGATTCACCCAATAGGTGCTATACCACAATTTAAAATTCTTGCTAATACCGAGAATAATATGCAACTTAGTGCTCACAAAATAGAACTATGAGGAATTCAAAGTAAAGTGGAGGCAACTGAAGACATAATTACCTCTAATAGGGAATAAATCATATTCAAACGATCACAAAGACAACTCTCAAGTTCGTCAAATGTGTGGTTATACAGACATCATGCCTATGATTACCAAAACCACAAATACATAGTCAAACCACACCACACATTTGGGATAAATTTTAAAATTTGCAAACTTACAACCAGAAAATATTCTGGTAAATGATCGTTCTCAAATCTTCATCAAAAGGTGAGAACCAAAAATCTAGTGCAATAAAATGATGGTGAATTCCATTGCAACGATGATATGTTTGCGTAATAAATTTTTCAATAATATTGGAGACCTCATGTAATCTCTTAATTATCCCAAAATATTATCAACCTATACTTGTTGTACTACAAGTAGTGCGATGTTAAATATCTTATTTTTCGGACATGATATTCGATAAATTTTGAATGTATGAATCAAGTCATACTCAATATTGTTGCGTACACAATAATTTTCTAGATCTTAATAAATTAAATATTTGGCTTGGTAGCCTTAACCATCCTGGTTTGGGGATGATTAGAAAATTATTGACAATCCTGTTGGTCACAACTTATCAAGTAACAAATTTTCCCAAATCATCAGATTTTATGTGCACCACATGTGTCATTGGGGAAATAAATTTTAAGGCACTCTCACCTTAAAATTCTAAGCAGGACACTTATTCTTCCTTGAACACATTCAAAAGATATGTCTGGATTGCTTAACCATTATCTGGGATAATTTAGATACTTCATGGTACTCATATACACATTCATAAAATGTTTTTAAGTGTGTCTCTTATCACACACAACCATGCATGATCTTACTAAATAAATTGCTCAACTTATCAAAGGAAGAGAAAATTCTCCTGAAAACAGGATCTGTAAACCCATTCGAATGAACAATGTTGTTGAACTCATTCAATGAGCATTTTTTTGCATTAAGTACTTTCTATGCATACCCAGAATGGTTTAGCTAAATTTCTTATCAAAGAGAGTTAAATGAATTACATGACCACTTTTAAAGAATTGTAAATTTACCAGCCTCTTGTTGGACACATACGGCCTTACACACCGTAAGTATGATCTAAATCATACCAACTGCATATCATACTACTTTCCCCTTGTAGTTACTACGTGAAAGTCAACAAAGTATTTCCCATCTGCATTAATTCGGTTACATACCGATATCACCACTCCAGCGTACATCAATGGGCACTCACAGAAAATTAGGGATCTAAGTGAGGAATAACAATTTATCCGTCAATCAAAGTTATTCATAGCCCGTATGCTGATTGCATCAGCAATAAGGATATTTTACGGCATTAGGGGGAGATAAGTACCACAAATAATGCCGAGAAATAAATTAGAAATGTTATTGTCATTCAATCCTTATATCCACGTACTCAAAGAATCTAAACTAGAAGTTTAGAGACTCATATATTTGCAACACATTGCAAATCAACCATATACATTTACTGATGATAAGGTTTCACAAATTCTATATTCCTGCATTAAAGTGTCGGAAAGAGTGGAGGTACCTGATAAACCACTCTTCTCCCCAAATGAGAGCAAGAGGGGGAGAAAGTCTGACCACACGAGATATAACTTCTCATATGCTTCCGCGGAAACAGAGGAAATTACATCGTCAACCAGTAAATGTAATTCAACATCAAGTGGAGAGACACCTCATAGGATGCTCATCATCTTAAACCTAGCATAATTGTGCACAAAAGTTTTGATGCCGGGACATAGAAACACCTTGACTTTGTTGTTGTAGGAAATCACAAGGAGTTAAAAAGGAATAAATATATTATCCACAAACTTCAATGATTCCACCAGAATCATATAAACTAAAGACTACATTTGTCGACATATATTTCTTCTCAAATTGCTAGAACCTTTTGGGCCCTGAACCAAAATCCATGGTAGAGTGCCTCTTGCACTCATATTGGTTCACATAAAAGGAAGCAAGTAATGAAGAATAGTACTCGCTCTGCAAACGAGTGGTATTTACCGCAGTAATACCCACTCCTCATAAGTATCTTCCATATGGAATACTAAAAACTTCTCATTCATAGACAAAGTCAATGAGGTGGTGAGAAAGCGAGGCTTGTAGCAAAAGGGTTCACGCAGAGACCCGACATTGATTATGATGTAACATACCCTCTTGGTATGAGTGGAATTATGTTTCGATACTAAATATCATTGGCAATAAAATAATAATATTATCCATGCAGTTGATGGATGAAGTGGCTACATACTCATATGAGTCACTCATTTCGGAAATCTTTATTGAAGTCCCTAAAGGGCTTATACTTCCGAATCCAAAAGCAAATCGCAACAAGTTTTGTGTAAAACTTCATAAGTCACTCTATGACTTGAATTAGTCGAAAATCATATGGTACTACCGACTAAATGAGTTCCTTCTTCAAAAGGACTACTCGAATAATGATGATTAATTACATGTTTAACAAAGGAATCAATTTGATTTCCTTTCATGACCTCAATGTATATCCATGACCTCATCATCAATGTCTATACAAGACCTAAACATGCACAAAATCATCTCAAGACAGAAAATTTGGATTCAACCAAATTTAGCTTAAGTTTACAACTTGAGCGTTCTCTCAAGAAATGCATATTAGTCTACATATATCCAAAACATATATGAGAAGTTCAATGTGGATATATCATACCAATAGAAGTACATATTTGGTCATACTACCCTGATCGGATACAAATCTATTTATACCTAGGGGTGATAATGAAGTGATATCAGGACCTGAAGTTCTTTATCTCACTAATACCGAAGCACTCATATAATTGCAAACTACGTCAGGCCTGACACTATATTTGCTATGTTTGTTCAGAGTGCAACCCCAACAAAAGGAATATGGTTGATATAAGGAATATCAACTTCTATCTCAAGATCACAATAAATCTTGGAGAATTCCATTAGGAAAATCAAGATATGACCATGATATGATATAATTGATATTGGCTACTTATTGATCCCAAAAAATGCCATATAAATGACTGAATTGACTGGAATAGCCTTCTTATGGAAGTCGTCTAAATATACTTTAATGGCTACTTTCACTTAATTATCATTCAGACATAATTCTTTTATCTAACAGCATTGCAAAGTATGCATGACTCAGTAGCATGATTAACCACACTCAAAGTCATGTGGTTGAGATTCATTTGAATCACATAACTTGATTTATCAAGATACTACCACTTGTGTTACTCAATACCTACATGTTATATGAAGAGCAATATCATAAATCACATTGCTTGAATTTCTTATCCTCACGAATTATAGAAAAGTGAGACCAAATAAAATAATGTGAAAATCCAACAGATTATTCACATTGTCATGATCATGTCAATGGAACTGGTATAACATATCCTCTAGATTTGCAAAGTTCAGGGGGAGTAATCTCCCAATATAACATGTTAACAATCATCAGATTACATATATTGTACTCTTTTTCCCTTCATGAGTTTTTCCCTAATGGTTTCTCATAAAAGGTTTTTAACGAGACAATATAAACACAAGTGTCCATATATGCCATATCATTTTCTCCTTATGTTTTCCCACTGGGTTTTAAAGGAGTTTTCAATGGCATATCAGATCGCACTCTTTTCCCTCATGAGTTTTATCTCAAAGTTTCTCATAATGGTTTTAAATGAGGCAATATCTTCTCAAAGATCATATGTCATACTTTCTATTTTCCCTACCGGGGTTTTTAAAGGAAGTATACTCAAGACATATTAATTGTACTCTAAATTCGTCGATGAGTTTTCTCCTTCTTCAAAGGTTTTTCTCACATGGGTTATCAAGAGACAATAATCATTATATGTTTCATATTTTTCTCCTTATTATTTTCCCCACTGGGTTTAAAGGAGTTTTAACAACATATCTACACTATTCTCCTCATATTTTTTCCCACAGGGTTTTTGAAGGAGACTTTAAAGACTATACAAGGATTTCTCAAGATGAATGACGAATATACAAGAAGCCTTCGGTAATGGATTATTCAAGAAGAGGTGTTGTAAAGGGGGAGTGTTAGGAATAGATTTTACATGTTAGTTAATTAACACGGGTTAATTAACGAACCGTCATTAGTTGAATAGGTGTGTCCAACACCGAACAGACGCCTCGTACGGACGCATGTGTCCGTACGGACGCGTTCTTTTCCTTCCCATCTCTATTGTAACTACAGCCTCTATAAGGCGCCTCTTCGGAGTGTATATATATCTTGAGAATCAATGAAATCAGGAGTTTTTCCTTCATTCAATCACTTTTACATTCAACAGGGATGAACTATTTAGGTATTATAGATTAGTCTCCCATCGGGACCTACTTCATTGATAAATCTGGCAAATAGATAATTTGGTCCCTTCATTGGTTGATGTCTTGATGACATTGTGCATGCGCATGTATATTGACCTTTTCCATATTCGCAGATGGGAAGAAATTCCTGATAGGTACGTCTACGTGCAAGTGTGTGTAAGCAAAGAAAGCATGTGTTTCAACAACCATCGAATGCATGACATATTTCTCAAAGGCGTGGTGGTTGCCCATAATGTTGTGCGCGCATGAAGAAAAGGCGCGGTGCTATTTGCTTGTGTGGATACCACCTACCGAGCAGGGGGCCAAGTACATATGCACCTTCTGCTTCCACCATAAATTTGTTTGCTATACGGATTGATATGAGTCCGAATTCTGAAATTTTAGACACGTAGTTAGTCTAAATCATGTTTATTGTGTTTTGGAGGAAATTTCTAGTCTTGAAAGGACTTCGAAGACCCCGTGAGGACAAGACGCTCGGACAGCTTGGACTCCACAAGCCTCTCGTTGGCGCCAACGACACCTTCTACGAGCAGGAGCACGGGCTGGAAGACCATTATTCCTAAGAGCACCATCGGCATTAGCACCACCATGACACCGTGTCGTCTTTAATATATCTATAATTTATGAAGTATTCATGCCATGTTTATTATAGCTTTGTATGACTTTGATGCACTTTTATATGGCTTTTATATGATTTTCACGGACTATCATATTGACCTAATGACAGTTGTTGTTTTCTGCTTGTTTTTGGTTTTTCAGAAAATCCATATCAAATGAAGTCTAAATGCAGCAAATTTTTTTGATGATTTTTTCTGAATGGAAAGGTACCCCAGAAGCTTCACGAAAGTAGCAGAAGACCCACAGGGGCCCCACAAGCCACCTGGGCGAGCCCAAGGTGGCCGCGCCCTGGTAGCTTGTGGGACCCCTATGGCCCCTCATCGCATGACTCCAACGCTAAAAATTCATATAAATACAGAAACCCCCAGAAATAACCCTAGAACTTTGATTCCGCCATGGAAAGCCTCTGTACCTCTGCGATCTCATCTATAGACCTTTTCTGGCACCCTGCCGGAGGGGGAAATCATCAACTGAGGCCATCTTCATCATCCCGACGGTCTCCATGCCAAGGATGGAGTTGTTCACCCTCGGGGCTGAGGTATGTACCAGTAGCTATGTGTTTGATCTCTCTCTCTCTCTCTCTCTCTCTCTCTCTCTCTCTCGTGTTCTTCATTTGCCACGATTTTGATGTAACACGAGCTTTGTTAATATAGTTAGATCATAAGGTTTTTTCCTCTCTCTATGTTGTTGTGATGAATTGAGTTTTTACCTTTGAGGTCTCACTATTATCGGCTTGAATACTTTTATGGATTTGAGAACACTTGATGTATTTCTTGCATGTGGATACCCGTGGTGACAATGGGGTGTTCTATTGATTCACTTGATATATGTTTTGGCACTCAACTTGCGGATTCCCGCGGTGACATTGGAGTAATCTATGCATAGAGGTTGATGCACGTTTTCGTCCTACTTTCTTTGGTAGAAATCTTGAGGCACTTTTTGAAGTTCTTTGTGTTGGATTGAATACTATGAATCTGAAGTTTTTTTTTAATTTGTATCGTATAAATGACTCACGGATACTTGTGATGACATTATTGGAGTATCTAGGTGACATTAGAGTTGATTGATGCCTATCATATGGTGTTATTTTAGTACGAACTCTACGGCTGTTCGTGACACTTATAGGAATATCTCAATATATCTATCGGAATGATAACTTTGAGGTGGTTTCGTACCCTACAAACAATTTCATATTATGTTCTCCGCAAGATAAGAACTTTGGTGTGATTCTTTGTCGTACGTTGAGGATTGTTATATGATTGAATTATGTTACTGTTGAGAGATTGCACTAGTGAAAGTATGAACCCTATGCCTTGTTTTTAAGCATTGCAATACCGTTTGATCTCCGTTTTATCACTTCCTACATCGCTGTTTTTATATTTTAAGATTGCAAAAAACTATATCTACTATCCATACTACACTTGTATCACTATTTCTTCGCCGAACTAGTGCACCTATACAATTTTCCATTGTACTGGCTGTGTTGGGGACAAACGAAATTTCTTGTATTTGATTGCAGGGTTGTTTGAGAGAGACCATCTTGACCCTATGCCTCCCACGGATTTATAAACCTTAGATCATCCCCTTGAGATAAAATTGCTATTGTCTTGCAAAACTCTGTGCTTGGAGGCCCAACACGAGTCTACAAGAATAAGTTGTGTAGTAGAGATCACACAAACAGAGGAAAGTCAAAAAATCTAGGAGTACTACATGCTCTACCGAGAAACCGGGGCTCCCCTCCCCCTCGCGGTGGTCGGAGAGGAAGGGGAGCAGTGGAGTGCCGGGCAACCGACCTGGATCTGGAGCCGCCGCTGCCTCCACTTGGTTACCCAATCTCTTGGCAATGTTAGATGTGATGAACGGAGAGAAATGAGAAAGAAAAAACTCCTAGGTAAGAGATCATATTTTTCCAACAAAGAACGTTTTTTGCAAAGTCATAATGAAGTATCGAGGAAATACAAACACAGTGGTCACACTGGATCTTTGCACGATTAAGATGCACAAAGCCAACTAGAACGCAGACACACAAAATGTCACACTAGTAAACAACAAAGCCATATAATACTAAAACTATGCCCAGGTGGATAATTTTTTTTAAAGAAAAAATGCAATAGTTATCCTCACAACCAACTGCAGAGGCAACGAAAATAGTGCAATCACATACTGTTTTGGCATGGACCAGGCCACGAGACTAAAAATCCTACACATGTCAGGCAAGCACTTCATCGCCAAGAGCCATCTCTCGAATCTGTCTTCGAACGTGTGGTGTAGATCACATCTTTTTTGAAAAACTGGTGAATTTTATTGGCTCAAAATGAAGTATCAAGAGGATACAAACACAATGAGCATACACCTGACCACCGCATAACTAAGTTGCACACAACCAGCACTAACGCACAGACACAAGAACACACTAATAATAGCAAAGTCATATAAGACCAAAGCTATGTGTAGGCGAGGAAAAAAGAAAACAAACCCGAAGATATTAGATCTGTGATCGACAAACGTTGTTGCGGGGATATTTTTATAACATATTTGAATGTGATTCATTGTATATGAAACATGAATATTTGAAGTCATACTATAAAAAGCTTAAACTAAAAATACATATAATTTATTATGTTTGATTACTATATAGTTGTCAAATGTATATTAAATACAAATAACATAATAGAGTGAAAATTCTAATGAACTTTTGCATGTTGAGATGGGTCTTTTTCCATGCTTGTTTTATGATGAAGTGGCATACTTGCATGTTGAGAGACATATGTTAGTGGGGATGGGCCTTTTCTCATGCATTTTGTGCGATGATGTAGCATGCTTGCATGTTGAGAGAAATAGTTAGTGGGAGATAGCTATTTATATATAGAAGATGACAATATCTGCACCAACCATCTCATGACACCACACACACGACGAAGTTCTTCAACAACAACGCCTTTAGGAAGGGAGCAACGCTCAACCGTCGCTGTCACCGGATCTAAGCACGCAAGGCCACAATCCAGGTTTTCACCCTGAAGAACCAGTCCGGGCACCTCAGAGCAATGCCTCCAAGAAGGTAACGATGTTAAGACGTCATCATTGCCAGACATATCCAACTCAGGACAGACCAAAGCTTTCGCCCCGAACCTCGAGACCGGATGCTCAAGTAGCACCACCAACGATGTCGCCCATTTGTTGTCACCACCACTTCTCCACGATCTCGGTAGCTACTTGTGACGTGCAATCGTCGCTGCTGCACAACCATTCCTTTGTGTCAGGCCATTGTCTGTAGTATACACATCACCGAAATCAACCACCGGATCTGGATAAAGAAACCTCATAAAGACCTTTTGGTGGCCACTGCAATACAGAATGAGGTAGTCACCGAAGCTTGAAGTTGTCACCGTAGGGACCAACACGGACTATGCACTATCGTTCTGTCGCAAGGCTTCTGTGTCATGGGATGGCATCTGCTCCTCCGACCGCTGTGGACGGTAAACTCAACTGCCTATTGCCAAATCTGGTAGGACCTGGCCAGCCACCAACACGAGAGGGAGCATTCTCCAGCCCAAACCTCACAAGCAGATGCCTCTTGTGATGGGATCAAGTCGGCCTCTCGCGGCTGCCACTACGGCTACCATGAGTAGGGACCTGCCAACTCCATCTGCATCTGGTGTAGATCACATGACAAGAGAAGAAAGTACAACCAAAATCTCACACTGGATACACTACAACCACCCCTCGCCTCCCATGAAACTGTATGTTGGTGGTGACTCTAGGGATGACCAATAAGCCCTAGTCAATACACCACAAATCATGATCACCACGGTCGTGATCTAGCGCCACTAGCTCCATCGAGCAACCACTACTGAACGCCATCGGCACACCACGTCGGCAACACTCCATAACAACGGAGAGTTGCCGCTACCCGCTGCCACGCACGTACCGTTGATGCGTATCCAACGTATCTATAATTTATAAAGTATTCATGCCATGTTTACAACAATTCTATATGGTTTTGGTATGACTTCAATGGAATTAACCCGGGCTGGCGATGTTTTCAGCAGATCTACTGTGGTGTTGTTTGTTGTACAGAAACAAAAGTTTTCAGAATGGGCTTACACTTTTGGACAATTGTTTTGGAACAAAAGATACCCCCGAAGCTTGGTGGGGGGATCGGAAGAGCCATGAGGTGCCCACGAGGGACTTGGACGCGCCTAGGGGGTGATGGTGTCGCGGTGCCTCATGGGCCCATCTTAGCCCGTCTTGACGTGAGACCGACGCCAAAAATTCCTATAAATAGATAAACCCCTAGAAATAACCCTATAAGTTCGAGTCCCCTGCCGCAAGCCTCTGTACCTTCGAAATACCATCTAGAGCCTTGTTACGGCACCCTATTGGAGGGGGAAATAATCACCGGAGGCCATCTTCATCATCCTGGAGGTCTCCATGACGAGGAGGGAGTAGTTCACCCTCGGGGCTGGAGGTATCACTACTAGGAAAAAGTTTATACACAGACACTTATCAGTAGCGCTGGTTAAAGCGAAGCGCTACTGCTACGTAGCAGTAGTGCATGCCAAGACAGCGCGCTACTACCACAAATATAGCAGTAGCGCGTTCACCATAAAAAACGCTGCCACTACAAAAAAATATACTTCCGTGATGATACGTGTTTGTCATAGTAGGTCGCGTTTTGTGTCATGCATGTACATCCATGACGATTTTATGACAGAATCAAGATAGTCATACCGTCTTTGTCGTCGAGAAGTGTTCCATGACATTACCAAAATTATCATCACGGAAGTGTCCACTTCCATGACGATAAACCGCCCGTCACAGAAGTGCTTTCGTCAAGGGTGACCGACACGTGGCATCCACCATAACGGAACGCCGTTAAGCTATCGGGTCGGATTTTGGATCCGATAACCCGTTAACAGCCACGACCAATGCCGATTTTCCACGTGTAAAATTCTCATTGGTCGACGGATCCACGCGCCGACTCGCGTTAACACAGTGTCACTCATCCAACGGTCGAGATGGGCCTATGATATGTTGACACGTGGACCAGCCCAAAAGTGGGCCACAAAGTTTAAATGGACCGGCCCAACCGAAGGCCCATAAGATTTAGCGGGCCATAATGGGCCGGCCCAGCTAAAGGCCCACAAAATTTAGCGGACCATAATGGGCCGGCCCAGCTAAAGGCCCACACGAATTTGCAGACCATAATGGGCCGGCCCAGCTAAAGGCCCACAAGATTTTGCGGACCACAATGGGCCGGCCCAACTAAAGGCCCACAAGATTCTGCAGACCATAATGGGCCGACATAGCTAAAGGCCCAACATTCTCTGTCAAATCGGCCCGTCAACAGCCTGTCCTAAACTTGTCATCAACGCGGCCCATGGTCACTTCTGGCCCGTTAACTGTCTGCTAAGTAATTGGGCCGAATTACGGCCCGGTGTATTTCCGGCCTGTTAAAGGTCTGGCTTCATTTGGGCCCATTTACAGGCCATCAAAACTTTCGGCCCATAAACGACCGTAAAGGATTTGGGTCATATTCGACCATGTCTGACATTCGGCCTGTTAGAGGCCCACTATAGATTTGGGCCACTTTCGGCCTGTTGTCATTTCCGGCCTGCTAACACCGGACGTAAACCATGGGCCATATGTGGCCCAACGTCATATCGGGCACATTAACGGCCCATATTAAAATGAAGATAATCTAGCCCGACCGAAGTTCCAGCCTATTAAAGGCCCGTGTACTAGGTCGGCGCATTTATGGCCCGTCCGAATTTCGGCCTATTGAAGATCCGCATCGTAAATGGGCCACCATTTCGGCCTGCTAAGTCTAGTGGGTTATTTGGCATAATCAGGGCCCAATCTCAGTTTCGGTCTATTAAAGGCCCATGTTTTTTATGGGCTCGAAATATTTACCCCTGTAAACGGTCTAATTTTACTGAGGGCCCAAATTATGTTTAGGCATGTTAAAGGCCTACTATGGGCACATGCCTACCAGAAAAATATGAAAGCTTATGCTGATTTAGGCCCAGATATTTTTAGTGGGCTACATGCCAATTTCGGCCCGTAATCGTTTTTAGCCCAATTGGAATGGGCCCGACGAATGTTGGCATGCTGGGCTCCTACAAAGCTTTCGGCCGAATACATTACTAAGATAAACCCACACTATACAAAAATAGCGTCGTAATTACTGCAGCCCGTGGCAGCATCATAAATGTTGTATGACAACAAAATAAATTCAAACCATACAACAAAAGGCCTGTTGGCATAAAGTTTACAGTCCTTCTAGATAAAAGCACCATCAGATGTATAGAAGCACAGATCATTTGACCTGAGTGCTAATGTTTCAGGCTGTAGAATCTGATGGAGCAGCACGATCTCCACATTTTTTCCGCCATTGCTCTTGAACAACGAAGCGAATGTCTGATAGTCTGGTTTCAAAACCATTAATATCTTGACAACATTTCTCAACCACTATTCTTGTTTCCGAAACAATGTCCATTAGGGATTGGACTTGTGTCTGGAGCACAGATATATCACTCTGTCTAGCAGGAAGATTTTGTTCAGAAGGCGATTTGGACTAGGTTACCTTGACAACCAACCCAGAATTACGCAGAAAGGTGCTTTTTGCACTGCTAGTGGAGAGATACTGACGCATTGCAGCAAGCAGTGACATTGTGCCTGTAGTAGCCTCGTCACCTTCAGGTGGTTGTGGCTTTTCAATCATTTGTTCCATAGCTTCCTAAAAGTTTGAACTTGTAGATTAGTGTACCAGATAATTTACTAATGAGACAAAAACAAACAAAGTAGGTTAAACGTTTATACATAACTTATTTTGGTGAACTATTGTAATACATTAGCATGTATTGTAGTGCCAACTACATAATAAAATCACTTCGGAACATATGTCCATGTAGCATGCCTACTGTATTGTTTATTTCCTCACATTCGTTGGCATCTAAGGATAAAGAGACATGGTTTAAAGTAGGATGAACATAGTATGACATCATTTATATCATGGGCAAACAAATATAAAACAAACATGCTATTTTATCATTGTGTGCGCACGTGAACATAACAACTAGATTATAGATCAAGACCAAAAGAATATCCTTCATCTCTTTTAAACCATGTAAGGTGAAATGATACGTTAAGACAACTATGTATAAAAGTGAACAGAGTAACTGACATTGGCTGCAAACCAAGTAGTTAAATGAACACATCGCAGTACCAATTAGTTCAAGGCAGGAGGAGTAAGGACTTACAACAGCGGCTTGAACTGGTGTGCTCATGCCCTTCATCTTGCTGGTGTGGCAATCCTTGAAGATTTGCACTGCATTCGGTTCAGGTTCTTTTTGGTCCGCACGGGATTTTCTCTGTATTTGGAACAAATCAATATAGATACGATAATATGGCACACAAAACAGAAGGAAGTAGCATCTATTTACAAGAGCCTCGCAGTGTGCAATATAGCTACGGGATCCTGTTGTCTGTTGGAATTTCACTTTAGAACGGTTGGTTTTGTTCTTCAAATAGTTAGCCTAGAACAAGATACACTTGTAAGGCACATACATAAATACAAGTTCAATATGTGGTCTGATCAAATATATATAGCCTACCTAATACTTTGGATCAGACCAGTGTTTAACGAGGGCTGTCCAATCTTCATCTGTAATATATTCCACTTGAGATGTTTGGGCGATTTCATTGTTAGCATTGCCTTCAAAGTGAGATTTTCTATGGTGGTACCGATACTGTCGCAGAGCAGACTGAAAAACATGAGTGTATGCTTGTTTAGTTGCATCATCTTTCGAATCCAACTTGAACCTCATCTGTTGAAAAAAGAATGTGAGTCTTATTAGGAGGAAGCTAGAAAGTATGGGACAGAGCAAGACAATATTACTAATTGCGATGAATAACATTACTTACAGATAAATGGTCAAGGAAGGTGTTAAACTGGGTATTGTCTTTCTCATTCCTGTACTGGATCCACGTTGGGAGGATACGTGCATGACACCTAACGGCAACGGCTGCCTCAAAATGGATCTCCATTCTTCCTCCTTTAGATTTTGTTAATCTGTCAAGCATTATCCCTGATGTCTATTTCCACTTGCGCCGTGGTGCTAGTTCAACAACGAATATGGAAAGTGTTAGTGTACATCAAACTGTGAGAGTACATATAAAGGAGCATGCAACTGCAACTTGACTCGGTCAGGTACCATCTTGTTGTTGATGCTCATGAGGTTCATCTGATCTTGCCAAGTCCTGTTGTGTCAACAGTGCTTCAGAAGTAGTGTTAGGTGTGAAGGTAGCTTGGGAACTGGCCAGTTCCAGAGCAAACGAATGAGTAATTAACTGGTTGAGATGCTGGTACAGTTGAAGCGGATGCTGTAGCTGGTGGAGCAGGTGATGCTGTGTTTGTAGATTTAGTCGGTGGACTTGGACCTTCTACTGCACTATAAGTACCAGCAGAATCTCGACGGCAGATCCTTTTCCGTTTCATCTGGCGAGTAACAACACTCCCTACTATATTATTTTCCTTGCTCTTTTTTGACTTTGCCATGTCAAGCTGTACCCACAACACAAAAGAGTAAAATCACTCTTCAGAACTCATTGATGCACTATACAGACAAGCATTACTTTGATGTAAGACAACCGTATGAGGATGGAATATGTAAGAAAAATAGGACGGCATGACATATTCACAGCTACGATGTGCAAACTAAGCAGAAGGATTTTCAAGAAAATAGAAGTAATGCAAGCTAGACACCATATGAAAGATGCAACCAATATTACTCTGCCAAGTTAAAAGTGTCTTGTCATAAGTGGCAATTCGAAAAATTAGAAGCAGTACAACATAGAAATCAATGCAAGATGCAACCACTATCAAACTGCCATGTTAAAAGCGTCCAATCATGAGTGACTGATGCGGGATACACAACAGCAGTACTTTGATGTAAGAACATGGTATGATAGATAGATGCATTGTATTCTAGACACAGAAAGCCATGTCATATGCACATGTATAACGTATAAACTCAGCAGGTTCAATTTAATCAAAATAGAAGAAATACAGGCTAGACAACATATGCAACATGAAACTAATTATCACACTGTCAACTTAGAGCAAGCACCTTCGATGGTGGAGTACGGGAGATGAACTCATCATGTAGACTTGGGACTTCAACTTCATTAGCAGTAGCAGTGGCAAATCTAGAGAGTCTCTGTTTGCGTCGGTGCGGAGGACCACCAACATCCCCTAACTTACTCTTTTCCTTCCTATTTTCTGATATTGCCTTATGTAGTCAAAACCACAAGAAGATGAATAAACTTAGCTCTGCATAACTGGTTGATGCATAATACAAACGAACACTACTTTGATGTAAGGCAAGCACAAGATAGGAGGATGGAATATATACAAAAAAAGACAGCGTTTCATATTCACACGTACGATAGGAGGATGGAATATGTATGAAAAAACAGTAAGCGGAAGGAATTTCAACAAAATTAGAAGAAATGAAAGCTAGGCACCATATGAACATGCAACCAATATCACTCTATCAGGTAAAAAGTGTCTTTTCGTAAGTTCCATTTCAAGAAATTAGAAGCAGTACAAGCTAGAAGACAATGCAAGATGCAACCTACATCACAGTCCCAAGTTAAATGTGTCTTATGGGTGAGTGATCGTTGTAGGTATAAGTTGTAAGCTACGCAGATGCAATTCAACATAATCAGAAGCAATACAAACTAGACATCATACGGAAAACGCAACCACATATAACAGTTCCAAGTAAGAGCAAGCACCTGTGATGGTGGAGTAGGGGAGATGTGCTCATCATGTACACGTATGTTCTAGAAATAGGAACACGTGTCATATTCACAGGCATTATGTGTAAAGTAAGCAGATGCAGTTCAACAAAGTTAGAAGCAATACAAGCTAGACATCATACGCAACATGCAACCACATATAACAGTGCCAAGTTAGAGCAAGCACCTGTGATGGTGCAGTAGGGGAGATGTGCTCATCATCTACACAGCTACGTTGACTGTCTAGCCTTGCGTTGTCTTGCGAATCTTGTTGGGAGGATGGCGGAGTAGAATCTGTAGAGAACCTCCGTTTCAGTTGCTCGAAAGGACCACCATCATCCAATGCCTTGCCAATTTCCTTTAGCTTTATTGATTTTGCATTGTGAGGTCATACCGACAAGAAAAAGGAATATCATTCGCTCTTCAGAACTCATTCATGCATGATACTGACGAACACTACTCTGATGAAAGACAAAGTCATGATACGAGGATGGAATATGTACGAAAAATGGACCGCTTGACATATTCACACCTATGATGTGGTAGCTAAGCAGAAGGCACTTCAACAAATTAGAAACACTGCAAGACACCATATGGAAGGTGCAATCAATATCACTCTGCCAAGTTAAAACTGTCTCGTCATAGGTGGCGTTCATCAAACTAGAAGAAATACATGCTAGAAATCATATTCAAGACGCAAACCAATATCACACTGCCAACTTAAAGGTGTCCCATCATAAGTGACTAATGCAGGATACACAAGAAGAGTAGTTTCATGTAAGACAATGGTGTGATAGACAGATATAGTATGTACCAAAAACAGGAAAGTGTGTCATATTCACATGTATCATGTGTAAGCTAAGCAGATGCAGTTTACACTAATTAGGAGCAATACGAGCTAGACACCATATGCAACATGCAACCAGATATCACAGTTCCAAGTTAGAGCAAGCACCTTGGATGGTGGAGTAGGGGAGCGGTGACTTGGACCTTGTAATGCACTATCAGTACAAGGAGAATCGGTACAGATGCTCCGTTTACGTTGCTGCAAAGGACCACCATCATCGCCTTCCTTACTCTTTTCCTTCCTCTTTCTTGATTTTGCCTTGTCAAGTCAAACCCACAAGAAAAAGGAATAAATTTGCTCTTCAGAACTCGTTGATGCATGATACTGACGAACACTACTTTCATGTAAGGCAACCGCATAATAGGAGGATGGAATATGTATGAAAAATAGGACGGCGTGACATATTGACATGTATGATGTATAAAGTGTAAACTAAGCACAAGGTGCTTGAACTTGTTAGAATCAATGCAAGCTAGAAACCATATGAAAGATGAAACCAATATCACTCTGCCAAATTAAAAGGGTGCCCTAACAAATGTATTTGACCAAATTAGAAGCAATACATGGCAACAAGCTAGAAATAATATGCAATATGCAACGAATAAAGGTGACTCATCGTAAGTGATTGATGCAGGATACAGAAGAGAGGTAGTTTCATGTAAGAACAAGGTTAACACATAGATGTAGTGTGTACCAAAAATAGGAAGGCATGTCATATTCATAGGTATAGTGTGTAAACTAAGCAGATGCAATTTACCCTAATTAGAAGCATTACAAGCTAAACACCGTATGCAACATGCAACCACATATCACACTGCGAAGTTAGAGCAAGCACCTGTGATGGTGGTGTAGGGAAGTCTTGGTCTTCAGTCTGAGCTACGTTCAATATCTTCATTTAGGCTTGCTGTTTCTTGAGAATCATGTGGAGAGGATGAAATTGCATTCTTTATAAGAGTATTGCGTCTCATATTAACCCACGCACGTGACTGTCTCATCATAAGCGATAGATGCAGGATACACAAGAACAATAGTTTGATGTAAGAACATGGTGTGATAGGCAGATGTAGTATGTACCAAAAACAGGAAGGCATGTCATATTCACATGTATAATGTGTAAGCGAAGGAGATGCAATTTAACAAATTTGGAGCATTGATGAGGGATACACAAGAAAAGTAGTTTTGATGTAAGAACATGGTTAATAGAAAGACGTAGTATGTACCAAAAACAGGGAGGCATGTCATATTCACAGGTATAATGTGTTAACTAAGCAGATGCAATTTACCCTAATTAGAAGCATTGCAAGGTAGACACCATATGCAACATGCAAACACATATCACACTGCCAAGTAAGAGCAAGCACATGCGATGGTGGTGTGGGGTAATTGCAGTGATCAACTAGAGAGCTATGTTGACTATCTTCATTTAGCCTTACTGTTTCTTAAGAATCATGTGGGGAGGATGACACTGCACTCTTTAAACGAGTAGGGCGTCTCACAGTAACCCACTCGGGTGACTGTCTCATCATAAGTGATTGACGAGGGATACAAAAGAGCATTCGTTTGATGTACGAACATGGTTAATAGAAATATGTAGTATGTATCAGAAACAGGAAGGCATGTCATTATCAAAGGTATAATGTGTAAAGTAAGCAGATGCAGTTTAACCAAATTGGAAGCAATACAAGCTAGACACCATATGCAACATGCAACCACATTTGACAGCGCGAAGTTAAAGCAAGCACCTGGGATGGTTGTGTGTGGCAATTGAGATCATCAACTGCAGAGCTACGTTTACTGTCTCCAACTACTGACACCGCACCCATTAGAGCGCTGAAACGCTTAGTGCATATCTTTGAATTACACTGGAGCGACTTTTATCTTTTCTTTTCTGCATTCATCAACACTGCGTCAGAGTCTGAAATACCCATGCATAAAAAAACAATAGTGTGAGTATGGGTGAAGTGTGTGCATAATTAGTACAGTGTAAAGGTAGCAGATAGCAGGTCGGTGAGAAATAAATGACGGGAGACATATGATAGCTCTACAACATGCATGGCACACTAAATTACTACAGGATTGTATGAAAATAACTGTCGACTGAAAGCAAATAGATTGGTCCATTTTTTCTACACCGTTCGATGTACAAAGAACGGGCAGATCGCCTTCATCTACCTCCAGCCAGTCAGTGTTGACGATCTTCCTCGAAACGCCAGCGACCACCGGCCCAGTATTCCTCCCCTGCTTGCGACCTCCCCTCGACCTCACCGCACCACCGTGCTTCGCACCGCCCCCCGGCCATCCATTCAAGCCCCGCCGACCTCCAGATCTGGCGCAAGCAGCTCCTGCACCCCACACCCCTATGATAGACACCGATGCGCCGCTTCCCCGGGGAACATGCGGACTAGGTGCTCCGCGCCCTAAGCGGTGCTGCTTCTTTAATTGCGGTTCGACCGACCTGAATTGAAATCCAGGCGGCTATTGAACTCTAGCAAAGGTGAAATAGTAAAAGGAGGAAACCTTGTGCATTTAGTATCACGAAGAAGATGCAGTAAGAAGCGCTCAACTAGTTTCTTTCGTGGGATGAATACGGTGTGAGCAGAGACGTAAGATTTGCACGAATAAGGGAAGAGGAGTACCTCTTTCTGATGGCAGTGCTGTGTCCTCCTTCTAATTTTCCAACTATCTTCTTGTTGTTCGCCGGATACCAGAAGTTGTGGAGGACAGTGCAGCCTTGGACGAACTCATGGCCAAGTTGTTGAGTGTGGTGCGGTGGCCGTCTGTCGGCGGCGGGAGGCAGATCCGAGGAGGCGAACGACAGCGTAGCGGGAACAGCTCCGGTGCGGTGGACGGTTGTGACAGGGGAGCTGCAGCAGTGATGTGCAGGACGGCGTGGTCGGAGTGATTCTGGTACGGCGCACGTCGGCGTCGGCGTCGTGGAGGCAGCTGTGCCTCTGTTTATGCTTATAAGTCCTTAAGGGCATTGCGGTTGCGGTTGTGTTAGACGACGACGTCGGGGTACCGGCTCTGGCATGATGGAGGAGGGCGGCGGTGGATTGGCCGCTATGGGGTGGAGGACGGAGGAGGCTGGGGTTTCGCGGCTGGTGGAGAGGGCATTTTCGCGCCCACGGAGTATGAATGGGGAAACGAAGGGAGGCCGGGAACTAAGGGGAAACAATGTTTCAGTTTGGGGAAAGTTACAAACTTTGCCCCCATCTAAAATTTCGGACATATTGCGGGTTGGGGGTAGGACAGTCATGTCAGGTGTCCCAAATGTGGGCGGAATAGATTTTCGCCGAGCGCATGGGTGTTTAGGCGCCCACGGCATATGAATGCTTCTCGGAGGCGGTTGAGACTGGCGTCTTGGTGAAGTTAGAAACCTACCCCGGTTTAGACCTTTGGACATCGGGCCGATAGGCTACACGGGCCAGGGCCAGGACAGTAATTTCCTACCACCAAACATTAGTCTCGCGTGGTTTCGGGTGACCATAGGCCTATTTGGCGCTTCGTTCAATATTTGGGAGCAGAAGCATTAACATTTTCGGTTCTCTTGAATTGAACTTTCAGGATTTGTCAAACTTCACAAATCTTTACTCTTGAAAATCCTAAAGCTACGATTATTTTGGAATGGAGGGGGTACATTTGAATATACATTGTACATGAGTATATATTAAAAAATATGCAACTTACCTCAGTTCATGCATGGTTCCAGATATAATCTCCTTGGTTGCAAAAAAAATTAGATATGCGTATGAATATATATAGCATGTTCAAACTCACAACAAAGATTGATGCCCCCTTTTACATCTGATTTACAAATGCCATTATCTCGGGTTCAAATAGATGAATGCACTTCCTATGAATTCGAATCTTTGAAACCCCCTTTATGTTGAATTCGACATGTATTCTATTTCATAGCTAGCAATTTGGAATGTATCCATGCAAGTGACAAATGTATAAAGTGCTTCACACTAACAACATGGAGTGCACTAATTAATGTTTATATATGAATTGCAAAAGCATCCATTGTCTGTATTTCAAACCGCTCTCACTTTATGGATCGATAATATGAAATAAACACATGCACACACTAGAATTCAATAGAGTATGGGTGTCTGATAGACCGATTTTCGTCCATACGCAATTTGCAAAATTCATGATCTCATCCAAAAATAATAATGCCATTTATATTTTAATTTAATGCGTAGAACCACCGTTTACATGTAGATGCACTATGCCTCGCTCCATTCTCACAAACGCGTTATATATCTCTCTATCTAACACATAAGTGTACACACTTTATATGCATCGGCATTTCTCTTTCACACATGCTCACAATCTCTCTCAGGGTGTCGAGGTGTCTCACGCACATGCTCTCTCTGTTTCTCTCTCTCTCTCTCTCTCTCTCTCTCTCTTTCTGACTACTATGTACCACTCTTTTCACTAATCTCACGCATCAGCCAAATTAAAACTTGCTCATCCGAAGCATTTATTGTTGTTGTTCATTAAAATATTTTACTCTCATAGTAAATATTATTCTTGCACACTTGTTATATGCCGAAATGGTATTTTTGTGCTAACACAAACTATTCAAGCCTCACTTTGCTTAAATATGTGATGGAAAACTATGCAAATATTTGCATATACCAGCGATTACCTTCTATTACATTGGTAAAATACATGGCAGAAGAGCCTATGTCACTATTTCTAATTATAGTGTCGTCCATCCATCAAGATGGATGTCATAATTTATAGCAAGTATCTCAAACACTATTGCAATGTCCACATCACATTGTGGTTATACTTTCATAGTGACTAACCAATGTCGAACATGCAAATTCTATACGATTTGGCAGCGACTCTAACGTCACACACTTCCTCAAGAATGAAGTCCAAAATATTAACAATGATTCCATCACATGCGTTGTATTGAATGATACACCTAGGTTCACCAAGGATCACCTCGGCCATGATTGTTCTCAAACAAATCATTTTCATTGCTTACATTTTCAAGTGCACGAAATTCATAATTAGGTGGGAGAATTTATTTTAAGATGATTCCTGACATCAGTCATTGTATCCACCTATGGCATTGTTGCCACTATAACTCCACTGATGGGATAATATGTCATGGCTATTCTCTTAATAGCTAATGAGCACATCGCAGATGACCACCATTCAGTTTTCAAGACCTCAAGTCTATCGCAACTCACAATTTTATCACTTAATCAACTTCAAGTTGAGTTCTCATGGTCAAATATTTTCCTATATATAGATCCAGTTGAAAAGGCATTAATGCACTTTACATCCTCTTAAGATGGTATTACCATTTTTATGATTAAGAAACATCGAATTTCTTAAAGTCATCAGATTCACCCAATAGGTGCTATACCACAATTTAAAATTCTTGCTAATACCGAGAATAATATGCAACTTAGTGCTCACAAAATAGAACTATGAGGAATTCAAAGTAAAGTGGAGGCAACTGAAGACATAATTACCTCTAATATGGAATAAATCATATTCAAACGATCACAAAGACAACTCTCAAGTTCGTCAAATGTGTGGTTATACAGACATCATGCCTATGATTACCAAAACCACAAATACATAGTCAAACCACACCACACATTTGGGATAAATTTTAAAATTTGCAAACTTACAACCAGAAAATATTCTGGTAAATGATCGTTCTCAAATCTTCATCAAAAGGTGAGAACCAAAAATCTAGTGCAATAAAATGATGGTGAATTCCATTGCAGCGATGATATGTTTGCGTAATAAATTTTTCAATAATATTGGAGACCTCATGTAATCTCTTAATTATCCCAAAATATTATCAACCTATACTTGTTGTACTACAAGTAGTGCGATGTTAAATATCTTATTTTTCGGACATGATATTCGATAAATTTTGAATGTATGAATCAAGTCATACTCAATATTGTTGCGTACACAATAATTTTCTAGATCTTAATAAATTAAATATTTGGCTTGGTAGCCTTAACCATCCTGGTTTGGGGATGATTAGAAAATTATTGACAATCCTGTTGGTCACAACTTATCAAGTAACAAATTTTCCCAAATCATCAGATTTTATGTGCACCACATGTGTCATTGGGGAAATAAGTTTTAAGGCACTCTCACCGTAAAATTCTAAGCAGGACACTTATTCTTCCTTGAACACATTCAAAAGATATGTCTGGATTGCTTAACCATTATCTAGGATAATTTAGATACTTCATGGTACTCATATACACATTCATAAAATGTTTTTAAGTGTGTCTCTTATCACACACAACCATGCATGATCTTACTAAATAAATTGCTCAACTTATCAAAGGAAGAGAAAATTCTCCTGAAAACAGGATCTGTAAACCCATTCGAATGAACAATGTTGTTGAACTCATTCAATGAGCATTTTTTTGCATTAAGTACTTTCTATGCATACCCAGAATGGTTTAGCTAAATTTCTTATCAAAGAGAGTTAAATGAATTACATGACCACTTTTAAAGAATTGTAAATTTACCAGCCTCTTGTTGGACACATACGGCCTTACACACCGTAAGTATGATCTAAATCATACCAACTGCATATCATACTACTTTCCCCTTGTAGTTACTACGTGAAAGTCAACAAAGTATTTCCCATCTGCGTTAATTGGTTACATACCGATATCACCACTCCAGCGTACATCAATGGGCACTCACAGAAAATTAGGGATCTAAGTGAGGAATAACAATTTATCCGTCAATCAAAGTTATTCATAGCCGTATGCTGATTGCATCAACAATAAGGATATTTTACGGCATTAGGGAGATAAGTACCACAAATAATGCCGAGAAATAAATTAGAAATGTTATTGTCATTCAATCCTTATATCCACGTACTCAAAGAATCTAAACTAGAAGTTTAGAGACTCATATATTGCAACACATTGCAAATCAACCATATACATTTACTGATGATAAGGTTTCACAAATTCTATATTCCTGCATTACGATTAGTCGGAAAGAGTGGAGGTACTGATAAACCACTCTTCTCCCCAAATGAGAGCAAGAGGGGAGAAAGTCTGACCACACGAGATATAACTTCTCATATGCTTTCAGCGAAGCAGAGAAATTACATCACAACCAGTAAATGTAATTCAACATCAAGTGGAGAGACACCTCATAGGATGCTCATCATCTTAAACCTAGCATAATTGTGCACAAAAGTTTTGATGCGGGACATAGAAACACCTTGACTTTCTTGTTGTAGGAAATCACAAGGAGTTAAAAGGAATAAATATATTATCCACAAACTTCAATGATTCCACCGAATCATATAAACTAAAGACTACATTTGTCGACATATATTTCTTCTCAAATTGCTAGAACCTTTTGGGCCCTGAACCAAAATACATGGTAGAGTGCCTCTTGCACTCATATTGGTTCACATAAAAGGAAGCAAGTAATGAAGAATAGTACTCGCTCTGCAAGCGAGTGGTATTTACCGCAGTAATACCCACTCCTCATAAGTATCTTCCATATGGAATACTAAAAACTTCTCATTCATAGACAAAGTCAATGAGGTGGTGAGAAAGCGAGGCTTGTAGCAAAAGGGTTCACGCAGAGACCCGACATTGATTATGATGTAACATACCCTCTTGGTATGAGTGGAATTATGTTTCGATACTAAATATCATTGGCAATAAAATAATAATATTATCCATGCAGTTGATGGATGAAGTGGCTACATACTCATATGAGTCACTCATTTCGGAAATCTTTATTGAAGTCCCTAAAGGGCTTATACTTCCGAATCCAAAAGCAAATCGCAACAAGTTTTTGTGTAAAACTTCATAAGTCACTCTATGACTTGAATTAGTCGAAAATCATATGGTACTACCGACTAAATGAGTTCCTTCTTCAAAAGGACTACTCGAATAATGATGATTAATTACATGTTTAACAAAGGAATCAATTTGATTTCCTTTCATGACCTCAATGTATATCCATGACCTCATCATCAATGTCTATACAAGACCTAAACATGCACAAAATCATCTCAAGACAGAAAATTTGGATTCAACCAAATTTAGCTTAAGTTTACAACTTGAGCGTTCTCTCAAGAAATGCATATTAGTCTACATATATCCAAAACATATATGAGAAGTTCAATGTGGATATATCATACCAATAGAAGTACATATTTGGTCATACTACCTGATGGGATACAAATCTATTTATACCTAGGGTGATAATGAAGTGATATCAGGACCTGAAGTTCTTTATCTCACTAATACCGAAGCACTCATATAATTGCAAACTACGTCAGGCCTGACACTATATTTGCTATGTTTGTTCAGAGTGCAACCCCAACAAAAGGAATATGGTTGATATAAGGAATATCAACTTCTATCTCAAGATCACAATAAATCTTGGAGAATTCCATTAGGAAAATCAAGATATGACCATGATATGATATAATTGATATTGGCTACTTATTGATCCCAAAAAATGCCATATAAATGACTGAATTGACTGGAATAGCCTTCTTATGGAAGTCGTCTAAATATACTTTAATGGCTACTTTCACTTAATTATCATTCAGACATAATTCTTTTATCTAACAACATTGCAAAGTATGCATGACTCAGTAGCATGATTAACCACACTCAAAGTCATGTGGTTGAGATTCATTTGAATCACATAACTTGATTTATCAAGATACTACCACTTGTGTTACTCAATACCTACATGTTATATGAAGAGCAATATCATAAATCACATTGCTTGAATTTCTTATCCTCACGAATTATAGAAAAGTGAGACCAAATAAAATAATGTGAAAATCCAACAGATTATTCACATTGTCATGATCATGTCAATGGAACTGGTATAACATATCCTCTAGATTTGCAAAGTTCAGGGGGAGTAATCTCCCAATATAACATGTTAACAATCATCAGATTACATATATTGTACTCTTTTTCCCTTCATGAGTTTTTCCCTAATGGTTTCTCATAAAAGGTTTTAACGAGACAATATAAACACAAGTGTCCATATATGCCATATCATTTTCTCCTTATGTTTTCCCACTGGGTTTTAAAGGAGTTTTCAATGGCATATCAGATCGCACTCTTTTCCCTCATGAGTTTTATCTCAAAGTTTCTCATAATGGTTTTAAATGAGGCAATATCTTCTCAAAGATCATATGTCATACTTTCTATTTTCCCTACCGGGTTTTTAAAGGAAGTATACTCAAGACATATTAATTGTACTCTAAATTCGTCGATGAGTTTTCTCCTTCTTCAAAGGTTTTTCTCACATGGGTTATCAAGAGACAATAATCATTATATGTTTCATATTTTTCTCCTTATTATTTTTCCCACTGGGTTTAAAGGAGTTTTAGCAACATATCTACACTATTCTCCTCATATTTTTTCCCACATGGTTTTTGAAGGAGACTTTAAAGACTATACAAGGATTTCTCAAGATGAATGACAAATATACAAGAAGCCTTCGGTAATGGATTATTCAAGAGGAGGTGTTGTACAAGGGGGAGTGTTAGGAATAGATTTTACATGTTAGTTAATTAACACGAGTTAATTAACGAACCGTCATTAGTTGAATAGGTGTGTCCAACACCGAACAGACGCCTCGTACGGACGCGTTCTTTTCCTTCCCATCTCTATTGTAACTACCGCCTCTACAAGGCGCCTCTTCGGAGTGTATATATATCTTGAGAATCAATGAAATCAGGAGTTTTTCCTTCATTCAATCACTTTTACATTCAACAGGGATGAACTATTTAGGTATTATAGATTAGTCTCCCATCGGGACCTACTTCATTGATAAATCTGGCAAATAGATAATTTGGTCCCTTCATTGGTTGATGTCTTGATGACATTGTGCATGCGCATGTATATTGACCTTTTCCATATTCGCAGATGGGAAGAAATTCCTGATAGGTACGTCTACGTGCAAGTGTGTGTAAGCAAAGAAAGCATGTGTTTCAACAACCATCGAATGCATGACATATTTCTCAAAGGCGTGGTGGTTGCCCATAATGTTGTGCGCGCATGAAGAAAAGGCGCGGTGCTATTTGCTTGTGTGGATACCACCTACCGAGCAGGGGGCCAAGTACATATGCACCTTCTGCTTCCACCATAAATTTGTTTGCTATACGGATTGATATGAGTCCGAATTCTGAAATTTTAGACACGTAGTTAGTCTAAATCATGTTTATTGTGTTTTGGAGGAAATTTCTAGTCTTGAAAGGACTTCGAAGACCCCGTGAGGACAAGACGCTCGGACAGCTTGGACTCCACAAGCCTCTCGTTGGCGCCAGCGACACCTTCTACGAGCAGGAGCACGGGCTGGAAGACCATTATTCCTAAGAGCACCATCGGCATTAGCACCACCATGACACCGTAATACGTCTTTAATATATCTATAATTTATGAAGTATTCATGCCATGTTTATTATAGCTTTGTATGACTTTGATGCACTTTTATATGGCTTTTATATGATTTTCACGGACTATCATATTGACCTAATGACAGTTGTTGTTTTCTGCTTGTTTTTGGTTTTTCAGAAAATCCATATCAAATGAAGTCTAAATGCAGCAAATTTTTTTGATGATTTTTTCTGAATGGAAAGGTACACGTGAATACCAGGCATTGTGCGTATGTGTATACTATCGACGAACTAGCCCCCAAGCTTGTATAACATACTAAGGGCCTAGGGTTACAAATCAGATATAGTCGGCTTATCACCAGTGGGGATAGAGTCCTCCGCGACTCTAGTAGCTTCGTGTTGTACAGCGAGTCCCCCACATGGGTCTTCGTATAACACGTCTCGGTCCAACCTTTATATGTGGCGCAGGATGGAACCGACCCATGAGTCTTCATGTTGACCCACCACAACTAGAAATGATGTGCCCACCACACCACACACGCAATCGGACACTAAGAAAATAAGCATATACAATAGTACAACGGTATCTAGCTCACGATATATCTCCATATTTTGTTGATGACACTGACGGACTTTGCATTTGATGCGTGCTCCGTATTTTGTTCACGACACTTAGGGTCATTGTATTTGAAGCGAAAGCACGATATGGTCACTGGACTTCAGAATAAGCTCATCACGGTCACCACATACATTTTGTCGTGCTAACCAACATGTGGTTGGATGGTTAGGAGGATAGTGGTTTCTCGAGCCCACCAAGGTTAAAGTCCCGGTACTCGCATTTATCTTGTGTTAATTTCAATATTTTCCGGCGATGCACGTTCAGTGGGAGGAGACGTTCCACTCGACTACAAGGCACCTATGGTGACTTCCTAAAATCTCAAGATCATATATGCTGGCCCACTCTCTCGAAGGTGCTCATAGGGGTAGGGTTCGCGTGTGTGCGCTTATAGCGGTGAGTGCTTGCGCGTATATATGAGCCCTTGCGTTTGTACCATGTTAAACAAATACATGTCATGATTATACGGTCACTGGCTCACCCGTACAACTCCGTATTTTGTTGATGACACAATCAATTGACCAGTCAAACGTTCCACATGGCGCAACTAGTGTTGCACCATCGGGGCGCGTAACCATGGGGCCCACCTGTCAGCCCGTATATGAAAGAAAGAAATGGTAGTTTGAGTCTGTACTGTGTTAATAAAATAGGAGTACATTTTAGGGTGATCATACGGTCACTGGCTCACCATGTAGCTCCGTAATTTGTTGATAAAACGATCAATTGACCAGTCAAATGGTCCACATTCAACAACGCACATTACCATAGGGCCCACCCGTCAGCGCGTATATGAAGGACAGAAATGGTAATAAATTAGTGGTCGGTGGGTATTCGAAGTCGTGAGACCTCTGGTTGGCAGTCACCGGCGGTTGGGGGGGTGTTCATTGGGCGGTGGGGCGGGGATTGCCGGAGAAAAAGCTCGCACGGTGGGGGGCTGCTAGAGGGATGGCCGGTGCGGCGGTGGACCGACGGTGGGGAGTGGTTTCGGGGAGGGCGGGCCGGCATGGTGGCACGGGCCGGCCGCGGGCGGCGGGGGCTAGCGGTTCGGCTCGTGGTGGCTGGCGGCTCAGGGGGTGGAGTTTGATGATAAACTAGAGGCCCTTGATTTCGTATCCAACGGCTGGAAAATCTAATGACCAGAGATGAAAAAGTCAGTCGACTGACGTGTAGCCTCACCCCGCACGTACACATGCACACACGCAAGACACGCACGCATGCAGGCGTGCAACACTGACACGTACACATAATGTACACATGCACGCAGGCAAGACACGCACGCATGCTAGCGTGCAGCACTGACACATACACATAACATACACACGCACGCATGCTGGCGTGCAACACTGACACATACACATGCACTCACGAACACACGCACGTACGCACCCATGCATGCAACACTGAAACGTACCCTTGCACGCACGCAACAGTCGCACGCCTGCATGCACACATCACACGATGCAAGACACACGCTCAACCTATACGTGCATGCACCCTTTGTTAAGGACAATGATTGTTACCGGTATTAATCAATCTTATCTGTGATAAGCAGAACATTGATGTTTGCAGCAGTCTTTATGAATCACAACGTAACGAACGGGCTATCAGCATAGTAGGCTTATCTATATGAAAAAGATGACGTCACACTCAATGAACAATCATCGGTTTATGAAATGCCCGCTTTTGACCGTCCTGGCCCACCAAAGGTTCCTCTGCTGTGCGCTGCCTGCGTTGGGTCACTGACACGTAGGCCATGCACCCAAAGAGCACACACGTCAGTGGAAGAACGGCACGGTGTCCTAGGTCAGAGTCGAGGGTGCCAATCGCTGCACGCCCGGCTAAACACGCCTTCGTCCCGCATTCAAATGCCTCCATGAATCCCGCCCGTGTGGAAGCCGAGAAACCCACACTCTGGACACACGTCCGTTCATGACCGGGCCGACATTAAACCCAACGCCGGCCGAGCTCCTCCCGTCCGCCGTCTATTTAATCTCCTATTTAAACGAGGCCAAACGCCGGCCAAGAATCGCACACCTCCACCGTTCCCCTATCTCCTCCATGTTGGAAATATGCCCTAGAGGCAATAATAAATTAGTTATTATTATATTTCCTTGTTCATGATAATCGTTTATTATTCATGCTATAATTGTATTGACCGGAAACAGCAATACATGTGTGGATACATAGACAACACCATGTCCCTAGTAAGCCTCTAGTTGACTAGCTCGTTGATCAATAGATGGTTACGGTTTCCTAACCATGGACATTGGATGTCATTGATAACGGGATCACATCATTAGGAGAATGATGTGATGGACAAGACAATCCTAAGCCTAGCACAAAGATCGTGTAGTTCAGTATGCTAAAGCTTTTCCAATGTCAAGTATCTCTTCCTTAGACCATGAGATCGTGCAATTCCGGATACCGTAGGAGTGCTTTGGGTGTATCAAGCGTCACAACGTAATCTGGGTGACTATAAAGGTGCACTACAGGTATCTCCGGAAGTGACCATTGGGTTGACACGGATCAAGACTGGGATTTGTCACTCCGTGTAAGCGGAGAGGTATCTCTGGGCCCACTCGGTAGGACATCATCATAATGTGCACAATGTGACCAAGGGGTTGATCACGGGATGATGTGTTACGGAGCGAGTAAAGAGACTTGCGATAACGAGATTGAACAAGGTATCGGTATACCGCGATCGAATCTCGGGCAAGTACAATACCGCTAGACAAAGGGAATTGTATACGGGATCGATTGAGTCCTTGACATCGTGGTTCATCCGATGAGATCATCGTGGAACATGTAGGAGCCAACATGGGTATCCAGATCCGCTGTTGGTTATTGACGGGAGAACGTCTCGGTCATGTCGCTTGTCTCCCGAACCCGTAGGGTCTACACACTAAGGTTCGGTGGCGCTAGGGTTATATAGGAAGCTTGTATGTGGTTACGAATGTTGTTGAGTCCGGATGAGATCCCGGACGTCACGAGGAGTTCGGAATGGTCCGGAGGTAAAGATTTATATATGGAAAGTTGTTGTTCGGGTTAGGAAAAGTTCGGGTTTTTCGGTATTGTACCGGAAGCTTCGAGAAGGTTCGGAGGATTCGGAGGGTCCGGAGGTCCGGAAATTGTTCCACCACGTCCAATAAAGTAGCATGGGCTGTGAGGGGCGCCCTAGCCATAATGGGCCAAGGAACCAGCCCCCAAGGCCCATGCGCATGGGAAGGGGAAACCCTAAGGGGAGGGCCTCCACTTGACTTGGGAGGCACTCCTCCCCTCTTAACCGCCCCAAGTCCCATCTAGGGCTGGCCGCACCCCTTGGGGTGGGAAACCCTAAAGGGGCGCAGCCCCTTTCCCCTATATATACTTGAGGTTTTGGGCTGCCCAACACACGAGAACCTCTCCTCTTGGTGCAGCCCTGCCTCTCCTCCTCCTCCTCTCCCTTGGTGCTTGGCGAAGCCTGCGGGATGCCACGCTCCTCCACCACCACCACCTGTTGTGCTGCTGTTGGATGGAGTCTTCCTCAACCTCTCCCTCTCTCCTTGCTGGATCAAGGCATGGGAGGCGTCACCGGGCTGTCGTGTGTTGAGCGCGGAGGTGCCGTGCGTTCGGCACTTGATCATCGGTGATCTGAATCACGGCGATACGACTCCATCAACCCCGTTCACTTGAGCGCTTCCGCTTAGCGATCTACAAGGGTATGTAGATGCACTCTCCTTCCCTCGTTGCTAGTTTCTCCATAGATAGATCTTGGTGACACGTGGGAAAATTTTGAATTTCTGCTCGTTCCCCAGCAGTGGCATCATGAGCTAGGTCTATTGCGTAGATTCTTTGCACGAGTAGAACACAAAGTAGTTGTGGGCGTTGATGTTGTTCAATATGCTTACCGTTACTAGTCCAATCTTGTTTCGACGGTATTGTGGGATGAAGCGGCCGGACCGACCTTACGTACTCTTCGTGAGACAGGTTCCACCGACCGACATGCACTTGGTGCATAAGGTGGCTAGCGGGTGCCGATCTCTCCACTTTAGTCGGAACGGATTCGATGAAAAGGGTCCTTATGAAGGGTAAATAGAAATTGGCATATCACGTTGTGGTTTTGCGTAGGTAAGAAACGTTCTTGCTGGAAACCCAGAGCAGCCACGTAAAACATGCAAACAACAATTAGAGGGCGTCTAACTTGTTTTTGCGGGGTATGCTATGTGATGTGATATGGCCAAGAAGAATGTGATGAATGATATGTGATGTATGAGATTGATCATGTTCTTGTAATAGGATTCACGACTTGCATGTCGATGAGTATGACAACGGCAGGAGCCATAGGAGTTGTCTTTATTTATTGTATGACCTGCGTGTCATTGAACAACGCCATGTAATTACTTTACTTTATTGCTAACGGTAGCCATAGTAGTAGAAGTAATAATTGGCGAGACAACTTCATGAAGACACGATGATGGAGATCATGATGATGGAGATCATGGTGTCATGCGGTGACGATGATGATCATGGAGCCCGAAGATGGAGATCAAAGGAGCAAAAATGATATTGGCCATATCATGTCACTATATAATTGCATGTGATGTTTATTATGTTTATGCATCTTGTTTACTTAGAACGACGGTAGTAAATAAGATGATCCCTTACACAAATTTCAAGAAGTGTTCTCCCCGATCAGGCACCGTTGCTACAGTTAAATCGCTTCTAAGCACCACGTGATGATCGGGTGTGATGGATTCTTACGTTCACATACAGCGGGTGTAAGACAGATTTACACAGCAAAAACACTTGGGGTTAACTTGACGAGCCTAGCATGTGCAGACATGGCCTCGGAACACGGAGACCGAAAGGTCGAGCATGAGTCGTATAGTAGATCGATCAACATGAAGATGTTCACCGATGATGACTAGTCCGTCTCACGTGATGATCGGACACGGCCTAGTTGACTCGGATCATGTAATCACTTAGATGACCAGAGGATGTCTATCGAGTGGGAGTTCATAAGATGAACTTAATTATCTTGAACATAGTCAAAAGACCTTTTGCAAATTATGTAAATGGCTCGCGCTTTAGTTCCACTGTTTAGATATGTTCCTAGAGAAAATATAGTTGAAAGTTGACAGTGGCGATTATGCGAACAGAGAAAGCTTATGTCCTTAATGCACCGCTCAGTGTGCTGAACCCCAAGCGTCGTTTGTGGATGTTCGAACATCGGACATACACATTTTGATAACTACGTGATAGTTCGGTTAAGCGGTTTAGAGTTGAGGCACCAAAGACGTTTTCGAAACATCGCGGAACATATGAGATGTTTCGAGGGCTGAAATTGGGATTTCAGGCTCGTGCCCACGTCAAGAGGTATAAGACCTCCGACGATTGTCTTAGCCTACAAACTAAGGGAGAAAAGCTCAATCGTTGAGCTTGTGCTCATATAGTCTGAGTGCAACAATCACTTGAATCAAGTGGGAGTTAATCTTCCAGATGAGATAGTGATGTTTCTCCAAAGTCATTGCCACCAAGCTGCTAGAGCTTCGTGATGAACTATAACATGTCAGGGATAGATATGATGATCCTTGAGGTATTCACGATGTTTGACACCGCGAAAGTAGAAATCAAGAAGGAGCATCAATTGTTGATGGTTGATGAAACCACTAGTTTCAAGAAGGGCAAGGGCAAGAAGGGGCACTTCATGAAACGGCAAATCAGTTGCTGCTCCAGTGAAGAAACCCAAGGTTGAAACCAAACCCGAGACTAAGTGCTTCTGGAATAAGGGGAACTACCACTGGAGCAGCATTACCCTAGATACTTGGTAGATAAGAAGGCTGGCAAGGTCGATAGAAGTATATTGGAGATACATTATGTTAATGTGTACTTTACTAGTACTCCTAGTAGCACCAGGGTATTAGATACCGGTTCGGTTGCTAAGTGTTAGTAACTCGAAATAAAAGCTACGGAATAAACGGAGACTAGCTAAAGGTGAGCTGACGATATGTGTTGGAAGTGTTTCCAAGTTTGATTTGATCAAACATCGCACGCTCCCTCTACCATCAAGATTAGTATTAAACCTGAATAATTGTCATTTGGTGTTTGCGTTGAGCATAGACATGATTGGATTATGTCTATCGCAATGATTATTCATTTAAGGAGAATAATGGTTACTCTGTTTATTTGAATAATACCTTCAATGGTCTTGCACCTAAAGGAATGGTTTATTGAATCTCGATCGTAGTGATACACATTTCATGCCAAAAGGTATAAGATAGTAATGATAGTACCACTTACTTGTGGCACTGCCATGTAAGTCATATTGGTATAGAACGCATGAAGAAGCTCCATGTTGATGGATCTTTGGACTCACTCGTTTTTGAAAAGATTGAGACATGTGAACCATGTCTATTGGTGTATATGCATGAAGAAACTCCATGCAGATGGATAGTTTGGACTCACTTGATTTTGAATCACTTGAGATATGCAAATCATACCACATGGGCGAGATGACTGAAAAGCCTCGATTTCAGTAAGATGGAACAAGGTAGCAACCTGTTGGAAGTAACACATTTTGATGTGTGCAGTCCAATGAGTGCTGAGACATGTAGTGAATATCATTATGTTCTGACTTCACAGATGATTCGAGTATATGTTGAGTATATTTACTTGATGAAACACAAGTCTGAATTGTTGAATGGTTCAAGTAATTTCAGAGTGAAGTTTAAGATCATTGTGACAAGAGGATAAAATGTCTATGATATGATCATAGAGATAAGTATCTGAGTTACGAGTTTTGGCACACAATTAAGACATTGTGCAAATTGTTTCACAATTAATACCGCCTGGAACACCATAGTGTGATGGTGTGTCCGAACATCATAGTTGCACTCTATCGGATATGGTGCGTACCATGATATCTCTTATCGAATTACCACTATCGTTCATGGGTTAGGCATTAGAGACAACCGCACTCACTTTAATAGGGCACCACGTAATTCCGTTGAGATGACACCGTATGAACTATGGTTTAGAGAAACCTAAGTTGTCATTTCTTAAAGATTTGGGGCTGCGACGCTTATGTGAAAAGTTTCAGGTTGATAAGCTCGAACCCAAAGCGGATAAAATGCATCTTCATAGGACACCCAAAACAGTTGGGTATACCTCCTAATTCAGATCCGAAAGCAATAGGGATTGTTTCTTGAATCGGGTCCTTTCTCGAGGAAAAGTTTGTCTCAAAAATTGAGTGGGAGGATGGTGGAGACTTGATGAGGTCACAAAACCGTCACTTCAACAAGTGTGTAGCAGGGCACGGGAAGTTGTTCCGTGGTACCTACACCAATTGAAGTAGAAGCTTATGATAGTGATCATGAAGTTTGGATCAAGTCACCGACGTACCTCGTGGGGTGACAAGGATGCGTACTACTTACGTGGTACAGCAATCCTGTCTTGAAGGTCATGTTCTTGGACAACAATGAACCTCGAGCTATGGAGAAGCGATTGTGGGCCCAAATTCCGACAAATGGTTAGAAACCATGAAATCCGAGATAGGATCCATGTATCAAAACAAAGCATGGACTTTGGTGGACTTGCCGATGATCGGCAAGCCATTGAGATGAATGGATCTTTAAGAAGAAGACGGACATGGACGGTAATGTCACCTTCTATGAAGCTCGACTTGTGGCAAAGAGTTTTCACAAGTTCAAGGAGTTGACTATGATGAGATTCTCTCATTCCGTAGCGATGCTTAAGTCCGTCGGAATCATGTTATCATAAGCTGCATTTATGAAATCTGGCGGATGGATGTCAAAATGAGTTTCCTTACCAGTTTTCGTAAGGAAAGGTTGTATGTGATACAATCAGAAAAGTTTTGTCGATCCTAAGGATGCTAAAAGGTATGCTGGCTCCAGCGATCCTTTCTAAGGACTGGAGTAAGCATCTCGGAGTTGGAATGTGCGCTTTGATGAGATGATCAAAGATTTTGGGTGTATACAAAGTTTATGAGAAACTTGTATTTCCAAAGAAGTGAGTGGGAGCACTATAGAATTTTTGATGAGTATATGTTGTTGACATATTGTTGATCAGAAATGATGTAGAATTTCTGGAAAGCATATAGGGTTATTTGAAAAGTGTTTTTCAAGTGAAAACCTGTATTAAGCTACTTGAACATTGAGCATCAAGATCTATAGTGATAGATCAAAAATGCTTAATGGTACTTTCAAATGAGCATATACCTTGACATGATCTTGAAGGTGTTCAAGATGGATCGATCAAAGAAGGAGTTCTTGCACGAGATGTAAGGTATGAAGTTAAGACTTAAAGCTCGACCACGGCGAGAAAGAGAGAAAGGACGAAGGTCGTCCCCTATGCTTCAGACATAGGCTCTATAGTATGCTATGTTGTGTACCGCACCGGAAGTGTGCCTTGCCATGAGTCAGTCAAGGGGTACAAGAATGATCCAGGAATGGATCGTTGGACAGCGGTCAAAATCGTCCTTGGAGTAAATAAGGACATGTTTCTCGATTATGGAGGTGATAATGAGCTCGGCGTAAAGGGTTACGTCGATGCAAGCTTTAACACCTATCCGAAAGTGACTCGAGAAGCAAACCGGATCGTATAGTGGAGCAACCATTTGGAATAGCTCCAAGTGGAGCGTGAAAGCAGCATTTACAATATGACATAGAAATTGCGAAGTACACACGGATCTGAAAGGTTCGAGACCGTTGACTAAAACCTCTCTCACAAGAAAAACATGATCAAACCCCGAACTCATTGAGACTTAATCACATGGTGATGTGAACTAGTTTAAGACACTAGTAAACTCTTTGGATGTTGGTCACATGGCGATGTGACCTATCGATGTTAATCACATGGCGATGTGAACTAGATTATTGACTCTAGTGCAAGTGGGAGACTGTTGGAAATATGCCTAGAGGCAATAATAAATTAGTTATTATTATATTTCCTTGTTCATGATAATCGTTTATTATTCATGCTATAATTGTATTGACCGGAAACAGCAATACATGTGTGGATACATAGACAACACCATGTCCCTAGTAAGCCTCTAGTTGACTAGCTCGTTGATCAATAGATGGTTACGGTTTCCTGACCATGGACATTGGATGTCATTGATAACGGGATCACATAATTAGGAGAATGATGTGATGGACAAGACCCAATCCTAAGCCTAGCACAAAGATCGTGTAGTTAGTATGCTAAAGCTTTTCCAATGTCAAGTATCTCTTCCTTAGACCATGAGATCATGCAATTCCGGATACCGTAGGAGTGCTTTGGGTGTATCAAGCGTCACAACGTAATCTGGGTGACTATAAAGGTGCACTACGGTATCTCCGAAAGTGACCATTGGGTTGACACGGATCAAGATGGGATTTGTCACTCCGTGTAAGCGGAGAGGTATCTCTGGGCCCACTCGGTAGGACATCATCATAATGTGCACAATGTGACCAAGGGGTTGATCACGGGATGATGTGTTCGGAGCGAGTAAAGAGACTTGCGATAACGAGATTGAACAAGGTATCGGTATACCGACGATCGAATCTCGGGCAAGTACAATACAGCTAGACAAAGGGAATTGTATACGGGATCGATTGAGTCCTTGACATCGTGGTTCATCCGATGAGATCATCGTGGAACATGTAGGAGCCAACATGGGTATCCAGATCCGCTGTTGGTTATTGACGGAGAACGTCTCGGTCATGTCTGCTTGTCTCCGAACCGTAGGGTCTACACATAAGGTTCGGTGGCGCTAGGGTTATATAGGAAGCTTGTATGTGGTTACGAATGTTGTTGAGTCCGGATGAGATCCCGGACGTCACGAGGAGTTCGGAATGGTCGGAGGTAAAGATTTATATATGGAAAGTTGTTGTTGGGTTAGGAAAAGTTCGGGTTTTTCGGTATTGTACCGGAAGCTTCGGAAGGTTCGGAGGATTCGGAGGGTCCGGAGGTCCGGAAATGTTCCACCACGTCCAATACAGTAGCATGGGCTGTAGGGGGCACCCTAGCCATAATGGGCCAAGGGAACCAGCCCCCAAGGCCCATGCGCATGGGAAGGGAAACCCTAAGGGGAGGGCCTCCACTTGACTTGGGAGGCACTCCTCCCCTCTTAGCCGCCCCAAGTCCCATCTAGGGCTGGCCGCACCCCTTGGGGTGGGAAACCCTAAAGGGGCGCAGCCCCCTTTCCCCTATATATACTTGAGGTTTGGGCTGCCCAACACACGAGAACCTCTCCCTCTTGGTGCAGCCCTGCCTCTCCTCCTCCTCCTCTCCCTTGGTGCTTGGCGAAGCCTGCGGGATGCCACGCTCCTCCACCACCACCACGCCGTTGTGCTGCTGTTGGATGGAGTCTTCCTCAACCTCTCCCTCTCTCCTTTGCTGGATCAAGGCATGGGAGGCGTCACCGGGCTGTACGTGTGTTGAGCGCGGAGGTGCCGTGCGTTCGCACTTGATCATCGGTGATCTGAATCACGGCAGTGCGACTCCATCAACCCCGTTCACTTGAACGCTTCCGCTTAGCGATCTACAAGGGTATGTAGATGCACTCTCCTTCCCTCGTTGCTAGTTTCTCCATAGATAGATCTTGGTGACACGTAGGAAAATTTTGAATTTCTGCTACGTTCCCCAACACTCCACCATTTTGTCCACTCTTACAATGGCTTATGAAGAGTAGTTATTCCGCATCCAAGCCGGCTGGGTAGCTTGCCGGATACGAGCTATGCAGCTCGCTGATCCACCTCCCTCCCCTCACCCGACGGAGCCAGTTGCCGCCCCAAGCCGGCGCGCGCTTCAGCAACTCGTCGCTCCAGGCCAGCTCGACAAGGAGCGGCGCACGGGCGTCGTTGCTGCCGTCCACGCCGCTGCCTCGTACCATGTCTCCCGTTTCTGTGGCCGAGACTCCCATGCCGGTGGCCACACCATGCAAGCTACGACAGAAGCCAGGTGCGGGAGAGCGATGGGTCGGTGGCCAGCGCCTCCGCGTCCGCCGCCATCATCGAGGAGAAGTAGAACACGGGAGGCCGCCGCCGCTTGGGTCCCGCGAAGGCCACCGCGGAGGCGACGCCGGCGTACACAACAGGTGTCTTGCCAGATACTTTTGTTGCAAGGACCTTCGTCGACCCCGCATGGGCTCCACGGAAGAGGGGAATGTTAGGATGAACTCAAGCCGGTGCCGGCCATGGAGAAGTAGTGGCCGGTGATGAACTCGAACCGGTGCCAGCCACCATCATCTTTGGCGCCAGCCAATGATATCAGTTGGGCAGTGGGGAAGCGAGCCGTCCTTTGCGCTGAACCATATACCTCCGGGGCTCCCGACAGTCCGGTGATCGTGCTCCCAGACATGAGGAAAACAAATCAATCGGCGGGCGACCATTTAGGCCAGGTATTATATACCTGTGCTGTCCAGAACTAGCACCGCGTAGTTCATTTGAATCTAATGAAATCCTTCATGTTTGTATGAAAATCCGGTATTTTATATGATTTCTGTCATTGTTTATATGAAATATCAGTTTGCTACGTGTTTGCGTGAATTTCGTCCGGTTGGATGGCGTAATTTGCGGGTCGCCGGTCGGTCTGCGGGCGGCTCAGGCGGCGTTGTGGGACAAAAAAACACAGCTCGTGCGAGTTCGTCTCCAACGTGCACGCTGGAGGATGCATGACAGCATGAGCACCCGAGCCATTCCTCGTTCATCAGTGGCAAAGGCACCGGTGGACAAAAGGCTTGCCAATATTTTGGCTACCCCGGGCAAGATCCAAACAGCCCCTCCAAACAGATTCAAAACCCTCATTCGTCGTGGAATTTTGCCATGTGTTGTTTTCATGGACTAGCAAGATGCCCGTGCATTGCACGGAACATCAAGATGCATTTTTTTACAAACTCCCGCATGCATGCAAGGGATAATTAATGTCCTCCTTTGCTAATACCACGAGGCAAACACCAATTATATTGCATCGATTTGTGTTAGTGGCCTTGTATATCTGCAAATTGTAATTTTGATAGTGGCCCCTTGTATATAAAAATGGAGGAAGAAAGATGAGAGATAAGGTGAGGAGGAGTGGGGCGTGGTGGTGACTAGTGGTCAGACTGGGCAGAGGCATGGGGATGGACGGTGCATTATGTTTAGGTTTATATCTCTCTCACTCACACTACGTAGGTGGCGGACGTGCACGAAGAGAAGAGGTGCACGCACGATGCACGTAATACATTCTCTTTCCCAACCACACCCGCGCGGGTTCACGGTGGAGCTCATTTCTGTACGAAAAAGGCAGCCCACGTGGTAATTTGGCACGTGTACTGGTTGTCCACTTGGTGCAGGGAGGATCATCTACCACGGGTGAACAAACAAATTGCGACTTGACGTGTTATGTTAAAAAAGAGGCAAACCATGTGGGGCCTACCTTAGAGGCAAGGCTCTATACACTGGAGTACTTTTGATGTGTCCCGTCAACTCGCAGAACGAGGAGAAGCTTGCTTAGTACACCGTCTCCCCCGCCCACGGACGCGGTGGCTCGCAGGATGAGGTGAAGCTTGCTTACGAGTAGTAGTAGTAGTACTCCTACTACTGTACGCCTTACGCCCGATCCCTCGCCCACGCGCGTGGTGGCTCGTAGCACGAGGAGAAAATTTTACTCCCTCCATCTAGGTGAGTAAGTCATCTTAGGTTGTGCACCGTGATCAAGGAGGAGGAGAAAACGAGAGAACTTAATGTTCATTTGCTGTTTAGTAGCATTGCATGCAATGAACTAACCACTTCATGTCGTGTTTGGTAGTCTCAAGTCATTAAAAGCATGCACACCCCACATCTCTTATTGGTTGATATGTCAAGAAACAAGAAACGAGGTAGAATTTAATGCACCGCGCCTAAGTGTTTTGGGATTATTTGGTTTTCGTAAGATGACTTACACACCTAGACGGAGGGAGTACTACTCCCTCCGTTTACTCCTTGTCCCTACTACGTACCTTGGTTAGTACTCCCTCCATTTACTTATACAAGGCCACTATAAAAAAATACATTTTGTATCTATACAAGGCCACAAATTGTAATGGAGACAAAAGTTACTACTCCCTCCTTTCCAGTTTATGGCTCAACTTCAAAATCTCTCCAACCAAGGTAGACGGTGAGTGGTCGAATTAATTTCGTAGTTTGCAAAAGTAATTAGTACGCTCGTTTTTCTCAAGAAGTTATGTTTACCGAGGCATTAGTTAGAACGAATGCATGAATGACCACTAAATTTCATGAACTTGTACATGCATTAGTTAGTTTCCTCTTGACAGTGGTTGCGACGGGTGATCTAACGTACCTCGAAATCCAACATGTAATGGTACTACTACTAGTATAGTAGAACTGAGACTTATCAAATGAAAAAACAAATGTTTTTTAGATGAGCCCTATAAACCCTAGTGGGTACGTACTCCGTAAAAACAGATCTTTCCAAAACTAAGTCGCTCCCTTTCATGAATTTTGTAGTATACTCCTCCGTCGTCGCTCCCTTTCATGAATTCTGTACTTCCTGTCACCGACATGTGGGACATATAACAACCGTGTCGACGTGTCAAGCACCAAATAACAGTGCAGGACAGCAGGGGGGACGCACTCCACTCGTACCGGCCTAGTAGTACTAATGAGCAATGAGACGTCAAATCACAATGCCGCACCTTCCCAGACGGATGAAGCAACCATTATTTCACACTTCGGTTCGCCATCATCTCAAACCACGTAGTATTGCTTATGCCTCAAGAGGGACACGCGCATCGCCTTGGTACATCATGACACGTGGGACCGCATGACAGGCCATGCTCCCCCGCCGATCGCTTGGTAAAATCACCTCATTTTTTACCATACTTCCTACGTATCGGTTTACTACATGGCATGCACGTCGTTCGAGGTTGAGAATTTAACTGGCTATATATGTGATGAACAGTACTCTATCCTTTTAAAAAATGTATACTTTTGTACAGTAGTACTATCGATGGATTGCACCATGGATCAAAAATTGAAATTAAAAAAAAGGTGGTACATATAGAGAGCGCTCATCGCCAAATTATGCATATAGTACTATTAAAAAAGCTAGTACGTGCTTAATTGGGGTGCTAAATTCTATTAAAGAAATACTAGTAGTACGTATCATACTGAGGAGTTAAAGTAACGAGAAGAAACATAACATAGTTTTGCTGGCGCTTAGCACAACACACCCCTCAAATTCAACTAAGCATACCTGAAATTAAACTATGCAACTAATCCGGTAGACACTGCATTGGAACCACCATGAGCAACGATACTGACACCTTACTCACTCGGAGGAGTCCTCGTCCACGTCCTCGACTTCGTCCTTGTCCCTCTTCCTCTTGGCCGATACTTCTTTGCTTGAACCGCACACTTGGCTCTTGCTCTTCATCCAACCCTTGTAGATATTGAAACAAAGGTAGCCATCCATTGCAGCATAGTGTATGTGGTATATAACTAGTATATTCCGCTGCCATGCATGACGATGAAATATGTAATGAGGTTTCTCTAGTTTACCGTACGAAGGATGAACCATGGCTCCTGCCAGGGTAAGCATTGAAGGCTGGCCATCGGAGGGCAGCAGCCAATTCTTCTAGAGGTCTAAGGGGTTGCCTACAACAAGGCCTATCCAACCCAGGACTTCTTTGTCGTTTGTAAAGTCTACAGTAACGAATTTGACTAGGTTGCTCTCGAGGAAGTTCTTAAAATCCAGGCATTCAATGTCGGCATGGCATATGTGGTAGACCAAGCATAACTCATGCACGCAAACCTGGATCACGGCGGGTTTCTTCCTCTAGATCCTTCTCTCGTCCAGGACTGGTGTACTCAACATCTAGCCTAGCGAATGTTGACACCAGATTTTGGCATGACATAAAAAGAAAATGAGATGGCTTCAAGTGAAAGGGTTTTCAGCATGGAAAATTTCACATCGCCGAGAGGAACGACTTTGATGTTTAAGTCATTGCCATCCAACCGCATCTCTAAGGCCGAAGTTGTGCTCAAAGTACTGGATTTTGTATTCAGAACACTGTATGGAAGGACATGAGTTAGAGCCCGCACAACCGCATCTCCAAGACGGCCTCGTATGGAAGAATTATCTACATGAATTGTCTTCGTCTCGTCGAAATGATCGATTTTGATATAAAGATCGTTGCAATCCGAGTCGTATGCAAAAGTTAGAGCCCGCTGCGAGACCCTCCAGCGAGCAAAATATGACGCCCGGAACCAGACACATATGTGGGTGTGTCTGATTAGATGCGTGAATAATTTTCTGTTTTGCACGAGCTATTTGACCCTCGAGATGACCCCTGATGAGAAAACGTTCAACATGAAAGATGTTCGTCTTGTTGAAACGGTCAAGATTGCTTTTGGACTCGTTTCCATCCGAGGTTGTTTGCCATCACAAAAAGGACCAGCAAGGTACAGTCAGTTTAAACCGAACAGTTTTGGAAAGTTCGGATAAAACCAGTCCGAATTTGACTAGGGTTTTGGACGTGAATTGATGCAATTTTCTTGTAAGGAAAGCCTAGATGAATCCTTTTCTTGTACGGGAAGTCCAGCCGCCTCTTATATATGTTGGGGGTGACGGCCGATTGAACAACACACAATCGAACCAATCAATCTATTACACTTTTGTGTTCATCTATCTTTATCCCTTACCCTTGTATCTTTCTTTCTCGTTCTTCGTTCGTTCTTCGCATTGGAGGGCAGCGATCCATGAGGCTCTAGGGGCGAGCGAATCGACCTAGGGTAGCCCATAGCCGCCGCACTCCCTGACGGGGTCCCTCCCGGGCGTGTGGGGTTTCGGGTCTGCAAAAGCACCCGCCGTCTGTCTTGCGTATCGCGCTGTCGGTTGGGTATCCTTCGACGTGAGCTGCGGTGCATCACCCCCGGCGTCGAGGGTACACGTGACGTGTTCGCGTGTCAACACACTTTTTGGCGACTCCGCTGGGGACGAAGCTTTGAACGGTCTCCAGCCCGTTCTTGCTACGAAGAGATTGTCATCAAGTTGCTGCAATCTACAAAGGTAATATGAATACCCAATTCCCCTTTGTAGATGCAAATAATCCATATGTTGTTGCTGGATCACCTATTGAGCATAGTGTATCGGCTAGCCCTAGTTTTATCAATCATGCATCTAATTATGTGCAAGGGCCGATGCAAAACAATCTTCATGTTTCAAATTCTTATAAATTTATCAACATGCAACATATGTATCCCAACTCCCATGCATCGGCAACTCCACAAATTCATATGCCGATGAGCAACATGATGAGTTCGATTAATCAATTTGAAACACCCCAAGTTAGAATTTCCAATGCCATACAAGAAAGTGTTTCACCCTTTTATTCATCGGCAGCTAATGTGCAATATAGTAATCCAACCATGCCGATGAATGAGAGAATTGGCCATGCTACTAATGGCTATTTGGCCAGTTACTCTCAACCGTCATATGCTACACCTCATGTTAGTAATTCTTCGGCACCATACACAACTGTAGATGCTCATGATTGACTTCACACCTTCCTGGTTATAGCGAATGAATGTAAATTTTACAGAGGCGGTTGTGCCCAACATTATAGAAGATGAGGTAGTGGTGGCTGCATTGAAGAGTTTAGCCCAAAATAAGAGAATTAGTGCTCTTTGCCTTGAACAACATGAAAAGGGGCTATTTCCTGATTATGCCGCAATAAAAGCTAGAGTTTTGCAAGAAGATGAATCTTTGCCAATTGATAAAATTGGCGAGCAAAAGTATGGTCTTACAACACTGCATATGCCTTCACCTAGTACTACATCATATTATACACTCCCTACACAATTGCAAAATTTCGGCAACACTCGTGTGTCATTGCCGAAAGAATCTAAAAGCATTGGGGGGCAATCATATCCGGAGTGGGCTGAAATTGAGAAAAAGCTTGAAGCTAAATTTGCCGCTCGCCGTCAGAAACAAATAGAAAAAGAATTGGCTCAGATAAAAGAAGCATTGCCAATTGGTACTATCAATGAAAAGAAGGATGATTCGGAACATGAAAGTGCTTCGGTTGAAAAAGACGAATCAAGTAGTATATATTCTGAATCCATCAAATCCAACGAGGCAAGCATTATTGAGAAAGGGCATGGCAAGCATAGGAAAACAATGGTGCTTGATTTTTCTGAAGTTAATGGAACCTACTTCCTGCCCTATGAGTTCCGTGCCGTAGAAATTGACAAGCTTCAAGGACAAGAACAAGTAGCCGAACAAAATTCGGCTGACAAAAATCTTCAAAGCAATGATGCACGGATTCAAGAAAAAGATGATGACAAGTTGTTGGGGAGCCATCCAAAGACGGAGCAAGATGTTCTTCAAATGGCACCACTATCATGCTCTCCCAACATATTTGAAGAGGTATGCATAGCGAGTACTTTACCTATTTTCAGATTTGGTCGCAACTTCATTATTGATGCATCTATAAGAAATATTCTCATAAGTAATTTTGAAAGACCAATGAGGAAGGGTAATTTACTTGTTAGCAGTAAAATTGTTATGGAACATATCGGTCAACCCATTGCACCATTTATAAAGAACGATAATGACTTATTGTTACAACCAAAGCTTTTCCCGTTGCTTTCTCTAAAGTTCATATCTAGTTGGGTAGCTTTGCTTATTTCTTACTTGGCTTACACTTGGTCTCAACTGAGACATGTATGTTCTAAATATCTTCGTTTCAGAAATTTAAAGCCAAGGTTAAATTCTATTGAGAAAATCGATGTTAATATAATATCATATCCAAAGACATCGGAGATAGAGTGGAAAACACAATACATAGCCGAATGGGGAGATTCCAAATCTGAACCATTCGTTTGCTTTTCTCCAAAGCCGTTCAAACAGCAAGATCGGCTAGGAAACAAGAAGTATACTTTCAATTCAAGCATGTGTGATAAAATATTTGATTTGTTGCTGAAAAATAATTACATTACAATTCTTGATCACCATGTTAAGCCGTCAATCCAAGGACGAATGTATTGTAAGTTGCATGATTCGTCCAAGCATAATTTTGAGGATTGCAACATGTTTATCAAATAGTTAAATCGGCCATTGAAAAGGGCGATTGAAGTTTGTTGAAACACCAAGAGATGACCAGTCTATTCGATTGGTCCCGATGGAAAAAGCTTTTACATCGGCTGCTTCAAGCCGATCCATTTAAAAAGAATGTAAAAGCTGCAGGTGATGGGATCAAGCTTTCAAGTAAAGAAGTTGTTGAAGAGCATAACGAGCATAATCTTGAGGCGGGAGTTCCATCGAGCTACAATGGAGCGCCAAGGACTGGGGGCAGCAAGCAAATCTAATGATCGATGAAAGAAAACCAAAAGAAAACAAAGGCGGAATAAGCGCAAGTGTAAGAGATCAAAATCACCTTTGCTGAACTATTGGATAAATATCAAAAGAAGAGTGAAGAGAAGAATGCTTATCGGCCAAATCATGCAAAGAAACCAAGATCACCCCCAAGGCGCAAATATGAGGATCGGTATTGGCAAAGTGATAATTTTAATGCAACATATTTATATCCTTATTTTGGGCCACCGATGCCAATGCCGTGGATACCTCCCTATGCTCATATAGATACATATTCATCATGGGACAGGTATGATACAAGGGTACATTCTCCATCTTATTCTAGACCATCTCACCAATACTATGCAGCTCCAAGGAGATCAACATTTGAACAATCACGCGTCAAAGACCGTTTCAATCATAAGGAATCGGTCCAGAGCTCAAGAAAGAAGAGGTGGTAAAGCAAGTTTACCGCGTGAAAAGAGATGGTCGTAAGTGTGCTGCTTCAGATTTGATCTCAAATAACAAAGAGCCAATTAAAGTGTTGACATTGGCTACAAAAGGCAAAGAAGTGAAACAATCAATGGATAAAAATCAGAGTGCCAAATCTGAAGAAAAGAAGTTGAGGGTGCACAAGGCCCAAAAAGAGTTGCCATTGGTTGAAACAAAATCACAGTCGAGATGCCCACTCGGCTTATCGTATTGGCAAAAGAAGGAATTACAAAATCTTAGTGCACAAGAGCTGAGAAAGAGGAACATGGCATGGGTTGAGGATTGATCAAAACAAAAATGATGTGCATGCTTCAATTGCAACAAGTACAATAAAAGTGAAGAAAGAGAAGGATGGAAGCAACAAACAATTAAGCCGAAGGTGTGCATCACAACATAAAAATCTTCGGTTAGCACATCATCCATTTTCTTCAACAATGCCATTGATGCCTTCGCCATGGAATTCATCCACATGTATGATCAGTTACCCTCCATGGACTTATTTTGATCCATGGATGCAACATAATTTTCTATATGATGACAGAGTATTACCAAATCACTATACATTTGGTTAGTTACATTTTTGTTGCTAAGACAAAGGAGACGAAATATTTTATTGCTATTTTATTTGTTTATTTCGGCTATACATGTTTTAATGGATGAATTCTACATGAACCTCATGGTAATGGCCGATACTTAACTATCGTCCTAAGAAACTATCTGATCATGGCCGGTGTGGAATTCAACATCGTCCTTAGTTCAATTGGAACCGAGACAAGGTACATGTTAATTGATATTAGCCTTGTCTCTCTAGTACTATGGAGATTATATTTTGATGGTTCAGTTTGTAGCAATGGCCAAGGTGTTGGTATTGTTTATATATCTCCTCATGGTGCTGCTTTTGAAGCCTCATGCCGCTTAGAATATTTTTGCACAAACAATCAAGCCGAATATGAAGCATTGTTATTTGGTTTAGAGATGCTACTTGCTATAGGTGTTACACATATTGAGGCTTACGGTGATTCGTTACTAGTGGTGCAGCAAATATCCAGAGTCTTTCAGTGTTTGGACGAATCACTTAATGTTTATCTTGATAAATGTCTAGATATAATTTCTACTTTGGATTGTTTTAGCATTGCACATATATCTAGACATGACAACTGGAAAGCAAATGAGTTGGCACTGCAAGCATCTGGATATCATGTTGATCGTGGCATGTTTCATATCTCTCAAAACCGATGTCTTGTCTTGCCAATATGGGAGAGGCCGAACCTGAACCCACCGATTGACCATTAACAAAAATCTAGTGCAGGTGATAATTCCATTGGAGAAAGCCCATTGTTGATTACTTGTGCAATCCGAGTGAAAGGGTGGACAGGGCTGTTCGGCATATGGCTTTTAAGTATACAATGAGAGATGATGGTCTTTATCGCGAGCATCGATGATGTTCTTCTAAAGTGTTTGGATGAGGACCAGGCAAGAGTTGCTATGGGGGAAGTACATGAAGGTATTTGTGGCACTCACCAGTCGGCTCCCAAGATGAAATGGTTATTGCGACGTGCTGGGTTTTATTGGCCGACTATGATTAATGATTGCTTCAGATATTATAAAGGATGTGAAGCTTGTCAAAAGTTTGGTGATATTCAATTGGCTCCTGCTGCTATGTTACATCCTATTATCAAACCGTGGCCTTTCAAAGGTTGGGGTTTAGATTTCATTGGACAAATTCATCCGTCTTCATCAAAGGGGCATCGGTTCGTATTAGTAGCAACTGATTATTTCACTAAATGGTCTAAAGCAGTGCCTCTCAAGAACATGACACATACAGAGGTAATTAAGTTCATAACTGAGCACATTATTCATAGATTCGCCATTCCTCAAACGTTGACTACAGATCAAGGCTCATCTTTCATATCACACCAAGTCAGAGAATTTGCCAAATCTTATAACATAAAGTTGCTCAATTCCTCTCCATATTATGCCCAAGCCAATGGACAAGCTGAGTCTAGCAATAAAATTTTAATCAAACTCATCAAGAAGAAAATTGAGGATAATCCGAGTCTAGCATGAGTTGTTGTCTAGCATGAGTTATTGTCTAAAGCATTATGGGCACATAGAATCTCAAGGCACGGTGCTACGAAAGTGACTCCATATGAACTAGTATATGGTAAGAGGCTGTTTTACCAGTGGAAGTAAATTTGAATGCTGTGAGAATAGCCAAACAAAATGATTTATCGGCAGTAGACTTTTATAACTTGACGATGGACAATATTGATGAGGTTGCCGATAAACTTTTGGCTGCTTTGAAGGCCATAGAGAGGGACAGTTGAGGGTAGCAAGAGCTTACAATAAGAAAGTTAAGTTGAAGAACTTTCAAGTTGGTGATCTCATCTGGAAAGTGATTCTGCCAATTGGTTCAAGAGACAAAAAATTCGGGAAGTGGTCTCCAAGTTGGGAAGGTCCTTTTAGGATTACAAGAGTAGTTCCCAGAAACTCATATTTGGTGGAATCCGTACACGGGGCATTGTTACCTCGAGCTCTCAATGGCAAGTACTTGAAGAAATACCATCCGAGTGTGTGGCAAGAAGCCTGAGTAGGCAATGGTCGATGTACGGTTGTCGCCCTTAGCACAAACGTGGCCGGTACATAATTATCGACCTGAGGAAAATAAATGACCGATGGAGTGTTGACATCGTCTTTAGAACAAACACCGTGCATATTATTTTTCCGCGTGCAAGCTTTGCCGAAAAACAGGGGGGCATGTGTTGACACCAGATTTTGGCATGACATAAAAGAAAATGAGATGGCTTGGTGAAAGGGTTTTCAGCATGGAAAATTTCACATCCCGAGAGGAACGACTTTGATGTTTAAGTCATTGCCATCCAACCGCATCTCTAAGGCGAAGTTGTGCTCAAAGTACTGGATTTTGTATTCAGAACACTGTTCGGCTCATTACGCCCCCAAGACGGCCTCGTATGGAAGAATTATCTACATGAATTGTCTTCGTCTCGTCGAAATGATCAATTTTGATATAAAGATCGTTGCAATCCGAGGTCGTATGCAAAAGTTAGAGCCCGCACAACGAGACCCTCCAGCGAGCAAAATATGACGCCCGGAACCAGACACATATGTGGGTGTGTCTGATTAGATGCGTGAATAATTTTCTGTTTTGCACGAGCTATTTGACCCTCGAGATGACCTCTGATGAGAAAACGTTCAACATGAAAGATGTTCGTCTCGTTGAAACGGTCAAGATTGCTTTTGGACTCGTTTCCATCCGAGGTTGTTTGCCATCACAAAAAGGACCAGCAAGGTACAGTCAGTTTAAACCGAACAGTTTTGGAAAGTTCGGATAAAACCAGTACGAATTTGACTAGGGTTTTGGACGTGAATTGATGCAATTTTCTTGTAAGGAAAGCCTAGATGAATCCTTTTCTTGTACGGGAAGTCCAGCCGCCTCTTATATATGTTGGGGGTGACGGCCGATTGAACAACACACAATCGAACCAATCAATCTATTACAGTTTTGTGTTCATCTATCTTTATCCCCTACCCTTGTATCTTTCTTTCTCGTTCTTCGTTCGTTCTTCGCATTGGAGGGCAGCGATCCATGAGGCTCTAGGGGCGAGCGAATCGACCTAGGGTAGCCCATAGCCGCCGCACTCCCTGACGGGGTCCCTCCCGGGCGTGTGGGGTTTCGGGTCTGCAAAAGCACCCGCCGACTGTCTTGCGTATCGCGCTGTCGGTCGGGTCTCCTTCGACGTGAGCTGCGGTGCATCACCCCCGGCGTCGAGGGTACACGTGACGTGTTCGTGTGTCAACAGCGACCCACTCATCATGTGAGTTTTCGAACATAGCGAGAAAGGCATCCTTTCACCGTCGCGGAAGAACAGGTGTAGATGACGTCGAACTCATCGTCGGTGATGGTTCTAACCTTGCACTCACCACCGATCATGGAGATTTGGGACGCCATGGATTTGGGAGGAGGGTTAGGATTAGTGGAACTGCCATAATGTGAAAGGACGGGACGACTAGGAGCGAACCACCGTAGTATTAAAGGACGTGCGGGGACGAGTAGGAGCGAACTGCCAGCGTGCGAATGACAGGGTAGTGGCTTTCCATTCTCCCATGATACGGGCTTCCGAGAGCCCTTGGATCTGAGATCAAACGGTTGCATCGCATGATTATAGACCTATGGGTGAATATCCTATCCTGGAGGGTTATTCTGCAAATTTTCAGCAACTTAGCATGCGACCGTTTGATCTCAGATCCAAGGGCTGCCAGCAGCCCGCATCATGGTCGCGCCTACCACGACCATCGCGTCACTCGCGCGGTCGCGCCCTTGGAGATTTAACACGGTGCATTAGGCTATCTGATGTTGGCATGTCATACATAGTCATCACTTAGTCACTCATACTACAACAAGGTTGGCTATAAGGCTGGCTATAAGTGTATTTATTTATTTTACTCCTCTCTATCTCTTTCTTCATACTCCCTCCGTCCCATAATATAAGAGCATTTTTGACACTAGTGTAGTGCCAAAAATGTTCTTATATTATGGGTCACAGGGAGTACTAGTATTCATTGCATTTGCCAAGGAGTGACCTCTTCCAATGAAATGGTGTTTCTATGTTTGCTTCATTTAGTTAGCTATAGACTCAAAATTGTCTTTTCACCTAGGTACACGCGCTTAGCACCATTTCTTCCTTGGGTCACCAAACTTGCCACATCAGACTTTATGCCGATGTGGCAAGCTTAGCACCTGTAGGATCAAGTAAGTACTACAATAGTGGGCTATAAGCCCGCTTTACATGGCATTTTTGCATGTGTGGAGGAAAGAGGCAAGGAAAAAGTGGAGAAGTGGGCTCTCATGCAAGAGCCAGCCTCAACTACATGGTGGAGCATTGGGAGAGGCACCTGTATGGAGGTGGTCAGGAATCGGGAGACTCACTCCGGTCGTAGCGCCACAGTTAAAATGAAAATGACAAGTCAAATCACGGGGCCCCACCTGTCCAGCAGTAACTCGCTGTCAAATCACACAGCCCTACGTTTGCAGCAGCCTACTCCCTCGACTTCTCGCATCTCTGTCGAACCGACTAGGCGGAACTGCCCCGCCGACCGCGCAGGAAAAGCCCCGCCCTCGACTTTTAAATACAACTACATCCGCTTAAGAATCCAATGATATAGTAGTACTTTTGATGACATAGTAACTCATATTTAGTTAGTCAAATGGATGACCTAGAACTACGTGCACGCCCTATAAACCGAGACAAAATAAAAAACCTAGACGGAGAGGGTAGTTCAGCATGTATCTTTTTAAATCAATATAGTCGTGATTCACCAAGGAGCAAAACCAAGTGGTAGGTTGCTCCTGTCGTGTTGGCGTAGCAACTCAAGCAGGGTCAGCCCGCACACGAAATGGCGACACACTTAACTGGACCCGTTTGGCCGACATGTGGCTCATCCACCGTCTTGTTCCACGTGCGATGCACCAAATTACAGTTCGGAGCAGTGGTTGGAACTGGAGGCACCCCAGTCATAGCGCTGCAGTAGTAGAAAATGAGCGACGAGGGGTCAAATCACAAAGCCCCACCTTTCCCGCATTAAGCTGGACGGACGAAGCAACCATCATTTCACTCTAGGGCGCAAGAGCATAAAGAAAAAAGAAAACAATGATGCGTGCGGCAGCTACCTAGGGCACCCTAGGGTAGGGGTCTCCACTACATATCCTTTTTTTTGAAAGCGCCTCCACTACAAATCGGCTTCTCCCTCGTCCTCTTAAAGAAAACCGATGATGAGTGCGGCGGTAGGGTTTGTAGGAGTACTATGGCGTGCGGGGCCACGTCGTAGTAAACAGGTTCGAGTCGACGCATGTGTGGGCCGCTTGGTTTTACGGGAACGAGGCAACATTTTGGGTTCGGGGACTAGTGGAGATATAGTACGTACAAAAAATTGTGGATGTAGGTTCGACCGAAAGGCAATGATGCATTGAACGCATGAGATTTTGAAACCAAATTATGAATAAATACACACTATAGCATGTAAAGCTTTGAGTCATATATGCATGATGTAGATGTTCGTTTAGTTCTTATAGTTCATCTCATTCAAAATCAATTAGTTTTATAAAAATGTTAAGATTCATGGGGTTGTGCATTGTAAAGCATAAAGTAAAAAACAAATAATGGCGATTCATTTAGAAAAAAAAACAATTATGATACAGAAGATTCTAGAACAAAGGAGAAGTGCTTGTGTTTTGAGGTTTGTGCATTAAGCTTAAGTTCAACCATGGAGTCTTCTAAATTGTACATGTGGCAGATCTGGTGGAATGTTGATGATATCCAACGGCCAGTAGTGATCTGATTCGCCATCTCTGCACTATCGGATTAGCTTCATCCAACGACCATCTTTCAAAGTTATTGGCACACTATATAGTTCTTGTGCCATAGTTGCATGTTTTGGAAAAAAGCTACTAGTGGGTTGTACTATGTATTTAGGAATAGAAGATGTATACATGGAAGTTGTAGGGAAAGAGATGACATGGAGCATCTCAATTCCTATGAGATGGGATTGGAAAAGAGATTTCATTTGGTTCACATCATAGGAACTTTTCTATTGAATCTAGAGATGACATGTATCTCAATTCCTATGAGGAGGGATTAGAAAAGATATGTAATTTGGTTCAGATCATCGGAACTTTTCTATTGAATATACGCTAATGTTTATTTTCCTTTGAAATTAAGGGAGTATAGGAATCCATTCATTTGAACCAAGTGGCTCTAAAGCTATAGAAATGATATCATGTTTACTTACTTTGAAATGTGGAGTATATGAATCTATTCCTATGAACCAATTGGCTCTAAAGGAAAAAAATCCTATAAAAATCATATCATATAGAGTTCCTATGATATTCCTCGACACCAAAGGATGGTTGAAATTGATGCGGGTGATACGATGGTCTTATTTTTTAGACTCCTCCCCCATCTTTATAGTTACCTATCGATGATGAATGAAATGATATATACAGGGTATTCTACATGTGCAATTTGGTACACGAAAACTCGGTAAAAGTTTGCGAGGTTCGAATTTTCAATAAAGCTATATGCACTGCACTTCGGAACGGAGGGAGCATAGAAAGTTGCTAACACTCACGTGGAATATTTGTGTGTAGGAGGAGTGTCTGTTCTATTAAATGACATTGGAAAACTGACACTGTCGGATGCCGATCTAACGGTTCTTACGGCGTTTGTCAGGAAAAGGCTTGTGGCGAATGTTTGTCGGATAATGATTTACGGACACATGCATTGCATTGATACGTTCCCCCTCCCTCTCATACACACGCACCCTCACGAGTCACGACTCTCCCAAGTCCTCTCGCAGACTCGCACGTCGCACCCACCGTCTATCTGCAGGTAGACGTCACGCACATATGTGCTCTTCACACCCTACCCTCAGAACTTCTAAAAAACAAAAGACGCCGCACACATTTTATTTTAGCTCACACGTCATACACTTATACTATTACTCTTGCGGCGAGCGTTCTTTGGGCATAGTATATTGTACTCTCACGAAGAGAAGCGGTGCACACACGCACTAGTTCTCTCACACCCACTCACTTGTATACGTAGGGCGCATTTTTTGAAGCTGGTACAACAAAATCACTCCACTATATATATATATATATATATATATATATATATATATATATATATATATATATATATATATATATATATATATATATATATATATATATATAGGTGGGTCTATTCTAATAACACCCTTAAGACTCTTATTATGCACACCGAAACGTCTTATTCTGCTAACACTTTCGTGCTACTCGATTCACCTACCTGGACCGCACAGTAGCAACAGAAAACTGCATTAGGCCAACCCTCGCACCCCACTTTCTACCCCGCACTCACGCAGCAACCCACGCCTTGTTGCCCATCTTCCCCACCACGACCACGGGCGCCCCAGCAACCCCACCCCATCCCACTCCCGCGGCACGCCACCACTCCACCCCTCTGGCGCGCCACCACCCTACACCTCCGGCGCGCCACCACCTCCCAGCCCCGCGGCGCTCCACCACCCCACCCCTCCGGCGCGCCCCCAACTCCGGTACACCCCCGCGGCGATGGCGGGATCCGGCGGCCACTGGCCCCCGGCGAGGCCTCCACCACCGGATCCGGCGGCCACCGCCCCCCTACGACCACTACCGGAGCTCCTCCCCGCGATCCTCCTCCGCCTCCCTCTCCTGCACCTGCCCGGCCTCCCACCGCCGGCCTCACCTCCCCTCCAGTGGATGTGGACGTCGGCGACCATCGAATCTGGCCTGCACCGCGCCTGTAGCCACTGGATCAGTGGATCCCCCACGGGTGTGTTCCCCAGTCAGCCCCACCTCGCCGACCCTACTTCCTTCGTCGCTGGCGCCGGAGCCCTGGCCCTGCCCGAGCCCACTTCCTACCCCGTGGTTTGGATCCCGTGTTGCGGCCCCTACACCGACGCCATCTCCTCCAGCCAACTCCCCTCCCCTAGCGCTCACCTCCCACCTTGGGGGGTCACTGGATCGGGATCCAGGCCGGGGGCTTCCCCCAACTATGCAACGCCGCCAGATCAGCCTCCCCGCGCCCCCGAGATTCCAGATTGGGCCTCCCCCCAAGGAATTGTTGCGGGATCCACACCCCCCCACCGGTGAGCTGGCCCTCTGCCCACCTCCGCAGCTGGAGCAGCACGGCCGTGCTGGTGAAGTGCACCGCGACTCCGCGTGCAGTACAGTGGGTGTGTGCCCCCTCAATTTCTCCTCACTACAGTATGAAGTTTGTTTTTGGTTGATGTTGAATTCATCCGCGCTGCAGTATGCTTGTGGGTGTGAAGCAGTGCGCTCGGTTGCCGCTCCCCCGTGTAGCTCGCTTGCCGCCCCCGTGCAGCTCACCTACGGCGAGCAGTATGTTTGTGGGTGTGAAGCAGTGCGCTCGGTTGCCACTACCGGTGCAGCTCACCTCCGGCGAGCAGTATGCTTGTGGGTGTGAAGCAGTGCGCTCGTTTGCTCAAGGGGGAAAGTGCTAGAGGACAAAGAAGGAGCGTGTGGTTGAGAAAAAGTGCCCGAGTGGCATTTTATTTTGAGTTTAAAATTTATTGGGGGAAGTTGGTCTTGCAGTACACTATTTTGATTTTTTTGCCGTTGAAAAATCTTCAGTGCCCTGCAGTTTGCTATGCGATGGGTTTAGTTAACCCGTTTCTTTTATAGTTAGAAAATAAATTAAAGAAATCAGCTCCTTTTCCTGATGCAGGGTTACATTGTATCAGGCCCGGAGTCCTACAGGGTCCGACGGGGGTGCGAAGAGTGCAGTACTCTTGGGCTCCTAATGCGGTTCAGTCGCAGCGATGCTGCAGTGCGGCCGCTCTCTCTGCTGCCAGATCCAGGACCGTTGCTCGACGTGAGCACCTCGGGCGCATCACGAGCCGTTCATTTGGGCGCAACACTGCAGTCCGCATGGGTCGTCGCTGTGGTGCGGCTGGGTGTGCAGTCCACCGGTGAGGGTGCTTGCAGTGTCTTGAACAAATTTGTTAGCAGAGAGACACAAAAAATGTAGTCCAGTCCATTTGTGTAGCAGCCCATTACCACTCTGTATGAAGTGCAATTTGTTTCGTGTGTCTCAAAATTCAGTCGACTACATGATCACTTGCAGTGTGTTTGGTCCTAGGATGAGGTTTACTTTTAAAAGTGATGTTGTTCACTTGCGCTCAACATGAAAGTGCGTTGTTTTGTAAAACGAAACAACACGATAGCAATGAGGTTCACTTCGCCATATGTCGCGGTTCATTTGCCCCCGTCTCTGCGGTCCACTCCTGTTCATAAAAAAAAGTTGGAAAAAAGACAACAAAAACTCGTCTGAGAAAAATTTACGTCTGATAAAAGAAATCATGAAGTTCACTTGACTGTCTGTTGCAGTGCGGTTTTCAGTTTGAAGCAGTGCGTTCTTCTGTCCGACGACGATTTTGGTGTCACGAAAAACAAAGTCCGCTTTTGCTAATTTTAAAACTGCTCTTAAACCGTAAGGAATTAGAACGTGTGTTCTACATGAAAAAGTTGCGTCTCGTCGATATCTTTCCAACGGCATATCATTTGAATCATTTCGACAACCGGTTTGTAAAAATTTCAAAAAAAAACGGCCGCTGCCACTCGTCCTCCGCCGCACGATTTACAAAATTAACTTAAAACCGTAAGGAATCTCAAAACCATTCCTACATATGAAAGTTGTGCCTTATCCATATCTTTTCAACGATGTATCATACGCCTCGTTTCGACAAACGGTTCAAAAACTAGAGCGAAAACAGTACCGAAAATTTGAAAAAATTTGAAAAACAGAATTCTGTGATTTAGTAAATTTGAAACTGCTCTTAAACTGTAACGAATTAGAGAAAGATTTATATATGAAAAAGTTGCGCCTCAACGATATCTATCTAACGGCGTATCATGTGCTTCATTCTGACTAGCGGTTTAGAAAAAACCACGAAAAAACGCTCGCTGCCACACGTCATCCGCCGCACTATTTTCAAAACTGCTCTTAAACCGTGTGGAATCTCGAAAAGTGTTCAACATGTCGAAGTTGCGCCTAATCCATAGCTTTTCAACGGTATATTACATGCCTCATTCCGATAAACGGTTAAAAAATGACAACGAAAACAGTACCGAAAAAATAACGCGTGCAGTTTTTTCCGACGAGAAGTTCACTAGTCTCTATTGCAGTGCTCGTCGTCAAAATGATGCAGTGCGCTTCTGTTGAGCGTGCAGTGCCGAAGTGGTGTGCAGAATAGACCGCCTTAGCTCTTGCTTTACTAGGGTTCCTCTCGTTTACTCTATCATGCTCTGCAAATCTAAGCAAGACATAGGTGGCCACACTGTCTCGCAACTCACGGCTGGTCACAAATCCGGCCGGACAACCTCGACCGGGGCAGGGGTGTAGGTGCATCGTTCACGCTGTCGTCAGCGGCCGTTCCGTTCTCTCCGAGAGAGCGCCGGCTCGGGAGTGCCTCTGACCCCTTCTTCCTCCCCGCGGTATTGTGGCCAAGATGCAGCCTCCCGACGCCGTCTTTGCCACATGCCGACGACCCTTAGGTATATATTCCTTCGAAACCTGCCTTGCTCTACTGCCCCAGCTCCCTTCGTGTGGATCTCTTTCCAATTTCGTCCGCTGTTCCAAAGCCACCTAGACTTTTACTATTATTAGAGGTAAAGCTAGTTCATATAGTCGACTCCAAGAGTTGGTTCAAATAGGGAAGAAAGTGGGAAAGTTGTAGTATGAATCTAGGACTTGGTTCTAAGAGGAAACAGGGGAAAGTAGTAGATACTGGCTACCCAACCGGTCTCTTGGTTGAAAAGACGAAGAAAGCATGGTGGATGGCGAAGGGTGGGGGGAAGTGGACCTATCTCTTGGTTGAAAAAGGAAAGAAAGTGACGGGTGTTGGGGGAAACGCGAATGAGAATGAGCAGGTCTAGATTTCCTATGCTCACATAGGAAAATGTCGCCGACGAGGTAAAAATGGGACAAATGCAGACATGCTGCCTGAGTGTTTGCCGCTCTCGGCAGCCACATCTGCCTCACCACTTTATGCCCCTGTTGTCCCTACGCCCATATCGCTACCGTTAATGTAAAATCACATGAAGCATTAAGCAATGCCACCTAATGTCACTATAAGTAATGGTCTAGTGCCGTCGATAAATTGAAGCAATGCCACCACCATTTTATGAAGTGCTTCCGTCTTGCTTTATTTCCCGTGAATTGTGTTTTTGCAGTTACACTTAACTCTCACACCGCTAACATTGCTTCATCCCGGTGGAACTGCACAAATTTGATTGCACATTTACTGACAATGTGCTACTCTCATGAAAGTAATACTAATGCTATTGTTCTGCATGTTAATCTAGTGGCATTGTTGATGTGATGTGATGCTACTTACTTAAGGACTCATCATACTGTCAATCTAGTGCCAGTTATAACACAATAGATGCCGCTGTTAATCATACGCCGTATTTTGTATTTGCGCAAACAAGGATGTCTGTCTCCATATCGTTTCGGGATGTCTGTCTCCGTATCGTTTCTATCCGCGCAATCAAAAGCACACACCTCAGTTTTAGTACAACTGCACAAAATGAGATGGCTATCCCTCGTTGTCGTCGTCTAACCTCCAGTCTTCAAGGTATTCCTACATTGGTAGTAACTAAGGTAGAATGACCAACGCAATCTAAAAGAAGCTAATTAAATGCGTTTTACTTCCTGATTGCAGTGCAGGGACGAGCAAAAACAACTGCATCCTAGTCCGGAATGCACTTTCTACCAGTTCATCCACGGACCGAGGACTAGCTGGCATGGCTGCATGGCGGTTTTTTGGACAGGTGCGCGGACAAGAGGCATTTTGGTATGCTTATTTCTACAAATAGCGGTGCTTAAATTTAGTGGAATGCACAAGAATTTCACCTGGTCGATTACCTCGCATGGTTCAGTTCAGCATTCCAAATTGAGACCACAATTATAATTGGTTATTCTGGAATGAGAGAACCTAACCCTGGATGGTGGCAACAAGAAAAAACCAGAGTGAACTCCTAGAAATTTAAGCCTGTCGGGAGGCCCTTTGCTCAGACAAGCCTTGCTTGTTTTTTCCTGATTTGTAAACCTTCTCACAACTTTGTATTTTGCTGTGAACTAGTATATGTTTGTTATGTTCTATGAATCACTGAGATGTATAAAATAGCTTAACTTATGCTTTTCAAGTTTTTTATGAAGACGAGTTTAATGTGAGTGTTCCAAATGAGCGCTGGACTAGCGTGTGAACGTTTGGAATTTACATTGTGGCCTCAGTTAACTGCATGAACCACTGTAATAAGATACATAGTTGCTTATATGTCAGACAGCAGATTGTTGATTCTTAGTTGGTCGATAGCCTAGTGTTGAAGCGAGCTGAGCCAATGTGCTGTGTTTTGCACAATTGCTTACAAGTGGGGTAGCACCAATAGTGTTTACAAGTACTTATGTATACGTTGGCGCACAGTTCTCGAACGAGTGCTCTATTTCATCAAAACACACACTTCTTGTATGATAAACTGTAAAAACTTGTGTCTTACCATGCCATATTCATGAAAAAACTAGTGAGGACGCATCTGTTTCGGCAACAATTACGATGGTTCTCACATGATTCACGGGCACACAAAAGTAGCAGCAGTTCCCATAGAAGGGTTCAAACAGAGTACTAGCCCCAGAAGGGGTCGTTAACATGCAAGGTTCGGATAATTAGACACAATCCAAACTACTATTAAACACTAGCTGGGGCAACTATTTCATGCCTCGATCTAATTTGGGCTGGACACAAGACGAACCTTGCCATGAACATCATCGAGGACGTCCCACAACAGCTCAATCCTGTGAACCTTCATGAAGACAACCTTGTGGCCTTGCCACTGATAAACTTGTTTGTGGAGGCATGCCATGTCATCTTCCTGCGTAAGCTTGACAAGAACAGTATGCCTCACAAACGAAGGAGTAGCTTCGAACTTCTTGTGCTTCAGTACACCCTGGACAACACGCCTGACAATAATGAGGCTGGAATACAACTCTTCATTGGTATAACCGCAAATGGCTTCCAGGATCCAACGGCCTAAGAACTCTGTTTTCCCAGTGCGTATATTCAGGTCATCCGCCTCATAGCGAGTGACATGTACAACCACACAATCCTTGTCTGCATGAGGGTTCTAATTGAAACAGAAAAAAATTCTGAATTACTTTTCAGTATAAAAAACACAAGTTATTTAAACCACTATGTATAGCATGGCATCGAAGTTAATAAAAATTTGCATTATTAATCACCACATACTTAGATGAAAAACCACAATCAAGATCGGCAAAGAAGAAAATCACCTTGGGCAGCTCGGGGGGGGGGCACATCCTCGAAGGGGAAAACTGCTCCTACAGTGCCACATGGGCTGTAACCTCAAACGGCGCGTTGACCATCTCAGTAGTGGCCGTGAGCGTATCTGGGGTCGGCTCGGTGGCTACCTCCATGTTCTTCGAGCTCTCTGTCTCGTGGGGATCAGCCTCCCACGTCTACTCCAATATCGGCAGATCTTTGCCTGGTTCTCCGTGGTCCATCATGAAACTGAAGAATACAAGGAGACGCTGAAAGGAAAACACAATCGCAATGACAATGAAACAAAAAAAAGAGTGAGGATCGGTTACTGCTTTGCAAAAGTTCTTTTTTTTCTCTGAACGAAAATATACCAACATCACGGATGCGCTTAGCTTCCCTTCGTTTGGAGAGAAGAACAGTGGCAGATGCGAGTGTTGCCTTTCTTGAAGACAGTGAGGGAGAAGGGGATTCAGCGAAGAGTGAAATGATGGTTGCTTCATCCGTCAAACTTAGACTGGGGTGGGGGTGGGGTTTTGTGGTACGACGGCTCGTTACAGCCGCACTACGACCGGGGTGACTCTCCTCCTGCATACTGCCTTCTAATTTGGTGGATGGCATTTGGGCCCGTACGCTGCATGGCCCGCATGTCGGTGAACAAAAGTATAACGGCATTCAGTAGAGGGAGACGTTTCAATGACCTAGGAGGAGCCAGAAGTGGCAGAGCGTCTCCACTTTACTAGTAGTAATTGGTTTTCTGGGTAGCTATTGGGGATATAACTACTGAGCGTAAACCACCCAGGAGGGGCCGGTTCACCCTCAACTATATTGAAGCCCACGAAGACTCAGAAGATGGCGCTTTACTATGAAGCTTAGATGCCCGTAGCCCAAAGGTGGATTAGGGCCCATAGTGGTAAACCGCCATAGTCATGTAACTTGTATTGTAAGATAAGGAAAGGAGAGACCGAGCCAGACACTTGTATGAGTCGGCCTCGGGACTCTGTAAACCGGCCTGGCGTCAACCCGTGTATATAAGGGGACGACCCGGCGGCGGTTCAGGGACAAGAAACAACAACTCGATAGCCATGCATAGCTTGTTTAGCTCCCTGGTTAACGAGACCCCAATAATCCCATCACAACTAGACGTAGGCCTTTACCTTCATCGAAGGGGCCGAACTAGTATAAAAACCCTCGTGTCCTTTGTCCGGTTTAACCCCTTTAAGCTAACCCGTCGTGAGGGCTCCATGACTAAGTCCTTCTATGAGGACATCTGACGTGATATTTCCACGACAGTTGGCGCCCGCCGTGGGGCTATCGCATGATGGTTTCGAGTTCTTGAAGGGAAGCTTTGAAGGACTCAAGGGATACGCAGTAGGCCGGATGACCAAGAGTCGTCGCGGCAAGCTCTACATCGACGACGCAGGCTGGGGCCCCGAGGCTGGCTCAATCGAGTACGGGTACCGGCCCCCCTTCGGCAGAATTCACGTCTTCATCGGCAAGATCGGCGAACCGGGCCCTGAGCCGGACATCTGCACTGAAATCGTCGAAACGGCTCAGCGTGCAAGTCCTGCCCAGATTCAGCCTGCCATGAAGCATGCGTTCGTGGGATGTGTCCACGGGATCGGATCTGAACCAGTATCTGAGGGAGAGACAGTTTATTATTCCGATGGTGAATCATCCGCTGGTGAAACCGAATCCTTATACCAAGTTCGGGATGGCGTGTTTGAAGGGTATTCCGATGGCACCAGTATTTCGGAATTTCTTGAACCGCCAAACCACGTCGGGATCTTCATGGCCGGAACACAGCCAACCTTGCAAAAATCTATTGCGGCAGCGTCCGGACCGGTGGCAGGGGTAGGAGGCTCCGCGCGCCGGCCGGCTCAAGTTCTCTCCGGTTTGATGGATGCGTGGGCGACCTTTTTGACCACGGCAGTTACACTGGCGACGCAGGATCAGCACAATGCGGACATTGCAAGGCTGAAGGATCAGATAACACAAGCTAAAGAAGATTTAGCATCTGAAGAGATCCGGATGACGGAGGAGCAGGCCGCTATAGATGCCCAGGCGCAGAGGATTCAAGCCGAGAATTATCAACTTTTGATGGATCAGAACGCTTCAAATGAAGTATTCAAGAGGAGACATCGATCTCACTTGCCGGCGGATTACGATGCGATGAACCTCTTTGGTATGCCAAGAGCAGGGACTAGCAATCCGGCCGCAGTGAACCAGACTATTGCGCCAAGGACCGGAGCGCCGGATCAACCTCAGGTGATGGGTCCACCTCGGCAAACGGATAACCCACCACAGTATACTACACCCCCGCCGGGTCACTTCTCTACCCCTTTGGACAATATGATATCAGCAGCATCCCGGCTGGCTGCTATTCTGATAGAGGGTGAATCGCCAGCAGCGCTTGAGACATGGCGGGCCAGGGATCTTCTTCAAATGGCTATGACGCAGCAGCAGGCTTGCTCGTATAGCCGAGAGAGGATTCACTCGACCCCACGTCCGAGCAAAAGCTATAGCAGGCTTATAGATGAATCGGAAGTGTCCAGTAGTGCGCGGCGCTGCATTGTCCCTCAAGGGCCTAATCCGGCGCGTGGTTATGTGAACGCTCAGGACGTAGTGGATAATGGCAGAGCATGAAGGGAGGCCGCTTTGGCAGCACATCATACGGGTCGATATCAACCCGCCCCGGTTCAGCCAGCAACATCAGTGGACCGAGGCACCGGGCTTGCTTTCAGTTCTTGGGGAGTGTTGTGTCTCATTCCGGCTCTCCGTAATGTGCGACTGCCTAAGGACTTCAAGGGCCCACGTAAGGTACCAAATTATACCGCTGATCAACCACCCGAGGCGTGGGTGGAAAGTTATGAGATGGCAATGGAGATGCTGGACGTGGATGAAGCGGGTTGTGCAAAGTACTTCACGATGATGTTGGAGGGAACAGCCCGTACATGGTTGAAAAACTTACCAGCTAACTCCGTTGAGTCATGGGACCAGTTGAAGGCCCGGTTTATAGCCAATTTCAAGGACACATGTAAACAGCCAATGTCCATTGTGGATCTCGACGCATGTGTTCAAGGGGAGAACGAGTCAACAACTCATTGGGTGCGCCGGGTTTCAGAAGTTTTGCATTCTTCAGACCGGATTAACGCTGGCCAAGCAATCATCACGCTGGAACGTAATTGCCGATTTAAGTCACTGAAGATGAAGTTGGGACGGCTCAAGCGCCACTGCAATGACATGGGAACCCTTATGGCCGCCTTGGTCAAGTATGCCGATTCTGATAATACCAAGGATCCCGATTCTGATGAGGAGAAACCAGAGAAGGGAAAGAAGAACGGCGGTGCAAAGGGACAGCAACACAACCAAGGAGGCCATGGGAATAATGGCAATGATAAAGCGGACTCAGATTTTGTGGCTAACGCTAATGTGCAACGTCGTAAGGGTAAACCGCCCTAGCATGGCGGCGGAATGAATCTGGAGCGCTTGTTAAATCAGCCCTGCCCAAAGCATGGGACCAAGGAGGTTCCTGCAACACATCTCTGGAAGGATTGTCACATTATGTAGGAGTTCAAAAACTCTGATCTTTTCCGGTATGATCAGGGTCCATCGGGCGGTTCAGGTCCAGGTTTTCATGGTTGCGGCGGTTCAAACTCTGGATTTCAGAATAATCAGGGCAACCAGAACAACCAAGGTGGTAATAGCCAGCAGAATAATCAAGGAAATCAGCCGTAGTCGGGTTACCAGAGTCACCCAAAGCAGTTGAATGGCGGGCAGTATCATGTGTTCACCACTAGTTTGTGCAAGCGTGATCACAAGCTTCACAAGAAGGCTGTTAATGCTATTGAACCGGCAGTACCACGTTACCTGCGGTGGTCCGAACAACCTATTGTGTGGAGCAGAGAGGATCATCCACCCCGGGTTGACAATCCGGGTCACCTGGCTTTGGAAGTGGCACCTCAGGTGGGAGGTTATAAGTTTACCAAGGTACTCATGGATGGAGGGAGCAGTATCAACATTCTGTATTATGAGACCTTCTGTCGCATGGGGTTGACAGACAAGAGTCTTAAACCGTCCAACACTGTTTTCCATGGTGTGGTACTAGGTAAATCGGCATACCTGTTGGTAAGATTGCTTTGGTGGTTGTGTTTGGTGATGAAGATGACTCCCGGTCTAAGACATTGACCTTTGAAGTGGTGAGGATCCAGAGCTCGTACCACGCACTGTTTGGGCGACCGGCTTATGCAAGGTTCAGGGCAAGGCCTTGTTATATTTACTTGCAGCTCAAGATGCTGGGTCACAAAGGAACCATTACGGTTCATGGAAGTCGGAAAATCACTTTGGATTGCGAGGAAGGTGATGCGGCCTATGGTGAGTCGGTTTGTGCTATAGAGGAGTTGAAGTTCTATAAAGATAACGTTGATCCGACAGATATGACCCCTCTGAAAAAACCCACAACTGAGCATGACCCGAACCTGACATTCAAACCGGCTGATGAGACTAAACTCGTTGACTTTGTTCCTGGTGATTCATCCCAACAGTTTAGCATCAGCACAAATCTGGATCCGAAATAGGAAAGCGCGCCCATCGAGTTTATCTGTGAGAACCGGGACAATTTTGCGTGGAAGCCTTCTGACATGCCAGGTGTACCGAGGGAACTCGCTGAGCACACTCTCAATATTGATCCCAAGTTTAAACCGGTCAAGCAATTACTTCGTCGCTTTAACAAGGAGAGACACAAGGCAATTGGTGAAGAGGTAGCCCGGCTGTTGGCTGCTGGGTTTATCATTGAAGTGTTTCACGCTGAGTGGTTGGCGAATCCGGTGCTTGTTCTTAAGAAAAACGGCACTTGGCGCATGTGTGTGGATTACACAGATTTGAACAAGGCTTGTCCGGCCGATCCTTTTGCTCTCCCGCGTATTGATCAGATCTTTGATGCGACGGCGGGTTGTGAGCGTTTGAGTTTTTTGGATGCTTATTCAGGCTATCATCAGATCAAAATGGCAGTTAAGGACCAGGAGAAGACCGCCTTCATCACTCCCTTTGGAGCCTTCTGCTATGTTTCTATGCCCTTCGGGCTCAAGAGTGCCCAGGCAACTTATCAGCGTTGTGTGTAGAATTGTCTTCACACTCAGATTGGGTGCAATGTTCATGCCTATGTTGATGACATTGTGGTAAAGGCCAGGAAGAAGGAGACATTGATAAATGATCTCAAGGAGACCTTTGACAATCTACGTGTTTACAAGATGATGCTCAATCCGGACAAGTGTGTTTTAGGTGTTCCGGCATGCAAGCTTCTAGGTTTTCTGGTGTCCAACAGAGGCATTGAGGCTAATCCGGACAAGATCAAAGCGATTACATCCTTGGCTAAACCGGCGTGCATCAATGATATTCAACGTCTAGCAGGTCGAATTGCAACCCTAAGCCGGTTTATCAGCCGTTTGGGATAGAAGGTGATCCCTCTATATCAGATGTTGAAGAAAACAGACACCTTTGTCCGGAGTGATGCGGCTAATGCGGCGTTTGAAGACTTGAAGCGGCAGTTGGCCGAACCGCCGGTGCTTGCTGCTCTGGTTGACAAGGAGCCCTTTTTGTTGTACGTGGCTACTAATGCCCGTGCTGTCAGTGTGGCAATTGTGGTGGAGCGCAAGGAGGCTGGTAAGGAGTATCCGGTTCAACGGCCGGTTTACTATATCAATGAGGTGCTTTTCGAGTCAAAGCAGCGATATCCGCGTTGGAAGAAGCTGGTATATGGAGTTTTTATGGCAAGTCGAAAGCTCAAACAATACTTTCAAGGCCATCCCATTACAGTTGTCAGTTCAGCTCCTTTGGGTGATATAATTCAGAACAGGGAGGCAACTGGCCGGGTTGCAAAGTGGGCGATTGAGCTTGGTCCACATGGTTTGAAGTATGTGCCTCGAACAACCATCAAGTCTCACGCACTTGTTGACTTTATCAATGACTGGACCGAGTTACAAGCACCAAAGGACAAACCGGATAATACATACTGGACTATTCACTTTGATGGATCCAGGCAATTAGAGGGCTCGGGGGCTGGAGTTGTCCTTACTTCCCCTCGAGGTGATAAAATTCGTTATGTCCTTCGTTTAATGTTCCCCTGTACTAACAATGCAGCTGAGTACGAGGCTTTGCTCCACGGGCTCCGTATGGCCAAGGAGATGAATTTAAGCCGGGTACGATGCTTTGGCGACTCTAATCTGGTGGCTCAGCATGTTTCTGGCACTTGGGATTCTAAGGATCCACTCATGGCGGCTTACAGACGCGAGGTGCATATCGCGGCGTGTCACTTCAAAGGGTATCAGGTTGAGCATATCGATCGATGCAAAAACGAAGCAGCAGACGCTTTAAGCCGGCTTGGATCTCAGCGTAAACCTGTACCTCCCAATACCTTTTTAGATATCCTGCATAACATGTCTGTTAAGTTGCCTACAGAGGAAGATTTGGCTGTTCCTGACCCGGAGGCTCAATTGGTGGCCGCTTTACATGTTGTGCCGGATTGGATGGTTCCATATCTGGCGTATATGAACCGGGGCGAGTTACCAGATGATGAAGTCCTGGCCCGACAGATAGTCCGGCGATCCAAGTCCATGGTTATTCACAATGGCGAGTTACACCGCTGCAGCGTTTCAGGCGTGTTTCAGCATTGTGTTTCTCCGGAAGAAGGCCAAGAGATCCTTCGGGAAATTCATGAGGGGGATTGTGGTTATCATGCCGGTTCAAAGTCCCTGGTTGCTAAAGCTTTTCATCATGGGTTCTACTGGTTGACCGCTCATGCTGATGCGGAGGATTTGGTAAAGCGGTGTGATGCTTGTCAAAAGTTTTCACGCAGAGCTCATGTTCCGGCTCAAGAATTCATGATGATTCCCATCACTTGGCCGTTTTCCACTTGGGGGCTTGATATGTTGGACCCTTTAAGCGCTCCAGGGACAAGAAGACCCACCTGCTTGTGGCGGTTGACAAGTTCACCAAATGGGTTGAAGCGGAGCCTGTCAGCAAGTGTGATGCGGCTACGGTGGCTCAATTTCTCAAAAAGATTATTTTCCGCTTTGGCTTTCCACACAGCATTATCACGGATAATGGCACAAACCTTTCTAAAGGTGAGATGGAGGATTTCTGTCAGAGAGAGCACATGCGGCTTGACTTAGCATCCGTGGCGCACCCCCAGACCAATGGTCAAGCGGAGAGATCTAATCAAGAAATCTTGAAGGGTATCAAACCCCGGCTTATGGTTCCTTTAAAGCGGACGCCGGGTTGTTGGGTGGAAGAATTGCCTTCTGTGTTATGGAGCATCAACACCACCCCCAACAGACGGGTTACACACCTTTCTTCATGGTGTACGGGGCAGAGGCGGTCCTCCCAAGTGATATTCGTCATGATTCGCCCCGGGTTGCCAATTATGTTGAAGCGGACAATGAGCAAGCACGCCAAGAGGCGTTGGACCTGTTAGATGAAAAAGGGATATGGCTTTGGCTCGTTCGGCGGTTTATTAGCAAGACCTGCGGCATTATCACAGTTGCCGGGTTAAGACGAGAACCTTTCAAGAAGGCGACTTGGTGCTCCGGCTCATCTAGGATCAGACCGATGTGCACAAGTTATCCCCACCTTGGGAAGGACCCTTTGTGGTCAGCAAGAATCTGCACAACGGATGATACTACCTCATTGACGTTCGAGGCAACTCACGTAGCTCTGAGGAGGAGACCCGACGGCCGTGGAACATAGCTCTCCTACGACCTTACTACACTTGAGCCATAGGCTTCTCTTATGTACATATTTCGACAATGTATATATTATGATAAATAAAATAAACCAGCATCCTTGCTATAAGCAGGGCCTCTGCTGTTTTTTCTCAAATATCCTTTGAGTTACATGGGGGCTTCAGTTGACAAAGCGGAGTACTACTTGTTAAACCGGCTATCATGCCACAATACAGCTTGGGAGCTTCACACCCAAGGGGCTAAAGAGAGTCTGAATGCTATGCACAGCTCAAACATAGGCACCCAATGAGCACAGCTCATCAAGTTACTTGGGGGCTCTTTGTGTAAAGTAACAAAGAGTTTGAATGGACCCTTGTAGCTGGGTATCGACCCACGGCTTGGAAGCCTGGTATATTTACCTAAAACCCTGGGTTAACCTGCCTTCATCAAGTAAGCCACTCCTATCCCGGAAATCCTGGCATGACCCGCCGAACGTTTGACAGTTACTCTCAATGAGACCCTAAACTTGTCAAAGTTAAAACGGTGATTGGTTAGTTGGAGGCCCATCTTAAAAGGCTTTGTCAAATGGTTTAACTCAGCGGCCTGACAGCCCACGAAAAGCCTCGAATTTGGGCCTGGTAGCCCTCGAAAAGCCTCGACTACACGGTTTCATTTGCCTTTGTCAATATTTATTTTGTTGTGACCAATTCTATGTTGAAACGGTATCTTTGATCCGGTATGGCTTTTCAGTCATCATATTAACCCGGTGTTTGTTAACCCGGCTTGGTTTTCAACTACAAGTTGACAGACCTTATCATCAAACCGGAGTTTATTAACCCGGCCTGGCTTTGACTACTTGTCGCCAGTTTTGATCATCTGGTGTTTATCGTAACCCGACATGACTTATTATATGCCATCAGTATATGGTGGAGTTATACAAATTCAAGATTTTGGGTCTTCACCCTTATTACAATCAAAGTTGGTAAACCAACTAAGTGATATCACATCACAGGTATAAGTTATTTCATATTTCTTAAGGTTTGATTATCAATCAGGCTTTATCTTGGGCATTATGACCCGTCCAGCGGTAAACTGCCAGGACAAACTTTGTATATGCAGGCTTCAAGATCGCATTATCAGAGCATAATAAAACATTGCATTTATCCTGGCAGTTCAACAAAAGTCGTGCATCAGCACAACAAATCAAAGAGTTTTAACTAGCCTATTACAAGGTGCTTTGAGGCCCAAAATGCTGATTCTTCTTGCACAACAAAGTTTGTCAAAGAAATAGAAAAGCCGGATTCAGACTCATTGCCAGGACGACGTGAAGTGGAAGGATCTTCAGGTGCCGGTTCAACCTCCTCCTCTCCACCCAGAGGCTGGAATTCAAGGGTGGTCCAGTCAATCCGGGTTAGAGCCTGAAAGACAGCTTCTTCACTTATCAGATCGGACGGGTCAACATCAGGGGCGTAAGTGTGCTTACGAATTGGCGGGATAAGGTTTTGCGCTTCTGTCACAGTTGTATCAACCCGCTGATTCCTCTCATCATAAAAAGACCGATGAACCGTCAGGTTAGCCTCTGCAGCAAGTTGACTTGATAGCGGACGCATCTCCATTGTCAGAGCTTTGAGGGCTTCATTGGCAAGTGCCGATCCGTCTGCCTGTTCATATGGAAATCCTTTGGCGATGTCAACCGGATCCAAGTCAGATATCCATGCTTTGGCCCGAGTCAGTGCCAGTAAAGTGCCAGCCCTGGCAGCAGATCGCTTCACCTCCTCTATCTGAGCCGGTGTCATGGATAATCTTGCTAATGTGTCCTTGATCAGTGTTGGTGCCGGTATGTTGTATGAAGCTGCCGAGATGACTCGCTGAGCACCAGTATACAGTTGTTCAATCAATGTATAGGCCGCTTTTAGCTTCATCCGCATGTTGGTTCCAAGATGAGCAATGCGATTGCCCGCGGCGGTTTAAGAAATTCAAGTTAAATCGGCAGAGTCGATAGCACTACAGAGCAGGTGTTCTAAGGTACTTACCAAACACGGCAGCCGTCATGGAATTCACTTGATGCTTCAGACCTGTTAGTTCTTCTTCCACCGGTTTAAGGACTGCTTCAGCCTCTTCTGCCCGCTTCAATAAAGCAGCCTTTTCAGTCTCCCAGTTGGTGCGTTCAGTCTTGAAGCCCTCTTTAAGTTGCTCCATGGCCGACAAGGCACCCTTGAGCTCTTCTTTGGCTTTAGAGGTCTCCTCTTGCTGTAACTTAAGGATTTCTTGAAGATCGGCAGTTTGGGACTCTTTGGTCTTCATGTCAGCCTGCAAAGTCAGATGATACAACAGTTATAAATCTGTTAAAGTCCCAAGCACATAACAAGTTATACACTTGGCACTTGGGGGCTAATGTTGATTGCTTTTTAAAAGTGGGTATTTTTTCAAGTCCCAAGGCTCAATCCAGGTATTAAGCTTGGCACTTTGGGGCTAATGCACATTTGATCAGTCATAAGGAAAGGAAATTAAACAAGGACAGACAGTCCCGGTTTGTCTTCAAGAAGACAAACCAGCCCTTGGGGGCTACTACGTTGAAGTGTTCTTTATATCAAAGTCCCGGTTTATCTTCAGGAGATAAACCGGCCCTTGGGGGCTACAATGGAAGAGATATACAGAATAGAGGACAATTCAAAGTGTTCTCGAAAAGTACCTCATAACGCTCCTTCATCAGGTTCACCAAACCGGCTTCAAGGTCACGGCTGGTATAGAGACGGTTTAAAAAGCCGGAATGAAGTTCCTCGGCGCTAAGGTTGAAGAAGTTGGATAAATCCGTCTTCCCTTTTCCCTTGCCCATAGCAACGAATTCCTCCTTGGCAGTGTGTTTGGCCAAGATAGCCGGATTACCAGGACTGGTGTGAGCAGTGCCAGTAATAACAACATCCTCATCATCACCTTTTGGTGGACTTGGCGGATTGACGGTACCTCTGGCTGGACTTGGCGGATTAACAGCCGGGCTTGGCGGATCAGCAGCCGAGCTTCGAGGAGTAGCATGAGGGCTCGACGGATCAACATGAGTGGCTGGGTCAGCTTCCGGCGGATCAGCTTCAGTGTTCTCGCCTTGTGGGATGGAATCATCCATAACATCGGTATTTCTACCGGTATCTTCAGAAGCCCTCTCCGGTTCAACTTTACCAATAGGCGGATTGGTTTTAGCCTTCTTGCTCAGGCGGGCTTTGGCACTGTGACATCATCACAAAGATTAGCATGGTAAACCTATTTATAAAGGAAAGATGTGAAAAACAATGTACTTACCCAGGGACGGTTTTAAGGGGAGGCAGGTGAGTGGTGGATGAACCACCAGAAGAATTGGAAGACGGCTGATAATTTTGGTCAGACGGATTAAGTGGGTATCTGAAGAAACCCTTCAAAGGATAAAATTTTTCGGGAGAACAAGTAACCTTTGGACGAGTTTCCGGTTTGGCATATCCGGTAAACCGGAAGAGGTGATTTGCTGGCCACTGTGCCGGGTTGTGCGACGCTCTTCAGCTTGTTGTGTCTTCAAAGAAAATTTTGGATCCAAATAAGCAAGAGGGTGAGAGTATTTTACTTTCCGAACTGCACGGCGAAATCTTTGAATCGGAGGAAAGAGAGATTACCTCAACATGGTCTGCATGACTGGCTGCCGCATCATCCTGGGAATAGTCATTGTCAATAAGGTGTATGAAAAAGGAACCAAGTGAATCAAGTTCTACCTATGGATCAGATTCTTCCATATCTTCCGGCGGATCAGAAGACTCGGTGGTTTTCTTCTTGCCAGCTTTCTTGGTGATCTTGCTCTTTGCACGAGGGGCCCTAGCCGGTTTAGTCCGTTTCCAGAAGGAGTTGTTGGCTTGCAAATTAAAAAAAAAGGAGCATTTGCACATTGTTAAAGCGGAGGCGAATCAATGAGCATTAAGTTCAACTTTACCGCTGGCGGTTTGTTGGTGGCGCAAAAAGGTGGCAACCCGATTTGGCTGCATGCGGCAATTGGTTCATCAAGCATCTTCTTCACAGATTCAGTAACTTCAATGTCTGTCATTATTATTTCAAGATATCGTTGAGGATCCTTGACGTTGCCCGTATATTCGTGCATTAATCCGGGGCGGCGACTTAAAGGCAAAATACCCCAGGAGACCCAGCAGCGGACGAGATCGATACCAGTTAAACCGTTGGCAATGAGAGCCCGGAGCTTGGCGAGTTGAGGCGCAAAAGTCTTCCGTTCTTGGGCAGTTAAGCGTAGAGGTAACGGGTGGCCGTTGCTAAGCCGTTCAGGGCGGTAACCCGGCAAGGTATTTTCTCCAGCAGGGGCAGTATTCTGGCAATAAAACCAAGTTTGTTCCAATCTTTGGGATGGCTGTGATGCTTTGCATGAGGGAAGTAAACTTCTTGTCTCTTTTGGATTGATACCCAACCAAGTTCCGTGTTGGGACCATCAGAGAACTCCGTGTGGCGGTTTAAATGGAAAAAATCCCGGAACAGCTCCACAGATGGTTCTTCTTGAAGATAAACTTCACAGAATACTTGAAAGTTGCATATATTGGACACAGAATTCGGTCCAATGTCTTGTGGATGGAGTTGAAAGCTCGCAAGAACATCCCGGAAGAATTTTGATCCGGGCGGGCTGAATCCCCGGTCTAAGTGTTGCATAAATACAATCACTTCTCCATCTTGAGGTTCAGGAGGGCACTCAGAACCCGAAACTCGCCAATGTAGGACCCTTTTTTAGGCTAAAGCGCTGGTGGTGACATATCCGTTGATTTGTGTCTCCGTGATCCGGGACGGAACCCAGTTGCAAGCAGAGAATTGTGCTAATGCTCCTTTGTGTCTTCAAAAATGGACTATCAAAATAGATCTAACCGCAGATCAAAGCTATCAGGCGCATATATAAGCTCAGTAAAAAGACTAAAAGAAGGGCGCAGAAGAACTAATGAACGGCGACGAACATGGATGAACTCAAAGCCCTACTGGAGATCTAGGGTTACAAGAAAGTGAACTTACCAGGGCCACTCAGCGGCGGAGGAGCGCGGCAGGGTTTCTGGTATGAATAGGGTGATGCAGCGGCCTCGGTCGGTGCAGATTCGAAGGTCGACGGCGGCGGCGGCGCTGGGGTCCTTCGGGTCGCGAGGAGGAAGACGAGAAGAAAGGGGAGAAAATGGAAGGGCCCGTCGGGCTTATTTATAACAGGGCAGAGGATAAGCGACAGGCGCGGGAATCAAGAAGTCCAAAGCGGCAAGAGGTGCAGTTGTCGCCTCGATTTCCGGCGGCGGTTTAACAGAGTTTATAAAGGAAAGACATCATGGCGGTTTACGAGAAATGAAGGAAGATGTTCACAGGATTTTTCTAAGTACTGAAGATTGACATGAACAGGTTCAAATCAATCTGGGGCCTAATGTTGGGGATATAACTGCTGAGTGTAAACTGCCCAGGAGGGGCCGGTTCACCCTCAACTATATTGAATCCCATGAAGACTCAGAAGATGGCGCTTTACTATGAAGCTTAGAGGACCGGAGCCCAAAGGCGGATTAGGGCCCATAGTGGTAAACCACCATAGTCATGTAACTTGTATTGTAAGATAAGGAAAGGAGAGACCGAGCCGGACACTTGTATGAGTCGGCCTCGGGACTCTGTAAACCGGCCGGGCGTTAACCCGTGTATATAAGGGGACGACCCGGCGGCGGTTTAGGGACAAGAAACAACAACTCGATGGCCAGGCATAGCTTGTTTAGCTCCCTGGTTAACGAGACCCCAATAATCCCATCACAACTAGACGTAGGCCTTTACGTTCATTGAAGGGGCCGAACTAGTATAAAAACCCTCGTGTCCTTTGTCCGGTTTAACCCCTTTAAGCTAACCCGCCGCGATGGCTCCACGGCTAAGTCCTTCTATGAGGACATCTGACGTGATATTTTCACGACAATAGCTGTAGAGTGTCTCCACTGTACTAGTAGTAATTGTTTCTCTGGGCCCAAGACAAAACAGCCCATCCACACTAGTAAATAGTAAAATAAATTCAAAAGCCCTATATTTACTGAATGAGAGGCGCAACCCACACATAGCACACCGCCCCCCGAAAAACATGGGTGCTCTACTTCCTCCTAGCTCCCACCCACCTCATGTCAGCTCGCTCCACTCGTACCCCCAAATTCCTCACCTCACTCCTACAGAAAACCCCAGCCCCCTTCTTCCTCACTACTACAGAAAAAACCTCAGCTCCCCTTCTTCTTCACTCGCACTACAACTAGGCTCGTCATTCGTTACTCTGCTCAAATCCGTGAGTGCGACGCGACGACCTCGAGGAAAATGGAGTCGGCTGACCCCAGCGCCAATAAGTTGAGGCTCCCGCTAGCGGCGACGCCTGTTGTAGATCCTGCACCCGGCAGCACGGGGAGAAGCGGCGACTCCGCCCCCACCGGATCCCAGGAACCCGTAGAATCTCGGGTGCACCGCATCAACGATCTCCCGGACGCCGTCCTTGGGGAGATCATCTTGCTTCTCCCCACCAAGGATTTCTGCCGCACCCAAGTCCTCTCAATTTGGTGGCGCCCTCTATGGCGCGCCGTGCTCCTTAATCTTGACTGTCGTCAGCTATCTCTCTTCAATGATTTTGAAATCCCCAGAGCCATCACCTCTTCCCACCAGGGCTCCGTTTTAAGCCTTTGCATCCCGTTATGCTACCTGAGCAAGCATACCATGCCCTGCACGGTGGACGCCTAGCTGAAATCCCCTGAGTTCACAGAACTGCAGATGCTTGAGTTCTACTATTCCCCTGGAAATCACATACCACATACCGAACGCCATGAACTTGTGCCCTCAGCACCGATGTCCATCTCGTGGTTTTCCTCCTCTCTCCACACCGCCACCTTTGCACTGTGCTACCTACCTGACAATCTGGTACTAAACCTCCAACTCCCATTTCTCAAGAAACTTTCACTTGTGCGGGTTCGTATATCGGAGGCCTCATTGCACGGCATCATCCACTCCAGTTGCCCTACTCTGAAGTGCTTGGTGCTTGTTTTCACAGTTAGAATTGGTTGTCTCCAAATAAAGTCGCCTAACCTTGTAAGAATTGGAATTTCTTTTGACGGAAGGCAGCTCATCATCCAAGATGCCCCTTCACTTCAAAGGTTGATCCTTGATTCTAGTTATTCACCGTTGCAAATAACCGTCCTCTCTGCACCTAAACTGGAGACCTTGGGTTTAATACATGATCTCTGTGCTCATTTCAATATGGTGTTTGGCTCCACAGTTCTTCAGGTACTTTATATTATCATCTACACTTATAACCATAAGATGCATTTTAAATTTCTGCCCATAAGTTATATATCATCTTGGAGTACACATTTTGTACTAATATTATGTTCTATGCTCAACGAAGAGTTTCTCCATGGATGGCTTATCAATGGTGCTGGATTCTGTCAAGATCTTATATATCCAAATGATTAGTTTTGATCTGAACAAGACTATTCTCTTGCTGCAATGCTTTCCATGTCTGGAGAAGTTGTATATGAAGGTGATAATTTCATGCACATTGGAAGCCCGCATATAGTGTACTAGAATTAACCGTTCAGCTGTTGCTCTTTCGACACTCTTTTTTTTAGACCTTAACTGTTTTCAATCTCCATGTCTATTTAGGCAACAGGACGGGGTAAGAAAATTACAACCAATCGGTGGATACGTAAGCATCGGGATTTTTTCACTTCTCATGAGATTTGATTGAAGACTATAACGCTAGAACGATATGTAGCCAACCATGCAAACAATAGATTTGTCACATTCTTCCTGCCGAATGCGAGGTTACTATTGTCCATCAGGCTTAAGTTTATCAGCAGCATGGTTTTGACAGATGGGTATGTCGAAGAGCAAAAAAAGGAGTTTCAGGTGGGAAAAAGAGCATCTGAACGTGCCGGGCTTCTATTTACAACATATTGTGGTTATAATCCATTAAATTTTACGACCCAGGATGCTCATTCTATGGTCCTGACCGATCCCTTTGACTGTGACTACCGAAAACAGTGCTGGAGTTAGATGTTGTTGCCCTTTTCAACCTGGGTTTTTTCTGTAAACCTGATGAACAATTAACCCTCGTGCTTTTGTACAGTTTGTAAGATGGAGTTAGATGTTCTTGCCCTTTTCAACTCGGCTGTGACTGTCATATTTCCTTTGAAACAAGGCAAGGCTTGCCATTCGTTTAATTTAGAGTGAAGTATTGTAACAAATCCCAACCAAGGGACATAACATCAGTCTCGCCGGCTGCTTGAGCTCACTATGAATTACAGAAGCCAAGTGATTAGCCCCCACCAACAACCACAAACTTATTTCGAACTAGCACATCAAATGGGCTGTAAATTTTCATAGGAAAGGCTGCATGACCGTGACAGATTTGGATTCTGACATTTGGGACCCGCGAGGAAATAGCCTAGCCAGTCAACAAACGATTCTGCCTACCAGCCGTTGGATTGACATCCAACAGCTGTCGTGTATCTTCTATCTCTTGTCTTCTTCCTCCAGCCGCCCAAACCGAACCACCCCGTCGGCTCCGCCAGCTCCCGCATCCCATGGCTGGCTGCGCCTCCGCCGCCCTACCGTACGTACCCTCCAACGTTGGCTAGTCCCTCCCTCTATTCCCCCACACGTCCTGTTATTCTCCGGCGACGTCAGCCCCAACATGCACCTGCACCCGAACCAGTCAACCCTCGTACTCCCCTCCGCCTTTGACTGGACCGACACATCTTCCACGGCTCCTGTTCGTTCCGTCTGAGGCCTCGCCGTCGTCCTCTGCCTTATGGCCTTGGTTCGCTCGCCGTGCGCGGTGCGCCGCCCTCTTGCATTGTCAACATCGTCAACAACCGAGACGAACAAGGAGATGACTGTACATGGAGAGGATGACAGTAGGGACCCACCAGCGTCATGGCAGTACGCAAGAGAGTGCCTCTATATTACAAGCCCAAAAATATGGTTCCTCCTAATGGTTGGACATCTGGAGCTCACGCCATTGTCACCGTAGTCAATAAACGAGAGAATTACACTACGAGCGGCTAACACGGGGGACCCAAAGGGTCGCAGTTTTTTTTAGGAACAAGCAGTTGTTATTTATACTAGTTTTAGAGACGGATCAGGGTAACAATGGAGCTGTGTGGGGGCCGTGGCCCGTATAGCCAGGGTTTTATTTATGCTTACCACATCATGAGCCCAGTTGTGTTTTTTTCTTGCTAAAAATGGCTAGCCCAGTTCTATATTTTTTAAAGAAATACCCAAACAAGGCCTACTTGCTTTATCGGCCCTGCTGGGCTGCAAATCTTTCAAGACGAGGAGAGTTTCATTCGGTTAGCCCAGAAATGGGCTGTACATTTTTAAAACACATCAAACCAGGAATTAGTTTCAATTTTTTTCATTACAAGATTTTAAAATCCATTGATTTTTATGCGTGGACAATTATTTGGATTTTATATTTATATAAATTATTTTTCAAAATAGTTTGAATGTGAATCGATATTTCTGGATTAAAAATTGTTGACTGCACCGAAATATGCAAAATTTGGTATACTTTTTAACCGTGGCCACAATATGGGGTGTAATGCTAACGAAAAGAAGATGAGCTCCAAAAAAAATTCTTAAGAATTAGCAAATGGGTTGTACATTATTAGAAATAATGGCAGATGGGCTGTCTGCATTTTTCCACAGATTTGAGGTTGACTTGTGCGCCTACTACAGGTTGACGCGTATGCTTTCATAAAAAAAAAGGTTAACGCACACGCAACGCCCTGTCAACTTAGTCAACACACGAGAGCAGTGACTGCTGGATGTCTATCCAACGGCTTTCGTGCTTCTTCAATCTTTGCTCTTCATGCTCCAACCGCTCAAACAAGCGCCGGCGGGACTGTCTGCTCCCTCCTCCCCGTGGCCGGCTGTGCTGCCGTGCAGGCCTCACCGCCCCACCGTACTCCCATCGTTGTCCTAGCCATCCCTCTACTGACCCACACCTGCTGTTATTACCCGGCGATGGCAGACGAACCAGTAAACCCTCGTACAGTCATACTCCTCTCAGCATGGGCATCCACTGCCGCGTCTTCCCCGGCTCCGCGTCGTCCCCTTCCTAGGCCTTGCCATCGTCCACCGCCGTGGTGCTCTCGGCGCGGCGTGGTCAACGACCGACTTCCATCGGAAGAGTACTGTACGTGGAGAGGCTGACAGCTGGGTCCACGGCGGTCACAAGGAAGTGCCTCCTTATTATGGGCAAAATAATTATTCCTCCACCTGACAGCGGGGACCCACCGGACGGGCCACCGTATTTCGTGAAAAAACGTTCCCCCCTGACTGTTGGGACCCACCAGCTACACCTTCGCATGCAAGGAAGTGCGTCCAGGCAAAAAAAACAAAACGATTCGCCCCCTGACTGCTGGGACCCACCAGCTACACCTTCGCACGCAAGGAAGTGCGTCCGGGCAAAAAACAACAAAACGATTCGCCCCCCTGACTTCTGGGACCCACCAGCTACATATTCGCACGCAAGGAATTGCATGACAGTCGGGACTCACCTGGTCGAAGCGTACGTAGCGTTGTCATTCTGGTCGCGAACATGCACGTACATACTGGTGGATGTAGAGGCGCGCACGTGTCGTAGTAGAGGCGCGCATGTGTCGTAGTAAGAGGCGCCGCACGTCGTAGTAGAGGCGCCGACGTAGCATGTACACGCGTCGCATACAACAGCCTGTGCGCAAGAAAGAAAATACGGCCACGTATGTGTACATACGGGCGGGGTCTCGAACTCCTACTCGCGCATATATACGTACGGCAAGGGCTCGTGTACATGGCTGGGTCGGAACGGAGAAACAGCATCGTCGTCGTGTTTATGGGGAGCCAACCGGCTGGGTTGGAACGGAATGTGTGGTCGTGTTCATCGGGAGGGCTTGGACGGAACAGGCGATGGAAACAAGGCCTGGCGTACCGCAGAACTGAGGAAACGGCCTTGTGTTTGACCGGCCACGTTCGAAATGGGATCCTGTTCATCGGGAGGGGTGTGGCGTACCACAAAACGGAGGAAACAGACCTCCTACGGTCAAAATGGGGGTCCTGTTGATCGGGAGGGGTGTGGTGTACCGCAAAACCGACGAAACGGACTTGTGTTCACTACAAGAAATCTTTTAATCCATGACAAATTTCTGGTGACGTCTTCAAAAACGTCATCGATAGTCCAGTACAGCCCCACAAACCCACTCGAGCCCGCCCAAAGCCCACTTGTGCCCGCCCAAACCATTCATGTATAAAACCTAACCCTAAAACTCCCTTCCCTAGTCTCTTTCTCCCCACGCCGCCGCCCCCTCGTCTTATCCCTCACCATCGATCCCCTTATCCCTCCTCCGCACCCTCACTGTCCCGGCGATCCCTCGGTCCTCCACCTCCCCACCTGCGCCCTTTGTCTTACACGGAAATCCAGAATCTCCTCAACCTCCTCCACTACCACTTTAATGGCACCTCTCCCTCGTCTCCTACAAGTTGCAATCGCAGTGGCATCTTGGGCGCACGCAGATCTGACGCGGAACTCAACCCCGACGTCAGCCTTGTGGAAGTGGAGCAGCCAGGCGGTGGAAGGCGGTCTACTACGATGGCTGGAAGCACCAGCAAACCCTAGTCGCCACTGGTTACCAGCGCGGCTCCCACCTCTCCCGTTGGCTTCCTCAACATCATGGCCTTGTACTGTCACGCGACCCCCTTCCAGTTCTTTTGTCGCCTCCGGCTGACGTTGTGGTCATGGATTCCTACAGAGGAAAGGTCGCTCGGTTCCCTCTCTCTAGTTTACGGACGCCCTTACAATGCCTAGGTAGTCGTTCGAATACACTACAGCTATTTCATAATCAAATTCTGATCTCCTTTCATCTGCTGTAGAGATTTGGAGCTTACTTAGCATGCAGCAGATTGGTTTCCCTTTTCCTTACTTTTGGCTAGGATTACGATTTCTGCTCCTTGTGTATAAGAAGATTTATAATTACTGCTATATAAACAGATTATGATTTAGTTGGACTGAATCCTTCTTATATTCACAAAGATATTTGGCGGCTTGGCAGATGTGCCTTGTTTCCACCATCGTGAGGCATTGCAGCCCCACCCCAAGGTCCCTGCACCAAAGGAGAGATCATGTAGAAGCCATGCCACAGCTGGCTTGATGTGCAGGAACAAGGTTGATGTGTCTACCTGCCGCCAGCCGGACGTGTTGTGCACCCATCATCACCCATCGTCTGATACACAGTACGACCTGATGTATGTAAAACCTTTTGCCGAAGGTTGCGTGGCTATGTATGTTTCGAACACAATGCTAATATACATGCACATAGAGGAGATGAAGAAAGTAAAATGTTGATTTGACCAGGCACTCCGTGAATGGTGTACTGATTTGATTGGTTGACATTGACAACGAAACATTGAAACTATTCATTCTAAAAATTTCACATCATGATTTCAGTTACACTGTATTGCTCGATTCATGCAAGTAAAGGTTAGTTATGATCCATGCATATCAATCTTTAAAACTCATCTGTCTGCTTCATGTAACAGTACCGGCCCATGATAGCATAGTGGACTGTAACTCTCTAGGAGGATTTACATGTCAGATCCTCAGATTTGGTTTATGCTAGAAGCTTTCACTTTGTTGGAGTTGATGACATCAAGAGAAATTGGGAATCTGTTGGTAAGGAAACATTCTTTTTATCTTTCACTAGACAACACCGCAAACGAGTACACTTTTTAGATATCTACCTTTTCTTGTTATCAATATTGTTTTTTTAGACTTGTGATGTTAATCAGTCTCGTGTCGTTAAGATCTGTAAGCAATTGTCAAATAAGAAGGAACAATAAATGCCTACACATATTACCTTGCTACCAAACATATGAAAAGGAATACAAAATATCCATTTGGTTGTTTGTCTCGTGTGTTGGTTTCTTTTTTCTCCATAAAATTGGTCGTCAAACATGTGTGTCAATTCAACAAATATATGAATTTGTGGTACCATAATTATTAATAAAATATGTTGCTGCACATCAAAATGTCCGAATCTGTTGAGTAATTGAGGGTTGAAGACAGGAAAGGAGAGGGAGAGGGGGAAGTTTACGTGACATAATTGAAAATGATAGACATGCCTTGTCAAGATAAACACATTGTGAAATATGCTAGCTGGATGGTTATGTGTTTTAAATTCGAAGTGTCTGTGAATGGGCGAGGAAAGGGAACTGAACATGGATCTGTATGACTGAGATAGTGTGTGGAGAGGAATTTTTTTTTACAATTCGGCCTAATGTGCATCAGGATCCTAAAAATATATGTTAGACAAGATTGGTGTTGAACAACTGGAAGATGTATGAACAACTAGAATATGTATATTCCCGTTGCAACGCACAGGCAATTAAATAGTGTATACAAAAATAATTATGGTACTCCCAACGTCCACCACTGAATCTCTCTGCACATTTCTGAACTTTGATTTTATATAAAACAGTCCAATTTATCTTCTCTCTTATGTCCTTGATTTCACTATGACTTGACTCTCTTTCTCTGATTTCTATTTCTATTATTGTCCTGTATACATGTATATTGGTTCCTTTCATTATTGTTTCCTGTTATAAATAACATTACTATATATGCTGGTCAAGTGGGTAGATGTTCATAATAACACTTGCTGTTGGTGTTCATGTTTTATGATTGAGCCTGTACCTTAATAACCATGAAGTAATTTGTAAGCCATGTAATAAATAATATTTGCAGTTCTTGTCACCTTCTATACAAATATACTGGTTTGTTTCATTTCATTATTTTACCTGTTATAAGTAATAGTACTCTCAATGCTGGCCAAGTGGACATGTAATACATTTTTACACTTGTTGTAATACTCTTGTCTCTATTATCTATGAATTTGCAAAAATCTAATGTTCTTTTAAATATGCTAGGTATGATTTGGTAGTGGGCTACATAGTGCTACCCACCATAATCCTCGCCATGACATGATAGTTGCCATCAGGAGAGTCGACGAAGAACCTGAACAGCAGCCTCAAAAGTTTGTATGTTTTGTTGATGTAAACTGGATTGTAGTGCTTCTTAACCTTCTTCAGTGATATATTTAGTGAATCTATGTTGTAAGTTATCATTAGATGAAGGATTTGTAAATTACTATGTTGTATATACAAACATATTTTTTCGAGAAAATATATAAGTACATATGGTCGCATATTGTGTGAACGGTTTGAAATTACTTTCTATTTGAGCCAAAATTGGCTAAAAAATATACGGTGTCAAAATTGGGAAGAAAGAAATTGGATGGACCATATTTAAATTGTGCCTACATTCGTGACGATTTTTGTGACGAAAAGTAGTATCCATGTAGGCAGCCACATCATTCCAATTGGCGAATCAAAAATCCAACGTGGCATCAGGCTATGACGGCTTGGTTCTGTCACAATGATTTGGGCTTGGGCGGGCTTGGGGTAGATCCAGGACGGTCAAGACCCGTCAAGGAAGGCAGGATGTCAAATTATGACCCGATATACATGACGGGCATCAAGTCCGTCATGCATGGCCACCCATGACAGTTTTCCACTCATTTGTGGCAGACATGTACTGTCACGTATTAACAGATTTCTTGTAGTGGTTGGAGCGCGACGGTCGAAACGGGGATCCTGTTCATCGGGAGGGGTGTGGCGTACCGCAAAACGGGACTCCACGGGATACTGTTCATCTCCACCGTCAACCTCCTCCAGCCTCCACGGGCTACTGTTCATCCACCGACGACCTCCTCCAGCCTCCACCTGCGACTGTTCATCCACGGGTTCCTTTTCATCCAGCCTCCACGGCACGCTACTCCACCAGCTACTGTTCAACCACCCCTCTCCATGGGCTCCTGTTCAACCACCCCTCCACGGGCTACTGTTCATCCACCCCTCCACCATCTACTATTCATCCAACCCTCCACGGGGTCGTCCTGTTCATCCAGCCCTCCACGGGGTCCTGTTCATCCAGCCCCAACCGGCTCGATCGATCGGGGTCCTGTTCATCCAGAGGCAACGCCATGGCTCCTGTTCATCCACTCCCACCGCTCCTTTGTTCATCCAACCCCCCGCAGCGCTCACCGTTCATCGAGGCGGCATCGATTGGTTTGATTAGCAGCGATGCGAAGAATCGCTCGATCGGGTTCGATTAACAGCCATCGATCGATCGCTCGGGTTCGATAACGCATAACTGCGGTCAATCGCTCGGGTTCGATTAGAGCCCAACGCCTCGCTTCGGGTTGATTAGAGCCAACGCCTCACACACAGCAGATGTGTATGAGAGAAACGCGCATCGCTTCGCCCCGACCACCCACCGTGAAGGGAACTCCCGAAATTTTCCTCGCCTCGCTTCTACCACGGTTTTTCCGTCATGGGCGGCCCAAAGAATGTCATGTAGCTGCGTCTCCGGCCCGCCCAGGACGAAAAGCCCATTCCCTGTCATGATTTTTTGTCATAGAAGTAGGAGCCCACCACATCTATGATGATACCGGGTTTTGTCACAATTATCGTCATAGAAGTGTCATATGTATGACAGATTTTTTTTTCGTTCGGCCCAAAATTTCACGGATGTGTCTTTTTTTTGTAGTGTGCTACTATGACGACCAGAACGGTTGCTTCCATGCTTGGTATAGTAGCAGCGCACCGCACGTCTAAGGACCGCGCTACTGCTAACAAAATAGTAGCAGCGCATTTTAAGGCGATAGTGCTGCAACTAACAAAAGGAAAAATGGAAAAAAAGGAAAGGGAAACTAAACAAAAGAAAAAAGTGAAAGCAATAGCAACAGCGCGTTTCTACGAAAACGTTGTAGCTACTTTAGCTATAGCGCTTTTTCCCAACACGTGCTATAGCTAACTTATCTATAGCCATAGCGCGTTTCTGCAAAAAGCGCTACTACTATGTTTGACTTACCGCTTCAGACCCCAACCTCTCCCTCGCCGCCCCTGGGCTCCCTCGTCGCCCTGCCTCCGTCGCCGCCAGAGCCGCCACCGAAGCAGCACGCCATTGGTGACACCGAAGCCGCGCGCCCGCGGAGCCACACTCGTCCGCTCCTCGTTGCCCCTGCTCCCTCATCGGCCCTGCCCCGTCGCCACCAGAGCCGCCGTCGCCGTCACTGGAGCCCCTTGCTCCCTCGTCGCCCCTGCAACCCTCGTCCGCTCCTCGGTGCCCCTGCTCCCTCGTCGTCCATCCTCTCTGTAAGCCCCACACCCCTCCCTGTAGGTTAATTAACTTAGGTGAATTTATTTCATTAGGTTAACTAAGTGAACTAGCTAGGTTAATTTAGGTAAACTAACTAGGTTAGGTAACTAAGTGAACTAGATAGGTTAATTTGGTTTTACTAACTAGGTTAATTAGATGGTTTTTAGATGTTTGGTTAACTAATTTGGTTAACTAACTAGGTTAGATAACTAAGTAGATGTTAATTAGGTTAGAGGCAGTAGTGGTACTGTTAATTAGATTTTTTAGTTAGGGAAGTAGGTTAGGTAGCTAAGTAGATATTAATTAGGTAAGGTTACTAAGTAGATGTTAATTTAGGTTAATTTGGTTAACTAGCTAGGTAAGGTAACTAAGTACATATAAATTATGTTAGGATGGTAGTGGTACTAGTAGATGTTGATTAGATGTTTTAGGTAGGGAAGTAGGGTTTTACTAGGTTAATTAGGTGAAGTTAAATGAATGACATAAATGAATAAAATTAGTAGTTAATTGCATTTTAGGACAAATTTGTATATGCTAAGTACTTAACTAAATATTATTTTAGGACAAACTTGTATATGCTTAAGTAGTTAACTAAATTTATTATAGGGTTGTACATATAGTTTCTTAAGTACTTATAGAGTTGCTCTGCACCCAATGTATGCTTAAGTAGTTGTATAATTCCTATGGTTCATCAATGGGTGCTTAAGTAGTTGTAGATGCTTAAGTAGCTACCTAGGGTTCATCTAATTAGTTATTTCTTGTATATGCGTAAGTACTAGGGCAGTAGGGTTAGCGCAGTAGGACATAATTTGAATTGAGTTCTACGGTTCATAATTTGAAATTTGTGTAGATTTTCTTGAAGTGTGAAACATTGAAGTGGTCATGATATATGAAAATTCCTCAATTGTGCCCATGTGGCCTTTTGTTGTTTCCAGGGAATGAAGCTGAGTGGCCTATGTTTTGCCGGAATGTTGATTCATTTCCGTTCTGGCAAATTTCAGGTGCTCGATTTGTCCAAAAGGGTCATGCCGAAATTTTCCATGAATTTCAGGATAACTTGTGCTACAAACTAGGACATATCGAGTGCTCGAGAATTGCCACACCGGGAAGGAATCAATGTTCCTGCAAAATATAGGCCTTTTTCTATGTCATTATTCATTTTGTTAGGTCTAGAATTAATTGACTAGATTTAATCATAGGAAACATGGCTAGCAACAATGAAGGACAGGGTTCTGGTGATTGCGATGATGTTTACCTAGCGGCAGAAGAATATTTGAACCTTGCCAACGATCAACGGTTGTTGTTGCTAGACCCACGTGTCACATCCGAGACCGACATCGAGACCGGGGCCGGGACTGGCATTGAGGTCCAGACCGGCGCCGAGACCGGCACCGAGACTGGCAAAGCCGTAGAATCGAAACCGAAGAGGAGATGTCGATGCCCAAACCAGCTCCTCACTACTAGACTAGTGGTCACGGAGGTGGACGACGGCAATTTTGAGCCAAAACAGCCTTTGGAAGTGCGCTCCTGCTACGGCAATCAAATAGGCTGCATCGTATGAGCCTACGCCACCATCAATGACGAGAAACTAAAGAAGATACCAAATATGAAGCACTCCCTCCTAACCATGCTGCACCAGATATTCTTGTTTCCGGGCCGGGATGAAATTTAATATACTGATCCACAGAAAGACCCGACAATGAAGAAGATAAACAAACGCTCCATGAGCAAGTTTAGCGATGCATTGGCTGCCTGGAAAGTAAGGGTGAAAGCAGGGATCATCGACAAAAAGGATCCCTTCTCCAAGATTGTAAAGGATAATCCGACAATCACGGAAGAGCAGTTTCAAATATTCAAGGTGGCTTGCGATGCCGAAGATGGCAAAGAATAGTCGAAGTACATGAAGGGGCTTCAATAGAGGAACATGGGGTGCCACTACCTCGGAAGCCGTGGTTACGTGGGGAAGAGGTCCATATGGGCCAAGGAGGACACGAAACGCGAAAGTCTGAGCATCCCAGACCCCTTGGCGGAGTTCACCGCCCCGCAGGAGCGTGACATCCTCGCGGCCCGGTATCGTTGGGACCCATTCAAGAAGGATTTCGAGACGGACCCGATCACGCCGGAGTTCATGAGACTTCTGGTAATTTTAATTTCTGATCAATTCAACTACACGTTTAGTCATATTTGTAAATGATCCTTGTTCCTTTTGCCGAGACAGCAGCACAGGATTGCGGCCGAAAGCGAATCGCCGTCTATGTAGCGACAACGATCCGAATGGACCGAAGTCTCTGTGCATCAATGTCATCCCTGAATCGGTAATGCTGATACACACAGTACTCGAGGAATTATAACAGAGTTCAATCACACACTTATTACATCGAGTCCTCATAGTATGATTATACAAAAATATCATGGCTGAAGGCCATCTAAACTAAACAACTGCGAAAGCTTCGAAGGTAAATGAGTCCATCAACTCCAACAGCATAGCTGCGTGCAAGACAACGACCTATCACACCTTATTCGTCGTCTGAGTAGTCTGGAACATGAGACGATGCAGCTGTGTAGGTTAGCATATTGAATATGCTGGCAAAGTTACCCTGTAAAGCAATGGAATGCAAGAACTATATCTACATACAATATTTGGCTGGTGGAGGCTATATGGTTAAGATTTTGCATAAAGCTAGTTTTTCCCAACAAAAAGGAATAAATTTATTTAACTACCCCCAAGTTGTTCCAATATTTGAGAAGGTTCCCCCAACTTAAATCCCAATTAAAAGTATCATCACTAAACCCAATTCAATTACATTAAGAGTGATGAGATCAACAATAATATCCAATTCCAGATACTCAAGATGTCCATAACCGGGGGCACAACTAACCATGATTAGTTTATACACGCTGTAGAGGTTGCACACTTTTCCCCACAAGACTGGACTGCATCCATGATTGGATGATCGAGACATAATCTTTCTGAAGCACTTACTCTCTACTCCAGGTAGACCGGTACACCTACTTTCCCTCTACATCTGCTAGTCCACCTCTTCGAGAGCTCATACAACTTACTCAACTATGATAGAGCCCATAATGGCTTGTGGGTGCACACGGAAGTTTCTAGTCATGAAATATCATATGATACCTTTGAACCTGGGTGACGAACCGAGGAAAAATCACGCGGTTACCCTGGGATTTCCCTAAATAGACAACACTAGGTTCCCCAGGTGCCACTCAGATGTGTAAAGTTCCCCAGGTTACCCCGGGATTTCCCTAAATAGACAACACTGGGTTCCCCAGGTACGAATCCACCCAGATGTGTAAAGTTGCCACCTTAAGGTTATCCAAGAGTAATAACTCTCAAAACTTCCATGTGAATCACTATCCAAACCCCTGTCTACGAGCCTGGCTAAGCAGTAATAAAGCATAACATATATTCCCGGGGTGAACAAAAGGTATGAGGTTCCTACCTCAAGTACTACAACCAAACCACATGTTCCCAATCCTACTAATGCAAATATTTGAGGGGCAAAACTAATGCATAGTAAAAACTGGGTATAGAAGAGTATGATCAAAGTGTAACTAGCCTTGCTGACGGTCTGCAAACTCTAGAGATTTGTAGTAACAAGCTTCGCACTCTGGTAATCTAGCATAGACAAACAATAGCATACATAAGCAATCACTCAAATGAAACAATGAGAAACCGAGAAAAGATACAAATAAAACATGAAACAAGCAAATGGATTAAACTAACAGAAAGTAAAACCTAAGAGCATTATTATCATGTAGATTAGATCTTAATAGAAGGTACATGTGCTTAACTACGATTTGCAAAAGGAAACAACTCAAACGGAGAAACGAAACTCAAAATACGAATGAAACAAGATCGTTTAGTAATCTAAACAAAAGTCAAATTTTACAGTGCCAAAATCCTGTGCAAGTGGGTCAAGTGGAAAGAACAGAACGTTACAAAGATTTAGGCGATGGTTTCATTAAATTTGGACAAACGAGCAAAAAGTTACGCTAGTTTTAAAATCAGGGGCTAAATCGCGAGAAAACTATTGGCGGATAGGTCCCTGGTTGAAAAATAAACAAAAAGAAAAAACTACGGCGCGAACATTTGTTAACAGAACTAATCTAATGAAAATCCTTTACTAACAGATCTAAACGAACGAACGTTCGTAATTTAAGCTAAAACTAAAAAACGATCTAATCTAAAAAAAGACTAAACCGCAAAAAAACCGAAGAACTGACCGGTTCTTACCGGTCTACGGCGGCGGCTTGGCTCAACTCCGGCGGGGCGATGCGGGGCGGGGCGTGGAAGCAGCACGGGGCAGCAGCAGCAGCACGGGGCGGCGGTGGCTGCTTGGCGGCGATGGCGCGGTGCAGGCGTCGGCGATGCGGTGGCGGCGGGGCGGGATGAGGGCAGAGGGGGTTGGGGCCGGCCCTTTTAAGGGGGGTCCCGAGGCGGTGGCGGCTAGTGGAGTCCTTCAGTACTCCGGCGACGTGTCCGAGCCAGAATCCAAGCGGAAGGAGGCGGTGGTGGCGCGATGGGTCGGATGGACTTCGGCCAAGCCGGTCCGGAGACTTTTTTTAATAATTACGCTGTGAAAGAAAAATCCTAAATAAATATAGAAAAATTCTAAAAATTCCAGAAACAATTTTCACTGTCCAGACCTAATATTTAGCACAAGATAAAAATGTTTCTGGACTAAAATGCAATTTTAAAAATGCAATTTTCTCTAATTTAAACAAAATAGCAAATAAAATACCAATAAAATAATAATGTGATTTTAAAATTCTTTCTCCAATATTTCTCTGCTGTTGAAGAAGTCATATTATCTTCTCTCATTTTTTTTATTATCAGAAATACTTGGAGAGGAAAATAATAAAATCAAATTGATCCATTTTTCAAATTTGAAATAAATTCAAATATAAATTTTTGAAACCTCCAACTCTCTCCTTGGGTCCTTGAGGTTCTTAAAATTTCTACACTAGTGCAGAACCGGCAATAGCACTGGTTCAGAAAACCACTAGTGCGGTTCCACAACCGCACTAAAGTGTGGTCACTAAAGCCCCCCTTAGTACCGGTTCAGCACGAACCGGTGCTAAAACCAACCACGTGGCACGAGGCAGCTCGGGGCAGGAGTTTTAGTACGGTTGGTAACACCAACCGTACTAAAAGTTTGTGAGTTTTGTTTTATTTTTATTTTTCAATTAAATTTGTGTTATCAATTTAATTTAGGATTGTTTTATGTTATAGTGAGTTGTAGTGGTAATCATCATCATCATCATCATCGCATATTAATAAATAAATAAACTTTAGCTAGCTAAAAATCATCATAGTCGTCATTAGTTACCACTATTTAATCATCATAGTCATTACCGCTAGCTATCTAATCACCAACATAATCATCGAGTTCACTTTGTAACAAAAGCAAATATGTCATCGAGTTCAACATAATCATCACCAACATCGAAGTTCAGGACAATATGGACATGCATGATAGAGGACAAGTACTAAATAATTAAGAGCATGAACTAGCTACTCCTGCTGCTCCCTCTCAGGTAGAATAGCATAGAACATGTATAGCTCTCCGATTCATCATCTTTGGAGCATGCAGATGAATCTGTCTCCTAATCTTGGGTTGCGCTTCTCCTTGCTGCCCCCTAGTACTTCTCTGCGATCGTTTAAAATTTTGCTCCAATCTTTCACTATTAAGCATTCTTCACTTTCAGAAATCCTGAATGCACTCATGTGTAATGTAGGAAATCTTGGTAAAAAGCTAACCATTGACATGCGACCTTTTGTCTCGATCCTTTGAGGCACAACTGTCATCGGAAGTCCCTGTTGATGAAAGAACATCGTATAGTAATTAATATACTAAGCAATGAAAGTTTAGCTTCAAAAATAATGTATGCAAAAGATGCACTAATTAAGGACAGATAGTTAAAATCTTACCATCTTTCGATTATCGATGTGACCGTATTTCAATACGATCACCATTGGTCGCACGTTTTGAGTACTAACATTTCTAAGTTCAGGAAAAAAAAATTGTCTTGACAGTATTAAGATCCTCAAGCCATGAAACATAATGACTTATCTCCTCGCAGTTTAGTTGAGCCCCGGGGCAGTAGTAGGTCCTGTCTACCAAGCGCCGGACATGTTTGCTTGAACCGAAATAAGCTGACAATACAAATTAGTTGTCAACTATTTTTGAATAAATTGTATCAAAGACATAAACATATGCATGCATGGTTGAGAAAAACTCACATAATGGTAGAACTGGAGGCGTTTGCACATCGACCCAGATGTCTATATTACCTTCAATATCATCTTCCGACGAATATCAAAGGTGATAACCATATCAGGCTCAAATGCATAAGCCTTGCATAGTGCTTGCCAAGTTTTGCATTCAAAATGGGTGTATGTGTCTCCATTATATAATTTGACGTTGAAAGTATACCCATGCTCCGTCTTCAAGTAAACTCTCTTTACCTCCATATCATCTATAGCACTAAAACCTATCTTATCCAAGACAAAAATTCTTGCATGGCAGGGGATGCGCTAGTAGAATAGTGAAAATTTAAAATTATAAGTTGAAGCAAATGAAGCATAAGTCATGCTTTAAAATTGTAAGTTGAAGCAAATGAAACATAAGTTTTGCATTCAAATAATAATTGCCGTTGTGACTTACTGTATCCACTTCGAATGTCTCATTCAGTTTGATGCTGAAGCGCCTACAATCAATAAGGAAATTTCTGTCGCACAGGCCGCGCTGGTCTTCACAGTGTTCGCACATAATGAAATCTTTTTAGTAAATCAGATGACATTTCCTATATGTTCATATAGGTGAAACATTAAACAGTTATTACTATCTAACATTAATTAATATCTAGCCAATTCAAATATATATCTAACTATATTCATCTAACATTAGACATTAATTTAACATTTATATAAACTCAAAATATATAAAAACATTAAATAAAAAGAAAAATCCATTAACAAATAATATTTTAATTAGATCATCAAATCTCAGATACGACAATTTTCTTACTAAAAATAAACTAGTTATATTAATTATTCAACTAGTTCAAATCTCAAATACCTAAATAAACTAGTTAGACAATTTTCTTACTAAAATAAACTAGTTATATTAATTATTCAACTAGTTCAAATCTCAAATACCTAAATAAACTAGTTCAACAATTTTCTTACTAAAAATAAACTAGTTATATTAATTATTCAACTAGTTCAAATCTCACATACCTAGATAATTAATATCTAATTAAATTTTCTAAAAAACAGAAAACAAAAAATTAGTAAAAAATTGTGTGTGTATGTGTGTGTGTGTGTATGTGTGTATGTGTGTGTGTGTATGTGTGTCTGTGTATGTGTATGTATATAAGTGTGTGTATGTGTGTATATATGTGTGTGTCTGTGTACGTATACGTACACTGCAGTGCGCGGCCTCGTATGCCGTCGCCCGTCACGACTGAAGGGCCGCCAAGCGCGGGCGGGCGGCGGCGTCTGTCTGGGCAGGTGCCATGTGTGCTGTCTGTGAGCGAGAGAATACGTCTGTGGGCTGGACAGCGCGCGACGATGACGGACGGCGGGCGGCGGCGATGTCTGGCGGGCGACGGGCGACGGGCGGACGACGGGGACGGGCGCGGGCGGCAGCGCAGCGGACTCGGCGGCCTGTGCGCGTCGCGAGAGGTTGAGACGCCAAGAAGTGGGGAGATGTAACTGAAATTTTCGTAAGTGTTGTATATATAGGAGGGGCCTTTAGTACGGTTGGAGCCACCAACTGGTACGGTTGGTGGCTCCAACGGTACTAAAGGTGGTCTTTAATACCGTTGATGGCTCCAACCGTACTAAAGGCCTCGCTGCCACCCCAAAGTTTAGTCCCACTGCCGGGCGAAGGCAGCTGCACTGGATTATAAACCCAGCCGCTACCCTTGAACTCCTCTATATAGCAGGCTTGTGGGCCTAAACTCTGCGCGCTGCCCTGTGAGTCTGCTGGGCCTTTAAGGCCTGTAATTACACACCTGTGGCCTATCAGGCCCACAGGGCAGCGCCCCAATTTTTTTATAGTTTTTTTCTTTTCTGCTTTATTTTCTTCTATTTATTTCTGCGTAGTTTTTTGTATAGTTTTTTCTTTTCTGTTATATTTATTTTCTTCTATTTATTTGTGAGTAGTTTTTCATCTAGTTTGCCAAAATTCAACATTTTCAGAGTTCATTTTGTAGTGATTTTCAATTTCACGGTCATTTTGTAAACGATTGAAAAATAGGAAATATAATTTTTTTCTTTTCTGCTTTATTTTTCTTCTATTTATTTTTGAGTAGTTTTTCTTTTCTGCTATATTTATTTTCTTCTATTTATTTCTGAGTAGTTTTTCTTTTCTGCTATATTTATTTTCTTCTATTTATTTCTGAGTAGTTTTTTATATAGTTATTTCTTTTCAGCTATAGTTTTTCTTCTTTTCTGCTATTTTTTCTTTTCTGCAAAACTTGATGGTCAAAGTCTGGAGTTATAACTTAAAAAAAGAAAGAAATGTCTACGTGCAATTAGTTTTTGCCATAACAGAAGAAGTCCGGAGTTGTAACAAGTTATTAAAAATAAAAAAGAGGTGCAATGCTCGTTAATTTGCTTCAAGCCTTTCGGAATAGTGTAAACTGCACTGCGCATAGCTCCGTGCAGTCTACCGTATTCCTGAAGGCTTGAAGCTAAGCAACGTGAGCATTGAGCCTCTTCTTCATCGTCTCTGCACTCAGGGCTTATAAACCGCTCCTAGTCCCTCTCACTTCGCGAGGTGGGACTAAAAAACAGCTTACGTCTGGTTCATCCATGAACCGGTGCTAAAGGTTCGCCACGAACCGGAACTAAAGAGCTCTTCCCGCCTAGCAGTTGGCACCCATACTAAAGAGCTCCTCCCGCCTAGCAGTTGGAACCGGTACTTAAGAGCCTCCAGCCTAGCAGTTGAATGGTGCATACTGAATGCACAAAAAGTCTGGACTTGTAATAAGTTAAAAAAATGAAATGCCTTTGTAACAGATGAGTTTAATTTCGTCATAAACCCGAATACTTCGAAAGAGATTGTCCAGTTTGTAAACTAAGTGCATCAAGTTTTTGCCGTAACCCTCTCTACTTTTTTGAACATGATATGTGGGTAAAATGATGATACCATGCCAAGTTTCAACTTTTTCATAGTTCATTTGTAGTGCTTTTCAATTTCCAGGTCATTTAGTTCTCAAAAAAAATCATTAAATGCATGAAAAATAGCAAATGAAGGCATAAACGGTTGAAAGTTGATGGCATCGCTCTGAATGGTGCATACTTAACGCGAAAAATATAAGAGCATTTAGATCATGATCTTATATTTCTTTACAGTCTAAATTGTCAATATGATCTTATAACATCGAAAATAATTTGATCATCAATGATCTTTGTGTGTACAATCTGAATTGTCAATATGAGTCATCAACGATGTATAAACCGATTATAAACCGATAAAGACTCATATTGCGGCCACAAATTCTACACATAGAGTTCAATGAAGACCAAGTGCTTGTGATAGTTTGAGAAATAACATATTTAAGGTGGTAAAAGGCTTGTTAGGGGAGCGAGGTGGGACTAAAAACAGCTTGCCATAACCTCATTAGTACCTGTTCGTGGTACGAACCGGCACTAAATGGTGATGGTGGGTGACGGTGTCCTGGACTAGGGGGTACTCACCACGTCGTCCTCCAATCGGTTAGATTGGGCCGAGGACCCCCAGGGCCGCATACTCATGGGCCAGTCCGGACAGGTGCCGCATACAAGGAAGATTCCACAAGACTTGGCGATCAAGACAAGGACTCCTCCCCCACCGGCGTATTCGGCTAGGACTCTTGTTATCCTAGGCCTCTGGTGCATTATATAAACCGAGGCCAGGCTAGTCGATAAATATACAATATACAACAATCATTCCATAGGCTAGCTTCTAGGGTTTAGCCTCTCTGATCTCGTGGTAGATCAACTCTTGTAACATCCACATCATCAATATCAATCAAGCAGGACGTGGGGTTTTACCTCCATCAAGAGGGCCCGAGCACAGGTAAAACTCGTGTCCCTTGCCTCCTGTTACCATTGATCCTAAGACGCCTTGCTTGGGACCCCCTACCGAGATCCGCGGTTTGACACCGACGGTGGGGCCATAGCTTTGACAGGTGACACAGCCTCTTTAGTACCGGTTCGTGGCATGAACCGGTACTAAAGGTTCTCCACGAACCGGTGCTATTGACCGCCGCCACGAACCGGCACTAGTGTACACATTAGTGCCGGCTGAAATTCCAACCGGCACTATTGTGCTTCACATTTGAACCTTTTTCTACTAGTGCTAGGATCACAACAAAAATGCAAAATAAATATGATATGCATATGATGATCTATGTCTAACATCCAAATTGAAAATTGGGATGTTACAGTCTAAGACGTTGGCGAGGCCCAAGTGGGACACCCCATTCAACCGGGCGTTGAACATATTGAAACATCTCCCGATGGACACTTGGCCGTCGTATGGACGCGTGCACGGTGTCGGAGACAGCGCCACATGGAAGAAGTACTACGGTGAGACCACAGAGGAGAGAAAGGAAAGATGGAGGTTAACTAAAGAAAACATCGACAAGAAGGTTGAGATTGCGGTTGAGAACAATTCAGCTAAGACAGTCGCAACAACAGTAGCTGCCGTAAAACGGGAGATGGCAGCTACGTGTGGTGTGTTGGTTCCCCTTGTCGACTTTCGTCAGTTGGAGCAGGCAAAATCCAGAAAAAAAAGCAGCGGACTTTCCCCTTGCCGACTTCTTCGGGAGCAGCTCGACTAGCGTTGCACCAGCACCTGCACCTGCACCAACACTTGCTCCTGCACTGGCTCCCGCACCTGCTCATAGCAGCCTGTCCTCCGTCTCGGACGTGCTCGGCGGTGCTTCGTCTTTGGCTAAGCTCGAGCCCCTCACGGTACCTATCAGACCGGCCCTCTTCAATAAATGTATAATCTCTCATTTTCGTTGACTTTCGGATGTATAATATCCCCGTGCACCATATTGTACGATATCAACAACCAGAAGGTGGACGTTGATATGTCTCCAACGTATCTATAATTTTTGATTTTTCCATGCTGTTATATTATAATTCTTGGATGTTTAACAATCATTTTATAATCATTTTATATCATTTTTGGGTACTAACCTATTGACATAGTGCCTAGAGCCAGTTGCTGTTTTCTGCATGTTTTTTACACCGCAGGAAATCAATATCAAACGGAGTCCAAATGCAATGCAACTCCTGGAGGATTTTTTTTGGCCAGAAGAAAGCCAATGGGCCAAGGAAGCACCTGAGGGGCTGCTCGAGGTGAGCAGCACCCACCAGGGCGCACCAGGAGGCCCAGGCGTGCCCTGCTGGGTTGTGCCCACCTCGGGTACCCCCTGAACCGCCTCTTTGCTCTATAAACACTATAAAAAAAGACACATCCATGACATTTCGGACTAAACGAAATTTTTTCCTGTCATACTTATGACACTTCTATGACGATAATTGTGACAAAACCCGGTATCATCATAGATGTGGTGGGCCCCTACTTCTATGACAAAAAATCATGACAGAAAATGGGATTTTCGTCCTGGGCAGCTTGGAGGCGCAGCTGCATGATATTCTTTGGGCCGTCCATGACGGAAAAAACCATGGTAGAAGCAAGGGCGAAGAAAATATCGGGGTGTTCCTGGTTACGGTGGGTGGTCGGGCCCGAGCGATGCATGGAGGTTTGCACGTTTCTCTCGTACACGCACGCGCGTGGGTGCGAGGCGTTGGGCTCTAACTAAAGCTGAGCGAGGCATTCTCCTACTGAACCTGAGCGAACAGTAGATGATGGAGGGGTGGATGAACAGTAGCCCGTGGAGGGGTGGTTGAACATGAGCCCGTGGAGAGGGGTGGTTGAACAGTGGCCGGTGGAGTAGCGCGCGGTGGAGGCTCGATGAACAGGAGCCCGTGGATGAATAGTCGCATGTGGAGGCTGGAGGAGGTCGATGGTGGATGAACAGTAGCCCGTGGAGGCTAGAGGAGGTCGACGGTGGAGATGAACAGTATCACTTGGAGTTCCGTTTTGCGGTACGCCACACCCCTCCCGATGAATAGGATCCCCGTTTCGACCATAGCGCTCTAACACAAGTCTGTTTCCTCTGTTTTGCGGTACGCCACACCCTTCCGATCAACAGGACCCCGTTTCGACCGTAGGAGGTCCAACACAAGTCCGTTTCCTCCATTTTGCGGTACGCCAGACCCCTCCCAATGAACATGATCCTGTTTCGAACGTGGCCGGTCGAACACAAGGCCATTTCCTCCGTTCTGCAGTACGCCAGGCCTCGTTTCCATCGGCTATTCCATCCAAGACGGTTGGCTCCCACGCGTTCCGTTGCCTCCCGATGAACACGACACATTCCGTTGCCTCCCGATGAACAAGACGCATTCCGTTGCCTCCCCATTAACACGACGATGAACCAGTTTCTCCGTTCCGACCCAGCCATGTACACGAGCCCTCGACGTACGTATGCGTGAGTAGGTGTTCGAGACCCCGCCCGTATGTACGTACGTGGCCGTATTTTCTTTCTTGCGCACAGGCCGCTGTACGAACGTGTACATGCTACGTGCACGCCTCTACTACGACACGTGCGCACCTCTACTACGACATGTGCGCACCTCTACATCGACCAGTATGTACGTACACGTTCGCGACCAGAATGACAACGCTATGTACGCTTCGACCAGGTGGGTCCCGACTGTCAGGCACTTCCTTGCGTGCGAAGATGTAGCTGGTGGGTCCCAGCAGTCAAGGGGGCGAATCTTTTTTTTTGCCCAGACACACTTCTTTGCATGCAAAGATGTAGGTGGTGGGTCCCAACAGTCAGGGGGGAAACATTTTTTTCGCGAAATACGGTGGCCCGTCCGATGGGTCCCCGTTGTCAGGTGGAGGAATAATTATTTTGTGCGTAATAAGGAGGCACTTCCTTGCGGCCGTCGTGGACTCAACTGTCAGCCTCTCCATGTAGAGTACTCTTCCGATGGAAGTCGTTCCTTGACCATGTTGACCATGCCGCGCCGAGAGAACCAGCGCGGTGGACGACGGCGAGGCCTAGGAAGGGGACGACGCGGATCCGAGGAAGACGCGGATGTGGAAGCCCACACGGAGAGGAGTACGAGGGTTCACTGGTTCGGCTACGGTGTGAGGCTGCCGTCGCCGTAGAATAACAGGGGGTGTGGGTGAGTAGAGGGATGGCCTAGCCAGCGGTGGGAGTAGTAGGGGGAGGTCAGGCCTCCGCGGCATCACAGCCGGCCATGGGAGGCAGGAGCACGCGGCACGACCGACGCTGGTTTGGGCGGCTGGAGCAAGAAGACCAGAGGTTGAAGAAGCACTACGGCCGTTGGATGAACATCGTACGGTAACTGGAGATAGAATCGTTCATATTGACTAAGTTGACAAAGCCCTCCGTCCCCGTCAACTTGGTAGGCCTACAAGTCAGGCTCCCACTATGCTGGGTTCCAGCTGGCAGGGGGAGTATTCATTTTTTTGTGCCTAATAAGGAGGCACTTCCTTGCGTGCAAAGATAGCTGGTGGGTCCGACCTGTCAGCCGTTGCAGAGGCACGTTTTTTAAATGAAATCTGAGGCCCTTCCAAGGGTCCCGGATGTCGGTGGAGGAATCATTATTTTGCACGTAATAAGGAGGCATTTCCTTGTGTGCGGCCGTGGACCCAGCTGTCAGCCTCACCATGTACAGTCCACGTCCGATGGATGTCGTTCGTTCACCACATTGACTAGGCCGCGCCGAGAGCACCATGGCAGTGGACAACGGCGAGGCCTAGGAAGGGAACGACATGGAGCCGGAGAATACTCGGCAATGGTTGCCCACGTGGTGGGGAGTATGAGGATTTACTGGTCCGGCTGCCGTCGCTGGAAAATAACAGGAGGTGTGGGTGAGTAGAGGAATGGCCTGGCCAGCAATGGACTAGGGTGGGGCGGTGCGGCCTATGTGGCAACCACTACACCATGACACTCAAAGCAACGTCAAACAATCTGCCGGCATAGGTCACCTAAGGCGACACATATTTTGTTGGCAAAGACCTTTCCCGACAGAAAGGAGCTGTCGCCTATAGTCCTGCCGGGAAAGGTCTTTGCCGATAGATAAATTTATGCCGACAGAAATTATGACACCTTTTGTGAGATCTATACCGACAGACATTTCTACATTGACGAACAACTCTATGCCGACAGTTGATCTGTCAATGTGCTATGCCAACAGATTGTGCGACGTCCATTGCTACGCCGACAGTTTGTCTATCAATGTGTTATGCCGACAGTTTGTGTGACGTCAAATACATCTACCGACACATTTGCTGCCAGTGTTCTTCATTTCTGGACAAATGCAAATGCACAATATTTTGAATGAAATTACATTCATAATATATAATTCATGTTCAATATGTAATACATACAAAAAATTGCATTCTTCTATTCACCAGAAGATATCGCTGACCAATGTATTCATTCAATTATATAGAAGATTCATTAGATTTCTTCAGTCAAGTTAATTACAACCATTATGGAAATTCACAAGTCAGATATACAAGAGAGGCATGTTACAAAAATAATCGCCAAAGTTCATAAGAGATCAAGTGCTTGTTCACTGGCCTGCTATTGCTACAGAATATTAGGGAAGACAAACTCTTCAATCGCCAAACCAAATCAACTTCCATATGACCAAAATGTGTCATCCATGTTCTCAACAAAAGCAATCACGAGAACATCTTTGATCAACTAGTGGACTTGCTACTTTCCACCATTTGTCCCTACAAAAGAACTCATATGTTTCAGCAATATTTGAAAAAATATAATGTATTCAAATTCATGAGTTGCCTTTGAGTCCAAAGGTCTAAGAAACAGAAGATGTACAACATACCAACTTGTGTACAAGAAAAGTAAACTTATACTTGATTGCCAGAACTCTTAAATAAAAATTATGCATGTCATTGCGGTTCATGCACGCTATAGTTATAAAGAAAAGATTCGAATTACAAAAGATAACTGTAGCGACCCGACCTCAGACGGTCAAGCCTCTGTGTATCCGTGCCATCCTGGATCAGTATGCTGGCACACACAGTACATCAGCGTATATATCAAAGCCTCTGTGTATAAATAACGTAAAACTGATATATACCTCATAAGTCTCGTGAAACAAGTAATCGGTGTGGAGTCCCATCAACGCCATCGGCAGGTTGAGTGTAGACCGTAACCACTGCACTACTCTTACTCGTCGGAACAAAGTATCTGCAACATGATACGTTGCAGCCGTGTAGGTCAGTACATTGAATGTACCGGCAAGATCACAACAAGAGAAAACAGATGATAAACTATACTATATGCAATATGGCTTTGTGGCTCTGTGTCTGAGTTTTGTTTGCGTAAAAGCTGATTTATTTTCCCTACATCAAAGGAATAGCTGGAGTCTGTACTATGGAGTTTTCTATCATGACATGGTTCCGCCAACCGATGTCTCATAGCCAAAAATCATCATAAGTTGCCCACAATTAAGTTATCAATCCGGTGTTGAGAGTTCCGAGATAGATCCAAGTCCAGATGCTCAAGTTGTCCGTAACTGGGGACACGGCTAATCGATTAGGTTTATAACCCTCTGCAGAGGTTTGTACACTTTACCCGCAAGATTCGATCCCTCTTTTTACGTTCTCGCACTTCAGGGTGTTTGAGAACAAGATGACCAAACATGGTCTTCGAAGAGTTCCTCGACCCTTTGTCCGATACTCATCCCATCCTACCGTAGTTCTACATCTGCTAGCACCGTCCCAGCCAGTCACAACTAAGGTCAACCAAGCGAGCCCATATTGACTTGCGGTTGCAGGTAAGCTTAGGGCATGAAGTATTCTTCCGTCTCTTTGAGTGCAGGTGAAGCTTTCCGCAAGATGTCATGGCGCTTCTCCATGCATCCCGCCAACCACTGGTTTCTCCGGGTGCCCGTCAACCGTCCTTCACCCAATGAGTGTATTGAATTCTTGTCTCGAGTCTTGAAGTCTTGAGGCCTTGAAGATGCAGTCCTTGCAGATTCCATCATGGAGTTATCGTCATTGGCGTAGATCCTCCATTCTCACACCACTCTGAGCACTCATACCAACCCGTCTACTATAGCGTAGCATTAAAATAAATAACGTCCGGGCTTGGTAACAGGGTGATGGGTTCCTACCTCATGCATACTACTCAACTACAAGGGTTCAATAACACTACTGAGGGGGGGGGGGGGGTTGCAAAAATGCCACTAAATGCAATAAAACATAGGTATGAAAGCATGGTCAAAGTGAACTTGCCTTGCTGACGATCTTCGAAAACTAGGGACTCGTGGTAGCAACTTCGCACTCCGGAAATTCTACCGAGGCAAACAATAACCATAATAAGCAACTAGCATATGATCACTTAACACAATAGCATAGTAACATAACACACCAAAACAAACGAATCAAAACCCAAAGGAAAAACTCAAAGAAATCCTACTCAAAGTTTTCCTACTTCATGCAACAACTAAAAATAGTTCTTCATAACAAAAATTTTCGTAACATAACCTAAACATGGGTTTAGGTTAACTTAACAGAACAGAATGCATTATGCAACTAGGAGCAAAAAGATTCACTTTAAAATCTATTATGAAACTCCTATTAGGCCTAATTCAAGTTCTATTAAGAAAAATAAAATAAAAGTTTTATTTATTATAAATAAAAGTTCATGCTCTAAAGTGACAGAAACTATCCTAGAATAATCAATCACATGTGAAAAATAAATTTAGTTGCTAATTAAAATAATAGGAAAACAGTAGCTAGTTAATTAATTAAGAATAACAAGATTCTGCTAGAAACTAATTTTTTATTAATCCTAAAATACCCAAATTAATTCCTACGGTTAGGCAATGTCAAAATAAAGTTGGGACAAAAAGAATCATATAAAAAGAATTTTCCTAACTCATGTTATAACAGATTTACTATTCTGACTTAAACTAAATTAAAGCAATTATAAATAATTTTAACATAGCTAAATATATTTTCTACAGAAACTATAGAAAATTTGCAAACCAACAAAATAAGAATCACTCAAAAATATTGAGTAGAATAAAAGATATGAATTTTTCAAATCTGGAACTATTCTGCTAAAACAGAAAATCGAAAATAAAGGAAAAAATGGCCTAATGGGCTAACCTACATAGCGAGCGTAATATAACTAAAATGGGCCTAGGGTTAAACGATTCGGGCCGGGCTAAATAAAAAAAACCTTATCGAAACTAAACCGGAGCGAACGGTGAAAAAAACCAGTTTTATTAAAGAGGATACCCCTTGAGGTTCTAATCTGACCGCACAAACGAGATCGGACGGGAGGTAATCTCGGCTTACGGAGTTTGGGCGGCAGCGGCTCGGTGGCGAGTCGTCGGCGTCTCCGGTCGTCGGGAGGCGGCGGAGGCTCCGTGGTCTTGAGCGACGAGGGGGTGGTGCAGTGGAGTGGGCGAGGCTCGGGAGGCTAGGGCGGCGGCCGAGGTGAATGGCGGTGGTGAGCTCGGGCTCCGCGCGTGAGGAGAGAGGAGAGGTCCGCGAGGGGCAAGGGGGGAATGGGGTGCGGGGAGGGGCTTATAGGCGGGGCCTCACCTTGGGCGGGGTGAATCGGGAGGATCGGATCCGGATCCGTCGGGATCCGGCGAGTGTGCCTTGGTGGCGTGGTGAGGTTGAAGGAGGTGGGGGCCCTTTGGCGAGAGAGAGACAGGGGCTGCGGGCGGTCAGGCGACCGAGCCAAGGAGATTCAGCGTCGGTTGGCGCTGGGCAGCTCATTGGCGCGGGTGGGCCTGGCTCGGTGGGCCGCTGGGTTGGCTGGGCAGTTGGCTGGCCGTGCCAGGGGTTCCTTTTCTATTTATTTTTTTTTGAAAAATAAAACAGAGATAGAATATAAAATATAATTATTTTATATAGGACATATATATACTAAAATGATCAGGGGAATATTCCCTATCATTTGAACATTTTTCCAAAGGCAAAATCCAAACTTTATAAAATTTCATTTTTTTCAAATTCAAATAAAACTCAAGTTTGAATTCAAAACTTTTGGCAATGTTTTCCTCTGATATTTTTGGAGTGTCATGTTTACTCCTCTCATACTTTTGCTCAAGTATTTATCAGGCATAGTTTTTGAAATGATTCCCACTTGCCAAAGTTTGAATTCAATTTCCAAAACTCAAATTTGAAAGTGGGTTTTCAAGGCATTTTCAAATGACTTTCAATTTGATACTTTTTAACTTCCAACTCATATTTCATATAATTGAAGAAGTCATTTTATCTTCCCTCATGAAAATCATTGAGTTGCATAAAGCTTTGAATTTGAAATATTTTCAGTTGAAATTTAAATTGTTCCAAAACCCTTTTCATTCCAAATGGAAGAAGTCATGTCATCTTCACTCTAGGGTTTGGTGTTGGAATGAACTTGAGTTCATTGAGATCCAAAAAGGCAAAGGGGAAAGTTTGGGAAAGTCATTTCATTCCCTCTCATTCAACTTTCAAAAGTTTTCAAATTCCACTCAATTTCACTCAATCAATCAAACAAACAATCAGACAACAAGCATAGTTATTTATTTAATATAACATTCCAAAATTTAGAATTTTGGGATGTTACAATAACCTTATTAGAATATAAACCAAAGTCAGCATAACACCTAGCATATCACAAATGGCTTACTATAAAAATGTCTGAACTTGCTGATGGGCAATCAGGTTGTTCTAAACCACCAGGAGTAAGGTCCTTACTGCAATCTCAAAGATTGCATTTGAAGTTACTCAATCAGCAAACAATCACATAAGCATAATTACATATACATGCACCAGCAGTCATATATGTAACAGTGCACTTGGTGAAAACGAGTCAATTTACATGACATTGCTTGTGTTGCGGTTCATGCATGCTATGAAACATTTTGTGGTATACAATAGGGTTCGCATATGTTGTTTCTGCTATGGTTAAAATCCTGAAACTGAACAGATACTGGAAAAGGCTACAACACCTATGTTTACCTATAAAAGGAGTCAAGTGTAATCCTAATATGTGGACTGGACTAAATATGCTTTTTGTAAAATTAACAATCAAGTATTTTTTTGTGGCTGATTTTTAAAAGAGAGCAAGCTTCAGTTTAGCTACTAGGAATTCCACACTGACGGACAATTGTACCACTCACCGTATTTGAACAAATATGCAAGAAAACATTCAGTTTAGCTTGCGTACTAAATCACACATTTGTGTCAGCTTCCATGATCAAGTCTCTGAACTTGATACTATTTGCATGATAATGGGGATTGCACTGCACACATATAAACATAGAAACCCAACATTCTACGTTCTGCTATAACCCAGATTTAGTATCACATTATCATGCCCTTAATTCTTATATATTTCTGATAGAAACTAGATACTCTAGTAGCCTGATGCATCATCTTTTTATAATGACACTACAAACTGCACTGTATGTGTTTAGTTATGAAACATGAAACTTGACAAGAAAAATACTAAGATTGCCCAAAAGAAAAATAATACTCCCCCTGTAAAGAAATATAAGAGCCTTTAGATCACTACTTTAGTGATATAAACACTCTTATATTTCTTTACGAAGGGATTAGTCTTTAGTTCAAACTGAGGACCTTTTTCCCCATTCTGAACCTATGTCTTCCTGACCCAAACATCAAACGAAACATAGCAGTGTCATCTCATGGAAAAAACTTGACAAGAATAATACTTGGTGTTTCCACATTTCCGATTCCTTGAGAAAAGAGAACTTGATGCATCTCTCCAATTTGGCATTGCGTTTGTTCCGTGCCCTCTAGTAGAGTAGAAACTTGTTCATCTTGTCGACGAAATTGAATTTCCATTGCAAGTGTTGTTGGTGGTTCAGCTGCTTCTTCAGGTTGTTTCTCCAAAAAAAAAGCAAATGAGGCACCTAATTTATTTCCACAATGAAGTCGGTGCAGTCTATACTTTTCATCAATTGATATGCAGTCACGTGCATGGCTGTACTAAAGAAAAACACATGATGTGTATGTGTGACTAACAATTTGTGTCTCTGCTTGTGCGGTAGGAACTCCAATTTTATGAGTATGTGCTCTGACAAATATTTCATCTCTCTACGGGTCATAGCCAAGTTCTTCAGCCTGCAACAAATTTATTTTCCCTAGTAATTAGAAAACTAACTAATCGGATGCATCAATTTCAAAAAGAAATGCTTGAGTTTACCAATTCATGCCTGCTACGAGCATAACTCTTGATACCAGCTACATGCAGCAATGACAACTCTGACTAAACTTTCTTCTTGGCTCGCTAGGACGGGCCGCCTACTTCCCAAGAGGGCCTCGTGTTTTCTCCCAATGCTAAATATTTTCTTTTTATTTCAACAAGAGCTCTCAACTTCCTTTTGTTTTCTGCAATACTTGCAAGCCTTGATTGTTCATATGTAGGGAGCTCACTTCCACCTCTTGTTCCTTCCATCTTTTCTCCTGCAAATAGCACATATCAGACCATGATGCTTAATACTAAAAAATAATGGAAAAATATGCGTACTGAGCAAATTATGTGATGAGTAAAATACATGGCAACAACTTTTATCGAGAAGCAGAAGGTTAAAACTGCACTAAGTAGTATAATTAAGAAACATAGTGACGAAAAAAATATAGATAGGAGAAGTGGGAATTCATTACGAATATACATACCAAATAGACAAAACGTAAATAGTAGGGTGCCAAGAATAAACTGAGACTAGAGAAATGCAATTTGTCATTACCCCTTTTATCCCTACAATTTTGTGACTTTGATTTAAGTTACAGAGCTCTCCACTTGAGCAGACTAAAACAGAAGTTAAAATATGATTGCCACAAACAGACTTGAGCCTGCAGTAAATGGAGGCTATGATAACAGATTCAGAAGATTTCTTGATTCAGTAAACATTAAACTTGTGATCCGTGGGAAAACAAACAAGTATAAATAATGAGCACCTAGATTATGAGAAGTCTACTGATTAGGAGTGAAAGAACAAGAAGATATCCAGTACAAGATAAAGAAAGTTCAGACACATGAGATACATTGAAGGCACTAATATGGATCACACACAATTGTAAGGCTAACCCTTGGTCCCTGTTTTCGCGGCATAAACCAATAAAACAAAAGGATCACAGGCAGATTTACAATCCTACCGAACATACATGAAATATGAATCTTTGTTGTTAAGTTCATTTGAAGAAAATGAAGTGAAACATGGATTTTTCTCTCTCTCTAGGAAGTAGCACATGCTTACAGGCATACTTCTTATATCGACAGTAACTGAGTTTCTGTGTCGAATCACAGAATCCGGTGAATTAGATCTCTGAAATTTTGGGACCTCTCCACTTGAGCCTCCTCAAACAGCAATGTTAACCCAAAAGGTGTTCCACAACTCTGTTACATTTTTCTTTCTAAATCTGTACCCTCGAGTAGTTAAAATCTGGTCTCTGAAAATTAATTTGTACAATAGTTATTGATAAACATTCACACATGAGCGTGTCCACCGCTGGTCAGTGGATAAGTGAAAAGACAAGATGCAAGAGGAGATGAGATTAAAGACGATAGAACAAGAGCAAAGCCTGGAACTTATGGGTACTAACATCCACGGAGATGCAAAGGACCTAGAATGGATCTGAGCTAACGTCCTATGAAGTTTACCTGCGGTGGATCTGGACAGGGGTCGCTGGTGGAGGAAGAAGAAAGGCGGGGCGACTCCAGAACTGCAGTTGCCTCCTCGCCATCTCCTAGGCGGGTAGTGGCTCCTTGGCTGCAGACGGGGCAGCAGCTCCTCGGCAGTGGATGACGGGCCAACACACAGGACCATACGACGGGCCAAGGGATGGGATGCCGGGGTGGGGGAGGCGGCGACGCGAGAAAATCTGCGGGCAGGTTGGGGCGGCGGTGGCGATTTAGGTTTAATGTGTGTGTTGTGCGAGAGAGGTGGGATGGGGGGAAGAGGGGGCTAGGAGACTTACAGAATTATTATATGTTTGGGCTTTCGCACTTTCGCGCGCTGCTTGCCGCTCGATACTTTGGGCTTATGCCGCGCTGGTCAAAATAAGTGGGTGAGGATAAAACAAATGCCGACACTTTTCTTGTGGCTAAGCTTCGGCGACACATAATCCAACGGTAGTCAAACATACGCCGACACATAGTACGTTGATGAACTGTTAAACATTAGCGACAGATGAAACATCCAACATGTTGAGCAATACTAATACTTTTTGTGTCGGCATTGCTTCGGACAGATAATGTGTCGGAAATGCACAGCTTTGCCAACAGATGCTTGTCGCCATTGTGGTGTCGTGGTGTAGTGAGCACAGCCGGCCACGGGAGGCAGGAGCAGGCAGTCCCACCGGCGCTAGTTTGGGCGGCTGGAGAAAGAAGACCAGATATTGAAGAAGCAGCACGGCCGTTGGATTAACATCCAACGGTCACTGCTGCTAGAATTGTTTATGGACTAAGTTGACAAAGCCTTTCGTACACGTCAACCTAGTAGACCCATAAGTCAGCTTCCAAATCTATCCCAAACAGCATACTGCCCGAAATTTTAGCCAGATTCAAAATAATTTTAAAATTAAATATACCTTAATTTAAATTCAATGAAATTTTACCCGCACAAAAACAATGAAATTTAAATTATCAAAACCTGAAAGAAAAAAGTATTTTGATTACCTGTTTGCCGTATTTTTTCATTTTACAGCCCATTTATTATTACTTATAGCCCATTTCTTATTACTTAGAGCCCGTTTTCTTGGCAAAATGCATCCCTCCTCGTCTTGAAAGATTTCCGGCCCAACAGGGCGTAGAAACGGTGGGAATAGTAGGGGGCGGCGAGGCCTCCGTGGCAGCAAGCCGACCACGGGAGGCCTGAGCATGCGGCATGACCGGCACTGGTTTGGGCGGCTGGAGCAAGAAGACCAGAGGTTGAAGAAGCACTACAGCTGTTGGATGGACATCGTATGGTCACTGGAGCAAGAATCGTGCATATTGACTAAGTTGTCAAAGCCCTCTGTCCCCGTCAACTTAGTAGGCCCACAAGTCAGCCTCCCACCAAGGTGGGTCCCAGCTAGCAGGGGGAGTATTCTTTTTTTTCTGCGTAATACGTAGGCACTTCCGATGGGTCCGAGCTGACAGCGGGGGGAACATTTTTTCGCAAAATATGGTGGCCTGTCCTGTGGGTCCCAACAGTCAGGGGGGAAATATTTTTTTCGCAAAATACAGTGGCCCGTCCAGTGGGTCCCTGCTGTCAGGTGGAGGAATCATTATTTTCCGCGTAATAAGGAGGCACTTCCTTGCTGCGCCCGTGGACCCAGTATCGGCCTCTCCACGTCTGATACACTTCCGATGGAAGTCATTCCTTGACCACGTTGACCACGCCGCGTTACATTGCATGCATGCGTCCATGGGCGTGGTGCGTCCCCATGTCGACCTCTCACGTCACGGTCATCTTCCGATGACTCTCGGTTATTGACCACACCGTGCGAGCGCACCAAGGCGGTGGGCGGCGGTGAGGCCCAGGCCGGAATGACCGGAGATGGGGAAGGCAGGGCGGTGGAGTCGCAGATGGAAGGAGGGAAACTTGACTAGTTGGTCTTGGCGGCAACGATTGCGGTGCCGCCCACGGGAGACACGAGCAGGAACAGAGGTTTAAGAAGGAGCACGGCTGTTGGATTAACATCCAATGGTCCAGCTGCTAGAATCATTTGTTGATTAAGTTGACAAAAGCCCTGCGTACACGTCCGCTTAGTAGGCCCACAAGTCTGCCACCGTCAGCGGGTCCCAACTGTCAGCGGAGGAATAATTTTTTCGCATAACAAGGAGGCACTTCCTTCCATGCGAAGATATAGCCGGTGGGTCCCATCTGTCAGGTGGAGGAAACATTTCTTTTCAGCTTAATAAGGAGGAACTTTCCTTGCATGCGACCATGGACCTCGTGGGTCCCAGCCGTCAGGTTCTCCACGTCTGATCCTCTTGATGACTCGTTTGTTGACCATGCCGCACCGCCTTGCGGCGCGGTGGGCGACAGCGAGGCCCCGGACAGGAAAGACTCGGAGATGGGAAGACGTGACAGTGGAGTCGCACATTGAGAGGAGGAGAAGGGTTATAACTGGTTCTGGTGCGGCGTGGGGCTGCAGTCGGTGGAGAATAACTGGAGGTGTGGAGGGGTGGCGGGATAGCTTGGCCGACGGTGGGGTAGCGCTTCATAGTGATGCGTGCTAAGTAGAGCCGTTAGCCGCCGGAGGCCGGACCAGGCGGTCCCGGCGACGCTGGAGGAAGAAGACAAGAGATTGAAGGTGCATGCCGGCCCATGTTTTCTAGAATGCACAGTCCATTTGTTGGGCTGGATGAACAAATAATTTCCCGTCAATGCGGCCCATTTATATTTTCTAAGAAATCCCAGCCCATTTGCACTTCCTTGAAATACACGAATTAGATGGGCTCGTTATATATATTGTTATGTTAGAAGGAGCAATTAATATCAAAAATAAACCGAAGAGGCACATTATATATATATATATATATATATATATATATATATATATATATATATATATATATAAATATAAAATTAACAAATTAGCGAGTTATTTCCCAAAATAAAAATGAGCGTGTTATTATTACATTGGTCCTTAAAATCTTCACAAGCTTTTGTACGCAATCACCAGGATTTTCCTTGCCAGTGAGTCAAAAACAACCAGGATTTTCCTTGCCAACTTCTGTTAAAAATTTACTTTTATAAGTTAATCACACGTGGAATGTTTTTATAATGTATATATAAGTCTCTATATAATATATGATAATAGTAATAATATAAATATATATATAATTTGGTTAGAAGGGAAAACATAAATTGCACACAACATTATTATTCTTATATATAGATAAATAGAACAGAGACCTGAGTTTTTTTAAAAAAATACATGGGCCGCCGATCTTTAAGGAAAAGCCCATATGCAGATATGGACGTCAAAAAATAAGTTGAAACCATAGGCTGGTACGTCGTGGGCTACGCATGTTAAAATACAAAACCTAGGCCTAGCTGATACTTGTTCGCCCTTTGGAAAAAAATGATACCAGATCCCCGAGCGAACAGTATTAAAGAGGGGGCCGGCGGCACGACTGAAGAAGCACATCAGGAGCGAATTATTTTTCTTCAGTGGATGGCTCTTGATGGCGTTTTTTTACTTGCCTCTGCACCATACAACTTGTATTTTTAGCCTCCCAGTCCGTGGTGGACTAGTAACCCATTTGCTGGGCGGGCCAACCTATAGAAACCAGCACTCGATTTTTCATCAAGCCCCAAAAACAACGCAATACTATGTTTGTTTCGAGGCCGAAAACATTATGGCAGGGGTTGAGTGGGGGAGGGGGGAAGACAAAGCAAAAAGATTAAAAAGAGCTGATGCGCCGTTGCTACCCTAACAAAGCAGGAGGAATTCTTCTCGGGAAGAAGGTGTGTCGTTGACACCCACACGTCACATACGCCTCAGTAGGCATACTAACAAGTTCACACACAAGTACAACAGAGAAGGTAAACATTCGTATAAAACTCAGGTTCACAGGGCACGTTCATATTCATAGGCAACATTCACTATCAACAACTCAAAAGATACATATATACACAAGTTCAGCATGTCTATGCATCCAAATGATTGATAGATCACACGACAATATTCATAGACAATTCACAAAAAGATTCAGATATACACATGTTCAGTATGTTTATGCATCCAAATGACTGAGATCACAACCAATATGATCCATGGACGAACTTTAATTACCTAGGGTACAGACTGGTAAATGGTGTTCAGTCGAAGGTACTTCTTGCTCAAATTAATGCTTGTACGAGTAAACTTTCGAGTACATAAGAGGCAGCATAGACAACCTGAACTTTGTCCACTACTTTCATCCAACTAGTTTACAGGCTCATCTTGGTCCAGTAGCTCTCCAAAATTCGATATTGCAGACGAGAAAGGAGGCGGTTGAGAAAATGAACCACCCAAATTTTTTGTGCAGTTCAACTGAAATGGAGCATCCCTGGCGTGGAGACTCATTAAGTGCCAAATGAATATATGCGTCAACCAACTTGTCTAGAATCTTAAGACTCCATGCCACACAGTTCGCTACAATATCTGCCGATAACCAAAAGGCACAATTTGGGACCAAAGATTGGACTATGTTTTTCTGGGCTAGTCGCCAAGCAATATTTTTGGCGTTCACTCTCCTAATACTTGGAGTTTGACAACTGGTTGACGCCGGTTGATACTCGAATGAATATAGGCACTTCTTGTCAACATCGATGCTTGTTTGAGTGAACTTTGGAGTACATAGCAGAAGCATAAGTATCTGTCCATCTGATCTTTTTGTGCAGTTCTACTAAAATCACCCAATGCAATGATTTGCCTACGAGTTCAGGCTCCAAGTTACTCCTTTATAAAATCGGCAAACAGTAGCACAATACCAAATTACCAATGCATGACAAGCACAATAATCAGGATAAAGACCAGTACCAACCTATGTGAGGTAGCATATCAATTACTATTTCCTTTGACCGGAAGCCGAGATAAGCGAAGCGACTGACAGCAAAGGAAGAAAGCAGGCCCAGATTAGCGACTGACATGAAATGACGGAAGTTGTCGAGGCAATGAAGCACCCAAAGTTTTTGTGCAGTTCCACCAAAATTGAGCATCCCTGTTGGCACATATATTGAGAGAGTGAGATTACTGTAATAGTGGAACTAGTTGATGAAACATACACTAACAAATAGAAGCACCCTCATTATCTTAATGGGTAAAGTTAGCAACATAGTAGTCTTGCTTAAAGAGAGGTATTAGTTTATTTAATCAGTGCCAATTAGCTCAACACTCAAAGCATTGCCATGTATCATAGGTTGCAAAACTTCAACGTGCAAAGATAAATGAGTTTCTCATGACAGTAGCATGATACAAATAGAGATGACAGCAAACTAATATGGATGAAGGTCTTAGGCCCGTACCAACCTGAGGAAAAAAGCTTATTCATGTAGTCTCATAAGAGATGATAAAGCACTCACTGGAATCACTCAATAGTATATATTTTTGTGCACTTCAAATGTATGGTTGAAATCACTCTTGTTTACCAGTGCTGAGTTTATATCGAAAGATTATCAAGAACTTCTAGCAGAGTTAAAGCATTGGCTGGGATACAGTTCATTGTATTGTCTTGTGTAGTTCCACTAAAATTTATTATTGGCACAACATGATCCCTGTTTGCACAAGTACGAACAAGGTGAAACCTTCATTAGCTTAGTGAGAAAGGATAGAAAGACATTAGCCTATTACTCTAAAAGTAGCATCAAATTTATGATGGACAATACGCAAATCATTGCCTCATTGAACCAATGGCAATAAATTGACATGCAAAACAATAGCACTATTATGTCATGACACTAATAATATTCCCTCCCTGCTCCACCACATGATTCACCTCCATAGACAAACATACACACGTACATGATTCAGCATAGGGTGCTACTAAAGATTTGTTTAACTCTGACAGGAAAATTAGGCAGCAATAAATTAGTGGTACTAAAGCACTCCTAATTAATTAAGTGAGACAACAAAAGTGGAAGGGCTCCCTGGAGGATCGTCTCACATGTAAGGTAGTCGTTGCCGGAGCCCTTGAATGGCCTCGACTGAGGCCTCTGGCTTCAGCAAGATTGCCTTGGCACTGTTTATTCTTCTTATTCTTCTTCCTCTTCATGCTCTGTTTCTCTTTCTCCTCACCAGTTGGTGAAAACAAGTACATGATTGGCCTTCTAGTTCAGAATTGGTTTTGTCAGTGAGGGAGTACAAGTATACTTGTAAAAATAGCATTATTTTCTCATGGTAGTCACAAAATAGAGATGAACACATGCATTAAATATCATTCTTACCTAAAGGAAGGTTATGGAGCAAATATGGATGACGAGGATTGGAACACAGATCTCCCTTTGTGCAGTTCCACCGAAATGAACCAACTATTCCAATCTGACATTCCAGTTAAACAGCAAAAAAGTCACTTCTTTTAAGAAGAGTTTTGTCCAGTCACCAAAAGGTCACAACAGCAACCAGGTGAAATGGATATCCCTTTTTGCACAAAAAGCTACAGAGGAAACAATCAGAGTCTCAAACAATTACAGGCAAAAACATTTGGCTAAACTTGTCATGGCTTATAACAGTGGCATGGCTTCATTTTACCAGGGGCATTAGATTAAGAAGAGCAACGTAGAAAATGATGCACATGCAGCGACGTAGTGAGCTGGAGAAGTAGAGCTAAGGCGGTTTCGAAGGAAGATATACCTGGAGGTCGTCAGGATGTGGATAGGTGGGCGGCGGGAGGCTGGATCCGCCCACACTAGGGCAACGACGAAGGGACCGAAGGACCTCCCGCACCAGTGCTCGGCCAGAGATAACGGTGCGGCCGGCAGTGGGTCTCCTCCCTCGCTATCGCTGACAGCCTAAATGCTGCCCCTCTTCCCCTTCACCGGCGGAGGGGGATACGTCCGGATCTGTAACTTGCGGTGAGGATAGAAACACAATGGTTTTTGAAGGGAGAAAGATAGTGTTACCACCCCTACATTGTTTAGATCTAGAGAGGATGAGAGTGTGTGAATAGAGCAACCCTAGCAAGCAAGTGCGGAGGCTCCAGCCTATATATACGTAGTTGGGTAGTTTTCCTTTTTCACTCCATCAAAACAATCATTTTAAATTGTGTACTACGTGCAAGGTCGCCGTTTTTTTAGTTGTTGATTGTTTTTTGAGATAGCTACCCGCTTGTTCCAAGTGGTGTTACGGTGTGCCCGGTTGCACTTTGTATTGTTCAAGTCTGGTACAAGTCCCTCCATTAAATGAACAACCACCCCCTCGTAAAAATTGTGAACAAGCCCACGACTAAAATTATCGGAAACGTTGGTTGCCCCAACATGCATTATTATTTATATTTTCTTCTCCGTTCGTTCCTAAATATAATTCTTTTTTATTAACCACACCTAAGACAAGAATTTTTTTTATTAGCAGTGAACCCCACATGTCATAGACACAAAAAGTGTGGCAAGATTCCCTTAGGCAAGCCAAAGTGTGTCTAACAATTTGAGCAACTCAAGTTAGGAAAGTGTGGTAAGTGTGGGAAAAATAATGTGGCAACATAACAAAAACATAGTCACAATCCAAACAGCCCCGTAAATTTTTGTGACATGCATGAAAATTTGGTTAGTTAAATTTATAGTCAAAACTTGGCAAGGTGCATCAAATCAACACGTGCAAGTACCAAAAGGAAAGTCATGGAATGCATGCATGCATTGTACTCCCTCCGTTTCCAAATATAAGTCTTTTTAGAGATTGCAACAAGTGACTACATACGAAGCAAAATATGTCTACATACATCCATATGTTGTAGTCCATTTGAAATGTGTAAAAAGACTTATATCGAGTGGAGTGCTTCGATGTGTCGGTCAACTAGTACAAGACCGAGAAGTTTGATTACTACAACGCCCTCTCCCTCGTGGACTGAGCTCTGGTGCCTTAACTGCACCTGCCTTTGGCTGCATGAAAGGTGGGCCAATCACCTGTTGGGCGCACCTATCATTGATGCAAAGGCAGGAGCAATAAGTCAATGAAGCTGCGTCCCTCCCACACGTAGGACTAGTAGAAGCTTTCGCTACACGCTATCCCTCCCACACGAGGTGGACGGACATGCATCAGTGGATTCGATACTATAGAAGTAGGAGTAACATCATTGTTCGTCTTCTCGAAGAGGCGAAGAGCCAAGCGTAACACGAATGTGGCAGTTGTGAACGCTCGCGTGGCAGTCTTTGTGTAGGGGTGGGGCGTGGTGCGATGCCTAGGAGCATGCATATAGCCAGGCTCTTGCATGAGACAAAATTTCCATCTGAGCCCACTATTGTAGTACTAGTACTTCCTAGTATAGCCCTGTAAACTGGAAAGGAGTACGTATTTGCCTTTCTAGAGATTTCAACAAGTGACTAGACTACACCGCATGCAGTACTCCCTCCCTTCCAGTTTATAGGGCTCAAATCTCAAATCTCATCAACCAAGGTATTTTGCGATTGGAGGAATGTATCTCGTACTTTACAAAATCTTATATTTACTAATTGGATGCACCATACGAGGTTCGACGTTAATCCACATCATTAGAATTATCTTAACCATCTAATTTAGTTAATAGTCTATCTCAACCATCCAATTTATGTTACACCAAATTGCACCACAATTCACCGTCATAACACAAATTGGCACGTCACGGTGTTCCCATCTTACACGCATAAAAAGATAAATGAATCATGTACATTAAAGAAAGAAATCTCATCCATTAAAAAATAGTTCTAATGATATTGGCTTTACTGCTACGTTGTTCCCATACCAGTACAGCAGAATCACGAAGGCACAATAAAATCATCCCAAGAAAAAGAAAATTCTTCCTAAAATCACGACAGAGTAAAAGAATATATATGAAGAAAAAAAAGATATCCCCTCATAATTGAAATAAGAAATCTGAAAATCACGTACGATAATGAAAAGAGATCTCACGTCCCTCATAAATGAAAAAAGAAATCTCATAATCACGTACAATTAAAGAAAGATATATCATCCGTGAAATCAGAATAGTCACGTACGGTAAAAGAATATCTCTCATCGCTTGGAAAAATAGATGTGGTACTAAGAGGTTCAATAACTACATCCGTCCGATTAATACTGGGGGAAATATACAGCGTTGGATCACGATGATCTGTTCCACTTGGATTTTTCCATCATGCATGCTCTCACGTATTCCCTTAGATGTTGCCATCACGCACACGCCTCCTCCTTCACCTATCACGTACGCATCCCTTCCTCACGTCAATGCAGCCGCCTTCATCATCTTTTCCTGCGTGTCCTATCCATCACTTTCATCTTGATTCTGTTGCCACCGTTTGCTCACCTCCCCATATCCCCGTAATCATTGCTTCTTAACAGTAGATTTCAGCACAACTCCACGTTTCAATCTGAGCGCCATCTGTTTCAATCTCCGTTTTTCTGTCGTGAAGATAGAAAACCAAGTGGGTTCACAATTTCTATCATGTATTGTTGGCGTCGTCGCAGCCGAGATATTCGCGGCAGCTCACAACACCTATAGCCCTGTCGTGTACAAGGCGCAAGGTTCAGATCGGCATACATCAACTTTCACGGCAGCATCGAACACGTACATGTATACATGCATGGATGCATATGTTGCATGAGAATGATCGCTCAATTTTCACAACTTAGGAGGTATGTACGAGTATGTACAGATTGTTTATAGAAAACCAAGTGGGTTCACAATTTCTATCATGTATTGTTGGCGTCGTCGCAGCCGAGATATTCGCGGCAGCCCACAACACCTATAGCCCTGTCGTGTACAAGGCGCAAGGTTCAGATCGGCATACATCAACTTTCACGGCAGCATCGAACACGTACATGTATACATGCATGGATGCATATGTTGCATGAGAATGATCGCTCAATTTTCACAACTTAGGAGGTATGTACGAGTATGTACAGATTGTTTGTTTCAGTGGTAGCTCCCATAGATTTCTGATAGTTCCTCCTCCCTGCTTCTCGGATTAGTATTTCCGTATTCTTTTTCTGTCCAGAACAAAGTGGAACCAGTTCTTAGTTTTCTACAACAGTTACATGAATTGGTGGGTTCTTCAAGGAAGGTGTCGGCTGGGGCAGTACCACCTTATGGATTACAGCAGGTGCAACATGTCTAATCTTTGTAAGCATGAGAATGCATACATTTGTTTTTGACAGTGAGAAAGCATTCGTTGTTTACATTTTAGTTTATTCATTATTTTCTACGGAATGCATTAATTATCCTTCCTTAATTAATTTCATTTGAAGTAACAAACTCTCCTTCACATTGTCTATTAGATAACAGTAAGTTAATAAATCCCGGTAAATTGAATTTAAGAAGTCATAAAGTTATATATTAACTTCGCCAAATGCGTAAAAGAGCACTAGAGAAATGATATCTTAAAATACTTACCATATTTCATATAGACCACCCCTCTAAAAATCCATATCTTTTGAGAAGACTTCAGCAAAAAAGGGGATACTTATAAGAAACATCATCATCTAGAAGCCTATTTGACATAAAATAAAGGTTGTGTATGGAAACATGTAGATCTGAAGTACTTCAAATAGCGAGCTTTGTTTTCGCATTTGCAGTCTCAGTAAAACCTGCCTCCCTTACCTAGAAATATTGTAAATATATTGAACCAGGTCTTGAGAAACCATGGGTTTTTTATATGATATTTCAAGTAGTTCAGAAAATATTGAATATTAGGAGCCATTAGATAATAAGAATTACATATGTACCATTATATTTACTTAATTAAACTACTATTTGCACCAGAAGCTTTTAAATAAGATTAGCTTGAAGAATGTTATGGCATAGGCGAGGACACATGAAATAAAGTCATATAATCATGAAACCAATAAACACATTTCTTATTTATTCAGTATACTTTTTTGCACAAAACAAATGTTGTTGAGCGGTTTCATGAAGTCACCCTCAAAAGTTGCTAGCCCGTGCAGCTGCACGGGTTGATGACTAGTTACCCTAATTATACTCATGCATTAATTATGTAGTTCTCTCATTTTCCTCTTCGCCTTGGTTGCGGTGCACAATATTGAGCACTCCTATATGACTAGCCGCTCTATCTACATGCGGGACATCCGGGCGATCCACCAAATCCCAGCAAAGTGCTATAGTCGAGACTCACCGGTCACCCCGATGTGGCCGTCATGACTCGTCATATCACAAAACCCACACCTTTACCAGCGGTGCTAGAGTGGCCTCGAAGTTGGACTAGACGAATCAACCATCATTTCACTGGAACGCTCGTTGAAGCCCTTTCTCCCCTTTCTTGAGGAAAACCTCACTCCAGGCCACTCACTTCTGCCATTTTTCTTGTGTACTACCAAAGGAAAGGTGGGCGAATCAATGATGCTGCTATATTTTCATTCCAAGAATTTTCTTTTTGCGAAGCACCGACCGATTCTCACAGCCTATTCTTTTCCCTTTTCATTGCGATTGTGGTTTCCTTTCGATTGCTATTTGTTTGTCAGTTCATTGATGGATCCTGGAGCTCTAGGAAAAGAGTTGCCGGCAGGCAATCCACTGGAGACATCGATCTCCAGGAAGCGAGCACCGACCAACGAGTTGACCATGTTGGCGGGCCAACCCATGGAGACGAAGAACTCCAAGAAACAAGCACTGGCCAAAGAGTTGACAACGTTGGCGGACGAACTCCTCAAAGAAAGTTGGAAGAACAGCATGGGCCCCACCGTGCCTACCCAGAAACTCTGATGGCCACCTATGCGAGGCTCAAGGCTGAGTTTGAGGAGATAGTCGCTGTTGAGAAGCAGTATTCCCCTGGCAAGGTGATGGCCCCCATCGAGGATGAGGAGATGGCCCCCGGAGGAATGGGATCCTCCAGTGAGCTTGACAAGGTAAAAAATAATGTCTTATTACCATAGTTGTGATTTTTGATTATTGCCAATGTTCTTGCTAATATGTTAGGGTTCTGCATGTGCCGGTGGACATCCTTGATGATTCCGATGTCGCGGCCCTTCCTGTGGACAATGCCCCAGAGATCATTTTTGATGTCGCGGTCCGTCCTATTGGCATCGCCCCGGAGATCGATTCCGATGCCGCTGTCCATCCAGTGGACATCGCCCCAGAGATCGATTCCGATGTCGCGGTCAGTCCTGTGGACATCGCCCCAGAGATTGATTCCCATGGCGATGTCCATGCTGTGGTCATTGCCCGAGAGATCGATGACAAGAAATAGTTGGTCGCGTGTTTAATTACCAGAACGATGCATGTTATCAAACCATCTTAGGGCTAGTGCGCTGTCTTGTGTGGGCAGTACTTGCTATTTTTGTTTGATAGTGAATCATGCGAACCCTCTCCGAGTTATGGAAACGGATGTATCCTCACCAACTTTTGATGTAATATATGGCATGCTTAGATGTAAGTTTGAATTGTTTATCATATCAGCAGGGCTTGTTTGATGATTCTTGGTGTTAGTAGGCTAGCTACTGTGCGAGCTATAGTACTTGCAAAACACTCACCGAAGAGAAACGTTAGGGCTGATGAGCTCGTGGTACACTTATACTTGTAGGCTTAGTCGACACGGATACATTCAGGCCTCATTTGGTTCATAGGGTAGGAAAATCGTAGCAAAAGTACGGAGACGTACAACACAAAATCATAGCAGTATAGAGACGTACTCCCTCCGTTCCAAAATAGATGACCTATAGGTGGGCTAGTTTGGTCTAGTGGTATTTTTTTAGGATGGCCTAGTGGGTTTCATTGATATGACGTGGTATAGTGCCGTCCAGTCTTCGCGTGTGGTAGCAGTATTGCGGGTATAGTAAGTTTTCTTGAAGAAGCGGAATTCAATGAAGTCATGATGGTTCCTTAGTCCGACCAACTTACAGTGGGAAAGGTTGGACCTGCGATACGACCGGGGTAGACCAGGATAATATTTTGCATGGCAGGATGGTCGACGTCCCACATGTCGGCGAATGAAAGTACTCTTTCCGATATGGAGGACGAGCAACGAGTATTCATTGTTTATTTTTGATGAAAGCTATTTTCTCCACTGTTATGATGGAGGGGTGTGAAACACGGGAGCCGAGTGAACTTGGCATGTGCACCACTCCCTCCTTCCTCATGTAATACTACCGTACTGTTGACTATAAGGTTGGCTATAAAGTTACAACTTTTTCTCACTTTCTATCTATCTATTTCCTCTCAAATGTTTTTACCATTCTTATTTTAGACACAATCGTTTTTTATGCCAAGGAGCACGTGTACGGGCTCTTGCAGAGCCCACTCCTGGACTTTGTCAATGCCTCTGTCTCCTCCACATAAGTGGGTACTACTTGCTATGCATGCATGCGGCGGGCGGCTGGCGTCTGAGGGGGGAGCACGCGCGGAGAGGTGTGTGTGTGGGGGGGCGAGGGGGGGTTCTGGTGGGCCAGGGCAGTCAGAAGCGGGCTTGGAAGCGGTCCAGACTCCCGCATGGCTCACCACACATTATCACCATATATTTCTTGGAGTCCGTGCGCGGCGGGCGGGCGATCTCTTCACCCTCCCCCGTCTCTCTCTTCTCAGCCGACGCCCGCCGAGCGATTATATTTTGGCTACTGACGGTTTATTCAATTGCAGTCACACATGTTAGTGAAATTGCAAGACAACGCCTGTCCCCTCTGGTGACCGGCGTGCGAGCCGAACTGCCGGGGTTGCGACGCGTACAAGTCGTTAGTGTGCCGCCTTTTCCTTTAGAACTTGCAAAGCGTAACATTTTCGCGCGATCGATCGATAGAAAATCTAGAACAAAATGATGAGGGAGGTGCTTTCCCACTCGTTAGGCGGGCTAGTTTGAGTGATATGACGTGCTACAGTGCCGTCCACTTTCTCCATTTTATGTAAGCAATAGTTTACACTCTTACGTGGGAGGAGTGCAAAACACCGCGGATCTGGTTTTGATCGAGGGATAATTGTTCCCTGCCAAATAATGGAGCACTGTTAGCGATAATGGCATGATAGTTGGCCTTCCACTACGTAGCCGGTGCCCGGCATGTTAAAATATACTAGTAGAGTGGGCATTGATGCCCTGGTAAATTTCTTTGGCAGCAGCCTCACACTGTGTGGGTGATACGTCTCCGTCGTATCTATAATTTTTTATTGTTCCATGCCAATATTATTCAACTTTCATATACTTTTGGCAACTTTTTATACTATTTTTTGGGACTAACATATTGATCCAGTGCGCGCGATCGGTCGGGATCGGTGGCCTTCAGTTCCTGCCGGATTTCCCTCCAGTGCAAGTTCCTATTTGTTGCATGTTTTATGTTTCGCATAATCCCAATATCAAACGGAGTCCAAACAGGATAAAAACGGACGGAGAATTATTTTGGAATATTTGTGATTTTTGGGAGGAAGAATCAACGCGAAACGGTGCCCGAGGTGGCCACGAGAGTGGCCCACGCCACCCCTCCAGGGGGCGCGCCCCCCTATCTTGTGGACCACCCGTAAGGCGGTTGATGCCCTTCTTTGGCCGCAAGAAAGCTAATTTTTGGAAAACGATCTGGGCGAAGGTTTCAGTCCAATCGGAGTTATAGATCTCCAGATATAAAGGAAACGGTGTCAGGGCAGAATTAGAGAACGCGGAAACTGATAGATAGATCCAATCTCTGAGGGCTCTCGCCCCTCCCACGCCATGGGAGCCATGGACCAGAGGGGAAACCCTTCTGCCATCTAGGGAGGAGGTCAAGGAAGAAGAAGAAGAAGGGGGGCTCTCTTCCCCTTGCTTCCGGTGGCGCGGAGCATGCTTGAGGCCATCATCATCACCGCGATCTACACCAACACCTCCGCCGTCTTCACCAACATCTCCATCACCTTCCCCCTTCTATCTACAGCGGTCCACTCTCCCGCAACCCGTTGTACCCTCTACTTGAACATGGTGCTTTATACTTCATATTATTATCCAATGATGTGTTGCCATCCTATGATGTGTGAGTAGATTTTCGTTGTCCGATTGGTGGTTGATGAATTGCTATGATTGGTTTAATTTGCTTGTGGTTATGTTGCTGTCCTATTGTGCCCTCCGTGTCGCGCAAGCGTGAGGGATTCCCGCTGTAGGGTGTTGCAATACATTCATGATTCTTTTATGGTGGGTTGCTTGAGTGACAGAAGCATAAACCCGAGTAAGGGGATTGTTGCGTATGGGATAAAAGGGGACTTGATGCTTTAATGCTATGGTTGGGTTTTACCTTAATGAATCTTTAGTAGTTGCGGACGCTTGCTAGAGTTCCAATCATAAGTGCATATGATCCAAGTAGAGAAAGTATGTTAGCTTATGCCTCTCCCACATAAATCTTGCTATCGGTCTAGTAACGTAGTCAATTGCTTAGGGACACTTTCATAACTCCTACCACCACTTTCCCACACTTGATTTATTTACTTTTTTGCATCTTTATTTAAACAGCCCCTACTTTTTATTTACGTGTTCTTTATTTATTGCAAACCTATCCTATCACACCTACAAAGTACTTCTAGTTTCATACTTGTTCTAGGTAAAGCGAACGTCAAGCGTGCGTAGAGTCATATCAGTGGCCGATAGGACTTGAGAGAGTATTTGTTATACCTTTAGCTCCTCTTTGGGTTCGACACTCTTACTTATCGAAAGAGGCTACAACTATCCCGTATACTTGCGGGTTATCAGCGGGTGCAGCCCCTAGAATGATGGGACCCACATGTACATAGAAAAATCAAAGCAAGCCAACCACTGGTCAATCCTTCACGCGAGTTCCTCTAGTCCACCTTCAGAAAAATGGGGCATCGGAGCAGCATGTACAGATGGTAGTATATTCTATTGCAATGCTCGAATGGGGCATTGGAGCACGAACTTGCTTAGGTTCCCAGAAAACTTTTTATGGCACCGCATGAGCTATGGAGGGCACCGGTGCCAAATAACGTAAAAGTAGATTCTGCACCTCTTTTGGCCTACATAGTGGAAGGCATTAGGGAATCTCCAGCGCTGGCCCACAAATTTGTCCGAGGACACTGATGGATGCCATCTGATGTGCCCGCATACCTTTCGACAACTACTAACCGGACAAAATTCATGCAAAGAAAGCAAATTTCAAATTAACCAGATGAAATTCATTACATTTTGAAAACTTTTCGTACAAAATGGATGAAATTCATTACATATTTCATACAAACAGAACTAAAATCTACTGTAAACCTAATCTAAACGATCGCTGGCGCCCGACCACCATGTCCGTCCATGAACCCGAGAAAGCCGGCCATTGACTTTGCCTCCTCCTCATCCGCCTCGATAACCTCCTCCTCCGGAGCACAAGGTTCTGAAGATTTCCGCCTCCACGTCATCGTCAAGCGGCTAATCGATCGCCGATGTTTACCCCACCAACCTTGACGTCGACTGAGTGGTGTACCAGTGGCCTTCTTGGGACCAGAGCGGCGGCGACCTATCGTGTAGTACTCTTCCTCGCTGCTAGCTGCGCCCATGCATGCATGCCGGCTTCATAGTCGTGGCGGCAGAGGGCTGACGGGGCGGTGCCGGCGATCTCCTTTGTCTCCTCCTGCGACAGTACGTCGAAGAGAGCTTTTGAGCACGCTCGGAGCGGAGCCGCCGATGTCCCTTGTCTGCTCCTGCGACAGTACGTCCGAGAGAGCTTCGGAGCGCCAGGAGGCCATGGTTGGAGTGGTGCCGACAGAAGGAAGGGAGCGGAGGATAATGAGTGTGGGTCTTTGGCTATGGCTGGGAGCTGGAGCTCAAGTTAATATAGCGGGCGAATGGCAATGAGCCGCGACCGACAGATGGACGGCTGGCGCCAGAGTAGGTTCGTCGGGCATGAATGCGGACGCTGCTTCATTGACTTAACTGCAGGTACGTTGGGTTGCTGACATGTGGGCCCAACGGGCACCTGGCCCGCATGTCAGTGACACACCAACTGCACCTGCAGTTAAGTCCGGTGAATGCGGCATTGACGTTCTGGAGAGACGGTGACCGTTTCAGGCGGGAAGTGCGCGCTAGCTATGGAAGGGGTTTCGGTAGGCCAGGGCGGTCAGACGCTAGCGTGGTGGTAAAGTGTGAACTCATGGATGATGAGCCTTTGAGGCATATGCGACACATATTGACAACCAGGCATCCATGCAACCGCTCTTGTCGCCAACTAGCCTTCGACGACCACCATTAGACAACACACAACCATGCATAACTTATGAATAATGGACGAATCGATCAGAGTGGCACTAAGATCGGCCGCTCACGATAGTACATACTCCGTACCATAGTACCCTATCTAGCTAGGCTGTTTAATAGATTGTCGTTGTGATGGATATATACATGAGCAGGGTGCTCCGAGTATGACCGTTGGTGTTGAGTCACGCGAATACATGCTCGGCGTTCGTGTAGGCCTCCATCAAACGTCTAAACAGTAATGTCAGGCACCACCGGGGCGCGCAGGTGATGGGCTTGATGTTTGCGTTGCGCCATGAGCAGGACTTTAATTGAGAGGGCGACATGCATGCATTACCATGCTTTAACAGCGTGAGCGTGAGTGTCTGACACAAAGTATTTCATTTTAATTTGGCTGACGAGTGTGCGTTGCAGCGACGAGTCCATGGTTTGATTCCCCACATACGCATAATTTTTGTTTTTATTTATTTCTCCACTGACAGGTAGGACAGCGTAGATAGATAAAGAACACGAGTTGATGAGGCGCATGTAGACTATTTGACAGGTCAACCAGACAGATACGGAGCTATACGCTGAGCTAGTGACCGTATAATAACCATATCTCGTATACAATGATCACAGTGAGCTATCAAGACAAGTTCGATGACCACCAATGCATTTTACTCGGTAACAAATGACCAGGATTGAAGGGGAATCCAAATTTCCTTTGTCTTTTATCCTTGAGCTCTTGACAAACCAATGCACTATACGGTTGTCCGGCCACTCCACCCCATATCCCTCACCAAGCGTCGTTCATGCCACCGCGCGGCACACTAACCGGTAAGGAAGCGATGGCATCCCGCCGTGCCGAGTTCCTCGACGCCCATCACTGCACATAAAATGGTAGGGAAGCGATGGCATCCTGCCGTGCCGAGTTCATCGCCGCTCGCGACCTCACACCTATGTGGGAGGAATTTGAAGCTGCCAAGGCCGAATGGGCGGTAGAGTAAGAGGCGGCGAAAGCCACACAGAGGGAGCGGAAAAGTCAGCAAGCACTCAAGGAAAGAGAGGCCCGCCGTGGCAAGAAAGAAGAGGACGCACGCGCTGCTGCGGAGAGGCCGACGGAGATCCAAGCACGGTGGGGTGTCGCCGACAAAGTCGGGAAGGAGAACGACGGCGTCTGGCCAGCGTGTGAGAAGTAGTAGTACTAGTAGTTAGTGTGTGTGTCTATGTCTGAGTACGAGCATGTACCAGTACTACTAGTTACTACTGTAGTTTTTAGAGCAAATTACTAGTACATTAGCCTAGACTCAATGGAAAAAATTCCTATCCTATGCATCAAATGGCATCTCTTTATCTATAGGAATTGAGATGCATGTCATCTCACTTACTATGATTTTCATATTCCTATGAAATTCCTATCATGTGAACGAAAGGAGGCCTCTGTTGGAGTAACTACATTAGCTAGCACTACTGCCGGTACGGTAGTTTTCTTCTAGAAGTGAAATTCAACGAAGTGATGATGGTTCCTTCATGCGAGCAACTTCAAAGTGGGAAAGGTTGGGCCTGTGATTTGACGGCTTGACTCTCCCTTGGAGTTTTGTGTGCATGGCAAGTGGACCAGGATGGTCGACGTCCCACATGTTGGCGAACGGAAGTATTCTTTCCGATATCGAGGAGCAAGGAAACCGTGTGGTATAGTATCACTGTTGATTGGTTCTCAAAAAAATAGTATCATTGCTGATTTATATTTATTTTTTATTTCTGATGAATGCTAGTGTTTCAACTCTTACGAAGAAGAGTGTCAAACACGGCACGTGCTGGATGTCCCACACGTCAGCGAAAGGAGTGGGACATGAACAACGTGGTAGAGCCCAGCGCAAAAAAAAACAGTGTGGTAGAGCGTCTCCACTTCTTCCACTTCTGGGTCGGAGACCACACATAGTAGCACTAGTGGTATGAATGATACAAAGTGTGACCTGGAGAGAAAGACTTGTCTAGTTGGAAGGTCTTGGGGCTTGCACGTAAACAAATATAAAAGCTAATATGTGCCTCCAACTAATATAATAGTAGTAGAGTTCTTATTAACATACTCCATAACATCACCGTGCATTGCACGTACAACATTTAGTGGTATACGTAGTAAGAGACAAATGCAGCCCAAGAGTTCCCTTCTCGACCCACTTTTGGTTGTTTGGTAGAGTGTATGGAGGGTGCATGAGTCCACACTAGTTTAGCACAAATACACTAGAAGCATGCATGAAGAGATCATGCATGAAGAGAGCATGCATGAAGAGGGGTATTGAGTTTGAGAATGCATGAAGAGGGAACAACTATGCTGAGACGAGAACGCAACCAAACACACCCTATATGCCACGTATGTTCATACAATTTATGCCTTTCTACTTCACTTACTGTGCTACATTACTCAGGTTCGTACGTCCACTCCTGGGTACATGTCCGTCTCATAGTTCCAGTCCCACGTGTTCTTCATATAGATGGAAACGATCCTTGCATGACACGTGCACCTTGATGCTAGATGTCTCACGTGTTGGCAAAAGGATGAACAAAGCTCACGTAAAAAAATTAGAGTGGAAGAACATAGATTCCCAACGACCGAGAAGTAGCAAGGAACCTCGTGGTGTAGCGTCTGCACTCGTAATATTTAATATTATTCATCGATATAAAATCAACCAATCATCTCCACAGTGGATTGGAAGAGTACGAAACACTGCAGCCCAGTGTAGTTACGTCATACCAGTACATGGCTAACCCACGTTATCACCATATTTCTTGGCTTCCGTGCGACACCTATCTCTAGTAATCCAACAACCTGTATCGCTTCTCCCTCCTCGTCTTTCTCAAAGTGCGGCGGGCTGGCGTTTTTGCCATCTATTGAGGTCGGTTAACTCATCACATGTTAGCGACATGCCAAGAGCATTCTAAAAAAAATTCCTTTCACGTTCCGTTTTCAAAAAGAAAAATCCTTTCACGTACGAATTTGACTGTGTTCTTTGAGCAACTTGCATGTCCTATACTGCTCTTGTTTGATACTCTAACTTAGCTAGAGGTTGGACTAACTCATGACTAACCCTGAACTTACTGTAGCCAAAGATGTGTTTGGGTGACAGGGTTAGATTGACAGTAAATGCACTTGATGGAGAGATAAAGGTGTTTTTTCAGTGGTCCCAATGTGGACTATCTCCAGTTAGCACCTCTTGGGTGGGATAGTTTTTTTTGGTGGGTTCGGTGCAACTTGCTCCAATTTAAACCCTCATGGTTGGATACTTTAGGGCTATTTGAGCCCCAACTAGCTCAAACTAATTCTAACCCATGGATCCAAGCAGGGCCTATGGCCAGTATCGACGCGGAGCAGTCGCGTGCACCGGGAAGCGGCGCTCTCTCGACCGTCGCGCCACTTCAAAGCCGACGCCAGTGAGAGGTCACCTCCGCTCTGGCCGGGCATTAATGCGGCACTGACCGTTTCACGTGGGAAGCGCACGCTGGCAAGGGAGTATAGGTTTTGAACCGTTTCAGGCGTAGTACTGGTAGTTTGCAAAACTACTCAATTATTGCACTCACTTTCCTAAGAAATTGTGGTAAAAAACGTTACTCCACATCCCGCTTCCCTTCTCCTTTCTCTTCCACCGCCCGTGCACGTTCGCGGGAAGCCACCGGTCAACCCTTATATAGGAGTGCTAGCACAAAAAGATGCATGCATGACCACTAAAATTTCCATATTAAAGCACCGCTCCAGCGGGAAGTATGGCGTATGTTGTTTCCTTCGGCCGGGCCATGGCTACTGGGCGACGGCGACCAGAGAAGAGGCGACTGGAGGGGAATGAATGCAACTACTGTTTGGGTTCACCGTCCGGCATAAATAAATGCGCAGCATCACGTGTACCCACGGGTGCACAAATTGTAACATACATGTCTGCTTAAGTGGGCGTCACGTAACTGGTGTGTGTGTGTGTGTGAGAGATTCTGAGAGATAGAGTGCATGTGTGCGACTCTACTCTTCGGACATGTGCTCAACCTTTTGCATCCGGATATAAGTATAATGGTATTTATTTTAGCTAGTGATTTACGTGGCCATGTTAACGTGGTTGTGTAAAAAAATGTCACTTCCTGCTCGTGATTTGCGTTATATAATTACAAGCAAGATGCTCGTGCAATGCAAGGAACATCAATATGCATCTTTTTTACAAAAAACCTGTTGTGATTGACCCATGCAGGAGTAATCTCATGCGTCAAAACTACTGATATCTCGAGAATTTTCTCGGAAAACTGGTATCTCGAGAATGTCATCGAAAAAATGAAATATGAGAGATAAGGTGAGGAGGAGTGGAGCGTGGTGGTGACTGGTGGTCAGAATGGGCGGAGGCATGGGGATGGGCCAGCGCGCCGAGGCGCTGGCAGCCACCATGCTAGATTGTTCCAGAGACTTCCTTTTTTAATTGCTCAGCAATGAAGTTGTGCGAGATAAGGATGTGGAGAGAGGTGTAGGTATCTTTTGTAAATTTATCATAGTTTGCTTTCTATCCGTCAGATATAGATCAGATGGTCTATATTACAAGATGGCAGTCACACCATCATCGCCTACTCGGTTTTTTATAAGGGTACAGATGATAAGTTTGCTAACTACTAAAGTAAAGTGGGATTTGTCCATGTTATACAAGTAAATTAAGGTGATTGTTTATCACACGGTTAAGGTTGGATGAAGGGTGGTAGGAACAAATGCTCCGCCTAGAGCATGTGTGTGTGAGATGGAGTCTTAGTGTGTGTTTGTGGGGTGAGTGTGTGTGTGTGTGAGAGAGGGAGAGAGAGAAATGGAGTCTGTGTGTGTCTGATGGAGTCTTAGTGTGTGTGTGTGTGTGTGTGTGTGAGAGAGAGAGATGGAGTGTGTGTGTGATGGAGTCTTAGTGTGTGTGTGTGTGTGTGTGTGTGTGTGTGTGTGTGTGTGTGTGTGTGTGGGGGGGTGGGTGGGGCGTCCATGCGTGTGTGTGTCTGTGTGTGTGTGTGTGTGTGTGTGTCGCGGGGTCCTCGGTGGCAGATGTAATTTAAGTGTGCATATGGCTTCATCATAGAGAGGTGATGTGTATGGCAGAGGCCACCAACAATGGGTGCGAGAGATAAAATGCCCGTAGAGAGGGAAGAGAAGGTGTGTGCGTTGGAGTCGACATCGAGAGAACATGTTTATTCGAGAGACACCGAGGAAGACTACTATATATCGATGGTGCATGTGGGAGGGAATTAAACGAAGGGATGGTCTTATTGGTTTCGGGGATATAGCAGAAGAGTGTCCAGAGGGGGGGGGGGGGGGGTTGGCTAGAAGGAGATTGTTAAGTGTGAGTGTGTGTTTTACCCATCCAGGCGAAAGTTATGTTCACACAAGAAGAGAACGACTTGATGGGGCGTTAGGGTTCAGGGTAATTAACTATGTATGGAGACATAGAGACCTTGAACGTGCATGTGTGAGAGGTATACATGTATACGTGGGATGTGTGTGTGCGCGCGCGCATGATCGAGATAAAAGAAAGAATACATAAGTCATAAGATCAACGACATGGGAGAGACATATCGGTATGACAATATGCATGCATGTGAGAATGCAGGGAAGAAGCACTACATGAATCCAGTATTTTGCCGTCTGCCACGGCGGACGGCAAAAACACTGACGGCGGACGGCAAAGAGCTTTGCCGTCGGTAAGCGGCAACAAAAGTGATGGCAAAGACAGGGTCGGCAAACAGGTCCTTTGCCGTCTTCTTTTCACGGCGGACGGCAAAGAGTCCTTTGCCTACAGTGGCAGACGGCAAAGGGGAGTGGCGGATTCCCCTTTGCCGTCCGCCTGTTGAAGTTAGCAGTGCGGACGGCAAAGGTTTTGTCTTTGCCATCAGCTTTTCTTTGCCGTCCGCCAGGTAGGCAAATTTGCCAAATGGCACAGGTGCCAGGAAGCACAGGTGGGCGCCACATGTCCCCTTTGCCTACAGTGGCGGACGGCAAAGTGCTCTTTGCCGTCAGTGGCGGACGGCAAAGAGCCTGCACTGCCTCTTTTTAATTCTGTTTTTCTTATATCCAACAATTATCACAGCACACAACACATATATATCCATCAAATAAATATCACAGCACATATATATCCATCACATAAATATCCAGCACATATATATCCATCCATACATACATAGTAGGTTGCACATAGTCCCATCAATCCATACATATTACAATATGCAAAGTTTCATCATAGCAAGCGAGCAGAATACAAGAAGTGCATCAAAGGAAAAAACAAGCAATCCATCATATGATGTTGGCTTCCGTGAAGTGAATGAAACCTGCAAAATGACAAATAAGAAAGTTAGAAAAAGAATAGAAGGAGAAGAAGAAGACTAGAAGAAGAAGTATATGCCATTTATTAGCTAACTTAGGTGAATTGGATCATTTATGAGCTAAATTAGTTGAAATGGATCGTTTATGAGCTAAGTTAGGTGAAATGGATCATTTATGAGCTAAGTTAGGTGAAATGGATCGTTTATGAGCTAACCTAGGTGCAATGGGTCGTTTATGAGCTAACCTAGGTGAAGTAGGTCATTTATGAGCTAACCTAGGTGAAATGGGTCGTTTATGAGCTAACCTAGGTGAAATGGCTCGTTTATGAGCTAACCTAGGTGAAATGCATCATTTTGGAGCTAAGTTAGGTGAAATGGATCGTTTATGAGCTAACCTAGCTGAAATGGATCATTTATGATCTAATCTAGGTGAAATGGGTCATTTATGAGCTAACCTAGGTGAAATAGGTCGTTTATGGGCTAACCTAGGTGAAATGGGTCGTGTATGAGCTAACCTTGGTGAAATGGGTCGTTTATGAGCTAACCTAGGTGAAATAGATCGTTTATGAGCTAACCTAGGTGAGGGTGGTTTATGAGCTAACCTTGGTGAAATGGGTGGTTCTGAGCTAACCTAGGTCAAATGCATCATTTATGAGCTAACCTAGGTGAAATGGATCATTTGGAGCTAACTTAATTGAAATGGGCCGTTTATGAGCTAACTAAGGTGAAATGCCACGTTTTGAGCTAACTAAGGTGAAATGGGTCATTTGGAGCTAACCTAGGTGAAATGGGTCATTTAGGAGCTAACGTGGGTGAAATGGGTCATTTAAAAGCTAACGTAGGTAAAATGGATCATTTAGGAGCTAATCTACGTAAAATGGCTCATTTTAGAGCTAACTTGGATAAATTGGATCACTTGTAAGCTAACTAAGGTAAAATGAGTCATTTTAGAGCTAACTTAGGTAAAATGGATGGTTTATGAGCTAACTAAGCTAATTATGCAATTTTGACATAAATAAGCTAACTCTAGGTCATTATGGTAAGCATATTGGAGGAAATAAAGCTAAGTCTAAGTCTAGAAAACTTACCGTGATCGGGGAGGTGTAGTAGCGGGCTGGCTCGTGCGTGGTGGAGAAGGATCGTGCGATGCGTTTCTGGAGTTAAGCTGCACCAAAGATCATTCCCAATGTCGCGTTAGCATTATGACACTCAAATGTTAAGACTAGCAAGTAATGTCCATTCAAATTAAACTCACCGTGCTCCCAGGAGCAATCAGCAGCATCGGCGGAGCGGTCGACCGGACTTCTCGCACACGCAGACTGCACATTTGGTTTTCTAGCAGAGTCATACTAGTTAGTAATGAGACTCAAATGTTAAGACTAGCAAGTAATCTGCAGAAGAAACTTACCACAAGGACCTCATACATGGCCGTTGCCTGCATGTCATTCCGTGCCCTCTCCTCCTCCAACATCTTTGTCGTCCTCTCCTCCAACTCCCGCTGCCTCTCCGCCTCCTCCTCCAGAAGTTTCTCCGTTCTATCTCTCTCACTCTGTATAGCAGCCTGCAACACCACTCACATGACCATTTGTAATCATTGATGGAAGCGCACACAATGTAATGGAGAAAGATAGCTGAGTACGTATAACTAAACTTGATGGTGAGTTGGACTGGCCGTTCACGAGGCCTTATCTAAGGAGCGGAGCTCGACTGGTGCGCCTTAATCTCCGGGAGAGTGCTAGGACAACGGATAAGTCCATCTCCCATGGCTATGGAGCCATGGAACCTCCCGCCACCAGATATCATCAGCAACTCTGTATCAATGGGACCCTGGCTCGGGTTAAAGTCCTCCCCTTTCCTCGCCTTCCCCTAATCTCTATATTGCACGAGCTTGGGCTTCTTGATACCACGCCCAACGTAGTAGTCTCGAACAGCTTGCACCCGAGCCTCATGCCGTAAGTTCTGAAGTAGGCGCTTGCACTCCTTGTGGATAACATCTGCCGCCTCCTCCTCATATCCCTCCTCACACCGCTAGAATGTCTGCAATCAAATGAGACAATATTGATTAGTACAATTAATAACTAGCTACTTGAAGATTTTTAATTGTGTAAATGAGAAATTACCCAGAACTTTCTGATCACCACGCCTGCCCTCGTCTTGCACAAGACACCGTCGATAATCTCACCCGGCGGGGCCGGGGCAGCCAAGTAGTGCTCCCAACTCAATCCAACCTCTGGAAGCCGACCCTCACCGAGCAGCGTGATGCACCCGGAAAGTTTTGCGAATCAGAACTCCAAGGGCGGAGTTGGGCGGCGGACACTTTCATGGTGGTCCCAACCCCTGCAGCATGACAAGGCCAACGCATTAGTTATTTGAAGAAAGCGTGAATGCAGACCCTCACCGAACAGCGTGTGCAGACACGGAAAGTTTTGCGAATCAGAACTCAAGGGCGGAGTTGGGCGGCGGACACTTTCATGGTGGTCCCAACCCCTGAGCAGCATGACAAGGCCAACGCATTAGTTATTTGAAGAAACGTGAATGCAGAAGGTACAAAAAGATTAAATGCACTTACCTCTCCCCATCAGGGGAAATCAACCACCTCTGCTCGCGGGTCGCAGCCACGGACGGGAGCCGTGTCAGCATGTAATTCATCAAACTTTTTCCACACAACACCATCCGATGTGTGTGCCATCATCGGATTCCCATCTGTATCTAGTTCGGTTCTTTTGCCTGTTTTGTGCCATGTCATCTGTCTGGCCATCTCTTCGACCATGAAAAGATGTTGAAGTCTTGGTACGATTGGCATATACCGAAGAACACTAACGGGGATTTTGGTCTGTGTCTTCTCACCCATACCATTGTCTACCACAATATACCTGGAAGACTTGCAAATGGGACAATAGTTCAAGTCCGCATAGTCAAGCCTAAATAAGGCACATCCTTTCTCACAGGCATGTATCTTCTCATAGGGCATCTTCAGTGCACGGAGGATTTTGTCCGACTGGTACAGGTTTGCAGGCATTACATGGCCTTTCGGTAGAAAGCGTCCAAATATTGTCATAATTGCGGCATAGCATTCTCTGCCCAAGTTGAACTGAGCCTTCAGAGCCATTACTTGTGAGATGGCATCCAACTGACAAAGCTCAGTGTGCTCGTGGAGCGGACGTTTGAAGACTCAACATTTCATTGAAGGCCTTTGCAGATTCCTCCATCTCCTCGTCCGAATCCGAGCATCATCATAGTCTTGCACCATGTTTTCCATCCGGTACCATGCTCGTCGGTGCGGCGATGATCCACCTCAGCTCGGTCACGTTGGGCAGACTCACCATGAAATGTCCACACCGTATAATCGGGCGTAAAACCATTCTTCTGCGGTGTTTGCCCATTTCAGCCTTTGTCCTCTTTTCCCAATTGCCGCCTTAAACAGGGCACCAGGTTTTCTTCGGCCATTTGCAAATCGCGGCTTGCACAAACCCTTGGTTTTGTGAACCATTCAGCGCTCCATTTGTTCGACCACTTTGACGGTATACATCCACGCACGATCACTCATCTTGACTTTCGAGCTCTGGACACACAACAATTATATATGTAATTCACCATGTATATATTTATCGGTTGATCTACTTTGTCAATTTTATTACGTCCATGCAACCTACACTCTAATAGGTAATGATAGGTCCTAATCCCACCGTGTATGTGTAGATTGGGTTCATTTTCCCATGCTATGCTCGGATCCGACTCAAAATTTGGCAGCACCTCCCGCTATTCTCCTGATACCGTCTCGCAATAAGCAGAGAGGATGTGTACCGGAGAACAACAGGGAGGCATCGACGAAATTTATCGTCGAATCGAAAGCTCACTTTATATGGGAAAACGAACCCAATCTACATACTCGAGCTATCCATGGATAGCGTTGGACAATTGAAAGAATCAAGGTTATAAATATGCAAATGCATGCATATTTATAACTATGGCGCTTTCGAGCGGGAGACACATATTGGTTACGCATACTGATGCTTCAAGACACATATATAGCTAGCTATCAAGTTTCATCGGAATAGATCAAATAATTAATGGGGGAGGAGGACATGTCATTTGTGCTCACCCACGAACGAAGGGGCAGAGCTCGTCAAACGCACGGCGAGGTCGTCAAACACCAAACCTCACAGCGATGAAACAACTGCACACTTAAAACTACCCAATCAACACAATTATATATGATGTTTTTCATAACAAAATCGAAAAATATATGACCTAACTAATAATTCACAAATATATGACCCAGTCGGCCTCTGGAAGGCCAAAGAACACCTTTTCGGAAGGTGTCGGGGGTCGGGGTGTAACATCCCAAATTTCCCATTTGGAATGTTTTACAATTATAGCTAAGCATCTATGCATTACTGTTTGAATTGAGTGACATTTGAAGTGGTTCTGAGGTTTTTGAGTTGTTGGAATTTGAATTCAAATTGGCAGTTGAAATTTATTTCAAAACTATGCCTGACAAATACTTGAGAAAAAGTATGAGAGGAGTAAACATGACACTCCAAAAATGTCAGATGAAAAACCTTGCCGAAAAGTTTGAATTCAAATTTGATTTTATTTGGGATTTTAGAAAAAATGTGTTTTTTAGTTTGAGTTTTGCCCCTGGAAAAATGTTCAAATTGTAGGGAATATTCCCCTGATAATTTTGATATATATATGTCCTATATAAAATATATATATTTAATATATTCTCTCTCCTCTCCCTTATTCAGAAAAAAAGGAAAAAGAAAACCCCAGGCGCCAGCCAGGCCAACCGGCCCAGCCAGCGCCGAGGCAGCCCACCAGCGAGCCAGGCTCAGTCCAGCCACCCGACCGAGCCGGCCTGCCCGAGCCGCTGCTTGAAACACCTCCCCTCGGTCGCCCGGCGAACCCCCTCTCTCTCTCTCACACGACCGCGACCCCACCCCTTCTTCTTCCTCTCCACGCCACCGCGTCGCGCCGCCGAATCCCGGAGATCGCGGGATCCCTCCCGATTCGCCCCTCCTCCAAGTCGGCCGCACCCTATAAATACCCGCCCCTCGACCCGTTCCCCGCTTTCCCCTCGTCTAACCCCTCCACCTCGCCGCAATCCCTCGCTGGAACCAGCCTTGCCGCCCATCATTGCTCCTGCCCAGCCACCCCCCACCTCCCTCGCTCCGCCCGCACCACGAACGTCTCCGCCGTCTTCCCGACCACCGAGCCACAGCGCCGTCGTCGCCCGAGCCGCCGTCGTCCGTCGCCGTCGTCGCCACCGCGGTGAGTCGCCGGAGCCGCCCACCACCGTCCGATCTAGAATCTAGGGCCTAGATTAGATCTAGCGAAGGGGTAGGTTTTATTTTAAAAAGTCCGGTTTAACTACGGTTTTTTTGGTTTAGTTAGTGGTTAGTTAGACCGGCCGATCGGTTTATTTTCTCGGCGTCGTTAGTTATAAAACGCCTTTGGCGTTAGATAGGCCCATTAGCACTAGTTTTCCTTTTAGTTATTTTTTTCGTTTCATTGTTAACAGAATAGTTCGATTTGTAAAATCCATATCTTTTAGGTTACTTAATATTTTTAGTTGATTCTTTTTGTTAGTTTGCAAATTTGTTGTAGTTTCTGTAGAAAATATGTTTAGCCATGTTTAAATTATTAGAAATTGTTTTATTTAGTTTTAGACAGATTAGTATTTCTGCTATAAAATGAGTTAGAATTATTTTATTTTAGTGATTCCTTTTGTCACTGCTTTACTTTGACTTTGCCTAGCAGTAGGACTATATTTGGGTATTTTAGATTTAATAAAAAAAAATAGTTTTAGTCAAAATCATGTGTTTCTTATTTATTTAACTAGCTACTGTTTTCCTATTGTTCTATTTAGTAAATAATTTTATTTTACCTATGTTATAGTTTATTTTAGATTAGTTTCTGTAGCTTTAGAACATGAACTTTTATTTACAGAAAATAAAAAGTTTATTTTATTTTCTTGTTAGTTGTTGGCTTGGTTTTCTTTGAGTTTTCTTTGGTTTTGGTTCGATTGTTTGGTGTGTTTTATGTTAGCATGCTGTATGTTAAGTGATTGTATGTTCTTATGCTTATATGATTGTTGTTTGCCTCGGTAGATTTACGGTCTGAAGCCTACTATCACGAGTCCCTAACTTTCAAGACCGTCAACAAGGCAAGTCATTTGACCATGTTTTCGTTTACAATACCTATGATTTTATTGCATTAGAATTATACATCCCCACCATGCATGCAGTAGGAGAATTTTTTGTTATGTTCTTGAGTAGTATCATGAGGTAGGATGAACCCAACTCCCTTGTTACCATTGCCGGGGCCGAAGTAGTTTATTTTGCTATGCTCGTGAGACGGGGTTGGTTGAGTGATTCATAAGGGAGATGCGAGAGTCAAGAAGATGACAAACCCCTGACTTCAAGCTCAAGATGGACTTCAAAATTCACTCTGGGTGGAGGGCGGTTGACGGGCACCTGGAGAAAACCAGCGGCTGGCAGGATGCATGGAGAAGCGCCATGACATCTTGCGAAAGCTTCACCCAGCCACGAAGAGGCGGATGGATACCCCATTGACGGAAGCTTACTGTGCAGCCGCAAGCCATTATGGGCTCTGGCTTGGTCGACCCTAGGTGTGACTCGGCGGACGGTGCTACGAGATGTAGAAGAACGGTAGGATTGGATGGGTACGGCGGTGGCGGAGGAACTCTTGGAAGACCCTGTTTACGTTCGTCCGTCTTCAAACACCGGAAGTGCGAAGACTTAAAGGAGGAGCGATTCTTGCGGGTAAAGTCATAAACCTCCATGAGTGAAGATCTAATCGGTTAGCCGTGTCCCGATTCTGGACAATTTGAGCCTCTGGAACTTGGAGTATTTCGGATATCTCAACACGAACTTAATAAATTAATTGAGGGGATTATTTAATAATTGGGAATGAGACATTGGTTGGCGGAACCATCTCAATATCTACCAACATTTTGTAGTATTTGCAAACAAGTCCTTGTTGTAGGGAAAAACTGGCTTTTTTGCAAAACAATAAAACTTAGAGCCCCATAGCCAAATTGCATATAGTGTTAGTAATTTTGATTGTTGTTTTCTCTTCATGACTTGCCGGCATATTCAAAATGCTGACCTACACGGCTGCAACGTCTTATGTTGAAGAGGAGTTTTCCGACCAGGAGTGAGGCTACGATCCACGCTTGGCGATTTCCCTATGGAGTCGGATGGACTCGCTATTCGTCTACGCTTCCGCGGCTTTATTTAGTTTATTTCTCATGAGTTGGCCTTCGGCCGAATTTATTATCTTGTAATAAAGACTCGATATGAGAATCGTGTAATAAATTCAGGTGTGATTGAAATTTGAATCTGTGCATCAATGTATTTTGTGTGCCAGCATGATCTTGGGATGGTACAGCTACACAGAGACTTGACCGTTTCGGGTCGGGTCGCTACAGAGATGGTATTCAGAGCACACGCTGACCGTAGGACGTAAACCCTAGGATCGGAAAGCCATAGGAAGAGACTATTTATTTTATGTCCTTATCATTCCGTAATTCTCCCCTGTTCATTTCTAACTTCTCTCCGATTTTCAACATTCTAGATGGCCGCCGAGTTCACCCCAGTTCTGCTACCGGAGTTTTGCCAGCCAGATGAGACGATGCCTCTCGGCAAGAAGCTGGTTCAGATCGTGAAGAAGCTGAAGATTGCTCTGCCCTCAATCACCGGGATGCCTACCAATGCACTTCCGACGGATACCCTTCTGAGATTGAGGTGCACATTCCGGGAGGACCTTGGAGGACATTGAGCCCATTGACTTTGAGTTTACCGATTTCCGTTGGATTCTCGGAAGAGACATGGCGATTTATCGTGCACTTGGACATCTCCGAGAAGAGTACAGGGCCGAGCTCAACCCATCAGACCTCGCCATGATTTCTCGCAGAGCTAGGAATGGAGATATCATCCGTACCATAGAGGGCGACTCCATTCTCTCATATATCCAAGACTTGGAGAGTCTCCTCGGAAGCGGAAATCCGGACTCGCCAGTAACTTCGAAGGTACACAGAGGCTGTTGTTCCATGAACTGGGCGGAGGAGAAAGCACCGCAGACTTCCTTGACCATGAAGAAGAAATCAAGGATTTCATGGAGAGAGTCGACAAGCTGAAGATGGATGTTGCGCATTAGAGGAGAAGATGGACTTGGGAGAAGACCTTTTCCTGAGTGGAGATGATGGACCTCTCGTGAGCAATGACCAGGATTATGAAGAGAGCTCCACCGAAGAAAGCCGCAAGAGGAGGCGCCGCACCAGAGGACGCCACACGGAGGACGCCGCACTGAGGGCGCAAGGATAATTGATGAAGACATTTAGTCGACCGCCATGTTATTTTATTTTTCCGTCGATCAGTTAGGCCGTTATTTTCGATTAGTCGTGAGAAATTGTAATCCGAGATTGAACCATGTTTGAGTTGATTGAATAAATGATTGGTGTGATTATGATTGTGCATTCATTTGGGTAGTGATATTTTCTCATTAGACCCTTGTTCTATTCTAATTTTCTCATCCACTCCAAAACACGGATGCCTCCGAGGCGTGACCCGGTCTCAACTTTCCGCGGAGCTCACCCAGCTGATCCAGCAGCGAGAATGCCCTTATGCGGATGCTCATCGAAACCGAACAACAACAACAACAACAATCCACCGCCACCACCCCTGTTGACAACTTGACCCGCTTCCTAAGGCTGAATCCGCCGGTGTTCTCTAGCAGCCTTGAGCGATTGTGGCCGATGATTAGCTCCGCAAGGTCGGAAGGAGTTAGCCACGGCTGGATGCACAGATCACGCGAGAAGGTGCTCTTTGCGCACATCAACTTGATGGACCTGCAGCCTCTTGGTGGGAGAACTACACGCCACTTATCCCATCGCCACCATCACGTGGGATCAGTTCCAGCAGGCTTTCCGCACCGCTCATGTATCAGCTGGAGCCATGAGTCCGAAGAAGCGTGAGTTCCGCAACTTACGCCAGGGGAACCGTACTGTGGGGCGGTACGTGGATGAGTTCAGCAAGTTAGCTCGCTATGCCCCGGATGATGTGGCCACAGATGCATAAAGCAGGAAAAGTTTCTCGAGGACTCAATGACGAGCTGGGAATGCAGCTAATGGTGGCTACCTTCAACAACTACCGGAGCTGGTAGACAAGGCCACCATACTCGAAGGCAAGCAGCAGCAGATTGATAGCATAGCGGAAGTATGGCGAGGGAAGTACAACTCGGAGCTCAGCGAAGCCCGTTATGCCCCATACTCGGGAGGGCATACCCATCACACCATGGAGGACATAATCATGGAGGACATAATCATGGAGGAAATGGGAACAACCGCAACCAGGACAACAAGGCAGGCAATGGAAGCGGCAATGGCAACCAGCATCGTCGGCCCGGTTCGAAGGATCTGAGTCACATCACTGTTTCAAATGCCGAAAACAGGGCACTATGCCACCGACTGCCCGGAGGCCAAGCGGAGGAATGGAAGCGGCAATGGAAGCTCAGCAAAGAAGCCCAACCCTTTTCCTCGTGCTCGGGTGAACCACATTGGCGTGGAGGGCGTCTATGATCAGCCGGACAATTGTGGTTGGTAAGTTTTATTAAATTCACATCGATATTGGTACTCTTTGATTCGGTGCAGCGCATTCATTTATATCAAGGGTAGTTGTGGAAAAGTGCGGGTTGCCCACTAGAACCCTTAGAAGCCCTCTTCATGTCGGTTCCGCAGAGGAGAAATGATGGCAGGCTTAGGCTGTCATGCAACCCTCAACATCGGAAACCATAAATTTCCGCAGACCTCATAGTATTGGAAACCCGGACCTTGGATGTGATCCTAGGCATGGACTGGTTGACGAAGTTTGAAGGAAACATAGGCTGTGCCCATAAGGCGATTCTGCTCACCACTCCAGGCGAAGAGGATCAAGTATGTATCGGGCGTATCGATGAAGAATCGGTGAATTCCCTCACGGGAGTTGTTCAGAGGAAGTGCGATGGTACAAGATTTTCCCGATGTGTTTCGGAGGAATTACCAGAATGCCACCGGACGAGACATTGAATTTCTGATTGAATTATTGCCCGACACAGCCCCAATATCCAAGAGACCCTATCGGATGCCCCCGAACGATTTGGAGGAGATCAAGAATCAAATTAATGAACTCTTGGAGAAGGGATATATTCGGCCAAGCTCGTCACCTTAGGGAGCCCCAGTTCTTTTGGTGGAGAAGAAGGATGGAACCACGAGAATGGTTGTGGATTATCGTTCGTTGAGCAGCGTGACCATCAAGAACAAGTACCCTCTGCCGATGATTAATGATCTATTTGATCAGCTAGTTGGAGCCAAGGTATTCTCCAAGATCGATCTTCGATCAGGGTATCATCAGTTGAAGATCCGTGAAAAGGATATACCCAAAACAGCATTTACCACTAGGTATGGTTTATATGACTATACCGTCATGTCATTCGGATTGACTAATGCCCCTGCATACTTCATGAATTTGATGAACAAGGTATTTATGGAATATCTGGACAAGTTTGTCGTGGTGTTCATCGACGATATACTGATTTTCTCCAAGAGCGACGAAGAGCATAAGGAACATTTGCGTCTAGTTCTGGAGAAACTCCGAGAACATCAGTTGTATGCCAAGTTCAGTAAATGTGAATTTTGGCTGAAGGAAGTCGGATTCCTCGAACATGTTATTTCAGGAGAAGGATAGCGATTGACCCCACCAAGGTTGTATCGGTCACCGATTGGCGATCACCCACCTCGATCAAGGAGATCCATGATTTTCTCGGACTCGCAGGATATTATCGGAGGTTTATTGAGAATTTCTCGAAGATTGCCAAGCCCATGACTGAGCTGTTGAAGAAGGACGCCAAGTACATTTGGACCGAGGATTGTGAAGCCAGTTTCTAGGAATTGAAGAAACGTTTGGTTACAACCCCAGTACTGATTTTGCCGGACATACACAAGGATTACCAGGTATATTGTGACGCTTCTCGTCAGGGACTCGGAGGAGTACTCATGCAGGAAGGAAAAGTTGTAGCTTATACCTCCAGACAGCTACGACCTCACGAGATGAATTACGCCACACATGATTTGGAGTTAGCAGCCGTAGTGCATGCTCTCAAGACCTAGAGACATTTCCTTATCAGAAACCGTTGTGATGTTTACACAGATCATAAGAGTTGAAGTATATTTTCACGCAGAAAGAATTGAACCTCAGGCAGAGGAGATGGCTAGAGTTAATCAAGGACTATGACATGAGATTGCATTACCACCTAGGAAAGGCTAATGTTGTAGCAGATGCCTTGAGCCGTAAGAGTTATGTGAATACTCTTATAGCGGGAGGATTACCCCAGAAGTTAATCGATGACCTCGAGATCTCCGATTGGAGATAGTTCGAGAGGATATGTTGCAGCTCTGGAAGTTCAGTCCACTTTGGCGAAAGAATTCATGAAGCCGGAAGTCGGACAAGGAAATTGATGAGATAAAGAAAAGGATGAATGAAGGAAAAGCTAAAGGATTTCGTAAGGATGAATACGGAGCTATATGATGCGAGGATCGTATTTATGTACCCAATGATCCCGAACTCAGGAAGCTAATTCTTGAGAGGCTCATGATTCACCGTACTCGATTCACCCGGTAACACCAAGATGTATCTGGATTTGAAGGAAAGTTTACGGTGGACGGTATGAAGAAGGATATTGCTGAGTGCGTGGCGATATCGATGTTTGCCCGATGAGTAAAGGCGGAACATCGAAGCGGCAAGATTACTTCAACCTTTGCGATTCCCGAGTGGAAATGGGAAAAACTTGGAATGGATTTTATCACAGGATTACCCAGGACCCGTTCAGGTTATGATTCCATCTGGGTAGTGGTTGATCGATTGACCAAGGTAGCTCATTTCATTCCCGTGAAGACTACCTATACCAGCGCTAAGTTAGCCAAGATATACATGACCAGGATCGTATGTCTGCATGGAGTTCGAGGAGTATCGTGTCAGATAGAGGAACACAATTTACCTCAAAGTTTTGGAATCAGTTGCATGAAACTTTGGGTACGAGGCTGGAGTTCAATACAGCTTTTCATCCATGAGCAGATGGACAGACCGAGAGAGTCAACCAGATCTGGAGGACATGTTGAGAGCTTGTGCGCTAGACTATGGGTCTAGCTGGGATGATAATTTTCCATACACGGAGTTCTCGTACAATAACAGTTATCAGACCAGTCTGAAGATGGCCCCTTTCGAAGCTCTATACGGAAGGAGGTGCAGAACACCATTGCTGTCGGATGGTGTTGGTGATTGAAAACTTTTCGGTACCGATCTTATCAGAGATTCCGAAGAGAAAGTCAAGCTGATTTGAGATAGACTCAAGGTAGCTAAGTCGAGGCAGAAGAGTTATGCCGAGAGTAAACGCAAGGAAGTAACATACGAAGCGGGAGACCGGGCATATCTTCGTGTGTCCCCACTTCGTGGAATAAAGAGGTTCGGTGTTAAAGGAAAGTTAGCACCCCGGTTCATTGCCCCCTACAAAATCCTCGAACGTCGTGGAGAAGTTGCTTACAAGTTGGAATTGCCGGAAGGATTGTCCGGAGTTCATGATGTCTTCCATGTTTCTCAGCTGAAGAATTGCCATGCCGAGATGGCTGATATTCCATTGAGAGACACAGTGCCCCTAGAGGCCATATAGCTCGACAGTGATCTGAATTATGAGGAGAAACCGTCCGAATTTTCGAGACTCGAACAATGAGTCACCATGCAAGATCATCAAGTTTTGCAAGGTCTGTGGAGTCATCATTCGAGGAGGAAGTCACCTAGGGTGAGAAGAAGACCTCCATGAGACCACCGCACCTATTTGCTAGCCAACCCGAATCTCGAGGAGATTCATCTTAAGGTGGGTAGGTTTGTAACATCCCAAATTTCCCATTTGGAATGTTTTACAATTATAGCTAAGCATCTATGCATTACTGTTTGAATTGAGTGACATTTGAAGTGCTTCTGAGGTTTTTGAGTTGTTGGAATTTGAATTCAAATTGGCAGTTGAAATTTATTTCAAAACTATGCCTGACAAATACTTGAGAAAAAGTATGAGAGGAGTAAACATGACACTCCAAAAATGTCAGATGAAAAACCTTGCCAAAAAGTTTGAATTCAAATTTGATTTTATTTGGGATTTTAGAAAAATGTTTTTTAAGTTTGAGTTTTGCCCCTGGAAAAATGTTCAAATTGTAGGGAATATTCCCCTGATAATTTGATATATATATGTCCTATATAAATATATATATATATTTAATATATTCTCTCTCCTCTCCCTTATTCAAAAAAAGGGAAAAGAAAACCCCAGGCGCCAGTCAGGCCAACCGGCCCAGCCAGCGCCGAGGAAGCCCACCAGCGGGCCAGGCTCAGCCCAGCCACCCGACTGAGCCGGCCTGCCCGAGCCGCCGCGCCGAAACCCCTCCCCCTCGGTCGCCCGACCGAACCCCCCTCCTCTGTCTCTCGCTGACACGCCGACCCCACCTTCTTCTTCCTCTCCACGCCACCGCGTCGCGCCGCCGCGAATCCGGAGATCGCGGGATCCCTCCTCGATTCGCCCCTCCTCCAAGTCGGCCGCACCCTATAAATACCCGCCCCTCGACCCGTTCCCCACTTTCCCCTCGCCTAACCCTCCACCTCGCCGCAATCCCTCGCTGGAACCAGCCTTGCCCTTGCCATTGCTCCTGCCCGGCCACCCGACCTCCCTCGCTCCGCCAAGACCACGAACGTCTCCGCCGTCTTCCCGACCACCGAGCCACCGCGCCGTCGTCGCCCGAGCCGCCGTCGTCCGTCGCCGTCGTCGCCACCGCGGTGAGTCGCCGGAGCCGCCCACCACCGTCCGATCTAGAATCTAGGGCCTAGGTTAGATCTAGCGAAGGGGTAGGTTTTATTTTAAAAAGTCCGGTTTAACTACGGTTTTTTTTCTGGTTTAGTTAGTGGTTAGTTAGACCGGCCGATCGGTTTATTTTCTTGGGCGTGCGTTAGTTATAAAACGCCTGAGCGTTAGATAGGCCCATTAGCACTAGTTTTCTTTTTAGTTATTTTTTTCGTTTCTGTTTTTAACAGAATAGTTCCAGTTTTGTAAAATCCATATCTTTTAGGTTACTTAATATTTTTCGTTGATTCTTTTTTGTTAGTTTGCAATTTTGTTGTAGTTTCTGTAGAAAATATGTTTAGCCATGTTTAAATTATTAGAAATTGTTTTATTTTAGTTTTAGATAGATTAGTATTTCTGTTATAAAATGAGTTAGAATTATTTTATTTTAGTGATTCCTTTTGTCACTGCTTTACTTTGACTTTGCCTAGCAGTAGGACTTTATTTGGGTATTTTAGATTTAATAAAAAATAGTTTTAGTCAAATTCATGTGTTTCTTATTTATTTAACTAGCTACTGTTTTCCTATTGTTCTATTTAGTAAATAATTTTATTTTACCTATGTTATAGTTTATTTTAGATTACTTTCTGTAGCTTTAGAACATGAACTTTTATTTACAGAAAATAAAAAGTTTATTTTATTTTCTTGTTAGTTGTTGGCTTGGTTTTCTTTGAGTTTTCTTTGGTTTTTGGTTCGATTGTTTGGTGTGTTTTATGTTAGCATGCTGTATGTTAAGTGATTGTATGTTCTTATGCTTATATGATTGTTGTTTGCCTCGGTAGAATTTCCGGAGTGCGAAGCCTGCTATCACGAGTCCCTAACTTTCGAAGACCGTCAGCAAGGCAAGTCATTTGACCATGTTTTCTTTTACAATACCTATGATTTTATTGCATTAGAATTATACATCCCCACCATGCATGCAGTAGGAGAATTTTTTGTTATGTTCTTGAGTAGTATCATGAGGTAGGATGAACCCAACTCCCCTTGTTACCATTGCCCGGGACGAAGTAGTTTATTTTTGCTATGCTCGTAGACGGGGTTGGTTGAGTGATTCATAAGGGAGATGCGAGAGTCAAGAAGATGACAAACCCATGACTTCAAGCTCAAGATGGACTTCAAAATTCACTCTTGGGTGGAGGGCGGTTGTGGGCACCTGGAGAAACCGGTGGCTGGCGGGATGCATGGAGAAGCGCCATGACATCTTGCGAGCTTCACCCAGCCACGAAGAGCGGATGGATACCCCATTGACGGAAGCTTACCTGTGCAGCCGCAAGCCATTATGGGCTCCGGCAGTCGACCCTAGGTGTGACTCGGCGGACGGTGCTACGAGATGTAGAAGAACGGTAGGATTGGATGGGTACGGCGGTGGCGGAGGAACTCTTGGAAGACCCTGTTTCGTTCGTCCGTCTTCAAACACCGAAAGTGCGAATACTTAAAGGAGGAGCGATTCTTGCGGGTAAAGTCGCAAACCTCCATGAGTGAAGATCTAATCGGTTAGCCGTGTCCCGATTCACGGACAATTTGAGCCTCTGGAACTTGGAGTATTTGGATATCTCAACACGAACTTAATAAATTAATTGAGGGATTATTTAATAATTGGGAATGAGACATTGGTTGGCGGAACCATCTCAATATCTACCAACATTTTGTAGTATTTGCAAACAAGTCCTTGTTGTAGGGAAAAACTGGCTTTTTTGCAAAACAATAAAACTTAGAGCCCACAGCCAAATTGCATATAGTGTTAGTAATTTTGATTGTTTTTTTCTCTTCATGACTTGCCGGCATATTCAAAATGCTGACCTACACGGCTGCAACGTCTTATGTTGCAGAGGAGTTTTCCGATCAGGAGTGAGGCTACGATCCACGCTTGGCGATTTCCCTATGGAGTCGGATGGACTCGCTATTAAATCTCACTTCCGCGGCTTTATTTAGTTTATTTCTCATGAGTTGGCCTTCGGCCGAATTTATTATCTTGTAATAAAGACTCGATATGATAATCGTGTAATAAATTCAGGTGTGATTGAACTTTGAATCTGTGCATCAATGTACTGTGAGTGCCAGCATGATCTTGGGATGGTACAGCAACACAGAGACTTGACCGTTTCGGGTCGGGTCGCTACACGGGTGCCGATGTCGGGTCGAAGTCGGGGTTTGAGGTGAGGTGTCGGGTCGAGGTGCGGGTCGGGTCGGGTGTGCGTGTCGGTGTCGGGTCGGGGTGTCGGTGTCGGGTCGGGTCGGGTCGGGTCGGGGTCGGGGTCTCGGGGTGTCGGGTGTCGGGTCAGGTGCAGTGTCGGGTCGGGTGTCGTGTAGGTGTCGGCGTCGGGTGTCGGTGTCGGGTCGGGTCGGGTGCCGTGTCGGTGTCGGGGACTCGGGGTCGGGTGTCGGTCGAGTGCGGGTCGGGTCGAGTGCCGTGTCGGTGTCGGGTCGGGGTGTCGGGTTAGGCTCGGGGTCGGGTGTCGGTGTCCGGTCGGGTCGGGTCGGGGTCGGGGTCTCGTGGTCGGGTGTCGGGTCGGGTGCGGGTCGGGTCGAGTGTCGTGTCGGTGTCGGGGTCGGGGTGTCGGTGTCGGGGTCGGGGTGTCGGGTCGTGGTGTCGGTGTTGGGGTCGGGGTCGGGGTGTCGGGGTCGGGGTCTCGGGGTCGGGGTGTCGTGTCGGGGTGCCGGGTCGGGGTCGGGGTGCCGTGTCGGGTCGGGTTTTTTTCCTCTTTTTTCCTTTTCTTCTTCTTCCTCTTCTTCCTTTTCTTCCTTTTCTTCATTTTCTTCCTTTCTTTTCCTTCTTCTTCTTCTTCGTCCTTTCCTTTTTCCTCTTCTTCTTCTCCTCCTCTCCTCTTTTTTCTTCTTCTTCTTCCTCTTCTTCTTTTTTCTTCTCCTCCTCATCTTCTTCTTCTTCCTTTCCTTTTTCCTCTTCTTCTTCTCCTCCTCTCCTGTTTTTTCTTCTTCTTCTTCTTCTTCTTTCCTAAAACTGAACTAAACCTAAAACTAAACCTAAATCTAAACTAAACATAAATCTAAAACTAAAAAAACAGAAAAAAGTAAAAACTAAATCTAAACCTAAAACTAAACTAAAACTAAACCTAAACCTAAAACTAAACCTAAAACTAAAACTAAAACTAAATCTAAACCAAACATAAACCTAAAACTAAAAAACAGAAAAAAAAAGGAAAAAGCAGAGGTAGAGCTCACAGGCAGTGGAGGAGGTGGCGGTGGAGGAGGCGGGCTGGCTGGCAGGCGGCGGCGAGGCAGTCTTGATGGGCGGGGGGCAGGCGGTGGCGCCGAGGCAACAGGCGGCGAGGCGGCAGGCGGGGGCAGTGGGCGGCAGGGGCCAGTGGCGGCGATGGCGGCAGGCGGAGGCGGTGGAGGAGGGCGGCTGGGGCGGCTGGCCGGCGGTGCGCTGGCGCGTCTTGTCTGATGGGCGCGTCTTGAGCGCCAGGCGCAGGCGCCAGCAGAACGGCAACGGCGGCGAACAGGGCGGGGGTGGGGCGGCAGGCGGGCGGTGGGGGGGGCGGGGGCGGGCGGGGCGGTGGTGCGACGGTGCGGCGAGCGGCGGCGGCGGCGTGTGGGATCAGGGGAGAGAAACAGAGAGAGAGGGGCGGGGTGGCGGACGCGCCATTAGATATGTTTAATCTTTGCCGTCTGCCACCTTTGCCGTCCGCTAATGTGCTCTTTGCCGTCCGCTAGCAGATGGCAAAGAGGGGGGCCGTTAAGTATTTTTTAACTAGCTCCTCAGTGGGGCCCCCTCCCTCTTTGCTGTCTGCTAGCGGACGGCAAAGAATCTTTGTCGTTAGCTAGCGGGCGGCAAAGAACTGGCTGATGGCAAAGGCTTTCTTTGCCATCAGCCAGTTCTTTGCCGTCTGCTTTCGGGTAGCTGATGGCAAAGTGCTTCTTTGCCGTCTGCTAGCAGACGGCAAAGAGCTGGCAGATGGCAAAGTAGCTGATTCCAGTAGTGAAGGCCCGACAATTGAGCATGTGTTTTTGTCTTTAAGAGATAGTGGCGTGGGCTGGAGCATGCATCTATGGCGAGCAGAGGGAGCGGGGCACAGCGATTGTGCAAAAGAGATAAACCTATAAATGCATATGTATGGAGAGACATATATAGTGTGGGTGATAGGTAGCAAGACTGCGTGCGTGAAAGAAATGTTGATGGAGAAACTACAGATAGATACAGAGATGGAGATGCTAGCTAGAGGGACATCCGCTAGTTTGAGTGTTGGAGATGACCGCCGGATGGTTCAGAGGGTGAAGTTATGTGTGTGTGAGAGAAAGATAAAAAGAGGGCACTTGACTGCATGTAGAGACAAATATATGTAGTGTGCGTGATAGGAAGCAAGAGTGAGGGAGAGAAAGAAGGTTGATGGAGATGCAGATAAATAGAAAGATAAATATGCTAGCTCGTGTGCGTTAGAGATAGGAGTCGAGTGGATCAGAAGGCTGAGTTATGTATGTGTGTGTGGGAGAGATAGAGAGAGGGTGCATGTGAGTCACATACAAACAAATATCAGAGAGAAATGAGATCCCGAGAGACGGAGTTTTGTCTCTGCGAGAGAGAAAGATATTTCACAACGAGAGTGATAGCTATAAAGACATATGAGGGAACGCAAGATATCCCTAGGGGGAGAGAGTGTGTGTGAGCGACATACAAGAGAACAGTGGAGAAATATGAGACCCTGGGAGACAGAGTTTGTGTTTGTGTGTGAGAAAGAGATATTTAAGAGGAAGAGTCATAGGTTCTCATACCTAAGGAGCGAAAGACATCTCTGTATGAGGGGTGTGCGAGTGGCACACAGGGGAATAATAGAGTGAAATGAGACCCCGGGAGACAAAGTTTTGTGTTTGTGTGAGAGAAAGAGATTCCACATGGAGAATCATAGTTAGAGACACATAGCATGGAGCGAGATATACTTAGAGAGGGACAGAGTGATGAAGGTCGAGGGAGAGAGCACCGTCAGTGTGTTAAGAAGATAAAAGATCATTGTCGACATACAGGTAGCACGAGAGATACCCGAGAGACGATGAACGCGTATAGGTATAGAGAGACAGTCCTATATAAGCATGAGTGATAGCTATATGAGATGAATATCTGGATTAAAGGGGATTCAAATATTTAAATTGGAAATCACGACATCGATAATATCATAACGCAAATTGGTGTATCAAACATGCATATTCATTTGAATTTGGGGACACGTGTAATGTTATATAGTTTATCAATATTGGTGATTCATAGATTCTTTAATTAGAAACAAAGCATGGTTTATATGCAATTAATGTCTAAACGGGATTATGCTATATGTTGCATGTGTGAAACACATTATACATGTTTGAGAAGTAAAAAAAACTCCGCATGAAACACACATTAATTGAAGACAGTTAGCGAGGAATGCATACATTGGATTTCAACATAAAGTGGTTTCAAATATTTGAAACTCCAAATTGATGGATACAACCTTATGAGTCTAAGATCATGCCACTTGTAAACGATATTTATGTATAAAGGGTGTTATGCTTTTGAAAGTATATATAAAAAATGTTGTATATAGAACTTTATTCCAATTGAAAATGGACCCCGACCGAAAAAATGGAATACAAACGGGATTCGAATTGAGTTGGCACGGTAAACGTGCACTCTGCAAAATTTGAATGAAGCGGGGAAAGTTACAGTAACCGCCTGAAACCAAAATCTGCGAGATGGAAATTACTGCTGCCTATCCCTGCTTATACTCCCTCGGTTTCAAAATAGACGACTCAACTTTGTACTACAATTCGGCTTGCATAGACATCGACTAGACCAGCTGACGTTTGACGTTTATTGAGCTAAATTACGTTTATATAAGATGGATAGTACAAATTAAAATAGAAATCAAAACGGAAAAGAGTTATGCAAAAATAGAGAAGCCCCGTTTCGAACCTATTGCATCATAAGCTCGTTGGATGTGTGAGCGCCAGCCATTCAGCCACAATGACACTTCTATTAGAATAATAAGAATGTGTGAGCGCCAGCCATTCAGCCACAATGACACTTCTATTAGAATAATAAGAACAACAACAACAACAACAATAACAACAACAACAACAACAACAACAATAATAAAGTAAGGTTTGTTTCTCCGAATATTTGGTCTGTCCGTCGTATAGGATTATTTTTGTCCCTTGTGAGAAGCCGCTAAAATCATATGCGTCCAAGCTGATAAAAAAAGTTCTACTTAGTGACTCAAAATAAACTGTAGATTCTTCGAAATCAATAATTAAGGAGTACTCCTTCCAAAGATCACTTGAGTTTTTCCTTTTTTCGTAGATCCGTTTATTCAAAATGTTTTATCTTTCAAACATTGCGTCCAAATCTCGAACTGTTTTCACCGTTGAATTTCTCGCATCGAGATCTTTAAAACTAGACCCCATGTTGAAAGGTTTTGATGAACTTTTTTTCCACAAAAAAAGCCGGTCGAAAAAACTGGACGAAAAAACCAAACAAAAAAACAAAAACAGGAAGCACATTTTTTTCCGGTTAAGAAATAGGCATGGCTGCGCCTCTCGAAACAAAATCGAGCCTCTCGCGGAAGAAAAAAAATAGAAAACATGTTTTCCCCGTTTCCTAGAGGCACGGTCGTCCCTCTCACAAAAGCAAGACCATACCTCTCGCGAAAGCAAAACCGTGCCTCACACGGAACAAGAAAATAGAAAATGCATTTTTCCCGTTTTCGAGAGGCACGGCCGTGCCTCTCGCGGAAGCAAGATTGTGCCTCTCGCGAAAGAAGAAAAAAAAACATATTTTTTTTTCCCGTTTCCTCGCGGAAGCAAAACCTGTCTCTCGGGAAAGAAACAAAATGTAGTTTCTGTTTTTTTTCTTCTGCGAGAGACACGAGTTTGCTTCGGTGAGAGGCACGGCGTGCCTCTCGAAAACGGAAAAACGCATTTCTTTTCCCTTCCGCAAGAGGCACGGGCTTGCTTCCACAAGAGGCACGGATTTGTTTCCCAAGAGGCACGGTCGTGCCTCTTTCGAAAATGGAAAAAAACATGCTCCCTGTTCTGTTTTTTTCCGGTTGTTTGCACAAAAAAAATGTCAAGACCTTTTAACATGGCATCTAGTTTGAATATCTTGACACGAGGAATTCAATTGTGAAAATGATTCGATATTTGGATGCACATTTTAAGAGATAAAACATTTTGAATAAGAGATTTACTATAGAAAAGGAAACAAATTCATAGGTTGCGACAAGTGCCGCACTTGCAGTGCACCACTTGTCCCAACCTAGGAAGGTGGGAGTGATCTTTCCAAAGAGTGCTTCTTAATTAATGATTTTGAATGAGACAGCTAATTGTTGCAAACAAAATTATATTGAAAGATATTTCTATGGAGTGGAAGGAAATCCCTATTTGCCGCTTTGCTGATTCGCACAGAGGCGAGCGACCGAGATGGGCCGGCCCAATTACTCGATAACGCCAGTGCTACAGTATTTTATTTTTGGAACCTTCTAGAAGGTTCCTAGCCGGTTCTGGAAACCTTCTCGAAATTTTCTTAACACATTTTACTTGTTTTTCAATTTTCTGTTTCTTTTTCCTTTTTTTCATGCTTCAGTTTTCTCTTTTCGTTTTTTGTTTCTTTTCCTTTTTTAATTCCTTTGCATCATTTTTGTTTTTCCAAATTTAAAATTTTATTTGAAATCAATTTTTTCGATGTTTTCAAAAGAAATTCATTTTTGAAAAATGTTCACTTAAAAAAAATCCGGAATTCTTTTTTTTTTGTCCAGGTTCCTCATTCTCTATGGAGTGGACGCACCCTATAAGGATTGATCATCAATGCTCGTGGGTTTTCTATATAGGAAAGAGACTATGAAGACCTCTCTTGACCGCACCGTCCAAATGTTGCACTGTTAATTTTTGTATGTAAGAAAATAACTTATATTCTAGATTCTTTTTGGAGAAATCAACTAGATTTTTTTCATTTCGAATAATTTGAAATTGAAAACCTACATAAAACGAAAATATAGTGCAGAATTAATGTACATAAGTTTTTGGACAAATAAACTAAATTTTTGTTTCAATTTGAATTATTTTAAATTAAGAGATATAGTAAAAATATATAGTGGAGAATGAATGTACGTAAATTTGTTTGGAAAAATCAATGAATTTTTTGTTAGAGTTCTAATAATTTTAAGTTTGAAAATCTAGATTAAAGAAAATATAGGTCTAAATGAATGTACATAATTTTTGGAACAAATCAACTAATTTTGTTTGAATTCAAATAATTTTTAATTTTAATCTAGATGGAGTTATAGTGCAAAATCTACGTACATATTGTTTTGGCCAAATCACCAAATTTATTTTGAATTCAAATGATTTTAAATTTTAAAATTTAGATAAAAGAAATATAGGTCTGAATGAATGTAAGTAACATTTTCGGACAAATCAACTGATTTTTGTTGAATTGGAATAATCAAGATGAAAGAAAATATAGTTCATAGTGAATGTACGTAAATTTCTTTCAGACAAATCAATGATTTCTTTTAATACAAATAATTTTAAATTTGAAAATCTAGATAAAATAAAACATAGGTCAAATTGAATGTACGTAAATTTGGTGAAATCATAAAATTCAAAAGAAACCAGGGATATTTACTGAAATCAATGAATTGTTAAACTACATTTTTTATTCTCTTATAATCATTGGATTTTCTTTGAAACAACGTTCTTCAGCATCCGTATTTGGGGGAAAATCATGCAAAAACCGATATTAGGGCATCTCCAACACTGTGCCGTAAAATACCAACAAGCGTTCAATGATTTTTGCGACCCAACAATGTACCCAAACGTCCACGCGTTGAAATCCTGCAAGCGGGAAGCAAATTTGGGGAGGATGCGTGCGTTCGGACTCAGCCATGATGGGCAAGGCTGGCCTCGGCGGAGGCCATGGTGTCGGACAAGGTGTATCTAGAGCTCCTCTTGACGGTCCCTCCATGACCGTGATCCGACATCTCCCACGCGGCTTTGCCACCATGTCATGGAGGAGCCGATGTCGCCGCCTCGCTGTCGCGTGAAGTAGGAGTCCCCCTTGCAACCACGACTTCTGAATTGGATGTCTCGTCAGGGAGAAGGTCAAGAAGGAGCACCCCCTCCCCGCCACGTAGCATGTTCGGCCATTTCGGCTAGTCGGTGTTACTGCCACGCTGCAGCTAGCGCGACAAGGCCTTGAAGGAGGACGATCCCTCCTGGGTGCCTCTTGCAAAACTTCGGGCAGGACGACGACACATCACCGCGTAGCACCCTGACGGAGGCCGAGAGGGCGGCATGGGAGGAGGAGCGATGCAACGCGCAGCGCCAGGTCATGTTCGTCACATTAGACGTCGCGCCGGTGTGGGTCCGCAAAGACCCCAATCTTGCATGCAGAGGCCTGGGCCCTCAACCCATCCAGGATCCATGAAACATACAAGAAAGCAAAAAAGAACGCGAGCGAGAGCAGGCCCAAGGTGTAAGCCAGGATAGACTGTTAGCCAAACATCGCGAAGCATGCGCTTGACAGTAGATCAGTGCGAATCGTGAGATGAGTGGGGGTACTGACAGACATGATTAACTGCAAAGGGGCATCGGCCAGCACTGGTTCAACGACATCGCCGAGGGCAAGGGCTGTCAGGGAGCCCTTCATAGGGATGTAGTGAGGACCACCCACCCCCCCCCCCCCCCCCCTACAGATAGTGACATCCTTGATCTACCGCTGGCTTTATACTTTTTATTAAAACTACGTGCATATTACTTCATGCACGTATATTACCCCATAAAGTTTGATCATTTTTGGAAAAGAACTAAGAATATGGATTTATCCGATAAAAATAAACATAAAAAATATATTTATCCAGATATGTGGTTACTTGGCGATCCCAAACTATTTGCACTTATAACCAAATCTGAGGTTCCTGGATAATTTTGGCTTAATTTTTTTGGCGCGTTCTTTACCGCGCAAAGACTCCGCCGCACGTTCCGTCGGTACAGCACCACGCAAGCTGCTCTCGTCTCCATCCAGCATCTTCAGCCTCCACCACGTCAAGCAGGTGATCCTTGATTCCCATAGCCCCTACACTTTTATCATCAAATCAACCAAACTGGCCTCCTTCATTTATGCATCTCAAGTCTGGATCATCTTCTCCTTCGTCTCCTTACTTCCTTCCTATAGGCAATGCGCCCTAATTGTTCGGTGAATTGTTTGCTTGCCTAGAATTCAATTCTGACGTATGTGAGCAACTCAACAGTAGTACAATTGGTTTTAGATAGTCTGACGGAGGAAGGAGAGGGTGGCAGGAGAAGGTGGAGGCGGCAGATCGATTCGGTCGAAGTGGTTGTCAGAGGTGTTGGGTGGTAGGAGCACCAGACGACAGCGCCAGTGAACGACGAGAGCTCGAAAGATTCTTCATTGGCGTTGTTCTTCCGCTTGAGGCATTCATCGTCCACGTGGCCTCCTCGCCACCACTGGTGGACGCCGGTGAGGCCAGTCTTCCCTCCAAGCGCAGATACTCCCTCGCTCCCCTCAGTGCCGTCTCCCTTACTCTATCTCTCTTCCTGAACCTCTCTCAACTGTACACAAAGAGAGCCGTGGTGGCAGCACAACAAAGTACAAAATTGGAGGCTAAATATAGTCAGATTTGTCCAATTCTCAGACTAGATTTAATGAATGAAGCTGCAGTTGATTTCTTATTTGGGCACTATCAAATAGAAACGATGTGATGAATGAAATCTCTTTGCTGATAAGCTAATTACACTGGTTAGTTATTACACGTTAGGCTCAGGCTCGCTTCTCTCAGTTTCCTATCTAGATCTTAATTTGTGGAGTACGGCTACTATATGTGCTGCTGGCATATGTGTGTGTGATGCTGGTTGTATCTGTTCGATGTTGTTGTCTTCTGCTAGTTCTGCTGCGGCTGCGATGTGCTACTAACTGCTGATGGTTATTTGTGAAATTGAAAACTCCATTTATCACAAGTTTACACTTGCTTCTATTTTGTCAGTTCTTGATTCTTTGTAGATATCCATTTGTTGCCGGAGAACACGACAAGATTTCTTCTGTTTGCTTCACATTTATTGATCGATCTGCAAGATGTGTCATAGGCGAACGAGGAACACACGGTTGGAGAATATGAGATGGAGGATCTGGAACCTCACAAGGAAGGAGGTGAGCTCTTTCTCTTGTATTGTAACCTCCTCGTGTGAGATTCTATTAGGTTAGGTTTCTGTAAATTATGTACGTGCTTGTAACTTCGTCAACGCACGGAAGGATTTCAAGCCAATGAGTTGTGGCCCTGGTTCTTTCCAAATTGCCATGATTTTAACCAAAAAATTAGTATAGATTCTAATTTATGTGGTAAGTGCATGACGTTTTTTGTTTTACATGTTTGTTTATAGCTTACATCACTTATTGCAATTTGCAGGATGAGAATCGGGGCATGGATCTGTACTATGCCATATGGATTTATGATCTTATTCATGGAAACAGTGCAAAATAGTGAGTCGGTCATTATTTTGTCCCACTGAAGCTCCACGTGTTGCTGATTGCTTGGGATATGAGTTTCAGACTCTGTAGAAGAAATATGAAAGAGAATTAGCTCGACTAGATATATATATTATACTCCTTACATTGCCTTTCATTAAACAATTATTTATACGACATTGTGATGGGGTCAAGGAAATATTCAGGTCGCCAAATCATGATGTGCAGGGCTGAACTAATTCGATGCGTAGGGATTTGAGAGACGAAGTAACTGGATTTCAAATGATGAAATACAAATTGAAATAAATCAAATAAAAGTATATTTAGAGACGAATATGACATCTCTACATAGTGTGTACACGAAAGGAGTTAGTGCCAATGATGAATGAACCGGCTCTATGAGTAGAGACGCGATAAACGCATCTAACAGAACGACTGTACATATCTAGATACGCTTTTAAATGTCACAATATTGCGTCTCATACCTAGATACGCTTTTGAACGTCCCAATATAGCGTCTCATATGCATTGACGCTTTTGAACGTCCTAATATAGCGCCTCATATCTAGGGACGCTTTTGAACGTCCCAATATAGCGTCTCATGCCATGTACATACGCTTAACTAACGTGTCTACATGTTTTCAGACGGTCCATCGGGAGACGCTCCGAAGACACTTTACTAAGTCGACTCTATGGTTGCTCAGAGATGAAATAACACGTCTCTAGCTGTGGAATATGACGTCTCTGAGACAGTTTTTCTAGTAGTGAGGGCCTCGGGTGGGGCGGTGGTTGTAGGGGGGGGCGGTGGTGGGGCCTCGCCGAACCAAGAAAACTTTACGCTGGTGGGGGTGGGGGTGGGGTGGGGTGCCGGGAACACAGGCGGTGGGGCGGTGGTCTGCCGGCGGCCCGTCTGGTGTTCCGTATGGGAAGAATCGAGACGAGGAAAAGAAGGGTTAGGAGACGTAGGATCTTCATCCAACTGCATGAAATGGTCGACTGACCCAAATGACAAAAGTCACGCGACTTGCATGCAGACATGCCTTTATATTAAGTACCATCATCGTACCTGCTCAGCACTGCTCCTCAATCCCACTAGTAGAAAACATGGCATTTGTCCCGGTTCGTAAGGGCCTTTAGTCCCGGTTCTTGAACCGGGACTAATAGGTCGTTCCTAATGCCTCCCCCCTTTAGTACCGGTTCTTACACGAACCGGGAGAGATGGGACTCCACGTGGCTGTTGCGGGCAGCCCAGGCAGGCGGGCCTTTGGTCCCGGTTGGTGACATAAACCGGTACCAAAAGACATCCACGCGTCAGCAGCTGGCTGGAGCTGAGGTTTTTTTTAAGTGGCTGGTTTAGGGGTTTTGGGGGTTAATTTAGGTTGTTATTAGCTAGCTAATAGAGAGAAGTGTCCTCTCTTTTATCTTCGTGCTTCGTTGACCAACGCTACTGCTATGTTCATTTCACCCGCTGATATATAATAACTCTTCATCATGCTCGCATCATACATCATCATATATAATAACAAGTCCTACTAATCATGCATCATCATACAACTTCTACTCGTTATTAATAAGAAGTCATACGATCATCATACTCATAGTCATCGAACACAACCCTACATAATTGTTCTTAGCACATGATCATCAGTATCAGGTAGGACCTAAACACACTTAAGATAAAATAGCATAAAACAATATAGACCCTGACTCTCCGTTATGAAGAATGGAGATCATCCTGTCTCCAATTCTTGCGCTTCGCTTCCTTTTGCTTCCAAGAAGCTTCTTACGACTGTCCATACATTTTTTCCATTCTTTGATTGTCATGTCTCCACTTCTTTAAGAAATTCGGTACGGACAGTTGAGATTCGTAGGACGACCTAGTTGCATGTTCAAAACATCAAGGCGACCGTGCGTATACATCAAGATGAGGCACACAATCATTCGGGATTATCTGTTGAAAAACATAGTAATAACTTCGTAGTTAGCAATGATGTACTAGTTTTAGAAGTATGCAAAAAGATGCATGGATGCAGTAATAGTAAAAAATCTTACCAGGGTATCTCCATGGTAGTTACCGTAGTTCACCATGTGCACTAGTGGCACGTATTGACCGTAATGTTGAGGAGGTCGATTGTAGACATCGTAATTCTCAAGATCAGTACAAAATGCGATCAGATGATTTTTCGCCTTATAAGTTAATTCGGAGCCATCGGTGTAGTGGGTTTTGTCTACCATCTTACGCACATTCTTTGAAGAATGAAAATAAGCTGTCAATGGAAATAAGCTGTCAACTATTTCGAAATAAACAATATAAATTACTTAATAACTATGTTTGAGAAGCTCACATGGGTGAAGAATTGGAAGTGTATCCACAAGGACCCAAATGTCCATATTTTCTTGCTCGAATGTAGGATCACCAAGATCCATGGTGACAAGCATACCCTCATCGAAACCATACATCTTGCAAAGTGCTTCCAAATTTTTGCAACCAAAATGGGTTACACTCTCAGCATTGTGCAACTTTACTTCAAAATCCACACCATGATGGGTCCTTAGGTGATTTTTTTGGGTCTAAATGAATGTACATAATTTTTTGGAACAAATCAACTAATTTTTGTTTGAATTCAAATAATTTTAAATTTTTAATCTAGATGGAGTTATAGTGCAAAATCTACGTACATATTGTTTTTGGCCAAATCACCAAATTTATTTTTGAATTCAAATGATTTTAAATTTTAAAATTTAGATAAAAGAAATATAGGTCTGAATGAATGTAAGTAACATTTTCTGACAAATCAACTGATTTTTGTTCAATTGGAATAATCAAGATGAAAGAAAATATAGTTCATAGTGAATGTACGTAAATTTCTTTCAAACAAATCAATTATTTCTTTTAATACGAATAATTTTAAATTTGAAAATCTAGATAAAATAAAACATAGGTCAAATTGAATGTACGTAAATTTGGTGAAATCATAAAATTCAAAAGAAACCAGGGATATTTACTGAAATCAATGAATTGTTAAACTACATTTTTATTCTCTTATAATCATTGGATTTTCTTTGAAACAAAGTTCTTCAGCATCCGTATTTGGGGGAAAATCATGCAAAAACCGATATTAGGGCATCTCCAACACTGTGCCATAAAATACCAACAAACGTTCGAATGATTTTTGCGACCCAACAATGTACCCAAAACGTCCACGCATTCGAAATCCTGCAAACGGGAAGCAAATTTGGGGGAGGATGCGTGCGTTCAGACTCAGGCCATGATGGGCAAGGCTGGCCTCAGCGGAGGCCATGGTGTCGGACAAGGTGTATCTAGAGCTCCTCTTCGAGCGGTCCCTCCATGACCGTGATCCGACATCTCCCACGCGGCTTTGCCACCATGTCATGGAGGAGCCGACGTCGCCGCCTCGCTGTCGCGTGAAGTAGGAGTCCCCCTTGCAACCACGACTTCTGAATTGGATGTCTCGTCAGGGAGAAGATCAAGAAGGAGCACCCCCTCCCCGCCATGTAGCATGTTCGGCCATTTCGGCTAGTCGGTGTTACTGCCACGCTGCAGCTAGCGGACAAGGCCATGAAGGAGGACGATCCCTCCTGGGTGGCTCTTGCAAAACTTCGGGCAGGACGACGACACATCACCGCGTAGCACCCTGACGGAGGCCGAGAGGGCGGCATGGGAGGAGGAGCGATGCAACGCGCAGCGCCAGGTCATGTTCGTCACATTAGACATCGCGCCGGTGTGGGTCCGCAAAGACCCCAATCTTGCATGCAGAGGCCTGGGCCCTCAACCCATCCAGGATCCATGAAACATACAAGAAAGCAAAAAAGAACGCGAGCGAGAGCAGGCCCAAGGTGTAAGCCATGATAGACTGTTAGCCAAACATCGCGAAGCATGCGCTTGACAGTAGATCAGTGCGAATCGTGAGATGAGTGGGGGTACTGACAGACATGATTAACTGCAAAGGGGCATCGGCCAGCACTGGTTCAACGACATCGCCGAAGGCAAGGGCTGTCAGGGAGCGCTGCATAGGGATGTAGTGAGGACCACCCCCCCCCCCCCCCCCTACAGATAGTGACATCCTTGATCTACCGCTGGCTTTATACTTTTTATTAAAACTACGTGCATATTACTTCATGCACTTATATTACCCCATAAAGTTTGATCATTTTTGGAAAAGAACTAAGAATATGGATTTATCCGATAAAAATAAACATAAAAAATATATTTATCCAGATATGTGGTTACTTGGCGATCCCAAACTATTTGCACTTATAACCAAATCTGAGGTTCCTGGATAATTTTGGCTTAATTTTTTTGGCGCGTTCTTTACCGCGCAAAGACTCCGCCGCACGTTCCGTCGATACAGCACCACGCAAGCTGCTCTCGTCTCCATCCAGCATCTTCAGCCTCCACCACGTCAAGCAGGTGATCCTTGATTCCCATAGCCCCTACACTTTTATCATCAAATCAACCAAACTGGCCTCCTTCATTTATGCATCTCAAGTCTGGATCATCTTCTCCTTCGTCTCCTTACTTCCTTCCTATAGGCAATGCGCCCTAATTGTTCGGTGAATTGTTTGCTTGCCTAGAATTCAATTCTGACGTATGTGAGCAACTCAACAGTTGTACAATTGGTTTTAGATAGTCTGACGGAGGAAGGAGAGGGTGGCAGGAGAAGGTGGAGGCGGCAGATCGATTCGGTCGAAGTGGTTGTCAGAGGTGTTGGGTGGTAGGAGCACCAGACGACAGCGCCAGTGAACGACGAGAGCTCGAAAGATTCTTCATTGGTGTTGTTCTTCCGCTTGAGGCATTCATCGTCCACGTGGCCTCCTCGCCACCACTGGTGGACGCCGGTGAGGCCAGTCTTCCTCAAGCGCAGATACTCCCTCGCTCCCCTCAGTGCCGTCTCCCTTACTCTATCTCTCTTCCTGAACCTCTCTCAACTGTACACAAAGAGAGCCGTGGTGGCAGCACAACAAAGTACAAAATTGGAGGCTAAATATAGTCAGATTTGTCCAATTCTCAGACTAGATTTAATGAATGAAGCTGCAGTTGATTTCTTATTTGGGCACTATCAAATAGAAACGATGTGATGAATGAAATCTCTTTGCTGATAAGCTAATTACACTGGTTAGTTATTACACGTTAGGCTCAGGCTCGCTTCTCTCAGTTTCCTATCTAGATCTTAATTTGTGGAGTACGGCTACTATCTGTGCTGCTGGCATATGTGTGTGTGATGCTGGTTGTATCTGTTCGATGTTGTTGTCTTCTGCTAGTTCTGCTGCGGCTGCGATGTGCTACTAACTGCTGATGGTTATTTGTGAAATTGAAAACTCCATTTATCACAAGTTTACACTTGCTTCTATTTTGTCAGTTCTTGATTCTTTGTAGATATCCATTTGTTGCCGGAGAACACGACAAGATTTCTTCTGTTTGCTTCACATTTATTGATCGATCTGCAAGATGTGTCATAGGCGAACGAGGAACACACGGTTGGAGAATATGAGATGGAGGATCTGGAACCTCACAAGGAAGGAGGTGAGCTCTTTCTCTTGTATTGTAACCTCCTCGTGTGAGATTCTATTAGGTTAGGTTTCTGTAAATTATGTACGTGCTTGTAACTTCGTCAACGCACCGGAAGGATTTCAAGCCAATGAATTGTGGCCCTGGTTCTTTCCAAATTGCCATGATTTTAACCAAAAAATTAGTATAGATTCTAATTTATGTGGTAAGTGCATGACGTTTTTTGTTTTACATGTTTGTTTATAGCTTACATCACTTATTGCAATTTGCAGGATGAGAATCGGGGCATGGATCTGTACTATGCCATATGGATTTATGATCTTATTCATGGAAACAGTGCAAAATAGTGAGTCGGTCATTATTTTGTCCCACTGAAGCTCCACGTGTTGCTGATTGCTTGGGATATGAGTTTCAGACTCTGTAGAAGAAATATGAAAGAGAATTAGGCTCGACTAGATATATATATTATACTCCTTACATTGCCTTTCATTAAACAATTATTTATACGACATTGTGATGGGGTCAAGGAAATATTCAGGTCGCCAAATCATGATGTGCAGGGCTGAACTAATTCGATGCGTAGGGATTTGAGAGCGAAGTAACTGGATTTCAAATGATGAAATACAAATTGAAATAAATCAAATAAAAGTATATTTAGAGACGAATATGACATCTCTACATAGTGTGTACACGAAAGGAGTTAGTGCCAATGATGAATGAACCGGCTCTATGAGTAGAGACGCGATAAACGCATCTAACAGAGCGACTGTACATATCTAGATACGCTTTTAAATGTCACAATATTGCGTCTCATACCTAGATACGCTTTTGAGCGTCCCAATATAGCGTCTCATATGCATTGACGCTTTTGAACGTCCTAATATAGCGCCTCATATCTAGGGACGCTTTTGAACGTCCCAATATAGCGTCTCATGCCATGTACATACGCTTAACTAACGTGTCTACATGTTTTCAGACGGTCCATCGGGAGACGCTCCGAAGACGCTTTACTAAGTCGACTCTATGGTTGCTTAGAGATGAAATAACACGTCTCTAGCTGTGGAATATGACGTCTCTACAGACAGTTTTTCTAGTAGTGAGGGCCTCGGGTGGGGACGGTGGTTGTAGGGGGTGGTGGGGCCTCGCCGAACCAAGAAAACTTTACGCTGGTGGGGGTGGGGCTGGGGGTGGGGGTGCCGGGGGAACACAGGCGGTGGGGGCCGGTGGTCCTGCCGGCGGCCCGTGCGGTGTTCCGTATGGGAAGAATCAGAGATGAGGAAAAGAAGGGTTAGGAGACGTAGGATCTTCATCCAACTGCCTGAAATGGTCGACTGACCCAAATGACAAAAGTCACGCGACTTGCATGCAGACATGCCTTTATATTAAGTACCATCATCGTACCTTCTCAGCACTGCTCCTCAATCCCACTAGTAGAAACACATGGCATTTGTCCCGGTTCGTAAGGGCCTTTAGTCCCGGTTCTTGAACCGGGACTAATAGGTCGTTCCTAATGCCTCCCCCCTTTAGTACCGGTTCTTACGAACCGGAGAGATGGACTCCACGTGGCTGCTGCGGGCAGCCAGGCAGGGGGGCCTTTGGTCCCGGTTGGTGACATAAACCGGTACCAAAAGACATCCACGCGTCAGCAGCTGGCTGGAGCTGAGGTTTTTTTTAAGTGGCTGGTTTAGGGGTTTTGGGAGTTAATTTAGGTTGTTATTAGCTAGCTAATAGAGAGAAGTGTCCTCTCTTTTATCTTCGTGCTTCGTTTACCAACGCTACTGCTATGTTCATTTCACCCGCTGATATATAATAACTCTTCATCATGCTTGCATCATACATCATCATATATAATAACAAGTCCTACTAATCATGCATCATCATACAACTTCTACTCGTTATTAATAAGAAGTCATACGATCATCATACTCATAGTCATCGAACACAACCCTACATAATTGTTCTTAGCACATGATCATCAGTATCAGGTAGGACCTAAACACACTTAAGATAAAATAGCATAAAACAATATAGACCCTGACTCTCCGTTATGAAGAATGGAAATCATCCTGTCTCCAATTCTTGCGCTTTGCTTCCTTTTGCTTCCAAGAAGCTTCTTACGACTGTCCATACATTTTTTCCATTCTTTGATTGTCATGTCTCCACTTCTTTAAGAAATTCGGTATGGACAGTTGAGATTCGTAGGACGACCTGGTTGCATGTTCAAAACATCAAGGCGACCGTGCGTATACATCAAGATGAGGCACACAATCATTCGGGATTATCTGTTGAAAAACATAGTAATAACTTCGTAGTTAGCAATGATGTACTAGTTTTAGAAGTATGCAAAAAGATGCATGGATGCAGTAATAGTAAAAAATCTTACCAGGGTATCTCCATGGTAGTTACCGTAGTTCACCATGTGCACTAGTGGCACGTATTGAACGTAATGTTGAGGAGGTCGATTGTAGACATCGTAATTCTCAAGATCAGTACAAAATGTGATCAGATGATTTTTCGCCTTATAAGTTAATTCGGAGCCATCGGTGTAGTGGGTTTTGTCTACCATCTTACGCACATTCTTTGAAGAATGAAAATAAGCTGTCAATGGAAATAAGATGTCAACTATTTCGAAATAAACAATATAAATTACTTAATAACTATGTTTGAGAAGCTCACATGGGTGAAGAATTGGAAGTGTATCCACAAGGACCCAAATGTCCATATTTTCTTGCTCGAATGTAGGATCACCAAGATCCATGGTGACAAGCATACCCTCATCGAAACCATACATCTTGCAAAGTGCTTCCAAATTTTTGCAACCAAAATGGGTTACACTCTCAGCATTGTGCAACTTTACTTCAAAATCCACACCATGATGGGTCCTTAGGTGATTTTTTTGGGTTTCCATACTTTCATGGTCTTCAAAACCCATCCTCTTAAAGATATAGCATCTAGCATAGCATGGGATAAGCTAGTCGAATTGGAAAAGATGAAAAATACACGTTAAAATAGTTGAAGATGTGCTTAATTATGAAAAAACTATTGTCGTCGTTGCGTACCGTATGAACATCGAAGGTCTCCTCCAGCTTAATGCTGAAGCGCTGATCTTCGTCCAGCTCAAGGAACCTGTCGCACATACCTCGGTCGTCCTGGCACCAGTCGCACTCCCCCGGTCCGTTTTTCGTCGTCCGAGTACAACATTTCCGGCCTATGTTCATAATTCAAATATTAAACTTGTACAATTAAATATATGTACTAAAAAACCTAAATAAGATCATTATTATTAATCACGGGTTGACTATCGGTGATGGTAGCTCCTCCTTTCATTCCCGAGTGCATTATTACACCAAATTGTCTAGCACACCGGAATGAAGGAGAAGCTACCCTCACGACGGCGTGGATGATGGAGGGGCTCCTAGATTTCTGCATAGAGTGCTCTTCAATTTTAGCATTAAAAGTAGGAGTACTTTTCCAATATGAGCATTCAATAAGCAAAACCAAATCGTAAAATAAAGTAGTATTCAAATTAGCATGCACTAAATTATAACCAAAAGTACATCATCTCTTGTGTCCGTACATCGTCGAATATTATCAGTAATACTCCTCGAATACTATCATACATATAGCATCGCCAATACAGCTAGAACCGTAGCGCCCGGCGGGTATCGTCGCGGCGGTGGACACCAAATATAAGGAACCATCACAGGATCATAGCTCGGTGAGATCCCTGAAGAACCTGCCAGGTATTGTCGAACCTGCCCTCCAACGCAACCATGTAGCGACGGACGTGCTCGTCCTCCTCGCTGACACGGTGACGTACCACCTCCGTGGTGTCCCAAAGCCTTGGGACCGTCACTGGCCCACGCGACCGCCACCAAACAAGGATCGGGTCAACAACGGGCTGGCTCCTCACCAACCTACGTCCCCCGGAAGGTAGCACCTCCCAATACCAGCCCGGCGGAGCCCAGTCCCGGACATGACCCTGATCAAGCAGGCCTCCACCGCCGAGTCGACGACGAGGATGCGGGATAGGCATCGTCGACGTCGATGCGGGAACTACTTCTATATATAGTAAAATAAAGTAGTTTTATTAATTAAATCAACTAGTTCAACTACTAAGCACTTACTATAAATAAATAAAGTAGTACTTACTAAAATAAAACAACTTCTATATATAGTAAAATAAAGAAGTTTATTAAACCAACTAGCTAGTTCAACTATATATTAAGCACTTACTATAAATAAAATAAAGTAGTACTTACTAAAAATAAACTAGTTTAACTATAGGTCTATTATTTTTCTAACTAATTATATTAAACACTTTCTCTTTTATTTTCCTTTTCCTCTATTCCAAATATGAACATATTCATAAATGACTTTGATCATGCACAATTTTCCTAGACATACACAATATGAACATATACATAAATTGCCAAAGAAAATTTATGAACAAAAAATCATTAAAATTCTATGAACAAAATTACAACAGAAAAAATCATAAAAATTCTATGAACAGAAAAAAATCATAAAAATTGACATATTAGATCTTTGCATATATATGAACATGCAAACATGCATATTCAACAATAATATCACCAAAAAAATCTATTAACAGAAAAAATCTAACACAATATGAAAAAAATCTAACAGAAAAATCTATGAACTACACATCTAAATTACTACACATCTAACAAAAAAATCTATGAACTACAAAAAATCTAACAAAAAGCCTAACTGAATTAACTACACATGTAAATTATACTACACATCTAAATTATACTACACGTCTAAATTAACTACTACATCAAATTAAATTAGGAAAATTTTTGCTCACGGGATGGCGACGGCGTGAGGGGCGCGGCGAGGGCGACGGCGACGGTGCGTGAGGGCAGCGCTGACGATCGGCGGTGAGGTCTGGCGTGGGCGGGTGGCGACGGGCAGGGGCAGCGGCGTCGCGGGCACGGGTCGGGCGAGGCGGCGGCAGGCGTCGGGCGGCGCTGGACGGCGCGCAGGCGACAACGGCGGCGACGCGAGGCAGAGCAGCAGGCGGCGTCGGGCGGGGGAAGAACAAACTCAACCAAATTTTCACGAGTGCTGCTTATATAGGCGAGCATTGGTCCTGGTTCGTGGCACCAACCGGGACCAATGCCTACTAGTCCCGGTTGGTGCCACCAACGGGATATCTGCTAGTCGGTTGGTGCCTGCAGGGGACCAAACCTCTGCTTCCGCCCAAAGGGCGAAGCGAAGGTTTGGTCCCAGTTGCAGGCACCAACCGACCAAAGGGGGGCATACCGTACCAGTTGTGCCACCAACCGGGACCAATGCGCCCCATTAGTCCCGGTTGGTGCCACCAACCGGGACTAAAGGCCTTGTGCTGCCGGGTCGTGGCACGAAAGTTTAGTCCCACCTCGCTAGCTGAGGGAGCTCGAGAGTAGTTTATAAGCCCCAGTCCCACAGCCCTCTCGAGCTCCTCTCAAATGCAGGCTTACGGGCCGAAACACACTATATGTGCATGTGGGCCTATTGGGCCTATTGCGGGCCTGAATCCTGGCCCATTGTTGGGTTTCTAGTCGTATTCAGGCCGTGGTGGCCCTTTAGGTGGCACTTTTTTTATTTTATTTTTTATTCTTTTCTTTGAATTATTTATTTTCTTTTGATTTTTGCTTCATTTTTTTATTCTTTTTGCTTTTAGCTCAGAATAATTATAATCTTTTTGTTACTCCATTAGTTTCCAAATTTGAATAATTATAATCTTTATGCAACTAAAAATATATTTGGAGTGATTCTTTTTCCTGCTATTTAATATTACTGCGTTTTATCATTATATTGAAAAACAGATTTTGTTATTTTAGTTTCTATCAAAAAAATCGGGACCAATGCCCCAGGCGGGGCGGCGACAGCGTCGGGCGGCTGGACGGCAGCAGGCGACAACGGCGAGCAGAGGCAGAGAGCAGGCAGCTGGCGGCGTCGGGCGAGGAAGAACAAACTCAACCAAATTTTCACGAGTGCTGCTTATATAGGCGAGCATTGGTCCCGTTCGTGGCACCAACCGGGACCAATACTACTAGTCGGTTGGTGCCACCAACGGGACCAAAGGCCTCTTTTCAGCAGCCCAAAGGGCAGGAAGCGAGGCCTTTGGTCCCGGTTAGTGGCACCAACCGACTAAAGAAACATTAGTACCAGTTTGTGCCACCAACCGGGACCAATCGCCCTTTAGTCGGTTGGTGCCACCAACCGGGACTAAAGGCCTTGTGCTGCCAAGGTCGTGGCACGAAAGTTTAGTCCCACCTCGCTAGCTGAGGAGCTCGAGAGTAGTTTATAAGCCCAGTCCGCAGCCCTCTCGAGCTCCTCTCAAATGCAGGCTTCGGGCGAAACGCACTATATGTGCATGTGGGCCTATTGGGCCTATTGCGGGCTGAATCTGGCCCATTGTTGGGTTTCTAGTCGTATTCAGAGCGTGGTGGCCCTTTAGGTGGCACTTTTTTATTTTATTTTTATTCTTTTCTTTGAATTATTTATTTTCTTTTGATTTTGTTTCATTTTTTATTCTTTTGCTTTTAGCTCAGAATAATTATAATCTTTTGTTACTCCATTAGTTTCCAAATTTGAATAATTATAATCTTTATGCAACTAAAATATATTTGGAGTGATTCTTTTCCTGCTATTTAATATTACTGCGTTTTATCATTATATTGAAAAACAGATTTTGTTATTTTAGTTTCTATCAAAAAAATCTTTATGACAATTCTTTTTGCTACTATAGTTTCTAACAAAAAATTCTTTATGATAATGATTTTTGCTTTTCATGTTTTGAACAGAAAATACTTTGATAATTTTAGTTGCATAAATTTTATATAATTTTAGTTTAAAAAATACTAGAGGTTTATAAAAGCTTTTTAGTTGATTCCTTTTGCTATTAGAGTTTTATAAAAGCATTTACTGGGTTTTTTAGCTATAAGACCTTGAAATTGAAAAGCATTTCAAATAAACTCTGAAAAGGTTGGAAGTTGGCATGGTATCATCATTTCATCCACATAGCATGTGCAAGAAAGTTGAGAGGGTTACGGCAAAAACTGGATGCACTTCATGTACAAAACGGACAATCTCTTCCGAAGTATCAGGATTTGATACGGAAACTTGTCTGTTACAACAGGCATTTCAAATGAACTACGAAAAGGTTGAAAGTTGGCATGGTATCATCATAATAGTTGTGGAGAAAGTCTTCACTTTTTCTTTGCTTGTGTCCTTTCCTTATTGCACCATAACCATGGATAATCTTCATCATTTATCAGGATGCTTGGGTCAGCCTTGACTTTGAAGGGAGGAATTTCATGAAACTTTTCATAATCTTTGGACATGTCTGTCTTGCCCTCCACTCCCACGATATCCCTTTTTCCTGAAAGAACTATGTGGCCCTTTGGCTCATCGCATGATGTATTCGCTTCCTTATTTTTTCTTTTTCTCGGTTTGGTAGACATGTCCTTCACATAGATAACCTATGCCACATAATTGGCTAGGACGAATGGTCCGTCAGTGTACCCAAGATTGTTCAGATCCACTGTTGTCATTCCGTACTGTGGGTCTACCTGTACCCCGCCTCCTGATAGATTGACCTAGTTGCATTTAAACAAAGGGACCTTAAAATCTACTCCGTAGTCAAGTTCCCATATGTCCACTATGTAACCATAATATGTGTCCTTTCCTCTCTCGATGGCTGCATCAAAGCGGACACTGCAGTTTTGGTTGGTGCTCTTTTGATCTTGCGCGATCGTGTAAAATGTATTCCCATTTATCTTGTATCCTTTCCAAATCATTACAATCGAAGATGGTCCCCTGGACAACGAGTACAGCTCCTCACAAACTGTGTTGTCATCTCTGAGTCGTGTTTCCAACCAACTGCTGAAAGTCTTGATGTGTTCGCATGTAATCCAGTCATCGCACTGCTCCGGGTGTTTGGAGCGCAGACTGTTCTTGTGTTCATCGACATAAGGGGTCACCAAGGTAGAGTTCTGTAGAACTGTGTAGTGTGCTTGAGATAAAGAATATCCGTCCATGCATATTATTATCTCCCCTCCAAGCGTGCCTTTTCCAGTCAGTCTCCCCTCATACCGCGATTTAGGAAGACCTATATTCTTAAGGCCAGGAATGAAATCAACACAAAACCCAATGACATCCTCTGTTTGATCGCCCATGGAGATGCTCCTTCTGGCCTAGTGCGGTTACGAACATATTTATTTAGGACTCCCATGAACCTCTCAAAGGGGTACATATTGTGTAGAAATACGGGGCCCAGAATGACAATCTCATCAACTAGATGAACTAGGACGTGTGTCATGCTATTGAAGAAGGATGGTGGGAGCACCAGCTCGAAACTGACCAAGACATTGCACCACATCACTCCTTAGCCTTGGTATGATTTCTGGATCGATCACCTTCTAAGAGATTGCATTGAGGAATGCACATAGCTTCACAAGGGCTAATCGGACGTTTTCCAGTAGAAGCCCCCTCAATGCAACCGGAAGCAGTTGCATCATAATCACGTGGCAGTCATGAGACTTTAAGTTCTGAAACTTTTTCTCTGCCATACTTATTATTCCCTTTATATTCAGCGAGAAGCCAGTAGGGACCTTCATACTAAGCAGGCATTGAAAGAAGATTTCCTTCTCTTCTTTGGTAAGAGCGTAGCTGGCACGACCTTCATACTGCTTTGGAGGCATGTCGTCTTTTTGTGCAAACGCTGCAGGTCCTCCCGTGCCTCATTTGTATCTTTTGTCTTCCCATACACATCCAAGAAGCCTAGCAGGTTGACGCAAAGGTTCTTCGTCACGTGCATCACGTCGATCGAAGAGCGGACCTCTAGGTCTTTCCAGTAGGATAGGTCCCAAAATATAGATTTCTTCTTACACATGGGTGCGTGTCCCTCAGCGTCACTTGGAACAGCTAGTCCACCGGGACCCTTTCCAAACATTACGTGTAAATCATTGACCATAAGAAGTACGTAATCACCGGTACGCATCGCGGGCTTCTTCCGGTGATCTGCCTCGCCTTTGAAATGCTTGCCTTTCTTTCGACATTGATGGTTGGTCAGAAGAAATCGACGATGGCCCAGGTACACATTCTTCCTGCAGCTTCCCAGGTATATACTTTTGGTGTCAGCTAAACAGTGCGTTCATGCGTGGTATCCCTTGTTTGTCTGTCCTGAAAGGTTACTTAGAGCGGGCCAATCATTGATGGTTACGAACAACAACACGTGCAGGTTAAATTCCTCCTGTCTGTGCTCATCCCACACACGTACACCATTTCCATTCCACAGCTGTAAAAGTTCTTCAACTAATGGCCTTAGGTACACATCAATGTCGTTGCCGGGTTGCTTAGGGCCTTGGATGAGAACTGGCATCATAATGAACTTCCGCTTCATGCACATCCAAGGAGGAAGGTTATACATACATAGAGTCATGGGCCAGGTGCTGTGATTGCTGCTCTGCTCCCCGAAAGGATTAATGCCATCCGCGCTTAAACCAGACCATACGTTCCTTGGGTCATGTGCAAACTCAGCCCAGTACTCTCTCTAGATTTTTCTCCACTGCGGCCCGTCAGCGGGTGCTCTCAACTTCCCGTCTTTCTTACGGTCCTCACTGTGCCATCGCATCAACTTGGCATGCTCTTTGTTTCTGAACAGTCGTTTCAACCATGGTATTATAGGAGCATACCACATCACCTTCGCAGGAACTCTCTTCCTGCGGGGCTCGCCGTCAACATCACCAGGGTCATCTCGTCTGATCTTATACCACAATGCACCGCATAGAGGATGTAGTCATTAGGGCATGCATGTATCCTCTGCACCTCTAATCCTAGAGGGCATACGACCTTCTTTGCTGCGTACGTACTGTCGGGCAATTCATTATCCTTTGGAAGCTTCTTCTTTAATATTTTCAGTAGCTTCTCAAATCCTTTGTCAGTCACATCATTCTCTGCCTTCCACTGCAGCAATTCCAGTACGGTACCCAGCTTTGTGTTGCCATCTTCGCAATTGGGGTACAACCCTTTTTTGTGATCCTCTAACATGCAATCGAAATTTAGCTTCTCCTTTTGACTTTCACATTGCGTCCTTGCATCGACAATGACCCGGCACATCACCGTATTGGGGACATCGTCTGGTTCCTCTTGATCTTCAGCAGTTTCCCCCATTGCAGCATCATCGGGCACATTGTCTGGTTCCTCTGGATCTTCAGCAGCTCCCCCCGTTGCAGCATCACCGTATTCAGGGGGCACATAGTTATCATCGTCCTCTTCTTCTTCGCCATCTTCCATCATAACCACTATTTCTCCGTGCCTCGTCCAAACATTATAGTGTGGCATGAAACCCTTGTAAAGCAGGTGGGTGTGAAGGATTTTCCGGTCAGAGTAAGACTTCGTATTCCCACAATTAGTGCATGGACAACACATAAACCATTCTTCTTGTTTGCCTCAGCCACTTCGAGAAAATTATGCACGCCCTTAATGTACTCGGAGGTGTGTCTGTCGCCATACATCCATTGCCGGTTCATATGCGTGCATTATATATAATTATGTGTGTGAAAAGTAAGAAAATCAGACAAATATCTACGTAAAGTAAGAAAATCAGACAAGTATCAGAAAGAAGATAAGAACAAGAGGCTCACCACGGTGGTGCCGGCGATGAGATCCGCGCGAGCGATCAACAGCGGTAAAAACAGGGACGGGGCGTGACGGACCGCTAAATCTAGACAAATCTCGAAAAAATTGGAGCTCCGAGGTCGAGCTTCGAGAGGAGAAAGCTTAACTAGTGTGGCTCGGGCATTTCATCGAACACCTCATGTGCATAGGAGGTGAACTAGAGCACCCAAATGCCCTGTCCTAGCCGGATTGAAAAAAACAAGCACTGGAGTGCTTTGCCGCGGCGGTGGTTATATATAGGCAAGTTATTTGTCCCGGTTCATGGAATGAACCGGGGCTAAAGCACCCCCTTCTTTCCCGGTTCAAGCCACGAACCGGGACCAATGGTTGTGGGCCAGGAGCGAGGACCATTGGTCCCGGTTCGTGGCTTGAACTGGGACAAATGGTTTCCACGAATCGGGACCAATGCAAGCGAGGCCCGGCCGCCCACAGGCTCACGAACCGGGTCTAATACCCCCCATGGGTCCCGGTTCTTGAAGAACCGAGACTAATGGGCAGGCAAGGCCCGAACGGTAGCCATGTTTTCTACTAGTGTCCATCAAGCTAAACAACGTGCCACTGATAATTCCGAACTTGTTGCTCGAGTACGAATCTGATATGATGCTGATATTACTAAAACAGATAACATTTAATTGGTCAGCTAATGTTCCTACTTTACTTTCGAAAAGCACGTGCACCACATATAGAGAGACACCAGGGAGTTGCTTTCTTAATGCGCTCTGGTTCATCATGTGTGGGCACTGTGCAACGAACATTTTATTATCCAAAATCTGCTTGCTCTTCTTTAGCATGTTCCTCTTCCGTTCTTCTTTAATAAGTACTCTCTCCGTTCCTAAATACAGGTATTTGTATAGATTCCACCATGGACTACATATGGAGCAAAATAAGTGAATCTACACTCTAAAATGTATCTGGATACTTTGAACTCTCTACAAAGACTTATATTTTGGAACGGAGGGAGTACGATAGTAGTACAGTATGTTCCTTGTAGTGAAGATGAGCAGGGACATTGGCAGTGTAGAGGTCTATACGGTCGGTTCTGATGGACACTTTGAACTCTTGGGCCTTTTGGATTCGTAGGATTTTGTAAACATAGGAATAGGATTTGTAGTGGCCTGCCCACTTGAATCCTATAAGAATGGCAGGGAAATGCGGGGAGCGCTGTCGCCTTTGAGAGTTACACTGATATTAACAGTACCGCACCTTCAGTTGAAGAGAGCTGGTATCTGAAGCCTTTCAAGCCGTACCGGCAATACTAGCACATATATTCCAACAAGTTCCACTTTGCACATTTTTCCCGTTATATCTACACTATGATCTCTGTAGCTGCTTTGTGTCACACTAGCAGCAGTCCACTCTTGAAGCTAAACACTGCAATGACTTACAAAATTGGCACCCAGGCATTGAGTGCCATTCTGGATGCAATGAAACTCATACGCTCCCCACCTGTTGATTCTTGTTCAGAATATGATCCTAATGACTATTTTAACCTCGAGGAGTCAAAGGCAGATGGCCTGTCCTGTTCACCCATCAAGGTGTCTGTTCTAATTTGGCAAGGTTTTATTGATTGTGCGTATCTTACATATGTTGTCTTGCATTTCTTCTACTTTGTTGCATCGCCATCTGCTTAGTTCAATCATCATATATGTCGAGATGCCATGCCCATCCATTGTCAAAACATACTCTATCTGTCATCATAGCATGTTTTTTCACTCAAATGCTGTTCTTGTGCATCAGACATCAAAAAGGAGGAGGGTGATTGACGAACCTGAAGGAGCACCAGAAATGTCCTTGAAAAACGTGGTGGTGCTGGAGAAATCAGATAGCACCCCACTTACATTGGTTGTACAACCAGTGACACAAAACGTAGGACCCACTCCAGCAGACTGTACCCATACTTCACTGGCTATAGCACTCGCCCCACCACACAGGACCCGCACTCCAGCAAAAGGTATACCGATTTCAGTTGCCATAGCACCAGCCGTACCACAGAAAAATCCCACTCCAGCAAAAAGTACAGCAAGTCCATCGGCCGAAGACCTATCCCAACTGCAGAGAGAACCAATTCCTGCAGATTGGAACCCCATTCCAGTTATTCCCAGTTTAAAAGACAATGCTTTCAATGTTGTTAGGGACTATGTGCATATATTCCCATCATGGGAAGATTATAGTGAAGTCAAACACAATTTTCACATCTTCCTATCCAACTTACGTGTAAGTGCCATTATTCATGTTTATTTTTTTTCCTGTTTTCTGCTGATTGAACATATCAATGATTTACATTACATTGTTGTAAGTAGGAGAGGGTCAATCTGGATAGTCATGACGAGCAAAGCTTGCTTGTGCTTTTCAAGGAAGCATTGCAGCAGTATCGGTGTTACATGAGGAAATCACACTTTGATGGGAAGTCTATAAACGAATTTCCGGTGAAGTCTCGTGTGCTAAATTTAGAAGACATTGAATGGAAAAACCTTGTTATGCACTGGTCTTGTTCCCAGGATGAGGTACTATCTATGAAATCACATGACAATTTGAACTTCTACTTTTCCGCATGTGCCTTACGGATCTTTTTTGCAGGAAATCTGCTCGAAGAAGAATTCCGGTTTCAAAAGAACGATAGGATATCGCAAATATGCTGCCCGCTGCTTTGCTCTTGTTAGTACCTGTTGTCTTGTATCACTGTACTTGCATACATACCTGGTTCATTATGTGACAGCATTATGCATGATAGCTTGCTTATCAATTGTTCGCTCCAAATTATCTGATCTGTATGAATGGTTACATTAGTGTAGAATATATCCAATGCCAATGAATTTTTTTAGCTCTGCATTTTTCTTGTAAGTACGTGTTGTCCTTTATCAGTGTACTTATATTAACAGGTAGTTGTTCATGTACCATCACTTTGCAACTTATTTTCCTTTGCCCTCCATTTTCTACACATAAGATCTATATTTACTCTTACCATAAGGTTGGATAACACCGATGGTACTGAAGAAGTTTAGCTGTGCAATACTCTTGACTGTACCTTTTGCCTGTATCGTTGTACTTACGTTTATAACTACTTTGTTATGTAGCAACACTCTTCATCTTATCTTAAATATTCTCCATTTTTTCTTATATTATCACATCTATACTTACTCTTAACAAAATGTAGAATAAAGGCAATGCTTATGAAGAAGATTCCGTGGTAAACTTCTTGAATTGCCCCCCCCCCCTATCAGCATGGACAAAGGCTTTATAGAGCCTGTCTTCACCAATAGTGTAAGTTTGTCCTTCTCAAGCCTTCAAACTTTGTTGTGTATATTTGGTTAGGCATGACTGCAACAACTGTTTATTTTTGGTGTTTGCATCAAATTGCATGTTTAAAGTTTATTATGTAGTTCATAAAAAAAGTTTGTTCTTCTCAATTTAAGTTTTCAGTTGTACAACCAAGTTCCTTCTTCATGCCATGTAAATTAAACTATACAGAGCAAGTGATCTTCTTTTGCACTACATGTATGCTTCTGTTCTTGATCCGTAATCCAGTGGTGTGGTGAACCTGCCCACTACAACACAATGTCATATTCTACAATGTCTTAATTATGAACAATGTCATATAATTATACTATTATTTGAACTGTCTCTTTATTTGTCAATATGAAATGGGATAAATTGGCAACACACTAACCATTGATACTTATAAGTTCTTGATCTGTAATCCAATGGTGTCGTGAAGCTGCAAACTCCTTCACAATGTCATTTCCTGCCATGTCTTGACCTGAACAATACCATATTGTTTTAATGAAATTTTAAACTGTGTCACTTTATTCGTCATTAAGAAATGTGATGAATTTTTAGCACTGATACTTTTATGTGCAAAACCTGCCATCTGTCTGCTTGTTTATCTTTTAGAGTGAGGAGGATATAAGTGTTAAACAAGCGCAGTCTCATCAGCTTGCTCAGCTACTTGCGCTGCAGCTCCCCAGTAGGGCTAACCTTTCTTGAACTCTATTGAAGTGCTGTCGGTTTTGTATATTATTTTATCGGCGTGTTTATTTGCACTTGTGGCGATCTTCGATGCCCAGTTAATGTAATCTGCTGTCTGCTTGTGCTTTATTATCATAGTGGCGAAGTTTGATGCCCAGTGGATGTAATATGTCGTAATTTCTTTATTGTATAGTCTATGTTTTTTCTTACTCATGATGCTGCAGTTATTTTACTGTATATATATCATGTCTTCGCAGTAAACCGGCCAAACCGTAAAATTACGGTACATAATCGGGCCGTCATGCAATCACGATGTATGATCTGCATCACGGGCCCCGTCATCTTGGTTCGTTAAAAGGCCTAAATGTAAACTGGCCCACTAGTAGATTCAAGCCTTTAATAGGCCGAGTAAACCACCGGACCTCTTTTCGCAAGAAAACTCAATGGGCTTTTATGAGGCTGAGAAGTAGGTTGGGCCTGAAACGTGCCGAACAGCTCACGGGCCGGCAGCAGCCCGAAATGGACCCCGACCCATGATTGTGCCAATCAAATCACAGGCTTTTAACATGCCAAAATTGTCTTGGTCCTTGTTTGGCCCAATCAGATTATCGGCTGCGAGCAGGCTGGATGCAAACCGATATGACAGGCTTTTAACAAGCCGAAATTAATATAGCGCCGAAATGATAAATGGGCCCTTAACAGGACGAATTAATAAATGGGCATGTAGCAAGTGGGTCCAAAAGCATAGCGTCCAGTTGACAGGACGAATCTCATATGGGCCATAATTTAGCCCAAAGCCTCTTAAAGGGCCGGACATGATCTGGGCCGTAATTTGGCCCAGAACATGGTAGGCTTTTAACGGACCGGATCTCATATGGGCCATTATTAGGCCTGGAACGTGGCAGGCCATTAATGGACCGGATCAAATATGGGCCGGCATTTGACCCAAAACATGGCAGCTAGTTAATGGGCCGACCTACTAGGGTCCTCAAAATCTTGTGGGCCTACAACTGGGCCGGCCCATTAATGTCGGCAAAAACTCGTGGGCCTTTAGATGGGCCAGCCCATTATGGTCCACAAAAATCTTATGGGCCTTTACCTGGGCCGACACATTATGGCCTGCAAAAATCTTGTGGGCCTTTACCTGGGTCGGTCCGTTATGGCCCACTAAATCTTGTGGGCCTTTAGTTGGGCCCGCCCATTATGGAACGCAAAATCTCGTGGGCCTTTACCAGGGCTGGCCCATTATGGCCTGCTAAATCTTGTGGGCCTTTAGCTGGGCCAGCCCATTATGGTCCGCAAAATCTCGTGGGCATTTACCTGGGCCGCCAATTATGGCCCACTAAATCTTATGGGCCTTTAGTTGGGCCAGCCCATTATGGTCCGCAAAATCTCATGGGCCTTTAGCTGGGCCGGCCCATTATGGAACACAAAAATTATGTGGGCCTTTAGTTGGGCCGGCCCATTTAAACTTTATGGGCCACTTTTGGGCCGGTACACGTGTCAACGTATGATAGGCGCATCTCGCCCATTGGATGAATGACACCTGTGCCAACGCGGAGCTGACACGTGTTTCCTCCAGCCAATGATGATTTTACACGTGGAAAATCCCCATTGGTCAGGGCTGTTAACGGGTTATCGGATCCGAAACCGGACCCGATAGCTTAACGGCGTTCCGTTACAGTGGATGCCATGTGTCGGTCACCCTTGACGAAAGCACTTATGTGACACGTGATTTATCGTCATGGAAGTGGACACTTCCGTGATGATAATTTTGGTAATGTCATGGCACTACAGGAATCAGCTACTTTGCCATCTGCCACGGCGGACGGCAAAGGCATGGATGGCGGACGGCAAAGGTCTTTGCCGTCCGCAGCGGACGGCAAAAGTGGACAGCAAAGTACGGGACAACTAAGAGCTACGTTGCCGTCTGCTTCGGGCGGCTGACGGCAAAGGGGCCTTTGCCATCAGCAGCCGACGGCAAAGAATGCAGATGGCAATAAATGCACTGTTACATCCGTTAGGTGGTTAACGGCAAGCCTTTGCCGTCGGCCGCTGACGGCAAACTTCGTAAGGCCTTTGCCGTCGACCTCTGTAAACAAACCGACCAAATTGGTCACCTCCCAGAAGCACTGATTGCCTGCCATGTGGCCTCTTTGCCGTCCATTGCGATGGCAAAGAGCCCTTTGCCATCGGTGGCAGACGGCAAAGAGCCTGCATATTGGCTTTTTTCCTCTTTTTTTTAAATCCAACAATTTTCACAGCAAATATATATGACATATATAGATATATTTCACAGGGCTATTTAACAGCACATAAGTTTCATCGTACATACATATATAGCAAGTTGCACATACACATAAGTTGCAACCATTAGGAAGTTGCACATACATTTTACAATGCAAAGTTTCATCAAGATAGAAAGTTCCATCGTAGCAAGTTAGAAGAATACTAGACGAGAACGAAATAAAAAACAAGCACTCCATCATAGCAAGCTAGCTTTCGAGAAGTGAATGAAATCTGCAAAATGGTAAATAAGAAAGTTAGAAAAAGGTGACTAGAAGAAGAAGACTAGAAGAAGAAGCACACCATCGTTTGTGAGGTAACTTAGGTGAAATGGATCGTTTATGAGCTAACTTAGGTAAAATGCATCATTTTAGAGCTAACGTAGGTAAAATGGATCGTTTATGAGCTAACTAAGCTAATTATGCCGTTTTTTACATAAGTAAGGTAAGTACATGTCATTATTAATCAAACCTAGTTAACTAAGCATATTATAACTAACTTAGGTCATTTTGGAGGAAACAAAGCTAAGTATAGATCGTTTTAGAGCTAACTTAGGTAAAATGGCTGGTTTTGGAGGTCACTAAGCTTATTAAGTCATTTTGCAGGAAAAGAAGCTAACTCTAGGTCATTAAGTTAAGCATATTGGATGAAATAAAGCTAAGTCTAGGTCTTTATGCATTTGTTAAGCAAAAAACTAGAGAAACTTACCTTGATCATGGAGGTGTGGGAGCGGGCTGGCTCATGCCAGTAGCTGGAGAAGAATCGTGTGATGCTTGTGTGGAGTTACGCTGCACCAAAGATCATTTACAATGTTTCGTTCGCATGATGACACTCAAATGTTAAGACTAGCAAGTAACGTCCATTCAAATTAAACTCACCGTGGTCTCAGGAAGAGCCCTTTAAGTGTATCATCATCAAGTACAACACAAAAAATTGAATACCTGACACTACTAATAATCTCGATCAGTATCATCAATAAATGCATAATCATCATCATCACTATAATCAATGACGGGCTCATAGGGTTCGATGGCATCAACATGTGGAAGGCCACCTTTACGTGTCGGTCAAGCATTGAGAGGTCGTCCGCAGCAGTAACCTCTTCTTTTTCCGGCTCTTCTTGTTCCTCCTCTGGGGTGATGTGGGATTCACTGTCGCTGTCTACTTCAATGTTTTGGGGTGAAGTATACAGGTTCTTGAAACGCTTTTTGGAAAGACGTGTCTCTTGGAAGAATTCTCCTTCATATGTGTCTGGGTTATAGTCTTCATAATCCTCTTCCTTTGGGGGAGATAGTCTAGCACGTGGCGGCACTTCATAAACGACATCCCAACCTTTCAGATTTGGATTAGTTTGGCATGCCCAGGGTAGATAGAATACTTGGGTCGCCTGTTGAGCCGTAATATAGACATCAAGAACATCTAAATGGGTGCTTTGGTTGATTTCAACTAGCCCAATATGTTCATGAGTCCTTCTAGTCTCCTTCGGCTGAAACCAATAACATTTGAAGACTACGACATTCGGTGGGTTTTCACCATAGAATAGAAGTTCATAAATTGCTTCAACTCTCCCATAATACTCGGTACCTCCTTCGCCGATAGCAGATACACAACAATTTGTAGACTTTTGGTCGTCCATAGATAGCTCTTTGCCATAGGTACGAAAACGATACCCGTTGATGTCGTACTTGTCAAATGAACGGACCTTATAGTCAAAACCATTAGCGACTTGTCTCAATTCGGCGTCCATAGACTCTGAATTAGCCTACAAGTTTAATATGAAAGGATTGTTGCATTACGCACAAATTAGCGAATGAAATGAAATTGTCTAAAAGAATTTACCGTTTGTTTGAACCAAGAGATGAAACCGTGATAGCCGCCTCCTTGCGTTGCGAGAAGCTCATACTCTTCGATGGAATCCTTTTGGATCACCGCTCCATACGAGAATAGGGCGACGTATCGACTGTATGAAATATCCAGGATTAAGAGCAGTTCAAAGGAAATAGAAGTTGCAAAACAATGTACCGAGAACTTACTCGATGTACGGCCGCACTTCTATCAGGTTGTTGAAGATATATAACGAAATGGTACGCCATTCTTCGTTATCCAAAGATACTGGATTTGAAACACTGGCTGGTGCGAGATTCCCTTTGAATAGGCTGAGGTTGGATCCACCCTTTTTAGGCTCGTCAGCATTGTACCGAGGCTTCGGATTATGCAAATGACGATTTTTGGTTTCGTAGTGTGCTGTCACGAAGTTTGCCGCCTCCTCAGTGATGAATGCCTCAGCCATAGATGCTTCAATTCTACGTTTATTTTTACATTTTTCTCGGCGTCTTACGCATCCTCTCGGTTAGGTAGCACCAACGATTTTGCACGCCCCAATCTTGCCTCGGTCGGAGATGCAAAATCAAATGCTGCATTGGATTAAAGAAGCCGGTGGAAAGATCTTCTCTAACTTGCAGATCAACTCTGGCGCCAACTCTTCGATTTCTTCTAGCACGCCAGGCGATAGTTCTTTCGCACAAAGAACACGGAAGAAATAGCTGAGTTCTGCCAGTACTGAACATTCATCCTCAGGGATGAAGCCACGCAACATCACCGGCATTACCCGCTCAATCCATATGTGCCAATCATGACTCTTGAGACCAAATATCTTCAATTTATCAAGACTCGCTCCCCTCTTTAGATTCGCTGCATACCCATCGCGGAACATCAACTGCATTTTCACCGACAAGATAATTTTCCTCATAGCTGGCCTTCCAAGATTGAACCATGCCTTTGGCTTCGTTCAGTTCTTCTTTCCTTTCGGTTCTTTCATGTTTTGTAACGGCCTCTCACATAGCGCCTCCAGATCGACTCTAGCCTTAGTATTATCCTTTGACTTCCCATCTATGCCGAACAATGTACCAAAAAGTGCCTCGGTGATATTCTTCTCAGTGTGCATCACGTCGATGTTGTGTGGGCAAAGGGCGTCTTTGAAGTAAGGCAGATCCCATAAGCATGTTTTTGAGTCGGGGTGCTCGAATTATACTCCTTAAAGTACCTCGGGCGCTCTGGATCCGGCTCGAGGCGTTTAACTGATCCAGGTCTGTTGGCCTATCAACGCAGGTGGTGCGAGTTTTTACAACTCTACCTCGATGAAGTTCTTCTTGTCTTTCCTGAACTTATGGCGAGGATCCGGAACTGTCTATGCATGTCGAAGCAAGAAAACTTGCGACCGCCGAAGCCAGCGAAACTCAAGAGCTCCCTTGCATGTGGGGCACGGAACCTTCCATGCACACACCAGCCAACGAATAAGCGCATCGCCGGCAAGTCATCGTCGAGTACATGTACCGGACACGCATTATGAAGTTTCATTTGCTATAGGCGTCGTATGTCTTGAACCCATTATCCAGGCTTCTTGCAATTCTTCCTTAAGCGGTTGCATGTACACATTCATATTTTTCCCTGGATAGTTGGGCCCTGGAATTATCAACGTCAGGAAAATGTTCTTTCTTTGCATAGTCTGTCCGGGGGGGGGGGGAGATTGAGAGGAAAGACAAATACGGGCCAACAACTGTATTGGGCTGCCGTCATACCAAACACACTGAACCCATCGGTGCTGATGCCGACTCGAGGATGCCTCAGATCTGCCGCTTTGTCAGCATGTAATTCATCAAACTTTTTCCACGCAACACCATCCGATGTGTGTACCATCATCAGATTCCCATCTGCATCTCGTTCGGTTCTTTTGCCTGTTTTGTGCCATGTCACCTGTCTGGCTGTCTCTTCGACCATGAAAATACATTGAAGTCTTGGTACGATTGGCATATACCGAAGAACACTAACAGAGATTTTGGTATGTGTCTTCTCACCCATACCGTTGTCTACCATAATATACCTGGAAGACTTGCAAATGGGACAATAGTTCAAGTTCGCATAGTTAAGCCTAAATAAGGCACATCCTTTCTCACAGGCATGTATCTTCTCATAGTGCATCTTCAGTGCACGGAGGATTTTGTCCGACTGGTACAGGTTTGCAGGCATTACATGGCCTCGGGGTGTCGGGGTCGGGGTGTCGGGGTTAGGGGGGTCAGGGGGTTGGGGTGTTTCCTTCTATCCTTCTTCTTCTTTCTTTCTCTTCTTCTTCTTCTTTCCTTTCTTCTTCTTCTTCTTCTTTCATCTTTTTTCTAGTTTTTTACTTCTTTTCGTTTCTTCTTTTCTTCTTCTTCTTCTACTTCTTCTACTTCTTTTCTTCTTCTTCTTTTTTCATCTTTCTACTACTTCTACTTCTTCTACTTCTTCTAATTCTTTTCTAACAATAACACTAAGACAATCTAGCACTAACAATTAAACAGCAAAAAAATGAAAAAAATGAAAAAAAGTAGTAGTCCCTCACCGAGCAATGGGACGGTCGTGAGGGGCACCAGGCGGCGGGTGGCGGGGCGAAGGCGTCGGCGGGTGGGGTGGGGCGGAGGGTGGTGGGGCGACAGACCAAGGTGCGAGGCGGGGGCTGCATGGCGGCAGGGTGGGAACTGGCGGGCGGGGGCTGGCCGGGCGTGGTGGCGGAGGGTTGGTGGGCGACAGGCGTCGGTGGGTGGGGTGGGGGCGGAGGGTGGTGGCGCGACGGGCCAAGGGTGCGGGCGGGGCGGCGCGGGCGGCGGCGGTGGATCTAGCGGAGGAGAGAGAAGAGAAGGAGAGTAACGGGCGGGAGGTGGCGTCCGTTAGTTACTCGGCTCTTTGCCGTCAGCCACTATTTGCCGTCCGCTATTATCTCTCTTTGCCGTCCGCTAGCTGACGGCAAAGAGGTGGGGGTGTTAAGTTTTTTTAAAACGGGCGGGTGGGTGGGGGCCACCTCCCTCTTGCCGTCAGCCACCGCGGCAACGAAATGGCGCATGGCAAGAGGTTCTTTGCCGTCGCCGTTCTTTGCCGTCCGCTTTACGGTAGCTGATGGCAAGAGTTTTGTCAAATCCGCTAGCGGACGGCAAAGATCTGGCAGATGGCAAAGTAGCTGATTCCAGTAGTGGGAACACTTCTATGACAGCACATGTATGACTATCTTGATTTTATCATAAAATCATCATGGATGTACATGCATGACAGAAAACGCGACCTACTGTGACAAACACGTATCATCACGGAAGTGTACTTTTTTTGTAGTGAAATACCCCAATATTCCAAAAACACTAGCGAGTCGATGAAATATTGATCCATCCACCGCAGAGTCCAGAACCACCCAATCCAATCTAGACACCATCATGGAGGGGTTCACCACTTCCATTGGTGCCTCTCCTATGATGCGTGGATAGTTCTTTGTAGACCTGGGTCTGTAGTTAGTATCTAGATGGCTTCCTCTCTCTCTCTCTCTCTCTCTCTCTCTCTCTTGATTATCAATACAATGGTCTCTTGGAGATCCATATGATGTAAGTCTTTTGGTGGTGTGTTTGTTGGGATCTGATGAACTTAGTGTTTGTTGGGATCCAGATGATTTGTGATTAGGAACCTGGTTATGTTAAAGATCATCCCCGGCAACGGCGCTAGAAATTCCTTTTGATGTCGCTTGAAGCTACATCGGTTTTTTTCCCAAAGCGGAAGGGATGATGCAGCACAGTGGTGGTAGGTATTTCCCTCAGATATGAAACCAAGGTTATCGAACCAGTAGGAGAACAAATCAACACAATATAAACAAGCCCCTGCACACAAATAACAACACCTCACAACCCAACGTGTTAAAGGGGTTGTCAATCCCTTTCGGGTAACGGCGCCAGAAGGCATGTGGACGGGATATAAATTTGTAGTAGATTGATAGATCAAACGCTAAATAAAATAAATAAGAATAAATTGCAGAAATATATTTTTGTATTTTTGGTTTATTAGATCTTAAAATAAACGCAAGGAAAAAGTAGATCGCAAAGGCAAATATAACTAAAAGAGACCCGGGAGCCGTAGGTTTCACTAGTGGCTTCTCTCGAGAAAAATAGCAAATGGTGTGTGAGCAAATTACTGTAGGGAATTGATAGAACTTCAAATAATCATGATGATATCCAGGCAATGATCATTACATAGGCATCATGTCCAAGATTATTAGACCGACTCCTGCCAGCATCTACTAATATTACTCCACACATCGACCGCTATCCAGCATGCATCTTGTGTATTAAGTTCATGGAAAAATGGAGTAATGCAATAAGAACAATGACATTATGTAGACAAGATACGTATATGTATTGCAGCAGATATGGATCCCTTCTTCTTATCCTTAGTAGGAACGATACATACGTGTCGGTTCCCTTTCTGTCACTGGGATCAAGCACCATAAGATCGAACCCACTACCGGGTACCTCGTTCCATTGCAAGATAGATAGCTCAAGTTGGCTAAACAAAACCCAAATATCGGAGAAGAAATACGAGGCTATAAGAGATCACACACATAAAGAGATCAAAGAACTCAAATAACTTTCATGGATATAAAAAGATATAAATGATCATAAACTCCAAGTTCATCAGATCCCAACAAACACAACGCCAAAAGACTTACATCATATGGATCTCCAAGAGACTGTGGATTTGAGCACGGTGTGCTTTGTTAATTTTGAAGAAATGATCTTATGCTTCACTTAGATTTATTGGGAGTAAGTAAATTTCTAAGAAATTATCTCTAGCTTCACTTAGATTATATTGAGAGAAAGAAGAAAATTATGCTCATGATCTTCACTTATATTTGTTTGAGCTTATCAAAGGCAACATATGACAATAGTCCCAAGGTGATAGATATCCAAGGAGGATATAATAAAAACTTTCATGAAGATCATTGGACAAAATAAACTTGATTCTTAGTAATGGTTTTCAGATATGACATGATATGTGAGTCACGTCGATGAGTGCTACCTCTTGAGCATGCATTCATATTTCCCTTAAAGAGGAAAGGGTGATGCAGCAAAGTAGCTAGCGTAAGTATTTCCCTCAGTTTTGAGAACCAAGGTATCAATCCAGTAGGAGACTACACTTGAACTTCCTCGTACCTACACAAACAAACAAGAACCTCGCAACCAACGCGATAAAGGGGTTGTCAATCCCTTCACGGACACTTGTAAAAGTGAGATCTGATAGAGATAATAAGATAAGATAAATATTTTTGGCATTTTTATGATATAGATTGAAAAGTAAAGATTGCAAAATAAAGTAGATCGAAAACTGATGACCCAAAAGTGTAGGGGATCTATCGTAGTCCTTTCAAAAAGTAAGAGTGTCGAATCCAACGAGGAGCAGAAGGAAATGATAAGCGGTTTTCAGTAAGGTTTTCTCTGCAAGCACTGAAATAGTAGGTGATAGATAGTTTTGTGATAAGATAAATAGTAACGAGAAAAAGTAAATAAAGTATATAAGGTGCAGCAAGGTGGCCCAATCCTTTATGTAGCAAAGGATAAGCCTCGACAAATTCTAATAATAATGAAGGAGCTCCCGAGGACACATTGGGAATTATCGTCAAGCTAGTTTCATCACGTTCATAAGATTCGCGTTCGGTACTTTGATAATTTGATATGTGGGTGGACCGACACTTGGTTACTGCCCTAACTTGGACAAGCATCCCACTTATGATTAACCCCTATTGCAAGCGTCCGCAACTACAAAAAAGGAGTATTAAGGTAAACCTAACCACAACATTAAACATATGGGTCCACATCAACCTAACGAAGCAACGCATAAGCTAGGGTTTAAGCATGTGTCACTCTAGCAACCCATCATCTACTTATTACTGCCCTATGCCTTCCTCTAGGCCCAAATAATGGTGAAGTTTCATGTAGTTGACATTCACATAACACCACTAGAGGAGAGACAACATACATCTCATCAAAATATCGAACGAATACCAAATTCACATGACAATATAATAGCAAGACTTCACCCATGTCCTCAGAAACTAAAGTAACTACTCACAAAGCATAATCATGTTCATAATCAAAGGTGTAATAATATGCATTAAGGATCTGAACACATGATCTTCCACCAAGTAAACCAATAAGTATCAACTACAAGGAGTAATCAACACTACTAGCAACCCACAGGTACCAATTTGTGGTTTTGGATACAAGATTGGATACAAGAGATGACCTAGGGTTTGAGAGGATATGGTGCTGGTGAAGATGTTGATGGAGATTGACCCCCTCCCAATGAGAGGATACTTGGTGATGACGTTGGTGATGATTTCCCCCTTCCGGAGGGAAGTGTCCCCGGCAGAACAGCTCCGCCAGAGCCCTAGATTGATTCCGCCAAGGTTCCACCTCGTGGCGGCGGAGTTTTGTCCCGTAAGCTTGCCCACGAATTTTTCCAGGACAAAACCCTTCATATAGTAGAAGATGGTCGCTGGAAGCCCACCATGGGCCCAGGAGATAGGGGGGCGCGCCGTATAGGGGGGGGGGGGCGCCCCCCTGTCTCATGGACAGGGTGTGGGCCCCATGGCCTATTTCTTTTGCTCATAAATTCTTAATAAATCCAAAAGGTGGTTTCGTGGAGTTTCAGGACTTTTGGAGTTGTGCTGAATAGGTTTCCAACGTTTGCTCCTTTTTCAGCCAGAATTCCAGCTGCCGGCATTCCCCCTCTTCATGGTAAACCTTGTAAAATAAGAGAGAATAGCCATAAGTAATGAGATATAATGTGTAATAACAGCCCATAATGCAATAAATATTGATATAAAAGCATGATGCAAAATGGACGATCAACTCCCCAAGCTTAGACCTCGCTTGTCCTCAAGCGAAACCGATATCGACAAATATGTCCACATGTTTAGAGATAGAGGTGTCGATAAAAATAAAATACAGACATGAGGGCATCGTGATCATTCTAATAACAACAACATATATATAGATTTTGTCATATGATTTCCTATGGTCAAGTAATAAGCAATTCACAATGTCAAGTATGGTTCATAAACTTCATTGGGAACTAACAAACTATAATCTCAGTCACTGAAGCAGTTGCAATTTATCGTAACATCAGAAAGAGTCAATAATAGAGCTTTTCAGCAAGATCACATACTCAACTATCTCGTCCTCCCCCACAATTGTTAACCCTCGCGAATACTTGTGGTTATAGAGTTTCATCCGGACACTGAGAAAGATAGGGGCTTATTGTGTTGCCAGCCAACATATTCAACTTTAGGTGATGTCAACAATAATAGCCTATGCGAACTTACATTCTGCTTGATATATGTATCATGAACTTTCAAACACGAGGAGCTTGCCATAGGATAAAATGAAAAAGTGGAAAGGTGAGGATCACCTTGACTCAAGTATAAAGTAAAAACATAAAGTAAAAGATAGGCCCATCGCAGAGGGAAGCAGAGGTTGTCATGCGCTTTTAGGGTTGGATACACAAAATCTTAATGCAAGAGAACGTTACTTTGAATTGCCCCTTGTATGTGGACCTTTATTATGCACTCCGTCGCTTTTATTACTTCCATAACAAGTTCGTACAAAGCTTATTTTCTCTGCACTAATAAGTCATGCATATTTAGAGAGCAATTTTTATTGCTTGCACCGATGACAACTTACTTGCAGGATCTTACTCAATCCATATCTAGGTATGGTGGACTCTCATGGCAAAACTGGGTTTAAGGATATTTAGAAGCACAAGTAGTATCTCTACTTGGTGCAGGAAGTTTTGGCTAGCATGAGGGGGGAAAGGCAAGCTCAACATGTTCAGAAGGTCACTGACAATATACTTTAACTGAGATGTCGGAAAACATAAACTATTACGTTGTCTTCCTTGTGCAACATCAACTCTTTTAGCATGTCATACTTAATGAGTGCTTCACAATCATAAAAGATGTCCAAGATAATATATCTATATGTGAACCCCTCTTTCCTTATCACTTCCTATTAATTGCAACGATGACCAAGGCCACGTTCATCAACTCTCAACAATTTTTATGCCTCACACTTTCTATGTGTGAAGTTATCACTATCCATAAGATCAATATGAATTCTTTTGTTCTTTCTACTTTCTCAAGATCATAGCAACATAGCAAAGCCCTTGACTCAACACTAATCTTTATTATAGATAGCACACGGACTCGCTTACAAAAAGAGATCACAACGAAAACTCAAAACTACTTGATATCAAAACTTTGACTAATAGAACAAGATACTACTAAAAGGATCGAACTAAATAAAGCGGTAAAGATAGGAGTGTGATAGTGATACGATACCGGGGCACCTCCCCCAAGCTTGGAAGTTGCCAAGGGGGGTGCCCATACCCATGTGATTATTTCTCCTTCTTCACGATTGGTGTTGTAATCTTCTTGGCGATGATGCCCTTCAGGATACGGTTCTGCTCCTCGAGCTTATTGATTTGTCGTTTGAGGTCCAAAATTTCTTTACGGAGCTTGCCCGTAACAGCCAAGGCTCCCTTTACCAAAGGATGCTGCATAGCTTCTGGAGTACACATGAAACTCTTTTTCATATTTTCATAAGAAAGAAATCTGGAGTTGGATGGGATAACCGAAGCAGGGACAGCCAGGCTAGGTAGTTCCCCCATAGTGAAATCTTCTTGGAGACGAGAGGTAACTTCTTGATCTTCCTCCATGGCATCTATTCTTTTCGAATCAGCCTCCATCGCATCCTCTGTTGATGGTCCAAAGTGATAGGCATCGCCGTTTGCTCCTGGACCTGGCATTGGGTGAGACACTCGACTCTCCCCGACTGAATCCTAAGAAGACATCTTGCTTAATTCTGCAACAGGAACAGCTCGAAACGAAAACAGAGGATAATTGCGTGATACGGTGGCCAAAACCTTCGGGAGTATAGATAATGAATTTTTACCGAACAAAATACGTAACATAAAAGAAAACGGAGTCCGGGAGGCACACGAGGGGCCCACGAGACAGGGGGCGCGCCCTACAGGGGGGCGCGCCCTCCTCTCTCATGGGAGCCTCGTGTCCCTTTCGGACTACTTCTTTCTTCCTAAATTTCTTAAATAATCCAAAACTGATCAAAATTGCCATTAGAGTTGTTTCGGAGTCGGTATACTTAGCGTACCACGTACCTATGCCTTTTCGGAGTCTGGAACGTTCTGGAAAGTGTCTCTTATGTACTCCTCTGGGGTTATGGTTTCAATAATATTAGTTTCAACATTCATAGGGTACCTGAAATATAATGCTTGATTCTTTGACCATTAACCACCCTCGAATTTGTGCCTTCAAAGTTGTTAATTTTTATAGCACCGCAACGATAGACCTCCTCGATAACGTAGGGACCTTCCCATTTTGAGAGAAGTTTTCCTGCAAAAAATCTTAAACGAGAGTTGAATAATAACACATAAACTCCTATGTTAGACTCACGCTTTTTTATCCTTTTATCATGCCAGCGTTTGACTTTTTCTTTGAAGGGCTTGGCATTCTCATAAGCTTGGGTTCTCCATTCATCAAGTGAGCTAATATCAAACAACCTCTTCTCACCGGCAAGTTTGAAGTTATAATTGAGCTCTTTAATAGCCCAATATGCTTTATGTTCAAGTTCAAGAGGTAAATGACATGCTTTTCCATAAACCATCTTATATGGAGACATACCCATAGGATTTTTCTATGCAGTTCTATAGGCCCATAATGCATCATCAAGTTTTTTGGACCAATTCTTTCTAGATCTATTCACAGTCTTCTACAAAATTAATTTGAGCTCTCTATTGCTCAACTCTACTTGACCACTAGACTGCGGGTGATAAGGAGATGCAATTCCATGATTGACATCGTACTTAGCAAGCATCTTACGGAAAGCACCATGAATAAAGTGTGAACCACCATCAGTCATAAGATATCTAGGAACTCCAAACCTCGGAAAAATAACTTCTTTAAGCATTTTAATAGAAGTGTTATGATCAGCACTACTAGTTGGAATAGCTTCTACCCACTTAGTAACGTAATCAACAGCAACTAAAATATGTGTATAACCATTGGAACTAGGAAAAGGTCCCATATAATCAAAGCCCCAAACATCAAACGGTTCAGTAACAAGAGAATAATTCATAGGCATTTCTTGACGTCTACTGATGTTACCTATTCTTTGGCATTCATCACAAGGTACGACAAACTTACAAGCATCTTTGAAAAGAGTAGGCCAATAAAAACCAGATTGTAGTACCTTGTGTGCATTTCTATCTCTAGCATGGTGTCCTCCATAGGATTCAGAGCGACACTTGCATAGGATTTGTTCCTGTTCATGCTCAGGCACACAACGTCTAATTATACCATTTACTCCTTCTTTATAAAGGTGTGGATCATCCCAGAAGTAATGTCTTAAATCATAGAAGAACTTTTTCTTTTGCTAGTATGTGAAGCTAGGCGGTATATATTTAGCAACAATGTAATTAGCATAGTCAGCATACCAAGGAGCTGTAAGAGAAGCATTGACAACCGCTAATTGTTCATCAGGAAAACTATCATTAATAGGCAGTGGGTCATCAAGAACATTCTCTAGCCTAGATAAGTTGTCTACAACGGGGTTCTCAGCTCCCTTTCTATCAATAATATGCAAGTCAAATTCTTGGAGCAAGAGAACCCATCTAATGAGTCTAGGCTTAGCATCTTTCTTTTCTATAAGATATTTAATAGCAGCATGATCATTGTGAATAGTAACTTTGGAATCAACAATATAAGGTCTAAACTTATCACATGCAAACACAACTGCTAAGAATTCTTTTTCAGTGGTAGCAGAATTTCTTTGGGTTGTATGAAGAGTCTTACTAGCATAATGGATAACATTCAATTTCTTATCAACTCTTTGCCCTAAAACAGCACCTACAGCATAATCACTAGCATCACACATAATTTCTAAAGATAAATTCCAATCAGGTGGCTGAACAATAGGTGCTGTGATCAAAGCTTTCTTAAGTGTTTCGAATGCGTCTACACAATCATCATCAAAGACAAAAGGAATATCTTTTTGCAATAAAATAATCAGAGGCCTAGAGATTTTAGAGAAGTCCTTAATGAACCTCCTATAAAAACCGGCATGACCAAGAAAACTTCTTATACCTTTTATGTCCTTGGGACATGGCATCTTTTAAATAGCATCAACTTTGGCTTTATCAACTTCAATACCCCTCCCGGAGATCTTGTGCCCCAATACAATGCCTTCATTAACCATAAAGTGACACTTTTCCCAATTCAGGACGAGACTAGTATCTTCGCATCTCTGCAAAACTTGATCAAGGTTGCCCAAACAATCATCAAAAGAGGATCCACAGACGGAGAAGTCATCCATGAATACCTCACAAATCTTTTCACAAAAATCGGAAAATATAGCCATCATGCATCTTCGAAAGGTAGCAGGTGCATTACATAAACCAAAAGGCATACGTCTATAAGCAAAAGTACCAAAAGGGCAAGTAAAAGTAGTTTTAGATTGATCCCCCGCTGACACAGGTATTTGAGAGAAACAAGAATAACCATCTAGAAAGCAAAAATGTGTGTGTTTGGATAGCCTTTCTAGCATTTGATCAATAAAAGGTAAAGGGTAATGATCTTTCTTAGTAGCTTTATTTAACTTACGGAAATCAATTACCATCATATAGCCTGTAATAATTCTTTGCGGGATCAATTCATCTTTATCATTAGGAACAACGGTAATACCTCCCTTTTTAGGGACAAAATGGATAGGGCTTACCCATTCACTATCAGCAATGGGATAAATAATACCTGCCTCAAGGAGTTTTAGAATCTCCTTTCTTACCACTTCCTTCATTTTGGGGTTTAATCGTCTTTGAGGATCTCTAACAGGTTTGGCATCTTTCTGCACTGAAATTTTGTGTTGACATAATGTGGGACTAATGCCCTTAAGATCAGCCAGAGTATATCCAATAGCAGCTCGATGCTTCTTCAGAGTTTTCAATAATCTTTCTTATTCTTTCTCTGAAAGGTTAGCACTAATAATAACAAGATATATTTCTTTTTCATCAAGATAAGCATACTTGAGATTATGAGGTAAGGGTTTGAGTTCAAACACGGGATCACCCTTGGGTGGAGGGGGATCCCCAAGAATTTCAACGGGAAGATTATGTTTTAGCATAGGTTCTTGTTTAAGGAACACTTCATCTATTTCTTCCCTTTCCTTCATAAACATATCGTTTTCATGGTCTAGCAAATATTGTTCTAACGGATCAGTTGGAGGAAAAACAAATAGAAGCAAGACCAATAATATCATCCTTACTAGATGGTTCCTTTTCACGAGGTTGTCTACTAAACTTAGGGAAATTAAACTCATGAGACATACCATCTATACCAACAGTGACAACATTCTTTTCACAATCAATCTTAGCACTAGCAGTATGTAAGAAAGGTCTACCAAAAATAGTGGGACAAAAATTATCTTGTGGGGAAGCAAGAACAAGAAAATCAGCAGGGTATTTAATCTTTCCACACAATACTTCAACATCTCTAACAATCCCAATAGGTTTAATGGTGTCCCTATTAGCAAGCTTAATAGCAACATCAATGTCTTCTAATTCAACAGGTGCAATATCGTGCATAATTTCTTTATAAAGATCGTAAGGTATAGCATTAGCACTAGCACCCATATCACATAAGCTATGATAACAATGATCTCCTATTTTAACAGAAATAACAGGCGTGCCTACAACAGGTCTATGTGTCTTAGTTTCAGGTCTAGCAATATTAGCAGTTTCACCCACGAAAGAAATAACATGCCCATCTAAGCCTTCATCCAAGAGATCTTTAATCATAGCAATACTAGGTTCAACTTTAATTTGCTCAGGGGGTGTATAAGTCCTAGTATTACTCTTACGAACGACAGTCGAAGCTTTAACGTTATCTTTTATCCTAACAGGAAAAGGAGGTTTTTCGACATAAGTAGTAGGAATAATAGGATCACTATATGTAATAGTCTTTTCTTCGACTGTAATAGGTGCAACTACTTTCACTTCAAGAGGAGGATTATATTTAAACCACTTCTCTTTAGGGAGATCAATGTGAGCAGCAAAAGTTTCACAAAAAGTAGCTACTATCTCAGAGTCAAGTCCATACTTAGAGCTAAATCCACTGAAAGCATCTGTATCCATAAAAGATTTAACACAATCAAACTTAGGTGTCATACCTGACTCCTTACCATCGTCGGAATCCTAATCTTCAGAGTTGCGTTTAATTCTTTCCAATAAGTCACATTTGAAGTCAATAGTCTTCAACATATAGGAACCAGTACAGGAAGTATCGAGCAGGTTGCGATTATCAAGAGAAAGCCGAGCATAAAAATTCTGAATAATCATTTCCCGAGAGAGCTCATGATTGGGGCATGAATATAACATTGACTTAATCCTCCCCCAAGATTGAGCGATGCTTTCTCCTTCGCGAGGCCAGAAATTATATATGTAATTACGATCACGATGAACAAGATGCATAGGATAGAACTTCTGGTGAAATTCCAATTTCAATCGCTTATAATTCCAAGATCTCGTACAATCACACAGCCTATACCATGTCATTGCATCTCCCTTCAAAGATAAAGGGAAGACCTTCCTTTTGACAACATCATCAGGAATACCTGCAAGCTTAAATAATCCACAAACTTCATCCACAAATATAAGGTGTAAGTCGGGATGCAAAGTTCCGTCTCTTGCAAAAGGATTAGCTAGCAGTTTTTCTATCATACCCGAAGGAATCTCAAAGTGAATATTTTCATAAATTTCAGTAGGATGAGGAGCATCCCTTTGCTCCTCTGGTTGGGGTGAAGATACCCCAAACAGGCCACTCAAAGGATTAGTTTCCATAGTGACAAGAAACATAAAATTTCAGCACACTATATAATTGTTTCCTTACCAAGTTCCACTCACCAAGAGCGCTACACTCCCCGGCAACGGCGCCAGAAAAGAGTCTTGATGACCCACAAGTCTAGGGGATCTATCATAGTCCTTTCGATAAGGAAGAGTGTCGAACCCAACGAGGAGTAGAAGGAAATGATAAGCAGTTTTTAGTAAGGTTTTCTCTGCAAGCACTGAAATAGTAGGTGATAGATAGTTTTGTGATAAGATAAATAGTAACGAGCAAAAGTAAATAAAGTAAATAAGGTGCAGCAAGGTGGCCCAATCCTTTATGTAGCAAAGGATAAGCCTGGACAAATTCTAATAATAATGAAGGAGCTCCCGAGGACACATTGGGAATTATCTTCAAGCTAGTTTCATCACGTTCATAAGATTCGAGTTCGGTACTTTGATAGTTTGATATGTGGGTGGACCGACACTTGGGTACTGCCCTAACTTGAACAAGCATCCCACTTATGATTAATCCCTATTGCAAGCGTCCGCAACTACAAAAAAGGAGTATTAAGGTAAACCTAACCGCAGCATTAAACATATGGGTCCATATCAACCTAACGAAGCAACGCATAAACTAGGGTTTAAGCTTCTGTCACTCTAGCAACCCATCATCTACTTATTACTTCCCTATGCCTTCCTCTAGGCCCAAATAATGGTCAAGTGTCATGTAGTCGACGTTCACATAACACCACTAGAGGAGAGAAAACATACATCTCATCAAAATATCGAACGAATACCAAATTCACATGACTACTAATAGCAAGACTTCACCCATGTCCTCAGGAACTAAAGTAACTACTCACAAATCATAATCATGTTCATAATCAGAGGTGTAATAATATGCATTAAGGATCTGAACATATGATCTTCCACCAAGTAAACCAATCAGTATCAACTACAAGGAGTAATCAACACTACTAGCAACCCACAGGTACCAATTTATGGTTTTGGATACAAGATTGGATACAAGAGATGAACTAGGGTTTGAGAGGAGATGGTGCTAGTGAAGATGTTGATGGAGATTTACCCCCTCCCAATGAGAGGATAGTTGGTGATGACGTTGGTGATGATTTCCCCCTTCCGGAGGGAAGTGTCCCTGGCAGAACAGCTCCGCCAGAGCCCTAGGTTGATTCCCCCAAAGTTCCGCCTCGTGGCGGCGGAGTTTCGTCCCGTAACCTTGCCCACGAATTTTTCCAGGACAAAACCCTTCATATAGCAGAAGATGGTCGCCGGAAGCCCACCATGGGGCCCAGGAGATAGGGGGCGCGCCCTATAGGGGGGGGCGCCCCCGTGTCTCATGGACAGGGTGTGGGCCCCATGGCCTATTTCTTTTGTTCATAAATTCTTAATAAATCCAAAAGGTGGTTTCGTGGAGTTTCATGACTTTTGGACTTGTGCAGAATAGGTTTCCAACGTTTTCTCCTTTTTCAGCCAGAATTCCAGCTGCCGGCATTCCCCCTCTTCATGGTAAACCTTGTAAAATAAGAGAGAATAGCCATAAGTAATGAGATATAATGTGTAATAACAGCCCATAATGCAATAAATATTGATATAAAAGCATGATGCAAAATGGACGTATCAACTCCCCCAAGCTTAGACCTCGCTTGTCCTCAAGCGGAAACCGATATCGACAAATATGTCCACATGTTTAGAGATAGAGGTGTCGATAAAAATAAAATACAGACATGAGGGCATCGTGATCATTCTAATAACAGCAACATATATATAGATTTTGTCATATGATTTCCTATGGTCAAGTAATAAGCAATTCACAATGTCAAGTATGGTTCATAAACCTCATTGGGAACTAACAAACTATAATCTCAGTCACTGAAGCAATTGCAATTTATCGTAAAATCAGAAAGAGTCAATAATAGAGCTTTTCAGCAAGATCACATACTCAACTATCTCATAGTCCCCCAAAATATTTTAACACTCACGAATACTTGTGGTTATAGAGTTTCATCCAGACACTGAGAAAGAATAGGGGCTTATTGTGTTGCCACCCAACATATTCAACTTTAGGTGATGTCAACAATAATAGCCTATGCCAACTTACATTCAGCTTGATATATGTATCATGACCTTTCAAACACAAGGCGCTTGCCATAGGATAAAATGAAAAAGTGGAAAGGTGAGGATCACCTTGACTCAAGTATAAAGTAAAAACATAAAGTAAAAGATAGGCCCATCGCAGAGGGAAGCAGAGGTTGTCATGCGCTTCTAGGGTTGGATACACAAAATCTTAATGCAAGAGAACGTCACTTTGTATTGCCCCTTGTATGTGGACCTTTATTATGCACTCCGTCGCTTTTATTACTTCCACAACAAGTTCGTACAAAGCTTATTTTCTCCGCACTAATAAGTCATGCATATTTAGAGAGCAATTTTTATTGCTTGCAACGATGACAACTTACTTGAAGGATCTTACTCAATCCATATCTAGGTATGGTGGACTCTCATGGCAAAACTGGGTTTAAGGATATTTGGAAGCACAAGTAGTATCTCTACTTGGTGCAGGGAGTTTTGGCTAGCATGAGGGGGGAAAGGCAAGCTCAACATGTTCAGAAGGTCACTGACAATTTACTTTAACTGAGATGTCGGAAAACATAAACCATTGCGTTGTCTTCCTTGTCCAACATCAACTCTTTTAGCATGTCATACTTAATGAGTGCTTCACAATCATAAAAGATGTCCAAGATAATATATCTATATGAGAACCCCTCTTTCCTTATCACTTCCTATTAATTGCAACGATGACCAAGGCCACGTTCATCAACTCTCAACAATTTTTATGCCTCGTACATTCTATGTGTGAAGTTATCACTATCCATAAGATCAATATGAACTCTTTTGTTCTTTCTACTTTCTCAAGATCATAGCAACATAGCAAAGCCCTTGACTCAACACTAATCTTTATTATAGATAGCACACGGACTGGCTTACAAAAAGAGATCACAACGAAAACTCAAAACTACTTGATATCGAAACTTCGAACTAATAGAACAAGATACTACTAAAAGGATCGAACTAAATAAAGCGGTAAAGATAGGAGTGTGATGGTGATACGATACCGGGGCACCTCCCCCAAGCTTGGCAGTTGCCAAGGGGGGTGCCCATACCCATGTGATTATTTCTCCTTCTTCACGGTTGGTGTTGTAATCTTCTTGGCGATGATGCCCTTCAGGATACAGTTCTCCTCCTCAAGCTTATTGATTTGTCATTTGAGGTCCAAAATTTCTTTACGGAGCTTGCCCGTAACGGCCAAGGCTCCTTTTACCCAAGGATGCTGCATAGCTTCTGGAGAACACATGAAACCCTTTTTCATATTTTCATAAGAAAGAAATCTGGAGTTGGATGGGATAACCGAAGCAGGGACAGCCAGGCTAGGTAGTTCCCCCATAGTGAAATCTGCTTGGAGACGAGAGGTAACTTCTTGATCTTCCTCCATGGCATCTATCCTTTTCAAATCAGCCTCCATCTCATCCTCTGTTGATGGTCCAAAGTGATAGGCATCGCCGTTTGCTCCTGGACCTGGCATTGGGTGAGACACTCGACTCTCCCCGACTGATTCCTGCGAAGACATCTTGCTTAATTCTGCAACAGGAACAACTCGAAACGAAAACAGAAGATAATTGCGTGATACGGTGGCCAAAACCTTCGGGAGTATATATAATGAATTTTGAATGACCAAAATACGTAACATAAAAGAAAACGGAGTCCGGGAGGCACACGAGACGCCCACGAGACAGGGGGGCGCGCCCTACAGGGGGGGCGCGCCCTCCTCTCTCGTGGGAGCCTCGTGTCCCTTTCGGACTACTTCTTTCTTCCTAAATTTCTTAAATAATCCAAAACTGATGAAAATTGCCATTAGAGTTGTTTTGGAGTCGGTATACTTACCGTACCACGTACCTATGCCTTTTCGGAGTCTGGAATGTTCTGGAAAGTGTCTCTTATGTACTCCTCTGGGGTTATGGTTTCAATAATATTAAATTCAACATTGATAGGGTTACCTGAAATATAATGCTTGATTCTTTGACCATTAACCACCCTCGGATTTGTGCCTTCAAAGTTGTTAATTTTTATAGCACCGGAACGATAGACCTCCTCGATAACGTAGGGACCTTCCCATTTTGAGAGAAGTTTTCCTGCAAAAAATCTTAAACGAGAGTTAAATAATAACACATAAACTCCTATGTTAGACTCACGCTTTTTTATCCTTTTATCATGCCAGCGTTTGACTTTTTCTTTGAAGGGCTTGGCATTCTCATAAGCTTGGGTTCTCCATTCATCAAGTGAGCTAATATCAAACAACCTCTTCTCACCGGCAAGTTTGAAGTTATCATTGAGCTCTTTAATAGCCCAATATGCTTTATGTTCAAGTTCAAGAGGTAAATGACATGGTTTTGCATAAACCATCTTATATGGAGACATACCCATAGGATTTTTATATGCAGTCCTATAGGCCCATAATGCATCATCAAGTTTTTTGGACCAATTCTTTCTAGATTTATTCACAGTCTTTTGCAAAATTTATTTGAGCTCTCTATTGCTCAACTCTACTTGACCACTAGACTGCGGGTGATAAGGAGATGCAATTATATGATTGACATCGTACTTAGCAAGCATCTTACGGAAAGCACCATGAATAAAGTGTGAACCACCATCAGTCATAAGATATCTAGGGACTCCAAACCTCGGAAAAATAACTTCTTTAAGCATTTTAATAGAAGTGTTATGATCAACACTACTAGTTGGAATAGCTTCTACCCACTTAGTAACGTAATCAACAACAACTAAAATATGTATATAACCATTGGAAGCAGGAAAAGGTCCCATATAATCAAAGCCCCAAACATCAAACGGTTCAACAACAAGAGAATAATTCATAGGAATTTCTTGACGTCTACTGATGTTACCTATTCTTTGGCATTCATCACAAGATACGACAAACTTACGAGCATCTTTGAAAAGAGTAGGCCAATAAAAACCAGATTGTAGTACGTTGTGTGCAGTTCTATCTCCAGCGTGGTGTCCTCCATAGGATTCAGAGTGACACTTATGTTGGATTTGTTCCTGTTCATGCTCAGGCACACAAAGTCTAATAATACCATCTACTCCTTCTTTATAAAGGTGTGGATCATCCCAGAAGTAATGTCTTAAATCATAGAAGAACTTTTTCTTTTGCTGGTATGTGAAGCTAGGCGGTATATATTTAGCAACAATGTAATTAGCATAGTCAGCATACCAACAAGCAGTACGAGAAGCATTGACAACCGCTAATTTTTCATCAGGAAAACTATCATTAATAGGCAGTGGGTCATCAAGAACATTCTCGGCCTAGATAAGTTGTCTGCAACGGGGTTCTCAGCTCCCTTTCTATCAATAATATGCAAGTCAAATTCTTGGAGCAAGAGAACCCATCTAATGAGTCTAGGCTTAGCATCTTTCTTTTTCATAAGATATTTAATAGCAGCATGATCATTGTGAATAGTAACTTTGGAATCAACAATATAAGGTCTAAACTTATCACATGCAAACACAACTGCTAAGAATTCTTTTTCAGTGGTAGCAAAATTTCTCTGGGCAGTATCAAGAGTCTTACTAGCATAATGGATAACATTCAATTTCTTATCAACTCTTTGCCCTAAAACAGCACCTACAGCATAATCACTAGCATCACACATAATTTCAAAAGGTAAATTCCAATCAGGTGGCTGAACAATAGGTGCTGTGATCAAAGCTTTCTTAAGTGTTCGAAATGCATCTACACAATCATCATCAAAGACAAAAGGAATATCTTTTTGCAATAAATTAGTTAGAGGCCTAGATATTTTATAGAAGTATTTAATGAACCTCCTATAAAAACCGGCATGACCAAGAAAACTTCTTATACCTTTTATGTCCTTGGGACATGGCATCTTTTCAATAGCATCAACTTTGGCTTTATCAACTTCAATACCCCTCTCGGAGATCTTGTGCCCCAATACAATGCCTTCATTAACCATAAAGTGACACTTTTCCCAATTCAGGACGAGACTAGTGTCTTCACATCTCTGCAAAACTTGCTCAAGGTTGCCCAAACAATCATCAAAAGAGGATCCATAGACGGAGAAGTCATCAATGAGTACCTCACAAATCTTTTCACAAAAATCGGAAAATATAGCCATCATGCATCTTTGAAAGGTAGCAGGTGCATTACATAAACCAAACACTACTAGGGAAAACCTTATACACAGAATCTTACCAGTAGCGCGTGTTAAAATGAGGCGCTATCTGCTATTTAGCGATGAGCGCGCCCCGCCAAAACCGCTGCCATCGTTATCCTTTAGCAAGAGCGCGGCAGAACAAAACGCGCTACTACTATAATTGCCACACCGTTCCCGACGTGCTAGGTATAGTAGTAGCGCCCTTCTAGAAACGGCGCTACTACTACGGATTTTAGCAGCAGCGCGTTTTTCCTCCCCACGCTACTGTTAAAGCTATTTTTCTCTTACCCCCCGTGCGGCCTGATTCCCTCTCCTCTGCTTCCTCCCCCAATTCCCCACTCTCTCTTTTCCCCCTCGTTGCCTCCGCCTTGCCGCCGTCTCGCGGCCGTCTCCCCCGATCCCGCCTCGCGGCCGTCTCCCCCAACCCAGCCTCGCCGCCGTCTCCCCCGTCCCCGCCTCGCCGCCGTCGCCCTCGAACCGCCTCGCAGCCGTCTCCCCCGATCGACCCCGCCTCACCGCGCCTCGGTGCCACCGTCTCCCCCGACCACATCTCTCTCCCCGCCCTCTATAAGCACTCTCCCCTTCCGATCCCTCTTGTTTGCTTAGTATGAACCCTAGCTATTTAGTGCTAGTTAGAATGAACCCTTGGCTAATTTTAGTGCTAGTTAGTTAATTACAATTAGTATTAACCCTATTTAATTAGGGCAGTAGTTCCTAGGTACTAATTAGTTAGTAAGAACTAGCTACAAATTAGCTAGGTACTAGTTTATTTTTATTTATAGTAAGTTTATTTTCAGTAAGAACTAATTGAATTAATAGAACTAGTTAGTAAGAACTTGTTGCTATCTTTTTAGTTAAAGCAATTTTTCCCGGATCGATGTGGACGATGCCTATCCCGCATCCTCGCCGTCGAGTCGGTGGAGGACGACACCTGCTTGACCAGATTGGCCATGTCCAGGACTGGGCTCCGCCGGGGTGGTACTGGGAGGCGCTACCTACCGGGGGGCGTAGGTTGGTGAGGAGCCAGCCTGTCGTTGACCTGAACCTTCTTTGGTGGCGGTCGCGTGGGCCAGTGATGGTCCAGAGGCTCGAGGACCCCGCGGAGGTTGTGCGTCACCGTGTCAGTGAGGAGGACGCGCACGTCCGTCGCTACTTGTTTGTGTTGGAGCACAGGTTCTCCAATACCTGGCAGGTTCTCCAGGGATCTCGCTGGAGCTATGATCCCGTGATGGTTCCTTCTCTGTGGGTGTCCACCGCCTGCGCCGATACCCATCATGTGCTAGGGTTTTAGTTATATTAGTGATGTTATATGTATGACACTATTCGAGATGTATTAGTGATAATATTCGACGATGTACGAACACACATGAGATGATTTACTTTTGCTTATTCAATGCATGCTAATTTGAGTCCTATAAGATATTTTGAAATGTATATCTTGTGTTGCTCAAATAGGATATGTGCTTGCCCAAGTGGCCGGTCATGTTTGCAGGTTACACCTCCGAGTGGCCTATGTTTTGCCGGAGTGTTGATTCATTCCCGTTCCGGCAAATTTCAGGCGCTCGATATGTCCTATTTTAGCAAAGGTCATGCCGGATTTTTTCGTGAATTTTGGCATGACCTGTGCCAGAATATGTAGGAAATATTGAGTGCCCCGGATTTGTGTGTTGAGTATCCTGGTAGTTGTCTTCGATCGATTTTCAATTAATGTTTTTACTATGAACATAGGAAATGTCTGACGACGAAAAGGATTTCGATATTTGCAAATACTGCGAAGACGAGCGCGACCTGTGCGACGGAATCTTACTGGATGATGATAGGCGCTTCGGCATCAAGCTGGACGAGAACTTCGAAGTGGATACAGTAAGTCACAACGACAAGTCTTTTTTCGTAATTAAGCATTACATATGCTTCAGTTGCTTCAACTTATAATTTGTTTTTACTATTCTACTAGCGTATCCCCTGCCATGCAAGAGTTTTTGTATTGGATAAGATAGGTTGCAGTTGTATGGAGGTAAAGAAATTTTACTTGAAGACCGAGCATGGTTATATTTTCCACACAAAATTATACAATTCAGACGACTACACCTATTCTGGATGCAAAAAATGACGAGCACTATGCAAGACTTATGCATTTGAGCCTGATATGGTTATCACCTTTGATATTCGTCCGGAAGATGATATTGAAGGTAATACCGACATCCGGGTCGATGTGCGACGCCTCGATTATACCAAAATGTGAGTTTCTCAACCATATTTATGTCTTTGATATTGTTTATTCAAAAATAATTGACAATTAATTTCTATTGATAGCTTATTTCGGTGCAAGCAAACATGTCCAGCGCTTGGTAGACAGGACCGTATACTGTGCCGGGGCTGAACTCAACTGCGAGGAGCTCAGTCATTATGTTTCATGGCTTGCAGATCTTGATACTGTCAAGACAAATTTTCTTTCTACATTTAGAAATGTTAGTACTGAAAACGTGCGACCAATAGTGTTTGTACTGAACTACGGCCACATCTATTTAGGAAGGATGGTAAGATTTTAATATTTGTCCTCAGTGCATCTTTTCCATACATTATTTTTGAAGCTAAACTTCATTGCTAAGTATGTTACCATACGATGTTCTTCAACAGGGAGTCCCGATGAATGTTGTGCCTTATGGGATTGAGACTAAAGGTACCATGAGTATTATTAGCTTACGGCCAAGATATCCTACAGATTACTTTAGTGCATTCAAGATTAGCAACAGATGCTTAATAGTGCAAGACTGGACCAAATATGTGATGGGGGAGCGCAGAGAAGTACTAGAGGACAGCAAACAGATGCGCTACCCACGATTAGGAGACAGGTTCATCTGCATGCTCCAACTTGATCAAGGAGGAGAGCTATACATGTTTTATGTTATTTTACCTGCGAGAGAGCAGCAGGAGTGATTAGCTAGCTAGAAATGAGTTTGAATATGATGATGTGCTACACTATTACTATGATGATAAAATAGCTAGTGTTGGTGGTAATGACTATGATGATTATTATTAGCTAGTGTTAGTGGTGATTAAATAAATATTGTTGGTGATAATGACTATGATGATGATTAAATAGCTTGTGTTGGCGGATTAGATTCAAGTGGACGCAACATGTGGTGCACATCGAAAGTACTACAAGTCCAAAGTAGATCAACTTTGGATTAGTAGTATACTTTTGACATGCACCACATATTGCCTCCACTTGAACCTAATCCACCTTCATTTGACACACTGTTATGGACATAATGATGTAAACCTCATAACTGGTATTGTACCAATATTTGTAAGATGGAGAGAAAACCGCATAAATACACTGAAAATAAAAAATAAAAAATGAATACTAGTAGCGATGGAGAGAAAACACGCTGCCACTAGTTTCATTAGCAGTAGCGTGGGGTTGAACAAATGCTGCAGCTACTTGTCCTAGCAGTAGCACGCGCCGGCAAGCGTTACTGCTAAGCAATAGCTGTAGCGCCTTATTAGTAGCGCGCCTACCCGCGCTACTAGTGAGCACAAAACCAGCGCCACTGCTAGGGTTTTCCCTAGTAGTGAAAAGGCATACGTCTATAAGCAAAAGTACCAAAAGGGAAAGTAAAAGTAGTTTTAGATTGATCCCCCGCTGACACAGGTATTTGAGAGAAACCAGAATAACCATCTAGAAAGCAAAAATGTGTGTGTTTGGATAGCCTTTCTAGCATTTGATCAATAAAAGGTAAAGGGTAATGATCTTTCTTAGTAGCTTTATTTAACTTACGGAAATAAATTACCATCCTATAGCCTGTAATAATTCTTTGCGGGATCAATTCATCTTTATCATTAGGAACAACGGTAATACCTCCCTTTTTAGGGACACAATGGACAGGGCTTACCCATTCACTATCAGCAACGGGATAAATAATACCTGCCTCAAGGAGTTTTAGAATCTCCTTCCTTACCACTTCCTTCATTTTGGGGTTTAATCATCTTTGAGGATCTCTAACAGGTTTGGCATCTTTCTCCACTGAAATTTTGTGTTGACATAATGTGGGACTAATGCCCTTAAGATCATCCAGAGTAGATCCAATAGCAGCTCGGTGCTTCTTCAGAGTTTTCAATAATCTTTCTTCTTCTTTCTCTGAAAGGTTAGCACTAATAATAACAGGATATATTTCTTTTTCATCAAGAAAGCATACTTGAGATTATCAGGTAAGGGTTTGAGTTCAAACACGGGATCACCCTTGGGTGGAGGGGGATCCCCAAGAATTTCAACGGGACGATTATGTTTTAGCATAGGTTCTTGTTTAAGGAACACTTCATCTATTTCTTCCCTTTCCTTCATAAACATATTGTTTTCATGGTCTAGCAAATATTGTTCTAACGGATCAGTTGGAGGAACAACAAATAGAAGCAAGACCAATAATCTCATCCTTACTAGATGGTTCCTTTTCACGAGGTTGTCTACTAAACTTAGCGAAATTAAACTCATGAGACATACCATCTATACCAACAGTGACAACATTCTTTTCACAATCAATCTTAGCACTAGCAGTATGCAAGAAAGGTCTACCAAAAATAATGGGACAAGAATTATCTTCTGGGGAAGCAAGAACAAGAAAATCAGTAGGGTATTCAATCTTTCCACACAAGACTTCAACATCTCTGACAATCCCAATAGGTTTAATGGTGTCCCTATTAGCAAGCTTAATATTAACATCAATGTCTTCTAATTCAACAGGTGCAATATCGTGCATAATTTCTTTATAAAGATTGTAAGGTATAGCATTAGCACTAGCACCCATATCACATAAGCCATGATAACAATGATCTCCTATTTTAACAGAAATGACAGGCGTGCCTACAACAGGTCTACGTGTCTTAGTATCAGGTCTAGCAATATTAGCAGTTTCACCCATGAAAGAAATAACATGCCCATCTAAGTCTTCATCCAAGAGATCTTTAATCATAGAAATACTAGGTTCAACTTTAATTTGCTCAGGGGTGTATAAGTCCTAGTATTACTCTTACGAACAACAGTCGAAGCTTTAACATGATCTTTTATCCTAACAGGAAAAGGAGGTTTTTCGACATAAGTAGTAGGAATAATAGGATCACTATATGTAATAGTCTTTTCTTCGACTGTAATAGGTGCAACTACTTTAACTTCAATAGGAGGATTATATTTAAACCACTTCTCTTTAGGGAGATCAACGTGAGCAGCAGAAGTTTCACAAAAAGTAGCTACTATCTCAGAGTCAAGTCCATACTTACAGCTAAATCCACGGAAAGCATCTATATCCATAAAAGATTTAACACAATCAAACTTAGGTGTCATACCTGACTCCTTACCATCGTCGGAACCCCAATCTTCAGAGTTGCGTTTAATTTTTTCCAATAAGTCCCATTTGAAATCAATATTCTTCAGCATATAGGAACCAGTACAGGAAGTATTGAGCAGGTTGCGATTATAGAGAGAAAGCCGAGCATAAAAATTCTGAATAATCATTTCCCGAGAGAGCTCATGATTGGGGCATGAATATAACATTGACTTAAGCCTCCCCCAAGCTTGAGCGACGCTTTCTCATTCGCGAGGCCAGAAATTATATATGTAATTACGATCACGATGAACAAGATGCATAGGATAGAACTTCTGGTGAAATTCCAATTTCAATCGCTTATAATTCCAAGAGCTCTTATCATCACATAGCCTATACCATGCCATTGCATCTCCCTTCAAAGATAAAGGGAAGACCTTCCTTTTGAAAACATCATCGGGAATACCTGCAAGCTTAAATAATCCACAAACTTCATCCACAAAGATAAGGTGTAAGTCGGGATGCAAAGTTCTGTCTCCTGCAAAAGGATTAGCTAGCAGTTTTTCTATCATACCCGAAGGAATCTCAAAGTGAATATTTTCATAAAGTTCAGTAGGATGAGGAGCATCTCTTTGCTCCTCTGGTTGGGGTGAAGATACCCCAAACAGGCCACTCAACGGATTAGTTTCCATAGTGACAAGTAACAGAAAATTTCAGCACACTATATAATTGTTTCCTTACCAAGTTCCACTCACCAACAGCGCTACGATCCCCGGCAACGGCGCCAGAAAAGAGTCTTGATGACCCACAAGTCTAGGGGATCTATCGTAGTCCTTTCGATAAGTAAGAGTATCGAACCCAACGAGGAGCAGAAGGAAATGATAAGCGGTTTTCTCTGCAAGCACTGAAATAGTAGGTGATAGATAGTTTTGTGATAAGATAAATAGTAATGGGCAAAAGTAAATAAAGTAAATAAGGTGCAGCAAGGTGGCCTAATCCTTTATGTATCAAAGGATAAGCCTGGAAAAATTCTAATAATAATGAAGGAGCTCCCGAGGACACATTGGGAATTATCGTCAAAGCTAGTTTCATCACGTTCATAAGATTCGCCTTCGGTGCTTTGATAATTTGATATGTGGGTGGACCGACACTTGGGTACTGCCCTAACATGGACAAGCATCCCACTTATGATTAACCCCTATTGCAAGCGTCCACAACTACAAAAGAGGAGTATTAAGGTAAACCTAACCACAACATTAAACATATCGATCCATATCAACCTAATGAAGCAACGCATAAACTAGGGTTTAAGCTTCTGTCACTCTAGCTACCCATCATCTACTTATTACTTCCCTATGCCTTCCTCTAGGCCCGAATAATGGTGACATGTCATGTAGTCGACGTTCACATAACCCCACTAGAGGAGATACAACATACATCTCATAAAAATAACGAACGAATACCAAATTCACATGACTACTAATAGCAAGACTTCACCCATGTCCTCAGGAACTAAAGTAACTACTCACAAAGCATAATCATGTTCATAATCAGAGGTGTAATAATATGCATTAAGGATCTGAACATATGATCTTCCACCAAGTAAACCAATAAGTATCAACTACAAGGAGTAATCAACACTACTAGCAACCCACAGGTACCAATTTGTGGTTTTGGATACAAGATTGGATACAAGAGATGACCTAGGGTTTGAGAGGATATGGTGCTGGTGAAGATGTTGATGGAGATTGACCCCCTCCCGATGAGAGGATCGTTGGTGATGACGTTGGTGACGATTTCCCCCTTCCGGAGGGAAGTGTCCCCGGCAGAACAGCTCTACCAGAGCCCTAGATTGATTCCGCCAAGGTTCCGCCTCGTGGCGGCGGAGTTTCGTCCCGTAAGCGTAAGCTTGCCCATGAATTTTTCCAGGACAAAACCCTTCATATAGCAGAAGATGGTCACTGGAAGCCCACCAGGGGGCCCAGGAGATAGGGGGCGCGCCCTATTGTGGGGGGGCGCCCCTGTCTCCTGGACAGGGTGTGGGCCCCCTAGCCTATTTTTTTGCTCATAAATTCTTAATAAATCCAAAAAGTGGTTTCGTGGAGTTTCAGGACTTTTGGAGTTGTGTAGAATAGGTTTCCAACGTTTGCTCCTTTTTCAGCCAGAATTCCAGCTACCGGCATTCCCCCTCTTCATGGTAAACCTTGTAAAATAAGAGATAATAGCCATAAGTAATGAGATATAATGTGTAATAACAGCCCATAATGCAATAGATATTGATATAAAAGCATGATGCAAAATGGACGTATCAAAAACTTATATGATGGAAAATGGACCTGGGGGCCATAGGTTTCACTAATGTCTTCTCTCAAGATAGCATAAGTATTAGAGTGGATGAACAAATTACTGTCGAGCAATTGATAGAGAAGTGCATAGTTATAAGAATATCTAGGTGATACGTCTCCAACGTATCTATAATTTTTGATTATTCCATGCTATTATATTACCCGTTTTGGATGTTTATGGGCTTTACTTTACACTTCTATATCATTTTTGGGACTAACCTACTAACCGGAGGCCCAGCCCGAATTGCTGTTTTTTTGTGCCTATTTTAGTGTTTCAAAGAAAAGGAATATCAAACGGAGTCCAAACAGAATGAAACCTTCGGAAGCGATCTTTTTGGAACAAACATGATCCAGGGGATTTGGAGTGCAAGTGAAGAAACAAGCGAGGCGGCCACGAAGGTGGAGGGCGCACCCCCTAGGGCTGGGCGTGCCCCCCTATCTCGTGGGCCCCTCGAGCGTCTACCGACATACTTCTTCCTCCCATATATACCCATGTACCGCGAAACCATCAGGGCAGCCACCAAAAACCTATTTCCAACACAGTAACCTTCTGTATCCACGACATCCCAACTTGGAGACGTCGCCGGTGCTCCGCCGGAGGGGGAATCTACCACGGAGGGCCTCTACATAAACTCCAAGGCCTCTCCGATGAGTTGTGAGTAGTTTACCACAGACCTTCGGGTCCATAGTTATTACCTAGATCGCTTCTTCTCTCTCTTTTATTCTCAATACAAAGTTCACCTCCCTCTTCTTGGAGATCTATTCGATGTAACTCTTTTTGCAGTGTGTTTGTCGAGATCCGATGAACTATGGGTTTATGATCAAGTTTATCTATGAGAAATATTTGAATCTCCTCTGAATTCTTTTATGTGTGATTAAGTTATCTTTGCAAGTCTCTTCGAATTATCGGTTTGGTTTGGCCTACTAGATTGATCTTTCTTGCAATGGGAGAAGTGCTTAACTTTGGGTTCAATCTTGCGGTGTCCTTTCCCAGTGATAGGAGGGGCAGCAAGGCATGTATTGTATTGTTGCCATCGAGGATAAAAAGATGGGGTTTATATCATATTGCATGAGTTTATCCCTCTACATCATGTCATCTTTCTTAATGCGTTACTCTGTTCTTCATGAACTTAATACTCTAGATGCATGCTGGATAGCGGTCGATGTGTGGAGTAATAGTAGTGGATGCAGGGAGGAGTCGGTCTACTTGTCATGGACGTGATGCCTATATACATGATCATTCCTAGATTATCTCATAATTATTCGCTTTTCTATCAATTGCTCGACAGTAATTTGTTCACCCACCATAATAATTATGCTATCTTGAGAGAAGCCACTAGTGAAACCTATGGCCCCCGGGCCTATCTCTTATCATATAAGCTTTCAATCTACTTTTATTTGCATCTATACTTTTCCAATATATATCATAAAATACCAAAAGTATATTTATCTGATCATATTATCTCTATCAGATCTAACTTTCGCAAGTGGCCGTGAAGGGATTGACAACCCTTTATTGCATTGTTGCGAGTTCTTTGTTTGTTTGTGTAGGTGCGTGGGACTTGTGAGGAGCCTCCTACTGGATTGATACCTTGGTTCTCAAAAACTGAGGGAAATACTTACGCTACTGTGCTGCATCACCCTTTCCTCTTCGAGGAAAACCAACGCAAGCTGAAGACATAGCAAGAAGGATTTCTGGCGCTGTTGCCGGGGAGATCTTCGCTCAAGTCAAGACATACCAAGTACCCATCACAAACTCATCTCCCTCTCATTTACATTATTTTCCATTTGCCTCTCGTTTTCCTCTCCCCCACTTCACCCTTGCCGTTTTATTCGCCCTCTCTTTCTCCTCTCTCTCTCGCTTGCCTTTTTGTTTGCTTGTGTGTTGGATTGCTTGTCGCGATGGCGCAAGACAATACCAAATTGTGTGATTTTTCCAATACCAATAATAATGATTGCCTTAGTACTCCGATTGCTGCTCTTAATTAATGATGTTGAGTCTTGTGAAATTGATGCTGCTTTGCTAAATCTTGTTATGAAAGATCAATCCTCCGGCCTTCCTAGTGAAGATGCTGCTACCCTCTAAACAACTTTGTTGATTTGTGTGAGATGCAAAAGAAGAAAGATACGGATAACGATATTGTTAAATTGAAGTTATTTTCGTTTTCACTTAGAGATCATGCTAAAATTTGATTTTCATCTTGGCTTAAAAATAGTATTGATTCATGGAATAAGTGCAAAGATGCCTTTATCTCTAAATATTTTCCTCCCGCTAAGATCATCTCTCTTAGGAACAATATTATGAATTTTGAACAACTTGATCATGAGCATGTTTCCCAATCTTGGGAAAGAATTAAATTGATGATTCGCAATTGCCCTACTCATGGTTTGAATTTATGGATGATCATACAAATTTTTTATGAAGGATTGAATTTTTCTTCTAGATATCTTGTAGATTCGGCCGCGGGAGGCACGTTTATGGAAATCACCTTAGGGGAGGCTACTAAACTCCTTGATAATATTATGGCTAATTATTCTCAATGGCACACCGAAAGATCTACTAGTAAAAAAGTGCATGTTATAGAAGAAATTAATGTTTTGAGTGGAAAGATGGATGAAGTTATGAAATTATTTGATACTAAGAGTGCTCCTATTGATCCCAGTGATATTCCTTTGTCTACTTTGATTGAGAATAATAATGAATCTATGGATGTGAATTTTGTTGGTAGGAATAATTTTGGTAACAATGCTTATAGAGGAAACTTTAATTCTAGACTGTTCCCTAGTAATTCCTCTAATAATTATGGAAATTCATACAATAATTCTTATGGTAATTTCAATAATATGCCCTCTGATTTTGAAAATAATGTGAAAGAATTTATGGTCTCTCAAAATAATTTTAATGCCTTGCTTGAAGAAAAATTTCTTAAAGTTGATGATTTGGCTAGGAACATTGATAGACTTTCGCTTGATGTTGAATCTTTGAAACTTATATCTACTCCTCCTAAGCATGATATCATTGAGTCTCTCAAAGCTATGAGAATTTCCATTGATTAGTGCAAGGAAAGACCCGCTAGATTGCGTGCTAAGAAAGATTGCTTTGTTAAAGCTTGTTCTTCTTGTTTCCATGAAAATAATGATGAAGATCTAAAAGTTATAGATTTGTCACCTATTAAATTCTTGTTTTGCAATATGAATCTTAATAATGATGGGACTGGAGATGAGTCAACTTTAGTTAAAAGGCGTCCCAATGATTCAGAGTTTTTAGATCTTGATGCTAAATTTGGTAAAAGTGGGATTGGAGAGGTCAAGACTTTAAATAGTATTGAACCCACTATCTCGGATTTCAAGGAATTTAGTTTATTGTATTTCCTTGTTGCAATCAATATTGAATTCTCCTCATGCTTATAGTCAAAATAAAGCCTTTACCAAACATAATGTTGATGCTTTGATGCAATCTTATGATGAAAAACTTAATTTGTAAGTTTCTATACCTAGAAAAATTAATGATGAGTGGGAACCTGCTCTAAAGACTAAAATTAAAGATTCTGAGTGTTCTGCTTTGTGTGATTTGGGGGTTAGTGTTTCCACAATTCCAAAAACTTTATGTGATATTCTAGGTTTCCATGATCTTGATGATTGCTCTTTAAATTTGCACCTTGCGTATTCCACCATTAAAAAGCCTATGGGAAGGATCAATTATGTTCTTATTATTGCAAATAGGAACTATGTGCCCATAGATTTTACCATTCTTGACATTAATTGCAATCTTTCATGTCCTATTATTCTTGGTATACCTTTCCTTAGAACGATTGGTGCGATTATTGATATGAAGGAAGGGAACATTAGATTCCAATTTCCATTAAGGAAAGGCATGGAGCACTTTCCAAGAAAGAAATTCAAATTACCATATGAATCTATCATGCGAGCTACTTATAAATCAAGTGCCAAAGATGGCACTACTTAGATCTATCCTAGCTTTTATGCCTAGCTTGGGGCGTTAAACAATAGCGCTAGTTGGGAGGCAACCCAATTTTATTTTAGTTTCTTTATTTTTGCTCCTGTTTAGTAATAAATTTTGCATCTACTTTCTGTTTACATGTGTTTTCTTGTTTTAATTAGTGTTTGTGCCAAGTAGAACCTATAGGATAACCTATGGTATGAGTTAATTTGATTCTGCTGAAAAACAGAAATTTTGTGCTCACGAGAAAAAATTCAATAAACCACAGAAACATGCTTTTGAGTTGGTTATTTTTGCTGTAGATCAACATACAAATTTCCTAGGACGTCCTATTTTGGTAGGATTTTTGGAGTTCCATAACTCTTCGAAAGTTACAGATTGCTACAGAATGTTCGGTTTTTGACAGATTCTGCTTTTCGTGTGTTGTTTGCTTATTTTGATGCATCTATGTCTAGTATGTAGGGGTATGAACCATAGAGAAGTTGGAATACAGTAGGTTTAACACCAATATAAATAAAGAATGAGTTCATTACAGTAACTTATGTGGTGGTTTTTCTTTCTTGAACTAACGGAGCTTATGAGATTTCCTGTTGAGTTTTGTACTGTGAAGTTTCCAAGTTTTGGGTAAAGATTTGATGGATTATGGAATAAGGAGTGGCAAAATCCTAAGCTTGGGGATGCCCCGGAAGGCATCCCCTCTTTCGTCCTCATGTATCGGTAACTTTACTTGGAGCTATATTTTTATTCGCCACATGATATGTGTTTTGCTTGGAGCGTCGTGTATGATATTAGTCTTTTCTTCTTAGTTTACAACAATCATCCTTGCTGTACGAACCTATTGAGAGAGAAATACTTGATTGGAAATTTATTAGAATACTCTATTTGCTTCACTTATATCTTTTGAGCTAAATAATTTTTGCTCTTACTTCACTTTTATGTTTTAGAGCACGAGGTGGATTAATTTTGTAGAAATTGTTAATCTCTCATGCTTCACTTATATTATTTTGAGAGTTTCTTAGAACAGCATGGTATTTGCTATGGTTATAAAATTGGTCCTAGAATGATGGGCATCCAAGTTGGGTATAATAAAAACTATCATAGAAGTAAATTGGATGCTATGATCAATTTGATACTTGATAATTGTTTTGAGAGATGGAGGTGGTGATATTAGAGTCATGCTAGTTGATGTAATTTTGAATTTAAAGAATACTTGTGTTGAAGTTGGCAAATCCCATAGCATGCACGTACATTAAAAGTTGAGTTGTGTAACAAATTTATTGCATGCGGTGCTTTTTCGATTGCCTTCCTTTGTGTGGAGATCGGGGGCGCGTGATGGTTAACTCCTACAAACCTCCCCCCTAGGAGCATGCGTGTAGTGCTTGGTTTTTGATGACTTATAGATTTTTGCAATAAGTATATGAGTTCTTTATGACTAATGTTAAGTCCATGGATTATACGCACTCTCACCTTCCATCATTGCTAGCCTCTTCGGTACCGTGCATTGCCGTTTATCACCTTGAGAGTTGGTGCAAACTTTGCCGGTGCATCCAAACCCGTGATATGATACGCTCCATCACACATAAACCTCCTTATATCTTCCTCAAAACAGCCACCATACCTACCTATTATGGCATTTCCATAACCATTCCGAGATATATTGCCATGCAACTTTCCACCGTTCTGTTCATCATGACACGCATTATCTTTGTCATATTGCCTTGCATGATCATGTAGTTGACATCGTATTTGTGGCAAAGCCACCATGCATAATTTTTCATACAAGTCACTCTTGATTCATTGCCCATCCCAGTACACCGACGGAGGCATTCATATAGAGTCATATCTTGTTCTAGTTTCGAGTTGTAATTCATGAGTTGTAAATAAATAGAAGTGTGATGATCATCATTATTAGAGCATTGTCCCTTATAAAAAAAAGAGAAAGGCCAAAAAAAGGCTAAAGGAAAAAAAGGAAAAAAAGAAAGGCCAAAGAAAAAAAGGAAAAAAAAGAAAGTCCAAAGAAAATAAAAAAATAATAAAAAAGAAAGGCCCAGAAAAAGGGGGGACAATGTTACTATGTTTTTTTCCACACTCAAAGTAGCACCATGTTCTTCATATATAGAGTCTCATTTGTTGTCTCTTTCATATACTAGTGAGAATTTTTCATTATAGAATTTGGCTTGTATATTCCAACGATGGGCTTCCTCAAAATGTCCTAGGTCTTCATGAGCAAGCAAGTTGGATGCACACCCACTTAGTTTCTTTTGTTGAGCTTTCATACATTTATAGCTCTAGTGCATCCGTTGCATGGCAATCCCCACTCCTCATGTTGACATCAATTGGTGGGCATCTCCATAGCCCGTTGATTAGCCTCGTCAATATGAGACTTTATCCCTTTTTGTCTTCTCCACACAACCTCCACCATCATATTCCATTCCACCAATAGTGCTATATCCATGCACTACAAGAAATATGTCAACTTATGACCTTCTGTCAGTGACCCTCGAAGAATTGGTCATAAATTTATGACCATTTCAGACCAATTGGTCAAAAGCTATTCGGGGGGCTCCAAACCCTAAACCATTGCGACCATTTTGGTCAGAAAGGTCGTAATTTCCTCACACGAAAAGGTCATAAAGCAAACGGTGCTAGTCTGCTGCCTTATTTCTAGTTGTTAACGACCAATATAGATGGTCATAGCCTTGTAAATTGTGGTGGGTTGCTATGACTAGGCGCCACCTCATCAGTTTTGCCTATGTGTCATGTCCATGTGGCAGTTTTTGCCCTAGGTTGTGAAGCAACCTATATTTCTGTCATTCCCAAAATTCCCAAAAAAATCCATAAATTCTTTGGGTCATATCTTCGTCAAATATGTAAAACCTTCCTTGCCTAGTTCAAAATAATTCAAAATATTCATTTTCCTATTCTGCTCGAGTAACAGTTTGTGAAGGAAATACCACTTTGGCATGTCCAAATAGTATCCATTTTCTACAGTGCTTTCCTATGCCCAAATAACCATCCTCCACCAAATGCCAGCTCAATCCATTCATTATTTTGAGCCGAGCTTCAACATTCGTATTTATGTCCAGTGTGGTGGTTTGCAAAGCAAGTACCACCTAGGCTCCTCCTTTTGAGCTGAAAATTTGTGAAAACGGTCTTCTTAGTAACTGATCATCCTCAGCCAAAACTCACGCCCATTAGCCATGTACATTTCCCGTACCGCTAATCAAACACTTGACTGCTAATTCATGTTTGAGCATCGATTGGTCTCCTCGTGAGAATCTTATGTTGTAATTTTCTTCCTAGCACCAACCTGGGGAGTGCCCAACCCACTAGACATGCCTAGGCCGCCCAGAACACATGGCAACGCCACGGTCACGCGGTGACCACGCGGCGGGCATGCGAGTTTACGCGCTCTAGAGTTGGGGCCCTCGGCCACCGCCCAAACCTCGACGTATCGCCACCAAACCATGTATTTATGATTAAATAGGTCCTTATGTAACTAGAAATGATTTTTGGAAAAAATAAATAGCAAACTATGAGGCAGCTGCAGTTCAAATTTGACCCGCTTCCAGCTGAATCGGCAGAAATTTGTCTTTTTCACGAGAGGTGGATCAAAATTTTTACACCAGACCATTTTGTCAATTGTGCATTAAATATGGCCTAGTATTTTATAAAAATGATTTGGTCCAATTTTGCAACAATTATTTGGTAGTTCCTTCACAAAAAAACCTCCTTTCGGGCACTTGAAAAATGAAAAATGGTTTTTTCGTCCAACGAAAATGAAAACTTCCTTAGGCAACATTGTTTGCTATTCCAATATGCACCCTTGTGCACAATATGAGATCATTTGAACAAACTATGCCATGAATGTGGCCATAAGATTGATCATTTGGCTTGAAAGCCATGAATCTTCACACTTGATAGCTCATTTCCGAGAACACTTTTTTAAAATAATTACCGTATTACAAGTTTATTATTTTTCCTGGAAACTTGGTCACATATAATGACACAATGCGAAGGTTTTCCAATTTTTTGATTTTTTTTGAATTTTTTATGCCCGTTTGAAAATGCGGTCAAAACAGCGGGCTTGACCGTTCCTAGCTAGTGGTTGAATCTTGGAATTTTTTTGGTGTTTCTATGATTAAATATATACTTATGTACCTAGAAATGATTTTTGGAAAAAATAAAAAGCAAACTATGAGGCAGCTCCAGTTAAAATTTGACCCGTTTCCAACTGAATCGACGATAATTTGTCTTATTCATCAGAGGTGGATCAAAACTTTTTTCACCCAACCATTTTGTCAATTGTGCATTAAATATGGACTAGTATTTTATAAAAATGATTTGGTCCAATTTTGCAACAATTATTTGGTAGTTCCTTCACAAAAAAACCTCCTTTCGGGCACTCAAAAAATGAAAAATGGTTTTTTCGTCCAACGAAAATGAAAACTTCCTTAGGCAACATTGTTTGCTATTCCAATATGCACCCTTGTGCACAATATGAGATCATCTGAAAAAACTATGCCATGAATGTGGCCATAAAATTGATCATTTGGCTTGAAAGCCATGAATCTTCACACTTGATAACTCATTTCTGAGAACACTTTTTTAAAATAATTACCGTATTACAAGTTTATTATTTTTCCTGGAAACTTGGTCACATATAATGACACAATGCGAAGGTTTTCCAATTTTTTTATTTTTTTTGAATTTTTTATGCCCGTTTGAAAATGCGGTCAAAACGGCGGGCTTGACCGTTCCTAGCTAGTGGTTGAATCTTGGAATTTTTTTGGTGTTTCTATGATTAAATAGATACTTATGTACCTAGAAATGATTTTTGGAAAAAAATAAAGAGCAAACTATGAGGCAGCTCCAGTTAAAATTTGACCCGTTTCTAGCTGAATCGACGATAATTTGTCTTTTTCATCAGAGGTGGATCAAAACTTTTTCACCCAACCATTTTGTCAATTGTGCATTAAATATGGCCTAGTATTTTATAAAAATGATTTGGTCCATTTGTGCAACAATTATTTGGTAGTTCCTTCACAAAAAAACCTCCTTTCGGGCACTCGAAAAATGGAAAATGGTTTTTTCGTCCAACGAAAATGAAAACTTCCTTAGACAACATTGTTTGCCATTCCAATATGCACTCTTGTGCACAATATGAGATCATTTGAACAAACTATGCCATGGATGTGGCCATAGGATTGGTCATTTGGCTTGAAAGCCATTGATCTCCACACATGAGAGCTCGTTTCTGAGAACACTTTTTTATAATAATTGCCGTATTACAAGTTTGTTATTTTTCCTGGGAACTTGGCCACATATAATGACACAATGCGAAGGTTTCCCAATTTTTTGATTTTTTTGAATTTTTTATGCCCGTTTTCAAAATGCGGTCAAAACGGCGGGAATGACCGTTCCTAGCTAGTGGTTGAATCTTGGAATTTTATTGGTGTTTCTCTTATTAAATAGGTACTTATGTATCTAGAAATGATTTTTGGAAAAAATAAAGAGCAAACTAGAAGGCAGCTACAGTTCAAATTTGACCCGCTTCCTTCTGAATCGACGGAAATTTGTCTTTTTCACGAGAGGTGGATCAAAGCTTCTCACACCCAACCATTTGGTCAATTGTGCATTAAATATGTCCTAATATTTTAGAAAATTGAGTTGGTACAATTTTGCAATAAATATTTGGTAGGTCCTTCACAAAAAAGCTCATTTCGAACACTCAAAAAATGAAAAAATAATTTAAAAGAACTCATTTCTCATAACTCTTTAAAAAAATATTTATCTTATTTCAATTTATGATTATTCCTGAAAACAATAGTCAAATTTGCTGACACAATAAAACGTTTTTTTTTTTCAAATTTTCAGGTCATAATAAAATAGCTAACACGATTTAGCACATAATTTTAGTCGATTATGACCAATTTAAATGGTCAAAATATCATACATGTATACTGCGTTCTGATTGGTCGAGGGGCCTCTCACGCGGATCATGGGTAAATCACCGTCGGATCCCCTGGATCCAACGGCCCGCACCAAACATGGATGTGTCCCCGAAACCCTAGCTCTGTCCCGTGGTCATTTTCCATCCACCCCCCGCCTCCTTTCTTTCACTCGCTCTCTGCTCCTCCTCTCCCCTGCCAGATCCGGCGGAGCTCCTCTCGATCCCCTCTCCTTCCAGATCCAGCCGCCGCACCCATTCTCTCCAGATCTTATCCAAGCCCCCCCGTCCACCGTCCCCTTCCTCCGCCGTCGATGTTCGCGCTCAAGGCCTCTGCCTCACCCGCCCTCGCCATTGCCTCCTCGGCGGGGTTGCCCTTCTTGGCGTCCGCTCACAAGCGCCGAGGGCCACGCCGCCCATGCCAGGAGGGTCTCGCTCATGAGCCGCACCATGACCTGCTACCCCGCGCCCGCACCAACTCCGGCGCGGCTCCACCCGCCGCTCCCGCCCCGGCACCGGTGCCAAGGCCATCCCCGCCCACCAGGTCTGGGATCCCGCTGCGGGTTTCGTCGTCAAGGTCCCCGCCGTCTCCGAGTTCTTCGTCAAGGTCCCCGCACATCCTCTCCTCACCCCCTGGCCTAGATCGGAATCGGCGCCTCCCTCCGCCGCCGGCCGCCATGTCGCCGTCTCTTCTCGAGGTCAGCTCCCCTCCCTCCCCCTCTCTCCTCTCTTTCTCGTTGCGCGGCGCAGGTGGAGGTAACACTCCAATCTGGTTCGTGTGTATTCTGCTATTGTGCAGCCTGTTTGTGGGGTTGTCAGCAAGCCATGGTGTAGATTAGGACGGCAGGAGCTTGGCGGCCGCACCATCAGCGTCAGCCAGGCCAATCAACACCCCCGCCGCTGGAGGGCATGAACAGCAACTAGGAGGTCAGCCGCCGGCCATTAAATCCACCAGCTTATCAACTTATCGTCTCTGTTTAAGTTATCAAGTCTCGTGTGGCTGTTTAAGTTATCAGTCTCGTGTGGTGGTTTAGTTTATGGTCGTGAGATGAGATGGAACCTACCGAATGTCTATCTATCTGTGTTGCGTATCGTTCGCTTATGCCTGTTGAACATGCACTAGTATTGTTTAACCAACTGCAGTGGTGAAATGTAGTAGTATCGTTTAATCATTTAACCAACTGCACATCCTACTTAGGACAGGACTCATTTTTAGCCATGCTTTAGTCACTGTGCCCTTAGTTCTTTTTTTGTAGGGAGCTATGCTTATCATCAGAAACTCTTGGTGATGATGTTATTCCTCTTTTGGTTCATGTGTTGCAATTATATACCACATAATTCTACACCATGTGGTGGACATAAGTATCTTAGTGACTTCATTTGAGTGTGCATTTCTGTTAATTCTAAGCTTCTGTTGTGTGAAAATGTACCTCACTGACTGTCTGTCTATTTATTGTGTACTTCTTGCATGAGGAGGTGACTAGTGATGCGGCGCGCGAAGCAGCAGTAGGGGAAGGGGGTCACCTGCTCGAAGAGGCGGAGGAGTAGGGGCGTGCCCAGCCGGCAGCCCTGTCCTGCTTGTGGGGGAGGGGCAGGAGGGGTCTGCTCCTCTGCTTCCATTGCAATCGCGGCAGGTAGCTCCTCCATCTCCGTCCCCCTCTTCCTGTGCTCACTACTTCTGCTGCTAAGTTGACGAATATGTGATGCACTTGTCCCAAGGAATTTTAGAGGGATCTGTATGAACAAGTCATGTTTTTATTTTATTTTATTTAGGTTGTTAGTTACCAAACAGAGAGAGAAGATGAGCTCATGCTTGGATTTTTTTCTGCCAGCACATAATTTGTATGTATGCAATCATGCATGGCCTATCTTACTTCGTGCTTATACAGTCTGTTCTGTACCTAACTTATATTGGAAGCTGACTATTCTGTAAGATGGATCTAACCATCATTAAGTGCACAAGTTTTCAGGATAATTCACAACTGCATTAAAAAATTCTAGTGGGAGTTGTACATGTTTTCTCATGATAGATTGATCTGGACTGAAACATGATTTTGCATCCCGTTTTGCGTCAACAAATATAGAAGTTATATCAGCAAGTTACTGTATGTGTTAGAGAAATTAGTGTTGATTTATTTGTTGTTCTCTTTTTTCTTTCTAAATTTTGCATGAGAGCAAACTGGTGTAGCTAGCTGAACTATGCAGCCATAAATCAGGCAGCTACAGAGTAAATTGGATGATCGCATGTTTTCTTTCTAATTAGTGTTAATTTAGATGATCACATGTTTCCAAGCTTGATACTGTAAATGTTACTCCCATCTATCAAGTTGGACAACTCGGGTGTCAAGTTGGTGTTGTACTATAGCCTGTAGTATGAACCTGTATATGCTCCTACATGTGTAGTCAGTAACTAGTACTACTGCTTGAACTCAAAATTTCTTTTACAATGAATACAAAGATGAGCATTTTTCCAGCCAATGTCTGCAGTAGTTGATGCTGTGTAATCATCGGCTGGAGCTATGCATTTCATCAAAATTTGCAATGATGTTTGCTGCCTAAGTAACTAGAGAATTATAGAGGCCTGAGATTCTTATTTTGTTGTACTTGTACATGTAGCATTGTTCTTGGCACTATGACCTAAAGCAATCAGTTGGCCAATTGCATTCTTGGCATGCTCTGTTGCTCTCCTAGTTGTTAACCTATGTGTAGTAGTACGTAGGAATAGAGGTATGCTAAATCTGGCATTTTCAAGTATGTTGTGTTGCTATGACTGCTCTCAGTTTAATAATTTTAACTCTTCTGGCATTTTCAAGTATGCACAGTGTATTAGTGTATCATCATCTGTGTTATACGTTTCCGCCACGGAATCAACGAAATGTTCCTCAATAAGATGTATTTATTTAGACGAAGTATCCGCTTTCCCTGACATAATATGTTCATGTTCACGACAGGCCGGCTGCAAATTGCTGGATGCAACATCAATGCAGCTATGATCCGCGCACGACCCAACCTTGAGGAGAGCACCTCTCCGAGCTGGAATCTCCGGATGGTAATGTTCTCCGGTCTCAATCCCTCCTTACCTAGCACAGATTCCTGATTTACTGCTTATCTGCGTGCCAAATCCATGCTGGGACAGACCAAACGCTCTGGTTTGAGTTGGCCATGTTGTTCATGTTTGTTGATATTCTGCAAGTATATGTGAACTGATTAGCTAGCAATTTGGACCAGTGGATGGAGTCTGGTACATGTAAACGGTTTGGCATTGTCATTCTGGGCATATTCTCTAACTTTAGCCTGCAAGATCATTGAGCAGATCTGAATTGTTTACCAATTTGGATAGGTAGGTGGGGTCTGGTAAATCTAGGTGATTCGTGAACACACAACCAGGATGATTCCTATCCTACCTATGCTGTGCTTATTGCTTCCAAGCTAGTGATGGCGGTCGCAGGTGCAGTACCTGCTGGTTGTTACTATCGCTGGCAGTTAGTGTTCAACATCTATCGCTTTAGCACACATCTGGCGACTAAACAATGTTTTGGTAAAGCTTTCAGAAATCAGTTTGCAGTGTTGAATCAGTACACATCCTTTTCCTTCAATTTGGTAGTATGAAAAACACATTAGTAAATCTGAGTAACATTGACATATTTTCTCTATTAACTTGCACAGGATTGGTACCCGTGATTGCCTTGTACTTAATTCTGCTAACACTGATCTTGTTACTGTTAATTTGTTATTGCCATGGTGTTTATGCTGTTTAGAATAAGATCCATGTATCAATTCTAAGTTCTTGTCTCTCTGAAGGGACACTTCTAGCTTCTACGACCCAGACTTGTTAACTATTGTTTCTTACTTTGTTAGCTACGACATATATTTTCCCCAGTTATTCTAATTCTTCTCTAATTCATGTAACAGGATGACAGTGGAAGCCCTGACTATGGTCGTCGAGCGAGTCCGGCATGTTGTTCATCTAGTAGAGCTTGTTAGGAGTCTGAATCTAAGAACTCACCCTATTTTTCTTACTTTTGTTTGTTGGCAACTAAGTTCATCCAGCGAGTCCAGTATGTTCACGACAGGAGCAGGTAGTTTGTGATCACATGGAAGGAGCTTGTAAAGCAGTACTATATTACAATTGTAGAACTTGTAAAGTAGTATGGTCTTCTGTATTGGAATGGATAGAGCTTGTATTATGTGATCTGGTTGCTCTTATTTAAGTATCATGTGTGTTTTTGTCTCCGAAAATCTAAATAATGCTTGAAATATGAAGAATATGAGTCTCAATTGATGGGACCCACTTACCACAACATGACAAATGGGAACCTATTACTAGAACCTGACAACTGGGACCCATCTGACTAGTGGACCCTTCTTTTGGAAAAAAAACTAAATTCGTTTAGACAAAAAGGCCACAACCCAACAATAAAAAGGCTGCAATATTGGGCTTGGCCCATGAACCCAACCAAAATTGATGTATGAAAAAAACACAAATAGGCGAATTGTTGGGCTCGGCCCATGTAGAAAATCGAATTGGACCGGGCTGAATCTTGTGCCACATCAGCTTGCCACGCTGGATGCCTACGTGGCCTGGGGGAGGTTGCTAGTGACCAAAACGCCACAGTAGGAATATTTTGGTCGTAAACGTCTTTGACCATTCCAGAAGAAAGGTCGCTATAGTCAGTTTACGACGCCCAGCTATTGACCTTTTGTTTTTGGTCACAAAAAGGTCGTAAATGGAAATCTGTGACCTTTCAGTGACCAATAGTGGTGGTCACAAGTTGACATATTTCTTGTAGTGATGGCTCACGCTCATGTATTGCGTGAAAGTTGGAAAAAGTTTGAGATTGCTAAAGTATGAAACAATTGCTTGGCTGAAACTGTGGTTGTGCTTGATGGGAGTATTTTGTGTGATGAAAATGAAAGATAGCCTAACTATATGATTTTTGTAGGGATAAACTTTCTTTAGCCATGTTATTTTGAGAAGACATGATTGCTTTATTAGTATGCTTGAAGTATTACTATTTCTTATGTCAATATAAACTTTTATTTTGAATCATTTGGATCTGAATATTCATGCCACAATAAAGAGAAATACATTGAGAAATAGGCTAGGTAGCATTCCACATCAAAAATTCTGTTTTTATCATTTACCTACTCGAGGACGAGAAGGAATTAAGCTTGGGGATGCTTGATACATATCCAACGTATCTATAATTTTTTATTGTTCCATGCTATTATATTACCTGTTTTGGATGTTTATGGGCTTTACTTTACACTTTTATATCATTTTTGGGCCTAAACTACTAACCGGAGGCCTAGCCCGAATTGCTGTTTTTTTTGCCTATTTCAGTGTTTCGAAGAAAAGGAATATCAAACGAAGTCCAAACGGAATGAAACCTTCGGAAGCGATCTTTTTGGAACAAACGTGATCCAGGGGACTTGGAGTGCAAGTCAAGAACCATACGAGGCGACCACGAGGGTGCAGGGCGCGCCACCTAGGGTTGGGCGCGCCTCCTGTCTCGTGGGCCCCTCGAGCGTCCACTGATGTACTTCTTCCTCCCATATATACCCATGTACCCTGAAACCATCAAGGGAGCCACCGAAAACCTATTTCCACCACCGTAACCTTCTGTATCCGCGAGATCCCATCTTGAAGCCATCGTCGGCGCTCCGTCGGAGGGGAATCCACCACGGAGGGCCTCTACATCAACTCCAAGGCCTCTCCGATGCGTTGTGAATAGTTTACCATAGACCTTCGGGTCCATAGTTATTTGCTAGATGGCTTTTTCTCTGTCTTTGATTCTCAATACAAAGTTCTCCTCCCTTTTCTTGGAGATCTATTCGATGTAACTCTTTTTGCGGTTTGTTTGTCGAGATCCGATGAATTGTGGGTTTATGATCAAGTTTATCTATGAGAAATATTTGAATCTCCTCTGAATTCGTTTATGTGTGATTAAGTTATCTTTGCAAGTCTCTTCGAATTACCGGTTTGGTTTGGCCTACTAGATTGATCTTTCTTGCAATGGCAGAAGTGCTTAGCTTTGGGTTCAATCTTGCGGTGTCCTTTCCCAATGACAGCAGGGGCAGCAAGGCACGTATTGTATTGTTGCCATCGAGGATAAAAAGATAGGGTTTATATCATATTGCATGAGTTTATCCCTCTACATCATGTCATCTTTCTTAATGCGTTACTCTGTTCTTCATGAACTTAATACTCTAGATGCATGCTGAATAGCGGTCGATGTGTGGACTAATAGTAGTAGAAGCAGGAAGGGGTCGGTCTACTTTGTCACGGACGTGATGCCTATATACATGATCATGCCTAGATAATCTCATAATAGTTCGCTTTTCTATCAATTGCTCGACAGTAATTTGTTCACCCACCGTAATAATTAAGCTATCTTGAGAGAAGCCACTAGTGAAACCTATGGACCCCGGGTCTATCTCTTATCATATGAGCTTTCAATCTACTTTTATTTGCATATTTACTTTTCCAATCTATATCATAAAATACCAAAAATATATTTATCTTATCATATTATCTCTATCAGATCTCACTTTCGAAAATGGCCGTGAAGGGATTGACAACACCTTTATTGCGTTAGTTGCGAGTTCTTTGTTTGTTTGAGTAGGTGCGTGGGACTTGTGAGGATCCTCCTACTGGATTGATACCTTGGTTCTCAAAAACTGAGGGAAATACTTATGCTACTGTGCTGCATGACCCTTTCCTCTCAAGGAAAACCAAATCAAGCTCAAGACGTAGCACAAGGCATGAACATGTATATAGGCATCATGTCCGTAACAAGTAGATCGACTCATGCCTGTATCTACTACTTTTACTCCACACATCGACCGCTATCCAGCATGCATCTAGAGTATTAAGTTCATAAGAACAGAGTAACACATTAAGAAAGATCCCGGGAACAGAAGGTTACAACGGTTGAAATAGGGTTTTGTGGTGCTCCTAGATGTTTTCGAGGTACGTAGATATATATAGATGGGATCTCCCGGGAACAGAAGGTAACGGCGGTGGAAATAGGAAGTCGATCAGGGGAGCTACGAGGGGCCCAGGAGGGTGGGGGGCGCTCCCACCCCCCTAGGGCGCGCCCTCCTGCCTCGTGGCTTCCTCATCTGCTTCTTGACGTCTACTCCAAGTCTCCTGGATTGCGTTTGTTCCAAAAAGATCGCTCCTGAAGGTTTCATTCCGTTTGGACTCCATTTGACATTCCTTTTCTGCGAAATACTAAAATAGGCAAAAAAAAACAGCAATTTGGGCTGGGCCTCCGGTTAATAGGTTAGTCCCAAAAATGATATAAAAGTGTTTAGTAAAGCCCATAAACATCCAAAACAGGTAATATAATAGCATGGAACAATAAAAAAGTATAGATGCGTTGGAGACGTATCAAGCATTCCCAAGCTTTATTCCTACTCATACTCGAGTAGGTAAATGATAAAAACAAAAAAAATTATGTGGAATGCTACCTAGCATATTTCTCAATGTAATTTTCTTTATTGTGGCATGAATGTTCAGATCCAAGTGATTCAAAATAAAAGTTCATAATGACATAAGCATAGTAATACTTCAAGCATACTATCAAGTAATCATGTCTTATTAAAATAACATAGCCAAAGAAAGCTTATCCCTACAAAATCATATAGTTAGGCTATGCTTCATTCTTGTCACACAAAATACTCCCATCATGCACAACCCCAGTTTCAGCCAAGCAATTGGTTCATACTTTTTAATGCGCTTCAGCTTTTTTAACTCTCACGCAATACATGAGCGTAAGCAATGGATATAGCACTAAGGGTGGAATAGAATATGATGATGGAGCTTGTGTGGAGAAGACAAAAAAGGAGAAAGTCTCAAATTGACTAGGCGTATCAACGGGCTATGGAGATGCCCATTAATAGATATCAATGCGAGTGCGTAGGGATTGCCATGCAACGGATGCACTAGAGCTATAAATGTATGAAAGCTCAACAAAAGAAACTAAGTGGGTGTGCATCCAACTCACTTGCTCACGAAGACCTAGGGAATTTTGAGGAAGCCCATCATTGGAATATACAAGCCAAGTTCTATAATGAAAAATTCCCACTAGTATATGAAAGTGACAACATAGGAGACTCTCTATCATGAAGTTCATGGTGCTACTTTGAAGCACAAGTGGGGAAAAAGGATAGTAACATTGTCCCTTCTCTCTTTTTCTCTCATTTTTTTTATTTTGGTGGGCTTCTTTGGCCTCTTTTTTTTATTTGGGCTTCTTTGGCGTCTTTTATTTTTTTGTGAAGTCCGAAGTCTCATCCCGACTTGTGGGGGAATCATAGTCTCCATCATCCTTTCCTCACTTGAGACAATGCTATAATAATGAAGATCATCACACTTTTATTGATTTACAACTCAAGAATTACAACTCAACACTTAGAACAAAATATGACTCTATGTGAATGCGTCCGGTGGTGTACCGGGATATGCAATGAATCAAGAGTGACATGTATGAAAGAATTATGAAGGTAGCTTTGCCACAAATACGATTTCAACTACATGATCATGCAAAAGCAATATGATAAAGATGGAGCGTGTCATAATAAACGGAACGGTGGAAAGTTGCGTGGCAATATATCTCGGAATGGCTATGGAAATGCCATAATAGGTAGGTATGGTGGCTATTTTGAGGAAGATATAAGGAGGTTAATGTGTGATAGAGCGTATCATATCACAGGGTTTGGATGCACCGGCGAAGTTTGCACCAACTCTCAAGGTGAGAAAGGGCAATGCACGGTACCGTAGAGGCTAGAAAATTGTGGAAAGGTAAGAGTGCGTATAATCCATGGACTCACATTAGTCATAAAGAACTCATATAATTATTGCAAAAGTTTATTAGCCCTCTAAGCAAAGTACTACTACACATGCTCCTAGGGGGGAGGTTGCTAGGACTTAACCATCGTGCTCCCCCGACCTCCACACCTAAGGAAGGCAAACAAAGAGCACCCCATGCTACAAATTTGTTACACAACTTCTTACGTGCATGCTACAGGACTTGCCAACTTCAACACAAGTATTTCTCAATTTCACAATTACCCAACTAGCATGACTCTAACATTACCACCTTTGTATCTCAAAACAATTATAGGGTATCAAATTTAACGTAGTGTTCAATGCACTCTACATGATAGTTTTTATTATACCCAACTTAGATGTTCATCATATTTGGACTAAATTCATAACCAAAGCAAATACCATGCTGTTCTAAAAGATTACCAAAATAATATAAGTGAATCATGAGAGATCAATAATTTCTACAAAATAAAACCACCGCCGCGCTCTAAAAATATATAAGTGAAGCACTAGGGAAAAATTATCTAGCTCAAAAGATATAAGTGAAGCACATCGAGTATTCTAATAAATTATGAATCATGTGTGTCTCTCCCAAAAGGTGTGTACAGCAAGTATGATTGTGGTAAACTAAAAAGCAAAGACTCATATCATACAAGACGCTCCAAGAAAAACACATATCATGTGGTGAATAAAAATATAGCCCCAAGTAAAGTTACCGATAGACGAAGACAAAAGAGGGGATGCCTTCCAGGGCATCCCCAAGCTTAGGCTTTTGGTTGTCCTTAAATTTATCTTGGGGTGCCTTGGGAATCCCCAAGATTAGGCTCTTGCTACTCCTTATTCCGTAGTCCATCAAATCTTAACCCAAAACTTGAAAACTTCACAAGACAAAACTCAACATAAAATCTCATAAGCTCCAACTTCTCTATTGTTCATACCCCCTGATACTAGCCATAGATTCATCAAAATAAGCAAACAACACACGAAAAACAGAATCTGTCAAAAACTGAACAGTCTGTAGCAATCTGTAACTTTCGAGTACTTATGAAACTACAAAAATTCTGAAATAAATTGGTGTACGTGAGGAATTTGTGTATTAATCATCTGCAAAAAGAATCAACCTAAAAGATCTCTCCAGTAAACAATGGCAGCTAATCTCGTGAGCGCTAAAGTTTCTGTTTTTTACAACATGATCATAAATACTTCACCCAAGTCTTCCCAAAGGTTCTACTTGGCACAAACAGTAATTAAAACGTGAAAACACATCTAAAAAGAGGCTAGATGAATTATTTAATACTAAACAGGAACAAAAAGGAAGGAACAAAAATAAAATTGGGTTGCCTCCCAACAAGCGATATTGTTTAACGCCCGTAGCTAGGCATAAAAGCGAGGATAGATCTAAGTATTGCCATCTTTGGTATTCAATTCATAAGTGGATTTCATAATAGATTCATAAGGTAATTTTATTTTCTTTCTACGAAAGTGTTCCATGCCTTTCCTTAATGGAAATTGGAATCTTATATTTCCTTCCTTCATATCAATAATTGCACCACTCGTTGTAAGGAAAGGTCTGCAAGAATAATAGGACATGAAAGATTGCAATCTATATCAAGAACAATAAAATCTACGGGCACATAATTTCTATTTGCAACAATAAGAACATCATTAATTCTTCCCATAGGTTTCTTAATAGTGGAATCCGCAAGGTGCAAGTTTAAAGAGCAATCATCAAATTCACGGAAACCTAGCACATCACATAAAGTTTTTGGAATCGTGGAAACATTAGCAACAAAATCACACAAAGCATAGCATTCATGATATTTAATTTTAGTTTTAATAGTAGGTTCCCACTCATCATAAAGTTTTCTAGGGATAGAAACTTCTAATTCAAGTTTTTCCTCATAAGATTGCATCAAAGCATCAACAATATGTTTAGTAAAAGCTTTATTTTGACTATAAGCATGAGGAGAATTCAACACGGATTGTAACAAGGAAATACAATATATTAAAGAACAATTGTCATAATTAAATTCCTTGAGATCCAAAATAGTGGGTTCGTTGCTATGTAAAGTTTTGACCTCTTCAATCCCAGTTTTACCAATTTTAGCATCAAGATCAAAAAACTCCAAATCATTGGGACGTCTTTTAACTAAAGTTGACTCATCTCCAGTCCCATCATTACCAAGATTCATATTGAAAAACACATCAATCACTTTTAGATCTTCATCATTATTATCACGAAAATTAGAAGAACACGCTCTTATATAGCAATCTTTCTTAGCACTCATTCTAGCGGTTCTTTCTTTGCACTCGTCAATGGAAATTCTCATGTCTTTGAGAGACTCATTGATATCATGCTTAGGTGGAATAGATCTAAGTTTCAAAGAATCAACATCAAGAGAAATTCTATCCACGTTCCTAGCCAATTCATCAATCTTAGGCATTTTTTCTTCAAGCAAAGCATTGAAATTCTTTTGAGAGATCATAAATTCTTTAACACTAATCTCAAAATCAGAGGGCATCTTATTAAAATTTCCATAAGAGTTGTCGTAGGAATTACCATAATTATTAGAGGAATTACTAGGAAACGGCCTAGGATTAAAGTTTCCTCTATAAGCATTGTTACCAAAATTACTCCTACCAACAAAATTCACATCCATAGATTCATTGTTATTTTCTATCAAAGTAGACAAAGTCATATCATTAGGATTAATAGGGGCACTCTTAGTAGAAAACAATTTCATAAGTTGATCCATCTTTCCACTCAAAACATTAATCTCTTCTATGGCATGAACCTTTTTACTAGTAGATCTTTTGGTGTGCCATTGAGAATAATTAATCACAATATTTTCTAGGAGTTTAATAGCTTCTCCTAAAGTGATTTCCATAAAAGTGCCTCCGGCAGCTGAATCTAAAAGATATCTAGAAGCAAAATTCAATCCGGCATAAATTTTTTGTATGATCATCCCTGAATTCAAACCATGTGTAGGGCAATTGCGAATCATTAATTTCATCCTCTCCCAAGATTGTTCAACATGCTCATGACCAAGTTTTAGCACGATCTCTATGCGAAAACGGAAATAGCTTCAATTTAACAATATCATTATACATGTCTTTCTTATTTTGCATATCGCACAAATAAACAAAGTTGTTTAGATGAGTAGCGGCATCTTCACTAGAAAGGCCAGAGAATTGATCTTTCATGACAGGATTCAGCAAAGCAGCATTGATTTCACAAGATTCAGCATCATTAAGAGAAGCAAGTCCTAGGGCGCGCCCACGCCTACGCCCCTAGGGTGCGCCCTCCTACCTCGTGGCTTCCTCGTCTGCTTCTTGACTTCCAGTCCAAGTCTCCTGGATTACGTTTGTTCCAAAAACATCGCTCCCGAAGTTTTCATTCCGTTTGGACTCCGTTTGATATTCCTTTTCTGCGAAACACTGAAATAGGCAAAAAAAAACAGCAATTTGGGCTGGGCCTCCGGTTAATAGGTTAGTCCCAAAAATGATATAAAAGTGTTTAGTAAAGCCCATAGACATCCAAAACAGGTAATATAATAAGCATGGAACAATCAAAAATTATAGATACGTTGGAGACGTATCAATGATTAATTGTGCTTTAGTAAGAATATTGATATTAAGGTTTGTGATTCCCTATGAAAGCACGGAAGTCAATAGTTATGCAATGAAATTTATATCCTACTTATGTTGCATTATTCGGTGTTACTTATGCTTAATGCTTGGGTACGAGATTTTTCGCTTGTCATGATGAAAAGAGACCCGGGGGTCTCTTATAGCCTCGTATTTCTTCTTTGATATTTGGGTTTTGTTTGGCCAACTTGATCTATTTATGTTGCAATGGGAAGAGGTGCTTTGTAGTGGGTTCGATCTTACGGTGCTTGATCCCGGTGACAGAAGGGCAACCGACACGTATGTATCGTTGCTACTAAGGATAACAAGATGAGATCTATATCTGCCGCAATAGATAAACGGATCTCGTCCACATCATGTCATCATTCTTAGAGTATTACTCCATTTTTCCATGAACTTAATACTCTAGATGCATGTTGAATGGCGGTCGATGTGTGGAGTAATAGTAGTAGATGCAGGCATGAGTCGGTCTACTAATCTTGGACGTGATGCCTATATAATGATCATTGCCTGGATATCGTCATGATTATTTGAAGTTCTATCAATTTCCCAACAGTAATTGTTTTTCGATCTTCGCTATTTTTCTCGGGAGAAGCCACTAGTGAAACCTACGCCCCCCGGCTCTCTTTTCATCATGTTTGCCTTTGCGATCTATTTTCCCTTGCATTTATTTTCAGATCTATTAAACCAAAAATACAAATATACCTGGCTGCAATTTATTTGTTCCACGATCTATTTATCCAATCTACAACTTTTATATCTACAACTTTTATCTCACGTTAATTACCTATCTTGAGGCGCCATACCCGAAAGGGATTGACAACCCCTTTAACACGTCAAGTTGCGAGTATTTGTTATTTGTGTGCAGGTGCTGTTTATGTGGTGTGAGGAGGTTCTCCTACTGGTTCGATAACCTTGGTCTCATCTCTGAGGGAAATACCTACTGTCGCTATACTGCATCATCCCTTTCTCTTTGGGGAAATACCGACGTAGTTCTAGCAGGCATCAGACGTGGGGAAGGCGACGATAATGAAGCCGGTTGAACAATTGTCCCACAGCCGGCCGATCCCCCCTCACGTCTTCATGGTTTCCGTGGCCAGTGTCAAACCGGACCACAAGAATTTGGCTCCTCCGGTACTAGGGGGAGATGACGACGAGACCCCGCGACGGCTTGGCAATTGCAAGACGTGGGTCCTGTTGTGGGCAAAGAGTCTGCTTTGTCTGGAGGCGGCCGGGATCACACCCACAACCACGCAGCCTCCACAAGGTATGAACATCAGCACCCCACCTACCCAATTAGCGTCGCCTTTCATGCTGGGTGATAGCGGACGGGGTGAGGAAGAGGCTCCATTAGTCGCTGATGACATCGCCATAGATGAGGATGAGGGTGACACTCAACAGTATCTCAATACTGGTGCCATTGATGACGGAGGATTGATGGTTCAGCAGTATGAGTACTCAGGGTTTGAGCATCATGAGTTGGTGCCTGAATTGCCGCCTCCGGAGCCTGAACGTACAATAGACGACCTTCCACCAAAGAAGCATCGGAAGAGAGCGAGGAAAGGCAACAATAAAGATGATGTTTTTATCCAGCCGCCTCCGCAGCATCGGGTTTAAGACCGTATACCTGTCCACGGTGTGGCGAAATACCATAGCCCCGGTGAACCAATCCTACCTAAGGCATCAGTACATGCAATACACGGTGATCTAAGGAGACTTCATGGCAATGTGCTGCAGAGAGAGAAAAGCCTAATCGCCTCGGAAAATCTAGGATACCCACTGTACGTGGTTAACGTGCCGTGGAAAAGGTTGTACATCTTCTCATTCCCCGCGGAGAAGTTCTTCCTTCGATTCGATTACATCTTCGACATGTTTCATTTGAAGAAGCTGGATTTTACATTTGTCCTCCTTTATGCCTCGTACATGAACTACATCATCGGAATTGTGCAGATACCTTATATCTGTATCGCTGACCCGTACTTCATGCACGAGGGCTTCTTGACAGTCTGCGCAGAGCACCGTCAATATGCGAGGGACTACATCATGGTCACCAATAAGGACAAGGAGACGATTCTCGTGCCTTATCATCCCATGTAAGTCATCCGCGCGGATATCCTTCCTTTGATTTCAATCATTCATTGGCACGGTGGAGGCTAATTAATTTGAGGTGTACTTATTTTGTGCGGCCACGGGCGCACCATCCTCATCATCCTTTACCCCGATACTCCCACGCTCTTTACTTGGACTCGTTGAAGAACATGAACAAAGAGGATTAAACCCACATCAAGTCTGTTCTCAACAGTGCTATCTTTTTCTATGGTGTACGGGGTGGAGAGATCTAGGACAAGAAGAAGCGGAACGACAGGCCCGCCTTCAGCCATAAGACCGACCTCTGCTGTATCCAGCAACCAAGTGATACTCTTAGTGATGAATTCTATGTCCTAGACCACATGCTGGAGTACAGACGGGATCAGTAGAACCTTCGCATGTCACCTACATCCGGGGATGCCCATATTCTGCTATGGGCAAGGAACGTAGGAGATATCAATGATCAGCGGCTTCGAGCTGAGTTCTATGACATCCAGCGTGAACTTGCCCAAATCATCATGAAGGAGGTCCTCAAAAAAACAAGGTTGTTCTACGAGGAAGGGCAAATGTCGCGGGAAGACGTCCGAACACGCGTAGCCGCTCAATGTCTTGACCTGAAGCCTTTCACTAAGCTCGGGGACTGTGTCCCTAACTTGGATGGATGTCACGACATGTTTGAGTGATTGTCGATATATGACAATGTGTCCGTTTAGTCCATACTTTCTATATGACGAAACTTTGAGTTATGCACGACGAAACTTTATTTGTGATGTAATTAAACCGTCCTCCTCGACTAGCGAAGATCTCTCTAGTTAGGGCATTTTGGGTACGATGAGCTTTGTTATTTATGCTTATGATATGTTGCTTCTATTTTTGCCATGTCTGTCTCTCTCTGTTACTCAACTATATATGTTGCATATCATCGACTCATGTGACGATGCAGGTGCATAGATCATCGATGGAAGAGAAGTGCTACGCCAGGAGTATACGATGAGTGGCCGGAGTGTCAGGCCCTGGTGTACCGGTTTCCGGTTTCGGAGCGATAGCCAATAGTTAGTTTAGGTTCACGCTAGTGCGAGAGAGGGATATGAACTCATGTACTGCATAGTTCTTCTCTCACTCATAGTGATAGCTCTTCTCGCGTATATCATTGTTTAGATGGATGACGATGTAGTTGCAAGAACTTGTATCACTACATTCGAGATGATGACGAGAGACCACTTTTTGTTGGATGATGATTATGATGATGACATGATTTGATGCTATGATTACATTTGTATGTGTATGATATGCTAAAGATTATTGTATAAAGCCTCTTCAAATACAAAACAAATATGCAGAAAAAAATAATAAAACTAACAGTAAAGAGGGGAGTAGAGTTAGCAGCAGTGTGCTCTTACCAATAGCGCGCCCTAGATTAAAGTGCTGCAGATATTAGCAGTAGCGTGTTGTGCTAAAGCTCGTTGCTGCTAACCATGTATAGCAATAGCGTGGGTCAGCACGCGCTACTAATACATGTTAGCTGTAGCGCCATATCAGTGCGCGGTGCCCCATGCTATTGATACACCTAATACGCGCGCTACTGCTAGGCTTTTCCCTAGTAGTGTATGTACCAGTAGCTATGTGTTCGATCTCTCTCTCTCTCTCTCTCATGTTCTTGATTTGGCACGATCTTGATGTATCGCGAGATTTGGTAATATAGTTGGATTTGAGAACACTTGATATATGTCTTGCATACGAATTCCCTTGGTGACAATGGGGTATTATATTGAATCAGTTGATGTATGTTTTGGCACTCAACTCGTGGATTCCCGAGGTGACATTGGTGTAATCTATGCATAGGGGTTGATGCGCGTTTTCGTCCTACTTTCTCCTATTAAAATCTTGGGGCAATCTTTCAAGTTCTTTCTGTTGGGATTGAATATAATGAATCTGAAGTTGTTTGATGCATAGCAAATAATCAACTCACAGATACTTGTGGTGACATTGGACTATCTGGGTGACATTAGAGTTGGTTCATGCATATCATATGGTGTTATTTTAGTACTTACTCTAGGGCTGTTTGTGACACTTACAGGGATGGCTCAATAGATTGATCGGGATATATAACCTTGAGGTGGTTTCGTACCCTACAACAATTTCATCTTATTCTTCACTAGATAAGAACTTTGGAGTGATTCTTTGTAGCATGTTGAGGGATTGTTATATGATTCAATTATGTTAGCACTGTTGAGAGATTGCACTAGTGAAAGTATGAACCCCAGGCCTTGTTTTCAAGCATTGCAATATCGTTTGTGCTCCATTTTATCACTTGCTACCTTATTGTTTTTTATGTTTTCAGATTACAAAAACATATATCTATTATCCATACTATACTTGTATCACCATCTCTTCGCCGAACTAGTGCACCTATACAATTTACTATTATATTTGGTGTGTTGTCTATTATATTTGGTGTGTTGGGGACACAAGAGGTTTCTTGTATTTGATTGCAGTTTATTTTAGAGAGATCATCTTCATCCTACGCCTCCCACGGATTGATAAACCTTAGGACACCCACTTGAGGGAAAATTGCTACTGTCCTACAAAACTCTATGATTGGAGGCCCAACACGAGTCTACAAGAATAAGTTGTGTAGTAGACATCAAGCTCTTTTCTTGCACCGTTGCCGAGGAGGTGAGTACTTGAAGGTATATCTTTAAATCTTGCAATTGAATCTTTTAGTTTTTTGTTTTATCACTAGTTTGATTTATAAAAGAAAACTACAAAAAGATGGACTTGAGGTTGCCTCATATTATTCATGTTTATTATGTCTTTCTTGAAAATGATGGATCGGAAAATTGTGCTCAATTGTTTGAAGAAGAATTCAATAAAATGTTGCTAGTATGAATTCTTTGAATATCCATGATGCTAATGATATGCAAATCCATAAGCTTTGGGTATGCTATATTTGATGAAGATGATATTTTTAGTCCCCCAAGTTTTGATGAGCAATTTTATTGTGATGATAGCATGCCTCCTATTTATGATGATTATATTGATGAAAGTGGGTTTGGAAGAGTGTTAACTCTAGGTAATGATCCCACTATTTTGGCGGGTGTTGAGTCTTATTATAATAACTATGGAAGTGGATTTGGAGAGGTCATGACTTTATGTAATGATGATTCCACTATTTCGGAAGAGGTTTCAATTGATTATGCCAACAATGTTGCTATCTATGATGATTATTGTGATGACATGTATGCTATAAATAATAATGATAACCATGAAACTTGTCATCATGATTTTAATTTTCAATTGGATTATGCCAATCAAGTATCACATGATAGTTATTTTGTTGAGTTTTCTCCTGCTCTTATTCGTAGGAATAAATTTGCTAATGTGGAGAGTAATAAAATTTCTATGCTTGTGGATCTTGAAAACAATGCTTTATGTGACAGTTATATTTTTTAATTCATTCATGATGATGCTGAAAATTATTATGAGAATGGAAGATATGCTTATATATATTTCAATAATATCATCTTTCCTCTCTATGTGTTGAAAATCTTGAAGGTGTGCTTGTTTTGCCTTCCTATGCTAGTTGATTCTTATTCCCATGAATTGTTTGCTCACAAAATCCCTATGCATAGGAAATGGGTTAGGCTTAAATGTGCTTTTCATGTGATTCATGATGCTCCTGTTATGTTTCAATTCTTTACTCTTATGTGAGCATCATCGAAATCGTCATGCCTAGCTAAAAAGACATGAAAGAAAAGTGCTTGTTGGGAGACAACCCAATATTTATACCTACTATTTTTGTGTGTTCACATGATTACGATACTGTAGCAATCATGTTTGATAGCTTTTGTTTCAATAAAGTTCCTAGTAAAACCTTTGGGATAGTGTGGATGATAGTTGACTTGATTCTGTGCAAAAACAGAAACTTTTGTGCTGAGTCCAGAAAAATATAAAAAACACTGGAATGTTATTTTGATCTCAAATTTTTAGACATTAATGATATACAAATTTCCTACGTTTTCCTAAATTTTCAGAATTTTTAGAGTTGCAAAAGCATGGTGATTATTCAGATCATTACAGACTGTTCTGTTTTTGACAGATTCTATTTTCAATACATAGTTTGCTTGTTTTATAGTTTTTATGGCTTATATTGGTCAATACAAAATTGTGGAAATGATAGAGTACAGTAGGGATTATGTAAGAAAATTATGAATCTTTTCTTGGCACTACCAAATGGAATGATTTTCTCTTTGTCATACTAACCCATCTCATGAAGTTCCATTAAGTTTTGTGTGATTGAAGTTTTCAAGGTTTTGGTGAAATAGGGACGCCGTGCGTGACACCATGGAGGACGCCGTGGCTGGTCCTGACGCCTATGTAATGCTCGAGAATGCCATGGCGTGGAGGATGGCCTTGAGGACGGCCGTGGCGGAAGGCGGGTCGTCAGACCTTCACATGCAGGTGTTTGTGGACGCGATTATATTATATTTCTTGTCAGTCATATAGATAGCCAGCAAGGATATATTCTCAAACCAAGTGTACCATTCAAATGTCAAGAAATTCTAAGTAGGGATTTTCCCAATTAGCCAGATAATTAATCAATTTAGTTAGCAGTTAATTAGGCATGCATAGCATTAGATATGATGTTAATTATTTATGTAATTAATTAATTGAGGACGCAGTTAATCTCGCTGAATCATTTTGAAATCACTCATGGGCAAGGACGGTCAACAAGCTCTCAACGTCACCGAGAACCATGGACAGCGGCCACCATATGTGCTAGTGGCCTGGGCAACCAAGCATTCACCAAGATGCATGATGACCATGTTCTGCAGTATGTCCACACGCTAATGGTTGCTGAAACTTTAGCGGGTGAGGAGAACACGACACTACATTGGCCAGGTGGTTGATTCTGTAATGGAAAGAAAGAGTGTTCCAAGAATAAGAAGAAAAAAATAATTAAAGCCGCCGAATGATCCATGGTGTTGGAGAAGAAAAGAATGTTCCAAAAAATAAAGTTAAAGAAAGAAATGAAGATTATTCTATAAAATAAGTAGGAACGACAATTAAAACTAGCGTGGAAGGAGGAAAAAGAAGATCAGACGTTACTGACGAACGCACTGAGGTTGACGTGGTGCTGGTTCGCACCAGTGAAAATTGACGAAGAGGCTAGGAATAAAAGATGTAGGAAAGGACAAGGAAGAAAAGAATGAAAAGTACTTCTAGCAATGAATGGTGTGTAAGCTAGAGGTGGAGCTTATTAGAGACAAGGAATATTTTTCAGGTTGCCACTCGCCTTACAAGTCAGTGTGCATTTGCAAAGTTGAATGGACCTTTGAGAATTATCTCTATAGTTATTTGTTGTTTTGCGTTAATAGTATGTGTTAGCTCTACCCGCTCTATTATATTGTAAATATAAAAAGTTTCGTCCATGTCACAACGCACGACAAAGGTGAGGTGTACATCATCTGGCTCTTAAGGTGAGGGCCCAAGTGAGAAATGTCCCAGTATGACGAAAAATCAAGTAAGAAAGGGAGAGTTTGATAGAAAAAAAAGGAATGGTGTGTCTTGCAGTGGGGTGTTTGTTGTTGGGTCTGCGTGTTAGATAAAACATGAAGAATATTCCGGACAACTATATTTCTCCCTCATATATGATATGGATTTGGGGAGCCTCTGTCCAGACCTTGAATTTTGGGGAGCCTATTGTGCACCCATCTAATGCCGGAACACGCCTGGACGTATGTAGGAGAGATGAGCTTCGATCTTAAAGACAACACTAATTATTTATTTAATTTATTTATATATACATTACAACACGTAGCAATGCACGTGCATTCAACTAATACCCTTAAAATATACATGTGATCGGTGTTGGAATAATCGATCCACGACTTCTTAGTAATAAATAAACTAAACGTGCTTTCCGTCAAGTCTTGGCTATGCCATATATACATGTACGTGGCAGTCTAAGTCCTGTAGTCTGCTATAAAGCGCCTATCCTTCGGGTGTCCAAATACAATATTGTGTTAGTCGATTTCCTGCAGCCCTTGGATATGACATGAACGGCTGGATCTTCTACCTCCTCCTTCCTCCAATCGTTTGTTCCCCAAATTGTTCATCTGCTTCCTCTTCCTCTCCCACAAATAGTTCTTCCTCCCTCTGCATATGTCACCGGCCCAACCCCCTATCCCTGCCACCTTCGGCCAGTGGCGCCGCTGCACCTACCTTGCCGCCCCGCTCTACCCAAGCTGCTACCCCAACCTCCCTCTAAGTGCCAGCACTATCCAATCACCGAGGACCGCCACCTACCCCCACCACCCCGACCTCTCTCTAAATCCCAACATGATCCAAAATCACCGCAGACCTCCACATACCTCCTTGCCGCCACAACCTTCCACTAACCTCCAACTCCCCTCCACCGGCATTGTCCCTACCGGGCCATAGCCAACTCATCCTCGCCGTGATGCCCCCTTGTCAGTGTACTAGAGTAGGGGTACCCTAGTACCCGAACTTCGTGCACGACACGATCAAGCAACACCAGCAGTGGCTGGCCTGGTGACCGCCAAGGTCCTCAACGGCTCCTTTGGAGCCATCCAAGAACAAAGTAATCTAGGCCCTGGCAAGAGGAGCTTGCCGGGAAGGCCACTCAAGGCAGGAAGGAAACAAGACCCCGGCAAGAGGAGCTTGCCGGGAAGGCTTGGTGAGCGACAAGCTCCCATGCGCGACAAGGATTCAGCCGCGGCAGGCAACCTCTCTACATCTCCGCTCCAGCTCATCCGCCAACGTGTCGCCGTGGGGCTACTCCAGGCACGCGTGTCAAAGGGCTGTGCAGCCAGCGGGGAGCAGCGATAAGCGGCGCTGACAAGCCACCATCGTGGCAAACGGAGGCGCACTTGACTGTCCCTATTGCACTGTTTAGGCGACAGGGACGGGCATTTATAACTTTTGTCCCTTGCCGTCAGAGTTAGGTATAGACACTGTACACTGTACAAAGCGGTGTACCAACGTCTGCTTTTCCTATTTTACCCTTGTCTACTTGCCACCTGTGGTGACCCCTTGTGCCTATAAAAGGAGGCCCAAGTGCAACGTAGAAAGGGTTCGGCTCCGGTTCAGTTCATTCGACTCACTCAGGCTAGGCTAGGTTTTGTAGCTCCCATTGCTCCCTAGCAAGAACACAATACAATCCACCAAGCAGCAGTAGGAGTGTTATCTCTCCGGAGAGCTCCGAAGCTGGGTAAATCTGCTCGAGTGCATCGCTTCGATCCGCTCTTTGTGCGATCTCCACCCCCCTCCGAACCACAAGGGACCCGGTCCCATAGGTGTCCGTGGGTCACGATCAGCTTCCCCGACATCTTTGGCGCGCCAGGTGGTGGGCGTCGAGACTGTGTGAACCTGATCCAGCGGTCACACGAGCAACTTCATCATCATCTTCATCAACATGGCACCGAAGAAGAAGTCTTCGGCGGCAGCAGAGCCCTCCGCGTCGAACCCACCACCACCGGAGCTGATGGGTGGTGGCGAAGACGCTGGCGGAGGAACGGGCGTCGCTGAGAGAGCCCACGACGCCGCCAGGTCCAAGGACAAAGCGGCGCAGGCGTCGGCGTCCGAATCCGCACCGCGTCCTTCTCAGGAGGCGCAGGACCGACAGCGTCATGATGCTCGCAGCACCATACGCTCGTTGGATCAAGGCCAAGCTGGAGGATCCCGAGGCCCTCGAGACCCGCATGCACGCCAACGTAGTCGATGCAGCGAGTACGGTCGCTTGGGCGGGATGCTGCTCCTCCTAACTTGGTTAGGAGTCCGAGCACATCCCGTTCCTCGCTCCGTACGCCTTTGCCACCCACCACTCCAGCGGAAGCCTTGGCGAGAGCTCAGCTACTTCTAGACTACCCTCCAACAGCCGACAAGGTCGACGAATGGAGGGCCACAATCCAGAGTCTCATCGGCTTTGCCAACGGCGACGTTCCGCGGCAACCAAACACGTCGCAGCCGCGGCACGGCGACAAGGCGCGAGCCGGTGGCGACGAGACCTACAGGGGTGACACCACCATGCACTCCCCTTCCAGAAGGCCAAGATCACCAGCTCCTCGGATCCACCTCGACAGCGACTCCACCGCGTCGTCGGATCCACGAGCTCGCCGTGATCAGCGCCAAGTTCTTAAGGAACGACAAGAAGAAGACGCTCGAACCCGCATCGAGCGCCGAAGAGAAGCGCGGAGTCAATCCGACCAGCGCGCTGGGCCCACTGTCGATATGCATGCGCCAGGGGAACCAGGCGACTTGCCGTACGCGGTAGGTTGCCCTGCGTTCACTCGTGAGCTGCGGCAAGTCCAGTGGCCCGACAAGAAAAACTTCAAGCCAGATGTGCCAGAGAAGTATGATGGCAGGACACATCCATCGGAGTTCCTCAGCATCTACACCATTGCGGTGCAAGCTGCAGGGGGACGAGACGACAAGATCCTCGCCAACTACTTCCCACTAGTGCTCAAGCCCAACGTCAGATCTTGGCTCATGCACTTGCCGGACAGCTCCATATCTTCTTGGGCAGATTTATGCCATCAGTTTGTTGGCGCCTTCACAGGCGGCCACAAGCCTCATGGCCAAGAGAGTGACCTTCACCTGCTCGCCCAGAAGGAGGGAGAGTCCCTGCGCAAGTTCATCCAGAGATTCAGTCGTGTGCACTACAACATCCCAGACGTCCACCCTGCCGCGGTGATCAGCGCGTTTCATCAGAATGTGCGGAACCGCAGGATGAGGGAGGAGATGGCGATGTGCAAAGTCAAGGACGTCAGTGAGCTGTATGCCTTGGCCGACAAGTGTGCACGCGCTGAGGAGGGAACAAGACTCCCAGGAGAGAATGTGGGAGCAGAATCTGACAGTGAGGAGACCGCCCCGGCAAAGAAGAGCCGGCGGCGGAACAACAGAAGGAAGAAGAACAAAGAGGTACTAGTTGTCGAGCAGTCCGGCAACGGAAGTGGCGCCGGCAAGGCTAAGGCTGGTAGCTCCGGCAAGGAGGTTGCCGCTGACACCGACCGCCAAGCTGTGGCGGCCGCCGACAAGCCTGACAGCTCCAACAAACAGTACTGTAAGATTCACCCCACCAAGGGCCACGATCTCCAGAGCTGCAAGAAAGTCGAGCAGCTCGTTGAACTACAGAAGGCTGAATACGAGCGGCGAGACAAAGAGAAGGCCCAAGAAGGTTCTGCTGCAGCTAGTAAGAAGAGACCCGGCCTGGGAGGACGCCGCGGCAAGGCCAAACAACGGCAAGGAGACAGACCTCCCCGCGGCCGCGACAAGGATGAAGAAGATGATGACGACGAAGACATGGAAGACGATGAAGCTGATGAGCAGGAGTTTCAGAAGGCAACAGAGGTTCTCTGCGTTGACGGTGGTGCTTCCCTGCATACCTCGCACCGCCAACTCAAGCAATGGATGCGAGAGGTTAATGCAGCGGAACCATCCGTGGAGTCACGTAGGCCTCTGAAGTGGTCCAGCACGTCCATCATTTTTGATATTGAGGACCACCCTGATCGCATAACCGCGGTCGGGTGCTTGCCGATGTTGGTCTCACCAACTATCCGGAACCTCAAGGTAACTAAAATGTTGGTTGACGACGGGGCCGGCCTGAATCTGATCTCCTCTGCAGTGCTCCAGAAGCTTCAGATCCCTGACAGCGAGCTCGAAGAGACTGGCACTTTCCAAGGAATCAACCCAGGAAGGAGCAAGCCGAAAGGGAAGATCACGTTGCCAGTAACATTTGGCAGCGAGCTAAACTTCAGAACTGAGAGGGTCACATTTGACGTTGCCGACTTCCCATTGCCCTACAATGGCATACTTGGCCGTCCAGCGCTCGCCAAGTTCATGGCAGCCTCTCATTACGCCTACAATCTACTCAAGATGCCTGACCCGATAAGCGTCATTTCTGTCCATGGCGACAAGAAGGATACGCTTATCTGCGCCGACAAGATTTACCGGGATGCAGCAGCTGCGACAGATAGAAAACCACTTGCATTGAAGCTCCGGGGAAGAAGAAGACTACCAAGTCCGGCAAGAGCTCGATGCCCACTCCGGCAAGCGCACCTCTTGGTGCTGCGCTACCGTTGAGGACGCACCATCGAGCTCCACCGCAAGTGCAAGAAGATGATGGCAGCTCCGCCAAGACCAAGAAGGTGCCGCCAAGGAGGGCGGCACTGGTGGTACCTTCACCATCGATGCCACGCTTGACCCTAAATAGGAAGGCGAGCTCGTTGCTTTCTGCGGGCGAATGTCGATGTGTTTGCATGGCAACCATCGACATCCCGGTGTTCCTGTGAAAGTAATTGAGCACCACCTAGCTGTCTGTCCTCACGCGGCCCGTCAAGCAAAAAGTTAGGAAGCAGCGGTGGGCGCCAAGAATTCATAGCGAAGAAATCAAGAAGTTGGAAGCAGCAGGCCTTGTCGGGAGTGCTCCATCCCACGTGGTTGGCCAATCCGGTAGTTATGCATAGGCGAATGGGAAATGGATACTTTGTATTGACTTCACAGATGTTAATAAAGCTTGTCCCAAAGACCCATTTCCTTTGCCGCGTATAGACCAGATTGTTGACTCCACAACTGGATGTGATTTGCTTTCATTTCTTGATGCATATTCAGGATATCATAAGATTTTCATGGCGGAGGAGGATGAAGAGAAGACCGCATTCATTACACCATGTGGCACATACTGTTTCATACGGATGCCTTTCGGTTTGAAGAATGCTGGTTCAACATTTGCGAGAGTGGTCCACGACGCTTTTGAGCCCCAAATGCACAGAAATGTAGAAGCCTACATGGATGACATAGTGGTCAAGAGCAAGGACAAAGCAACTCTGGTTCAAGATTTGGATGAGACCTTTGCAAATCTGCGCAAGATCAACCTCAAGCTCAACCCAGAGAAGTGCGTGTTTGGAGTCCCTTCCGGCAAGCTTCTCGGGTTCTTTGTGTCTCAGCGGGGAATTGAAGCCAATCCCGACAAGATCAAGGCCATTGAGCAAATTGAAGCACCGAAGCGCGTCAAGGATGTACGAAGACTTGCCGGTTGCGTGGCTGCTCTTAGCAGGTTTATCTCTAAGTCTGCTGAGCGCGCCCTGCCATTTTTCAGGATTTTGAAAAAGGCAGGTCCAATGAAATGGACTCGCGAAGCGGAGGCTGCGCTGCAGGACTTGAAGAGGTACCTATCCTCCACTCCAATACTTGTCGCACCTAAGCCACAAGAGAAGTTGCTGCTATATATAGCGGCAACCAATCAAGTGGTTAGTGCTGCGTTAGTAGCGGAGAGGGAGGCGGATGATGAGCCGGCAACCGAGGCAGGTGCATCCAGCGACAAGCAGGGGGCTTCGCCGTCAAGCTCTGGTCCCGACAAGGACGAATCTGCGCAGGATTGCGACAAGATACAGAAAAGGATGGTGCAGCGCCCGGTCTACTTTGTCAATTCCCTTCTGCAGGGGGCTAGATCAAGGTATTCTTGCGTGCAGAATTTGCTTTTCGGCCTCCTCATGGCCTCGAGAAAGCTGCGCCATTACTTCCAAGCACATGAGATAACAGTTGTCACTCGCTTTCCGTTGAAGAGGATATTGCAAAATCCAGAAGCAACAGGCAGGATTGTCGAGTGGGCACTGGAACTGTCAAGCTTTGGCCTCAAGTTTGAAAGCACTTCAACTATCCAAAGCGAGCACCGGGCAGAGTTTATAGCAGAGTGGGCCAACGCAAGATGAAGAAATTCCAGAGACGAGCATCCCGTCAAGGAGGCAAATAAAGAGTGGCTGATGTACTTTGATGGTGCCTTCTCGCTGCAAGCGCCGGTGCGGCGTGCTGCTTATCGCACCCACGGAGAGCACCTCAAGTACATAGTCCAGATGCACTTTCCCAAGGAACAAGCAACAAACAATACTGCAGAGTATGAAGGTTTGCTTGCCGGTCTCAGGATCGCGGTAGACCTTGGGATCAAGAAGCTCATTGTCAGGGGGGACTCGCAACTTGTCGTCCGCCAAGTAAACAAAGATTATCAGAGTCCATTGATGGAAGCATATGTTGATGAAGTGAGGAAGCTAGAAGAACACTTTGAAGGCCTGCAAATGGAGCATGTTCCAAGAGCTCAAAATGACATTGCTGATGGCCTGTCAAAGTGTGCTGCACTCAAGTTACCTGTGGAACCAGGAATTTTTGTGCTCAAGCTGACTCAACCAACCGTAACACCATAAACTGGGCAGAACAAGAAGAGGAAGTTGGTCTCTGGTGACTACCTTCCGGCAGAGCTCCCTGAAGCCGCCGCCAAGAAGGTCCCCAAGATCAACGCAGATATCGCTGAGGAGCAGTCTGCTCCGACAAGCCCCAAGGTTTGTTTCGTTGAAGCAGACGCTCCCGACAAGTTTCGCTCCGGCAAGCTTGCCGGGGATCATCAAGCTCCGGACGAGCCGCTGGTTCTTGCCGTAGAAGCTGATGTTCCCACAGCGGCAGATGTGACTTTAGTCCTTGTTGTCGAGCCGCAAGCTCCAGCATGGGCACAGCAGATCGTCCATTTCCTTCAGACAGGAGAACTTCCCGAAGAGCAAGAAGAAGCGGAAAAAGTAGCCCGGCAGTCAAGTATTTACCAGTTTGTCGACAACATCCTGTACAGAAGAAGACTCAACGGTGTGAAATTGAAGTGTATTTGCGAGAAGATGGATGAAGCTGTTGGCGAGAGATACATGGAGGCATATGTGGTCACCACATTGGCGCAAGGGCACTTGCCGACAAAGCTTTCCGGCAAGGTTTCTTCGGCGAAGCCCTCCGAGATGCAACTGCACAAGTAACCAAGTGTGAAGCGTGCGGTTCCATTCAAAACAGATACACCAGCCAGCTCAAGCTCTCGGGCGATCCCTTTATCCTGGCCATTTTTGGTGCAGGGGCTCGACATCCTCGGCCCCTTCCCCGAGCTGTCGGGGCTTTGAGTACTTATGCGTCGCAATCGACAAGTTCACAAAGTGGCGGAAGTGGAAGCGAGTGAGGAAGGTGACAAGACAAATCGCAGATCAAGTTCTTCAGTCAATTGTTTGCCGTTTGGGATTCCTAACAGGATCATCACCAACAACGGCACACAGTTCACGAGCCGCACCTTCATGCAGTACGCCCAAGATCTTGGCGCCAAGATCTGCTTTGCCTCTGTTGCTCATCCGAGAAGCAACGGTCAAGCAGAGAGAGCAAATGCTGAAGTGCTGCGGGGACTCAAGACCAGAACTTTCGACAGGCTGCGCAAGTCCGGAAGAAACTGGATTCAGGAGCTGGCGGTGGTTCTTTGGTCGATCAGGACGACGCCAAATCGAGCCACTGGCCAGACACCTTTCGCTCTAGTCTATGGAGCAGAGGCAGTTCTCCCCACGGAACTCGTATACGGGTCACCTCGAGTACTCGCTTATGATGAGCTTGAGCAAGAGCAGCTGCGACAAGATGACGCGCTGCTCCTCGAGGAGGATCGTCTTCAGGCGCTCCCGCGGCAATAGTGCTTGCTGCGGTGGAGCGCGTCGGGCGGCGAGGAGGCTGTTGGGCCGTCTGCTGCCCCGCCACTTCTCCGGTCTTGCGGAGGCATCTTCTTGGCGGGGCCGCGGGCTCCTCCCGTGGCAAGCTACTTGACGGCGGAGGGGAGACGCCCCCGGCAGGCTCGTTCGGGTCAGCGTCGGGCTCGGCCTGCTCCTCCTCACCAACGAACTCTTCTCGATCGGCAAGGCTTGCCGCCTCGGCTGCCTCTGCCTCCTCGACGGAGAACCCAAACCCGCCGGCGGTGGCAGCTTCTGCCGCCTCCTCCAACCTTGTGGCGATGCGCGCCATCTCCTGCTCGCTGGTGTCGCGGGTGAGCCGCTTCTGCTCGTCGGCACGGATCAGCACTTCCGCCAAGTTGTCGAAGAACTGCTGCACGACGTCGTCGGCGGGCCCCTGCCAAGTTGGAACGATTCCATGGGAATCGCACAACGGCATCATCGCGCGGATGCGGTCAAGCGACGAGTTGTTGCACAAGGGCACGACTCCCCTCGGCAACATGAACCACTCGGGGTGATCCGCATCAGGCTTGAACAGCTCCCGCAGCATGGCATCTAGCTCCAAGACAGTAAAGTTCCAGTTGAGGCCCGGACGCAGCCTCATGATGTCCGCCGCGTTTTGTAATTCCCAAGCAGACCTCCTCCTCTCCTGCAAGGGCGCAATGCGGCGGCGAAGGAAGTCCACGCCAACAGCTCCTACGGTAAGCCCTGCTTGCCGGAGGCGCAAGATCCGGGTCACAGCAATCTTCAACTTGTCGTCCTCCGGCGCCAAGTTGCTCCAATCATTGCCGCGCACTATGGGAGTTTGGCGCAGGGCAGTGAAAGGCTGTGGCTCCTCCTCTATAATCTAGCACCAATCGGCTCTCCACTCCTCCCATTTGCTGCGCAGCTCTCCGTCAAGATATGCTTCCTTCTTGCCGATCCTGGAGACCCATGCAATCCCCCTGGCTAGCGGCTCTCCTCTCTCAACACGGGGCATAAAGTAATGGCGGAAGAGTGCTACATTTGGGTGGACCCCGACAAAGTTCTCGCAGAGGTGTGCGAAAACGGCCATGGTGAGGACGGCGTTGGGGGTGAAATCAAGGAGGCGGAGGCCATACGTGTTCATGACATCACAAAAGAATTCGGAAAAGGGCGGGCAGAGCCTGCAGTGGAAGAAAAGCGCGAAGAAAGGACACCCGATGGAAACCTTCTCGGATGTGGCGGCGGAGATCACCCTCGTGCGCGGGTGCGCCCGCGTCTCCGTCGACCAGAAAAGGTAAAACAGCTCCCGCAGCTCCTTCCTGTCAGCGGGGATCAAGAGGGCCGCTCCTTCCAGGCCCTTGAGCCGCTGCGCCTCGGCGATTCACGCCTTTCCCTTGTCGGTTTTGAGAGCCATGGGGAGGTGTTTGAGGAGGTCGGCGGCGTTAGTGGCGCCGGTGGCAATGAGGCGGGCGGAGCGTCGCGCTCTGTGGACTTGAGAAGAAGGGGGGAGCGGCGGTGGTTTTTGATGTGACAGCAATGGCAAGTGGGCGTCCTGCCCCTGTTCCCCCCTGCTTATAAGGGGGGAGAGGGGACGGGCGCTCCTGTTTTCCCATTAAAGAAAGCCCCCATGATCTCTCCCACGACGCCACGTCCGGAACGTGCCGTTCGTGGGGGGCGTGGTGGGTCTGAGGCGAATAACTGCGCAATCTAGGCCGCGCGTGCCCGTGCACTGTTTTGGGCCTGGCCCAACAGAGCTCGGCGCCGTGTGTGGCCCAGGCCCGGGGGCTCCTGTCGGTGTTCTAGAGTAGGGGTACCCTAGTACCCCGAACTCGTGCACGGACAGTCGCAGCACCCCGCGGCAGGGCTGGCCTGGTGACCGCCAAGGTCCTCAGCGGCTCCTTTGGAGCCATCCAAGAACAAAGTAATCAAGGCCCCGGCAAGAGGAGCTTGCCGGGAAGGCCACTCAAGGCACGAAGGAAACAAGACCCCGGCAAGAGGAGCTTGCCGGGAAGGCTTGGTGAGCGACAAGCTCCCAAGCGCGACAAGGATTCAGCCGCGGCAAGGTACTTGCCGCGGCAGGCAACCTCTCTACATCTCCGCTCCAGCTCATCCGTCAACGTGTCGCCGTGGGGCTACTCCAGGCACGCGTGTCAAAGGGCTGTGCAGCCAACTTAAGGAAATATGCCCTAGAGGCAATAATAAAGTTATTATTTATTTCCTTATATCATGATAAATGTTTATTGTTCATGCTAGAAATGTATTAACCGGAAACATAATACATGTGTGAATACATAGACAAACAGAGTGTCACTAGTATGCCTCTACTAGACTAGCTTGTTAATCAAAGATGGTTAAGTTTCCTAACCATAGACAAAGGAGTTGTCATTTGATTAACAAGGTCACATCATTGGTTGAATGATCTGATTGACATGACCCATTCCATTAGCTTAGCACCCGATCGTTTAGTATGTTGCTATTGCTTTTATCCATGACTTATACATGTTCCTATAACTATGAGATTATGCAACTCCCGTTTACCGGAGGAACACTTTGGGTACTACCAAACGTCACAACGTAACTGGGTGATTATAAAGGAGTACTACAGGTGTCTCCAAAGGCAGATGTTGGGTTGGCGTATTTCGAGATTAGGATTTGTCACTCCGATTGTCGGAGAGGTATCTCTGGGCCTTCTCGGTAATACACATCACTAAGCCTTGCAAGCATTACAACTAATGAGTTAGCTGTGAGATGGTGTATTACGGAACGAGTAAAGAGACTTGCGATGCGAGATTGAACTAGGTATTGGATACCGACGATCGAATCTCGGGCAAGTAACATACCGATGACAAAGGGAACAACGTATGTTGTTATGCGGTCTGACCGATAAAGATCTTCGTAGAAAATGTAGGAACCAATATGGGCATCCAGGTCCGCTGTTGGTTATTGACGGAGACGTGTCTCGGTCATGTCTACATTGTTCTCGAACCGTAGGGTCCGCAGCTTAAGGTTTCGATGGCGGTTATATTATGAGTTTGTGTATTTTGATGTACCGAAGGAGTTGAGTCCGGATGTGATCACGGACATGACGAGGAGTCTCGAAATGATCGAGACATAAAGATTGATATATTGGGCGGCTATATTCGGACACGGAAAGGTTCGGAAGTTTCGGAGAAAACGGAGTGCGGATGGGTTACGGAACCCACGGGAAGTAATGGGCCTTATTGGGCCAAGAGGGAGAGAGAGGCTGCACCAGGAGGTGGCGCCCCCCCATGGGGAGTCGAATTGGACAAGGAGGCGGCGCCCCCTTCCCTCTCCCTCTCCTCTCTTTCCTTCCCCTTCCTTCTTCCTAGTAGGACTAGGAAAGGGAGTCCTACTCCCACTAGGAGGAGGACTCCCCCTCCTGGCGCGCCTCCTAGGGCCGGCCGGCCCTCCCCTTGCTCCTTTATATCACGGGGCAGGGGCACCCTAGAACACACAAGTTGATCCTTGAGATCGTTCCTTAGCCGTGTGCGGTGCCCCCTCCACCATATTCCACCTCGGTCAAATCGTGGCGGTGCTTAGGCGAAGCCTGCGTCGGTAGAACATCAAGATCGTCCTGCGCCGTCGTCTTGTGGAACTCTCTCTCCGGAGCTTTGCTGGATCGGAGCCGAGGCGTCACCGAGCTGTCGTGTGCCAAGAACTCGGAGGTGCGAATGCTGTGCTTGGATCGGTTGGATCGCGAGGAGAGCGTCGACTACTTCCTCTACGTTGTGATTGCTTCGCTTCGGTCTCACGAGTGCGTGACAACACTCTCCCTCTCGTTGCTATGCATCACCATGATCTTGCGTGTGCGTGGGAAAATTTTGAAATTACTCGTTCCCCAACAGTGGCATCCGAGCCAGGTTTTATGCGTTGATGTCATATGCACGAGTAGAACACAAGTGAGTTGTGGGCGATATAAGTCATCTGCTTACCAGCATGTCATACTTTGGTTGGCGGTATTGTGAGATGAAGCGGCCGGACCGACATTACGGTGCGCTTCGCGAGACTGGTTTCACCGCTGCGAGCACTCGTTCCTTAAAGGTGGTGGCGGGTGTCTGTCTCTCTCACTTTAGTTGAACCGAGTGTGGCTCGCCCGGTCCTTGCGAAGGTTAAAACAGCACCAACTTGACGAACTATCGTTGTGGTTTTGATGCGTAGGTAAGAACGGTTCTTGCTCAGCCCGTAGCAGCCACGTAAAACTTGCAACAACAAAGTAGAGGGCGTCTAACTTGTTTTTGCAGGGCATGTTGTGATGTGATATGGTCAAGGCGTGATGCTATATTTTATTGTATGAGATGATCATGTTTTGTAACGAGTTATCGACAACTGGCAGGAGCCATATGGTTGTCGCTTTATTGTATGAAATGCAAGCGCCATGTAATTGCTTTACTTTATCACTAAGCGGTAGCGATAGTCGTAAAGCAATAGTTGGCGAGATGACAACGATGCTACGATGGAGATCAAGGTGTCGCGCGGTGGCGATGGTGATCATGGCGGTGCTTGGAGATGGAATCACAAGCACAAGATGATGATGGCCATATCATATCACTTATATTGATTGCATGTGATGTTTATCCTTTATGCATCTTATCTTGCTTTGATTGGCGGTAGCATTTTAAGATGATCTCTCACTAAAATTATCAAGAGTGTTCTCCTGAGTATGCACCGTTGCCAAAGTTAAATCGTGCCCGGACACCACGTGATGATCGGGTGTGATAAGCTCTCGTCCATCTACAACGGGTGCAAGCCAGTTTTGCACACGCAGAATACTCAGGTTAAACTTGCGAGCCTAGCATATGCAGATATGGCCTCGGAACACGGAGGCCGAAAGGTCGGCGTGAATCATATAGTAGATATGATCAACATAGTGATGTTCACCATTGAAAACTACTCCATCTCACGTGATGATCGGTTATGGTTTAGTTGATTTGGATCACGTAATCACTTAAGATGACTAGAGATGTCTGTCTAAGTGGGAGTTCTTAAGTAATATGATTAATTGAACTTAAATTTATCATGAACTTAGTACTGATAGTATCTTGCTTGTCTATGTTTACTTATAGATAGATGGCTCGTCTGTTGTTCCGTTGAATTTTAATCGTTCCTTGAGAAAGCAAAGTTGAAAGATGATGGTAGCAATTACGGACTGGGTCCGTAACTCGAGGATTATCCTCATTGCTGCCTGAAGAGTTACGTCTGGATGCACCGCTAGGTGCCAGACTCTTCTTGATGCAACCGATGGCGTTAAGAGCGTCTGGCGAGCAAAGCTGATGACTACTCTATAGTTCAGTGTGCCATGCTTTACGGCTTAGAACCGGGTCTTCAACGGCGTTTTGAAAGTCATGGAGCATATGAGATGTTCCAGGAGTTGAAGTTGATATTTCAACAGAATGCCGGATTGAGAGATATGAAGTCTCCAATAAGTTCTATAGCTGCAAGATGGAGGAGAATGGGTGCATCGGTGAGCACATACTCAGAATGTCTGGGTATTACAATCACTTGACTCAACTGGGAGTTGATCTTCCGGATGATTGTGTCATTGACAGAATTCTTCAATCACTGCCACCAAGCTACAAAGGCTTCGTGATGAACTATAATATGCAAGGGTTAGTAAAGACTATGCCTGAGCTCTTCCGCAATGCTAAAGGCTGCGGAGGTAGAAATCAAGAAGGAGCATCAAGTGTTGATGGTCAATAAGACCACTAGTTTCAAGAAGAAAGGCAAAGGGAAGAAGAAGGGGAACTTCAAGAAGAACAGCAAACAAGTTGCTGCTCAGGAGAAGAAACCCAAGTCTGGACCTAAACCTGAAACCGAGTGCTTCTCACGCAAGCAGACTAGTCCTTTGGAAGCGGAACTGCCCCAAGTATTTGGCGGATAAGAAGGATGGCAAGGTGAACAAAGGTATATGTGATATACATGTTATTGATGTGTACCTTACTAGAGCTCGCATAGCACTGGGTATTTGATACTGGTTACATTGCTAATATTTGCAACTCGAAGCAGGGACTACGGATTAAGAGAACAACGGCAAAGGGCGAGGTGACGATCGCGTGGGAAATGGTTCCAAAGTCGATGTGATCGCGATCGACACGCTACCTCTACATCTACCTTGGGATTAGTTTTAGACCTAAATAATTGTTATTTGGTGCCAGCGTTAAGCATGAACATTATATCTGGATCTTGTTTGATGCGAGGCGGTTATTCATTTAAATCGAGAGAATAATGGTTGTTCTATTTATATGAATAATATCTTTTATGGTCATGCACCCTTGAAGAGTGGTCTATTTTAATGAATCTCGATAGTAGTGATACACATATTCATAATGTTGAAACCAAAAGATGCAGAGTTGATAATGATAGTGCGACTTATTTGTGGCATTGCCGTTTAGGTCATATCGGTATAAAGCGCATGAAGAAACTCCATACTGATGGACTTTTGGAGTCACTTGATTATGAATCACTTGGCACTTGCGAACCGTGCCTCATGGGCAAGATGACTAAAACCCGTTCTCGGTACTATGGAGAGAGCAACAGATTTGTTGGAAATCATACATACAGATGTATGTGGTCCAATGAATGTTGAGGCTCGTGGCGGATATCGTTATTTTCTCACCTTCACAAATGATTTAAGCAGATATGGGTATATCTACTTAATGAAACATAAGTCTGAAACATTTGAAAAGTTCAAAGAATTTCAGAGTGAAGTTGAAAATCATCGTAATAAGAAAATAAAGTTTCTACGATCTGATCGTGGAGCGAATATTTGAGTTCTGAGTTTGGTCTACATTTGAAACAATGCGGAATAGTTTAGCAACTCATGCCACCGGAACACCACAGCGCAATGGTGTGTCCGAGCGTCGTGTCGCACTTTACTAGATATGGTGCGATCTATGATGTCTCTTACAGATTTACCGCTATCGTTTTGGGGTTATGCTCTTGAGACGGCCACATTCACGCTGAATAGAACACCGTCAAAATCCGTTGAGACGACACCTTATGAAATGTGGTTTAGCAAGAAACCAAAGTTGTCGTTTCTTAAAGTTTGGGGATGCGATGCTTATGTGAAAAAGCTTCAACCTGATAAGCTCGAACCTAAATCGGAGAAATGTGTCTTCATAGGATACCCAAAGGAGACAGTTGGGTACACCTTCTATCACAGATCCGAGGGCAAGACATTTGTTTCTAAGAATGGATCTTTTCTAGAGAAGGAGTTTCTCTCAAAAGAAGTGAGTGGGAGGAAAGTAGAACTTGATGAGGTAACTGTACCTTCTCCCTTATTTGAAAGTAGTTTATCACAGAAACCGGTTTCTGCGACATCTACACCAAATAGTGAGGAAGTTGATGATGTTGATCATGAAACTTCAGATCAAGTTACTCTGAGAACCTCGTAGATCAACCAGAATAAGATCCGCACGAGTGGTACGGTAATCCTGTTACGGAAGTCATGCTACTAGATCATGATGAACCTCGAACTATGAAGAAGCGATGGTGAGCCCAGATTCCATAAAATGGCTTGAGGCCATGAAATCTGAGATGGGATCCATGTATGAAAACAAAGTGTGGACTTTGGTTGACTTGCCCGAGGGTCGACAAGCAATAGAAAACAAGTGGATCTTCAAGAAGAAGACCGACGCGGGTAATATTACTGTCTACAAAGCTCGACTTATGCAAAGGGTTTCGACAAGTTCAAGGGATTGACTACGATGAGACCTTCTCACCCGTGGCGATGCTTAAGTCTGTCCGAATCATGTTAGCAATTGCCGCATTTTATGATTATGAAATTTGGCAAATGGATGTAAAGACTGCATTCTGAATGGATTTACGGAAGAAGAGTTGTATATGATGCAACCAGAAGGTTTTATCGATCCAAAGGGAGCTAACAAAGTGTGCAAGCTCCAGCGATCCATTTATGGACTGGTGCAAGCATCTCGGAGTTGGAATAAGCGCTTTGATAGTGTGATCAAAGCATTTGGGTTTATCTGAGACTTTTGGAGAAGCCTGTATTTACAAGAAAGTGAGTGGGAGCTCTGTAGCATTTCTGATATTATATGTTGATGACATATTACTAATCGGAAATGATATAGAATTTCTGGATAGCATAAAGGGATACTTGAACAAGAGTTTTTCAATGAAGGACCTCGTTGAAGCTGCTTACATATTGGGCATCAAAATCTATAGAGATAGATCAAGACGCTTAATTGGACTTTCACAAAGCACATACCTTGACAAGATTTTGAAGAAGTTCAAAATGGATCAAGCAAAGAAAGGGTTCTTGCCTGTGTTACAAGGTGTGAAGTTGAGTAAGACTCAATGCCCGACCACCGCAGAAGATAGAGAGAAAATGAAAGATGTTCCTATGCCTCAGCCATAGGCTCTATCATGTATGCAATGCTGTGTACCAGACCTGATGTGTGCCTTGCTATAAGCTTAGCAGGAGGTACCAGTAATCGAGGATTGGATCATTTGGACAGCGGTCAAGAACATCTGAAGTACACGAAAAGGACTAAGGATATGTTTCTCGTATATGGAGGTGACAAAGAGCTCATCGTAAACAGTTACGTTGATGCAAGCTTTGACACTGATCCGGACGATTCTAAATCGCAAACCGGATCGTATTTACACTAAGCGGAGGAGCTGTCGGTTGGTGCAGTTCTAAACAAAGCGTCGTGGCGGGATCTACATGTGAAGCGGAATACATAGCAGCTTGGAAGCAGCTAATGAAGGAGTGCGGATGAAGGAGTTCATATCCGATCTAGGTGTCATACCTAGTGCATCGGGTCCAATGAAAATCTTTTGTGACAATACTGGAGCAATTGCCTTGGCGAAGGAATCCAGATTTCACAAGAGAACCAAACACATCAAGAGGCGCTTCAATTCCATCCGGGACTTAGTCGGTGGGAGACATAGAGATTTGCAAGATACATACGGATCTGAATGTAGCAGACCATTGACTAAGCCTCTTCCACGAGCAAAACATGATCAGCACCAAGACTCCATGGGTGTTAGAATCATTCTTGTGTAATCTAGATTATTGACTCTAGTGCAAGTGGGAGGCTGAAGGAAATATGCCCTAGAGGCAATAATAAAGTTATTATTTATTTCCTTATATCATGATAAATGTTTATTGTTCATGCTAGAAATGTATTAACGGAAACATAATACATGTGTGAATACATAGACAAGCAGTGTCACTAGTATGCCTCTACTAGACTAGCTTGTTAATCAAAGATGGTTAAGTTTCCTAACCATAGACAAAGGAGTTGTCATTTGATTAACAAGGTCACATCATTGGTTGAATGATCTGATTGACATGACCCATTCCATTAGCTTAGCACCCGATCGTTTAGTATGTTGCTATTGCTTTTATCCATGACTTATACATGTTCCTATAACTATGAGATTATGCAACTCCGTTTACGGAGGAACACTTTGGGTACTACCAAGCGTCACAACGTAATCGGGTGATTATAAAGGAGTACTACAAGTGTCTCCAAAGGCAGATGTTGGGTTGGCGTATTTCGAGATTAGGATTTGTCACTCCGGTTGTCGGAGAGGTATCTCTGGGCCTTCTCGGTAATACACATCACTAAGCCTTGCAAGCATTACAACTAATGAGTTAGCTTTGTGATGGTGTATTACGGAACGAGTAAAGAGACTTGCCGATGCGAGATTGAACTAGGTATTGGATACCGACGATCGAATCTCGGGCAAGTAACATACCGATGACAAAGGGAACAACGTATGTTGTTATGCGGTCTGACCGATAAAGATCTTCGTAGAAAATGTAGGAACCAATATGGGCATCCAGGTCCGCTATTGGTTATTGACGGAGACGTGTCTCGGTCATGTCTACATTGTTCTCGAACCGTAGAATCCGCATGCTTAAGGTTTCGATGGCGGTTATATTATGAGTTTGTGTATTTTGATGTACGAAGGAGTTAGTCCGGATGTGATCACGGACATGACGAGTCTCGAAATGATCGAGACATAAAGATTGATATATTGGGCGGCTATATTCGGACACGGAAAGGTTCGGAAGTTTCGGAGAAAACGGAGTGCGGAGGGTTACGGAACCCCGGGAAGTAATGGGCCTTATTGGGCCAAGAGGGAGAGAGGGCTGCACCAGGAGGTGGCGCCCCCCCCATGGGGAGTCCGAATTGGACAAGGAGGCGCGGCCCTTTCCTCTCCTCTCCTCTCTTTCCTTCCCCTTCCTTCTTCCTAGTAGGACTAGGAAGGGAGTCCTACTCCCACTAGGAGGAGGACTCCCCCTCCTGGCGCGCCTCCTAGGGCCGGCCGCCCTCCCCTTGCTCCTTTATATCGGGGCAAGGGGCACCCTAGAACACACAAGTTGATCCTTGAGATCGTTCCTTAGCCGTGTCGGTGCCCCCTCCACCATATTCCAACTCGGTCAAATCGTGGCGGTGCTTAGGCGAAGCCTGCGTTGGTAGAACATCAAGATCGTCACCATGCCGTCGTCTTGTGAACTCTCTCTCCGGAGCTTTGCTGGATCGGAGCCGAGGAGCGTCACCGAGCTGTCGTGTGCCAAGAACTCGGAGGTGCCGGAATGTGGAGCTTGGATCGGTTGGATCGCGAGGAGAGCGTCGACTACTTCCTCTACGTTGTGATTGCTTCCGCTTGGTCTCACGAGTGCGTAGACAACACTCTCCCCTCTCGTTGCTATGCATCACCATGATCTTGCGTGTGCCTAGGAAATTTTTTGAAATTACTACGTTCCCCAACACCAGCGGGGAGCAGCGATAAGCAGCGCTGACAAGCCACCATCGTGGCAAACGGAGGCGCACTTGACGGTCCCTGTTGCACTGTTTAGGCGACAGGGACGGGCATTTATAACTTTGGTCCCTTGCCGTCAGAGTTAGGTATAGACACTGTACACTGTACAAAGCGGTGTACCAACCTCTGTTTTTCCTATTTTACCCTTGTCTACTTGCCACCTGTGGTGACCCCTTGTGCCTATAAAAGGAGGCCCAAGTGCAACGTAGAAAGGGTTCGGCTCCGGTTCAGTTCATTCGACTCACTCAGGCTAGGCTAGGTTTGTAGCTCCCATTGCTCCCTAGCAAGAACACAATACAATCCACCAAGCAGCAGTAGGAGTGTTATCTCTCCGGAGAGCTCCGAAGCTGGGTAAATCTGCTCGTGTGCATCGCTTCGATCCGCTCTTTGTGCGATCTCCGCCCCCCTCCGAACCACAAGGGACCCGGTCCCATAGGTGTCCGTGGGTCATGATCAGCTTCCCCGACACCCCTCTTCAGCCTCATGCACTCAACCTCTACTCCATGAAAAGACTAGTAGTGGCATAGGGTAAGAGGTTATCAGTAGTGCGGGTGTGCGCATTACTGCTAGAGCGCTACACCAAACTTTCTAGCAATAGCGCGGGCACAACTCCAGCGCTACTACTGACTATGTGTACAAGAAGAGCTGCTGCTAGCATCCAGCCCCGCGCCAGTACTACTATGTCAGTATTTATTTATTTTTTCTGTGTATTTATGCAATATTTATATAGATGTTATAAAGTATACACATACACATACACATACAATTTCAGTTTTTTCTGAAAGATCTGAATTGAAGTTTTTAAATGTGATACCATGGGTGCATGTGATGGGTGATAACACCAGATGATATTCCCCCGGTGTTCATGATGTGAAATAGACATGTTTTTCTTATTTAGGTGTTTATTATTAGTTTCTTATCTAGACTCTAGTTAAGGCTCAGGCCACATGTACTAGTAGTTAGCGGTTGGTCCAACAAAGCAGAAGATCAGGTGCTGCCATCCATCCATTGTCACCATGTTTATATCAAGCATGTCAGTCTGACCAAACTTTTGAAGAAACACCAATTACAACAGCATTAAAATTTTAAATCATGGGAGCGGCGGCATTTCTCAGAGCCTATAGCGCAGCGGGCAATGGTTCAGTCAAGATGGAGGATTTCTACAGGGTAGAAACCAGACTAGAGGTTCACGCGCACTTTGCCGCGCCGTCGTTAGACATGAGTTAAACCTTCCTTTTTATTTGACATGATATTATGGTTGGTGGCTTCGTTGTGTATTTGAGTTAAGATGACTTTTAATTGCACTGATGATTTTTCTTTTTGGCTCTGCTCTTGTTCGACAGAGACAATATCTATCTGTGAGGTGAACTAAATTGTTTTGTGGGTGGTTGTGGTATTATTATGTATAACACAACAATCAATATATGAGTGTCACGTTCGTCTGGGAGTGGATCCAAGCAAATAATGCATGGGCGATCCACTCTCTTACAGGTGGGCCCATCAGCTCCCAAAAGCCCTAATGTACCAGGGGCCAACATTCCTAGGAATTTAGAACATTAAATTATAAGATATGGCAAGGGGAAGTAAAAAAAATAAGCAACAGTATTTGAAAAAATATATAATGTTCAGATCCGCCATTCAACATTCCGCAAAACTTCTAAACAAGTAAAGAAATTGGACCAGCACTGCTCATTAACAAACATGCAAGCCGGCTAGGAAAATGTTTAAGACCTAGACCATGCAAATTAATGAAACTTACCAAGACATGCCAAATTTATACAAACCGAACTCTTCGACCGAAACCAACAAAAACCATTTCAAAATTGTGGTTAATCCCATTTGCTCCAACCAAATCAGGCCATCAATTTGAAATAGACATCAACAAATGAGCTCTTGACGTCAATTATTCCCTTGCAACAAGCAGATGTTGACATAGATTAGAGGAACTCCAACCGTGCAGACCTAAATTGTTTGTGCGTGTTAGTTTGCGTCCAAACGGATGAAAATACTGGCCCTATGCAATGAACCAAACCCAAAAGTTGCCCGCTCGCTGCCCGTGTGGACGCATTTGCGGCCCAAATTTGCGTCTGATTTGTGTCCACGCTGACATTAGAGTACGAGACGGACGCACCAAGTGTCCTTTCGATGTATGCCTCAGGCTCGCGCATCGACAACACAACTACTCCATGCAATCGTGGTCATTGCATCCACCACCTAACCTGAGCCCACATGGCAATGTCTAGAAGTATCCGGCATGATCGTCCTTCTTAATGCAAGTGTGGGGGTGTGTGGCGGGTGGGGGTTGGGGGTGGGGAGGTCATCCACTTCTCCTTACCATCCACATTTGGCCACGCTCGCTCCCCTCGACGCCGGCAGTGCAAGTGCGAGCCATGGTTATCTTCAGCAAGAGCAAGGGCAAGGGCAAACCCGATGCTTGCGCCAGCTCGTCCCGCATGCAGCCTCCACCTTCGCTACCCCCGTCAGCCTACATGATGAATCCCCGTGGGGCTAGTGGTCACCGGCCACGAGACCGGCTATACATCAAGGTGCACCAAGCGTGTTGGCACTGCCATTATCGCCAACCGCTGTCGTGGCCAGATGTTGACCACTCCCATGGCTAGCACCTTAACCCGTATCCCATCCCAATGACGGCGTGGCGCGGTCGGCGCAAGCGCAGACGGAGGAGGTGTGCAAGCGCTGCGCCCTCCTGATGCCAGAGCATCGGCGTGACCCTGCCTACGCGCAAGAATACCCCAATCGGGAAGCCTGGTTCACCATGGAGCACGAGTGGCCCGCCGCGGCAGCATGCTGCTTAAGCTTGGGTTCGTGTCACTGCCCCGGAGGTGGCGTCGGAGAGTAGGAGGAGGCGGCCCCCCAGGCCACATTGGAGGTGGCGCTCCAGCGCGTCCTGGAGGAGAGCTGGCGCGAGGACACACGCTCTCGGCAGCGGGGGACCGCGCCTATGCTCCGCTGCTGCCCGAGCCCAAGGCCCTCACGAGAAGGACGCACGGGCGCTCACACTCATGCCCATGCCGCCCACGGAGCCGGAGTCGGAAATGCACCTGTGGGCCGACATCTTCCGTGAGTGGGTGAGCGTGCCGCCCATCGCGTTGGGCGCCACATCGGAGCAAGAGGAGGCCTACCTGGAGCACTGGTGAGAGCTCCACCTGCCTGAGGAGCGCGCCGACAGCGAGCTGTCGGATTACGGGTTCCGGCAGACCCTTGAGGTTCGAACTCTGAGGTGCGCGCGAAGATCTCTCCTCTACCAACTCACGTCTCGTCGCCTCGCAAAGGATCTAAGCTAGCGAAGAACAACAACACAAGAGACGCGAGGTTTATACTGGTTCAGGCCACCATGGTGGTGTAATACCCTACTCCAGTGTGTGTGCGGTGGATTGCCTCTGGGGTTGATGATGAACGATACAAGGGGAAGAACAGCCTCGCGAGAGATGTTCTTGGCAGAGGTGATGCCTCTTGGGAAGGATTGGATCTGGATCCCTTGGGTCAAGATGAGATGATCCTCCTACTGTGATGGGTAGCCCTATTTATAGAGTGAGGCCCTGGTCCTCTTTCCAAATATTTGAGCGGGAAGGGCACCAACAATTGGCCATTTTGAACGGGAACGTCTAGTACACTTATCCTGACTAAAGTTGGTCCTCGCCTGCCAAAGACTCTGACGATGACGCCGTCTTGGGCTCCACGGTGACCTCCATCCTGCCGTTCTGCTGGTCTTGGTCTTGTTGCACCGAAATGGTGGCCTTTGCCGGATGCCTTAGCCTGTCCTTGCTCCCTTTGCACAAAAGGGGAAACAAGGACACTGCGCACGCCGGCGCCCGCCTGGCTTTGATTGTCATGGCTTGTGTCACGGGTACCTCACGAGGTACCCCCGCCTTGATCTCTCCGCGTCCTCGCGAGCCTTCCTGACGAGACTGCGCCTGAGGAAGCTGTCTGTCGTCCGCCCCGCGAGGCTTGGCCCCTCGCGAGAGTCTTGAGCTTTTGTTGATGAAGATGGGCCATACTGGGCCGCTCCTTGAGCCATGCTGCAGGCCGCAGGAAGGCAAGTCTGGGTACCCCCGTTCCCAGAACGCCGACACGAGCGCGGGATGCAAGCCGAGCCAGAGGAGGAGGAGCGCCACGCCTACTGGGCACGGGAGGTGGAGGAAGAGCGCTGGGAGCAGGAGCAGGAGGAGCGCGCGCCGCACAACAATGTGCTCGGTGGGGCATAGGCTGTAGGAGTCGGCGCGGGTGGTGTGGGAGACTGCATTCCCATGGGCTGGGCCGCCGCCTGCCTTCATAGACCTCACCGCGACAGCGGCAATGATGGTGACAGCGAGGGCAACGTGCTGGGTGGTTGGGAGGCGCGTTTACTTTGTTTTTATGTTTGATTAATGTTTAAGTGGATTTTCGCGGTTGACCGGCCATTTAATATTTACTTATGTTTAATTCGAACACATGTTTTCAAAATTGTTTTTAAATGGATGAGAAAAAATGTGTCGGGCATCGTTGGATGAGGCGGTCGACCCAAACAAAAAAGCGGACAATCAAGTCAAGAAAATTAGTTTTACTTTCGCTTGTACTAATACGTTGTCCGTAGTAATCATTGGCTGGAAACCCAGCTTTGGCGGGATCAACCATTTGATCAAAGTCCATGATCAACAAGAGGGCTCCATTTCGTGGGAGGTTAGTAATTGTAGAGATGCGAAGTCATTTCAGCCACCACGCAGTGCCTTTGAAGGGGAAAACCTGTAGAAATCCTCCGTCTGGATTAATTAGCCCTCCACACATTTTGGGTCAAAATTTGATCATATAATTAACTCAATTCAATTTGAAATGCCAAAACGTCTTACATTAGTGAACAAAGGTAGTATAATTTATGGGATGTGGCTAATTCTAAGTCGACTTAGACTTAACAAAGTCTCAGTCAAGTGAAAGGAAAAATTGAAAATGATTTTTTTATGAATCTCCATACAAGATCAAAGGAATATACAATCGACTCAGACATGACGAAGTCTCAGTCGATTGAGACATTGGCAAAACTGATAATTTATATGTAATTATAAGTTTCTTTTAAATACGAATCTAACAATATAATTTTTATGGCATATAAGTTGTGTTTGCTAATCAAATCTTTGGAAAAAAACACTAGTAGAAAATAGGGTTTTGGTTCAGGCCGGGCCAACCCATTAGTCCCAGTTCAGCCCAGAACAGGGACCCATGGGGGCATAGGTCCCGGTTTGTGAGGCTAGTGGGCCGGCCGGGCCATCATGGGGCATTGGTCCCGGTTCATCTGGCACCTTTGGTCCCGGTTCGAGGCTCGAACCAGGACCAATGTGCCTCGCTCCTGGCCCACCACCATTGGTCCCGGTTGGTGGCTTGAACCGGGACCAAAGGGTGTCCTTTAGTCTCGTTTCCAGCCACGAACCGGGACCAATGATATGCCTATATATACCCTTGCCTGCGAGCAGAACGATGGAGTGCTCTGTTTTTTTTGGGAGAGGTGTGTGAGAGGTGTGTTGTGCTCTAGCTCACCTCCTATGCACATTAGGTGTTCGATGAAATTCCCGAGGCACACTTAAGCCTTCTCCTCTAGAAGCTCCTTGTCCAAGCTCCATTTTCATCGAGATTTGTCAGGGTTTGGCGGTCCGTCCTGTCCCGTCCCCGTCCTTACCGCCACTACTAGGAAAAGGGCTATAGATAGGATTGACACTAATGGCGCACCAGGGATGCAGTGCGCCACTACTATATACTAATGGCGCACTAGTTGGTGATGCGCCATTAGTGTGGAAGACACTAATGATGCACCAGAAAAATGGTGCACCAGGGATACATACATACTAATGGCGCATCCGACCGAAGTGCGCCATTACTAGTTCTAACTAGTAATGGCGCACTAGACAGACAGTGCGCCATTAGTAAATGTTTTTTTTTCTTTTTTGCAAAACTGCTAATGGCGCACCACCTGCAGGTGCGCCATTAGTAACCTGGGACCCCAACAAGATATTTTGGACAACCTCACCTACCCACTCACTTTCCCCACTTCATTCCCTCCACCTCCTTCTCCAAACTTTCGGCTGCCTCCTCCTCCTCACCTCATTTGCACCATAGATTCATCAAAATTAAGTGGTGATATTACCTTTTTTGATAGGTAAGTAAGGGGAAAGCTATCTTCATGTTCAACCGGGCAACCGCATGTTCCACGGTAATCCGATGGCACCCAACAATGTATACGGTTGAAGTGGTTCGGGTGCTGCCAGGCTGCGACGAGCTGTTGCCTCCGATTCGACCGGCTGGGGCCGGCGAAGAACATGAGATGACCCTCAGCGCCTGCGTAAACTGGCCCCTGCTTTGGCCGAAGAGCCAGAATCGTTTGGGGGCGGGGGACACCACCTCACAGACAAGACCGCCAGTCGTGCCGGCGCCAAGCCATGGCAAGAACGCGCAATGCTACCGGACCTGCCGGACATCCCTATGGCACAGATCCGGACAGCCCTATGGCACAGATCCGGACAGCCCTATGGCACGAGATCCGGACGGCGGCGACAACAATGACGGTACATTTACCAAAGTTGATAAGTACTTTGCCGAACATGGGTACGCTGACGAGTTCTGCGGGCCTCTTTCTCAAGAACCCAACCAAGACGGCCGTGATCTAGCTGGTACGGCGGAGAAATCAATTACAACAGCGCGCCTCGGCGTTCAGTTCTCGTGACACGCCTCCAGCTCCCGCCTTCACCGAGCCTCAGATAGCTGAGGTGCGAAATATTATCAGCCCCAACACGCTCAAGAAGGCGGTCTATGAGTAGAACTCGGTCCCATTACAGGAGATCAAGAAGAAGGGACAGAAATGAAAGACTAACAAGGGCGCCGGTGCGAGCCAGCCGACACCGAGTTCGATCCATGCTCAGGACGGGCCACCTTCACCTAAGGATATCTCGAGTAGGGTGCATGTGGCGGGTAGGGCGCTGCTACCGCCAAATATGCTGAATGCTACAACCGGTGCTATGCGGAGTCTGCACGACAGTGTTCTTTCTTTGGAGAAGCGGCGTCTGAGAGAGAATGATGTGGCATACCCGGTTTTCGTGGCCAAGGTGCCAGAGGGCAAGGGCTTTGTGGATGGCGACATCGGGGGTACGATCGTCCTGCGGGTTGATGACATCTTTGCAATGTTTAACCTTTATCCGCTGCACTACACCTTCGTTCGGCTGTTTTCGCTGAGTATGGAGATGCGGATCATTAGAGACAAGACCCCGGACATCGTGATAGTCGACCCCTTCTACATGCGTGCCAAGCACTTGAGCAGCGCTGGGGACCGCCAAGTTGCGAGTTCACACCTCGAAGGCGTCATTCTGGCAAACCCAGATAAGGATAACTTCCTTGTGGCTTACTTTTCGCGAGTAAGTCATCCCCTAACCGCCCCAAAACATATGATTTCTTAGATTTTGATCGTTCTTTTTTTTTTCTAACATTCCGTGTTCTGTGCAGTGACACACATTGCACACTCATCCTCCTAAGCCCAAAATATTCCATGGCCACGTATTTCGACCCGAACCGTAACTCCAAGATAGACTACAAAAATGTCAAGAAAGTTCTTGATGATGTTCTCCCCGGCTACGCCAAATCTGGAGGCACCTTCACCATGGCAGTTCATAAGTACGGCAAGCACATCTTCTCACACAATACGAAGTTCTGCTGCGTCAAGCAGATGCCTGCGCGGTCAGAAGGATGCCTACTACGCCCTCCATCACATGCGGGCGATCGCAAGGGACCATCATCACCTTCTGCTACCAGATAGTCTCAAAGATTGGGCCGCGAGGTTGTCGGCAACCCAGGACGCGGACCTCAGACAAGAATTCTTTCGCATCCAGTTCTTTCGCAGATATCAACCGTCCAACAGTGAGATAGATGAAACACTACAAATGCAGGGTGACAACAACCGCGATTTCATGACCATCACGACAGACGGCGGCTTCATCCACGCTCCTGTCCGATGAGTCGAGTCGAAAGTAGTGATGTGTAGTTCTGAAACATTGATTGGCTCATGTTGTAATTAAACTTTAATGAATTCATATATCTCTTTGGTTTGGACAGTCGTTCAACTTAGATGTAATCGATGCTATTTATTAGTAGGACCATGAATCGTGCTATTAATGTCTTGCTTTTCTCTTCCGATCCTTTTGTTGCATACTTACATATTGCTTATGTATTGTCTGTTGTTTGGCTTGTGCATAGAGATGCCGTCGTATGTCGTGTACAAGGGTAAGGTTCCTGAGTCTCTGACGATTGGGAGGAGTGTCGGAGACAGGTTCACCGTTCAGCGGTAACAGTTACAAAGGTACACCACTAGGGCGGAGGCCGAATCTAGATCGCCCGCTATCTAGCGGAGAGAGGAGGAGCGTTGGAGGAACGGATGAAGACCAGTTTGATCGCGATGATGCTCATCGTGATGACTGCAGCTCTCTTCTATGTGATGGTAGTTTAGATGATCGATATCGACTTGTAATGTGAAGACAAACTCGATACTCGCGGTCTTGAGACTTGTAATGTTTTATCTTTGTTCGGTCTTTTGAATTCGGAGACTAATATGATGAATTGTATTCGGAGACTAATCTTCTATTGTATTCGATGAATCTGCTGTTGTTGTGTGCTGCTGTCTATATTTTGTCCAATAATATATTTTATAACCTGTGCAAAAATCAGAAAAGTAAAAAAAAACCAAATATTCATACTAATGGCGCATCACCACTAGGTGCGCCATTAGTGTGCCAAAGTATACTAATGGCGCATCATAACAGGGTGCGTCATTAGTATGACAAAGCACATGGTTACGTATGGCCCCCCGGGAGGCACACTAATGGCGCATGGTGTTACATACTAATGGCGCACTAGGTGGTGCGCCATTAGTATACCAGATACTAATGGCGCACCAGTGGTGCGCCATTAGTAGAAAATACTAGTGGCTTGATACTAATGGCGCACCGGTAGTGCGCCATTAGTAGGCAAAACCGGTGCGCCATTAGTAGGCCTTTTCCTAGTAGTGCGCCGTTGATCACCCGCGCCGATCTCGTCGCCTGCACCACCATGGTGAGTGTCTTGATCTTATATTCTTTATAAAATAAAAAACTTCTTACTTGTATGATTTAGATAGATACTTGTGTAGTTTTCATACTTATAATTGTTTGTTATTATATAATGCGATGGTTTCGGTATCTGACTCCGTCGGCCCTCCTCCTGTCTATGATTCATATGTGGTATATATATATATATATTTCCTACTACCGGGTGTAGTTACTCCCACTTTTGTTTCATACGTTCTAGGTAGTATTTATCATATCGGAGAGTATGTACGCGTAGTATGTAGTATGTAAGAATATTTAGGTAGTATATATACTATTTTTTATGTAGTATGTACTATATTTTGAGCATACTCCTTTTTACGTATAAATATGTACGTATTTCACAAATATTATAAAAACATGGGCTCATATGCAATTTTTTCACATAATTAAGCTTTGGAGTATCTTAGATATAGTATGTGAGCGTACTAAAAGTAATAAAGTAGAGTATATACTACCACATGGTAGTATATGAGAAATGGGTGTAACTACACCCGGTAGTAGGATGCATTTTCTATATATATATATATATATAGTGATGCTATTCATCACCAGGGTGCAGAATAACTTATTCTTCACCCGAGGTAATCTTTCGATCATTTCATAATTAAATTATGTTTGGAACTCAAATAGTTACATTCATATTCATTCACTACGTAATATTTGACATAAGAAAATAAAAATATAGGTCATTAGACAAGAAAATTAGCAGTTTATGTGTATTTTACACTATGTTTTTACGTTTGTAATTTTACATAACATAAAATATTTTTACTGACGATTATATATTTTCTTACAGTCTCTTTTATGTCGAAAATAAGAAAAAACTTACGAAACGTAAAATTACAGTGTATTGATGGTAAAATAGAGGGGTGAAGAATAACTATTCCTCACCCAGGGTGATGAATAGACAATCCCTATATATATATATATATATATATATATATATATATATATATATATATATATATATATATATATATATATATATATATATATATATATACGACGGTCTATTCTGCTAATATTAGCAGAATAACTATTCTGCACACCACTTCGGCACTGCACGCTCAACAGAAGCGCACTGCATCATTTTGATGACGAGTACTGCAATAGAGACTAGTGAACTTCGTGTCGAAAAAAACTGCACGCGGTGTTTTTTCGGTACTGTTTTCGCTCTAATTTTTTAACCGTTTATCGGAATGGGGCATGTAATATACCATTTAAAAGCTATGGCTTAGGCGCAACTTCGACATGTTGAACACTTTTCGAGATTCCACACGCTTTAAGAGCAGTTTTGAAAATAGTTCGGCGGATAACGAGTGGCAGCGAGCATTTTTCACGTTTTTTTTCTAAACCGCTTGTCGGAATGAAGCAAATGATACGCCGTTGGATAGATATCGTCGATGCGCATCTTTGTCATATATAAATCTTTCTCTAATTCCTTACGGTTTAAGAGCAGTTTCAAATTTATTAAATCGAGGAATTCTGTTTTTCAAATTTTTTCAAATTTTCGGTATTGTTTTCGCTCCAGTTTTTGAAACGTTTGTTGAAACGAGGCGTGTGATACGCCGTTGGAAAGTTACGAACGAGGCGCAACTTTCATATGTTGAAATATTTTTAAAATCCCTTACGGTTTTAAGTTAATTTTGAAAATCGTGCGGCGGACGACGAATGACAGCGGCCGTTTTTCGTGAATTTTTTGCAAACCGCTGGTCAAAATGATTTGAATTATACGCCGTTGGAAAGATATCGACGAGACACAACTTTTTCAAGTAGAACACTCTCTCCAGTTATTTACGGTTTAAGAGGAATTTCGAATTTACCGAAATGCGGACACTCTGTTTTTCGCGACACCCAAATCGACGTGCATACTTCATCCGACTGAAAACCGCACTGCATCGGATGAAAAACCGTACTTCATCAAACTGACAAGTGCACTGCATGGTTCCTTTTTTGTGGAACGTATTTTTTTCCAAACAAGGTGAAGTGCACTTCATGCTGAGTGTTGGTGAGCCGCAATACTATGAAAAGTGAACCTGAAGACTACCGTAAACGGGCTGCAACACTACCAAAAATGAACCGCTTGCGTTTTTTCCAAACTCAATTTTTTTACGTGCGTAGACAGAGCGAGTGGACCGCAGGGACTGAACGAGTGAACTACATATAATGAAAAGCGAGCTTCTTTGAGATATATATTTTTCCTTTTTACAAGCAAACCATGGAGGAGTATTATAACTAACTGCATGAGACAACAAAGTGAGCTTCAAAGCCACATCTAAAGTGCTGCACCATTGTCGTCGGTGAGCAAAAACAAAATAATTTGATGAGTACTGCACCACTTTTTCCTAGTGCACTGCATGACTAAGTATAACACTAACAACGATTTTATGAGTAGTATCGCACCACTTTTTACAAAGGCAATCGCATGACTAAATATAAAACTAACGACGAGATAGCGTCATGCAATTTTTCTGAAAATGGAAAAACAATCAACTTCACAACAGCCATCGGCAACCCACGCGCAGTGTGTTGCATACACACACGCGCTGTACTGCATGGACGTGCCAACGGACTGCACGAGGGAGGCTCGCTATCCAAACTACACGATAAACAGAAAAAAATGCAACGCTGCATCAAGCCGCACATCACCAGTTTTCTTCCTGCAAGAACAAGTAAATTGAACCTCAAAAGAAACAACAGTGGAATACATTCTACACTTTATAATAAAAACTCCAAAACAACGATCTGCACCAGGACCAGAGTGCAGTGCACCAACAATCTGCGAGCCTCCCTCCATGTAGTTTCTGTCAGCAGTCTGCACGCAACAGTGTGGTTTCTTGTCAGATGACATGAGTGGGAGAAGCAGAAGCAGGGAGAAGATGCAGGGGGAGAGGGCGACTACCCATGTATGCTGCAGCCACGACCGGTGGGGCGACCAGAGGTTCTTCTCGGCGGCCTCTTGCCGGAGCCGCGTCCACTGGAGAAGAGGCGACGGTGGAGTGATTGGCAGAGCGCCGGTCATCCCGTGGTAGCCGTCGCATTGACGGGAGGAAGTAGGCAGTGGCTGCGATGGCCCAGCTGCGATCGTCGGGGGAGGTCGCGGTCGACGGATCCATGACAGATGAAGAAGGTTTGTTGGTCGAAATTGGGCGGGTCCGGCAGAGAGAGACGAGGCTGGTTCATCGACGCTGACGTCCAAGATGGCTGGAGTAGCCCGCCGCGCGCTCGCGATGGCTTGTCGGATTGGTCCTGGGGCCGGGTGGTTGGGTGGAGGTGAGGGGGAGCGCCGCCGCCGGGGGATGCGGAGGCCGCGACGACCTCGATTTGGTGGTCACTGGAGCCCATGGAGGCAGTGATGGGGGAGGTGGTGGGGAAGGGAGCCTGGGGAGTGGTGGGGCGGGGGTGGGGGAGGTTGCCGGAAGGGAGATAGCCAGGGGCGATGGCGGCGAGGGAGGTAGCCGGAGGGCTCGGGCGGGACGGGAAGGTGCCGCAGGGGAGCTGGGTCGTGGTGATAGGTGACGGGGCGGGAATCCGGCAGCGCGTGGCGGGGCGTGGGTCCGGCGGCGCGTGGTGGGGCGGGGCTGTGGCGGCGCTTGGAGGGGTGGGGATCCGGCGTCGCAGGGAGGAAGGAGGGCGGCACGCCGGCGTTGCGGCAGATTTTTGGGGGCGAAGAAGGTGGGAGGAGGTGGGTGGGTGGGTGGGCACGAGGGGGACGGATGGAGGAGTGGAGCGTTCAGTTCGGTCGTACTCGTTTTTTATCTACGCGTCGGTTCCTATCGGTTGCCGCGTGGTCGCTGTTATCAGAATAAGGCGTTTTGGTGTGTAGAATAAGGTCTTAAAGGTGTTATCATAATAGACCCACCCTATATATATATATATATATATATATATATATATATATATATATATATATATATATATATATATATATTCTTTTATAACAATTAGGTTCATTTAGTGTTTATGACAATTATGGAGACCAACATGACATAGATTTTTTATTTAGGAGGTATGTGAACCCAAAATTCCAACCGACCCTATTGCCGAGAGTTTAAATTTAATTGAAGAAGAAAACAATTCTTTGAAGGAAAAATTGAAAAAAATTGAGGAGGTGAAGATGATATTGGAGTTGCATGTTGCGGATGTCTTCGATTATCACAAGATCAAGATGGATGCACTGCGCTTGAAGATTAGAAAGATTAGAAAATATGCCATTCATACTGATGCTTGGTATCATTATGCCGTTGGATCAATTGTTACCTTGGTTGCGGTTATGATCGCATTTTTTGTTGCATTGAAATGTTTTAGTTAGTTTCATTGTATGGTTTAATTAGATGCTCTGGAGAGCTATATGTTGTTCAATGAGAACTATGTATGTACATTGGGTTTAATGTGATGATGAACTTCTATTAATTTGGTCACTTACATACTCATGAAGATGTACGCAGAGATGAACCGATAATGGAGTACAGTAACAGACGCATCTCCGAGTACATTAAGGGCATGAATAATTTTCTCGAAGTGGCTGAGGCAAAAAAGCAGAATGGTTTTATGTGTTGTCCATGCCCTATATGTGGGAATACGAGGTCTTACTATGACTCGAAAACCCTTCACACCCACCTTCTTTATAAGGGTTTCTTGCCACACTATAATGTTTGGACCAAACACGGAGAAAGAGGGGCTATGATGGAAGACAGCAAAGAAGAAGGTGATAACAACTATGTGCCCCCTGAATACGGTGATGCTGCATCGGGGGAAGCTGAAGATGACGAGGAACCAGAAGATGTGCCCGATGATGATCTTCGCCAGGTTATTGTTGATGCAAAGAGACAGTGCGAAAATGAAAAGGAGAAGTGAAGTTCAATCGCATGTTAGAGGCGAGACAAATCACCGGAAGAAGGCCACCATGCGTACCTATGATCACGTACTTGCTATGGTCAATGATTTAAAAGTAATCTCCGGAAAGGGTCCTGGCGGACTATCTGTTCCGAATGACGCAGAGGGACGCGCACCCATGTGGAAGAAGAAAACTATATTTTGGTACCTACCCTATTGGAAAGACCTAGAGGTCTGCTCTTGAATCAACGTGATGCACGTGATGAAGAACCTTTGCGTGAACCTGCTAGGCTTCTTGGGCGTGTATGGGAAGACAAAAGATACACCAGAGGCACGGGAGGACCTGCAACATTTGCACGAAAAAGATGGCATGCCTCCAAACCAGTATGAAGGCCATGCCAGCTATGCTCTTACCAAAGAAGAGAAGGAAATCTCCTTTGAATGCCTGCTCAGTATGAAGTTCCCTACTGGCTACTTGTCAAATATAAAGGGAATAATAAATATGGCAGAGAAAAAAATTCTAGAACTAAAGTCTCATGACTGCCACGTGATTATGATGCAACTGCTTCCGGTTGCATCGAGGGATCTTCTACCGAAAAAACTTCGATTAGCCATTGTGAAGCTTTGTTCATTCCTCAATGCAATCTCTCAGAAGGTGATCGATCCAGAAATCCTACCAAGGTTAAGGAGTGATGTGGCGCAATGTCTTCTCAGTTTCGAGTTGGTGCTCCCACCATCCTTCTTCAATATCATGAGCACGTCCTAGTTCATCTAGTCGACGAGATTGACATTCTCGGCCCTATATTTATACACAATATGTTCCCCTTTGAGAGGTTCATGGTAGTCCTAAAGAAATATGTCCGTAATCGTGCTAGGTCAGAATGAAGCATCTCCATGGGCCATAAAACATAGGATGTCATTGGGTTTTATGTTGACTTCATTCCTTACCTTAAGAAGATAGATCTCCCTCAATCGCGGTATGAGGGGAGACTGAGTGGAAATGGCATGCTAGGAGGGGACTCAATAATATGTAGGGACGAGCATTCTTGGTCTCAAGCACACTACACAGTTCTACAGAATTCTACCTTGGTGACCCCGTATGTCGATGAACACAAGATCATTTTGCGCCCCAAACACCCGGACTAGTGTGACGACTGGATTACATGTGAACAGATCAGGGCTTTTGGCAGTTGGTTGCAAACACGCCTCACGGGTGACAACACTATTTCTGGTGAGCTATACTCGTTGGCAAGGGAACTATCTTCGACTGTAATGACTTACAAAGGGTACCAGATACATGGGAATACATTTTACACGATCGTCCAAGATCAAAAGAGCACCAACAAAAATAGTGGTGTCCGCTTTGATGCAGCAACCAAGAGGGGAAAGGACACATATTATGGTTACATAGTGGACATATGGGAACTTGACTATGGACATGATTTTAAGGTCCCTTTGTTTAAGTGCAAATGGGTCAATCTGTCAGGAGGCGGGGTACAGGTAGACCCACAGTACGGAATGACAATAGTGGATCTAAACAACCTGGGGTACACAAATGTACCATTCGTCCTAGCGAATTATGTGGCACATGTTTTCTATGTGAAGGACATGTCTACCAAACTGAGAAAAAAGAAAAGATAAGGAAGCGGATACATCATACAATGAGCCAAAGCGCCACATAGTTCTTTCAGGAAAATAGACATCATGGGATTGGAGGGCAAGATTGATATGTCTGAAGATTATGAAAAGTTCCATGAAATTCCTCCCTTCAAAGTCAAGGTTGACCCAAGCACCCTGTTAAACGATGAAGATTATCCATGGTTACGGTGGAATAAGCAAAGGACACAAGTGAAGTAAAAGTGAAGAATTTCTATCCACAACTATTATGATTGTCCTTTGATCTAGAATATCACTTCAGTTACATGTGAACAAATGAAATCCCTTTGTAAAAGATGAGTTTTCGTCCGAAACCCTGATACTTCCAAAGAGATGGTCTGTTTTGTACACGAAGTGCATCCAGTTATTGTCGTAACCTTCTGAACTTTTTAGCACATGCTATGTGGATGAAATGATGATATCATGCCAACTTTCAACCTTTTCAGAGTTCATTTGTGGTGCTTTTCAATTTAAGGGTCATTTAACTGAAAGAATGAACTAATAGCAAAAAGAATGAACTAATAGCAAAAAGAATGAACCAAAAATAATCAATTAAAATATTCTGTTATGATCAACTAAAACAAAACTATAATATCCTTCAATAGCAAAAATAATCAACTAAATAAAACTCCAATAGCAAAAGGAAACAACTAATAAACTTTTATAAACCTCTAGTATTATCGAAAATAAAATTATATAAAATTTATGCAACCAAAATTATCAAAGTATTTTCTGTTCAAAACATTAAAAGGAAAAAGAATTTTCATAAAAAAATTTGTTAGAAACTTTAATAGCAAAATGAATTATCATAAAGAATTTTTTTGTTAGAAACTAAAATAACAAAAATTGTTTTTGAATATAATGATAAAACACAGGAATATTAAATAGTAGGAAAAGAATCAGTCAAAAACTATTTTTATAGTAAAGTTATTCAAAAACTAGTGATTCAGACAAATTTCAAAAAAAAATCAAATTTAAACTATTCAAATTGGAAAAACAAATGGCATTAACAGAAAGTTTATAATTTTTATTACCTAAAAGCAAAAAGAATTACATGAAAAACTAGTAAGTATTTTGCTGTAAGTAGAAACAAAATAAAATAAATAAAGCAAAAAAGGAAACAAAAAATTAAAAAAGTGCCACCTACTGGGCCACCACGACGTGAATACGACTAGAAACCCAACCATGGGCCAGGATTCAGGCCCGCAGCAGGCCCAGTAGGCCCACAGGCACAACATGACACATATTAGGCCCGAAAGCCTCAAGTTGAGAGGAGGTCGAGAGGGTGGGTGCAACAGCGCTTATAAACCACTCTCGAGCTCCGTCAACTAGCGAGGTGGGAATAAACTTTGGCCGCGACAAGGGCAGCACAGGGCCTTTTGTCCCTGTTGGTGGCACCAACTGGGACTAAAGGGGTGCAGTGGTCCCCGTTTGTTGCACCAACCGGTACGAATGCCCACCTTTTGTCCCGGTTGGTGCCACCAACCGGGACCAAAGGTCCCTGCTTCCCGCCCTTTGGGCTGCTGGAAATTGACCTTTGATACCGGTTGGTGCCACCAACCGGGACTAAAGGGGGGCATTGGTCCCAGTTGGTGCCACGAACCGGGACTAACACTCTGGGTATATAAGCAGGACTTGTGAAAAAATCAGTTTTCATCTCGCAGTTCCCCCCGCCCGGTCCCAACCTCCTGGGCGCCGCGGCCCCGACGCCGCCCGCCGCACCCACCGTCGCCATCTCCCCCGCCCGTTGTCGCTGAGGCTCGGCCTCAAGGCATGCCTCGACCATGCTGCCATCGCCGCCCACGCCCCCTGCCTCGCCTCGCTGCCTGCCTCGACCACGCCACCGTCGCCCCTGCCCCGACCACGCCGCCGTTGCCACCCTCTGCCCCAACGCCGCCACCCTCTGCCCTCTGCCCCGACTATGCCACCGTCGCTGCCCTCTGCCCCGACCAAGACGCCGCCGCCGCCCTCTGCCCCGTCCATGGCACCGTCGCCCCTGCCCCGGCCCGCTCCCACCGTAGCCGTCGCCAACGACCTCGCCTCCCCCGCCGTCGCCCTCGTCGGCCGCCCCCGTTGTGAGCCGCCGCCGCCCCGACTCTTTTTTTTCATTTTTTATTTGTTGAATTTTTTGTTCATCTATATACAATGTATATATGTATGTATGTGGCTATATATGTATGTATGTGGCTATATGTATGTAGATGTTCATAATGTATTAATTTTTTAATCATATATGTATTTTTTCCATGTATATATGTATGTGGCTATGTATGTATAGATGGGGGGGCGTTGTCGATATACCCCCTCCCTGATAACTTTGACATGAGGGGGAAGGTCGATATACTCCCTCCCTGATAACATTTTTTCCATGTATGTATTGTCGTTGTGGATATACCCCCTCCCCGATAACTTCAACATAAGGGGGGGTCGGTATACCCCCTCCCCGATAACATTTTTTCCATGTATGTATGTCGTCATTGTCGATATACCCCCTCCCCGAGAACTTCGATGTGAGGAGAAGAAGAAGGGGAAAAATAAGAAGAGGAAGAAGAAGAAAAAAAAGGGGAAGAAGAAGGAATAGAGGAGAATTCTATTTTTTTCTCCTTTTTTTCTTCTATTTTCCCTTCTTCTTCTTCTCCTCTTTTTCTTCTTCTTCTTCTTCTTCTTCTTATTTTTTATCGGGAATGAGGGTGTCGGGAACTAGGGTAGAGGGTCGAGGGTCGTCGAGGGGTCAAGGGTCGTCGAGGGGTCGAGGGTCGGGGGGTCGAGGGTCGAGGGTCGCCGAGGGGTCGAGGGTCGAGGGGTCGAGGGTCGTAGGGTCGAGGGTCGGGGGTCGTCGAGGGGTCGAGTGTCAAGTATCGCCGAGGGGTAAACGGTCGTCTAGGGGTCGAGGATCTCCGTTTAACAAGAATGCCCCCATTATGGATGTGCGCATGTTGATCCATTTTTACTATTCCCTGAGGGGTCGAGGGTCGTCTAGGGGTCGAGGGTCGTCGATCAACCCCCTCTGGCTCAACGAACTCTCGAGGACACCCAAACCATAGAAAGAAAAATGTTATCGATCTCGTACCCCCTCCCGCCCCTACCCGACAAACTCTCTCGAGATTTATAAGAGATTTATCAAGAATGCCCCCATTATGGATGGGCATAATTAAGTTGATCCCTACTTTTTCCTGATCTCATCTACCATTCTATATGTGGATGTCTCTTGTGTCAAAGTATTAAATCCTTTGAAACTAGACAACGTGACATATAGAAGGGTAGATGAGATCAGGAAAAATAGGGACCATTTTTTTCTGCACTTCCAGAATGGAGCCATCTTGTTAAATCCCTTGTTTCACATTCATGAGAGAGGCGGTCCGGACGTCGGACATTCATGAGTGAGGCGGTCCGGGCCAAACCCTAGAAGCGTTGCCGAGGCCACCCCAAACCCTAGAAGGGTCGAGGCCACCCAAATTTACCAAGTTAAAAGAGCGTTGTCGAGGCCACCCCAAACACTAGAAAGGTCGAGGCCACCCAAATGTACCAAGTTAAAAGAGAGTTGTCGAGGCTACCCCAAACCCTATAAGTGTTGTGATTCGCTAGCTAGGTCTATGTTTGCCACTTTTAATATATCCATCTCTCATGTTTGTATATTATTTGCCATGTTGTAATATTTGCAGAAACTATGGATCAACAAAGAGACTTCGAACAAGAAGAGATATTGGGGGACATAATCCGCGATGGACGTGATGTCTTGTCATTATTTCTCAACGAAACCGATGGTCTGGAAGGAGAGGAAGCAGGCTACGGTGATCGAACAATGGAGGAGGAAGGTCATGATCATGATGGCTCCGGCGACCATGATGACGGCTCCGGTGACCGAACAGAGTCGGGATCAGCTGTTGCAAAGTCCGGCGAGGTATATACATATATATATTAATTAAGCCTGTGCTGACTAGCTAATTGATGCATTAATTGTTTTGGTATGTACATATATTAACTCTTCTTTCTTCTTTTATAGCCCTCCGGATCGGGCCAAACTTTGGTAACGAGACAAGGCCCGAAGAAAAGGTTGCGCCTGGATAAAAGGTTCACGATCACAGAAATCGCGGGCGATGGCCAACCGATTGAACCCCTCCGGACCAAGGAAGCATTTTCTGATCAGTGCGGGGTTCTTGTTAGGGACATGATCCCGATCAGCATCCACCAATGGTATAAGCCATGAACGAAGACCCTCAAGTTTGTTATGTCAAAGATAGACAGAAAGATGATCTTTGGACCGCGTTGAAGGAAAATTTCACCGTACTGGCAGAGGAGGATCCAGATAAGCCAGATATAGAGCCATTGTTAAAGGCTTATGCTCTCAAGAAGGTGGCAGATCTTTTCAGGAGGTGGAAGAATGACTTGAAATCAACGTATGTCGACAAAAACAAGACTCCGGAATTCACCGGCCGATTTTAGAAGATAAGAGATCACTGGGCCGCATTTGTGGCCCACAAGACATCAGATAAGAGGAAGAAGATGTCAGCGACAAACAAGATAAATGCTGCAAAGAAGGAGAATCACCATCGCACGGGGTCAGGTGGCTACCTCAAAGCCCGGCCGTTGTGGGACAAGGTTGAGAGTGACCTGATTGCTAAAGGGGTCGAACCAGAGATATTGAACTAGCCAGACCACTCAAGGACTTGGTTCTTCGGGGTTGGGGGAACCTTGTGCCCTAAAACAGGGAAGTGCGTTTGGACGGACGAGCAACTTGAAATACCCGTCAAGAAGCTTCAAAAGTATATCGCTGCAACGCAGCAAGGGACGTTCGTTCCCGACAGAGAGAATCACGAGCTCACATAGGCACTCGGGAATCCTGAGCACCTGGATTTAACACGAGGCACGCCAGTTCACAGGAAGGTTGGGTTTCCCAACGCAGGCGGTTACAAAACCCAAGAGAGGAGGAGGAGAGGGGGGAGAGCGAACTGCAGAAGCTGAATGCAAGGGTACAAAAGCTAGAGGAACAAGCTGTTGAGAACCAAGGACCTACCCAATCTACCCGAGAAGCTACCCCGACATCTCAGCGGAGAAGCAGCGTGGCTTCCACCGAGCTCGTCCAGCAGCCTGACTTCACGGCTCCTAGCTACCACGTGGATGCTATCACGGAGGCTCATCAGTGCCAACTTATGACGCAATGGCAGAACCTCAAAGTCAAGGCACTTGCCGGCTCTGTTGCACCTCCTAAACCCGACGCAACTTTTCACTGCCTTCTGATTCCACAAGGCTCTGTTGTGATGGTGGATAAAATAACAGAGGGATTTGAGGAGCTCCAGCTTGACCACCCTACAGGTGAAGGGTCTACTCCGCTGGGTCTTACTCTGAAGATTCCGTGTCTATGGTGGAAGGAGCACATCAAGCTTCTGATCTTCACGCCCCCGCCTCCTCCTCCTCCTCCTCCTCCGGCGAATCAGGGCACTCCGCCTCCTCCTCTGGCGAGTGATCAGGACACTCTTCTTCCTTCTCCAGTGCGTGAGGTTGGCATTCCGCCTCCTTCTCCGCCTGGTCTGGCGCGTCCGAGCAGCCCACCTCCTCTTCTGGCTCGTCGGCAACGGCGGAACATAGACGCCACTGCTCCGGCTGCTCCGGCGCGTTGGACCACTCTGCCTCCTTCTACTACTCGTTAGCAGCAATGAAAGAGAGCCGCCGCCGCTCTGGCCTCTAGCAGTACAGCTAGAGGCCGGAGGCAATACATATTCGGTCCATCTCTCAAGCCTGTAGAGAAATTACCATAAGAGATGATCGTGGAGGAAAAACAGAAGATCATTCAAGCCCATGTGAAGGACTTCTTTGAAACGCGAAGAGCTATGAACCATCCACCTCCGGAGGAGAAGATAGATCCGGTGAAAATGAAGCGCACTATCAATGCCCTGAAGCGATCACCACCGTGTTTGCCGGATAACAACCATCTCTGCTGTCTTAAAAAGACAATGCAAGAAGCGCGCCAACCGGGAAGTACTTCAACTGACAAAATGTTAAAATAACGAACAAGTGGGAAAAAAATTCCCCATCTTGGAGAACAGGAGAACCAATCATTCCTCCCGCTCAAGGTGTCTAGCGATATCGTCGCAAATCAGCCGCTGCTGCCCGGTTTCACTATTGGTGATTACCTGCCCGATGATGTACATTTTGAAACAATGGAGGTGGATCCAATACCAATACGGGAAGCCTCTCGTTAAAGATACTCTTGCTCTAACAACGATGAAGCGAAGATTCCATGACTGGCACATGAAAACCTGCAGTGAGTCTGGGAAGGATGCTTTGTCGATGATGATTAAAGAGGACCACGACTTCATTGGCCAAGAATTGTTAAGTGTTGAGTTTGACGAGTTTTTCCAGTTCTACAATCAAAAGGCCCTCGATAAATCACTTGTGGCTTGCTACTGTCTGTAAGTACTACTTTCTGTAATTAAGTCTCTATATATATAGCCCAGCTCTTTCATTGTATGTATATATAATTATCCTCATTATATTATGCAGATTAAAAATCGTCGAATGGGGAAAAGAACAAATCTATGACATTGGGTTCATTAACCCAAATGTCATACATGAATACAGGCCAAACACAAAGCCGAAGATATCAAGGACAGCTTGCTTAAATGGTTGCTCAAAAATCAAACAAAGAGAAAATACACTTTCCTTACAACTTCAAGTGAGTGTTACTGTCTTGTGCATATTCGATTTCCCTTATTACTCGAGGTTATAGTCATGTAACTGATGAGTTGTGCATGCTTGCGCAGCTTCCACTTTATTCTACTAGTGATTAAGCTTGAGAAGGGAGAAGTAACCGTCTTAGAATCGAGACGAGAAGATCCCGAGGACTATGTGGACATGACTCGAATGCTCCAGAAGTAAGTTCAATCGATCATTATCACGCCATATTGACAACTTTGTTCATTTCTTGATATCAAGTAATTAGTTTCTTTGTCTTGAAGATTTTGGAAAGAGTTCACAACAATTTCTCCGGGACTGCAAACGGAGCTGACATTTAAAGTCCCAAAAGTAAGTACTACTACCTAGTTCTGCGCATCTCCCATTGATTGTAGCTAGTTTCATCAATACCATTTAGCATGCTTGCTTATCAATTTGATTAACCTATATTTCTCATAAAGTGCTTGTGGCAGGAACAAGGAAATGGTTTCTGTGGATAGTACGTTTGCGAGTTCATCTACAACGAGACGGCCAGGAATAAGCGAGGCTACTCTGAAAAACAATATCAAGTGCGTAAACAAAAATATTCACAATTGTATTTTATTACCATCATTTGTGTTGAGTTTCATTCATACACATGTATTGACCCTCTTCTTCGATTCAGATTTGGCAGCTGCGGGATAAGCTCCTACCACATGATCGCATAAAAGCAATTCAAGAGGAATTGGCGGGATTCTTTCTTGACCACGTCATTATTAAAGCCGGAGAATACCATGTGGCACTTGACTTCAGATGTTAGGGATTGTAATAGATCTTATATTGTATATATGTAGCTAGTAGCATCGGATAGATATACGAAAACTTGTAATTCAACCAATCTCTCGGAGAAGGAGAGGTCGATCACTTCTCTGTGTATATGTTCATGACGATGTTCTGTACTTAATGGTTTCCTTCATTATCTTACTAGCTAGAGTGTCGAGTCCTCTTTATACGTATAGTACATACCATCGACCAAGCACGGAGATAAGAGAGGTCACCTTCTCTCTATTAGCTAGCTAACAAAATATATGAAACCCCTAATTATATTAACCTCCAAACCCCCCCCCCCCCCCTTAAAAAAACAAAAAACCCAGCCTTTAATCTGCTGACGCGTGGATGCCTTTTGGTCCTGGTTGGTGTTACCAACCGGGACTAAAGGCCCTCCTGCCTGGGCAAGCCGCAACGGCCACGTGGAGCCCCATCTGTCCCGGTTCGTGAGCGAACCAGGACTAAAGGTCATGGGCTTTAGTCCCGACCCTTTAGTCCCGGGTCCAGAACCGAGACAAATTGGCATCTGGAACCGGGACAAATTGGCCTTTTTCTACTAGTGAATAGATCCAAACCCAAGATTGGTCAGACAGCCGCAGCCTCCCCCAAAAGCTAGGGTTTTTCTGCCTCTCGTCGGCACCGCGTCGGTCCGCCTCATCTCCGGTGGCCTTAGGGCCATGGGGCAGAGTGGACCCCGGCCCTTGCCGGTGGGAGGGCTCCGTTTTTAGATCTTTCTTTGAGGTTTGTGTCCTACTCAGCAAGGCGAGACGGAGACGACTCCCTGAAGATGGAATAAGGTTCTCACCACCTAGCCCCCGTTCCTGTGGTGCGTCTAGCATCATCGGTGGGCATGTAGAGATGTGTCTCCGGCGAATTTTCATTTGGTGGATTTACTCCAATCTGGTCGTTCATCTATGTAACGCCCGGATAATCATGCTACAGTAATCTCACGTTGATGGTGCCACGTCACCTCTGTCACTGTAGTTAATCATGGGTTAAATCAAAACGGTTTCGAAATTCAATTCAAAATAGTGATGGCAATAAAAGTTTTCAAAAAATTAAAACTAAAATGTTCGGGGGTTGTCAAATATTACAAAGTTAATTATGGTGGAGTACAAACATTTTTATAAAGTGTCTGAGTATTTTAAAATGAATTAAAACAGAAAAGGAAGAAAAACAAAAGAAAAAAAAACAGAACAAATAGAGAGAAAGAAAACCCCCCTGGCCAACTGGGCCAAGCGGCCCAGCCGGCCAGCCCATGGCCCATCCGGCCCACCCCCTCACTCCCATAACCACCCCCCGGGCGATGAAACCCTAGCTAACCCCACTCCCCCTCGATCCCCTTCTCCTCCCCCACCGATCCGGATCGGGATCGGCCCCGATCCCGTCGGCCCCGACGCCGGCGCCCCCACCCCCACCCGACGCCACCCCATCCTTCCCTCCTCCCCGACCGGCCACCCAGGACGCCGGCGCCCCCCTCGCCGCACGCCCGACGCCCCCTCGTCGCCTCGGTTCCGTCCCCGTCTCCCACCTCGCCGGGACCACATAGCTGTCGAGCGCCGCCTCCTCGCCCTCCTCCTCGCCGGTCTTCTCCGGCCGCCCCGAGCACGCTACATAGACCCTCGCCCCACCCCGTGAGCTCCCCTCCTTCGCCCCCCTCTCTCCCTAGGACGCCACTCGTCGCCCCCCGGCCGGGCGGTCGCGCCGCCCGGCACCACCGCCGCCCGCCCTCGACCCAGCCCTCCTCTCTGCTCCCGTCGCCAGATCCGGCCGCGCCACGTGCCCCCCCCTCGCGCCTCCTCCGCTCGGACGGGCCTCTTCCCCCCCGCTGGGCCGTTCCGCCCAGCCCTCCTTTCTCTCGCTCATGATCACATGAGCCCCGCCGGCCGTCACAAGACGCTGCCCTCGCGCTGTCGTGGCTCGCCTTCGCCGTCGCCGGGACGCTTCCCTACACCACCGCCATCAAGACGTCGTCGCTGCGGTCGACCTCAACCACCCTCGCGCCAACCACGCCACCATCGGACGCGACGCGAAGAGGCTGCTCGCAGGGCTGGCCGCGCCCGATTTGGTGCCCGTGAGTCTGCTCCGGCTGGCACCGAGCCGCTCCGCCCGCGTTTTTGGTCGCGGAGTTGTCTCCGCCGCCCGCCCGACGTGTCCGACCTGGGCCACCCTCAGGTCATCGACCAGGCCCTAGGGGCCCGGCCGACCTGTTGACCCGGTCAGCCATGCTGACTGGACCGGCCCATGCCAATGACATGGGGGTCCCACCCTAGAACGTTAAAAAAAATGATAATTAAAATATTAATTAATTAATTAAGTAAATAATTAATTTAATTAATCCTAATTAATTAACCTAATGGCTAATTAACTACTGTTAATTAACTAACAGAGTATGACGAACGGGACCCACATGACAGGTTGACCAAGTCAACTCGTTGATCGCCGACGCCAAGATGACATCATGCTAACGCTATAAATCCATTTTTCAATTAATTAATTAATTAATTAAATTCCGAAATTAATAAAATCTTTAGAAAATCATATCTTTTAATCCGTAATCGGATTAAAATATTTTCAACATGAAAGTTACTCGTAACGACGAGACGAATCCGGATACGCAGTCCGCTCGTCCGCCACACCCCCTAACCTATCGAACCCGCAACTTTCCCCCGCCTTCCTCGCTCAAAAACACGGAACACCGGAATACTTTCCGGATGTTTCTTAACCGTACCACCTCATACCACGTTAGGGCACGCCTAGCATCGTTATTTGTCATGTCATGCATCGATATGCATCTGTTTACATGGTATTCATTGTTTCTTCCCCTCTTCTCTCCGGTAGACTACGAGACCGACGCTGCTGCTGCCCGGTTCGACTACGGTGTTGACGACCCTCTCTCTTGCCCGAGCAACCAGGCAAGCCCCTTTGATCACCAGATATCGCCTACTCTTCTCTATACTGCTTGCATTAGATTAGTGTAGCATGTTACTCGCTTTCGTTATACCTATCCCGATGCATAGCCTGTCCTTGTTACTATCATTGTTACCCTACCGCAATCCTATATGCTTAGTATAGGATGCTAGTACTTTCATCTGTGGCCCTACATTCTTGTCCGTCTGCGCCGCTATATTATCGGGCCGTGATCACTCGGGAGGTGATCACGGTATATACTATATACTTTATACATGATACATGTGGTGACTAAAGTCGGGTCGGCTGGTGGAGCACCCGCGAGTGGATCTTTGAGGCGGAGCGACAGGGCAGGTTGAGACCGCCTAGGAGAGAGGTGGGCCTGGCCCTGTTCGGCGTTCGCGGATACTTAACACGCTTAACGAGATCTTGGTATTTCATCTGAGTTGGCTACGAGCTTATATGCACTAACCAACTACGTGGGAAAGATATGGGCACTCGGCGTCGTGGTATCACCAAGCACTTCAGACGTCAATGACGAGCGGGCGCTACCGGATTGGACTCGAACGCCACTAGGCTAGGTCTGCTTCCGGTCGCCACGCAACGCAGGTGTGCTTTCAGGCGATGGGCCCAAACCCTCGGCGCTTAGGTTTAGACCGCGTGCTGGCCTCTCTCACAGTGCCTAGGTGGGGCTGCGACGTGTTGATCTTCCGCGGCGGGCATGACCCAGAAAGTGTGTCCGCCAAATGGGATCAAACGTGTCGGGTAAGTTGGTGCACCCCTGCAGGGAAGTTAAGCTATTCGAATAGCCGTGATCTTCGGTAACAGGTCGACTTGGAGTTGTACCTTGACCTTATGACAACTAGAACCGGATACTTAATAAAACACACCTTCCAAGTGCCGACATAACTGGTGGTCGCTTCTCTCGTGGATACGAGGAGGGATCGCGGATAGGATTATTGCTATGTGATGTTACTTGGAGGACTTCAACCTACCCTCCTCTACCTGTTGCAAGACAGGTGACCAGAAGCGTAGTCTTCGATAAGACTAGCTATCCCCCTCTTATTCTGGCATTCTGCAGTTCAGTCCACTGATATGGCCCTTTACACATATATCCATGCATATGTAGTGTAGCTCCTTGCTTGCGAGTACTTTGGGTGAGTACTCACGGTTGCCTTGTTCCCCCTTTTCCCCTACCTCTACTCGATTGCTGCAACTAGACGATGGAGCCCAGGAGCCAGACGCCACCGTCGATGACGACTACTACACTGGAGGTGCCTACTAGTACGTGCAGCCCGCTAACGACGACCAGGAGTAGTTAGGAGGATCCCAGGCAGGAGGCCTGCGCCTCTTTCGATCTGTATCCCAGTTTGTGCTAGCCTTCTTAAGGCAAACTTGTTTAACTTATGTCTGTACCCAGATATTGTTGCTTCTGCTGACTCGTCTATGATCGAGCACTTGTATTCGAGCCCTCGAGGCCCCTGGCTTGTATTATGATGCTTGTATGACTTATTTTATTTGTAGAGTTGTGTTGTGATATCTTCCCGTGAGTCCCTGATCTTGATCGTACACATTTGCGTGCATGATTAGTGTACGATTGAATCGGGGGCGTCACAATCTATGTCCGTGTGTCTTTAGGCTAAATATTTCTGATCTATGCTACTCTTCATAGACGGCTTTGTTGTTCTGTTGCATTGGTTCTTTGTGGCCTTAGCATGACGACTTTCCGACTGTCTACTACAACAAGTTTTTCCCAACTCCGGCGAGTAAGGGATCATTATAGCGGCACGCCTTCGGCTCGCTTCAGTGCTTGTAGTCGTTGCTAGGTGGTCCATAGATCTGGATGTAATTTTTATAAATTTCTAGCGTTCATTGTACTATCATAATTGAAGATGAATAGATCGAAAGTTTTCCTGAAAAAATAATTGAAGTACAAAATTTAGTACAAAGTACAAAAGAGCGTCATACCTAATGAATCCGGCTAACTGTTTGCATCCGTGCATCCCATCAATGCTGGCCATCCAACTTAAATCGTACGCCTGATATAACACATCTCTTAATTTTGCAGGAATCTGACCAATGGCGCACAAGCAAAACAGAATGGGCTGGCGATGTGGCACCTGCCGCCACGCACCCTGGCGGCAGCCTGTCCTGCTTTTCAGCACAACACGACTTGTCTGTTGACTCGTAGGGTGGCAGATGCTTTGCTGGCCGAGACGCAACTGCCATTTTGTTTTTTGTGCACCCATATCTCTCTCGTAGCCCTGTGCTATGCGGAGTCATCACTAGAGTTATTAAGCTCCCAAGAAATGGAGCTCCCTGGTTGAATCGAGGATGTAGGCAGTGCATGGGACCAACATGTCATTCAGAGAGAGGGGTGTACTTATCGCTTTGGACCAACCTTGGGCCAACCTTTGCTTACACGTGTCCTATCTAACTAATTCTAGATAACGTGCCGCACATTGGTTAGAGGAGCCATCGTTGTCATCACGTCCATGCTGGGTCATGGGTGGACTCAATTTCTTTCACCCAGTCCCTGATACCAATTTTCCTGCCCGGCCGCCGCCGCTTCCAACCGATCTCCCGTCTCACATCAGCCCTTTCCTCCCTCTCCCCACTGCCCGGCCAGCCATCGATGCCCACATGTCCTGTAGCACAGCATCCCCTGGACGCCGTCTCCCAGTAGCGACGCCATCTCCCGCCAACCCCTCCAACCTTCCAGGAATGTATACTTGGCGGCCACCCCCTTCCAGGAGCGCATCAGGCTCCACGAGAACCCCATGGAGTACTACGACGACCTCGCCGAGATGTACATGGACAGGAATGTGTCCCCTTGACCTCTATAGCTGGGTGTTGCCCAAGTGCGACCATGTCGCCATCGGGACCAGCACCGTCACAGCCTTATCCAGATAGCTTGAGCTGTTGCAGGTTTGAAGAAAGCTTTTTAGATCTTTCTCTCTCATTATTGGTGAGAAGTGATACCTAGGATTGAAAATTTACGGCGTTTTAGATATTAATCGATGAGGAAAACAGGATACCTGGCCACTTGCGCATATTGAATCCATTTTCATTGAACAACCCCAAGACATGTCGTTGCTTGGCATAGATTTGGAGAGTTTAATGTCTGTGTTTGCAGGCAGGAGAGAGAAGGAACAGAGGAAGAAGTAAGTGAGGATTATCTTCTTCTTTCGTTTAGTTTATTTCTCTGATGGGGCTGAAAAGTATACACTATGATCTATGAAGGGAAAACTCATTGTTTCCGCTTTGAAGCGGCGTACATCTTATATCTTATATTTACTAATTGGAAGCACCATACGAGCCTCCACGTTAATCCTCAAAAACTTCTTTAAAATAACCATTAGATCTGAATTATGCGGCCAGGATTAAACGAGATAGGAAGCGTCTAGGATTAAACTAGAGAGGAAAATCTACCACATCACGTACAAGGCCCAAGAGTCCATATGTGTTACAACGTCCAATAATTTTCTTCCGTGGTAAAATGTCTAGGGTGAAGGAACCACCTCACGTACAAGACTAAAGAGTCCATACGTGTTACAACTTCTAGGACTAAGAAAACTCTGTCACCTCACATAAAGGGCCCAAGAGTCCACACATGTTACAATAGAAGAAATGCCCAGATTTTTCAACAACAGGAAAGAAACATCCAGATTGTGACAAGAGAATAAAAAATGTTCAAACTAAAATCACATGTAGCCGAGAGAAATATATATATCACGGCTCAGTGTGTCACAGATGAATCGTTGTCTTGTTTGCCAAAAATCTGTGTACAATATTTGAACGTGTGGTGCGTATTTCTAAGTATCCGAACTATTTTTTCTCATTAAGAAATCGCCACGCACACAACCACAAGGGATATACTCATGGAACAAATAAGCCATGTGGATAAATCACCCACACATTGTGTACTACAAAATCCATCTGGGACAACACATAATTTGCTGAAAATGTGTAGTGTCAACTTTTTTACAAAATATATGCCATGAACATATAAATAAATAAATACTATATTCTATTTTAAAGAACGAAATTTGCTAAATAGTGCAACCGCATAAGAAATCCATTGTTTTTGCGAAGATTGGGCGTGTCGTCTAAGTTTTGCGTTTAAGTAATAACACCACAATGATGCAAGAAAGTGACCCGAAATAATTTTTTAATAGTTACCTAAATGAGAATGCACATATGCGTGGGCTGGAGAAAGCAATATATAGTAGACTAGGACACCGGCTAGCTCATCGCCTAAAGAAAAAGAGCATCACCACTTTTCCCAGTCCCTCATTTAGGATGTCAGAAGGATTAGTTAATTTTTTAAAAATTTCAAAGTAAATTTTAAAATCTTACACGCATGCATCCTATAATTTAGGGGTGCTTTAGAATATTTGAGCAAACATTTAAATTTCATTATTGAATTTAGATATAAGGATGAGTAGTAGAATACAACAGTCCAAATAAAAGAAAGATTCGACCAGAAAACTAGAAATTGAAAAGACAAGAAGTTTTACACAAGTTTAAAAAAACGTCAACAAGTTAAACAAACGTACAAACATTTTAAAAGTACAAGGATAAATTTGAACAGAGTCGCAACCCTTATCGAGGCGCGGAGCTCACCTATATGTTGAACTGATACACACTTGGTTGGCAGGGCATCGGTGAGTTAGATGCCGATGTGTGTATGGGATTGAGAGTCACCGGCAAAAAGAAACTGTGCAGAATGGAGTAAACCACACTATGCATGTCCAACCATGGAGTAAACATGCAAGTAGAAATCGGTTCAGAGTAAATCATAGATAATATATGTACAATAATGTTAACAACAAAACACATATCATATCTATTTAGTAATTGCTATAATAAGAACCTTTAAAAAGTTTACTACAGACAAAACAATACTTACAAAAACTCCATGAATAATATTATAATTTCCGATGCAGTAGCCCGTGCAATATTAAAAATAGCTAGCCCGTGCGGTTGCACGGGTTGATGACTAGTTACTGCTAAAGTTGATTGCTCAGCCCACTAGTAGAAAAACGACTTTTAGTATCGGTTCATAAGGACCTTTAATACCGGTTCCGGAACTGGCACTAAAGAGTGGGGACTAAAGGTCCCCTCCTTTTAGTACCAGTTCAACACGAACCGGGACCAAAGGCCCACCACGTGGCACGAGGCGCGCCGTGGTCTGGGGGACCTTTAGTCCCGGTTGGTAAGGATTTTTTTATTTTTATTTTTGAAATAAAGCAAAAACAGCCCGCCTACTGGGCCGGCACGGCCTGCATACGACTAGAAACCCAATCTCTAGTTGGGCCAGGATGCAGGCCCGTACGGCCTAGGCCCACAGGGCAGAAGACTTGCAATAGGCCCACAAAGGCCTGCTTAGAGAGGAGCTCGACACGGTAGCCGCGGCGGGGCTTATAAACCGGTGTGAACTCCTCTCAACTAGCGAGGTGGGACTAAACATTGTGCACTGCGGGTGGCAGCGCACCACCTTTAGTACCGGTTGGTGGCTCCAACCCGTACTAAAGGGGGGGTCTTTAGTACCGGTTGGAGCCACCAGCCGTACTAAAGACCACCACCTTTAGTACCGGTTGGTGGCTCCAACCGGTACTAGAGACCCCTTTAGTACCGGTTGGAGCCACCAACCCGTACTAAAGGCCACCACCTCTTTATTACCGGTTCGTGGCACGAACCGGTACTAAAGGTTCGCCACGAACCGGTACTAATGAGCGCCGCCCGCCTGGTCGTTGGAACCGACACTAATGGTCACATTAGTGCCCGTTCAATTGCAAACCGAGACTAGTGAGATTCACATTAGACCCTTTTTCTACTAGTGGCCCCCGAGGCCGGTATATGTTTGCAACTAGCTTTACTTAATTGCTACATACTGAGATTGGGATGGTATATGCAGTCACTTTTCATATCGCGATATATGTTAGTCCATACAGAGTCTTGAACGTGGATGTTGTTATCTATACATTTGGTAAACTAAAGGACTTTTATAACTACCAAACTTTTGGATTTTACCAATAGGCAAGAACGATCCTTACTTCACTCTAATTATATACATGCATGCATTAGAATGACTAATTTTTTTTTCACGTTCACTCCTACCTCTAATTACATGCACATATGCACTAAAAGATGAAAAGCCCATGTCATCCTAGATTCCCCTCTGTTTCAAACTTTGAAATGTTTTGTAGCTCAAACCACCGCTCCGATTGAAAAACCATTTTCACATAAAAGATTTGTCGCGATGAGACCTTCGGAACTAGATCTCATGTTGGTATGTTCCGACGACTTTTTTTATGTCAAAAGTTATCACGCCAGGCTAAGTAAGTTACCACACCTATGATATATAAGTTATCATCTTGTTTATATAGAAACTATCGGGTCATAAAAATGGTCAACCAACCTTCTCGCCGCGTGTAAATGAACTAGAGAACCAAATAGCTGATGTCATCCTAGATTCCCCCCTATTTCAAAACTTTAAAATGTTTTCTAGATCAAACCACTCGCTCCCATTGAAAAACCATTTTCATGTAAAAAGTTGCCACAACGAGACCTTCGAAATTAGATCCAATGTTGCAATGTTCGGATGACTTTTTTAGATGAAAAGTTATCATGCCCAGGCTAAGTAAGTTACCACGTCTGTGATACATCAAAAGTTATCACGCCCAGGCTAAGTAAGTTACCACGTCTGTGATACATAAGTAACCATCGTATTTATATACAAAATACCGGGGCCTAAAATGGTCAAACAACCCCCTAAATGAACTAGAGGACAGAATACCTGATGTCATTCTAGATTTTCCCCTATTTCAAAACGTCAGTTTGATAAAGAAATGTTTTCACATAGAAAATCCGACACGGCGAGAGCTTCAAAACGTTTCTTTAAATTTTTTCGAATCAAAAGTTACCTCTTCTCGGCTATGTAAGTTATTACGCATGTGCTATATATGTTTCTCTAACCTTCTTATCAACTCGGGTAAAAGTTACTGCAGCGTTTGTGTGTGAGTTATCATGTATATGATGCATATAGTACCAAACTATTTACATGAAAATTATCAGGGATATGTTTTTAAACAACCCCCTTGCCAAAGTTATCAGGACCGAGGCACATAAGTTATCTGGTCTTCAATGTTCAGTTACTAAGTGATTCACACAAAAAAGTTACCGGGTGGATATTTCATCATCCCCCCCCCCAAAAAATATCAGGATTGAGGTACATAAGTTATCAAGTGTGTGATGTGTGAGTTACCATGATATTCACATAAAAGTTACCAGGAGAATATTTCATCAACCACCACTGCTCCTCATCCCCCACTAGAGGAAAAGTTACCAAAACCAGGGTACATAAGTTATCAGGTCTGTGAGGAGTGAGTTACTGTGCTATTAACATTAAAGTTACCATGGGTACATTTTATCACCCCGTCGCCAAAGTTATCAGCACCGAGGCACATAGGTTATCAGGTGTACGATGTATGAGTTACCATGCTATTCACGCAAAGTTACATGGGGGTATTTCATCAACCTCCCCCCCCCATCCCATGCAAAAGTTATCAAGACCGAGGTACATAAGTTATCAGGTTGCAATGTGTGAGTTACCTTGCTATTCACATAAAGGTTACCAGGATATATCATCAACCCCCCCGCCGCCAAAGTAATCAGGACCGTGTACAAAAGTTATCAGGTCTGTGATGTGTAAGTTACCATGCTATTCACAAGAAAGTTGTCGGGAGTATATTTTATCAATCCACCCCCCGCCCCGCCTCCTCCGAGGAAGTGGAGGGAGTGGCCTCGCACCTTCTTGATCATGGACGGCAACTCCTCCTTGACGTGGAGACAGTGGCGTCTGTATGCCGCTGTACCGGCTGCGTGGCGGGGACACCAACTCCTCCTTGACCCGGCATCAAATCTAGATGCCGCGGTGGTGCGGGGGTGAAGCCGGCTCCTCCTTCACGTGGCGTCTGATCTGGACGCCATGGTTCTGCCGGGGCGAGGCCGTCTCCTCCTTCACAGGCCGGAACGGGGACGCCGGCTCGTGCTTCACGCGATCGCGCGCGCGGGGACAACAACTCCTCCTTCACACACGCGGGCGGCGACGGGCCAATGTAATGGAGCGATTGCTCCGTCATTATCTCAACCGAGAGAGCAGCCAATGGAATTAAACAACAACTCAAAACAAGATGTTCAACAAAGCTCCTAAAAATCGATATAATCCCCAAATAACTTCTAAAATTCAAAGGGGTGAATGGACGAGTGTTGTTGGTTCATCAATTCACTAGGTTCAGGTAAAAAACGTACTTAAGTGTGAAAAAATGGGAAACAAAATTAAGTTGTTCGTGTGCAAACGTAGAAGAGTAAACCTGTTAAATAGCATATTTGCTTTCATTATTTCAAGGGAAAGAACGTAGGTGAGGTGGCTCACTAGCTGAGTAATCTACCTAAGAGGTACAGGTTGACTCCTGCTCGTCACAATAGTTTTTGCACTTTAATCAAAGTACGCGAGGAAAAAACAGAGAGAAGAAAGTCAAATCAGATCGAAGCTAATCACATAACAAAGTCTGCTTGGGTGGTTAGCTTCAGGATAGGGCACTCAACTGGTGCATGGTTCGAAGCCAACTGCAGCTATCGCTTTTTTGAGACTAGAAGCGAGCGACGAGGAGGTGAAGCCCTGGACCATCGTTCGGATGTATTGCAAAGGTCCGAACGTTTGGAAATTACAATTTCCCTAAACTAAATTGATATATTAGGTTTGTACTCCTAACAGTACAGGAGGTCAACATATTTAGTGGACTTTTAGGATGTTTAATTCGCATTCTCATGGTTGAAATTCCTATATATAATCTGAGGAGAGCATGTGTTTTGTTTGAGTTAAATTTTTCAATGGATGGATGCATGATCCATGTAAATAGCATAGCATCTAAGAGTAATATTTGCATGTTTCAGAAAAATTGCTGTTGATAACTGCAAGTCTCAAACTCATTTTGTAGTTTGAGGAGATCACTAACTGCTAGTGCTCTTAGTTTAAGCCTAAAATCACTCTGAATTCAATGTATTTCTACAGAAATAGATAGTTTTATTTATGATGAATCCTAACAAAACAAATGATCAGTTTATGCTAAGTTAAAGAGGGTTGCAATAATTAGTTAATTCAGCACACATGAGATCAGAGGATTAAATATGACACTTTCTTCTACTGGATGGTACACTTTGTTTCATTGTATTTTTCTGTATCATGCAGACCATTCCTGGTGCACTCCAGATTTTCTGGTATCAAGAGATATATATGGAGGACATGACTATGTAATATATTTACAAAAATACTTCCAAAACCATAAGGTGGACTAAAGGTACCTAAATCTGTCGAGGTTTTCATCCAATTCTGCACTCAATAGTTTTTTGAAAAATTTCTCTTTTAGTTTGATCAATTGTTGTCCACAACTGTACATAATTTGAACCCAAACCATCAATAAAGTGGTGGTTTGCTGTGAACTTCTTATACACAAGTTGAACTTATACCTACCATGTATTTAGTTCCCTGTTTTTCCAAATATTCTCTGTGATGACATGGCTGCAAATTAAAATGTCAGATTAAAAATATACGAGATTCTGAATAAATCTTTTTCCAGCTTATCTGAACAAATCTGTATACATGTCCAACTGGAAAACTAAGATTAACCATTTTCTCAGATTACTCTGGGAGATAGAGCCTTCTTCGATATATATACCATTATTTGCTCTTCGGGAGATATGTAGATCTACCATGGTTTGATTGGAGTTTGAGTAAGTAAATTCTTTTCTATCACCTGGAGTTCACCTACCTTATTTTGTCGCATATGTATTGTCTGCAGAGATATGCAGGGAAGATATAGATACGATCACATGTGAACTCTGGTCAAAATTGAGATTTGATGAGTCACACTAAGACGAATGTGCAAATTTATCTTCCAAAGATATACTTGAAAAATACATGTTTCTTGCTCAACAACTCCTGCGAACTTCTGTTATTGCTACTACCATTAATTGTTTTAGTTCTTGCTATCCAATGCAGATTATTTTGGTAGAAACTCAACAATTTTTCGATCTTTTGCAAGGCGAAGTTGGATTGAGTATTTTGAATTGGAGTGATCCAGACATCAACAACAGTCGAGGATCTCGAAGATGGGCATGAACAACCTACCACACCTATGGGAGGAAGCTCAAAGAGGCAAAGAAATTTGAGCGAGCTTAAAGACTGGACATTGGCGGATGGAGAGAGATAACTGAGGATTCAGTCATAGGAGTCGACCAATCTCTTATTATCGGAAAGAGCCCATGATTTCTTCCACACCTAGAAATAGACAAGATTTAGATCGATCTTGGAGTTCTCTTTAATATTGTTGGAATGTTATTTGAGAATAAGTGAATAGGTTTTGTGCAAGGAAGACGTTATAGTGAAGAGCGGCGCAACAGAGCACGGGTATGCTTCTAGTCTGGACTAATCGTAGATACAGGACTAACCGACTAAGGTGTTCAGTCCAACTCAATCAACTAAATACAAAGTGCCAAACTAATGTATAAAACAGCAGATGATATGTATTTTACTCAAACAAAACTAATATAGCATGTATGTCAACAAAACAAACAAAAATGGATAGATCTTACCTTGATCTATCTTTTCTTCAACTTCAACATCTTTAAAATCCAACTCCAAATCACCTAAAATCGTGAGTAAAAGTGGCAATTCAGTTTTTCTTCCTATGTGCTTGGGTGGCTTGAGAGCAGACAGAGCGCATCATAGGGAAACGGGGGAGAGATGGGTGCACAAAAAACAAAACAGCAAAGGCATCTCTGTTGGGAAACATAGCACGCAATTTCAAAAAAATTGCTGCGCTCACGCAAGATCTATTTAGGAGATGCATAGCAACAAGAGGGGAGACTGTGTCCACGTACCCTCGTAGACCGAAAGAAGAAGCGTTAACTTAATGCGGTTGATGTAGCCGAACGTCTTCTCGAATCAACCGATCAAGTACCGAACGTATGGCAACTCCGAGTTCTGCACACGTTCAGCTCGATGACATCCCTCGAACACTTGATCTAGTAGAGGTACAAAGGCATCGATGATTTTCATCAGCACGATGGTGTGGTGACGGTGTTGGTGATGTGATCTGTGCAGGGCTTCGCCTAAGCACTACGACAGTATGACCGGAGGAGTAAATGGTGGAGGGGGGCACCGCACACGGCTAAATAATTGATGGGCCTTTGGGGCGCCCCCCGCCCCTGTATATAAAGGAGGAGGGGAGAGAGGGCCGGACCTATAGCGCGCCCAAGTGCGGGGAGTCCAACTAGGATTCCCAATCCTAGTCGCCCACCCCCATCCTTCCAACGGAGACGGGAGAAGGGGAAAGAGGGGGAGAGGGAGAAGGAAAGGGGGGCCGCGAGGCCCATTAACTTTCTCGGAGGGGGGGGGGGGTTCCGGTAACCTCCCGGTACTCCAAAAAATTCCCGAATCTTTCCGGAACCATTCCGGTGTCCGTATATAACCTTCCAATATATCAATCTTTACCTCTCAACAATTTCGAGACTCCTCGTCACGTTCGTGATTTCATCTAGGACTCCGAACAACCTTCGGTCACAAAAACACATAACTCATAGTATACATATCATCATCGAACGTTAAGCGTGCGGACCTTATGGGTTCGAGAACTATGTAGACATGACTGAGAAACCTCTCCGGTCAATAACCAATAGCGGAACCTGGATTCTCATATTGGTTCTCACTTATTCTATGAAGATCTTTATCGGTCGAACCGCAATGTCAACATATGTTATTCCCTTTGTCATCGGCATGTTACTTGCCCGAGCTTCGATCGTAGGTACTTTCATACCTAGTTCAATCTTGTTACCGGCAAGTCTCTTTACTCATTCCGTAGTGAATCATCCCATAACTAACTCATTAGTCACATTGCTTGCAAGGCTTCATATGATGTGCATTACCGAGAGGGCCCAGAGATACCTCTCCGATACTCTGAGTGACAAATCCTAATCTCGATCTATGCCAACCCAACAAACACCTTCAGAGATACATGTAGAGCATCTTTATAATCACCCAGTTACGTTGTACCATTTGATAGCACATAAGGCATTCCTCTGATGTCCGGGAGTTGCATAAAATTCATACTCGGAGGAATATATATTGGACATGAAGAAAGCGGTAGCAATAAAACTGAACGATCATTATGCTAAGCTAACGGATGGGTCTTGTCTATCACATAATTCTCCTAATGATGTGATCCCGTTTATCAAATGACAACACATGTCCATGGCTAGGAAACTTAACCATCTTTGATCAACGAGCTAGTTTAGTAGAGGCATACTAGGGACACGTAGTTTTGTCTATGTATTCACACATGTATCAAGTTTCCAGTTAATACAATTCTAGCATAAATTACAAACATTTATCATGAATAAGGAAATATAAAATAACAACTTTATTATTGTCTCTAGGGCATATTTCCTTCAGTCTCCCACTTGCTCTAGATTTAATAATCTAGATTACATTGTTATGAATCTAACACCATGAAGTCTTAGTGTTGATCTTGTTTTGCTCGTGGAAGAGGCCTAGTCAACAGGTCTGCAACACTTAGATCCGTATGTATTTTGCAAATCTCTATGTCTCCCTCCTTAACCAAATCTCGGATGGAGTTAAAGCGTCTCTTGATGTGTTTGGTATTTTGGTGAAATCTGGATTCCTTCGCCTAGGAAATTGCTCCAGTATTGTCACAAAAGGTTTTCATTGGACCCGATGCACTAGGTATTACACCTAGATCGGATATGAACTCCTTCATCCAGACTCCTTCATTAGCTGCTTCCGAAGTAGCTATGTACTATGCTTCACACATAGATCCCACCACGACGCTTTGCTTGGAACTGCACCAACTGACAGCTCCACCATTTAATAAAAATACGTACCTGGATTGTGATTTAGAATCATCTGGATCAGAGTCAAAGCTAGCGTCGGCGTAACCACTTACGACATGCTCTTTTTCACCTCCATAAATGAGAAACATATCCTTAGTCCGTTTCAGGTACTTCAGGATGTTCTTGACCGCTTCCAGTGATCCACTCCTGGATTACTTTGGTACCTCCCTGCTAAACTTATAGCAAGGCACACATCAGGTCTGGTACACATCATAACATACATGATAGAACCTATGGCTGAAGCATAGGGAATAACTTTCATTTTCTCTCTATCTTCTGCAGTGGTCGGGCATTGAGTCTGACTCAACTTCACACCTTGTAACACAGGCAAGAACATTTTCTTTGACTTATCCATTTTGAAATTCTCAAAAACTTTATCAAGGTATGTGGTTTGTGAAAGTCCTATAAAGCGTCTTGATCCATCTCTATAGATCTTTATGCCCAATATATAAGAAGCTTCACCGAGGTCTTTCATTGAAAAACTCTTATTCAGTATCCTTTTATGCTATTCAGAAATTCTACATCATTTACAATCAACAATATGTCATCCACATATAATATTAGAAATGCTATAGAGCTCCCACTCACTTTCTTGTAAATACAGGCTTTTACAAAAGTCTGTATAAAACCTCATGCTTTGGTCACCTCATCAAAGCGTATATTCTAGCTCCGAGATGCTTGCATTCGTCCATAAATGGATCGCTGGAGCTTGCACACTTTGTTAGCACCTTTAGGATCGACAAAACCTTCTTGTTGCATGATGTCTACTACGAAACTTTATTCTTGTAGACTTGTGTTGGGCCTCCAAGCGCAGAGTTTTGTAGGACAATAACAATTTTCTCTCAAGTGGATGACCTAAGGTTTATCAATCCATGGGAGGCGTAGGATGAAGATGTTCTCTCTGAAACAACCCTGCAACCAATACAAAAAATCTCTTGTGTCCCCAACGCACCCAATACAATGGCAAATTGTATAGTTGCACTAGTTCGGCGAAGAGATGGTGATAAAAGTGTAATATGGATGGTAGACATATATTTTTATAATCTGAATAAATAAAAACAGCAAGGTAGTAAACGATAAAAGTGAGCACAAACGGTATTGCAATGCTTGAAAACAAGGCCTAGGGTCTGTACTTCGCTCTAGTGCAATCTCTCAACAATGCTAACATAGTTGGATCATATGATTATCCCTCAAAGTGCAATAAAGAATCACTCCCGAGTTCCTATTAGCGGAGAACAAAAGATAGAAATTGTTTGTAGGGTACGAAACCACCTCAAAGCTATTCTTTCCGATCAATCTATCCTAGAGTTCATACTAAAATAACAGCAAGCTATTCTTTCCGATCGATCTAATCAAGAGTTCATACTAAAATAACACCATGTGATGCATATCAACCAACTCTAATACCATCAAGATACCCCAATGTCACCGTGAGTAACCATGAGTTAATTATACGATATGTATCAAATAATTTCGGATTCATTATACTCAATCCACACAAAGAACTACAAGGAGACCCCAAAGTTTCTATAGGAGAAAAGATAATAAAAACGTGCATCAACACCTATGCATAGATTACCCCGAATCCACCTTAGGAATCCGCAATTTGAGTGTCATAACATATATCAAGTGAATCAAAATAATACCACATTGTCACCACGGGTATTCATATGCAAGACATATATCATGTGTTCTCAGATCTGAACATTCAATCCGACAAGACAAAACTTCAAAGGGTAAAGACTCAATTCATCACAACAAGTGTAGAGAGGGGAGAAACATCATATGATCCATCTATGTTAACAAATCCCATGATACATCAAGATCGTGACATCTCAAGATCGCACGCGAGAGAGATTAAGCACATAGCTACTGGTACAAACCCTCAGCCCAGAGGGTGGACTACTCCCTCCTCATCGTGGTGGCCACCGGGATGATGATGATGTCCACCGGAGATGATTCCCCCCTCCGGCAGGGTGCCGAAACGAGGTCCCAATTGGTTTTTGGTGGCTACAGAGACTTGCGATGGTGGAATTTCTGATCTAGGGTCTCCCCGAGGGTTTTCAGAATATTTGGGAATTTATAGGGCGAAGAACGGGTACAGGATGCCACCGTGGTGGGCACAACCCACCAGGGCGCGCCTGGGGGCCCAGGCGCACCCTGGTGGGTTGTGCCCCCGTCGGGGCACCCCCAGGTGCTGCTCTGGCCCAATTGTTCTCTTCTGGTCCATAAAAAATCCACAAAAAGTTTTGCGTTTGGAGAACTTTCATTTCTACACAAAAAACAACACCACGGTAGTTTTGCTGAAAACAACGTCAGTCCGGGTTAGCTCCATGCGAATCATACCAAAACCATATAAAATTATTGTAAACATGGCATGAATACTTCATAAATTATAGATACGTTGGAGACGTATGATAACCCGCAAGTATACGGTATAGTTGTAGCCTCTTTCGATAAGTAAGAGTGTAGAACCCAACGAGGAGCTAAAGGTAGAAAAAAATACTCTCGCAAGTCCTATCGGCCACTAAGACGACTCTACGCACGCTTGACGTTCGCTTTACCTAGAACAACTATGAAACTAGAAGTACTTTGCAAGATAATAATAAACACGTAAATAAAAGCTAAGGGCTGTTTAGGTAAAGAAGCAATAAAGTATATATAGCGAGTGTGGATAAGTGGTGGTAGGAGTTGTGGAATTGTCCCTAAGCAATTGACTATGTTACTAGACCAGTAATCACTATTGCAATTTTATTTGAGGGAGAGGCATAAGCTAACATACTTTCTCTTCTTGGATCATATGCACTTATGATTGGAACTCTAGCAAGCATCCGCAACTACTAAAGATCATTAAGCTAAAACCCAACCATAGCATTAAAGTACAAGTCCCCTTTATCCCATACGCAAAGAACCCTAGCGTACTTCTGTCACTCACGCCACCACACCATAAGCAAATCATAAACATATTGCAAACCCTACAGCGGGAATCCCTCACGCTTGCGCGACACGGAGGGCACAATAAGACATCACCAATAATAAAACATGCAACTCAAACCAATCATATCAATTCATCAATCACCGATAGGACAATGAAAATCTACTCAGACATCATAGGATGGCAGCACATCATTGGATAATAATATGAAGCATAAAGCACCATGTTCAAGTAGAGGGTACAGCGGGTTGCGGGAGAGTGGACCGCTGGATATAGATGGGGGAAGGTGATGGAGATGTTGGTGAAGATGGCTGAGGTGTTGGTGAAGATCGCGGTGATGATGATGGCCCCTGGCAGCGCTCCGGCGCCACCGGAAGCAAGGGGGAGAGGGCCCCCCTTCTTATTCTTCTTCCTTGACCTCCTCCCTAGATGGGAGAAGGGTTTCCCCTCTGGTCCTTGGCTCCCATGGCGTTGGAGGGGCGAGAGCCCCTTCGAGATTGGATCTATCTCTCTGTCTCTCTCTGTTTCTGCGTTCTCAGATCCTTCCCCTTCACCATTTCTTTTATATCCGGAGATCCGTAACTCCGATTGGGGTGAATCTTTCGCCCAGATTTTTCTCGTAAAATTAGCTTTCTTGCGGCAAAAGACGAGCGTCAACCACCTTACGGGTGGCCCAGGAGAGTGCCAGGCGTGCCCAGGGGGTTGGGCGCCGCCCCCCCCCCCCCCATCTCCTGGCCACCTCGGGCACCATTTCGCGTTGATTCTTCCTCCGGAAAATCCCAAATATTCCAAAATAATTCTAGGTCTGTTTTTGTCGCGTTTGGATTCCGTTTGATATTGGGTTTCTGCGAAACATAAAACATGCAACAAACAGAAACTTGCACTGGGCACTGGATCAATATGTTAGTCCCAGAAATAGTATAAAAAGTTGCCAAAAGTATATGAAAGTTGAAGAATATTGGCATGGAACAATCAAAAATTATAGATACGACGGAGACATATCAGCATCCCCAAGCTTAATTCCTTCTCGTCCTCGAGTAGGTAAATGATAAAAAAGATAATTTTTGATGTGGAATGCTACCTAGCAAAATCTTGATCATATGTCTAATCATGGCATTAATATTAAGACACAAGTGATTCAAAGCAATAGTCTATCATTTGACATTAAAAATGATAATACTTCGAGCGTACTAATAAAGCAATCATGTCTTTTCAAAACAACAAGGCTAAAGCAAGCTTATCCCTACAAAATCATATAGTTTGGACATGCTTCATCTTCGTCACACAAAAATGCTCCCATCATGCACAACCCCGATGACAAGCCTAGCAATTGGTTCATACTTTTTAACGCGCTTCAGCTTTTTCAACCCTCACACAATACATGAGCGCAAGCCATGGATATAGAAATATAGGTGGAATAGAATATAATGGTGGAGGTTTATATGGAGAAGACAAAAGGGAGAAAGTCTCACATCGACGCGGCTAATCAACACGCTATGGAGATGCCCATCAATTGATGTCAATGCGAGGAGTAGGGATTGCCATGCAACGGATGCACTAAGAGCTATAAGTGTATGAAAGCTCAAACTGAAAACTAAGTGGGTGTGCATCCAACTTGCTTGCTCATGAAGACCTAGGGCATTTGACGAAGCCCGTCGTTGGAATATACAAGCCAAGTTCTATAAGGAAAATTTCCACTAGTAAATGAAAGTGACAACATATCAGACTCTCTATATGAAGAACATGGTGCTACTCTGAAGCATAAGTCTGGTAAAAGGATAGTAACATTGCCCCTTTTCTTTTTCTTTTTTTTCTTTTTTTTCTTTTTTTGGGCGGGTTCTTTGGCCCCCTTTGTATTTAGGATTATTTGGCCTTTCCTTGTTTTTTTTTTCTTTTTTATGGGTCAATGCTCTATAATTATGATCATCATACTTTTATTTACTTACAACTCGATATTACAACTCGATACTGGAACAAAGATATGACTATATGAATGCCTCTGGCGGTGTACCGGGATGTGCAATGATCTAGCGTAGCAATGACATCAAAAAACGGACAAGCCATGAAAACATCATGCTAGCTATCTTACGATCATGCAAAGCAATATGACAATAAATGCTCAAGTCATGTATATGATGATGATGGAAGTTGCACGACAATATATCTCGGAATGGCTATGGAAATGCCATGATAGGTAGGTATGGTGGTTGCTTTGAGGAAGATATAAGGAGGCTTATGTGTGATAGAGCGTATAGTATCACGGGGTTTGGATGCACCGATGAAGTTTGCATCAACTCTCAATGTGAGAAAGGGCAATGCACGGTACCGAAGAGGCTAGCAATGATGGAAAGGTAAAAGTGCGTATAATCCATGGACTCACATTAATCATAAATAACTCATATACTTATTGCAAAAGTTTATTAGCCCTCGAAGCAAAGTACTACTACACATGCCCCTGGGGGGATAGATTGGTAGGTAAAGACCATCGCTCGTCCCCGACCGCCACTCATAAGGAAGACAATCAAAGAAACACCCCCATGCTTCAAATTTTTCACACAACGGTTACCATACGTGCATGCTACGAGACTTGCAAACCTCAACACAAGTGTCTCTACAATCCACAACCACCCACTAGCATGACTCTAATATCACCATCTTCATATCGTAAAACTATTGCAAGGAATCAAACATATCATATTCAGCGATCTACAAGTTTATGTAGGATTTCATGACTAACCATGTGAATGACCAATTCCTGTCATCTCTCTGAATAGATATAAGTGAAGCAAGAGAGTTTAATTCTTTCTACAAAAGATATGCCCACGCTCTAACAAATATAAGTGAAGCAAAAGAGCATTCTACAAATGGCGGTTCTCTATGTGAAGAGAAACAGGCAATCCAAACTTCAAATGATATAAGTGAAGCACATGAAGCATTCTATAAAGCCACACTCAAAAGATTTAAGTGAAGTGCAATGAGCATTCTATAAATCAACCAAGGACTATCTCATACCAGCATGGTGCATAAAAAAAGAAAATAAAGAAAAACTAAATGCAAAAGACGCTCCAAGACTTGCACATATCGCATGAACGAAACGAATCCGAAAACATACCGATACTTGTTGAAGAAAGAGGGGATGCCTTCCGACGCATCCCCAAGCTTAGACGCTTCAGTCTCCTTGAATATTTACTTGGGGTGCCTCGGGCATCCCCAAGCTTGAGCTCTTGCCGCTCTTCATTTTCCTCATATCGAGACCTCCTCGATTAGACACTTCATCCACACAAAACTTCAACAGAAAACTCGGTAAGATCCGTTAGTATAAGAAAGCAAATCACTACTCTAAGTACTATAGCAAACCAATTAATATTTTCTTTTTGCATTGTGTCTACCTTAATATAGATTTTTGATGTCTTAATCCACTAATAGAAATTGATAGATTCATCAAAACAAGCAAACTATGCATCAAAAACAGAATCTGTCAAAAACAGAACAGCATGTAGCAATCTGAACATTCACCATGCTTCTGGGACCCCAAAAATTCCACCAAAATTAGGAAAAATAAAAAAATTATACAGAAAGACAATGCAAAAGGGATAATAACCGTTTGAAGTTCCAGTTAAAAATGTAAAATCGCTCACTACAGCCAAAGTTTCTGTCTTGCACCGTACAAACCAACAAGCATTGTAAACATCCTAAAGGCAAACCTTGGCACATTATTTTTACAATACAATGGAATTGTACAAGGGGATAATTATTTTTGTTGAAAATTTTCTGTAATTAAGATTCACAAAGTTTCCTTGAGCATCAACAAAGTTCAAGGCTAGCTCCCACTTCAACAATGCTTGTCTTTCTCACTTTCACTTTCCTTTTTGAGAAGTTTTTAGGTTCCCCTCTTTATTTTTTTATTTTTTGTTTTTAAATTAGATAAAAGCACTCAACAGAAATAAATGACTCTCTAAAACTTCCGGGTTGTATCCCTGGCAGCGCTTTCTTTAAAAGACATTAAGCTAGGCATATAGTGCTCAAGTAATGGATCCACCCGGATCCCAAGGTATATCAAAGCCAATTTTAATTAACAATTATTTGTAATTTAGTAGTGAGAACAAAGTAACATATATCATGCAACAATGAAGTCTAACTCTCTTCCTATTCATCGGCATGTCATAAAAGAACAATTCATGCACACCAAGTAAAGGCCAATGCATAGTATAAGCAGTTTCTTGCAATTCTATCGTGTTAGAAACATAGAGAGGTGGAGATATAGTTCCTCTCTCATAATAATTGCAAGTAGGAGCAGCAAGCACATGCATATTATATCTACCAAAATCATCATGTGCAATGGTAAAAGGCAACCCATCAATACAATCCTTACTAAGCGTAAACTTCTCCGTATAGTGTAGTCGGGAGAATTCAAAAAGATAATAGGACTAACATGCGTGGGTGCAATAGCAACAGTTTCATGTTTAACATAAGGAACTATAGCAAGTTCATCTCCATAAGAATAATTCATATTGGCATCTTGGCCACAAGCATCATCAAAAAGGGATATTTCAAGAGAATCGACGGGATCATAGCAATCATCCTTCGGTAAACACGAAGGGGAATTAAACAATGTATAAGTTGAAGAGTTACTCTCATTAGAAGGTGGGCACGGGTGATCAATCCGCTCTTCCTCCTTTTGTTCTTCGCTCTCCTCATCATCTTTTTCATCCAATGAGCTCACAGTTTCATCAATTTCTTCTTCCATAGCTTCCTGCAAAACATTAATCTCTTCTTGGACAGCGAAGACTTTCTCAATAAATGCATTAATATTGTAATTGTAGTCATAATTTTGATAGCAATATCTAAGTATAGCAAAATTTTCTGGTCTATAAACTGAATCATCAAAATCGTCAAACGCTTTAAACATAGATTCAATCTCATAAGCACCCATAAAAGCAACAAATTCTTCTATTTGTTCCACATCATAGTAATCATAGATACCATTAGCATAAGAAGCTAAGGTTTCATTCTCATTAAATTTGCATGAAAAGGGAAGGTGTAGAGCCTTCATCCTAGAGCAGCAAGTATAATCATGCATCAAGCATAGTTGCCTAGCATACCACTTCAACATTTGGATTTGATCCCATAATAGTTTCCCTTTTTGTGTCAAGCTATAATCCCTGAAGTATTCACGATGATCGAACGTTACTCCCATAACATAATTGAATGGGGTTTTCTCAGGATTATTAAAGTAGTACATAATTTCTTTCACATAACGAGCATCGAGGGTTTTAGGAGGTTCCCCATCTCCATGAGTAGCATCTACACCTAATTTTTTGGGTATTTCGTGTTCCATATCCATACTAAAGATAGAGAACAACTAATGATAGCAAATGAAAATTACTTAGTGATAAAGCAAACAAGCACACACAAGAATATTCACCCACGCTATGACTCCCCGGCAATGGTGCCAGAAAAAGGTCTTGATAACCGGCAAGTATACGGGATAGTTGTAGCCTCTTTTGATAAGTAAGAGTGTCGAGCCCAACGGGGAGCTAAAGGTAGAACAAATACTCTCTCATCTACTATCGGCCACTAATATGACTCTACGCACGCTTGACGTTCGCTTTACCTAGAACAAGTATGAAACTAGAAGTACTTTGTAGGTGTTGTTTGATAGGTTTGCAAGATAATATAGAACACGTAAATAAAAGCTAGGGGCTGTTTAGGTAAAGAAGCAATGAAGTAAATATAGCGAGTGTGGAAAAGTGGTGGTAGGATTTGTGGAATTGTCCCTAAGCAATTGACTATGTTACTAGACCGGTAATCACTATTGCAATTTTATTTGAGGGAGAGGCATAAGCTAACATACTTTCTCTTCTTGGATCATATGCACTTATGATTGGAACTCTAGCAAGCATCCGCGACTACTAAAGATCATTAAGGTAAACCTAACCATAGCATTAAAGTATCAAGTCCCCTTTATCCCATACGCAAACAACCTACTTACTCGGTTCTGTGCTTCTGTCACTCACCGCCATAAGCAAATCATAAACATATTACAAACCCTACAGCGGGAATCCCTCACGCTTGCGCGACACGGATGGCACAATAGGACAGCACCAATAATAAAACATGCAACTCAAACCAATCATAGCAATTCATCAATCACCGATAGGACAATGAAAATCTACTCAGACATCATAGGATGGCAACACATCATTGGATAATAATATGAAGCATCAAGAACCATGTTAAAGTAGAGGGTACAGCGGGTTGCGGGAGAGTGGACCGCTGGATATAGATGAGGGAAGGTGATGGAGATGTTGGTGAAGATGGCGGAGGTGTTGGTGAAGATCGCGGTGATGATGATGGCCCCCGGCAGCGCTCCGGCGCCACCGGAAGCAAGGGGGAGAGGCCCTCCCTTCTTATCCTTCTTCCATGACCTCCTCCCTAGATGGGAGAAGTGTTTCCCCTCTGGTCCTTGGCTCCCGCCCCTCCGAGATTGGATCTATCTCTCTGTCTCTCTCTGTTTCTGCGTTCTCAGATCCTTCCCCTTCACCGTTTCTTTTATATCCGGAGATCCGTAACTCCAATTGGGGTGAATCTTTCGCCCAGATTTTTCCCGTAAAATTAGCTTTCTTGCAGCAAGAGAAGAGCGTCAACCGCCTTACGAGTGGCCCAGGAGAGTGCCAGGCGCACCCAGGGGTGGTGGGCGCGCCCCTATCTCCTGGCCACCTCGGGCACCGTTTCGCTTTGATTCTTCCTCCGAAAAATCCCAAATATTCCAAAATAATTCTCCGTCCGTTTTTACCTCGTTTGATATTGGGTTTCTGCGAAACATAAAACATGCAACAAACAGGAACTGGCACTGGGCACTAGATCAATATGTTAGTCCTAAAAATAGTAAAAAAAGGTGCCAAAAGTATATGAAAGTTGAAGAATATTAGACGTATCAGCAAAAGCTTAATTACTACTCATCCTCGAGTAGGTAAATGATAAAAGAAATAAATTATGAAGTGTGAATGCTAGCAAAGTCCATAAGTTTGATCAATGACAATTTCAATCACTTTTCCTAGCATCATAACAGCAAAAAAAATCTTATAAAACTTCTCATGTTATAGTAGCAACCAATTCACATGTTCAGGTTCAAAGAATGAATTATCTTGAAACTCAAGAACCTATGTTCTCAGTCACCAAGCAATTGCAATTCAATTATTCAACAATGTCTAAGTAATAGCTCCGCATACTCAACCATCATATAGTCTTCTATGATTGCTAACACTCACCGCATACACGTGAGAAAAATGTTTCAACCAAACACATAGAAAGATAGGGGCTTATTGTTTTGCCTCCCAACGTATTCACCTCAAGGATGATGTCAACAATAATAACTCATGCTACCCATATCCAACGGGATATATGTGCCTAGATCTTTCCTCACCACATGATGCTTGCCAAAAGAGAAAAATTAAAAGGAATAGAGAGAAAAACCTTGACTCTTTGCATAAAAGTAAATACTGAAAAGTAAAAGATAGGCCCTTCGCAGAGGGAAGCAGAGGTTTCCATGCGCTTAGTTGTTTGTATGCTCAACCCCTTGGTGCAAAAGTACGTCACATTATATTACCCCTTATGATAGCAACCTTTATTATGCAGTATGTCGCTTTTATTCTTTGCCATCACAAGTTCGTACAACGCTCAATTTTTTCTTACAATAAATGATCTAACACTTTTAGAAGCAATTTTTATTGCCTTATTGCACCGACGACAACTTACTTGAAGGATCGTACTCAATCCTTAGGTAGGTATGGTGGACTCTTGAAACTATGATTTGGGTTTAATTGTTTTTTTGGATGCACAAGTAGTATCTCTACTTGGTGTGGAATTTTTGGCTAGCAAAGATGGGGGGCAAGCACCACATGTTGAAGGATCCATGACAATATAACTTCTATGTGAATATGAACAAATGTAAATCATTATGTTGTCTTCCTTGTCAAACGTCAATAATTTTTGCATATAATATTTTGATGGGGGCTCACAATCACAAAAGATTTCCAGGAAAGTGTATTTGCATGTGAAAGTTCTCTTCCTTCTACTAATCATTCCTGAATTGCTTGTAAGACCAATATTGTAATTGTCAAGCTTCAAGAGATTTCACTTTCTAAACCCAATGTGAAGCTACCACTAGGCATGATATGAATATATAATTTCAACTTCATGATATTCATTTCATTCAACAATTTACTCATAGGGTATAAGTGAAGCACAGGAGTACATGACAAACTACTCCAAAAAGATATAAGTGAAGATCAAGCGAGTAGTTAAGTAAAAGGTTAGCTAATTGAGGACTCTGTCTTATTTAAAAGTTTCAGATCTAAGTATTTTATTAAAAGCAAGTAAAACAAAAAGAAATGACATTCCAAGAATAGCACACATCATGTGAAGAAGAAAAAACTTAGGCTCAACCGATACTAACCGATAATTGTTGAAGAAGAAAGGTGGGATGCCTACATGGCATCCCCAAGCTTAGAGCCTGAGACTTATTGAAATATAAATTTGGGATGCCTTGGGCATCCCCAAGCTTGAGCTTCTGTGTCTCCTTAATTCCTCTCATATCACGGATTCCCTAAATCTCAAAAACTTCATCCACAAAAAACTCAACAAGAACTCGTGAGATAAGTTAGTATAAACCAATGCAAAAACCTTATCATTCTCTACTGTAGCAAATAACAAAAAATATTACTAAACATTGCAAGCTAAATACCTCTGCATATTTAATACTCATATCCTCAAATAGAATCATTAAACAAGCAAACATATGCAAACAATGCAAACATAACAGCAATCTGCCAAAACAGTACAATATGTAAAGAACGCAAGAGTATCAATACTTATTAAACTCAAAAGATTATGAAAATATACCAAACTGTAGAGAATTTATCAGATCTTATTGTGCGAAAAGTTTCAACATTTTATCACATTCTGACTTTTCTATGGAGTTTTTGCAACAGCGGTAAACTTTCTATTTTCAAACAGCAACAAGTATACTTGCAAAATAAGCATGGCAAAGGCTATAATTGCCACTTTTATTGAAATAAAAGATGCAAAACATTATTCTAAATAAAATAAAGCAAATCCTAACAAAATAAATTGATGCTCCAAGCAAAACACATATCATGTGACGAATGAAAACATAGCTCGAAGTGAGGTTATCGATAATGTTGAAGACGAAAGAGGGGATGCTTTCCGGGGCATCCCCAAGCTTAGTAGCTTGGATCTTCCGTGAATATTACCTTGGGGTGCCTTGGGCATCCCGAAGCTAAGGGTATTGTCATTCCTTATTATCCTCATATCGATATCTCACCAAAACTTGAAAACTTCAATCACACAAAACTTATCGGAACTTCGTGAGAAAGGATAGTACGACAAGGAGCAAACCATTTCACTTTAGTACTGTCAAAGACAAGATTCATAATTGTTTCCACACAATGCCTACTGTATTATATCATTTTTTTCAATTCATATTGGCCAACGTTAACATAAGCCATAGAAACTAGGAAACAAGCAAACTATGCATTGAAAATATAATATGTAAAAAACAGAACAATCTGTAGTAATCTGTACTCCAACCATACTTCTGCTACTCCAAAAATTCTGAAAAATTAGGAAAACATGGAGAATTTGTATATCTATCACCTGTAAAAACTTCCGATCAAAAAGCACGTTCAGTGAGTTTTCAGAATTCCTGGACTGAGCGCAGAAGTTTCTGTTTTTGCACAGATTCATGTCAACTATCATCCAGACTATCCCAAAGGCTTTACTTGGCACTTTATTAAAACAAAAGCAATAAGACATGATTACTACAGTAGCATAATCATGTGAAACAAAAATAGTAGGTAAAATTGTTGGGTTGCATCCAAACAAGCGCTTTTCTTTAAAGCCTTTTAGCTAGGCATGATGAGTTCAATCATGCTCGCATAAACGATATGAATTGAGACACAAAGAGAGCATCATGAAGCATATGACTACCACATTTAAGTGTAACCCACTTCCTATGCATAGGGATTTTGTGAGCAAATAACTTATGGGAGCAATAATCAACTAGCATAGGAAGGTAAAACAAGTGCAACTTCAAAACTTTCAACACATAAAGAGGATACTTGATATTATTGCAATATGTAAATGCATATGTTCCTCTCTCATAATAATTTTCAGTAGTATCATGAAGAAATTCAACAATATAACCATCACATAAAGCATTCCTTTCATGACACAAAAGCATAGAAAACTTATTACTCTCCACATAAGCAAATTTCTTCTCATCAATAGTAGTGGGAGCAAACTCAACAAAATAACTATCATGAGATTGAAAATTAATCATGATGACAAGTTTCATGGTTATCATTATTCTTTATAGCATACATGTCATCACCATAATCATCATAGATAGGAACTTTGTTATCATAGTCAATTGAAACCTCATCCAAAATGGTGGATTCATCACAAAATAAAGTCATGACCTCTCCAAATCCACTTTCATCATTGTAATCATCATAAATAGGAGGCATGCAATCATTATAAAAAATTTGCACATCAAATATTGGGGGACTAAAAATATCATCTTCATCAAACATAGCATCCCCAAGCTTATGGCTTTGCATATAACTAGCACCATGGGTATTCAAAGAATTCATACTAACACCATTTCACTCATGCTCATCGTTTATGCAAAACATTCTATTGAATTCTTCTTCAATCAATTGAGCGCAGTTTTCATTTCTATCATTTTCACGAAAGGCATTATAAATATGAATAAAACTAGTGATAAACAAGAAACTAAACGATTCGATTGCAAGATCAAAAGATGTAAATTCATGCACTCACCTCCCCGGCAACGGCGCCAGAAAAGAGCTTCATTGACGGGGTGTCCAACGGTAGTTCTGCTGAAAACAACGTCAGTCTGGGTTAGTTCCATGCAAACATGCCAAAACCATATAAAATTATTGTAAACACGGCATGAATACTTCATAAATTATATATACGTTGGAGACGTATCATTGCATCATATACAACTCTTCTTTGAGAAATCCATTAAGGAATGCAATTTTGACATCCATTTGCCAGATTTCATAATCATAAAATGCGGCAATTGCTAACATGATTCGGACAGACTTAAGCATCACCACGGGTGAGAAAGTCTCATCGTAGTCAACTGCTTGAACTTGTCGAAAACCCTTCGCAACAAGTCAAGCTTAATAGATAGTAACATTATCGTCAGCGTCAGTCTTCTTCTTGAAGATCCATTTATTCTCTATGGATCACCGATCATCGGGCAGATCCACCAAAGTCCACACTTTGTTCTCATACATGGATCCTATCTCAGATTTCATGGCCTCAAGCCATTTATCGGAATCTAGGGTCATCATAGCTTCTTCATAGTTCGTAGGTTTGTCATGGTCAAGTAACATGACCTCCAGAACAGGATTACCGTACCACTCTGATGCGGAACATGCTCTGCTAGACCTACGAGGTTTTGTAACAAATTGATATGTAGTTTCATGATATTTATCATTAGCTTCCTCTCCAGTTGGTGTAGACATCACAGGAACAAATTTCTCGGACGATCTACTTTCCAAATTGAGAGCTGGTACAATTACCTCATCAAGTTCTACTTTCCTCCCACTCACTTCTTTCGAGAGAAACTCCTTCTCAAGAAAGGTTCCGTTCTTAGCAACAAAAATCCTGCCTTTGGACTTGTGGTAGAAGGTGCACCCAATTGTTTCTTTAGGGTGTTCTATAAAGATGCACTTCTCTGATTTGGGTTCGAGCTTATCAGGCTGAAGCTTTTTGACATAAGCATCGCATACCCAAACTTTAAGAAACGACAGCTTAGGTTTGTTGCCAAGCCACAGTTCATATGGTGTCGTCTCAACGGACTTTGACAGTGCCCTGTTTAAAGTGAATGCAGTTGTCTCTAATACATAACCCTATAATGATAGTGGTAAATCCGTAAGAGACATCATAGGTCGCACCATATCTAATAAAGTGCGGCTACAACATTCGGACACACCATTACAATGTGGTGTTCCAGGTGGCGTGAGTAGTGAAACTATTCCACATTATTTTAAATGAAGGCCAAACTCGTAACTCAAATATTCTCCTCCACGATCAGATCGTAGAAGCTTTATTTTCTTGTTACGATGATTCTCCACTTCACTCTGAAATTCTTTGAACTTTTCAAATGTTTCAGACATGTGTTTCATTAAGTAGATATACCCATATCTGCTCCAATCATCTGTGAAGGTCAGACAATAACGATACCTACCACAAGCATCAACACTCATGGGACCGCATACATCGGTATGTATTGTTTCCAATAAGTCACTAGCTTGTTCCATTGTTCAGGAGATCGGAGTTTTAGTCATCTTGCCCATGAGGCACGGTTCGCAAGTATCAAATGATTCATAATCAAGTGATTCCAAAGTCCATCTTTATGTAGTTTCTTCATGTGCTTTACAGCGATATGACCCAAATGGCAGCGCCACAAATAAGTTGCACTATCATCATCAACTTTGCATCTTTTGACATCAATATTATGAATATGTGTATCTTCATGATCAAGATTCAACAGAAATAGACCACTATTCAAGGGTGCATGACGATAAAAGATATTACTCATATAAATAGAACAACCATTATTCTATGATTTAAATGAATAACCATCTCGCAGTAAACAAGATCCAGATATAATGTTCATGCTCAATGCTGGCACCAAATAACAATTATTCAGGTCTAAAACTAATCCCGAAGGTAGATGTAGAGGTAGCGTGCCGACGACGATCACATCAACCTTGGAACCATTTCCGACGTGCATCGTCACCTCGTCCTTAACCAATCTTCGTTTAATATGTAGCCCCTACTTCGAGTTACAAATATGAGCAACCGAACCAGTATCAAATACCCAGGCACTACTATGAGAATTAGTAAGGTACACATCAATAACATGTATATCAAATATACCTTTGTTCACTTTGCCATCCTTCTTATCAACCAAATGCTTAGGGCAGTTCCACTTCTAGTGACCAGTCCCTTTGCAGTAGAAGCACTCAGTTTCAGGCTTGGGGTCCATTTTTAGGTTTCTTCCCGGGAGTGACAACTTGCTTGTCAATCTACCTGAAGTTCCCCTTCTTTTTACCATTGCCCTTCTTTTTGAAACTAGTGGTGTTGTTAACCATCAACACTTGATGCTCATTTTTTATTTCTACCTCTTCGGCTTTTAGCATCGCGAAGAGCTCGGGAATAGTCTTCTCCATCCCTTGCATATTGTAGTTCATCACGAAGCCTTTGTAGCTTGATGGCAGTGATTGAAGAACTCCGTTAATGAAACAATAATCTCGAAGATTAACTCCCAGGTGAGTCAAGTGATTATGGTACCCAGACATTCGGAGTATGTGATCACTAACATAATTGTTCTCCTCCATCTTGCAGCTATAGAACTTGTTGGAGACTTCATATCTCTCAACTCGGGCATTCTCTTGAAATATTAACTTCAACTCCTGGAACATCTCATATGGTCCATGACGTTCAAAACGTCTTTGAAGTCCCTCTTCTAAGCCGTAAAGCATAGCACACTGAACTAATGAGTAGTCATCAACACGCGACTGCCAGGCATTCACAATGTGTGCAGTTGCTGGGGCAGGTGGTACACCTAGCGGTGCATCAAGGACATAATTCTTCTGTGCAACAACGAGGATAATATTCAAGTTACGGACCCAGTCCTGTAGTTGCTACCATCATCTTTCAGCTTATCTTTCTCTAGGAACGCATTAACATTCAAAGGAACAGTAGCACGGGCCATTGATCTACAACATAGATATGCAAAAACTGTCAGGACTAAGTTCATGATAAATTAAGTTCAATTAATCATATTACTTAAGAACTCACACTTAGATAGACATCCCTCTAGTCATCTAAATGATATGTGATCCAAATCAACTAAACCATGTCCGATCATCACGTGAGATGGAGTAGTTTTCAATGGTGAACATCAGTATGTTGATCATATCTACTATATGATTCACGTTCGACCTTTCGGTCTCCAGTGTTCCGAGGCCATATATTTATATGCTAGGCTCGTCAAGTTTAACCAGTGTATTCCACGTGTGCAAATCTGGCTTGCACCCGTTGTATTTGAACATAGAGCTTATCGCACCCGATCATCACGTGGTGTCTCAGCACGAAGAACTTTCGCAACGGTGCATACGCGGGGAGAACACTTATACCTTGAAGTTTAGTAAGGGATCATCTTATGATGCTACCGCCGTACTAAGGAAAATAAGATGCATAAAAGATAAAAATCACATGCAATCAAAATATGTGACATGATATGGCCATCATCATCTTGTGCTCATGATCTCCATCACCGAAGCAACGTCATGATCTCCATCGTAACGTCGTGGTCGTCTCGCCAACCATTGTTTCTACGACTATCGCTACCGCTTAGTGATGAAGTAAAGAAATTACAAAGCATTTGTATTTCATACAATAAAGCAACAACCATATGGCTCCTATCAGTTCACTACTAGGGAAAAGCCTATACATAGAATCTTAGCAGCAGCGCGGCTCAAAAAGGAGCGCTGCTGCTAATTAGTAGTAGCGCGTGTGCGGGGAACTCGCTACCGACAAGTTTTTAGCAGTAGCGCGCTCAGTGTAAACCGCGCTGCTACAAATATCGACCGACGGTGTCCACCAAACTCCATTTAGAAGCAGCGCGGTGCCGCGAGCCGCACTACTGCTATGGATGTAGTAGTAGCGCGCTTTTTCTGAGGTCGCTGCTGCTAAATTTGAAATATCCACACTTTTGGTCCCGTTAGCGATGCGCCGTTGCCCAAAGCGCTGCTGCTACTTACTTAGCAGCAGCGCTTTTATCTCCCCAGCCACTGCTTATCCGCACCAACCCACCACCTTTTCCCCACCGTCCTCCCCTCCCCTCCTCTCTTCCCCCTTCCCCCTACCTCCCACATGCTCCCTCTCACTCTTCTTCTTCCTCAATACTTCTCCCCATTACTCTCCCTCTTCTATCTACCTTTCTCTCTCTTCATTACTCCTACCTAACTACACCACCTCCATAAATGCATCTCCTTTCTCTTTTTCCTTCCCCCTCCACTAGTTGAAGTTGTCTCCTCCCAAATTACGTAGCTAGGTAGATGTAGGATTTAGTTAAGTGACCTATTTGCCCCCTAACTAGATCTATCTTTGTCAAGAAGAGCTTTGTGCACTTCTGATCTCCCTACAATATCATCTCCACCGTGTGCTCGATCTCGAGATAGAGGTGATTAAAATTTCATGCTTTTGAGTGTGGCATGTTTATGGAAATTGTGTGTGTGGCATGAGTTGACGCCAAATTGTGCTTTTCAGTTGCCTATGTTTTGCTGAAATGTCGATTTATTTCCGTGTCGGCGAAATCCGGGCAAACTCTAGATCCATATATGTCCTATTTTTAGGGAAGGTCATGCCGAATTTTTGTATGACTTTGATGCATGCATGCATTTTTATAATCAATTTGTTTTATTATTACCGTGCAGGCGCTCATGATGGTCAGTGGAAACGATGGTGGACAGGTGGTTGCGGTCGGCGGTGCAGGACATGAAAGAAAATAACTTGACAGAGGTTTTATGTCCGTGTCGAAAATGCAAAGGAATAGTTTGGCTCGACCCCTATGACGATGGTCGTGTCGAAGCGCACCTGCTCATGACTGGTTTCATGGATGGCTATACTCGGTGGATAATTGAAGACGAGGATGACGATGTTGAGGATGCCGACAGGGCAGGCAATGATGACATGGGGCAAGACGAAGAGATGATAGATAACGGCGGCGGGGAAGAGGCCGGACATGGCGGCAGAGAAGGGGCCGGACATGGCGGAGGAGAAGGGGCCGGACATGGCGGCGGAGAGAACGACATGGACTCCACGCAGCAGAGTTCGTCGGTACTAAGTTCAATCGTGCGGGACCCTCATGTTCAAGCATTGCTTCGCAAGGAGACGAGTATTGAGAGAGATGCTTCTAGAGAGGAGGCTAAGCTGGAGCAACTGGTGGTAGACTCGAACACTCCATTGTATGATGGTTGCAATCCTGAGGTGACCTGCTTGAGTTTCACGCTCCAACTCCTGAAGACGAAGGCTAAAAACAAATGGACCGACACTAGCCTCAATGAGCATCTCAAGTACCTAAAGGATGTTCTTCCCGCGGGTAATGTATGTCCTACTAGTGTTGATGAGGCCAAGAAGATCGTGTGCCTTCTTGATCTGCCACACGTTAGATACCATGCATGCATCAACGATTGCATAATTTATCGGAAGGAGCAGGCGGAAAAAATAAGCTGTCCGGTGTGGAATGCTTCTCGATACAAGAAGGTCGAGAAGAAATGTCCCCAGAAAGTTGTATGGTACTTACCGATCACTCCCCGTCTCCAGAGGTATTTTGTAGATCCTAAGGAAGCAAAGCTAATGCGCTGGCACGCGGAGAGGAAGAAGCCCGACGATGGACATGATCCGAAGCTGAGACACGTGAAGGATGGCAGCCAGTGGAGAGCGTTGAACAACTTCTATCGGTATTTTGAATGTGATGCAAGGAACATTGTGCTCGGCGCGTGTACCGATGGCATGAATCCGTTTGGCAACCAGAACACCAACCATAGCACACGGCCCGTGTTTGTATGGATGTACAACCTCCCCCACCTGGTTGTGCATGAAATTGAAGTACATTCACATGAGCATGCTTATTCAAGGGCCGAAACAACCAGGAAATAATATTAATTTGTATCTAGGGCTACTTCAAGAGGAGTTAGACACGTTATGGAAAACACCGCCCAAGACATGGGACGCCAGCAAAGGCGAGTATTTCAACATGAGAGCCTCGCTGATCACAACAGTGCACGACTATCTCGGTTACGGATATGTGGCAGGCCAGGTGTGCCATGGATATTGCGGATGCACGCGGTGCACGGATGATACGACGTCTCAGCAGCTAACGTCAAGGAAAGATGGCGGGTCTAGGAAAATCGTGTACATGGGGCATCAAAGATGGCTTGAACAGGACGACCCGTGGAGAAACCGTGGAGATCTATTCAATGGTCACGCTGAGCATCGAGGACCTCCACGTAAGCGGAGCGGTGTAGAAATCGATGAGCTGTTGAAAAACTGGAAGGAGTGCCCCGTGCCGGGAAAGACGATGAGAAAGACGCCAGAGCCGCTGCTGAAGGTATGGAAGACGAGGTCTGTGTTCTGGGTCTTGGAGTACTGGCACAAACTCGATACTCCTCATTTCCTTGAGAGCTTGCTCGCAACACTGATGAACATGCCGGATAAGACCAAGGATGGGCCGAAGGCAAGAAAAGACTTGCAAGATTTCAAAATCAGGGAAGATCTCCACATGTCGCCCCGTAAAATGTCAGACGAGACAGAGACAGAGATAGAGGCACGGGAGAAGAAGGGCAAGAAAATAAAGAAAGAGGATTATTACCCCCCTTCTTGCTTCACATTAAGTCAGGCTGAGATCAATCAATTCTTTAAGTGCCTTACCGGAGTCAAAGTTAGTTCCGGTTACTGTGGCAAGATAAGCAGATATCTAGACACGGACAAGAAAAGGTTCAGCGGGATGAAGTCTCATGACTGTCATGTGATGATGACGCAGATACTACCTGTTGCCCTTAGAAGGATAATGGACAAGCACGTCTGTGACACGCTTATTGGTCTCTGCAACTTTTTCGACGTCATCTCTCGAAAGTCGATCAGTGTGAAGCAGCTCCGAAGGCTACAGGAAGAGATCATTGTGATACTGAATGAGCTTGAGATGTACTTCCCGCCCGCGTTCTTTGACGTGATGGTGCATCTGTGTGTCCATATTGTGGATGACATAATAAACCTGGGGCCGTCATTCCTGCACAACATGATGCCGTTTGAGAGGATGAATGGGATCATCAAAGGATTCGTTCGTAACATGTCCCGTCCGGATGGAAGCATCGTCCAGGGCTATTTGACACAAGAGTGCATCTCTTTCTGTGAGAATTTTCTATATGGCGCAGACCAGCCGCCTGGTGTTATAACAAGCATGATGGGAGGCTCGAAGGAGATGGTCACTGCAACGGTCGCAGGGAACTGCACGTGACATACTCAGATCGACGCAGCGACTTTGACAGAGCAAACTTGGTAGTGCTACAAAACCTAGACGAGGTAGATCCTTTCGTGGCACTGCACAAAGAAATTATCACAAAGAAGTATCATGACCGGGGGGTATGCAGGATGAACACCGAAGTTACTAGAGAGCACAACTCCACTTTCCTGCATTGCATCAAAGAGCACATTATTGCTAATCCCCCGGAGGCGGGCTCTAATGACGGATTGCTCATATACGCCTTAGCACAAGGCCCCTCGCCCAACCTCGTAACCTATCAGGCATATGATATCAACGGATACACGTTCTACATGGAGGCCAAAGATATGGACAGTGATGATCACAACTCAGGGGTGACGATGGAATGCATGACCGGCAGCGACAATGGCGCAACTGAACGATTTTATGGAAGGGTCGAGGAGATCTGGGAGCTTGACTACTCTGGACTGCACAACACGACGATGTTCCGTGTCAGATGGGCTAAGAATGTCGAAAGAGAAAACCGGATTTTCACTACCATGACTATACCCGACGCCAAGAGCACTACCGTGACATGGGTACACGCTAAGCACGTGACACAATGCTTCTTCATAACCGACCCATGCAATCCCAGTCGTGTTGTCGTGAGGAGAGGCAAAAGGAACATCATTGGAATGGATGGAGTCGCCAACGAGGAAGACTATGATCAGTATGGCAACCCAATGAGGGAAGATGACGATGATGATGAAGTATACGTCAAAAGAAGAATCAATACTACATTACCTAAGAAAAATTGTACTCCATGGAAAAGGCAAAGTCACAATGAGGGGCTCATTTATTCTTCGACGAACAAGAAGGGAAAGAAGCTGACTCAAAAAAGGAAACGTCAGCGCTACGAGGAACCGTATGTTATCTGTCAAATGATGTAATATATATATATATATATATATATATATATATATATATATATATATATATATATATATTTCTATTTTGTATACATGACTTAGCCATGCATTATTATGCATGGGTCCAATGATGTAATATATATGTTCCTATTTTGCATACATATTTAACCGTCAAATGATGCAATATATATCGCCTCCTTCGTTCACTGCTCTCGGAAATAAACGTGGGAGAAAATAAAGGAAAAGAAAAAGGAAAACTAGCAGTAGCGAAGGTAGTAGCAGCGCGTTTTGTCTAAACCGCTACAGCGACTGAAGGTAGTAGTAGTGCATTTCAGATAAACCGCTACAGCTATCGAAGGTAGTAGCAGCGCGTTTTGTCCAAACGCTGCTGCTACGCCCACTAACCCAAAATTCTCACTATCCCTGCTTCATCCGCCTTCCCCCCAAATCCCCACTCTCTTCCCCGTCGCTTGCCCCGACCCAGCGCGCGCCTTCGCCCCGACCAGCGCTCGCCCCGACCTGGACCTCGCCCCGACCCGACCTGGCGCTCGCCGACGCGCCATCGCCCCGACCCTACCCCGACACTCGCCCCGACCACGTCGCAGGCGCCGACCCGACCCCATCGCCGGCGCTTGCCCCGACCCGGCGCTCGCCCCGACCCGTCGGCCCTCGCCTCCTCCTCTGCTTCCTCCTCCCAGCTGGGCTGTCGTCGGCCTGCGTCCTCGCCCTGCACCCTCTGTAAACCCCCCCCCTCTCTCTTGCTAGGGTTCTTCGGTTAATTTACTTAGGTTTTAGTTAGGGCAGTATGTTAATTAGGTTATCTATTTAGTTATGAATTTAGCTAGGTTTCAAAATTAGTTGAATTTATACGCAAATTTGAACTGGACATGTGATATGTGGATATGTCATGTTTTGGACATGTCATGTCTGGAAAATGATCCGAGTGGCCTATGTTACGCCGGAATGTTGATTCATTTCCGTTCCGGTGAATTTGAGGCGCTCGATATGTCCATTTTTTAGCAAAGGTCATGCCGAAATTTCCCGTGAATAAAGGCATGATTTGTGCTACATAGTTGGCATATCGAGTGCTGGCACATAGATTTCTTTTTTATGTCATTTCTCATTTATTCATACTTTTAGAAATAAATGAGGACACTTAATCATAGGAAACATGTCGAACAACGAAGAAACTGGGCCTTCCACCAAGATGCGAGCGAGATGGATTATGAGGGTGAACAAGAGTACCTCGACTATTTGACTGCTAAGCAAGGTTTGCAGGTCGGCCTCAATGATGGTACTGACGCCGACATCGACATCGACGGCGCCGGCACCGATGGCGGCGCCGAGACCGGTGGGGAAGGTACCGGCGGGGAAGATACCGGCGGGGAAGGTATCGGCCCCTATGCCGCTACCGAAAAGAGGAAGCATAAGAAGCAGAGGATACGAAAACCTAACAAACTAGGGATTGGACGACTTGTGATCACAAAGATGGCACCTGGCAAGTTTGAGCAGTTAGAGCCAGAAGAACCTCGCAAGTGCTATGGGAACCAAGTAGGATGCATCCTACGGAATCTTGAGCATCAACGACGATGACTTAAGGAGTAAAGAACATTTGACGCAGTTGCTCCTAACGAAGTTGCACAAGAGATTCAAGTTCCCCGACCGGGATGATAACATAGAACAACCGTGGGATGATCCGAAGATGAAAAAGATTAACAATCACGCCATGGGCATGTTCAGCAATGATTTGGCCTCCTGGAAAGGGAGGGTGAAACGAGCTATTTAGGTTGATGAACCCCTGTCCTAGATTCTGGAGGAAAATCCGACACTTACGGAAGAGGAGTTCGAAAAGTTCAAGGACACTTGCGCTAGCGAGGCAGCCAAGGCTAAGGCTGCGAAATTCAAGAGCCTTCAGCAAAGGAACACGGGGAAGCATCGCCTCGGAAGCCATGGCTACCTCGGTAAAAGGCCCATATGGGATAAGGACGACGCGAAACGTGAAGCCGCTGGTCTCCTGACCCCTTCGCTGAAAGTTCACCAACCCCTTGGGCGTGACTTCATCGGGGCCCGCTACAAGTGGGACAAGGAGAAAAAGGTTTTTTACACGGACAAGATCATGAGGAAATTTATTAGACTACTGGAGAAGCAACACCAGCTTGCAGCCGAAAGCCCTACTTCTCCGATGAGGCCCAAGTGGGACACCCCTCTAAACCGGGCCTTGAACGAATTTAAGGGACTCCCTTTGGGCCAGCGGCCACAATATGGTCGTGTGCACGGCGCTGGAGAGGGCGCCACGTGGGTGTTTTACAACGAGGGCCCGGAGGCCATGAAGCAGAAAAAGAAGTTTAGTCAGGAGGACATCGACGCGAAGGTGAAACTTGCGGTCGAGAAAAAAGCAGCTGAGGACGCGAAAAAAGCAGCCGAGGACAAATATGAGTTGCTACAGCAAGCAGTCAATGCAGCTGTAACTGCCTGCATAAATGATTTCGCTACTAACTTGGTTCGATTATCATCAAGCTGGAGGAAGGAAAATCCGAGACAAGGCGGTACATGATTTCCCGTTGCCCAGTTTAAGTGGAGCAACTCCATGAACAACAACACCATCGCACCATCACTTGCTCACGCAACGGGCCTCCTCTCGATCGCTCCCGCTCATAGCAGCCCGTCCTCGGTCTCTGCGCTAGGTGGGCCTTCGTCTTTAGCTGAGCTCGGCGCCGTCACGGTAATTACATGTCGCACAAACATATAATATTCCATTTTGTTGCCTTTCGGTTGTTTCGCGCCACGACATATGTGTTTGCAGCGAAAAGAAACCCTGTGCACCATACTCTACTTGATCAAGGGCCGAAGGTGGGCGTGGGAAAGGGATGATAATGGACCCCTTGCAAACCACGTTCGACAACCAGCCGATCCCCGCTGGGCACTTCAGGGTTAGCTTGACCAGTGTGAAATCGGGGCACGAGGATTTGCCTCCTCCAGTACAGCATGTGGGAGTGGACGATGATACCCCGCCGCGGATTGAAAGCTGCAAGGGTTGGCTGCTGCTATGGCCAAGGAATCTTATTCGTTTGGAGCCGGCCGAGAGCACACCAATAACCACACAACAAGCATGTGCGGAGACCACCACCCCGCCTACGCAATTACCAGCTCATGTAGTGCCGGCTGAGAGCGGCGGACGACATGATGAAGGGGGTGCAATAGTACTGGCTGATGTAATTTCTCATGTAGAACAGAGAATGGATGATGAGACGGAGGTCGACCCTATGGATTTCCTCAATACAAACACGTATGACTGTGATGATGAGTCAACCATATGACGAATCGGGCTATCAGCTTGCTAATGAGGATATGGATGATATGCCCGGGCAGGGTCGTAGCAGGGATTGCAAAAAGTCTCTCTTCATGAAATCCTCACAGGACACGCCTGAAGATGCCGCCTCAACACAGGATCAACTAGCCGGGAGCGAGGGTCGTACAGTACTTAGCCCGGAAACACTGGGGCAAGGGTTAAGGAAGGGTCTGGAAGGTGTGCCCAAGAAAAAGGAGAGGAAGAGATCGGGGAAGATAACTGCCTGCAAACAAGCCAGAGCACATAGTAGCCAGACGATGCATTCTGAAGAATGTGTACCCGTGAAAGGTGCGGTCATGTTCCATCTCACGGGCGAGCCGATGCTACCGCCCGAAACCGCTGGAGGCACTATCGAGGATCTCGGGAGACTGCACGACCATGTGTTGTCGATCGAGAAAAGCCTACTAGCCTCAAAGGATCCGGGATATCCGACATCTGCGGCTGGTGTGCACGAGGGAAGTGCTACGTCGAAACACGGCCCGCGGAGGTGTTCTTCCTGCGGTTTGACCATATCTTTGAGATGTTTCTAACAAAGCGGCTCGATTTTACAATCGTCCGCCTTTTTTGCGCTACATATGAGCTCCGTCATGAAGAGTGAAGAAGTCTCCCAAATCTGTGTGGCGGATCCGTACTACATGCACGAGTCTTTCTTGAGTCTCGGTGACTTTGAGCGTGAAACTGCTAGGGAGTACCTCAAAACTTCATGGTACAGAATAAGGACCGGAAATTGTCCTCGTGCCTTATCATCCAAAGTAAGTCAGTTCGGACAACCCTTCCGTACATTTCAATCATTCCTTCTCTCTCATATGGGGAATAATTTGAGGTGTCTTTTCCCGCAGCAGCGGGCGCCATTCCTTATCGTTCTTTACCCGCATGTCTCCCACGCCGTGTATTTTGACCCTTCCGAGACTATGAGAAAAAGACTACACCCACATAATGAATATTCTAGATGATGCTCTCAAGGCTTCACATTAGAGGTGGCCACGTGCAGATCAGGAAACAAAGGAACAAGAAGATGGGTTTCGCGCATAAAACTAACTTCTCCTGCATCCATGTCCCAAAACCAAGCAAGAAGGATGGATTCTACATCGTCCATCTCATGATTCAGTTCAACACGGATCACCAAAAGCTTTGCATGAGAAGCAGAAATGATGATCATATCCACACGTGGCTAGAATCTCATGGAGAAGTGGATTATAAACTTAGAGATGACTTATTTCGCATCCAAAGCAACATTGCGACGATCATCATGAAAGAAGTCGTCAATGAGAAGGGGATGTTCCCCCACGGCCCTATATGCGAGCTGACATCCGAACTCGCATAGGCATGCAACGTCTAGACCTCACACCATTCAAGAAGCTAGGGTTCATCCTCGATGATATGGAAGGATGGAACTTCTCGTGATTTATGATGCCGATGATGATGATATGTGTCGGTTGAACTTGTATACTTTTTGTAGCGATGAAACTTTGTGATGTCCACGGTCCCTGCCGAACTTGCGTAACGCTACTTTGTTAGTTTGCGTATGATGACCTGCACCTCTAGTTAATTAATTTGCGTACTTTATGTTGCATCTAGTTGCTAACCCTTTCTTTTTTGGTATTGCTCTAGTATATTTTGTTGCATATATATGATTGTACATCCTCTTCATGAACATGCATCTCTAACAGGTACCTAGTTTCTTGATGACGAGATGGAATTGCTATGTCGTGTACAAAGGGAAGGTTCTGGTGGTGTACAATGAGTGGCATGAGTGTTAGGCGCAAGTGAATGGATTCACGGGCGCCAGCCATAAAGGCTTCAAAAGCAGACAAGAAGGAGAAGCTAGTTACTTGAGGTTCACGCTAGCGCGAGAGAGGACTCGTAACCGCCACCTCATGTACTGCATAGTTCCGCTCTCACTCATAGTGATAGCTCTTCTTGCGTATAGCTTTGTTTAGATGGATGACGTTGTTGTAGTTGCAAGTATTCGAGACTTGCATGTATCGTTATTTTCGAGATGATGACAAGATACCACTTTCTGTTGGATGATGATTATGATGAGACTATTTGTATGTATATGCTATGATTACATTTGTGGTCTCGCAGGCATTTGTATGTGTATCATGATGACATTTCTATGTGCTAAAGATTCTTCTATAAAGCCTGTTCAAATACAAAACAAATATGCCAAAAAAACAAAAAACTACTTAAATTAGCAGATGGCGAGTGTATAAAAGTTAGCAGCAGCGCGCGATAGCAGATGGCGCGTCCAGGCAAAGCGCTAGAGCTACTAGCAGTAGCGAGCTTCCACTAAGCGCTGCTGCTACACTTGTGTAGCAGTAGTGCTGGTGAGCACGCGCTACTGCTATGTGTAAGCTGTAGCGCCTTATTAGTAGCGCCACTTCCCGCGCTACTGATACACCTAAAACCCGCGCTGGTGCTAGCCTTCTCCCTAGTAGTGGTTGCCGATAACTTCTACAAAACATTGTGATCTCATACAATAATCTTTATATCACATCATGTCTTGACCATATCACATCACAACATGCCCTGCAAAAACAAGTTAGACGTTCTCTACTTTGTTTGTTGCAAGTTTTACGGGGCTGCTACAGGCTGCTAGCATGAACCATACAAACCTACGGTACAACAACAAAACGGAGGTTTATCAAGTTTCCTGTTTTAACCTTCACAAAAACCGGCCGCAGTCAAATTTGATTCAACTAAAGTTGGAGAAATAGTCACCCGCCAACCACCTTTATGCGAAACTAGTTGCATGTCTGTCGGTGGAACCGGTCTCAAGAACGCGGTCATGTAAGGTTGGTTTGGGCCGCTTCATCCAACAATATCGGCGAATCAAAATAAGACATTGGTGGTAAGCAATATGACGATCACCGCCCACAAATTTTTGTGTTCTACTCGTGCATATCATGTACGCATAGACCTGGCTCGGATGCCATTACTGGGAAACATAGCATGCAATTTCAAAAAAAATTCCTACCCTCACGCAAGATGTATCTAGGAGATGCATAGCAATGAGAGGGGAGAGTGTGTCCACATACCCTTGTAGACCGAAAGAGGAAGCGCTAACTTAACTTGGTTGATGTAGTCGAACGTCTTCTTGAACCAACCGATCAAGTACTGAACGTACGACACCTCCGAGTTGTGCACAAGTTCAGCTAGATGACGTCCCTCAAACTCTTGATGCAGTAGAGGTACAAAGGAGTAGATGAGTTTCGTCATCATGACGGTGTGGTGACGGTGTTGGTGATGTGATCCGTGCAGGGCTTCGCCTAAGCACTATGACAATATGACCAGAGGAGTAAACGCTGGAGGGGGCACCGCACACGGCTAAACAATTGATGTGCCTTTGGGGCGCCCCTGCCCCTGTATATAAAGGAGGAGGGGGGAGAGGGCCGGCCTTATGGCACGCCCAAGTGGGGGGAAGTCAAACTAGGATTCCCAATCCTAGTCGCCCCCGGATAACCTTCGATCACCAAAACACATAGCTCATATAATGCATATCATCATCGAGCGTTAAGCGTGCGGACCCTACGGGTTAGAGAACTATGTAGACATGACCGAGACACCTCTCCGGTCAATAACAAATAGCGGAACCTGCATGCTCATATTGGTTTCCACATATTCTATGAAGATCTTTATCGGCCGAACCGCAATGTCAGTATACTTTATTCCCTTTGTCATCGGTGTGTTACTTGCTCGAGCTTCGATCGTCGGTACCTTCATACCTTATTCAATCTCGTTGCCGGCAAGTCTCTTTACTCGTTCCGTAGTGCATCATCCCGTAACTAACTCAATAGTCACATTGCTTGCAAGGTTTCATATGACGTGCATTACCGAGAGGGCCCAGAGATACCTCTTCGATACTCGGAGTGACAAATCCTAATCTCGATCTATGCCAACCCAACAAACACCTTCGGAGATACCTGTAGAGCATCTTTATAATCACCCAGTTACGCTGACGTTTGATAGCACACAAGGCATTCCTCCGGTGTCCGGGAGTTGCATAATCTCACAGTCGGAGGAATATATATTTGACATGAAGAAAGCAGTAGCAATAAAACTGAATGGTCATTATGGTAAGTTAACAGATGGATCTTGTCCCCACATCATTCTCCTAATGATGTGATCCTGTTTATCAAATGACAACACATGTCCATGGCTAGGAAACTTAACCATCTTTGATCAGCGAGCTAGTCTAGTAGAGACATACTAGGGACATGTAGTTTTGTCTATGTATTCGCACATCTATCAAGTTTCCGGTAAATACAATTCTAGCATGAATAATAAACATTTATCATGAATAAGAAATATAAAATAATAATTTTATTATTGCCTCTAGGGCATATTTCCTTCAATCTCGCCAGCAAAGTGTCCGCCACCCTTACGAACCAACGAACATGTCATTTCACACGAAAATAGCACATGTTGCGGCCAGGGATCGTGGCGGCAGGTGCCACATCCCCAGCCCATTCCGTTTTCGTGTGCGCCATCGGCCCAAATTCGGTGCAGCTAAGGCTGCCGCCCAAGCAAGTGGTAGCAAGTGCTGCCCCAGACCCGTGGCAGCAGGTGCCATGTGTCGGCTTGCGCACCTGCCGCCATGGTTCAGGTGGTCTTTTTTGACATTTTCGTTTGCAGGTGGTCTTTTTTAACAATTTCACTAGGCATGTGGTCCTTTTTGAAGTATAATTGTTTGTTGTACCAGGCACACATGTCAAGAAACAACCGCTGGATGTGAGGGAGCAACAGATAGTGTGCAGCTTGCGGTCGGCGGCTGGCACTGGTAAGAAGGCAAACGGGTGTGGAGGTAGGCCAAACATGATGGGTCTCGCCGAGGCCGTAGGAAGGATCACCAAGCCGCGGAGCCATTTTAGGCGGACGACCGTTTATGCCGGCTAAGTGCGACCTCCTTCGAAGAGATCACCGGGCCATGTAGCCGTTTGAGGTAGTCGAACGCGGAGGTCGGCCAAGCACGGCCGCCGTTGAAGGGTTTGCGGGAGGAGGGGGCATGAAGCGATTGAGGAGGATCCTGATTTGAGAAATTGATATTTTATCAAATTTTTTCTTTGTCTTAGGGGTCATTAGCAAAATAGCAAGAGCGGTTGCGGGTGCGTGATATCTTGATATTGACTGGGACTTAGCGAAAAATTGAAAAGGAAAAATGTCACGAATCTCCATACAAGCGACGCGTTGCTCTTTGGTGGCCTAGCTCCATGGTGCTTTTTATCCTTGGTGTCAATCTTTGTGGCTGCATCAGATGCAGCCCTGTATTATTGTCGCGTATTTCATCCTCCACAATTTACTAGCCATCGTATTCTCCCTTCAGCAAAAGTGCTATCCCATGTCAGACGTCTTAAAACTTGTGATAAAGACAGTCCCCTCTACCACTAAGAGCACACACCCAATTAAAGTCCCTAAAATCTAAAAAGTGCATACCCATTATTTGGTTGAATGGAGCGGCCGATCTCGCATGCATGTGTCTATTAATTTTTCGGAAATGTTAACGCCCACATGTGTGGGCATTTGTACATCGCCCATACGCCTCCACCACCACTCGTTTTGTCACGTATGAATAGATGACATCAGCAGAATTTTTTTTGGTTTTCGGCTTAAAAATGTTGTATCTCCTAAATAAAAAAAGCGAACTAAAAATCCGTTGTCACCATTAAATCCGTCTCAACGAGATCTTCAAAACTAGACCCCATGTTGATATGTTTCGACGAATTTTTTTTTGCCAGAAGTTGCCATGATGTTTACACTGCAGTTGCCATAGGGCTTAAACTAAAGTTGCCATGTGGCAATTTTAGTTTGTAGATCATGGCAATTTTAGTATTTTCATGATGGCAACTCTAGTACTTTGACCATGGAAATTATTTTTTGTATGAACCATGGCAATTTTACGTGCATGTATCATGGCAATTTTAGTTTATGGTTCATGGCAAGTCTAGTTTCTTAATTCCCCGTTTTATAAATGTCAAAATTTAATTTTTAATGCAGAAAAAAATAGCTGAAACATATCATGGCAACTTCAATGTAAACATCATGGTAATTCATATGCAATAGACATGGCAACTTTTAATTCAAAAAAAAATTCATCAAAACATATCAACATGGGATCTAGTTTCGAAGATCTCATCACGAGGGATTTAATGGTGAAAACGGATTTTCAATCGGATTTTTCGTTTAAGAGATAAAACATTTTAAAAACTGAAAATCCAAAAAGATTCCTACATGCATGCATGCGATGACGTGGCAATCTGTTTACATTAGAGACGTGTGGTGCGTCTCCCTTCCTGCCACACGTGTGGCAGTTAGTGCGACCCTAATTATTTGTTTCTAGTGCATGCGGCTGTTAGCATTAAATGTTTTTACACTGATTACTTTTTTCGAACAGAATAGATCCACGCACATTCATTTCAGAGTTTTAAATTTAAAAAAATCATATCTTTCAAACCGCGTGTCAGAATTCAGATCCGTTTTTACTTTTCAAACTCTTGCAACGAGATCTTTGAAACTAGATCCCGCATGGGTATGTTTCGACAAAAAAAATTCGATGCCAACTTTGGTGCTATATGATGCAACTTTAGTACTTTATTGTGCAACTTTAGTACTACATCATACAACTTTTTCCAAAACCAATTTTTGGATCTGCATGATTCAACATCCTCTATGAAATTGCAGTCTAGCAACCATCATAACTTTGATTGGCAACTAGCCTACTGTCCCGACCAAGTACCTATTAGTCGATGTGCAGTTTTTCGTTGTTGGCACACCCTACCGCCACCTCCCCTGCAAGTGATATGTGCAACTTAGTATATTGTTCAAGCCAACTACCTATTAGTCAATGTGCAACCCATTTACCATCCCTATTTGTGGACATGTATTTTCAGTTGGCGGGAGCGACAAAAAGAGATGCACATAGTCTGCTAGGTAGTTGGCGAGGGCAACATACAGAGTTGCACATCTTACGGGCAGAGAAAGTTGAATGGTGAAAAATTGGCATTCATGAGGGTACTGAAAAGTTGCATATAAACAGAGTGATAAATAGTTGCACATCCATATTAGACAGTTGGTCGTGGCAGTATCCAAAATTGCACATCCACTGTTAGGCTGTTGGCCGATGCAGCAAACCGTGAAGCACATCCACGGGCGGGGGAAAATTGCACATCAACTACTATGCAGTTGGCCTGGGAAACAGACAAATTTGCACATCTCACTAGAAGGAGGTAGTTTGGGGATGGAGGTACGTACCATAATTGAAAACTGGACGTTTACGGTGTAGAAGAAAAATTGCACATCCCTGGCAGGTAGTTGCACATCGACGGCTAGGTAGTTGCACAAAATAGAGACAAAATTGCACCCAAAAATATTCGCCGAAACGTACCCATGCGGGATCTACTTTCAAAGAGCACGCTGAGAGGGATACAACAGTGAAAACGGATTTTAATTTCGATGCGCGGTTTGAAAGTTATGGTTTTAGAAAAATTTAAAAACAGGAATTAGATGCGTTCACATCTATTCACGTTGATACTTTGCAATTATTTATTCTGTTCACATATGTCCACATCTGTTTACTTTTTCTAATATGAGTTAGGAAGGAAAAAACTTTCCTTTTTCGGCCGGACACGACGGAGGGCTAGCGGGCCAACGGCCACCCGCTAGACCCGTCCATTAAAGTCCACGGACAGGTAAGTCATTTAATTAGGAGATCAATCCAACCAAGACAACTGCCATCCCACTCACAACATCTCGGCGCCATAATTACGCCTCCATTGTTTTTTGAGTCAAATTTAATTTTTGCAAACTAGAGCTTGTCTCTACCATGTACCCTTGGTGCCTTTTCCCATTGTACATAAGGGATAAGAGCATCTCCAGCAGCCAAAAACGCCAGCCGATCGCCCCAGAAGCCGTTTTACGGCTCGGGCCGAAACTGGTGTCGGCGGACCAAGACAGAACCTGGGAGGCGCCTGGGGCGCCGGCACAAGCGAAAAGGGCACGTGGGACCCTGTGGGGCGCCTGGGGCGCCGGCACAAGCGAAAAGGGCACGTAGGACCGCCCTGTCGGCGAGTAGAGCGCCTCTTCCCGCCGTTTCTTCCCGCTTTTCCCCACTCCCCTCCCATTTTATCCTTTCCTTCCGCCAATCTCCCTCCCGCTCGCCTCCCAGCCGGCCGCCATGGCACCGAAGAAGTACTCGTCCCCCGCGCCGCGGCAACCGCGACCGCCTCCGTCGCCCAGACGAAGCAGAGGAAGCCGAGGACGATGCCGTCCAAGCCGATGGGCATGACAAATGCCGATTGGAGGGTAGAATTGCAGCGACGGGAGGCCGTCACCGCCGACCGACGGAACAGGGCCCTCGCCAAGAAGGCCCGCGAGAATGTGGCACGCGCGGCTGCGGCTGCCGCCGCCGCTGCCTCTTCGGCGGACCAGGCCGAGGCCGAGGCGACTCGCGCGGGGATGATGAATCCCCTCGGCAACCACGCGTAGTACGCGTCCTGGGGCCAGCAAAGCGTTGGGTCTCCATCGCCGCAGCCATGGGGATCGCCGGGCTACGCCGACGGGGACGCGCACGGTGGGTTCAACCCAAACGTCACTTTCCCCCATGGACACCCGGCCCAGCGCACACCCTCGCCCGCCTTCACCGGCGTGCAGTACCCTCCATACAACTACTCGCCGCCCGTGTACGCGTCCTCCCCGACACCCCCTCTCCGCCGTTGCGCACTGCCCTTCTCGCACCTCGGCGACACCGACGAGACCGAGGCCGACATGGACGACATCATCGCGGAAGGTTCGGCCGCGACCGCCGCGTCTCCCGGCTTCACCGCGAATAAGATGGTGGATCTCAGCGGCGGCATGGACGGCATGCTCGGCTACGTCAACGGCAACGAGGAGGAGGAGGAGGAGGAGGACCCGGCGAGGAGGCGCAAGAAGAAGAAGCGGCCGGCCAGGTCAGGCGAGCCGCGCATCAAGTGGGCGTCCAAGGAGGAGGAATGCCTCGCCGAAGCATGGACAGTCGTCTGCCTCGACCCTACCACCGGCGCGAACCAGAACATCGAGACGTACTGGGCGCGCATCAAGGCCGAGTTCAAAGAGTGCAAGCTCGTCGACCCCTACTTCAAAGGCGTGTACATGCAGCGTGGGTCGAAGGCGATGGCGAACCATTGGGAGCGTATCCAGAGGGCGTGCAACAAACGGCATGGGGTCTTCGAGGAGGTCGCCGGTCGCCCGGAGAGCGGCGCCAGCATTAAGGATCAGGTATGCCACGTCTCCCGCCTCTCTTCGCCGTGTGCTCCCACCAACTGTTTGTTTGTCCCCGCGCAGTTGCTGCGCATGTTCGGCCTGTACCGACAGAGCAACAACGACGTCGAGTTCAAGTACCTCCACGTTTACAAGCGCATTGACAAGTGCGATAAGTGGGCGGGAGTCAGACGCACCCTCGAGAAGGCCAAGGAGACCTACAAGCCGGGACGCGCAGACTCCGCGCGCGTCAGATGGGTGGCCGGATGGCAACAAAGGTGCCAAGAAGGGGAAACACGCCGACGCGGCCACCGCTCGCGTGCAGGAGTCCATCCAGCACTGCCTCGCGGACGCACAGGTCCGATGTCGGTGTCAAAACCGGCGGATCTCGGGTAGGGGGTCCCGAACTGTGCGTCTAAGGCGGATGGTAACAGGAGGAGACAGAGGACACGATGTTTACCCAGGTTCGGGCCCTCTCTATGGAGGTAATACCCTACTTCCTGCTTGATTGATCTTGAAGATATGAGTATTACAAGAGTAGATCTACCACGAGATCAAGGAGGCTAAACCCTAGAAGCTAGCCTATGGTATGATGGTTTATATAATGCACCAGAGGCCTTGGATAACAAGAGTCCTAGCCGAATACGCCGGTGGGGGAGGAGTCCTTGTCTTGATCGCCAAGTCTTGTGGAATCTTCCTTGTATGCGGAAACTGTCCGGACTGGCCCATGAGTATGCGGCCCAAGGGGTCCTCGGCCCAATCTAACCGATTGGGGGACGACGTGATGAGTACCCCCTAGTCCAGGACACTGTCAGTAGCCCCCTGAACTGGTCTTCAAGTTTTAGGGACGCTCCTCGATTCTTCCGAACTGTTTTTCATCTTCAGTCGTCGGTCTTGAAAACTGGTTTAACAAACCTTCTCGTCTTCGATCTTGAGGATCGCCGAAATGCATTCGACGAGTTTACACGTCGGGTATCCGAGGAGCCCCTTTAAGTTTCCGGCCTTTATCAATGCCTTGTTATTTTTATGCCACACCTCGGGTTTGAGGTTATTCCCAGGCGGCAGCGTCCTCCTGCGTCCGAGCTCCAACGCCGGACTGCATTCAAGGTATCTTTTGCAGCCGAGCACCAACGCCGGACCGCTTCCCAGCTCAAACGCCGGAATGTATCCGAGCTCCAACGCCGGACTGTATCCGAGCTCCAACGCCGGACTATGTGTCCGAGCTCCAACGCCGGACTATGTGTCCGAGGTCCAACGCCGGACTATGTATCCGAGGTGTCGAAAATCACCTTGGTTCAAAGAAGTTTGAAGGAGTTTAGCGAGCTTAATGCCGGAAATGCCCTCTAAGGAGCCAGCCACTTGCATCGAACTGTATGCGAATTGCTTCCGAGATGGTGCACCACCCGAATGTGGGCTGATTTTTGGTCAATATTTTTATTGATGCAATTTATTCTCGGACGAGATATATAGCCGTAGCCCTCAAGGTGTGTATCGGTCTAAAACCGAGATGCACCAAGGATGACATAAGACCGCTGATCCCAAGAATCACCGAGACTCAAAGTTGATTTGCCAAATCGGCCTGAGGATCAAGTCCTAGCTCGGCAGAATACTTCGGGACGCAAAAAGCAGCGTGCTCAGACCTCGAGACTCAGGTTGGGTGCGGCCGACCAACCTGAGGATCAAAATCTCCTCGGAAACTGTATTGCACTTAAGATTTTCTGCATAGAACAAGCAATGCAGTAGCCCCCGAGACACTGGTCGGGTGGCAACACCAGATCAAGGGATCAATGTGCCCCTTTAATATTTGTAAATAATAAGCCCGAAGCCCAGTAGCCCCCGAGCCTTAATGCGGGCACGGGTGGCCGAATTAAGGATTGATATCCATAGTAAAATCACAAATTATGTGTAATGACTCAATGTATCCAAGTACTTTATGTCATTAATGCTCGGATCCGCATTGTACAAAACTTTGTTGACCGACCATCGGCTTCAACCTCCTCGGCCAGTAGCCGAGGAGTGTTTGTCCTACTTTATAAAGCCTTTATGAGGGCAAAGATTTATGACAAACAAGGCAATCTGGCCATACGGTTTTATAAACAAAGGTACGCAGAGAGATATGTTATATTACTGTTTAACAGAAAAAATGTCTTCCAAAGAAAATAGTCCCGCTATCGGTTCCTTTCTTAGGGTTGTCACGCTAAGCATGATCATGAAACCTCAGCTCCAATGTAAGAGCAAAATATTGAGGATTTAGTTTGGGAGGCCAGTTACTAGCCTCCGGTAGTGTTCGGCGACAGTCGAGGTCAAGCCGGAAACACTTCGGCCAATGTTATGAATGGCCTGTCATTTAATATAGTCATCGGATCGCTGACCAGTTTACACCTATTGTGACAGTCAGTTTTCGGCTTTCTCCACTGAGGTGCTTGACCATGCGAGCCGGAAGCACAATCGCAGTGGTTCTCCCTTTGCGCACCTAGCCAAACAAAGCGGAATGTAGGAGGCAAGCGCGGGAGCCGGGCAACCCAACTATTGACCGAAGACACAATTCGAAACTGATGCATATATAGCAATATCCGAGAATGTTTTTGCCGAATCTCTAAAGGTGTCCGGCGTTGCACTGCGAGACTTGTGCTGAAAACACACAAATAGTTTAAAAGTGCAAAAAGCTTGGAAAACCAAAAACGTCAGTAAAAACATGACTTCCGAACAAGATCAAGTGTTCGATGCTAATCCGAAAATTGGACTTTAGAAAAAAAATGTGCTTCTGCCGTGCTTTAACATGACACATCCTATCTCAAGACTTCAAGCGGGTCAGCCTACGGCTTCAGTCTCCCATCCCGAAGGCGGAGTACTTCTCATCAGGCCAGTTTAGAAAACTAAACTCTAGCGGTTTTGAGAGAGAAATTAGGCTCCCCGGCTAGTGACCGCACACTCGTGTCGAAAAACGGAGTGATAAATAAAAAACTTTGCAAAACTAAGAAGAAAAACACTTAGTATAAAACGGCTCAAATAAACATAAGAGCCCCCAAGTGACTTGGGTAAAAGTTGACTATATAATGTAAGATGACATGTAAAATGCCTTCTAGCCGGATTGTAGATCGTTTGTCGTAGCGGACCTTTTCGCTTCAACCTCTGGACCCAATAGTCCGGAGTGTGTCCGAATACCCTCGCGGTTATAAAAACCGGGGCATGCGTGGAGACCAGGCGTAGGGGTCATTAGTGCTTTATCAGACAAGTGCCCAACTAGTTATGTTATATTACATGGTTAGCAAGAAACATCTTCCAGGGAGAATAGTTCCGTTAAGGGTTCCTTTCCCAGGGAGGCATGCCCTAAAGTGCATGTCCGGACTGCGAAAAGAGCAGAAAAACATCTGGGGGCAGGTAAATGAATAGGTAAGAAATCATCTTTTAGTTCACCGACCGAGTATTCCCTTAAGAAAGCTAGCTTTCGGCTTCACCCAGTCTGAGGTACATATCCGGCTGACCCGGCAGTAACAATCACAGAGGTGCTCCCTTTACCACCTAGCCGAACAATCAGGAACGTAGGGGTAAGCACAGGAGCCAGGCAACCCAGCTTGGCCAAAACTTAAGTCATATCAATGCATATAATGGTGAATAAAAGGTACATGCGGAAGTGTGACACGTGTGTTGGGCATAAAGCCCGAGTTAATAAGCTTCTGTTAAAGAAGCCCCCAGGTATAATGAGCGCGGGTAGCGCGTCAAGTGTGTGCGAACAAAGTTTCGACAAGGAAAATTTTTACAAGCAAATTTTTTCCAAAAAAGTATAATGCTTGGTTGAACCGAACACAAGTTAGAAATTTAAAACTTTGAGCATGAAGGCAACTTAGCTGGTTAATGTGTTCGGTATTGACGATGCGGTCCGAGCTTGATGCGGGACAAGGTTCCATCCCCCAAGCCGGTCCCGAGGTGGCGGAGCAAAGAGCTCGGCACTGTGAAGTGGTGACATAGCACGGTCCATGCAGGACGACAGAGTGATGCCGAAGTCCCTGGCATGTGGTAATGAAGTGTTGACGAAGCCCCCCGTCCAGCCGAGGTGACGTCAAAGGATATAGTCCAGCTGGATCATTTTCCTGTGCACAAAAAATAGTGCAAACCAGAGATAATAGTAAAAAAAATTGTTGCATGATAAATAATTTATGCAAAGTGAGTAATAAAAGAAATATGGCCTGGCGCCGAAGTCAATGTCGATGCAGGGCGGCGGCGTGATGCGGTAAAGGCATGGCAAGGCCTGAATTCACAGGTCGGTTCGAGTTCCGGATGCGGCGTTCGCCGGACTATGTACGGAAACTGACCGAACCATCATGCGACCATCGATAATGCGGCCACCACTTGATAGACCTGTGTACATATGATGGACAAACCAGAGTAATAATTCCTTGGGAAAAATGAACCCAAACAAGCAAAAAATACTAGGATTAATAGCACCTGGTTTATTTGTTATAGTAATCCGAAGGAAGGTGATTCCCAAAATTGGGACTTGATCCGCGCACCCATTGCCTAATGGGCGATAAAACGACGGCACGGCAATGCTAGCAAAGGTTGGCTTGCCGAGGCAAAGCCCTCGGTCCAGCTAACGTGATGGAGCTGGTCGGGTAGTGACGCCGAAGTGTCCGGAGTAGGTTGATGAAGAGATGGCGAAGACCCCGGTCCAGCCGAGATGTCGAAGTAGGTCGACGCGATGGACACCAGCTTGAAGAAGCAATAGTGCGGCCTTGCCGATGCAGGTCGTGACGTGGTCGATGCCGGCTTGATGAAGCGACCGTGCGGCGATGCCGGTATGCCCGCTCCGTGTAATCCGTGGGGCGGCGATGTTGGTGATGATTTATCCTTCGCGATGCAGGACTCTTGTTCGGCTTGCCGAGATGATGATCGGAAGAAGTTGAGCTCGGCTCAACAAAGTGACGATGTGTCTAGCGCAGGTCGGCAGCCGTGGAGCAATATTACCGGACTGGTCTGACACCAGCATGATGTTGAAGATCATGTTCAAAAGATTTTAAAGTTAGTGGGATGTGTTCAGGAACAAAACACAACACCCCATACAAAACTTCCTTCAAAAAGGATGTCCGAAATCCCGTTAATAAAAAAGACGAACTCGGGTCGGATTCGTTTTCGCGCAGAAAGCAGATCCGAAAAGTGATGCACTAATCGGAAGGTTCCCGGAGTTTGGACGGTCGGATTGAGCGGAAATTTTGAGGGGTGGTAGATATAGGAATTCCGCAGCCGATCAACGGTTGGATCTTCCAAAGGAAGTCCGAGCTGGAAGCTGGACACCACGCCCTAAACTCGTCCGGATTCTCGTCCAGATTCAATGCGGCTCCCGTATATCGGAGATTGCCAGAGATTCCTCCATCGGAACTCGACGAAATTTTCCAGGGTTGTTGTAGACTCAATTCCGCACTATTTCACCGAAGCAATCGTCGAACCGACGCTCGAGGAGGCGGTGACGGCGGATACAAGTTCGCTGTCCAGGAAAACAGCGCGGTCGCCCGAGGGCAATGTTGACGTTGAGCCCCCGGGCTCACTGGATGATTCCTCCATGATCTTGATAGAGATCGGAGCTGATGTTGACGAAGGCCCTCATCTGAACATGACGATCGGAGATGGAGCGCAGTCCTTGGTCGAACCAAGGTGACCATTCGAGCTGGTGACGAATATGCCGAAGTCGCAGTTGACCTGCCGGCGAGCCATCGACCTTTTGCCGAACACACAGAGGAACTCTCAATGAAAGCACCAATGTCGGTGTCAAAACCGGCGGATCTCGGGTAGGGGGTCCCAGTGGCGGAGCCAGGAAAAATTAGGAGCCGGGGCGGACTGCAAGCTAACTAAAAAGACAACGAGTTGCAATCGAATAATGGGAATTACACATGAGCTTCTAGATGCTCCATACCCCTATACAAATATTAAATTTTAAAAAATATCATTTTTGTTAAAAATATATCTGGAATTTGAGGATATCAAACCTGGGTGCCCAATCTACTCCCATGTGAATTTTTCGTGAAAAAATACTAGTAAACTTATATGTCGCGAATAAAATACAGCTTGAACTAAAATTCATCCAAACAATTTTTTTCTGTACATAGTAATTTTTTGTCTTTTTTGCCACGGATACATTTTCTGGTATTTTTTCACAAAATTTCACACGAAAGTAGATTGTATTCCCAAGTTTGGTATCCCAAAGTCCCAATTTTTTTTCAAATTTCTCGATTTTTTAAGCTTAATGTTCATATTGGGGGATGGAACACCCCGGTGCTACAAATCATCTTCCTCGAATAATTGGATACATATTATGTACCTATAAGCATTAAACTAGAGAACCATAGATTTTAATTGGAATGAGCTCACAATTGTTGGCAACATAAATTGAAAGTTTGTTTCGGCTATACAACATTTGAATTCTCAATACTTGATTCACCAATAAAAAACTTTCTCATGTGAAATCACAATTAGTATGGATTGGAGGGTTAAGATTAAAATTCAATGATTTGGAATAATTGAACTAACAAACAATGAATAGGATAGAGGAATCGAGAGAAAAAAAAATACCTAAGCAAAGCGGAGATCGATTTTCTTCAGTGAAGCTGCTTGGAACGATCAACGGTGAGATCCCCAATTGCCTACATTACTGCAAGTTACAAATATTTTGAAAAAATCCCCCAAATCCGAAGAGTGAAATCCGGTGCCACAAATTGTACGCATCAATCCAAGCTAAGCAGGATCAGTCACCTGAAAAATCGAAGCATCAATCTCTGGGCACAAATGGATGGGAGGAGGCACCGTTGACTGCCGGCCTGCCGTCTTTCGTGGGAGGCACTACGCCAGCTCCCGACGACTGCCTCTGCAGAACTGCTACGAGCACGTACTAGCGGGCGACTCGAGCCGTCGCAACAGATCGAGATGGAGGCGACGAGCACGAAACGAGGCGACGTGGTTTGCCTAGCGACTTGTTACGCTCCCGGCGACTGCGGTAGGCCTTGCGATGCATGCGTGCAGCCTTTGGGCCTAGGTTTAGGAAGTTTACTAGATATGCTTAGAAGTAGACCCAGCCCACAGACTATTTGCCCGGGCAGATCATGGTAAACCCAGCTGATTAGTACCTGACTAATAACTTCGATTAGACGTCAGCCTGCCGCTGAGCCCGGGCAGCTGCCCCGGGTCGCCGGGTACTGCCTCCGCCACTGGGGGGTCCCGAACTGTGCGTCTAAGGCGGATGGTAATAGGAGACAGGGGACACGATGTTTACCCAGGTTCGGGCCCTCTCTATGGAGTTAATACCCTACTTCCTGCTTGATTGATCTTGATGATATGAGTATTACACGAGTAGATCTACCACGAGATCAAGGAGGCTTAACCCTAGAAGCTAGCCTATGGTATGATTGTTGTGTATGAGATTGTCTATCAACTAGCCTGGCCTCGGGTTATATAATGCACCAGAGGCCTTGGATAACAAGAGTCCTAGCCGAATACGCTGGTGGGGGAGGAGTCCTTGTCTTGATCGCCAAGTCTTGTGGAATCTTCCTTGTATGCGGCAACTGTCTGGACTGGCCTATGAGTATGCGGCCCTGGGGGTCCTTGGCCCAATCTAACCGATTGGGGGACGATGTGGTGAGTACCCCTAGTCCAGGACACCGTCATCCGAGCCGCCCTTCGTGAAGAGAAGACCGAGGCGCGGTGGTCTGCGTTGATGTCGACCAGCGCCGTCAAGCTCGACCTACTCCGGACCAACGTCGCCGCGAAGAAGAGGAGCACCGACCTGGCGTTCCTGCTGGGCGGGGCGGACATGCTCCAGCGCATCGAGGAAGCGGTCAAGGCGTGGTACAGGGCGCATGTTGGCCTCATCCTGCACCAGCTTCCCTCGACGACGCTGCTCATGCCCACGACGACGCCGCCCACGCCCACGACGACGCCGCCCACGACCACGCACACGCCGACGGCGCCGACAAGCCCGACCGATGATGCCGCCGAGACTGCCCGCAGCACAGAAGCCACGCCGCCAAGCACAGAGACCCCGTCAAGCCCGCGCACGCCGACTCCACCGACGTCAGAGGCCAACCTCGCCACCTGATCCTTTGCCATCCGCCCTTTCTGCTTTTTGTACGCCGAACTTTTCATCCGATCGCTGATCTACTGGCCGCTTGATCGCCGGATTGTGGTGTCTATTTTGGGCTAGGGAATCACTACGTTTGAATTTTCCGTGGTTGGGGGGACGGCGCCTGAGGGCGTGGCTGGGAGCTAGGACACCCGAGGGGCCGAACTAGTGCCGGCTCGCCCCCAGGCCGCAATTTTTCGGCGCCCTGGGGGGCCGAACGGCTGGAGATGCTCTAAGAGCCCCATGCTGATGTTTTGCTTGTACAACGATTATGTAAAAATCGTTTGGAAAATGACATGGATCAAATGTGCACAGGACTACCAAAATTGTATGTGGACGATATAAGAAATGTTCTGAAATTGACACACAATCCATTTATCCGAAAATATCATCTCCCGCAGAACACCTACAAACCTCCCTCTCCCGACCACCTCCCTCCCAACAGCATCCGCTCCAGCACAATGGATGCAACAATAAAAAGAACAGGCCTCAAACTACTTACATATCACATTTTCAATACAAATCATCCTTTAGTTATACTTAAATTGCTTAAAAAACACTTGCTTAATATCACGAGAAATTAAACCCTTTAACAGTCGCGGTAAGGGCACTCGCTCGCGCGTGCCACGTCGCCTGCTCGCGCATGCACGTCCCGTCTTTACTATGTCGAAGTAAAAAAAAAATGAAAGGGAGCAGAAAATGCGTCCCGTGATAACGCCTCCCCTGGGTAAAAATCGTTTCCTTGCCTTCCCCACGAAGCCAACCTGCCTTCCTCCGCTCGTCCTCCCCCATCTACTTCCTCCATGAATCTGGCCACCCTCTGCCCTTGCCTCTTCCCGTCCGATCCTCTCATCAACGACCACCTGTAGGTAAAGGAGATGACGTCCTGGATTCCGCCTCATCCTCTTTCCAATCCAACGCCTCCACACACCGCTCCCTCGCCATCGGTAGCGCCGCCAAGATGCCGGTCCTCCGTGCGTCGCGTCCTCTTCCTCCACGACCCCTCCACGTACTGCAGAGCGGCGGCCGCGGAACCGCCCCGTCGCCTCGTCACCTCTACTTGTTCCACGATCTGGCCAAGCCACCGAGAGAAAGCTGTTCGCGGCGTTGTAGCGCTGCTGGGGAGCTGCGCGTCATGATGAACATCTGTTGATGGCACTGCCTCCTCCTCCGGGTCATGCTCGGGTAGAGCTGCCACTTCCTCCCATATTCTTGATGTTTATTTCGATTTATTACCCATTGGGTTATTTTCTGTGATCGCTCATCCTCATATTTCAGTAATTCCCCTTTCCCTGCTCCCTATTTCTTGATTGTTAGACATGTTATTAGTTAGTGGTTTTGTTATTTCTTTATTCTAGGATGGCATCTCTGTTACTAAGATGAATTAAGCAGGCTGGAGATAGCACTACGTATGATTTGCCCGTCACATGTTTGTTTTAATGCCATACTTAAAGTGAGGTTTCTTTTCTACTTTGGATAAATTTGCTATCTATTTTCCATGGATGCGGCAAGTTATTTAGGATGATAAAGTGCCTCTGGTTAAAATTTGGAGTTCTTCTCCAATATTTAAGGATGATAGATTACCCGTGCTCACAGGTCCTCTTCTTCTTGCCTCGAATGCATCTTCAGAATTTGTGGGCTATTTTGGCTCCTTGCTCGGTATTTGTTTCTTGGATTTTAGCTTCATTTTCACCTGATTGACTATTCTTTATGCACTACCTATTTTGTTTAGCAGGTACCTATCTTTGGTTTTGATTGATGCCTCACATTTCTGTTAGAGCGTTGGTAAGTAGCAGATTTCTTGGGAGTTCAGGTAGCTGTTTTGTCTCCAACACCCAACCCCATTTCTTTTATTTAGGTCCTGATGCTATGGACATTGTTTGGTGTTGCTTGGATTCAGACCTGCTGTATTGGGCACAAAAAATATAAGATCACACATGGACACATTGCAAGTGTGGATAGAAATATATTGGTGGTGCATTGTCACATGTATGCTACATCTATAATCGGAGATTCAGGTCATACCAGTTTTTTGGTCTCTTCATTTGTGATATTTCTTTCCTTTAGGAAGTCATTGCCTTTTTGCCAAGAATTTATCACTGAAAGTGCTGAAGTTGAGATCTCCGTTTAAAGCAGTGGTTAATTACTGACCGTAAAATAATTTGTCATCGTGAGATTATTCAACTGTCGGTTCGCCATCAATTTTAGGATTTAACTAACTAAAATGAAACCAAGATACAGTTGCTGCTGCACTTATGAGCAAATTGTACAGGGTAAAGACATGCAGCTGCTCAAGAACAGGGGAAGGACCAATCTGCTGTTTCGGTTGTTTATGTGCGCTGAAGATTGTTCATACCCGTATCCTGAAGATAGAAGGCAAAATAATCCAGTTCATCACATTCGAATTTCCTAGTCCAACTTCAGTAGTTAAACACTTTAAGTTGTTCTCCCTAAAGTTACATTCTTGCCAGTTAATCTCATGGCCTAACCTTTGTGATCAAATTGTCTCCAGAGTTAAGTACCCAGATCGTGTAACTTTAATACGAGGAAATCATGAGCAGGCAGATTACACAAGTGAGGGACCATTTTCAAGTTGGGTAATTTTTAGTGATGTTACAATAGTTGTCATTTATTCTTTGAACTCATGCATTGCTGCAGGTTTATGGCTTCTATGATGAGTGTCTTCATGAATACGGCTCGGTGAATGTCTGGAGATGTTGCACAGAAATATTCCACTATTTAAGGTAATATTTCTATGTTGCTTTTATATTGCATGATGTAATGCTATGAGGCTGCTACTGTGTTTCTTTGAATTAAAACCATAATCTACAAGAGCTGATGTATTTGTTATATTCAGTTTGTCTGCACTTACTGAGAACAAAATCTTAAATGTCCATGGAGGCCTTTCCCCTGCTATTACGGCAGTGAATCAGGTAAATTATTCGCTGGTGTTATATTTTGTATAGTTCATAGATTCGATTTCTATTATTTTATTATCATGTGCCCCCAACAAATCAGAACCATACTTTCTCCAGTGTTATATTTCTTTACAGAGGGACTAGATCCCAAGCAGAAAGTGCCTCATGATGGTGCCATGTGTGACCTTTGGTCTGATCCAGAGGATGTTGAAGATGGTTGGGCATTAAGTCCATGATGTGCTATTGGATCACCCTTTCGTTTGCAAAAGAAATTTTAGCATAAAAAAATTGTCGGTTTTATGCATGTCAAAGAAACATTTTTTCAAGGACAACCATTCATGTGTTTTGTTTCTGTATCTTGAACTACTCTTTCGTTTGGCTTTGTCAAAATTTGACATGCTTGTGCTGCTTAATATCTGTAGGGTTTATTTCACTTGGAGAAAAGTAAGCAGGAGCTCAAGGGTGACCTCAAGTACATGTACGTTTACACTGCAATGTAAGTAGATAATCCAGATGGATGTCGTTGGGAACAGGAAGGCAGTTGTGATCTATGTGCCATACTGTCTGCGCAAGGCCTCCAGGAAGATCCACGATCGATTAGTTTGCTCTTTTCATTATCCAGTCTTCCTGTTTTAGACCAAATAGATCAGATTTATTGGTAGATTAATTTTTAGGCGTCTGCATTGTTGTGATGTTCATGGTTGCTGATTTCAGTTTGTATTAACCAGTTCTTGCCTCATGTTAGTTTTCTTGCATGCAATTTGATATGCTTGTGTTGACTGGAGGAAAGATTGGCCGTATCAGTCAGCCATCTTGTAAGATTGTCACCTCTCTGTTAATATATACCTATTAGCTTGCTCTGCTTTATGAGTAAACACTTTTTCAACAATCGTCGCATGAGTTGACCAGCATTTCCATTCCATGTACATGTTCTGTCGCATGAGTTGACCAGCATTTCCACTCCATGTACATGTTCTGCCAGCTTGCTCTGCTTGCTATGCTTTATGACTGAAGAACCTACTGCTGCAGTTCTATTAAATGTATTTTTTTAGCAATTGGCGCTCACGTGGACTGCACACAAACATCAACAACTAAAACAGCTAGATTAGTGCGCAAATGCACGCCTCAAGAGGCGCGCCCAGGGCGCGCCCCAGCCACTAGTATATTAAAACATTGGCACAATCTACTTCAGTATTCTAAATACCGCTATTCATGCCTTTCATTGTAGATGCTACGCCAAGACAAGGATGCCGCTATGTGCTTCGAAGCGGACCTATATAAAGACAAACATCAAATCACCGGCAATGTTGTTTTCACTTTTTTGCTTTATCTTATATATTTTTCTTAACGAAAAACAAGAAAACCAGCACGCCGCAATTGAGCATTCTAAAGCATGATCCGCACGACTTCTAATATAGACGCCATGCAATTACAAAGCATACCGACCGTCGCTTGTCAATTGTCAAACACCAAGCAAAATCTCAATAACAAAGGCCTTTTCGTACAAAAAATCACAGTAACCATATAACGGTGATGTGGACGCGGTGCAATACATAAATTTTTTTGATCTCAGCAACACCTTCACCAAAAATTTTCATCGATCAACTAAACATGCACCAAAATTAACGTATGAATTGACTTATTTCAATTTTCTCATCACCCACACCCCTGCCATGCTAGGAGACATTGCAGACCCTTTAGCCATTTTCTCGTTCCGATCATCCCATGGTTAGGGAATTAATCCATTTTCTCGCTACAGCATGACAATACATCATATCAAATAACGACTACATTTTCAAACCCTCCGGTCATTTCGTCGTTAGAGGATTGAATCCATTCTCTTGCAATAGCACGACAGGACATCATATCAAGTACGTGACTACATTTTTTAGATATTTAAAAATCAATAAATCGCCAACTGTCTCAGCCTTTTTATATCTTAATGTCTATAGATTTTCTGCTCTAGTGGATTTACTCGGATCTGGTCATTCGTCTATGTTCGTGTGTCTTCAAGTTAGATATTTTTAATCCATGCTACTATTCATCGGTGGCTTTGTTGTTATGTTGCGTTCGTTTTTTGGGGCCTTAGCACGACGAATTTCCGACTATCTAATACAACAAGTTTTTTCCGGCTCCAGTAAAGGAGGGACGATTACAACTTCAATGTTTGTAGTCGTTGCTAGGTGGTCTACTGATCTGTATTTAATTTATATTATTTTCTAGTGTTCATTGTGCTACCATGCTTGAAGATCAGTAGATCCGAAGTTTTTGCAGAAAAAAATCTAAGTATAAAATTGATTACAAAGTACAAAAGAGGGCCATGCCTAATGAATCCGGCTAACTGTTTACGTCCCTCCAACCCATGAACGCTGGCCATCCAACTAAAATCGTACGCCTGATGTAACACATCTCTTAATTTACCCGCCTACATCCCATTCTAGTCTAGTCTTTTTTTTTAAATAACCCTGAGCCGTCGGTAGTCTTTTTTAATATTTCCTAGTAGAGAATCCTTTCGTCGATTACAATTGCGGCGGTAATGCAAGGACAGAATCCATCTGCTTGGACGATCGACCGAATGCAACACATCTGTTCGGACGAGTGCTGCGGCGGGCATATTCTTCTCTTGTAATACGCTGCAACCAATCAGCTAGGGATGATGCATATGATGGAATAACGATGGATGGAACTCAAGCTTGCTCCATAAATACTTGGCCACCCTGGGATTGTCTCCCAGTCTAGCCACCAAGAAACTCACATCACTTGGGCAATTATTGCTGTAAAAAAGGCAACCACCGGAAAACACCAACTGAATAGTACGACTGATGTAGGTTTAGTTACACATAAAAAAACTAATGTTTTATGTATGTTGTATATGTGTATTTGCTCTCTGGAATTTGGACGACTCATCATGTAGATGTATGTACAGGTGCAGAATCAGGCAACAATAGGAACAAATCAGTTTGCAAACCAACATCAACCTCGACACTAGCATTCACAAACAGAAATTAAACAATTGTTTTGTTCAGAATTTTACAGTCACGAACACCTTTACATTCATTTCTTATTTATAAACTTCTAGGTTTGGAAGCTTGAAGCAACAACATGTTCTTGTTTGTGAATTGTGAAACAAAAGTAGGAGTGCAGAGCCACAAGGAATGCAGAAGGAGCAGATGATATTATGCTCTGGTTCGGCTGTATTAGGCCAAGTCCAGCGGACGACCCCAAACGGATGTCTGTTTTGAACGTATTCTGTCCGTTTGGATAGGCAATGGGGTCGTGTCCGGGCCATTTCTCGAATACGGTGGCCGTGCACCCAACGGGCTAATGCATCCCGGCCGCATCCTGTCCGTGTACATTTTTTTTGGAAGCCCATAACTTTTTTCATTATTGATTTTAATACATGGTAATACATCACAAAATTTTGACTAGAAAAGTAAGACCAAAGAAAAGAAGAACCACAAGAATATATTTTAGAAGATATCCAACTTCCATATCTGCTCCTGTAAGTTGGATTAGTACCTTCTCGATGCACTCATTGTTGATCTGCGGGGGCTCGATCTTGCGTGCTTCTTTCTTTGATTGTAAAGAAGTCGATGTTGCTTCCTCACATCTAGTCTCGTGTCTAGCCTCTATTCTAGAAACAAGTGCACTAGTCTCATCTCTAGCCTCTATGCTAGCTAAAAGTGCACGAACATCTACTAAATTGCGCTCTATCAATATATTGATGTACTCTTCTTCCCAATACCAAAATTTGCATCCATTCCAAACAATAAAATGTTAAGTTAGCACAACTAATCAAATCCGAGAGCACAACCGAAGCTAAAATAGCGCATACCCCATCACTTAAGCACTTGATGAAGACCCATCCGGGATGTTCCAACATTGTAGACACGCGGCGCACGACCATCTTTGGGCAGTTGTCGCACTTAATGAGTGGCAACGGTGCACCGACGAGCTTTTGGGCTAGCACCGAGTCCGGACGACCTCCATTCGTGTATCTGCCGGCGAACCACCGGCGATGTAGATCTGAGTGGCTAGAGGAGGAGCCACTACCTACATGCGACCTTATCGGGGCTTTCCGGCCCGGTGCCCGGCCAGTCCATGGCGCTGCGTGGCCTCCCACTACCTACAAGCTGCTAGCATGAACCGTACAAACCTACGGTACAACAACCACAATGGCGATTTATCAAGTTTGCTGTTTTAACCTTCACAAGAACCGGCCACAGTCAAATTCAATTCAACTAAAGTTGGAGAAATAGACACCCACCAGCCACCTTTATGCAAAAATAGTTGCATGTCTGTCAGTGGAATCGGTCTCATGAACACGATCATGTAAGGTTAGTTCGGGCCGCTTCATCCAACAATATCGCCTAACCAAAATAAGACATTGGTAGTAAGCAGTATGGCGATCACCACACACAACTCTTTGTGTTCTACTCGTGCATATCATCTACGCATAGACCTGGCTCGGATGCCATTGTTGAGAAATGTAGCATGCAATTTTAAAAAAAAATCCTACGCTCATGCAAGATTTATCTAGGAGATGCATAGCAACGAAAGGGGGGAGTGTTTCCACATACCCTTGTAGACCGAAAGCGGAAGCGCTAACTTAACTTCGTTGATGTAGTCGAATCTTCTTGAATCAAACGATCAAGTACCGCGCCTACGGCACCTCCGAGTTTTGCACACGTTCAGCTAGATGACGTCTCCACTACTAGGAAAAGGCCTACTAATGGCGCACATGTTTTGCCTACTAATAGCGCACTACAGGTGCGCCATTAGTACCACACCACTAGTATTTTTTACTAATGGCGCACCACTGGTGCGCCCTTAATATACCAGATACTAATGGCGCAGTTTGTTGCCATGTTAACAACATTTAAAATGTTGTTTGATATTTATTTGTGTTTAAATATGTTCAAACTTGTTTAAATCATAACAGTAATATTTTTTAAAAAAATATCATCAAATTTGTTATTTGAAAATATTTATGAATATGAAAAAATATCATCAAATTTATTATTTGAAAATATCATCAAATTTGTTATTTGAAAATATAATCAAATTTGTTTTTTTTTTGCAATTTTAGTTGCATTCATTTGTGACGGTGGAGCGGGCCGGGGAGGGTGCGAGAGGGTGCGGGGGATAGGGTGCGGGGGAGAGGGTGCAGGGGGTGCTCGGCAGCGGTGGAGCGGGGGAGGGTGCGGTGGGTCGTCGGCGGAAGTGGAGTGGGGGAGGGTGCGGGGGGTCGGCGGCGGCGGCCGGTGGAGCGGGGGAGAGGGTGCAGGGGGTGCTCGGCGGCGAGGGGTACCGGATCTGGCGAGGTGGGATAGCGATCGAGATGGAGGGGGATCGAGATCGAGTGTCCATGAAATTTAAAAAATATTAATGAGTTCAAAATTAAAGTGCCCATGAAATAAAATCTAGTAATGAAGGCTACAATTTAAATACAATCGATCTTAGCTAGCTATCTGTTCACAATCTTCTTGCCCTTCTTTTTTGCAAATGGAGTTCTTCTGTGGAACGGACGTCCTTTAGATGCACCATAACGTTGAAGAATGCGGGCGGGAAGTACATCTCAAGCTCGCATAGTATCACCACGATCTCTTCCTGTAGCCTTCTGAGTTGCCTCACGCCAACCGACTTCCGAGAGATGACGTCGAAAAAGTTGCATGGGCCAAATAGCGTTTCACGGACGTGCGCGTCCATGATCCCACGGATTACAACTGGAAGTATCTGCATCATCAGCACGTGACAGTTGTGAGATTTCATCCCGCTGAACTTCTGCTTCGCTGGTTCTAGGTATCTGCTTATCTTCCCCGCGTAACCGTAAGGAAGTTTTACTCCTACGAGGCAGGTGAAAAACTGCTCGATCTCCTCCTGACTTAGAGTGAAGCATGCGGGAGGGTAGTCATTTCCGGTCTTCTTGGCCTTTTTGCCTTTGCGACGACTTTTCGTGTCCTGCTTCGCCTCATCATCATCATCATTAGCGTGAAGCTCATCCCTGATGCCCATTGATTTCAAGTGTGCCCTTGCTTTCGGCCCATCTTTGGTCCTCTCTGGCATGTTGAGCAGGGTACCAAGCAGACTCTCGCACACGTTCTTCGTGATATGCATGACATCAAGGCTGTGAGGCACACGGTGGATCTTCCAGTACGGTAAGTCCCAAAAACAGACCTTGTTTTCCGTACCTTCAGCAGCGGCTCTGGCGCCTTTCGCTTCTTTCCCGGCTCTGGCGCCTTTTGCTTCTTTCCCTGCAGTGGGCAATCTTTCCAATGTTTCAACAACTGGTCTATTTCCTCGCCGCTCCTCGTACGCGGGCGTCTTCGCGGTTCGGTTTCACCATCGAACAGATCCTTGCATTTCCTCCACGGGTCATCGTCGCGAAGCCACCTTCGATGTCCCATGAACACGGTTTTCGAAGACCCAGGATCTCTATCTAGCTGGCGATACGTTGTGTCATCCATGCACCTGACGCATCCAGAAAATCCGTGGACCACCTGCCCCGCGAGATATCCGTAACCGAGATAGTCGTGCACCATCGTGAGCAGTGCGGCTCTCATAGGGAAATATTCTTTCTCTGCGGTGTCCCACGTATTGGCTGGCGTTTTCCACAGCGTGTCTAGCTCCTCTTTCAGCAGCCCCAGATACAGGTTGATGTCGTTCCCTGGTTGTTTCGGCCCTTCAATTAGCATACTCATGTGAATGTACTTCCTCTTCATGCACAACCAGGGGGAAGGTTGTACATCCACACAAACACAGGCCAGGTGCTATGTGTGCTTCTCTGGGTGCCAAACGGATTGACTCCATCGGTGCTCGCGCCCAGCATGATGTTCCTTGGATCCTTCCCAAATTCTGGGTGTTCGAAGTTCAACGCTTGCCACTGGCTCGCATCCTTTGGGTGACTCAGCATCTTGTCTTTTTTATTTATCTCCGGATCATTTGTGTCATCTTCTCGCTTCTTCTCCTCCCTATTCGCGTGCCAACGCAGGAGCTTTGCTACCTTAGGGTCCGCGAAATACAGCTGTAGACGAGGAGTTACCGGAAAGTACCACACCACTTTTTGAGGAGCTTTCTTCCTCTTCTTGTATCGAGCGACGCCGCACACCGGACATATGGTAGACTCCGCGTGCTCGTCCCGATAAATGATGCAATTGTTCATGCACACATGGTATTTCACGTGCGGTAAATCCAGAGGACACACGATTTTCTTCGCCTCCTCGAAACTGGTCGGACACTTGTTCCCCTTGGGAAGACGTTCGTGCCAGAATGACATGTTCTCGTCGAAGCATGCGTCGGTCATTTTGTGGTTTACCTTCATCTCCAGAGCCATGAGCGTTACTTTCAAGCGGGTATCCTTGGGCCTGCATCCTTCATACAATGGAGTAACCGCGTCTATCTCCAGTTGATCCAGCTTGGCTTTCTCTCGGGCGGCAGCTCTTGCATTATCCGTCTGCTTGAGAAGCAGCTCTTGAACATGAGGGTCCTGCACCCAGCCCATCGATGGTCCATCGTCGTCTGCTCCGCCGGCATCTTCATCTTCATGATCATGCCCTTTGTCTGCTGCGGCATCTTCCTCATCATCATGTCCGGCATCTTCTACATGATGACTATGTACAGCATCACCGTCGTGATCATGTCCTGGAGATTCTTCGTCTTCTCGCCCGCACGAGCCGCGGTGGTTGTCTTGCTGCCCTTCCTCATTTCTTGCCCGACCCCCATGGACGACTTCATAGTCATCTTCATCACCTTGCCACCGATAGTCATCCATGAAACCACGCAAGAGCAGGTGGTCCCGCACCTGCCAGGAATCCGGGTCCGCAATAAGGCTCTTCAGCTTGCATCTTCGACACGGACATCTTATCTCCGTCTCGTTCTTTTGAAGCATCTCGGCCTTCGTGGAGCTCAAAAACCTATTCACGATGCCTTCGGTCATCGTGCGGACCATGGTCGCCTGTGGGGTAGAGCAAAACGATATTTTAGAACCAAGAAAAATTTTGGCATGACTTTCCCTAAAAATAGGACAAAAAAGAATGCATAGTGGCAAAATTCTCGCCGAAACGGAAATGAATCAACATTCCGGCAAAATATTGGCAACTATCGCATTTCAAATACCGGTACCTACAAACACAAACATATATGCAACACCACAAACATATGCAACACCACGAACATACATAGATCTAGCTAGGCCACAAAAAGTGCATGTCCACGTTGTTGGAGAGGGAGAACAACATAAAGATAGCTTCCCCCCTTACTAACCTATAAAAAAAGGTAATTTAACCACTTAATTTGGATGAATCTATGGTGCAAATGAGGTGAGGAGGAGGAGGCAGCCGAGACAAGCTTGGAGGAGGAGGTGGAGAATGAAGTGGGGAAAGTGAGTGGGTAGGTGGGCTGTCCAAAATATCTTGTTGGTCCCAGGTTACTAATGGCGCACCACCTGCAAATGCGCCATTAGTAACCCTGGTTACTAATGGCGCACCTGCTGCTGGTGCGCCATTAGTAGTTTTGCAAAAAAAAAAAAAATATTCTAATGCCACACCGTGGCATAGTGCACCATTACTAGTTTAAACTAGTAATGGCGCACTATGCTACGGTGCGCCATGAGTAGTTTTGCAAAAAAAAAAGAATTTAAAAACAACAGTAGTGGCGCACCGTGCCATGATGCGCCATTAGTATGTTTGGAAAAATAAAAAAAATTGTTACTAGTGGCGCACCGTGTGCCTGGCGCGCCATTAGTGTCTCCCACACTAATGGCGCACCTGCACATGGTGCGCCATTAGTGTGCATTTCATCTATAGCCCTTTTCCTAGTAGTGAGCTAGTGGATTTGGGAGAGGTGGTGGTCGATTTGGGAGACAAAATGGAGTAGGCAGAGGTTTTGAAGAAGAAGAGGATCTTGCTGTTGGAGGGAATGGAGAAAATCTTATCTGGCAAGCCAAGATAGGAAAGAAAGAGGCAGGGGAGGAGGTCATCAAAAGAACTATGGGATATTCAGGGGTTTCTGGACCTGAAAAAGAGGGGAATGAGGAACATTTGATGAAGGCAGAACAGAATCAGCAACATAAGCTTCTGACCTCCCTGCTCTCTCAATTAGTACAGGGGATGAAGAGCAATGAGAAAGAGCAGATAGAAGAAAAATTTGTGAAGTACTCTGGAAATCATCTTGGAAAAGACTACCAAAAGAAAGAAGAGAGAAGTGGGGAAGGACAGCAAAGAGTTGACAAAAGTTTTGAACAGAATTCAGGATTGGATCTGAAGAAACAGGAGGGAGAAACAGTTGACAACAGAACATTGAGGAGAATAAGATAGGACTGGATAGATTTAGCAAGCAAGTATGTGGGAAATGCAAGGACCCCAGACATACTACTAAAGAGTGTAGGGTGGGACACTGTGTGATTTGTGGCAGGGACAACCACATTACTGGAGAGTGCAATCTGCTGAAACAAATGAATACTGTACCAAAGTATGTAGGATATGCTGCTAAAGGCTTGTGAATCCTATTGGTACAGAGTTATAAGGATGTTCTGGTGGCTGAACACACAAATCCTCTGGGTGTGGTGGTCATAAGAGAAGGGCAGATAAATGAGACTGAGCTCACAAGAGCCTTAGGAGAAATGTTTGATTGGGGTTGGCAATGGAGAGTGAAAGATTTTGGAAAAAATGGCTACATGATGAGGTTTCCCAATAAAGCAAAACTAGTGGAGTTGGCTAAGTTCAATGACTTCAACCTGTTGGGGACAGGGGTTGTGATCAAAGTTCAACCCTGGTCCCTGGACCATCAAGCTGTTGGGAAAATGCACACAATTTGGATCAAACTGACAAAGGTCCCTGACTGTTTTAGACATTTTTTAGGAGTTTGTGAGGTTGCTGCTGCAGTTGGGCCTGTGTTGGAGATTGATATGGACACTACCAATGAGGAAAAAATCAGAGTTAAGTGTGGAGTCAGAGATGTGGAAAAAGTTCCATCTCAAGTGGAAATTACTTCTCCTGATCTTCTTATGTTTAGAGTTGGGACTGAAACTGAGAAGGTGACTGAAATTGGTTGGTATAAGGAATAAAAAAGGAAAAATGACAATAGTAATACCCTGGAAATTGAAGTAGAAGAGGGGGGAACAAGAACAAGAACAAAGCTGGAAGGCAGAATACAAAGGGGTTGCTTTGGGGTGTTTGTCTCTGAAACAAAGTGAGGAGATAGATGGTAGAATTGAGAAAATGAGATCTCAAATGGAAGAGAGTATGAGTTAGTGGCAAAATGAAATGGTTGCAGAAAGGAGGAAATGGAAAAAAGAAAGTGAAATCATGTTCAGTAAGATTAAAAACCTGGAGGAAGACAAAGTCAGAAACAATGCACTTTGGGCCAAGAGTGAAAAAAGGATCAAGGAGCTGAAAAAAAACCAACTAGAACTGCAAGAGTTGAGTAAAAAACAACAAGAAGAAATTCAAGAGCTAGTGTAAGAAGCTGCCAACAGGGAGCAGTATGAAATGGAATTAGCCAACATGGATATAGAGGACAATGAGAAAGATGATCAACAGAAAAAGGAGGAGACTGACTCTGGAAAATAGAATGAGCCCACTGATTATAATGCTAGCTAAGAGTCAGTTGGGACCCTGGGGGAAAAATGGTTGAGCTGCATGGAAGTGAGGTTTTGGAGAAAGATGGGGAGGAGAAAGAAGTGGAGATCAAAAGAAGTCTCAGAAACAAAGGGAAGGAAGATCAGAAAGTTGAAGAGATGGCAAAAGTTAGAGATGAGGAAAGGGATAACTATGGTAAGAATTCTGATTTCACATTTGCTGATGCATCTTTATTGCAAATTAGTTCTTTGGTAGGGATTGATCTAGGATGTTCTATTGAGACGATTGACAAAAACTTAGATATCATTGATAAGATGGAGAGAGCAAGACGAGACATTTACTTCCAGAATATTAAAAAATAAAATAGTGAGAGGGAAAAAGAAGTAGCTGAGGAAAAAGGAGAAGAGAAAAAAGACACACCAGTATATATTCATACTGGAGATGTGGAACTTGAGGAAATATGTTCTGATTTTGAACACTCAGATGCTGATATTGAAGAAAAACAAATCAAGAAATTGAGAGGAATGCTCTCAGGGAAGAAAAGTAACAAAAAAAGCTCACCAGCATTAGACTATGTGAAGCAAACAATTGGGATTGGGGTTTTGCAAAGGAAAGAAAAGGAGAGATAGAATAAATTACAATAATAAAAAAGTGAGAGGGTTTTTTTGGAATGTAAGAGGTATAGGACAAGATCACAAAAAAAATATTAGGGAAATGATCATTGATCAGAAGCTGGACTTCATTGGGATCTCTGAGACAATAAAACAAGACTTCACTAAAAATGAGCTTCACAATTTATGTGGAGGGAAAAACTACCAGTGGTACTGGAACCCTCCCAGAGGAATGTCTGGAGGGATCCTAGTTGGGATCAACAAAGATATGTTTGATATTGAGGGAATTGAGAAGGGACAATATTTTCTGAGAGTGCTAGTTTTTGATAAAAAAATCAAAATGCACTGGAATTTGATAACTATATATGGGGATGCCCAGAAGGATGGAAAAGCTAGCTTTCTAGCTGAGTTGGCAAGATTATATCATGATAACCCTTTGACCTGTTTGGTGGGAGGGGATTTTAACATAATTAGAATTGATAAAGAGAAAAACAAACCTATGTCAAATGATCAGTGGCCCTTTATGTTTAATGCTATTATTGAACAAGCTGGGTTAAGAGAACTGCCTTTGAATGGGAGACAATATACCTGGGCCACTAATCAGGAAGATCCTACTTTTGAGAAATTGGATAGGGTCCTAATGTGCCTATCTTGGGAAGAGAAATATCCTCTAACCTTTTTACAAGCATTTGCCAGAGAAATATCTGATCACACCCCACTGTTCCTAGATACAGGGGAGGAACACAAACACAAATATATATTTAGATATGAAAATGCTTGGATCCTAAGAGAGGGGTTAAAAGAGTTTGTATATAAAACATGGAATGAAAGATATAAAGGTGATGTTCTAGAAAGATGGCAATTAAGATTGAGAAACATGAGAAAGAAGGCCAAAGGCTGGAACAAGAATGTGGATGCCTGGTATAAAAAATTAAATTAGAAATCATCAGAAAATTAGATGAGCTAGACAAGAGAGCTGAGATAATGGGGTTATCTAGTGTGGATAGAGCTGAGCAGAAAGAACTTAGAGATCAACTAAAAAGAATTTTGTTACAAGAGGAAATGAAATGGATGCAGAGATATAAAGACACAGAAATTAGAGATGGAGATGAAAATACTAGATACTATCATGCCAAAGTGAATGGGAGAAGAAGGAAGAATAAGATTGTCTCACTGGAACAGGAGGATGGGATCATAGAGGGAGAAGACAAGATGATGGAATACATAACTAAATTCTATAAAGAGTTATTTGGACATCCTGAGGAGTCTGATATTTCTTGAAGGGAGATAGAGATGGTGAAAATTAGCACACAAGACAAAGAGGAGCTGCTAGCCCCTTTCTCCTTAAATGAAATTCATCAGGTGGTTTTTCGGATGAAGAGGAATAAGAGTCCAGGCCCTGATGGGTTTCCTGCTGACTTTTATCAGGATGTTTGGGATCTGGTCAAGTGGGACTTGAAAGCTGTAGTGGATAGTTTTGCAAAAGGGGGTATTAATATTGCCAGGATCAATTATGGCATTATTACTATGGTACCTAAAACAAACGATGCCAAAGAAATTCAAAAATTCAGACCCATTTGTCTGCTGAATGTCAGCTTTAAGATCATTACTAAAGTGCTGATGAATAGGCTGGCCAGGTGTGTGGCACATGTGATTGCCAAAACCCAAACAACCTTTATTAAGGGTAGATACATAATGGAAGGGGTGGTTATACTACATGAAGCTTTGAACTCTTTCCACAAAAATAAAGAAGATGCTTTGATTTTCAAAGTAGATTTTGAGAAGGCATATGATAAAATCAAATGGCCCTTTGTAGTTCAGATGCTGAAACTGAAAGACTTCCCAGATAAATGGTGTGATTGGGTAATGGAGAGTATGAGGGGGGGCATGTAGGAATTAGGGTGAATGATGAGATTGGCCCATATTTTAAAAACCTTTAAAGGGCTGAGACAGGGGGATGCTATGTCACCTCTACTTTTTGATTTGGCTGCTGATGCCGTGGCCATTGTTGGAAATATGCCCTAGAGGCAATAATAAAAGGATTATTATTATATTTCCTTGTTCATGATAATTGTCTTTTATTCATGCTATAATTGTATTATCCGGAAATCGTAATACACGTGTGAATACATAGACCACAATATGTCCCTAGTGAGCCTCTAGTTGACTAGCTCGTTGATCAATAGATAGTCATGGTTTCCTTACTATGGACATTGGATGTCATTGATAACGGGATCACATCATTAGGAGAATGATGTGATGGACAAGACCCAATCCTAAGCATAGCACAAGATCGTGTAGTTCGTTTTGCTAGAGCTTTTCCAATGTCAAGTATCTCTTCCTTAGACCATGAGATCGTGTAACTCCCGGATACCGTAAGAGTGCTTTGGGTGTACCAAACGTCACAACGTAACTGGGTGACTATAAAGGTGCACTACAGGTATCTCCGAAAGTGTCTGTTGGGTTGACACGGATCGAGACTGGGATTTGTCACTCCGTATGACGGAGAGGTATCTCTGGGCCCACTCGGTAATGCATCATCATAATGAGCTCAAAGTGACCAAGTGATTGGTTACAGGATCATGCATTACGGTACGAGTAAAGTGACTTGCCGGTAATGAGACTGAACGAGGTGTTGGGATACCGACGATCGAGTCTCGGGAAGTAACGTACCGATTGAAAAAGGGAATTGAATACGGGATTAATTGAATCCTCGACATCGTGGTTCAACTGATGAGATCATCGAGGAGTATGTGGGAGCCAACATGGGTATCCAGATCCCGCTGTTGGTTATAGATCGGAGAGCTGTCTCGGTCATGTCTGCATGTCTCCCGAACCCGTAGGGTCTACACACTTAAGGTTCGGTGACGCTAGGGTTGTATGAATATGAGTATGCAACAAACCAAATGTTGTTCGGAGTCCCGAATGAGATCCCGGACGTCACGAGGAGTTCCGGAATGGTCTGGAGGTAAAGAATTATATATATAGGAAGTACTATTTCGGCCATCGGGAGAATTTCGAGGGTTACCGGTATTGTACCGAGACCACCGGAAGGGTCCCGGGGGTCCACCGGGTGGGGCCACCTATCCCGAAGGGCCCCGTGGGCTGAAGTGGGAGGGAACCAGCTCCTGGTGGGCTGGTGCACCCCCCACTTGGGCCCCCCTGCGCCTAGGGTTGGAAACCCTAGGGTGGGGGGGCGCCCCACTTGCCTTGGGGGGCAAGCCTCCCCCCTTGGCCGGCGCCCCCCAGGGGGCCTATATAAAGGGGGGGGGGGCAGCCGCACCCTTGGATCTTGGCGCCTCCCTCTCCCCTGCTACACCTCTCCTCCTCCGTCACGTGCTTGGCGAAGCCCTGCCGGAGTGCTGCTTCTCCACCAACACCACGCCGTCGTGCTGCTGCTGGAGCCATCTTCCTCAACCTCTCCTTCCCCCTTGCTGGATCAAGAAGGAGGAGACGCCATCCGCTCTGTCGTGTGTTGAACGCGGAGGTGCCGTCCGCTCGCACTCGGTCATCGATGATTTGGATCACGGCGATGCGACTCCATCATCCACGTTCTAGTGAACGCTTCGCACGCGATCCACCAGTGGTATGTAGATGCAATCTCTCTCCATGACTCGTTGCTTAGATGAACTCATAGATGGATCTTGGTGAAACCGTAGGAAAATTTTAATTTTCTGCAACGCTCCCCAACAGTGGCATCATGAGCTAGGTCTATGCGTAGTTCTCTATTGCACGAGTATAACACAATTTTGTTGTGGGCGTAGATCTTGTCAACTTGCTTGCCGCTACTAGTCTTTTCTTGCTTCAGCGGTATTGTGGGATGAAGCGGCCCGGACCGACCTTACACGTACGCTTACGTGAGACCGGTTCCACCGACTAACATGCACTAGTTGCATAAGGTGGCTGGCGGGTGTCTGTCTCTCCTACTTTAGGTTGAGCGGATTAGATGAAAAGGGTCCTTATGAAGGGTAAATAGAAGTTGACAAAATCACGTTCTGGTTATTCGTAGGTAAGAAAACGTTCTTGCTAGAACCCAATTGCAGCCACGTAAAAGATGCAACAACAATTAGAGGACGTCTAACTTGTTTTTGCAGCAATTGTCATGTGATGTGATATGGCCAGAAGTTGTGATGAATGATGAATGATATATTGTGATGTATGAGATCATGTTCTTGTAATAGGAATCACGACTTGCATGTCGATGAGTATGACAACCGGCAGGAGCCATAGGAGTTGTCTTAATTATTGTATGACCTGCGCGTCATTGATTCAACGCCATGTAAATTACTTTACTTTATTGTTAAATGTGTTAGCCATAGTAGTAGAAGTAATAGTTGGCGAGCAACTTCATGGAGACACGATGATGGAGATCATGATGATGGAGATCATGGTGTCATGCCGGTGACAAGATGATCATGGAGCCCCGAAGATGAAGATCAAAGGAGCTATATGATATTGGCCATATCATGTCACTACTTTATATAATTGCATGTGATGTTTATTATGTTTATGCATCTTGTTTACTTAGAACGACGGTAGTAAATAAGATGATCCCTTAGAATAATTTCAAGAAAGTGTTCCCCCTAACTGTGCACCGTTGCTAAAGTTCGTCGTTTCGAAGCACCACGTGATGATCGGGTGTGATAGATCCTTACGTTCACATACAATGGGTGTAAGATAGTTTTACACATGCAAAACACTTAGGGTTAACTTGACGAGCCTAGCATGTACAGACATGGCCTCGGAACACAAGAGACCGAAAGGTCGAACGAGTCGTATGGAAGATACGATCAACATGGAGATGTTCACCGACGATGACTAGTTCGTCTCACGTGATGATCGGACACGGCCTAGTCGACTCGGATCATGTAACACTTAGATGACTAGAGGGATGTCATATCTGAGTGGGAGTTCATTAAATAATTTGATTAGATGAACTTAATTATCATGAACATTAGTCTAAAATCTTTGCAAAATTTCTTGTAGATCAAATGGCCAACGCTCATGTCACCATGAACTTCAACGCGTTCCTAGAGAAAACCAAGCTGAAAGACGACGGCAGCAACTATACGGACTGGGTCAAGAACCTGAGGATCATCCTCATAGCAGCCAAGAAACAATATGTCCTAGAAGCACCGCTAGGTGATGCACCCATCCCAGAGAACCAAGACATTATGAATGCTTGGCAGTCTCGTGCTGATGATTACTCCCTCGTTCAGTGCGGCATGCTTTACAGCTTAGAACCGGGGCTCCAAAAGCGTTTTGAGCAACACGGAGCACATGAGATGTTCGCGGAGCTGAAAATGGTTTTCCAAGCTCATGCCCGGGTCGTGAGATATGAAGTCTCCGACAAGTTCTATAGTTGAAAGATGGAGGAAAACAGTTCGGTCAATGAGCACATACTCAAAATGTCTGGGTTGCACAACCGCCTGTTCCAGCTGGACATTAACCTCCTGGACGAGGCGGTCATTGACATAATCCTTCAGTCGCTCCCACCAAGCTACAAGAGCTTTGTGATGAACTACAATATGCAGGGGATGGTGAAGACCATTCCCAAAGTATTCTCAATGCTGAAGTCAGCAGAGGTTGAAATCAAGAAAGAACATCAAGTGTTGATGGTCAATAAAACCACTAAGTTCAAAAAGGGCAAGGGTAAGAAGAACTTCAAGAAGGACGGCAAGGATGTTGCCGCACCCGGTAAGCAAGTTGCCGGGAAGAAGTCAAAGAATGGACCCAAACCTGAGACAGAGTGCTTTTATTGCAAAGGGAAGGGCCACTGGAAGCGGAACTGCCCCAAATATTTAGCGGACAAGAAGTCCGGCAACACCAAAGGTATATTTGATATACATGTAATTGATGTGTACCTTACCAGTACTCGTAGTAACTCTTGGGTATTTGATACCGGTGTCGTTGCTCATATTTATAACTCACAGCAGGAGCTGCGGAATAAGCGGAGACTGGCGAAGGACGAGGTGACGATGCGCGTCGGGAATGGTTCCAGAGTCGATGTGATCGCCGTCGGCACGCTACCTCTACATTTACCTACGGGATTAGTTTTAAACCTCAATAATTGTTATTTAGTGCCAAGTTTGAGCGTGAACATTGTATCTGGATCTCGTTTGATACGAGATGGCTACTCATTTAAATCCGAGAATAATGGTTGTTCTATTTATATGAGAGATATGTTTTATGGTCATGCTCCGATGGTCAATGGTTTATTCTTAATGAATCTCGAACGTAATATTACACATATTCATAGCGTGAATACCAAAAGATGTAAACTTGATAACGATAGTCCCACATACTTGTGGCACTGCCGCCTTGGTCACATTGGTGTCAAGCGCATGAAGAAGCTCCATTCTGATGGACTTTTAGAGTCTCTCGATTATGAATCATTTGACACATGCGAACCATGCCTCACGCGCAAAATGACCAAAACTCCGTTCTCCGGAACAATGGAGCGAGCAACCAACTTATTGGAAATCATACATACCGATGTGTGCGGTCCAATGAGCGTTGAGGCTCGCGGAGGATATCGTTATGTTCTCACTCTCACAGACGACTTAAGTAGATATGGGTATGTCTACTTGATGAAACACAAGTCTGAGACCTTTGAAAAGTTCAAGGAATTTCAGAATGAAGTAGAGAATCAACGTGACCGAAAGATAAAATTCTTACGATCGGATCGTGGAGGAGAATATTTAAGTCACGAATTTGGTACACACTTAAGAAAATGTGGAATCGTTTCACAACTCACGCCGCCTGGAACACCTCAGCGTAACGGTGTGTCCGAACGTCGTAATCGCACTCTATTGGATATGGTGCGATCCATGATATCTCTTACCGATTTACCGCTATCATTTCGGGGATACGCTCTAGAGACTGCTACATTCACTTTAAATAGGGCACCGTCTAAATCCGTTGAGACGACACCGTATGAATTATGGTTTGGGAAGAAACCTAAGCTGTCGTTTCTAAAAGTTTGGGGATGCGATGCTTATGTCAAGAAATTTCAACCTGAAAAGCTCGAACCCAAGTCGGAAAAATGCGTCTTCATAGGATACCTAAAGAAACCATTGGGTATACCTCCTACTTAAGATCCGAGGGCAAGATCTTTGTTGCCAAGAACGGATCCTTTCTGGAAAAAGAGTTTCTCTCGAAAGAAGTAAGTGGGAGGAAAGTAGAACTCGATGAAGTACTACCTCTTGAACGGGATAGTAGTGCAGCTCAGGAAAATGTTCCTGTAATGCCTACACCAACAGAAGAGGAAAATAATTATGATGATCAAGGTACTTCGGATCAAGTTGCTACTGAACTTCGTAGGTCCACAAGGACACGTTCCGCACCAGAGTGGTACGGCAACCCTGTCCTGGAAATCATGTTGTTAGACAACGGTGAACCTTCGAACTATGAAGAAGCGATGGCGGGCCCAGATTCCAACAAATGGCTTGAAGCCATGCAATCCGAGATAGGATCCATGTATGAAAACAAAGTATGGACTTTGACTGACTTGCCCGATGATCGGCGAGCGATAGAAAACAAATGGATCCTTAAGAAGAAGACGGATGCGGATGGTAATGTCACCATCTATAAAGCTCGAATTGTCGCTGAGGGTTATCGGCAAGTTCAAGGGATTGACTACGATGAGACTTTCTCTCCCGTAGCGAAGCTTAAGTCCGTCCGAATCATGTTAGCAATTGCCGCATACTATGATTATGAGATATGGCAGATGGACGTCAAAACAGTGTTCCTTAACGGTTATCTTAAGGAAGAGCTGTATATGATGCAGCCGGAAGGTTTTGTCGATCCTAAGAATGCTAACAAAGTATGCAAGCTCCAGCGATCCATTTATGGGCTGGTGCAAGCATCTCGGAGTTGGAACATTCGCTTTGATGAGATGATCAAAGCGTTTGGGTTTATGCAGACTTATGGAGAAGCTTGCGTTTACAAGAAAGTGAGTGGGAGCTCAGAGCATTTCTCATATTATATGTAGATGACATACTTTTGATGGGAAATGATATAGAACTCTTGGACAGCATTAAGGCCTACTTGAATAAAAGTTTTTCAATGAAGGACCTTGGAGAAGCTGCTTATATATTAGGCATCAAGATCTATAGAGATAGATCGAGACGCCTCATAGGTCTTTCACAAAGCACATACCTTGATAAGATTTTGAAGAAGTTCAAAATGGATCAGTCCAAGAAAGGGTTCTTGCCTGTACTGCAAGGTGTGAGATTGAGCTCGGCTCAATGCCCGACCACGGCAAAAGATAAAGAAGAGATGAGTGTCATCTCCTATGCTTCAGCCATATGATCTATTATGTATGCCATGCTGTGTACCAGACCTGATGTAAACCTTGCCGTAAGTTTGGTAGGAAGGTACCAAAGTAATCCCGGCAAGGAACACTGGACAGCGGTCAAGAATATCCTAAAGTACCTGAAAAGCACGAAGGACATGTTTCTCGTTTGTGGAGGTGACGAAGAGCTCGTCGTAAAGGGTTACGTCGACGCTAGATTTGACACAGATCTGGATGACTCTAAGTCACAAACCGGATACGTGTATATGTTGAATGGTGGAGCAGTAAGCTGGTGCAGCTGCAAGCAGAGCGTCGTGGCGGGATCTACATGTGAAGCGGAGTACATGGCAGCCTCGGAGGAAGCACATGAAGAAATTTGGGTGAAGGAGTTCATCACCGACCTAGGAGTCATACCCAATGCGTCGGGGCCGATCAAACTCTTCTGTGACAACACTGGAGCTATTGCACTTACCAAGGACCCCAGGTTTCACAAGAAGACCAGGCACATTAAGCGTCGCTTCAACTCCATCCGTGAATATGTTCAAGATGGAGACATAGAAATTTGTAAAGTGCATACGGATCTGAATGTCGCAGATCCGTTGACTAAACCTCTTCCGCGAGCAAAACATGATCAACACCAGAACTCTATGGGTGTTCGATTCATCACAATGTAACTAGATTATTGACTCTAGTGCAAGTGGGAGACTGTTGGAAATATGCCCTAGAGGCAATAATAAAAGCATTATTATTATATTTCCTTGTTCATGATAATTGTCTTTTATTCATGCTATAATTGTATTATCCGGAAATCGTAATACACGTGTGAATACATAGACCACAATACGTCCCTAGTGAGCCTCTAGTTGACTAGCTCGTTGGTCAACAGATAGTCATGGTTTCCTGACTATGGACATCAGATGTCATTGACAATGGGATCACGTCATTAGGAGAATGACGTGATGGACAAGACCCAATCCTAAGCATAGCACAAGATCGTAGTTCGTTTTGCTAGAGCTTTTCCAATGTCAAGTATCTCTTCCTTAGACCATGAGATCGTGTAACTCACGGATACCGTAGGAGTGCTTTGGTGTACCAAACGTCACAACGTAATCGGGTGACTATAAAGGTGCACTACAGGTATCTCCGAAAGTGTCTGCGGGTTGACACGGATCGAGACAGGATTTGTCACTCCGTATGACGGAGAGGTATCACTGGGCCCACTCGGTAGTGCATCATCATAATGAGCTCAAAGTGACCAAGTGTCCGGTCACGGATCATGCATTACGATACGAGTAAAGTGACTTGCCGATAACGAGACTGAACGAGGTATTGGGATACCGACGATCGAGTCTCGGGCAAGTAACATATCGTCGACAAAGGGAATAGTATACGGGTTGCTTGAATCCTTGACATCGTGGTTCATCCGATGACATCATCGAGGAGCATGTGGGAGCCAACATGGGTATCCAGATCCGCTGTTGGTTATCGACCGAGAGCCGTCTCGGTCATGTTCGCATGTCTCCCGACCCGAAGGGTCTACACACTTAAGGTTCGGTGACGCTAGGGTTATTAGGAAGACTTGTATGTGATTACCGAATGTTGTTCGAGTCCGGATGAGATCCCGGACGTCACGAGGAGTTCGAAATAGTCCGGAGGTAAAGATTTATATATGGGAAGTTGTCAAACGGACACCGGAAAGTTTCGGGGCATATCGGTATTGTATGGGGCCACCGGAAGGGTTCCGGGTCCACTGGAGGGGCCACCCCCCGGGGGCCACATGGGCTGCTTGGGCAGGAGCCAGCCCTGGTGGGCTGGGCGCACCCCTTGGGCCCTTGCGCCTAGGGTTGGGGGAACCCTAGAGGCGCGCCTTGCTTGGGGGCAAGTCCCCCTCCCTTGACCGCCCCCTCTAGATGCCATCTAGAGGGGCCGGCCCCCCTTCTCCCTTCCCCTATAAATAGAGGGGTGAGGGGAGGGCTGAACACCTGAGCCAAGGCGCAGCCCCTCCCCACCCCAACACCTCTCCTCCTCCGTACGTGCTTGGCGAAGCCTTGTCGGAGTACTACTGCACCAACAACACCACGCCGTCGTGCTGCCGTTGGTGCTGTCTTCTTCAACCTCTCCTTCCTCCTTGCTGGATCAAGACGGAGGAGACGTCGTCCATACCGTACGTGTGTTGAACGCGGAGGTGCTGTCCGTTCAGCACTTGGTCATCGGTGATCCGAATCACGCCGAGTACGACTCCATCATCACCATCCCCTTGAACGCTTTTGCACTCGATCTACAAGTGGTATGTAGATGCAAACTCACTCCCTTGACTCGTTGCTTAGATGAACTCATAGATGGATCTTGGTGAAACCGTAGGAAAATTTTAATTTTCTGCAACGTTCCCCAACATCAACGTGGCCGAAAAATAAAGTTCTTATGATCAGATCGTGGAGGAGAATATTTAAGTCACGAATTTGGTACACACTTAAGGAAATGTGGAATCGTTTCACAACTCACGCCGCCTGGAACACCTCATCGTAATGGTGTGTGCGTACGTCGTAATCGCACTCTATTGGATATGGTGCGATCTATGATGTCTCTTACAGATTTACCGCTATCATTTTGGGGATACGCTCTAGAGACAGCTACATTCACTTTAAATAGGGCACCGTCTAAATCCGTTGAGACGACACCGTATGAATTATGGTTTGGGAAGAAACCTAAGCTGTCATTTCTAAAAGTTTGGGGATGCGATGGTTATGTCAAGAAACTTCAACCTGAGAAGCTCGAACCCAAGTCGGAAAAATGCATCTTCATAGGATACCCTAAGGAAAGCATTGGGTATACCTTCTACCTTAGATCCGAAGGAAAGATCTTTGTTGCCAAGAACGGATCCTTTCTGGAAAAAGAGTTTCTCTCGAAAGGAGTATGTGGGAGGAAAGTAGAACTCGATGATGTACTACCTCTTGAACCGGAAAGTAGTGCAGCTCAGGAAAATGTTCCTGTACGGTGCCTACACCTACTGGAGAGGAAATTAATGATGATGATCAAGGTACTTCAGATCAATTATCTACTGAACTTCGTAGGTCCACAAGGACACGTTCCACACCAGAGTGGTATGGCAACCCTGTCCTGGAGATCATGTTGTTAGACAACGGTGAACCTTCGAACTATGAAGAAGCGATGGCGGGCCCGGATTCCAACAAATGGCTTGAAGCCATGCAATCCGAGATAGGATCCATGTATGAAAACAAAGTATGGACTTTGACAGACTTGCCCAATGATCGGCGAGCGATAGAAAACAAATGGATCTTTAAGAAGAAGACGGACGCGGATGTTAATGTCACCATCTATAAATCTCGACTTGTCGCTAAGGGTTATTGGCAAGTTCAAGGGATTGACTACGATGAGACTTTCTCTCCGTAGCGAAGCTTAAGTCCGTCCGAATCATGTTAGCAATTGCCGCATACTATGATTATGAGATATGGCAGATGGACGTCAAAACAGCATTCCTTAACGGTTATCTTAAGGAAGAGCTGTATATGATGCAGCCGGAAGGTTTTGTCGACCCTAAGAATGCTAACAAGGTATGCAAGCTCCGGCGATCCATTTGTGGGCTGGTCCAAGCATCTCGGAGTTGGAACATTCGCTTTGATGAGATGATCAAAGCGTTTGGGTTAATGCAGACTTATGGAGAAGCCTGCGTTTACAAGAAAGTGAGTGGGAGCTCTGTAGCATTTCTCATATTATATGTAGATGACATACTTTTGATGGGAAATGATATAGAACTCTTGGACAGCATTAAGGCCTACTTGAATAAATTTTTTTCAATGAAGGACCTTGGAGAAGCTGCTTATATATTAGGCATCAAGATCTATCGAGATAGATCGAGACGCCTGATAGGTCTTTCACAAAGCACATACCTTGATAAGATTTTGAAGAAGTTCAAAATGGATCAGTCCAAGAAAGGGTTCTTGCCTGTACTGCAAGGTGTGAGATTGAGCTCGGCTCAATGTCCGACCACGGCAAAAGATAAAGAAGAGATGAGCGTCATCCCCTATGCCTCGGACATAGGATCTATTATGTATGCCATGCTGTGTGCCAGACCTGATTTAAACCTTGCCGTAAGTTTGGTAGGAAGGTACCAAAGTAATCCCGGCAAGGAACACTGGATAGCGGTCAAGAATATCCTGAAGTACCTGAAAAGGACAAAGGACATGTTTCTCATTTATGGAGGTGATGAAGAGCTCGTCGTAAAGGATTACGTCGACGCTAGCTTCGACACAGATCTGGATGACTCTAAGTCACAAACCGGATACGTGTATATGTTGAATGGTGGAGCAGTAATCTGGTGCAGCTGCAAGCAGAGCGTCGTGGCGGGATCTACGTGTGAAGCGGAGTACATGGCAGCCTCGGAGGCAGCGCATGAAGCAATTTGGGTGAAGGAGTTCATCACCGACCTAGGAGTCATACCCAATGCGTCGGGGCCAATCAAACTCTTCTGTGACAACACTGGAGCTATTGCACTTGCCAAGGAGCCCAGGTTTCACAAGAAGACCAGGCACATCAAGCGTCGCTTCAACTCCATCCGTGAAAATGTTCAATATGGAGACATAGAAATTTGCAAAGTGCATACGGATCTGAATGTCGCAGATCCGTTGACTAAACCTCTTTAAATGGGCAAAACATGATCAACACCGTAACTCTATGGGTGTTCGATTCATCACAATGTAACTAGATTATTGACTCTAGTGCAAGTGGGAGACTGTTGGAAATATGCCCTAGAGGCAATAATAAAAGGATTATTATTATATTTCCTTGTTCATGATAATTGTCTTTTATTCATGCTATAATTGTATTATCCGGAAATCGTAATACACGTGTGAATACATAGACCACAATATGTCCCTAGTGAGCCTCTAGTAGACTAGCTCGTTGATCAATAGATAGTCATGGTCTCCTGACTATGGACATTGGATGTCATTGATAACGGGATCACATCATTAGGAGAATGATGTGATGGACAAGACCCAATCCTAAGCATAGCACAAGATCGTGTAGTTCGTTTTGCTAGAGCTTTTCCAATGTCAAGTATCTCTTCCTTAGACCATGAGATCGTGTAACTCCCGGATATCGTAAGAGTGCTTTGGGTGTACCAAACGTCACAACGTAACTAGGTGACTATAAAGTGCACTACAGGTATCTCCGAAAGTGTATGTTGGGTTGACACGGATCGAGACTGGGATTTGTCACTCCGTATGACGGAGAGGTATCTCTGGGCCCACTCGGTAATGCATCATCATAATGAGCTCAAAGTGACCAAGTGATTGGTTACAGGATCATGCATTATGGTACGAGCAAAGTGACTTGCCGGTAACGAGACTGAACGAGGTGTTGGGATACCGACGATTGAGTCTCGGGCAAGTAACGTACCGATTGACAAAGGGAATTGAATACGGGATTAATTGAATCCTCGACATCGTGGTTCATCCGATGAGATCATCGAGGAGTATGTGGGAGCCAATATGGGTATCCAGATCCCGCTGTTGGTTATTGACCGGAGAGCCGTCTCGGTCATGTCGGCATGTCTCCCGAACCCGTAGGGTCTACACACTTAAGGTTCGGTGGCGCTAGGGTTGTATGAATATGAGTATGCAGCAAACCGAATGTTGTTCGGAGTCTCGGATGAGATCCCGGACGTCACGAGGAGTTCCGGAATGGTCCGGAGGTAAAGAATTATATATATAGGAAGTACTATTTCGGCCATCGGGAGAATTTCGGGGGTTACCGGTATTGTAGCGGGACCACCGGAAGGGTCCCGGGGGTCCACCGGTGGGGCCACCTATCCGGAGGGCCCGTGGGCTGAAGTGGGAGGAACCAGCCTGGTGGGCTGGTGCGCCCACTTGGGCCCCCTGCGCCTAGGGTTGGAAACCCTAGGGTGGGGCGCCCACTGCCTTGGGGCAAGCCTCCCCTTGGCCGCCGCCCCTTGGGAGATCAGATCTCCAGGGCAGGCGCCCCAGGGGCCTATATAAAGGGGGAGGGAGGGGCAGCCGCACCCTTGGATCTTGGAGCCTCCCTCTCACTAGTGCGTAACCGGCAATAGCACTGTTCAGAGGCCTTTAGTGCGGTTCCAACCGCACTAAAGTGTGGTCACTAAAGCCCCCCTTAGTACCGGTTCAAGACGAACCGGTGCTAAAACCAACCACGTGGCACGAGCCAGCTCCGGGCGGAGTTTTAGTACCGTTGGTAACACCAACCGTACTAAATGTTTGTGGGTTTTGTTTTATTTTTATTTTTCAATTAAATTTGTGTTATCAATTTAATTCTTTTTCGCTTGCTGGTATTTTACAATACTACACATTGTATATATATATATATATATATATATATATATATATATATATATATATATATATATATATATATATATATATATATATATATATATAAAATCATCAATGTCTCACAAACCATCATATTAATTAATTCACACATACACACATGTATAGCTATATACAATTTCTCCTACATATGCATGTTGCCTTCGGAGCCAGTGGCATTAGCCTAATGGCGCACCTCTAGGCATAGTGCGCCATTAGTAACATTTTTTTTCAATTTTTTCTTAATCTCGGGTCACTATGGCTTAATGTCAGGTCAATATGCTTAATCTCAGGTCAAATCACACTCCGTGGTCAAACTTCCCAAAAGGTCACCCATCCTCACACTACTCCAGCCCAAGCACGCTTAACTTCAGAGTTCTATCCAACCCCAGCACCAGCTCACTTCACAGGCACTTGTTGATATATCTAGCATATCAATCCTATTAAACCTTGTTGATGTTTAGGACTTTGTTCATGTTCATGAGTGTGATGAAATTTTGAAAAAATATTTCAAACTTCCGTTCATATTACATATCATATTTTGAAAAACAATTCCCAAATAAAATTTCGAAACTATTTTTTTTCTGTTACTAGTGGCGCGCCTAGCAAACGGTTTGAAATTTTTTGAATTTTTTTGCCTCCAGATCTTAAAAGCCCCGTAACTTTTTTTTCTGTTAGGTTTTTGAGGATTTTGAAAATGTTTAACGGGGTTCCCCCGGCTAAATTTGAATGTAACTTTTCGAGTAGATGATTTTTCATATAAAAAACTTTTTCATCCGATTTAGAATGCAAAAGTTATGCCTATTTTACAAATTCTTGAGAGATTTTGCAAATAAAGTCGAAATTCATATTTGCAAATTTTCCCAACAACTAGACCACATATCACATGGAAAACTTATTTTCTTTTATTTTTTTTGACATTTCCGTCATTTTCTTTTATTTTTTCTAAAACTAAAAAGGCGGTCCAGGGGGTGCATTCGGGGGAATTTTAGGTCAAAACTAGTAATGGCGCACCGTGGGTGTGGTGCGCCATTACTAGTTTAACTAGTAATGGCGCACACACCCACGGTGCCCCATTAATAACTTTGGAAAAAATAAAAGAAAAAATTGTTAGTAATGGCGCACCATGGGTGTGGTGCGCCATTACTAGTTTTAACTTTGAAAAAAAAATAAAAAAAGTTTGAAAAAAAATTTGAAATATTTTTACTTGTGACGCACGGTGGATGTGGTGCGCCATTACTAGTTTAACTAGTAATGGCGCACTATCCCCTGGTGCGCCATTACTAGTTTTGAAAAAAATAAAAAAAATTGTTACTAATGGCGCACCGTGGATGTGGTGCGCCATTAGTATTTGGACACTAATGACGCACCGACACATGGTACGCCATTAGTATATACTAATGGCGCATCACATGTCTAGTGCGCCATTAGTGTCCATATCATCTATAGCCCTTTTCCTAGTAGTGCCCTCAAAATCTTGATCCAGTAGAGGTACGAAGGAGTATATGAGTTTCGTCAGCATGACGGCGTGGTGATGGTATTGGCGATGTCGTCCGTGTAGGGCTTCGCCTAAGCACTATGATAATATGACTGGAGGAGTAAACGGTGGAGGGGGCACCACACACGGCTAAACAATTGATGTGTCTTTGAGGCGCCCCTGCCCCCGTATATAAAGGAGGAGGGGGGAGAGGGCCGGCCCTATGGCGCGCACAAGTGGGGGAGTCCAACTAGGATTCCTGATCCTAGTCGCCCCCGGATAACCTTCGGTCACCAAAACACATAGCTCATATAATACATATCGTCATCGAACGTTAAGCGTGCGGACCCTATGGGTTCGAGAACTATGTAGACATGAACGAGACACCTCTCCGGTCAATAACCAATAGCGGAACCTGGATGCTCATATTGGTTCCCACATATTCTTTGAAGATCTTTATTGGTCGAACCGCAATGTCAACATACGTTATTCCCTTTGTCTTCGGCATGTTACTTGCCCGAGCTTCGATCGTCGGTACCTTCATACCTAGTTCAATCTCGTTACCGGCAAGTCTCTTTACTCGTTCCGTAGTGCATCATCCCGGAACTAACTCATTAGTCACATTGCTTGCAAGGTTTCATATGATGTGCATTACCGAGAGGGCCCAGAGATACCTCCCCGATACTCGGATTGACAAATCCTAATCTCGATCTATGCCAGCCCAACAAACACCTTCGGAGATACCTGTAGAGCATCTTTATAATTACCCAGTTACGCGTGACGTTTGATAGCACATAAGGCATTCCTCCGGTGTCCGGGAGTTGCATAATCTCACAGTCGGAGGAATATATATTTGACATGAAGAAAGCAGTAGCAATAAAACTGAACGAGCATTATGCTAAGCTAACGAATCGGTCTTGTCCATCACATCATTCTCCTAATGATGTGATCCCGTTAGCAAATGACAACACATGTCCATGGCTAGGAAACTTAACCATCTATGATCAACGAGCTAGTCTAGTAGAGACATACTAGGGACATGTAGTTTTGTCTATGTATTCACGCATCTATCAAGTTTTCGGTTAATACAATTCTAGCATGAATAATAAACATTTATCATGAATAAGGAAATATAAAATAACAACTTTATTATTGCCTCTAGGGCATATTTCATTCAATCTCGCCAGCAAAGCGTCTGCCACCTTACGAACCAACGAACATGTCATTTCGCACGAAAACAGCATAGGCTGCAGCCAGGGATCGTGGCGGCAGGTGCCACATCCCCATCCCGTTCCGTTTTTGTGTGCACCATCGGCCAAAATTTGGTGCAGCTAAGGCTGCCGCCCAAGCCAGTGGTAGCAGGTGCTGCCCCAGACCCTGTGGCAGCAGGTGCCATGTGTCGGCTCGCGCACCTGCCGCCACGGTGCAGGTGGTCTTTTTCGACATTTTCGTTTGCAGGTGATCTTTTTTTCACAAGTTCACTAGGCATGTGGTCCTTTTTGAAGAAAAAATGTTTGTTGTAGCAGGCACACATGTCAAGAAACAACCACTGGATGCGAGGGAGCAACAGATAGTGTGCAGGTTGCGGTCGGCGGCGGGCACTGGTAAGAAGGCAAGCGGGTGTGGAGGTAGGCCAAACGTGGTGGGTCTCGCCATGGCCGTCGGAAGGATCACCGGACCGTGGAGCCATTTCAGGCGGACGACCGAGTAGGCCGGCCAAGCGCGACCACCATCGAAGAGATCACCGGGCCATGGAGGCGTTTGAGGTAGTCGAACGCGGAGGTCGGCCAAGCACGGCCGCCGTCGAAGGATTCACGGGAGAATGGCTGGTGGCGGGGATGGAGCGATTGAGGAGGATCCAGATTTGAGAAATTGATATTTTAGCAAATTTCTGCTTTGTCTTAGAGGTCATTAGCAAAATAGCAAGAGCGATTGCGGGTGCGTGAGATCTTGATATCGACTGGGACTTAGCGAAAAATGGAAAAGGAAAAATGTTACGAATCTCCATACAAGCGACGCTTTGCTCTTTGGAGGCCAAGCTCCATGGTGCTCTTTATCCTGCGTGTTAATCTTTGTGGCTGCATCAGATGCAGCCCTGTATTATTGTTGACTACTTCATCCTCCAGCAATTTACTAGCCATCGTATTCTCCCTTCAGCAAAAGTGCTATTCCATGTCAGACGTCCTAACACTTGTGATAAAGGCAGCCCCCTCTACCACTAAGAGTACACACCCAATTAAAGTACCTAAAATCTAAAAAGTGCACACGCATTATTTGGTTGAATGGAGCGGCCGGTCTCGCATGCATGTGGCTGTTAATTTTTTTGTCTTCTAGTGCATGCGGCTGTTAGCATTAAATGTGTTTACACTGATTACTTTATTTCGAAAAAAATAGATCCACGCATATTCATTTCAGAGTTTTAAATTTTAAAAAATCATATCTTTCAAACCGCGCGTCAAAATGCAGATCCGTTTTCCCTTTTGAAACTCTTGCGACGAGATCTTTGAAACTAGATCCCGCATGCGTATGTCTCAATGGAATTTTTTGATGCCAACTTTTGATGCTATATGGTGCAACTTTAATACTTTATTATGCAACTTTAGTAATACATCGTACAACTTTTTCCAAAACCAATTTTCGGATCTGCATGATTCAACTTCCTATGAGATTGCAGTCTAGCAACCATCATAACTTTGATGTGCAACCAGTCTACTATCCCGACCAAGTACCTAGTAGTCGATCTGCAGTTTTTCGCTGTTGGCACACCCTACCCCCACCTCCCCTGGAAGTGATATGTGCAACTTAGTCTATTGTTCGAGCCAACTACCTATTAGTCAATGTGCAACCCATTTGCCATCCCTATTTGTGGACATGTATTTTCAGTTGGCGGGAGCGACAAAATGAGTTGCACATAATCTGCTAGGTAGTTGGCCAGGGCAACATACAGAGTTGCACATCTTACAGGCAGAGAAAGTTGAACGGTGAAAAATTGGCATTCATGAGGGTAGTGAAAAGTTGCATATAAACAGAGTGCTAATCCACTGTTAGGCTGTTGGCCGATGCAGCAAACAATGACGCAAATCCACGGACGGGGGAAAATTGCACATCAACTACTACGCAGTTGCCCTAGGCAACAGACAAAGTTGCACACCTCACTAGAAGGAGGTAGTTTGGGGATGGAGGTAGGTACATAACTGAAAACTGGACATCTACGGTGTAGAAGAAAAATTGCACATCCCTGGCAGGTAGTTGCACATCGACGGCTAGACAGTTGCACAAAATAGAGACAAAATTGCACCCAAAAAATCGTCGAAACGTACCCATGCGGGATCTAGTTTTGAAGAGCATGCTGCGAGTGATACAACAGTGAAAATGGATCTTAATTTCAATGCGCGGTTTGATAGTTATGGTTTAAAAAAATGGAAAACAGGAATTAAATGCGTTCACATCTATTCACGTTGATGCTTTGCAATTATTTATCCTGTTCACATATGTCCACTCCTGTTTACTTTTTCTAATATGAGTTAGGAAGGAAAAAACTTTTCTTTTTCGGCCGGCCACCACGGAGGGCTAGTGGGCCAACGGCCACCCGCTAGACCCGTCCATTAAAGTGCACGGACAGGTAAGTCATTAATTTAGGCGATCAATCCAACTAAGACAACTGCCATCCCACCCACAACATCTCGGCGCCATAATTACGCCTCCATTGAGTCAAATTTAAATTTTGCAAACTGGAGCTTGTCTCTACCGTGTACCCTTGGTGCCTTTTCCCATTGTACACGATGGATAAGAGCCCCATGCTGATGTTTTGCTTGTACAACGATCATGTAAAAATCGTTTGGAAAATGGCATGGATCAAATGTGCACACCTACAGCATCCGCTTATGTGGACGATATAAGAAATGTTCTGAATTTGACACACAATCCATTTATCTGAAAATATCATCTCCCGCAGAACACCTACAAACCTCCCTCTCCCGACCACCACCCTCCCAACAGCATCCGCTCCAGCACAATGGATGCAACAATAAAAAGAACAGGCCTCAAACTACCTACATATCACATTTTCAAAAGAAATTATCCTTTATTTATATTTAAATTTCTTAAAAGAAAAACACTTGCTTAATATCACGAGAACTATATTAAAACATTGGCACAATCTACTTAAGTATTCTAAATACCGCTATTCATGGCTTTCATTGTAGATGCTATGCCAAGACAAAGATGCCGCTATGTGCTCTGAAGCGGACCTATATAAAGACAAACATCAAATCACCGGCAATATTGTTTTCACCTTTTCTGCTTTATCTTCTATATTTTTCTTTATGAAAAACAAGAAAATTAGCACGCCGTAATTGAGCATTCTAAAGCATGATCCACACGACTCCTAATATGGATGCCATGCCATTACAAAGCATACCGACCGTCGCTTGTAAATTGTATAACACCAAGCATAATCTCAACACCAAAGGCCTTTTCGTACAAAAAATCACAGCAACCATATAACGGTGATGTGGACGCGGTGCCATACATAAAATTCTTTGATCTCAGCAGTACCTTTACCAATTTTTTTCATTGATCAACTAAACATGCACCAAAATTAACGTATGAATTGACTTATTTCAATTTTCTCAACACCCACACCCCTGCCATGCTAGTTGACATAGCAAACCCTTTAGCCATTTTCTCGTTCCGATCATCCCATGGTTAGGGAACTAATCCATTTTCTTGCTATAGCATGGCAGTACATCATATCGAATAACGACTTCATTTTCAATAATTCGCCAACTGTCTCAGCCATTTTATATCTTAATGTCTATGGATTTTCTGCTCTAGTGGATTTACTCGGATCTGGTCGTTCGTTTATGTTCGTGTGTCTTCATGTTAAATATTTTTAATCCATGCTACTCTTCATCGGTGGCTTTGTTATTCTGTTTGCGTTGGTTCTTTTGGGGCTGAGCACGACGAATTTCTGACTGTTTAATATAACAAGTTTTTTCCGGCTCCGGTAAGGGAGGGACGATTATAACTTCAGTGTTTGTAGTTGTTGCTAGGTAGTCTACAGATCTCGATTTAATTTTTATTATTTTTTAGTGTTAATTGTACTACCATCCTTGAAGATCAATAGATCCCAAATTTTTCCAGAAAAAAATCTAAGTACAAAATTTATTACAAAGTACAAAAGTGGGCCATACCTAATGAATCCGGCTAACTGTTTGCGTCCCTCCAACCCATCAACGCTGGCCATCCAACTAAAATCGTAGGGAAACACTTCCTATCTGTAGTCTGGTAGGAGACGAGCGCCAGACCAGTCAATGGCCGTCAATTAAGCTTGAATCTAACGCTCACGGAATGTGCTTGAAATGTACAAAAAACGAAAATCCCTTCGGCCGGAAATAACATCCCGCAACCCCCGCATGTAATCGCTCCCTAGTCAATCGCCTCCGATCCCTCCTGACTCCACTCGTCGCCAACTTCACGCACAACGCTGAGCTCGCCTCGCCTAGATCGGCTTCTACGCCTGCCTCGCACGCACCCGCCTCCCTCTCCCGTCATCGTCGTCGAGCAGCACGACCACCTCACCGGCCAGCCCCATTCCCCTACTCCTCCCCACCGGATCGTCTTGTCCACCTCCACGACACTCATGGCTGTGATCTGCCGAGGTGCTAATTCTCTACGACACCACGACCGCAGTCTGACATGGCCAACAAGAGCGGGCACCCGAGACCGTGAGCGAGAAGTTTGATGGCCGATTCCATGGTGAGCGGTCACATCACAATGGTAGTTGATTCAATGTGTGTTCCTCACTGATTTTTCTGGCCATATCACAATGATTTAACTCTCTTATGGTTGATTCTTATGTGGTAGATTAGTAGGTGGCCGTGATGCCCATCCGGAGGCTGAATAGGCATCGGGCAGTCACCAAGCGACATGAGATTGCTTTCTTAGTGCCATGCCTTCTTGACAGCGATGGAAGCACGCCTGGCCAGCTGCACGAAACAGTGGCTCGCGTCCTGGGTTGACTTAGTTTTAATTTGATATTCAGTTGTCCTACTTTGCTATAAAGGAGATCTTGACTAATGGTGCATCGTTGCTGCAGTGCCGCTCCAACCATGTCCTTCTAAAGCTGATAAGCATGGCGATGTAAAAGAAGCACGCCCACCATATGAAGGAAGCACAACTACCATCACAAGGAAGCATGGCCGATAACGGAATGAAGTACAACTACCATGCATGCCCAGCTTTGAAGGACGCATGTCCGCCATCAAATAGAAGCACGATTATGATCGCAATGAAGCACGACCAACTTCGAAAATGGAGCATGGTGACCATCGGCTAGTGGTGTTTGAACTGTGCCTAAATTCCACAGTTTTATTTTATGGAAGCAAATTCTGATTTTTTTTGGATGCACATTCTAGTTTCTTTGATACTAGTATTTGCTACAAATGCTTCGTGCGTCTTATTTTACAATTTAGTAATTGTCCTTGTTATCACCATTGAAACATGACATGCTGACATATTATACTCCGTACATATGTTACTTCGGTTTAGGTAGTTTGCTTCCATAGTTATAGCTTCCAAATTTTGTCTGTATCATTCTCATGTAAGCTTTCTCTTCATCATCACTGCAGGTACATATAATACCATTTGTTGCTTCCTACATCCGATACATATGCATCATGCCTAACCGATGCATGCTTCAAGCAGTTGTGTGTGCTCTCTTCAGGGTCGATCGGTGTCAGTGATATAGGTATATATGGAGGCAACTAGTGCATGCACTAAGAAGCATGGCCAAATGTGGATCTACCTCCCAATGAGCATGACCACCCTGCTAGATGAAGGGAATCAAGTCCATAGTCTTCAGAAAATAAACAATATGAACTTAGGAAGCACTGTACTATTTGTGTCTAGAAGGAAGCTAATTTGTAGCATTTCCGAAACGTGTGTTGTATGTAAGGACAAAGTGCAGAGAAAACTTACGTTGGGTTAGAAGCAAATTATTTTTACAGTGGAAACACTTGTGTAGTGGATGGAAGCAAAAAAATTCTTGTGGTGGAAACACATGTATAATAACAAGAGTAATTGATGGGACTCAAAATTTCCCTTGCGAAAAAAATAAATACTTGGACGCAAGATTTTGGTACATGGAAGCATAATTCTTGAATACAAATTTTTGTTAGGTCCAATCAAATTTCACACACAAAAGAAGCAGATTGTGTCCTTGATGGAAGCAAAAAAACTATTGTCTTGAAGCAGCATGGATACGTTTAGGAAGCAAAGGCTGGCTACATGGACACGTTATAAGAAGCAAGGCTAGCTACGTATGTTTTTTGGGGATCAGTGGCGGAATTACATAATAAGAAGCAAGGCTGGCTACGTGCGTTAGTTTCGGGATCAGTTATAGAATCACGTAATAAAAGTTGGACATTCGGTACAGAGATCTACCGTCCATTCACGTACTAATCATATGGTCATGGGCTGGTCTGATGGGATGCTAGGGATCAGTAGTCTGATCTCTAGTGGTCCTCCAAAATTATTTAGTTCGGAAGCTTGCGTCCGTGCTCTGGGCCATCTGATTTTTCCATTTTACCCCAAATGGAAGGGACCGGACTGGATGGGGTCGCACGCCGGAGTTGGCCTTATATCCTCAAGTACATAACACCTCATACCACCAGGAACTAGACAATAATAATAATAAAATTATTTCTGAAATTTTCATTCAGAACAAGATACATTCACTTGTCTGAACTCACAAGATTACAATCTCCATGTACTAGATACATTCACGTTCCGAATTCTGATCAATACTCACCAACGATATACAATGTACATTTTATAAGAACAATTTCAATGGATAAACTCACAAGCTACAATTTGCATGTACTACATACATTAAACTGAAACAAAAGCAAGGAGATACGTGGTCCTTGTTGCTACAAACGGGTTGCTGGGTTGTCCTCGCTGCCTACACAAGTTTGATGTAGCAGGCATGCATGTCAAGAAACAACCGCCGGATGCGAGGGCGCAGTAGATGGTGTGCAGGTTGCGGCCGGCGGCGGACTCGGCGGCGGGCACCGGTATAAGGCAGGCAGGTGCGGAGGTAGGCCAAATGTTGTGGGTCTCACCGCGGCAGTCGGAAGGATCACCGGGCAGTGGAGCCATTTGAGGTGGACGACCGCGCAAGCCAGCCAAGCGCGGCCACCTTCCAAGAGATCACCGGGCCATGGAGCCTCCTGTTTGAGCTAGCTGTGGTGAGCTAGCTATACCTGTTTGAGCTGCCCCCTCCTGTCACCTGGCGAGGTAGTAGATGCAGGCTTGGAGCAGGGTTTGACGCGGCATGCCGGCCGGATCCCCTCTGCTATGGACACAGCGGCAACCTGCACGACGGGAGATGGAAGAAGCATCGATGAGAGAGAGAGAGAGAGAGAGAGAGAGAGAGAGAGAGAGAGAGAGAGAGAGAGAGAGAGAGAGAGAGAGAGAGAGAGAGAGAGAGAGAGCATGATCCTCACCTCATCATGATGCCCTCGTCGGTCCCCATGGCGGCGGCCACCGGTGCGGTCTGCCGGCACCTCGCGCTCGGCCGCTTTTGTGGCGCACTCCTCTGGTAGAGCAGCGGCACGAGCGGCCGCGTCCGCTCGGCAGGCGGGGAGGAGATGGGCCAGGGCGGATGGGCGATGGGAGGGGAGGAGACAGAGAGGAAGGGAGCAGGACGGGCGGCGGCGGCGGCGGGAGGGCTCGGCAGGCGGGAAGGAGATGGGCCAGGGTGGATGGGCAATGGGAGGGGAGGAGAAAAAGAGGACGGGAGCAGGACGGGCAGCGGCGGCGGCGGGAGGGGAGGAGGCAGAGAGGAAGGGAGCTAGGTTAGGGAAGGGGAAAGTGAGGGGAGGAAGAGGACGACGCGCAGGAGGGGAGGAAGGAATCGGGGGAAGCCATCTGGCGGGTACGCGAAATCTCAGAAATGCCCTCGGCGGTGGCGCCGATTTTACGGGCGGTGGCATTCGACACTGTTTCGATCGACAGTGTCGCGTTTCGATCCAACGAACGGGATCATCTGAGGGCGAGATCCAACGGTCAAGAACGCATCAAGAGACGAATCCGACGGCCAGGAATCGCTAAACTCTGAGGAGGCTGGGTTCCTCCCGTCGTAATTCTTTCACCGATGTATGTGCAGGTGCAGAATCAGGCAACAATAGGAACAAATCAGTTTGTAAACCAACATCAACCTCGACACTAGCATTCACCAACAGAAATTAAACAATCGTTTTGTTCAGAATTTTACAGTCACGAACACCTTTACATTCATTTCTTATTTCTAAGCTTCTAGGTTTGCAAGCTTGAAGCAACAACAACATGTTCTTGTTTGTGAATATGTGAAACAAAAGTCGGAGTGCAGAGCCACAAGGAATGCAGAAGCAGCAGATGATATTATGCCCTGGTTCGGCTGTATTAGGCCAACTCAAGCGCACGACCCCAAATGGACATCTGTTTTGCCTGGATTTTGTCCGTTTGGGTAGGACAATAGGGACGCGTCCCGGCCATTTCTCGGATGCGGTGGCCATGCGTCCAACGAGCAGACGCATCCCGACCGCATCAAGTCCGCATACATTTTCTTTGGAAGCCCAAAACTTTTTTCATCATTGATTTTGATACATGGGAATACATCACCAAATTTTGACTAGAAAAGTAAGACCAAATAAAACAAGAACCACAAGAGTATATTTTAGAATATATCCAACTTCTATAACTGCTCCTGTAAGTTGGATTAGTGCCTTCTCGATGCACTCATTGTTGATCTGTGGGGGCTCGATCTTGCGTGCTTTTATTTTCGATTGTAAAGAAGTCGATGTTGCTTCCTCGCACATAGTCTCGTGTCTAGCCTCTATTCTAGAAACAAGTGCACTAGTCTCATCTCTAGCCTCTATGCTAGCTAAAAGTGCACGAACATCTACTAAATTGCGCTCTATCAATATATCGATGTACTCTTCTTCCCAATACCAAAACTTGCATCCATTCCACACAATAAAATGTTAAGTTAGCACAACTAATCAAATCCGAAAGCACAACCGAAGCTAAAATAGCACATATCCCGTCGTTTAAGCACTTGATGAACACCCATCCGGGATGTTCCAGCGTTGTAGACACGCGGTGCACGACCTTCTTTGGGCAGTCGTCGCACTTAACGAGTGGCAACGGTGCGCCGAAGAGCTTTTGGGCTAGCATCGTGCCCGACCGACCTCCATTCGTGTATCTGCCGACGGACCACCGACGGTGTAGATCCGAGCGGCTAGAGGAGGAGCCACTACCGGCATGCGGCCTTGTCGGGGCCTTCCGGCCAAGTGCCCGGCCAGTCCATGGCGCGGCGCGGCCTCCCACAGTCGGGCAAGCTCAAGACCGACCGGATCTGCTCCAAATCCGGCTGCGGGGTGCTCTAATCAGGTGGCCGTGGTTGGGTAGCTCCGGGGCGTGGAGGGGAAGGGGCTGAGCGAGCGCGCGTCCGAGCTGCACAGCTGCAATGGCAGCGGTGGCGGCGGCGAGGGGCAGGGTGGAGAAGAGTGGAGGATGTGCGGCTGGAGGGGGGAGGGGGACGGATAGAAAAAGGGGTCCCTGTGCCACCAACGGGCGAGCCAGGGGAGGACACGCGTACACGGTCCGCCCGTCCGCGCGCTGTCCGTTTCATCCCAAAAGCGAACCAAACTTGGGCCGGGATGGGTCGAAGGCGGACAGAAAACGGATAAATGTCCATTTGAGTCTGCGCGCTGGGCCATCTGATTTGTCCGTTTTACCCCAAACGGACGGGGTCGGACAGGATGGGGTCGCACGCTGGAGTTGGCCTTATATGCTGAACTACATAACACCTCATACCACCATGAACTAGACAATAATAATAAAAATAATTATTTCTGAAATTTTCATTCAGAACAAGATTCACTTGTCTGAACTCACAAGATTACAATCCCATGTACTAGATACATTCACATTCTGAATTCTGATCAATACTCACCAATGATGTACAATGTACATTTTATAAGAACAATTCCAATGGATAAACTCACAAGCTACAGTCTGCATGTACTAGATACATTAAACTGAAACAAAAGCAAGGAGATACGTGGTCCTTGTTGCTACAAGGGGTTGCTGGGTTGTCCTCGCTGCCTACACAAGTTTGTTGTAGCAGGCACACATGTCAAGAAACAACCGCCGGATGCGAGGGAGCAGCAGATGGTGTGCAGGTTGCGGCCGGCGGCGGACTCGGCGGCGGCACCGGTAAGAAGGCAGGCAGGTGCGGAGGTAGGCCAAACGTTGTGGGTCTCGCCGCGGCCGTCGGAAGGATCACCGGGCAGTGGAGCCATTTGAGGTGGACGACCGCGCAAGCCAGCCAAGCGCGGCCACCTTCCAAGAGATCACCGGGCCATGGAGCCGTTTGAGCCGTTTGAGGAATTGATAATTTACCTAATTTCTGTTATGTTTGAGGGTTATTAGCCAAATGGCAAGAGCGGCTGCGGATATGTGAGATCTTGATCGGCCGACCAATGAGTCGAGGGATGCAGGGATGCATGAGCCATCCCGGATGCACCTTGATACGACTGAGATTTAAAGAAAAACTGAAAAGGAAAAATTATACGAATCTCCACACAAGATCAAAGAAATGTAGCATTGACTAAGACATAATGAAGTCTCAGTCGACTGAGGCTTAGCAAAACTGATAATTTATATGTCACTGGAAGTTTCTTTTAAATATAAATCTAAAAATATAATTTTTATGCCATATAACTTGTATTTGCTAATTACATCAAAGGACAAATAACTACAAAATAGAAAAGAGACTAATAAATTCGTATACATAAGAAGTAACATAACTTGGAAAAATGACTTACATTGTGGGGCAGAAGGAGTAGTAGTTAGTACATACATCATGGAGTAGCTAGCCAATACTTACACAGTGTGTCCATAAATATTTCGCTGTACGGCTTCATAAGATATGTTACTTGTACACCGGGACATTTGATTTCTCTTGCACAATTTTTTAAGTGCGTCCACATTATCCGAATAATTAATGAAACAATATTTTCTAGACATAAGAAAGCATACTAAAATATTTTGAAAATATACTATATGTTTTTATTAATACCTAATAATAAAAGAAGGAAGCCTTCATAGTTCTCCATCCGTCACTACTTTATAACTGTTAATTTTGTGTTAACATCAAGAGTAATGGCTGAGATTCGTCCGTTTTTTCTGGTCGTTTTCGTTGCATGAGAGACTTGAAATTTGTTTTCGGAAAGACTTGAACCATGGCTCGTGATCCATGGCGTTAGACTGGGCCACGCCCAATCCGGTATACTCCCCGCTTACGGTATCCTTTCCAATTCGGTTTCCTACGACATAAGTTATCATTTTGGAATATAAAATAACGACAAAGTGCACCCCTGAACTATGCTTCAGATCGAGTCATCGATGCGCGTGGGTACAGCCTCCTACATGCTCCGATCCGGCCTTCCTGCCCCGTCCTCCTCCATACTCCGATCCGGCCTCGCCGTCCCCGTCTTCCTCCATGCTCCGATCCGACCTACGTCACTTGCGATGGGAGTCCGGGAGTCTCAGGGATGAAAAGAAGGAAGACCAGACCCCTGGTGGCGCAAACATCCCAACAATAAAAAGAACAGGCCTCAAACTACCTTAAAAGAAAAACACTTGTTTAATATCACGAGGACTATATTAAAATATTGGCATCATCTACTTCAGTATTCTAAATACCCCTATGCATGCCTTTCATTGTAGATGCTACGCCATTACCAGGATGCCACTATGTGCTTTGAAGCGGACCTATATAAAGACAAACATGAAATCACCGACAATATTATTTTCACTTCTTTTTTGCTTTATCTTCTATATTTTCTTTAAGAAAAACAAGAAAAGCCAGCACGCCGTAATTGAGCATTCTAAAGCATGGTCCACGAGACTCCTAATATAGACGCCATGCAATTACAAAGCATACCGGCCGTCGCATGTAAATTGTCAAACACCAAGCAAAATCTCAACACTATAGGCCTTTTTGTACAATAAATCACAGTAACCATATAATGGTGATGTGCACGCGGTGCCATACATACAAAATTATTTGATCTCAGCAGCACCCTTACAAATATTTTCATCAATCAACTAAACATGCACCGAAAATTAACGTATGAATTGACTTATTTCAATTTTCTCGACACCCACACCCCTGGTGTGCTAGGAGACATTGCAAACCCTTTGGTCATTTCCTCCTTCCGGTCATCCCATGGTTAAGGAATTAATCTGTTTTCTTGCTATAGCATGACAATACATCATATCGAGTAACGACTAAATTTTCAAAACCATTGGCCATTTCATAGTTAGAGGATTGAATCCATTTTCTGGCGACAGTATGACAGGACATCATATCGAGTATGTGACTGCATTTATAGATATTTAAAAATCAATAACTCGCGAACTGTCTCAGCCTTTTTATATCTTAATGTCTGTGAATTTTCGGCTTTAGTTCATTTTTTTGTTCTATGACTTTCCCTAAAAGTAACAGTGTCATATTTTGTTCGCAGAATAGAAAAACAATTTGCTTGGTCTGTAGCATAACACTGGCCGTCTCAGTTGCATGCATAGTCTCATTATTAAACTCAACCATGTGCTCTAACACACACACCGCAGCTGTCAGAACAGCTCACCCACTTGTTCGTGCAATCGGATAGAACGGATAGCCATGTACACAGCAAAGCACACCAACGTATGGCACTGCTGTATTTCCACTAAACAATTAGCGTATAATAGTGTGAAAAGTAGGTCATGAGAATCTTAACATGGCAATGGCTGGACGAGATAACAAGATTCATGTAGCTCGGCCTACAAAATGCCCCTCTCACATACTCCCTTCGTCCGGATATACTTGAAGTTTTGCGCTTCTGTCGCCTTCTCCTCCGCTGCGTCATCATTAACTGCGTCTCTGATGGGTCGGCACTTAGGGCGGTGACTGCATACCCTTTATAGTGCCTTCCTGCCTTCTCCTCTATTCCCTCACGCAGCCATAGCGGGAGTGGCGTGGACGCTGATGACGACACGGACGCTATTGACTAGAGTTGTTACCGATGTGTTGCTGTAGACATGGCCGCAGGTAGGTGCAGATGGCTCGGTGTAGGTCGTTCGTGCGCCGGTGACTGATGATGCAGATGAAGTGCCCTCCTGTAATCCGAGACATGACGCGTCGTGCCACGTAGCCTCTTGCTGGAGTCTGGTGCTGACGCCGATCGATGCATATATGCCCATGCATGTGGTGCTAGATGCACGAGAACATCATGAACTCATACATGTGCATGAGGCCTAACCTTGCATGGATCCTGAAACTGGCCGCTCGCCGTGTTGCGCCTCTGTCGTCTGAATCGAAGGCAGCTGAAGCCGCTCGCCCAAGTCCATGGATCGCATGTGTCTGCACCTGTTGATGAAGATCTGCGCGTGTGTGTATCTGCCTCCGATCTGCGGCAGGCTCGCCACGCCTGCTGTTCGATCTGGCTCGTAGCCGAGAAGGGCTCCACGCATAGCCATCTCCGCGGCGTGTGGACATCATTGTTGGAGTAGATGCGACGAGGTGTCGCATGCTTGATGCCGAAGGAGCGCTGCTGCTTGACGGGCGTGTGCGAGGCCGTCCCTGGAGGTCGTGCTAGTCGATGGGACTGCAGACATGTGGAGACACGCGCTGGAGGTTTCGGCCGGGGATCCGCATGCGAGAGCCCGCCCTCCCGTGATCGGGACGGGCATGATCTTGTCCGCTGTTGGCCGGTTCGCGTCGTGGTCGTCTCGTGCTGATGCAAGCTACATAGCCTGCGGTTGGTGTCGTCAATTCTTTCGGGCACCGTGGATGCGCGGCCGGCACACGCTATCTCCCGATGCAGAGGCGACTGCATGTGTCGCCTTAGTTGCTCACCGTCAAGGATTGATCTGCACTGGTTTTCACCGGATAGAAGGTCGTCAGGTTTATTTGTGGCTAAGAACAATATTGATCTACTGGATGGATTTGAGAAATTGCGAAATTGGAAACCTATGGGATCGATCTAATATCTAAACTACAGAACCGATCTAATCTTTACTGGGATCGGGTGCCGCGCCCCCGGGGAGAGAAGATTAATCTCCCCGAGGGCGGCGCGCTGCGGAAGTGGTGAAGAAAACCTAGGATCGGCGTCGTGAGACTAACCGTTCTAATACCATGTAGAAAATTGTAGGATGGCTAATAATGTGTTGTATTGATCTGACCCTCATAGGGGTATATATAGAGTACATCATGAGGGAAGAGACTTGGAATACAAGACTAAACGTAATACTCCCTCCGTCCGAAAATACTTGTCATCAAAATGGATAAAAAGAGATGTACCTAGAACTAAAATACGTCTAGATACATCCCTTTTTATCCATTTTGATGACAAGTATTTCCGGACGGAGGGAGTATGTTTAAACTAATTCTATCATTATCTTTCATTATCTCTAACTACACGTATGTATTCTAACAGTCGGAGGAATGGATGTATTTAGATGTATGTTAGTGTTAGATAAATTCATTTTTAGGCATTTCTCCGACAAGTATTTTCGAACGGAGGGAGTATTTGCTAGTTAATCTATAAATAGACAAGCAATAGAAATGCCAAGGGTGGCCAATTCTTCCTAAACTTTCATTCAGAATGGAGATCATTACGGGCAGCAGGATGCTGAAGCCAGTCTACTCCACGCCGCACCCGCTTCTCGGCGAAAAGGTCCAGCTGACCGTCTTCGACCGCGCCGCCTTGGACATCTTCGTCCCTGTCGTAGTGGCCTACCCCGCGCCGACGCCTTCCAACGAGGCCATCAAGGAGGGCCTCCTCAGGGCCGTCGCGCCGTACCCACACTTGGCGGGACGCCTCGCCGCCGACCACGGCGGCAGGCGCTTCCTCCACGTCAACAACGAGGGTGTGCTTGTTGTAGAGGCCACTGTCTCGTCCAACCTGGCGGACTTACTCGCCTACGGCGGCATGGCCGCCGACGTCCACGGCCAGTACCATACACTACCAGAGGTAAAATTTGAGACATTTAAATGTCACGTGCGACGTTCATAATGCAAAATACAGGACAAAGTCTTAATGCTTAAACGAAAAAACAACTTGAAAAAAGACAGAATATGGATGTGCGACGTTCTCCATGCATGCATGCATGAAGGTTTTGGTAAGTCTGCAAGTGAAACCTTGGTGACTACAGGAGAACGTTGGGGAGGCGCTGCTACAGATCAAGCTGAACCGGTGCAAGTGCGGCGGCCTCGTGGTCGGTGTATCATACCACCACCAAACCGCCGACGGTCTGGCCATGAACAACTTCTTCATCACGTGGGAGACCGCGGTACGCCAAGGCAAGGACTTCGTCGCGCCGACCCCTTTCCTTGACCGTGCCACCACCGGCGTGTCTCGACGCATGCGGGCGCCGGTGTTCGACCACCGGTCCATTGAGTTCAAGAGTGGAGAAAGCAGGGGCTACACTAGGGAATGCGGCGGCGTCGTCTCCATGGTCAAGATCAAGGACGTCAGGGTGCATTTGACGACCGACTTCCTCACCGAGCTCAGAGCGCGCGTCGGCGGCCGTTGCAGCATGTTCCAGTGCCTGCTCGCGCACGTGTGGAAGAAGATCACGGTGGCACGGGCCCTGAAACCGGAGGAGTTCACGCAGGTGAAGGTGGCCGTGAACTGCCGGGGCAGGGCCAAGCCACCCGTGCCCATGGACTTCTTCGGGAACATGGTGCTCTGGGCGTTCCCGAGGCTTCAGGTCCGCGACGTCCTGAACTGCAGCTACCGCGCCGTTGTGGGCGCAATCCGCGATGCCGTGGCACGTATCGATGACGAATACATCCAGTCGTTCGTGGACTTCGGCTCATTGGCGGACGCGAACGGCGAGGAGCTCGTGGCGACGGCGGCTGCTGGCACTGCGTTATGTCCGGACGCAGAAGTGGACACCTGGCTGGGGTTCAGGTATCACCAGCTAGATTTTGGCACCGGGCCGCCATGCGCGTTCCAGCCGCCGGACTTGCCGATTGAGGGGCTCATGGTCTTCGTGCCATCGTGCACCGCGGGGCCGGCGTCGACCTCTTCATGGCTGTCGCGGAGGATCATGTCGAGGCATTTGAGAAGATTTGCTACTCCTTGGACGACGATCTTCCCACGTCATCAAGGATGTAATTGCAAGTAAATACCCTTAAAATATACCTATGATCGTTGGTATTGGAATAATGGATCCACGACTTCTTATAGTAAATAAAAACTAAACGTGCTTTCCGTCGAGTCTTGGCTATGCCATATGTACCTGTACGCTTGCCTGTACGTGGCAGTCTAAGTCCTGTAATCTGCTATAAAGCGCCTATCCTTTGGGTGTCTGAAAAAAAAATATTGTGTTAGTCGATTTCCTGTCAGCCCTTGGATATGACATGAACGGCTGGCTCTTCGACCTCCTCCTTCCTCCAATCCTTTGTTCCCCAAACTGTTCATCTTCTTCCTCTTCCTCTCCCGTGAACAGTTCATCCTCCCTCCGCATATATCACCGGCCCAACCTCCTATCCCTGCCACCTTCGGCCGGTGGCGCCGGTGCACCTGCCTTGCCGCCCCGATCTACCCGAGCCGCCACCCCAACCTTCCTCTAAATCCCGGCATTATCCAACACCGAGGACCTCCACCTACCCCACCACCCTGACCACTCTCTAAATCCCGGCACGATCTAAAATCACCGCAGACCTCCACATAGCTCCTCCCCGCCACAACCTTCCTCTAACCTCCAACTCCCCTCCACTGGCATGGTCTCTATTGGGCCGTAGCCGGCTCGGCCTCGCCGCGGTGCCCCCTCTTCGGCCTCATGCACTGCCCCTCTGATCCATGAAAAGCCTAGTAGTGGCGTAGGGTAAGAGGTTATGAGTAGCGTGGGTGTGCGCGTTACTGCTAGCGTGTTACAACTAACTTTCTAACAATAGTGCGGGCACAACCCCAATGCTACTACTGACTCTGTGTACCAACAGAGCTGGTGCTAGCCTCCAGCCCCGCGCCAGTACTACTTTTTCGGTATTTTCTTGTGCGTATTTATGCAATATTAAATAGGTATTATATAGTATACACATACACATACACATACATCTTAAGTTTTTTCTGAAAGATCTTAATTGAAGTTTTTAAATGTGATACCACACTAGTAGAAAAAGGGCCTATAATCCCGGTTGGTGAGGGCCTTTAGTCCCGGTTCATGAACCGGGACTAAAGGGTCGGTACTAATACCCTCGCCCTTTAGTCCCGGTTCTATCCAGAACCGGGATAGATGGGCCTCCACGTGGCCTGTCCGCTGAGCCCAGGCAGGAGGGTTTTGGTCCCGTTGGTGGCACCAACCGGGATCAATAGGCATCCACGCGTCAACATTTCTTTGGCTCTGGTTTTGTTTTTTTTTCAAAAGGGGGGTTTGGGGGTTTTGGGGGTTAGTTTAGGTGTTTCATATATTGTGCTATAGCTAGCTAATTAATAGAGAAAAGTGTCATTTCTTTTGTCCGTGCTTGGTCGACGCTCGTACTATACATACATATAGAGAGGACTAACTAGACATGCTAGCTAGCTAGTAATTAAGCAAACAGAAGATCGTCATGAACATATATGCATACAGAGAGAAGTGATATCGACCACCTCTCCTTCTCCGAGATTGGTCAAACAACAAGTTCTCGTATATCTATCCGACACTACCGCTACATATATACAATAATTATCTTTTACAATACGGACGCGTGGTCCACATAGTATTCCCGTCTTCAGCGATCACATGGTCAAGAAAGAATGCCGCCAATTCCTCTTGAATTTCTCGCATGCGATCTGGTGCTAGGAGTTCATCCCGCTTCAAACATCTAATTTTAAGAAAGGGGTCAATACATATATATATATATATATATATATATATATATATATATATATATATATATATATATATATATATGAATGAATGAATGAAACTCAACAGAAATGATGGTAATAAAATAAAATTGTGAATATTTTTATTTACGCACTTCAAATTGTTTGTCGGAGTAGCCCTCTCACAGGTCGTGTGGCGGATGGACTCGCAAGCGTAGTATCCACAGAAATCATTCCCTTGTTCCTGCCACAACCACTTTACAAGAAACAGAGGTCAATCAAACTGATAATTAGCAAGCACATGCTAAATGGTATTGATGAAACTAGCGCTTGAATCACTAGGAGATGCGCGTGGAATATGCTACTATATAGTACTTACTTTCGGGTGTCTAAATTGCAGCTTCTTCGGTAGTCCCGGAGCTTTTTTGGTGAATTTTCCCCAAGCCCTGCCATACAAAGAAAACAATTACTTGATATCAGAAATGAACAAAGTTGCTGATATGGTGGATAATGATCGATTTAACTTACTTCTCGAGCATTTCAGTCATTTCCGCATACTCCTTGGGATCTTTTCGTCTCGAGTCTAAGACAGTTACTACTCCTGCTCAAGCTTAATCTCTAGGAGAATATAGTGGAACCTGCATTTATGCATAACTCATCAATATTACATTTCTATAACCTGGACTAAATAAGGAAACCGAATATGCCACAAGACAGTAACACTCACGTGTAGTTGTAAGGAAAGAGTATTGTATTTTGTGTTCATTTATTTCCAACGATCGTAGCAAGTTGGCCTCGGTTTCAAGCGGCACGATATTTAACCTCATTTGCATCTATGAGATATGTGTTAATGAACCCAATATCACCCACTTGTTTTTTCTTCATTTCTGCGATCTTCAATCTGCATAATATAGTGAGGATATTTATAAATACATGCAATGAAAGAGCTGAGTTATATAGAGATACTTAATGACAGAAGTAGTACTACTTACGACAGTAGCAGGTGACCGTTGCTTTATCGAGGGCCAATTGATTGAAAAACTGATATAACTCCTCAAATGGAATAGGCAACAGTTCAATTCCAAGGAGGTCATGCTCCTTTTAACTCTCACATACAAAGTATTCCTCCCTCGGACTCTTTGCAGGTTTTCATGTACCAATCATGCAATCTTCGCATCATCGTTGTTAGAGAGCTTTCATCTTTGACGAGAGGCTTCCCGTACTCGTATCTTTGTATCTGCACCTCCAAGAAATCAAATTGTACATCGTCGGGCAGGTAATCTTCAGGATTGCCATAACCGGGCACCATCCTCGGATCGACGATGTCGCTAGCAGGCACCTTGAGCGGGGGGCACGATTGCTTCGCTTGTTCGCCGAGCTGGGCAATTTGTTTCCCAGCTCGTCGTTCTTTCATCCTTTGATCACTGACAGTACTTCTCGATCTCTCCGCTTCGGCAAATGCCTTTCCAATAATGCGCTCATAGTTGCCTTTCGGCGGAGACTTGGGTGGTTTTGTCAGGGCAGCTAGAGTGCGCTTCGCTTTGACCGGATCTACCTTCTCCTCCGGAGGTGGATGTCTCTTTGCTTTCAACCCTTGAAACCAGTCATCCACTTCAGTATGCGCGATCTTCGCGTTTTCCTCCTCGCTCCTCTCGACGGTAACTTCTCCGAGTCTTCGAGAAGGACCGAATCAGATCTCCTCCCGCCTTTGGCTGTACTGCTAGACGCCGGCAGAGCAGACGGAGCGGATGTCTTCTTTCCTTGCTTACGAGGCGGAGGAGAAGGACTACGACGCGCGGAGCAGCCGGAGCGGCGGCGGTCTCTTCCGCCCTTGCCGACGAGGCGGAGAAGGAGGAGGCTGGCTGCCCGGACGCGCCGGTGCAGGCAGAGAAGGAGACGGAGTGCCGCCACGCCGGAGAAGGAGCCGGCCGAGTGCCTGATCGTCACTCGCCGGAGGAGGAGGCGGTGGAGGAGGCGGAGTGCCCCGACTCGCCAGAGGAGGAGGAGGAGGCGGAGGCGCCCAGCTCGGAAGGTTGATGAGATCCTTCCGCCATAGGCATGGAGTCTTGAGCGAACCCAGCCGATACTCCCTTCACCGGTAGGGTGGTCAAGCGGAGGTCCTCAAATCCTCCGTTATTTCTTCGACCATCACCTTAGCATATCCTTCGGAATCGGCGGCAGTGAAAAGTTGAGTCGGGTTTAGTAGGATAAACAGAGCCAACAATCGCCTTGACCTTCAAATTGCTCCATTGCGCCATAAGGTGGCAACTTTCAGCATCCGTGATAGCATCCACGAGATAGCTGGCGAGAGCCGCCAAGGCATGCTGCTCGGCTGAAGCAGCTCGGTGGAAGCCACGCTGCTTCTCCGCTGAGATGGCAGGGTAGCCGGGGAAGCTTGACAGTCGTTTATTGTGATGTGCTGCTTCTCGTTCCTCTAGCCCCATTACCCTTTCGTGCAGCGCCTGCATTAGGCTCGCTCCAGCTTTCTTCCTCCTCTCATGGGTTTTGTAACCCCTGCGTCCGAAATCCAGCCTTCCACGAAACGGAGCTGGCGTGCCTCGTGTCCGTCCGGGTGCTCGAGATTCCCGAGGGCCATTGTGAGCTCGTCCTTCTCCCTGTGCTCGAACGAACTTCCTTGCCGCTGCTGCTTCGATATAATGCTGAAGCCTCTTGACCGGTATGTCCAATTGTTCGTCCGTCCCAAATGCACTTCCCGTTATAGGGTCCAAGGATCCGCCGCCCAAGAACCAAGTCCGCAACTGTCTCGCCGTTCATTTTCTCGGTTCGATCCCTTTATCAAGCAGATCATTCTCAGCCTTGGCCCACTTAGGCCGGGCTATGAGGTAGCCACCTGACCCCGTGCGATGGTGAAGCTTCTTCTTCGCAGCATTTCTCTTGTTTGTCGCCACGGGTGCATGTGATGGGTGATAACGCCAGATGATATTCTCCTAGTGTTGATGATGTGCAATAGACATGTTTTTTTTTCTTATTTAGGTGTTTAATATTAGTCTTACCTGTAGACTCTAGTTAAGGCTTAGGCCATAGGTAGTAGTTAGCGGTTGGTCCAGCAAAGCAGAAGATCAGCTGCTGCCATCCATCCATTGTCGCCATCATCAAACCCATTAAGCGTTGCGGAAGGAGCGAACAAGGAGCATGTACACGTGTCGTTTTGTTACTATGCAATGCCCGCATGGAAAGAAAATCACTGGAAGGTCATCCCTCACACGGAACGATCCTTTGTCTCTCACTCCCTCTCATTTTTCCACCCCATCCTAGGGTTTGTTGGGGAACGTAGCAGAAATTCAAAATTTTCCTACGTGTCTCCAAGATCTATCTATGGAGAAACTAGCAACGAGGGGAAGGAGAGTGCATCTACATACCCTTGTAGATCGCTAAGCGGAAGCGTTCAAGAGAACGGGGTTGAAGGAGTCGTACTCATCGTGATCCAAATCACCGGAGATCCTAGTGCCGAACGGACGGCACCTCCGCTGCTCAACACACGTACAGCCCGGTGGCGCCTCCCACGCCTTGATCCAGCAAGGAGAGAGGAGAGGTTGAGGAAGACTCCATCCAGCAGCAACACAACGGCGTGGTGGTGGTGGAGGAGCGTGGCAATCCCAGCAGGCTTCGCCAAGCACCAAGGGAGAAGAGGAGGAGGAGAGGGGCTGCACCAAGAGGAGAAGTTCTCATGTGTATGGCAGCCCCAAAACCTCAAGTATATATAGGGGGGAAGGGGGACTGCGCCCCCTTTAGGGTTTCCCCACCCAAGGGTGCGGCCAGCCCTAGATCCCATCTAGGGGCGGACAAGGGGAGGAGTGCCTCCTGTGTCAAGTGGAGGCCTCCCCTTTAGGGTTTTCCCTTCCCATGCGGATGGGCCTTGGGGGCTGGTGCCCTGGCCCATTAAGGCTAGCGCCCCCTACAGCCCATGCTACTGTATTGGACGTGGTGGAACAATTTCCGGACCTCCGGACCCTCCGAATCCTCCGAACCTTCGAAGCTTCCGCACAATACCGAAAAAACCCAACTTTTTCCTAACCCGAACAACAACTTTCCATATATAAATCTTTACCTCCGGACCATTCCGAACTCCTCGTGACGTCCGGGATCTCATCCGGACTCGAACAACATTCGCAACCACATACAAACTTCCTTTATAACCCTAGCGCCATCGAACCTTAAGTGTAGACCCTACGGGTTCGGGAGACATTTAGACATGACCGAGACGTTCTCCGTCAATAACCAATAGCGGATCTGGATACCCATATTGGCTCCTACATGTTACACGATGATCTCATCGGATGAACCACGATGTCAAGGACTCAATTGATCCCGTATACAATTCCCTTTGTCTAACGGTATTGTACTTGCCCGAGATTCGATCGTCGGTACCCGATACCTTGTTCAATCTCGTTACGGCAAGTCTCTTTACTCGTTCCGTAACACATCATCCCGTGATCAACCCCTTGGTCACATTGTGCACATTGTGATGATGTCTTACCGAGTGGGCCCAGAGATACCTCTCCGCTTACACGGAGTGACAAACCCCGCCTTGATTCGTGCCAACCCAATGAGACACTTTCGGAGATACCTGTAGTGCACCTTTATAGCCACCCGCTTAAGTTGTGACGCTTGGTACACCCAAAGCATTCCTACGGTATCCGGAGTTGTACAATCTCATGGTCTAAGGAAATGATACTTGACATTAGAAAAGCTTTAGCATACTAACTACGATCTTTGTGCTAGGCTTAGGATTGGGTCTTGTCCATCACATCATTCTCCTAATGATGTGATCCCATTATCAACGACATCCAATGTCCATGGTCGGAAACCGTAACCATCTGTTGATTAACGAGCTAGTCAACTAGAGGCTTACTAGGGACATGGTGTTGTCTATGTACCCACACATGTATCTGAGTTTCCTATCAATACAATTATAGCATGGATAATAAACGATTATCATGAACAGGGAAATATAATAATAACTAATTTATTATTGCCTCTAGGGCATATTTCCAACTGTCTCCCACTTGCACTAGAGTCAATAATCTAGTTCACATCGTCATGTGATTAACGCTGATAGGTCACATCGCCATGTGACCAACATCCAAAGAGTTTACTAGTGTCTGTAAACTAGTTCACATCATCATGTGATTAAGACTCAATGAGTTCTCAGGTTTGATCATGTTTTGCTTGTGAGAGAGGTTTTAGTCAACGGTCTGAACCTTTCAGATCCGTGTGTGCTTTGCAAATTTCTACGTCACATTGTAAACGCTGCTTCCACGCTCCACTTGGATCTATTCCAAATGGTTGCTCCACTATACGTATCCGGTTTGCTACTCAGAGTCACTCGGATAGGTGTTAAAGCTTGCATCGACGTAACCCCTTACGCCGAACTCTTTATTACCTCCATAATCGAGAAACATGTCCTTATTTACTCCAAGGACAATTATTGACCGCTGTCCAATGATCCATTCTGGATCATTCTTGTACCCTTGACCGACTCATGGCAAGGCACACTTCCGTGCGGTACACAAGATAGCATACTATAGAGCCTATGTCTCAAGCATAGGGATGACCTTCGTCCTTTCTCTCTTTTCTGCCGTGGTCGAGCTTTAAGTCTTAACTTCGTACCTTACAACTCAGGCAAGAACTCCTTCTTTGACTGATCCATCTTGAACACTTTCAAGATCATGTCAAGGTACGTGCTCATTTGAAAGTATTATTAAACATTTTGATCTATCTTATAGATCTTGATGCTTATTGTTCAAGTAGCCTAATCCAGGTTTCCATTGAAAAACACTTTTCAAACAACCCTATACGCTTTCCAGAGATTCTACATCATTTCTGATCATCAATATGTCAACAACATATACTCATCAGAAATTCTATAGTGCTCCCACTCACTTCTTTGGAAATACAAGTTTCTCATAAACTTTGTATAAGCCCAAAATCTTTGATCATCCTATCAAAGTGCATATTCCAACTCCGAGATGCTTACTCCAGTCCTTAGAAGGATCGCTGGAGCTAGCATACCTTTTAGCATCCTTAGGATCGACAAAACTTTTCTGATTGTATCACATACAACCTTTCCTTACGTAAACTGGTAAGGAAACTCGTCTTGACATCCATCTGCCAGATTTCATAAATGCAGCTAATGCTAACATGATTCCGACGGACTTAAGCATCGCTACGGATGAGAAAATCTCATCGTAGTCAACTCCTTGAACTTGTGAAAAACTCTTCGCCACAAGTCGAGCTTCATAGACGGTGACATTACCGTCCACGTCCGTCTTCTTCTTAAAGATCCATTTATCTCTATGGCTTGCCGATCAACGGGCAAGTCCACCAAAGTCCATGCTTTGTTCTGATACATGGATCCTATCTCGGATTTCATGGCTTCTAACCATTTGTCGAATTTGGGCCCACCATTGCTTCTCCATAGCTCGTAGGTTCATTGTTGTCTAGCAACATGACCTTCAAGACAGGATTGCGCACCACTCAAGTAGTACGCATCCTTGTCACCCTACAAGGTACGTCGGTGACTTGATCCAAACTTCATGATCACTATCATAAGCTTCTACTTTAATTGGTGTAGGTGCCACGGGAACAACTTCTTGTGCCCTGCTACACACTAGTTGAAGTGATGGTTCAATAACCTCATCAAGTCTCCACCATCCTCCCACTCAACTTTTCGAGTCGAACTTTTCCTCGAGAAAGGACCCGATTCAAGAAACAATCCCTATTGCTTCCGGATCTGAATTAGGAGGTATACCCAACTGTTTTGGGTGTCCTATGAAGATGCATTTTGTCCGCTTTGGGTTCGAGCTTATCAACCTGAAACTTTTCCACATAAGCGTCGCAGCCCCAAACTTTTAAGAAACGACAACTTAGGTTTCTCCAAACGGTGTCGTCTCAACGGAATTACATGGTGCCCCATTAAAGTGAGTGCGGTTGTCTCTAATGCCTAACCCATGAACGATAGTGGTAATTCGATAAGAGATATCATGGTACGCACCATATCCAATAGAGTGCAACTATGATGTTCGGACACACCATCACACTATGGTGTTCCAAAGGTATTAATTGTGAAACAATTTGCACAATGTCTTAATTGTGTGCCAAAACTCAGAACTCAAATATTCATCTCTATGATCATATCATAGATATTCTATCCTCTTGTCACGAAGATCTTAAACTTCACTCTGAAATTACTTGAACCATTCAATAATTCAGACTTGTGTTTCATCAAGTAAATATACTCAACATCTACTCGAATCATCTGTGAAGTAAGAACATAACGATATTCATCGCATGCCTCAAAGACTCATTGGACTGCACATATCAAAATGTGTTACTTCCAACAAGTTGCTATCTTGTTCCATCTTCTCAAACCGAGGCTTTTCACCATCTTGCCCATGTGGTATGTTTTGCATATCTCAAGTGATTCAAAATCAAGTGAGTCCAAACGATCCATCTGCATGGAGTTTCTTCCTGCGACACACCAATAGACATGGTTCGCATGTCTCATTTTTTCAAAACGAGTGAGTCCAAAGATCCATCAACATGGAGCTTCTTCATGCTTTTACACCAATATGACTTACATGGCAGTGCCACAAGTAAGTGGTACTATCATTACTATCTTATACTTTTGGCATGAAAATGTGTATCACTACGATCGAGATTCAATAAACCATTTATTTAGGTGCAAGACCATCGAAGGTATTATTCAAATAAATAGAGTAACCATTATTCTCCTTAAATGAATAACCGTATTGAGATAGACATAATCCAATCATGTCTATGCTCAACGCAAACACCAAATGATAATTATTCTGGTTTAATACTAATCTTGATGGTAGAGGGAGCGTGCGATGTTTGATCACATCAAAATTGGAAACACTTCCAACACATATCGTCAGCTCTCCTTTAGCTAGTCTCCGTTTATTCCGTAGCCTTTTATTTCGAGTTACTAACACTTAGCAACCGAACCAGTATCTAATACCCTGGTGCCACTAGGAGTACTAGTAAAATACACAATAACCTAATGTATATCCAATATACTTCTATCGACCTTGCCAGCCTTCTTATCTACCAAGTATCTAGGGTAATTCTGCTCCAAAGGCTGTTCCCTTTATTGCGTAAGCACTTAGTCTCGGTTTGGGTTCAGCCTTGGGTTTCTTCACCGAGCAACAACTGATTTGCCGCTTCATGAAGTGTCCCTTCTTGCCCTTGCCCTTCTTGAAACTAGTGGTTTCACCAACCATCAACAATTGATGCTCCTTCTTGATTTTTACTTTCGCGATGTCAAACAACGCGAATACCTCAAGGATCATCATCTCTATCCTTGATATGTTATAGTTCATCACGAAGCTCTAGCAGCTTGGTGGCAATGACTTTGGAGAAACATCACTATCTCATCCGGAAGATGAACTCCCACCGATTCAAGTGATTGTTGTACTCAGACAATCTGAGCACCAGCTCAACGATTGAGCTTTTCTCCCTTAGTTTGTAGGCTAAGAAAATCGTCGGAGGTCTCATACCTCTTGACGTGGGCACGAGCCTGAAATCCTAATTTCAGCCCTCGAAACATCTCATATGTTCCGCAACATTTCGAAAACGTCTTTCGTGCCTCAACTCTAAACCGTTTAACTGAACTATCACGTAGTTATCAAAACGTGTATGTCCGATGTTCGCAACATCAACAAACGACGTTTGGGGTTCAGCACACTGAGCGGTGCATTAAGGACATAAGCTTTCTACTGTCCGCATAATCGCTACTTTCAACTTTCAACTATATTTTCTCTAGGAACATATCTAAACAGTGGAACTAAAGCGCGAGCTTACGACATAATTGTAAAAGGTCTTTTGACTATGTTCAAGATAATTAAGTTCATCTTATGAACTCCCACTCAGATAGACATCCCTCTAGTCATCTAAGTGATTACATGATCTGCGTCAACTAGGCCGTGTCCGATCATCACGTGAGACGGACTAGTCATCATCGGTGCACATCTTCATGTTGATCGTATCCTCCATACGACTCATGCTCAACCTTTCGGTCTCTTGTGTTCCGAGGCCATGTCTGTACATGCTAGGCTCGTCAAGTTAACCTAAGTGTTTCGCGTGTGTAAATCTGTCTTACACCCGTTGTATGTGAACGTAAGAATCTATCACACCCGATCATCACGTGGTGCTTCGAAACGACGAACTTTCGCAACGGTGCACAGTTAGGGGGAACACTTTCTTGAAATTTTAATGAGGGATCATCTTATTTACTACCGTCTTACTAAGCAAATAAGATGTATAAACATGACAAACATCACATGCAATCAAATAGTGACATGATATGGCCAATATCATATTGCTCCTTTTGATCTCCATCTTCGGGGCTCCATGATCATCATCGTCACCGGCATGACACCGTGATCTCCATCATCATGATCTCCATCATCGTGTCTCCATGAAGTTGTCTCGCCAACTTATTACTTATACTACTATGGCTACCGGTTAGCAATAAAGTAAAGTAATTACATGGCGTTGTTCAATGACACGCAGGTCATACAATAAATAAAGACAACTCCTATGGCTCCTGCCGGTTGTCATACTCATCGACATGCAAGTCGTGATTCCTATTACAAGAACATGATCAATCTCATACATCACATATCATTCATCACATTCTTCTTAGCCATATCACATCACATAGCATACCCTGCAAAAACAAGTTAGACGTCCTCTAATTGTTGTTTGCATGTTTTACGTGGCTGCTCTGGGTTTCTAGCAAGAACGTTTCTTACCTACGCAAAACCACAACGTGATATGTCAATTGCTATTTACCCTTCATAAGGACCCTTTTCATCGAATCCGATCCGACTAAAGTGGGAGAGACTGGCACCCGCTAGCCACCTTATGCAACAAGTGCATGTTAGTCGGTGGAACCTGTCTCACGTAAGTGTACTTGTAAGGTCGGCCCGGGCCGCTTCATCCCACAATGCCGCCGAATCAAGATTGGACTAGTAACGGTAAGCATATTGAAAAAAATCAACGCCCACAACTACTTTGTGTTCTACTCATGCAAAGAATCTACGCAATAGACCTAGCTCATGATGCCACTGTTGGGGAACGTAGCAGAAATTCAAAATTTTCCTACGTGTCACCAAGATCTATCTATGGAGAAACTAGCAACGAGGGGAAGGAGAGTGCATCTACATACCCATGTAGATCGCTAAGCAGGAAGCGTTCAAGAGAACGGGGTTGAAGGAGTCGTACTCATCGTGATCCAAATCACCGGAGATCCTAGTGCCGAACGGACGGCACCTCCGCGTTCAACACACGTACAACCCGGTGACGTCTCCCACGCCTTGGTCCAGCAAGGAGAGAGGGAGAGGTTGAGGAAGACTCCAGCCAACAGCAACACAACAGCGTGGTGGTGGTGGAGGAGCGTGGCAATCCCGCAGGGCTTCGCCAAGCACCAAGGGAGAAGAGGAGGAGGAGAGGCAGGGCTGCACCAAGAGGAGAAGTTCTCATGTGTATGGCAGCCCCAAAACCTCAAGTATATATAGGGGGGAAGGGGGCTGCGCCCCCTTTAGGGTTTCCCCACCCCAAGGGGTGCGGCCAGCCCTAGATCCCATCTCGGGGGGGCGGCCAAGGGGGGAGGAGTGCCTCCCAAGTCAAGTGGAGGCCTCCCCCTTTAGGGTTTTCCCCTTCCCATGCGGATGGGCCTTGGGGGGGCTGGTGCCCCTGGCCCATTAAGGCTAGGGCGCCCCCCTACAGCCCATGCTGCTGTATTGGACGTGGTGGAACAATTTCCGACCTCCGGACCCTCCGAATCCTCCGAACCTTCCGAAGCTTCCGGTACAATACCGAAAAACCCGAACTTTTTCCTAACCCAACAACAACTTTCCATATATAAATCTTTACCTCCGAACCATTCCGAACTCCTCGTGACGTCCGGGATCTCATCCGGACTCAACAACATTCGGTAACCACATACAAACTTCCTTTATAACCCTAGCGCCATCGAACCTTATGTGTAGACCCTACGGGTTCGGGAGACATGTAGACATGACCGAGACGTTCTCCGGTCAATAACCAATAGCGGATCTGGATACCCATATTGGCTCCTACATGTTCCACGATGATCTCATCGGATGAACCACGATGTCAAGGACTCAATTGATCCCGTATACAATTCCCTTTGTCTAACGGTATTGTACTTGCCCGAGATTCGATCGTCGGTATCCCGATACCTTGTTCAATCTCGCTACCGGCAAGTCTCTTTACTCGCCCGTAACACATCATCCCGTGATCAACCCCTTGGTCACATTGTGCACATTATGATGATGTCTTACCGAGTGGGCCCAGAGATACCTCTCCGCTTACACGGAGTGACAAATCCCGCCTTGATTCGTGCCAACCCAATGACACTTTCGGAGATACCGTAGTGCACCTTTATAGCCACCCGCCACGCCAGACGCTTGGTACACCCAAAGCATTCCTACGGTATCCGGGAATTGCACAATCTCATGGTCTAAGGAAATGATACTTGACATTAGAAAAGCTTTAGCATACGAACTACGATCTTTGTACTAGGCTTAGGATTGGGTCTTGTCCATCACATCATTCTCCTAATGATGTGATCCCTTTATCAACGACATCCAATGTCCATGGTCAGGAAACCGTAACCATCTGTTGATTAACGAGCTAGTCAACTAGAGGCTTACTAGGGACATGGTGTTGTCTATGTACCCACACATGTATCTGAGTTTCCTATCAATACAATTATAGCATGGATAATAAACGATTATCATGAACAGGGAAATATAATAATAACTAATTTATTATTGCCTCTAGGGCATATTTCCAACAGGGTTGCCGTCGCCGCCCCCATCGCTCCTCCCAGGACGGCCCGCTTCTCCCCTACTTCTTCTCTCGCCCTGCTCCATCCCGACCAACACCACCGCCACCCCTTTTCTCTATTCTAGGGGTCACCGGTGAGGTGAGACCACTACAAGAAATGTGTTAATACATGACGGATTTGCGGTGACAGTTTCCGAAACTGTCATGGACAGACTAGTATAGCCCGCCTGAAGCCCTAAACCATTCCCCGTATATAAAACCTAACCCTAGAGATATTCTCACCCTTTCTCCTCCTCCGCCGCCGTCGCCCCCATCTTGGCCCTCTCTAGTTAGCGACTTCCTGTCCTGCCCGCGCCGCGTCACCGTATCCTCCTCCTTTGCACCGCCACCGTCCTGTTCTTGCCCGTCGTCCTCCTCCTGCTCCTCCAACGGAACGAACCAGAGCACGCCTGGAAGCGGAGGAAATTCCCGTCGGTCTCTACTGGATCTGGATCGGTTCCCATGACTTTTCCTCCCTTTGTTGGTAAGGACGCACTAGCACATCTACTATCTTTTCCAGCGAAGAATCAAACTAAATCCAATTCAATTCAGGCGGACCTCTTACCTTTGCGAACATTTGCATTGATCCGTCATGGAGGTCAAACCCGACGCCGGCTTGTCGGAGCGGATTGGCCGTGCGGTGGCCGGTCTACTGCACTGCTCACTGGAGGCAGCAGCGCAGCGGCATCGTCGTTTCCTTCCTCATCCATGAGGTCCGATCTCCCGCCTGCCCCATACACCGAAACTCAAGATCCACCTGTTCTTGTTTTTTTTTCATTTCTTTTGGACTAATCTCATAGCTTCTTGGTCAGTTCATCTTTTATCTTCTGTAACACCAAGATAATTTCCACGAATCAGTATCTTCGTTGATTTTCGTCTGTGGCTATCTAATTCTACAACTAGAATATAATAGAACAGGTTGAGGGGATCCATCTGAAACTGAGTTGGCAAACATTACAGTCTAGGTTAGCCGGTGGTTTTGGAGAAAATTTGAACGCCCCCAAAAGAAATATCTGCACACGGGACAAATAAGAAAATGGCATTTTGAAACATCTGAATAAAATTTCAATGCAATGAGAGCGCCATATCGGTAGACTGCTAGAGCTGTTTTCATTTCCTGCTATTCGATTTGCTATTAATCCTACTTTCACAATGTACAGACGTGCTTCACAAATGTTAAAAAATCTTGATGGTTAACGCTTTAACTTAAGGAGATATTCCCATAAGCAAGTTCAGTTTCTTGCTGTACTGGGTTCTATTAGCTTATTCTGAATCTGAACATGACATGAGAAACCACTGAAACATGATCTGTTTTGTGTGTGTGTGTGTGTGTGTGTGTGTGTGTGTGTGTGTGTGTGTGTGTGTGTGTGTGTGTGTGTGTATTTAACAAGTTCCTTTGATTGATTGGCATACATCTCACGCGCACATACTGGATCGCAGCAGCGCGGCCAACCTCTAGCCTCTGCTTCTTCCTCCCTGACGGCCGCATGGAACCAACAGTGGGTTCCGCTACCCCCAACCGAGCCTCACATGCATGGACTGAAGCATTGGACAGGCGCCCACTACTCGGCTCTGCATAGCTGGGTCATCTGAGATAAGTTATTCTGTCTCTTCCTTAAAGTGAGATCGTGTGCTTCTCTGATCCAGTTGTAGTAAGTTGTACAAGGCCTTAGCTGGTTTTCAGGGAGGAACCTTCATCTCATGGCTGAAACTTGGGTAAAAGTATGGGCATACAAAATATATCTTTGTTTTTGTTGCCTTACAAACATGGCTGTGAACGAACTGAGTGTTGGCGAACAACTGTATATCCATCCTCACTTATTCTGATATTTTTGAAAGAGAAAGGGAGTAAGGATAGTGCAGAGAGCAGAGAGCACACGGGTTATGTTGGAAAAATTGGTCGAAGTTACAGTCCAGTAGCTGGCATAAACATAGGACAACTAGAATGCCTAGATGCACACAACGTTGATGGTAAGACATGCTTGACAACTACCTAACACAATCAGATTAGTCATTTCATAAATTTAGACAAAAAATAGTATTGTCTTCACAATGTCCACCACTGAATATCTTTGTGCATTTCTAGACCTTGATGTTATATAAAAAAAACAATCCAATTTATCTTCTCGCTTGTGTCCTGGAAGGTTTCAGCATCTGTACCTATATCCGTGATTGCTTCTACATGTGTTCTAATTCAGCTTGTACCTTCATTAACGTGAAGTAATTTTTAAGATATGTATAGACTCAATTTGTAGTCTGATTCGTCCAAGCCTTGTTCCTACTGCTGCCACTTTGTATAAATATATACTGGTTCGTGCAAGCCTTGCTCCATGCATTAGACTAAATTTTGTAGTCTGATTCGTGAAGTAGGAGCAAGGCTTGTTCCTACTGCTTTCACCTTGTATAAATATATGCTGGTTCATTTTGTTTCATTATTGTTTTCTGTTATAAATAATAGTACTATGTTGGTCAAGTCGGCAGCATATAAAATAGTTATGAACAGAAGTAACACGGATAATAAAATCAATGGGTTTATGATAGAAAAGCTTTTCTGTATATCCTGAATGAATATAAACGATGCATGATCATTTCAAGCTGCACTTCCCTATCTATTATTTCATTGTTTATCAAGTATTTTCAAGTTTCATAGTCCAGTACATTACAAATTTTGATTTTTCATCTAATAACAAATACATAGCTTAATGTTCCATGAATAAAACTAAGTGTGGGAGATCTCTCAAGGAAACTGTATCATATTCTTTGTTGAAATTTTCCATGCCATTTGAAGTTCACTTGGCAAGCAAGTATTGTTTCCTATTCGTCAGCCCTTTGAGATGTAGTTGCAACATAAACTTTGCCGCTGCTCGTTGACCCGGATGACATAAACTTCTAATGTTCATGTGTCAACAAGTTTACACATCATGGGGGGATATTGTTTGTTAGTGATATGCCATTTCGTTGGCGGGTTTATATGGCCTCAACTACTACTGCTATAGTACATGGAGTTCTGTGATGTGTATTTTGTCACTTTATCATTTGAATTTCATTTAACACACTTTTCTTTGGATTAATTTTAAGAAACCACATGTTTACTCTTGTTTTATAGTAGATACAATGTTATTCTGGACAACATGTAATTCATTTTTTATTTTTATTGCAATTCTCTAATTTCTACTATCCATTCATATCTGCAAATATCTAATATTCTTGTAAATATGCTAGGTAATATTGGATAGAGTGCTACTTGGTGCTGCCCATCACAATCAGCCGCAGCATGATAGTTGTCATCAAGAGCGTCGACGGCAAGAGCCTGAATAACAACAGCCTCAATATTTTATATGTTTTATTGATGTAAAATGGATTGTATTGGTGCATAAGTCTGTTGTGTGATATATTTTCTCAATCTATGTTGTATGTTATCATTTTGTAGAGGATTTTTTAAACTGCTATGTTGTAGATACGTACAGATGGATGTGATAAACATTGTAATGTTTCACATCTTGCAAATATTTTTTGTTGGGCCAAAAATGGCATTAGGATTTGTGTAACGCATTATGTTAAAAACATACTGGGTCTAATTTAGGCCAAAAGAAATGGGCTATTGGGCTCAAGCAAATTTAAATTGCCCTTTAAATTTTGCATAAATCCATGATGGATTTTGTGAAAAATAGTATCCACGTAGGCAGCCACATCATTCGAATTAGTAAATTGAAGATCCTACGTGGCGTTAGTCCATGACGGATTGTTTCGTCACAAATGGTTGGGCCTGGGCGGGCCTGGGGCAGATCCATGACGGCCAAGAACCATCATGACTGGTACCATATCAAATTATGACGCGATATAGATGACGGATTTCAAATCCGTCAAGGATGGGCACCCATGACAGTTTTTCACTAATCTCTGACGGACTAGATCCGTCACGTATTAACAGATTTCTTGTAGTGACGTCGTCTCCCGATCAGGACATAGCAGCAGAGAGGAGGAAGTCCAACTTGAAAAGGTTAGTGGTGCTACTGTTTTCTTGCTTCCTTGGTGGACCCCTTGACGGGACACGACTCGCATTGGTGGGTGAGGGTGGGGCTGGTGGGGGAAGACATGCGCGGCGGTGACAGGAGGACCACCAGAAGAAAGACGAGGATGGGAACAGGGGAGGATAGACATGAAGTGTTTGTTTGCTGCCGTTTCTCTAGGTAATCTAATTCTCCGTCATGTTTGCCGGGCGTGCACGGCGCCTCTTGAACGCCGGCGCGGCTCTGACGCATCCTGCCCGCTCTCCCGCGTCACCGAGGCCGTCGAGCGCGAGGGCAGTCACGTCTATTTTTGTTCGGTTTCTCCCATCTGGATTTCTAATTTTGGTTCTCAAGTGTGGAGGTGGATGTTACTTGTCAGGGAGGAAGTTGGTTGCAATTTTAGTTTGTAAGGTGCAGCAGGCACAAAGTAATGTTTCGCCCCCCTTTCTAATTTGTACATCAAGGGAATGGTGAGTTACTGTCAAGGTTCGCAGAAGCCAGTGCAAACAACTTTTCAGTTTTTGTGGTGTTCATGCTGAATAATGACTGATTCAGTATACATGGTTGTTTTTGCAGGCTGTATTCACTCTCGATGAGCTCACGAGAAAGTGACCATGAAATCAGAAGGTGAGCTAAAAATCCTCTTGTCTATTATTGTTCTAGATTGTTCAGTGCGCTTATCTTGCAGACTTAAGTTTGTTTTGTACTACTAAGAACTTGGTTTTGTGGGGAAAAGACATACAGTCAACTAACTCCATAGTGGTGAAACCTCAGTGTTTGGGATAAGACCCATCATGGTCTGTGCCACATCTATTCGTAATGGGATTTGTGATAATATCCATATAGGAATGGCCACTGTAGGAATATATGTTGATGTCTCCCTTACTTAAATCTGTCATGATCTTGAGTGTGCCTTTTGTGTGTTTAGAGACTTTTGTTTTGTGGTCTGTGGGGCGACAGTTCGCTTTTGTATGCGGTGTGCAACAACAATTAAAAATCTGGGCTGCTGACTCATGGAAAATATTTTGTTAAACTCTGTGTAATATGTCGCGGCACTGGACCTGACCTAGCACAAACGATTATTAATTGCAATATTTTACTTGTCGACTGATTATACAAGATAAATCAAATAGCTGATAGATAATTGATCCTATTAAGCCTCTTCAAATACTGTTTCATGTCAATAAGGCCAAAACTGGCAAGCCGTTGCTAATTCATTTTCTTTCGTTGTCTGAAACTCACAGGACGGCTGGAACATCAGCACTAGCACAAGTAACATACAACTTATTTGATCTCTTGGAACATCAGCGCTAGCTCAAATCTTTGGAACAACACATAGATAGGTTATGTGTTCAGGCGGAATGAGGAAGGTGCTGGCCACACGGTTGAGCAACGAGAATACAGAGATTTCTTAACAGGTCGACTAAACTCTCCACGGTGAGCTATGACTCGTAACTTTTTTCGATAAAGGGCGCTTTTATTATTTCAAAATGTAACATCAAGCGATACAAAGCATTTAGAGTATCACCCGGCCTCTGCATAACTAGGATGCACACAGCCAAACATAAAAAATCTGACAAGAAAAAAAATTGACTATTCGGCAAGAGTAGAGTCCTATAAACCGACACTATGCCTATGTCGAAACGGTTGGTGGACCAATGCGGAGATTATGCTGCCATCCATGTTGGGTAAAAAACTCCATAGCCACCTGCACTACCCCAAACTGAGTTTTTCCTGACGGCCGAAAACCGTCAGGAATAAGCCATTCCCGTCAGGAACATGCCTATACCGTCAGGAATCCCCCGTCAGCAATAGCCTGTCAGGAACGAGCTTCATTCCTGAAGGTAACCGTCAGGAAATACATTCCTGACAGCGTTTCCTGACGGACGACATTTTGCCCTGAGTTTGTCTTTCCTGAAGGTATCCCCGTCAGGAATACACCTTCAGGACTGAACTTCTCCTGATGTCCATGCTACTGTACTCCAGAACAGCAAATTCGGTAGGTATTACATTAAATCATTCAAAATTCAGCTAAAATACAAATTGATTCCATTCATATTTCTGCACAGCAATATGCACAACCAAGTAAATAAGATCACATTCATTGCATTATCTTGAATTGTTCAAAAAATGATATTCCAACTCATGGTTCCCAAAAACTTAAAAAGAACAAGAGCTGCTCCATTTAGCCCCTCGAAAAGACAAACGAAGCTGAACAGACAGAAAATACATTCCTAAATGATTCTCCTTGGTCGGAGTAGCACCATGGTCTTCTCAGCATGGGAAGAAGCTGCCAAACAGAGTACCATCAAGCTCTTAGGCTTGGGAAGAATCATCCACCTAAAAGGAAAAAATTGTAAGTATTAAGTACTTCAAATGTTGAAACAGATATCAACTAAAAACAGCCAAAGGAATAACTATGATATACAGAAAACAAAAAAGAGATGAACATGCACATTGTACAGTACACAAATGAATAAATCTGGTGAAATAAGGTCCTTTCCAGCAAATAGAACTAGATAAAGACGATATGTATTGTTGGCATGAATGGCTTCTAACTTTCTCTAAAACGGCTCCAAACCACAAGTAATTGACAACTACACAATAACTTCGTCATAGAACTACAATTTAGATCTGAAGATTATAGTTATCACAATCTTTATGGCTAAAAGCAACTATAACAGTATCAAGCGTGCATATGAAACTAAACAAGTTGGACCTCTGAACCTTGTACTACAATAGTCTATGACCAGAGTACCTTAAAAAACAACTAAAATAAAGATTAGTTGATAAAAAATATATAGAACAGACCTGAATACGAGTCTTGATGCTGGTCTTCCCAATCAAAGTTGCAAAGAAGAACTCCCAGAAGGTATACCATTGACCAAACATAATACCAGCAACATCAAACAGCAGGTTTGGAACCTAATAATCACAAAGAAAATAACTTGTCAGCGGGAAATACCTTAGGTAACATCAATAGAAAATAATGGGCATAGGAACGCTACGTAGTGCTCTCCCTTCAGGTTTAGAATCTCACGAAGTTGTGATTTTAATGTTGAGCTAAATATCTAAATCTGGAAAGAACTTGTCTGGGTTATGATGTCGCGCTCCTAGAGACAAACACAATTAAGATATATTTAGGAGATGAACTATTCATAGCAAGAATCATTTAAGAACCAAAAAGAGACATATCATGGATGCCTTAGAAGATACCACAGAAAGGAATATCACGAGAACCATCATTTCTCGCTGCCACATTCGTCGTTATCTCACTGCCCTATAGATTAGAGAAATAGGGAAATGGAAATGATGTATCAACCTCCCTTTTCTAAATTTGCAAGAAGAAATAGGTGTCTGGAAGATCGATATTCTCACCTCACTTGATTCCAGTGAGCTTGCCAAAACCGTGTTTGCCCACAATACCACAGAGGTGACGCACCCGCGCTAGCTAATGCTTTGCCGCCGCCTCACATTTCATGTGTTTCTTGGTAATAAGGCTTGGTGCATGTGTATTACATTCAGAGTTTCAGACTGTAATTGTAAACAGAAGATAAGAAGGGAGCCTCAAAATTAACACAGAACTAATTTATACTACAATGTCATCCATCCCAAATCGTGCGTATATTACTATATTCTATTAATCTTATAGACTATAAAGAACAATATACCTGCAGAGGATGAATGTAGCGGGAAACTTGCCTCCTTCCTTTGCCGTGGTAGCTGACATGCTAGCCTCGGACCCTGGTACGGGAGGAACAGAGCAACTCGGTTATGTAGTCTACTTCAGAAATCACAAATGTAATAAAGTTGCTCATAGAAGGTAATGTAGCAACCATTGCGGCTACTGCTGAACTCTCAGCTAGGGATTCAGACTAATAAAGTTGCCCAAAACTCCTCTAGTTTCCAATTTATGTTTCTCTCAGATTTCTGAAAATAAAAACAATATGTCAACTTCAACTTGGTTAAATACAGTACCCAGGTGTGTTATTACGACAGATCTAACTAAAACAAAGACCATTTGCGGCTACTGCTGAACTCTCTGCTAGGATTCAGACACCAATAATGAAAAAAAGTGTATGCTGCTACCTTTTTTGGGTCTTCCTCTCCTCGGGTCGGTTGTAGTTCGCCAAGACTTGACTCGGCAGTGGGAGGAGCTGGACTGGGAGGGAGACAGAAGGGTGAGGCGGCTGGCCGGCGTGGGGGATCAGATCTGGATGGCGAGGGAAGCAGATCTGGACGGCGAGGGAGGACCCAGTCAACGGGGAGAGAGGCGGCGCTGGGGTGGCTGGACAGCGAGGGAGGCGCCCGTCGATCGGGATGGAGGCGGCACTAGAGCCGCTGGACGGCGAGGGAGGCGCCCCTCGACGAGAGGGAGGTGGCGTAGGAGTGGCTGGACGGCAAGGCAAGGGAGCCGCCCTCCATGGGATGGAGACGACGCTGGAGGCATGGGGCGGCAGCGGCGGGATTGGGGTCAAGCACCAGATGGGGTGCGGCGGCGCCAGACGCGGAGGAGGCGGCGGGATGCAACTAGAGATGATGGGGACGACTGTTTAGGGATTTTGACTCTTCGTCCCCTCCCAAGCCAAAACAAATGCAGTATTCTAGGCGCCCACGTTCCTGAAGGCCAGGTGCGACCCGTTCCCTGAAGGAGGCCTGGCGCCCTTCACGAATGTGCTGAACCGTCACGAAAAAATCAGAGTGGGGTAGTGCTGCTCCAATCGCGTACACACCGTCTTGAATAGCGGTTGATCTTCGTCAGAAGATGTACTACATATCTGAAACGAAATCGTCTAACGGAAAATAACCGCAAAGGAGAAGCATTTTGTCATTAAAACCAAATCGTTCTACATAGCCAAAGCGACCATAGTAAGGCGTACGCTCCCACCTTTATTAGCGTTTTGAACCTATTTGAAATACCGTCCAAGCAATGACCAAAAATATTGGCAACACTTGTGGACGGATACAAATTTGACGATATTTGGATGACTGACCACGTAAAATGCGCAACTTGCATTGAAAAAAGAGGTGTTTGATTGTCTCGTTATGAGTACAAAAACAACACTTCATACTTCCTGGCCAGTTGCGTCGTGCAAGGTTGTCTTTGGTTAGCACAACACCTCTACGAAGATACCACATTAATATTTGAACTTTTACCTATGACTCGTACCTAGCAGACAAGCATCTTAATTACCTCATAATTCCCATGTAGTTTCCTTGCATTAGATGGAAACCATTGTCTCATGAAAGTTTACTTTTTGTAGATGTACAAATTGATGTAGAAAAGGTGAATTTAATTTCATCTATACATGACCAATTGCTTGGTTGATTAAATAAAGCAATAGATTAGACCATAACTAAAGTACTTAATAATTAAATGGATATATGTGTGGACAATAAAGAGACAAGCTATTTGAAAATATATTTTCATGCTTATATATACAACAACCACAGCATGAATACGGTTGAAGCTTTGCTGCAATATTAAGCTCTAACATATATGTGTGGTGAATCAAGATTGAGCGCCACATTATTTTTCTTAGTTTAGGAAGTTACAATTTCGTTAATCCATTGAGTACCCTCTATTGCATATTGTAAAAATTATGTTCATGTATATATATACAACAACAGCAGTGTAAATAGGTTTGAAGCTTTGTTGTCATATTAGATTCTAACATATATGTGTGGTGATGTGACGCTCCTCGATCGTACACTAATCATACACGCAAATGTGTACTCTCAAGATCAGAGACTCATGGGAAGATATCACAACATAACTTTAGACACAAATAAAATAATACAAGTTTCATATTACAAGTCAGGGCCCTCGAGGGCTCGAATACAAAAGCTCGATGCACAAGAGTCAGCGGAAGTAACAATATCTGAGTACAGATATAAGTTAAACAAGACTACCTTAAGAAGGCAAGCACTAAAGCAACAACGACTGAAGAGGCAAGGCCTCCTGCCTGGGACCTCCTAACTACTCCTGGTCGTCGGCGGTCTTCATGTAGTAGACGGCGGGATAGTAGCAGTAGTAGTCGGCAGGGGTGGCATCTGACTCCTGGGATTCACCATCTGATTGCAACAACCGAAAATAAGAAAGAAGGGGGGAAGGGGTAGCAAATCAACCGTGAGTACTCATCCAAAGTACTCGCAAGCATCAGATCTATACTAAGTATGCATTGATATCAAATGGAAGGGTTGTATCTGTAGACTATACTGCAGAATGCTAGTAGAAGGGGAAAAGCCTAGGCTATCAAAGAGTAGCATCTTCAAGCAGCTCCAAGCATCTTGCAGCATGTAGAAGAGTAAATAATAGCATTTTAACATTTGACAAGCATCTTTTAATATTAAAGCCAAGAGGTCCTTCCTCGACTCCCTGCGAGAAAGCAATCCCGGAGCCAACATATCCATCACATATCTCAAGTATCTATTTCTAGTTGTAATAGATCAGGATATAAGTCTGAACGTCCGTTACCGTGGACACGGCTATTCAAATAGATAACCTTCCCTGCAGGGGTGCACCACATTACCCAACACGCTTGATTACTCTGGTCGGACAAACTTTTTTGATTCAATGCCCGGCCTCGGAAAATAAAACTCGTCGCGGCCCTACCTAGGATCAGCATAGAGGTCCCCACCGGTCTACATCCTAAGCACTCAAGGGTCTTGGGCCCATCGCCCGTTGCACTCCATGTCGTTGTGTGCAGGGTGAATACCAGCGCAATCTCAGAAGGTCGGCACGCTCTACCGTGCCATAATGCTGAACTGGACGTCTGACAAAGTTTTGCCTGATACTACGACGCCGAGGCCCATAACAATTCTCGTGTGGCGGTTAGTGTGTATAGGCCAGTGGCCAACTCAGAACAAATACCCAAACCTGTTAGTGAATTATTAAAAGAAGTGACGGCTGTTGGGACAAGTCCCGAGTTACCACCCCCTCCTGGGTGATACCGCTAAATAGCCAGCCTCCACCGTAACTCCTCAGGTGCTCTCTGTTGGAAATATGCCCTAGAGGCAATAATAAATTAGTTATTATTATTATATTTCCTTGTTCATGATAATTGTTTATTATCCATGCTATAATTGTATTGATAAGAAACTCAGATACATGTGTGGGTACATAGACAACACCATGTCCCTAGTAAGCCTCTAGTTGACTAGCTCGTTGATCAATAGATGGTTACGGTTTCCTGACCATGGACATTGGATGTCGTTGATAACGGGATCACATCATTAGGAGAATGATGTGATGGACAAGACCCAATCCTAAGCCTAGCACAAAGATCGTGTAGTTCGTATGCTAAAGCTTTTCTAATGTTAAGTATCATTTCCTTAGACCATGAGATTGTGCAACTCCCGGATACCGTAGGAATGCTTTGGGTGTACCAAATGTCACAATGTAACTGGGTGGCTATAAAGGTGCACTACGGGTATCTCCGAAAGTGTCTGTTGGGTTGGCACGAATCAAGACTGGGATTTGTCACTCTGTGTGACGGAGAGGTATCTCTGGGCCCACTCGGTAGGACATCATCATAGTGTGCACAATGTGACAAGGGGTTGATCACGGGATGATGTGTTACGGAACGAGTAACGAGACTTACCGGTAACGAGATTGAACAAGGTATCGGGATACCAACGATCGAATCTCGGGCAAGTACAATACCGCTAGACAAAGGGAATTGCATACGGGATTGCTTGAATCCTTGACATCGTGGTTCATCCGATGAGATCATCGTGGAACATGTGGGAGCCCACGTGGGTATCCAGATCCCGCTGTTGGTTATTGACCGGAGAACGTCTCGGTCATGTCTGCATGGTTCCCGAACCCGTAGGGTCTACACACTTAAGGTTCGGTGACGCTAGAGTTGTTATGGGAAATAGTATGTGGTTACGAAGGTTGTTCGAGTCCGGATGAGATCCCTGACATGACGAGGAGCTCGGAATGGTCCGGAGGTGAAGATCGGTATATTGGACGAAGGGTATTGCAGTCCGGAATTGTTCCGGAGGTACCAGGTGATGACCAGCGTGTCCGAAAGGTGTTTCGGAGGCCCCGGCAAGCTTTGGGGGGCCTTATGGGCCAAGGGGAGAGGGCACATCAGCCCACTAAGGGGCTGAGCCGCCCTCCCACCCCATCTCACGTAACACGGAGAGGTGGGGCGCCACCCCTAGGGCAGCCATCCTCCCGGCTTGGGGGCAAGTTTCCTAGGGGTGGGGCGCCAAACCCATCTAGGGTTTCCCCTATGGCCGCCGCCTCCCTAGGGAACCCTAGGCGCCTCCCTCCTCCCTTCCCCTATATATATATATAGAGAGAGGCGGCCGCACCTTCCTGGCGCAGCCCTCTCCTCCTCCAACACCTCCTCCTCCTCCGTAGTGCTTGGCGAAGCCTGCGCCGGAGAACCACGAGCTCCATCACCACCATGCCGTCGTGCTATCGGAGTTCTCCCTCAACTTCTCCTCTCCCCTTGCTGGATCAAGAAGGAGGAGACATCCCCGGGCTGTATGTGTGTTGAACGCGGAGGCACCGTTGTTCGGTGCTTAGATCGAATCAACCACGATCTGAATCGCCATGATACGACTCCTTCATCCGCGTTTGTAACGCTTCCGCTTAGCGATCTTCAAGGGTGTGAAGATGCTCATCCTCTCACTCTCTTGTTGCTAGAATCTCCATAGATTGATCTTGGTGATGCGTGAAAATTTCAATTTCTGCTCGTTCCCCAACAAAGTGGCATCATGAGCTAGGTCTATTGCGTAGATTCTATGCACGAGTAGAACACAAGTTGCTGTGGGCGTTGATTTTGTTCAATATGCTTACCGTTACTAGTCCAATCTTTTTTCGACGGTATTGTGGGATGAAGCGGCCCAGACCGACCTTACACGTACACTTACGTGAGACAGGTTACACCGACTGACATGCACTTGTTGCATAAGGTGGCTAGCGGGCGCCAGTCTCTCCCACATTAGTCGGATCGGATTCGATGAAAAGGGTCCTTATGAAGGGTAAATAGCAGTTGACATATCACGTTGTGGTTTTTCGTAGGTAAGAAACATTCTTGCTAGAAACCCATAGCAGCCACGTAAAACATGCAAACAACAATTAGAGGACGTCTAACTTGTTTTTGCAGGGTATGCTATGTGATGTGATATGGCCAAAAAGAATGTGATGAATGATATGTGATGTATGATATTGATTATGTTCTTGTAATAGGAATCATGACTTGCATGTCGATGAGTATGACAACCGGCAGGAGCCATAGAAGTTTTCTTTATTTATTGTATGACCTGCGTGTCACTGAATAACGCCATGTAATTACTTTACTTCGTTGCTAAACCGTTAGCCATAGTAGTAGAAGTAATAGTTGGCGAGACAACTTCATGGAGACACGATGATGGAGATCATGATGATGGAGATCATGATGTCATGCCGGTGATGATGATGATCATGGAGCCCCGAAGATGGAGATCAAAAGGAGCAAAATGATATTGGCCATATCATGTCACTTTTTGATTGCATGTGATGTTTATCATGTTTATGCATCTTATTTGCTTAGAACGACGGTATTAAATAAGATGATCCTCATTAAAATTTCAAGAAAGTGTTCCCCTAACGTGCAATTGCTATGAAAGTTCGTTGTTTCAAGCACCACGTGATGATCGGGTGTGATAGATTCGGCGCTCACATACAACGGGTGTAAGCCAGATTTACACACGCCAAACACTTAGGTTGACTTGACGAGCCTATCATGTACGCACATGGCCTCGAAACACAAGAGACCGAAAGGTCGAGCATGAGTCGATAGTAGATACGATCAACATGAAGATGTTCACCGATGATGACTAGTCCATCTCACGTGATGATCGGACACGGCCTAGTTGACTCGGATCATGTAATCACTTAGATGACTAGAGGATGTCTATCTGAGTGGGAGTTCATTAGACGAACTTAATTATCCTGAACATAGTCAAAAGCCCTTTGCAAATTATATCATAGCTCGCGCTTTAGTTCTACTGTTTTAGATATGTTCCTAGAGAAAATATAGTTGAAAGTTGACGAGAGCAACTATGCGGATAGTAGAAGGCTTATTTCCCTAATGCACCCTCGGTGTGCTGGACCACGAACGTGTTCTGTGGATGTTGCGAACATCTGACATACACGTTTTGATGACTACATGATAGTTCGGTAATGTTAAATGGTTTAGAATTGAGGCACCGAAGACCTTTTTGAAATGTCACGGAACATATGAGATGTTTTGAGGGATGAAATTGGGATTTCAGGCTCGTGCCCACGTCAAGAGGTATAAGACCTCCGACGAGTTTCTTAGCCTGCAAACTAAGGGAGAAAATCTCAATCGTTGAGCTTGTGCTCAGATTGTCTGAGTACAACAATCAATTGAATCGAGTGGGAGTTAATCTTCCAGATGAGATAGTGATGTTTCTCCAAAGTCATTGCCACCAAGCTGCTAGAGCTTCGTGATGAACTATAACATACCAGGGATAGATATGATGATCCTTGAAATATTCGCGATGTTTGACACCGCGAAAGTATAAATCAAGAAGGAGCATAAATTCTTGATGGTTGGTGAAACCACTAGTTTCAAAAAGGGCAAGGGCAAGAAGGGATACTTCATGAAACGGCAAATCAGCTGCTGCTCTAGTGGAGAAACCTGAGGTTGAACCCAAACCCGAGACTAAGTGCTTTTGTAATGAGAGGAACGGACACTAAAGCAGAACCACCCTAGATACTTGGTAGATAAGAAGGCAGGCAAGGTCGACGAAGTATATTGGATATACATTATGTTAATGTGTACTTTACTAGTACTCCTAGTAGCACCAGGGTATTAGATACCGGTTCGGTTGCTAAGTGTTAGTAACTCGAAATAAAAGCTACGGAATAAACGGAGACTAGCTAAAGGTGAGCTGGCGATATGTGTTGGAAGCGTTTCCAAGGTTGATATGATCAAGCATTGCATGCTCCCTCTACCATCGAGATTGGTGTTAAACCTAAATAATTGTTAGTGTTTGCGTTGAGCATAGACATGATTGGATTATGTCTATCGCAATATGGTTATTCATTTAAGGAGAATAATAGTTACTCTGTTTATTTGAATAATACCTTCAATGGTCTTGCACCTAAAATGAATGGTTTATTGAATCTCGATCGTAGTGATACACATGTTCATGCCAAAAGATATAAGATAGTAATGATAGTACCACCTACTTGTGGCACTGCCATGTAAGTCATATTGGTATAAAGCGCATGAATAAGCTCCATGTTGATGGATCTTTGGACTCACTCGTTTTGGAAAAGTTTGAGACATGCGAACCATGTCTATTGGTGTATATGCATGAAGAAACTCCATGCAAATGGACCGTTCGGAATCACTTGATTTTGAATCACTTGAGACATGCAAAACATACCACATGGGCAAGATGACTGAAAGCCTCGTTTTTAGTAAAATGGAACAAGAAAGCAACTTGTTGGAAGTAATACATTTTTATGTATGCAGTCCAATGAGTGCTGAGGCACGCAGTGGATATCGTTATGTTCTTACTTCACGGATGATTTGAGTAGATACTGAGTATATTTACTTGAGGAAACACAAGTCTGAATTATTGAATGGTTCAAGTAATTTCAGAGTGAAGTTGAAGATCATCGTGACAAGAGGATAAAATGTCTATGATATGATTATAGAGATGAGTAATTGAGTTACGAGCTTTGGCACACAATTAAGACATTGTGGAAATTGTTTCACAATTAATACCGCCTGGAACACCATAGTGTGATGGTGTGTCCGAACATCATAGTTGCACCCTATTGGATATGGTGCGTACCATGATGTCTCTTATCGAATTACCACTATAGTTCATGGGTTATGCATTAGAAACAACCGCACTCACTTTAATAGGGCACCACGTAATTCCGTTAAGATGACACCGTTTGAAATATGGTTTGGAGAAACCTAAGTTGTCGTTTCTTAAAAGTTTGGGGCTGTGACGCTTATGTGAAAAAGTTTCAGGTTGATAAGCTCGAACCCAAAGCGGATAAAATGTATCTTCATAGGACACCCAAAACAGTTGGGTATACCTCCTAATTCAGATCCGAAAGCAATCGGGATTGTTTCTTGCATCGGGTCCTTTCTCGAGAAAAAGTTTCTCTCAAAAGAATTGAGTGGGAGGATGGTGGAGACTTGATGAGGTTATTGAACCATCACTTCAACTAGTATGTAGCAGGGCACAGGAAGTTGTTCATGTGGCACCTACATCAATTGAAGTGGAAGTTGATGATGGTGATCATGAAACTTCGGATCAAGTCACTACCGAACCTCGTAGGGTGACAAGGATGCGTACTACTTCAGAGTGGTACAGTAATCATGTGTTGAAGGTCATGTTGCTAGACAACAATGAACCTACGAGCTATGGAGAAGCGATGGTGGGCCCGGATTCCGACAAATGGCTCGAGGCCATAAAATCCGAGAGAGGATCCATGTATAAAAACAAAGTGTAGACTTTGGAAGAACTGCTTGATGGTCGTAAGGCTATTGGGTACAAATGGATTTTAAAAGGAAGACAGACAATGATGGTAAGTATCACCATTAAGAAAGCTCGACTTGTCGTTAAGATGTTTTCTGACAAGATTCAAGGAGTTGACTACGGTGAGGCTTTCTCACTCATAGCGATGCTAAGTGTCTGTTGGAATTCGATTAGCAGTTACTGCATTATTTATGAAATCTTGCAGATAGGATGTCAAAACATTGTTTCCTCGACAGTTTTCTTGAGGAAAGGTTGTCTGTGATACAACCAAAAAGGTTTTGACAATCCTGAAAGACGCTAACAAGTATGCAAAGCTCCAGCAATCCTTCTAAGGACTAGAGTAAGCATCTCGGAGTTGGAATGTATGCTTTGATGAGATGATCAAAGATTTTGGGTTTATACAGAGTTTATGAGAAACTTGTATTTCCAAAGAAGTGAGTGGGACCACTATAGAATTTCTGATGAGTATATGTTGTTGACATATTGTTGATCAGAAATGATGTAGAATTTCTAGAAAGCATATAGGGTTATTTGAAAAGTGTTTTTCAATAGAAAACCTAGATTAAGCTGCTTGAACATTGAGCATCAAGATCTATGAGGATAGATCAAAAACCGCTAAATAGTACTTTCAAATGAGCACATACCTTGACATGATCTTGAAGGTGTTCAAGATGGATCAGTCAAAGAAGGAGTTCTTGCCTAAGTTGTAAGGTATGAAGTTAAGAGTTAAAGCTCGACCACGGCAGAAGAGAGAGAAAGGACGAAGGTCGTCCCCTATGCTTCAGACGTAGGCTATATAGTATGCTATCTTGTGTACCGCACTGAAGTGTGCCTTGCCATGAGTCGATCAAGGGTACAAGAATGATCCAGAATGGATCATTGGACAGTGATCAAAATTGTCCTTGGAGTCAATAAGGACATGTTTCTAGATTATGGAGGTGATAAAGAGTTCGGCGTAAAGGGTTACGTCGATGCAAGGTTTAACACCTATCCGAGCGACTCTGAGTAGCAAACCGGATACGTATAGTGGAGCAACCATTTGGAATAGCTTCAAGTGGAGCATGGAAGCAGCATTTACAATATGACCTAGAGATTTGCTAAGTGCATACGGATCTGAATGTTGCAGACCCGTTGACTAAAACCTCTCTCACAAGCAAAACATGATCAAACCCCAGAACTCATTGAGTCTTAATCACATGATGATGTGAACTAGTTTAGTGACACTAGTAAACTCTTTGGATGTTGGTCACATGGCAATGTGACCTGTGAGTGTTAATCACATGGCGATGTATACTAGATTATTGACTCTAGTGCAAGTGGGAGACTGTTGGAAATATTCCCTAGACGCAATAATAAATTAGTTATTATTATTATATTTCCTTGATCATGATAATCGTTTATTATCCATGCTATAATTGTATTGATAGGAAACTCAGATACATGTGTGGGTACATAGACAACACCATGTCCCTAGTAAGCCTCTATTTGACTAGCTCGTTGATCAATAGATGGTTACGGTTTCCTGACCATGGACATTAGATGTCGTTGATAACGGGATCACATCATTAGGAGAATGATGTGATGGACAAGACCCAATCCTAAGCCTAGCACAAAGATCGTGTAGTTTGTATGCTAAAGCTTTTCTAATGTTAAGTATCATTTCCTTAGACCATGAGATTGTGCAACTCCCGGATACGGTAGGAATGCTTTGGGTGTACCAAATGTCACAACATAACTGGGTGGCCATAAAGGTGCACTACGGGTATCTCCGAAAGTGTATGTTGGGTTGGCACGAATCGAGATTGGGATTTGTCATTCCGTGTGACGGAGAGGTATCTCTGGGCCCACTCGGTAGGACATCATCATAGTGTGCACAATGTGACCAAGGGGTTGATCACGGGATGATGTGTTACGGAACGAGTAAACAGACTTACCGGTAACAAGATTGAACAATGTATCGGGATACCGACGATCGAATCTCGGGCAAGTACAATACCGCTAGACAAAGGGAATTGCATACGGGATTGCTTGAATCCTTGACATCGTGGTTCATCCGATGAGATCATCGTGGAACATGTGGGAGCCAACATGGGTATCCAGATCCCGCCGTTGGTTATTGACCGGAGAACGTCTCGGTCATGTCTGCATGGTTCCCGAACCCGTAGGGTCTACACACTTAAGGTTCGGTGACGCTAGAGTTGTTATGGGAAATAGTATGTGGTTACGAAGGTTGTTCGGAGTCCCGGATGAGATCGCGGACTTGACGAGGAGCTCCGGAATGGTCCGGAGGTGAAGATCAGTATATTGGACGAAGGGTATTGGAGTCCGGAATTGTTCCGGGGTACCAGGTGATGACCTGCATGTCCGAAAGGGGTTTCGGAGGCCCCGACAAGCTTTGGGGGGCCTTATGGGCCAAGGGGAGAGGGCACATCAGCCCACTAAGGGGCTGAGCGCCCCTCCCACCCCATCTCACGTAACCTGGAGAGGTGGGGGCGCCACCCCTAGGGCAGCCACCCCTCCCGGCTTTGGGGGCAAGTTTCCTAGGGGGTGGGGGCGCCAAAACCCATCTAGGGTTTCCCCTATGGCCGCCTCCCCTCCCTTAGGGAACCCTAGGGCGCCTCCCCCTCCGCCCTTCCCCCTATATATATATATAGAGAGAGAGAGGGCAGCCGCACCCTTCCCCTGGCGCAGCCCTCTCCCTCCTCCAACACCTCCTCCTCCTCCGTAGTGCTTGGCGAAGCCTGCACGGAGAACCACGAGCTCCATCACCACCATGCCGTCGTCTTGTCGGAGTTCTCCTCAACTTCTCCTCTCCCTTGCTGGATCAAGAAGGAGGAGACGTCCCCGGGCTGTACGTGTGTTGAACGCGGAGGCACCGTTGTTCGGTGCTTAGATCGGAATCAACCACGATCTGAATTGCTGCGAGTACGGCTCCTTCATCTGCGTTCTTGTATCTTCAAGGGTATGAAGATGCTCATCCTCTCCCTCTCTTGTTTCTAGAATCTCCATAGATTGATCTTGGTGATGCGTTGAAAATTTTGAATTTCTGCTACGTTCCCCAACACTCTCCGGGCCCGCCCGACTTTCACAAAGGTCTGAAGTAAAGTCAAGGTAACCATGTGTCCAAACATCAAGGGGGGGGGGGCGGAATGTTGGGGAACGTAGCATGCAATTTGAAAAAATATCCTACCTTCACTCAAGATCTATATATAGGAGGTGCATAGCAACAAGAGGGGGAGAGTGTGTCTACGTACCCTCGTAGACCAAAAGCGGAAGCGTTTGACAACGCGGTTGATGTAGTCGAATTTCTTCTAGCTTCGACCAATCAAGTATCGAATGTACGGCACCTCCGAGTTCTGCACACGTTCAGCTCGACGATGTCCCTCGTCCTCTTGATTCAGCAAAGGTGTCGAGGAAGTAGATGAGTTCCGTCAGCACGACGGTGTTGTGATGGTGATGGTGATGTTATCCGCGCAGGGCTTCGCCTGGGCACCACGAGAATATGACTGGGAGTGTAAACTATGGAGGAGGCGTCGCACACGGCTAACAGTTGATGTTGTGTATTGTAGGCGCCCCCCTCCCCACATATATATAGATTGGAGGGTAGGAGTGGCAGCCAAGGGGGTGCCCCAAGTAGGAGGAATCCTACTTGGGGTCCTCCCCCAATTCGGCCAACCCCCCTCTCCTATTCCTATTCAGAGTAGGAAGGGAAGAGGGGGAAGGGGGAATCCTATTCCCTTTTTTCTTTCCTCCTTCCCCTTTCCTTCTCCAAATTGCCCAACCCATATGAGGGGAGGGGGGACACCAGCCCCTTTGTGGCTGGTGCGTTTCGCATCTTGGCCCATAAGGCCCATATCTTTTGCCGGGGGTGCCCGGAACCCTTTCCGGTGACCCGATAAGTACCCGGTGCTTCCTGAAACACTTCCGGTATCCGAATACCATCGTCCTATATATCAATCTTTACCTCTTGACCCTTTCGAGACTCCTCATCATGTCGGTGATCTCATTTGGGACTCCGAACAACATTCGGACACCAAATCACATAACTCATACTCCCTTCGTTCCTAAATATTTGTCTTTTTAGAGATTTCAAATGGATTACCATGTACAGATGTATATAGACATATTTCAGAGTGTAGATTCACTCATTTTGCTTCGTATGTAATCACTTGTTGAAATCTCTAAAAAGACAAATATTTAGGAATGGAGGGAGTATAATACAATATCATCATCGAACGTTAAGCGTGCGGACCCTACATGTTCGAGAACTATGTACACATGACAGAGACACCTCTCCGGTCAATAATCAATAGTTGAACCTGGATGCTCATATTGGCTCCTACATATTCTAGGAAGATCTTTATCGGTCGAACCGTTATGACAACATACCTTATTCCCTTTATCCATTAGTATGTTCCTTGCCCGAGATTCGATCTTCAGTATCTGCATACCTAGTTTAATCTCGTTATCGGCAAGTCTCTTTACTCGTTCTGTAATACATGATCCTGCAACTAACTCATTAGTCACTTTTCTTGGAAGGCTTCTTATGATGTGCATTACCGAGAGGGCCTAGAGATACCTCTCTGATACTCAGAGTGACAAATCCTAATCTTGATCTATGCTAACCCAACAAACACCTTCAGAGATACCTGTAGAGCATCTTTATAATCACCCAGTTACGTTGTGATGTTTGATAGCATACAAGGCATTCCTCCGGTATCCGGGAGTTGCATATATCATAGTCGAAGGAATATGTATTTGACATGAACAAAGCAATAGCAATAAAACTAAACAATCATAATGCTAAGCTAACGAATGGGTCTTGTCCATCACATCATTCTCCTAATGATGTGATCTCATTTATCAAATGAAAACACATGTCTATGGTTAGGAAACTTAACCATCTTTGATAAACGAGCTAGTCTAGCATAGGCTTACTAGGAAACACTATTTTGTCTATGTATCCACACATGTATCAAGTTTCCGGTTAATACAATTCTAGTATGAATAATAAACATTTATCATGAAATAAGTAAATATAAAATAACAACTTTATTATTGGCTCTAGGGCATATTTCCTTCAGAAAACCCGTGGGAATCACCCTCGGCACTCAGGGGAATCCACCTGATGTAATCATCAAGGTGAACGTATGAGGAATCACCCTCGAGGTTCATACTTGAGGTGTTGCACGACAGAGTCATATCGGGAGTGGTGAAGGAGGAATCACCCTTGTTGACCACGACCGAATAGCTACACTACAAAGTTGTCATCAGGAGTGTGTTACGAGGTATCACCCTCGGCACTTGATAGTAGCTCTACAGAGTGGAGCAACAAAAGGGGCATGATGTGATGTGAGGTGTCGGGCTCTAGTCGTCGATTATGTTGATCGGGTCATCGGTGATGAAGCAGGGGCAACAAGGACAAGATGGGGGTCGTTGATGGATCACTATCTAACCTATGCTAAGTAGTTTAGGATAAGCAGGTAGGTAACAATAGCAGGTTACAAAAAGAAGGCTATGCATCAGAATAGGATCAATTAATTACAGTAGCACAATCTAATGCAAGCATGGGAGAGAATAGAATGGGCGATATCGGAGTGATCAAGGTGGGTTTGCTTGCCTAGAAGCCCCGTTGAAAGGGAAGAAGGGTCATCGTCGATGTAGTCGATCACAGTGGCATCAACAAAGGTCTCTGGGTCTACCGGTGAGAAGAGGGGGGAGAAACAATAAACAGAGCAAACAAGTATAGTAATATGCATGACAAGACAATAAGCAGCTCTAGAGGGTGTTCTAACACAGTGCTACATGATACAGGTGAAGGGGAAAACATCCGGGAATGCTTTCCAGAAGATTGACATTTTCAAACAGATGAACCGGAGGGACACGGTTGCAGGTTCGCTATGCTAGGAGCATGTGACAGATGAACGGAGAGCATATTCGGATTCGTCATATTTTTTGAGCAACTTTCATGTCTAAAACATTTTCATCCGAGTTACGGATTTTTTTATATTAATTTTCTAAAGTTTTAGCAATATTTCGGAATTATTATAATTTGAAATTAAACAGAAAATACTAAGTGTACCAGCAATGTGCTAGCCACAGAAGCTGACTGGTGGGGTCAGGGGGGTCCAGTCAACAAGTTGACCAGTCAGTGTTTGACTGGTTAACTGGTCCTGGGACCCACATGTCATAGGCACATGTGTTTAATAAGTTTATTTAGCAGTATCTAAAAAGTGGTGGGGCCCACTGTCATTGACCGAATATGAATTAGATTTATTTTAAACATTTAGTTAACTAAGAGGGCCCACATGTCATGGTTGGCCGTGCTCGTGCACGAAGCCACGGCGGCGGCGAGGGTGAGGCCACGGCCATCCGCAGCTGGCCGGAGCAGGAGGGCAGGTGACCGGCCTCCGGCATGGACGCGCGCGCACGCGGCCACGGCCTGGAGAGCTGGGGGGGCTATGGTCGCCGGTGGCAGCGATGCAGGAGGAGAACCAGGAGTGAGCGGGGCGAGCAGCAGCTTAGGCAGTGGCGCGACAGCAGCACAAGAAGTAGCAGCGGCAGTTAGCGGACAACAAGAACAGATGGCGAGCACCACATTCAACGAGCGGGTGCGGCGAGCGGGGAAACACGAGTAGGGAGGCGCGTTAGGCAACGGCGGGAAGGTCGCAGCCAGGGGCAGCGGTGCACACGGGCTGGCTCAACAGGGCGGGCGGGAGTAGCGGCAGACGCGGCTGCAAGCACGCGAGGCACAGTAGCCGCAATCGCACGAACGTACGCGTACACGGGGTGTTCGGGCACGACAGAGACGGCGACCTATGGCGTGCAAATCAATGGGGAAAGGGGGGAACAAACGGGATGCTCACAGCGGAGCTTTCCGGCGAGGAGGGAGGACGCGGGGTGTTCCAAGGGCATCAGGAGCTTTGAGGGAGATGGCGAAGCAGAGGAGTGCGCTCGGGTAAACGAGGATGACGGCGAGCTACAGGGCGGTCCCGTCCTAGTGCTCGGAAAGGACGAGGGCGAGGGCGGCGGTCCTCCTGCACGCCATGGCGCAGCTCGGGAAGGAGGGTGGCCGCGGCTATGCCGGAGCCACGGCGACCGCGGCACTCGGCTCCGATCCAGATCAAAAGAGGGGAAAGTGGGAGTGCTAGGGTTCGGGGGAGAGGAAGTGGGGGCTGGGGTTGCTCTTATCTGTCGGGGAAAACGACGGGGAGGCGCGGAATAGCTGCCACGGCGTCATCTGTCTCATGGACACGTGCTACCCCACAACCGCGCCGGTGGATCGGTGACGCGATCCTCCTGTGTGAACAGGGAAGGGATATGAGGGCGAGTTGGGTTGGGCTGGACCTTCTACTTTTTCTAAATGGGCCGAAGGCTTAAAATGGTTCTTTCTATTTCTTTCTCTCAAAATATAAGTAGTTATTTTCATCTAAAAGTTTAGCCATCAAACTAATCTTGTTAATTATAAAACTTTGCATAAAACTCCAGGGCATTATTATTGAGCCACACACCAGCCTCTTGAATATTTGGAAAAGGATAATTATTTTTAGGACTCAAAATGATCAAGTTATGTGATGTTGGATCACTTATTATTTCCTAGGAACTTAACTGTGAGCCGAATGAAGTTGTTTTCATCATGAAGATGATGAGTGGAGTTAATAGAATTATTTGAACATTTTAGTTTTACTGCTTGAAAAATAATTTGTTTGAATTTATTTTAAATTTTGAATTGAACCCGGTTAAGATCAAAGTGACGTTTAGCAAATTAAGTGCAATAACATGGCATCATTACTGGGTTATTACTGTAGCTTAATAATCCGGCGTCATAGGTGAATATAGATTGTGCATCCCATTCTTTTTGTTAGATTTACAGGATATGTTTTACTTAATCCATTGAGTTTCCAATATTTCATATTTAAAAAATGGCTTCTTTACGTGGCTAGATCATTTGAACATACCAAGTCCAGTGATGGTGGCTTTACTCAGTTTGAATATTCATATAGCTTAGTAGATTCATCCAAGAATTTCTTTTGTGCTGGTACTCTTTCCAGTTTCCTCATCCGTACCTCATTGCTTTCATGCAGCTAGGCATAAATCGCAAACAACAAAGACAAGGGGGCGCCTCTCACCTGGCACCGCCCCAACTTTCACTCAAGCGGACCAAATGTGGCAGCCGAACGTGCGGAAACAAGATAAGTGCGCACAGGCCTGCCTCACAAGAAGCCACTAGGTGGCGCCCCAACCTTTAGTGTCTACATCAAGCATGTCAGTCTGACCAAAATTTTGAAAAAACACCAATTACAACGACACTAAAATTTTAGATCATGGGAGCGGCGGCCTTTCTCAACAACTATAGCGTAGCGGGCAATGGTTCAGTCAAGATGGAAGATTTCTACTGGTATAAACCAGATGCAAAGTCATTTCAGCCACCATGCAGTGCCTTCGAAGAAAAAAAAACCTGTAGAAATCCTCCGTCTGGATTTATTAGCCCTCCACACATTTTGGGTCAAAATTTGATCATATATTTTACTCAGTTCAATTTGAAATGCTAAAATGTCTTACATTAGTGAATAGAGGTAGTATAATTTATGGGGTGTGGCTAAATCTGAGTCGGTTGAGACAGTCAAGTGACATAATATATAAGAAGTAAAAGGAAAAAACTGAAAATGATTTTTTTTACGAATCTCCATACCAGATCAAAGGAATATACCATCGACTCGGACATAACAAAGTCTCAGTCGATTGAGACTTTGGGCAAGATTGATAATGTAAATGTCATTAGAAGCTTATTTTAAATACGAATCTAACAATATAATTTTTATAGAATATAAATTGTATTTGCTAACCAAATCTTAGGAAAAAAATAGATCCAAACCCAAGATTGGTGAGACTGCCGCCGCGTGTGCAAATCTCGTTTGCACTCGTTGTATTTGAACTAGAGCCTATCACACCCGATCATCACGTGGTGTCTCAGCACGAAGAACTTTCGCAATGGTGCATACTTGGGGAGAACACTTATACCTTGAAATTTAGTAAGGGATCATCTTATAATGCTACCACCATTCCAAGCAAAATAAGATGCATAAAAGATAAACATCACATGCAATCAAAATATGTGACATGATATGGCCATCATCATCTTGTGCTCATGATCTCCATCACCGAAGAAACGTCATGATCTCCATCGTCACCGGCTTGACACCTTGATCTCCATCGTAGTGTCGTGGTCATCTCGCCAACCATTGCTTCTACAACTATCGCTACCGCTTAGCGATAAAGTAAAGCAATTACATAGAGCTTGTATTTCATACAATAAAAAGACAACCATATGGCTCCTGCCAGTTGCCGATAACTTTTTACAAAACATGATCATCTCATACAACAATCTTATATCACATCATGTCTTGGCCATATCACATCACAACATGCCCTGCAAAAACAAGTTAGACGTCCTCTAGTTTGTTTGTTGCAAGTTTTACGTGGCTACTACGGGCTGCTAGCATGAACCGTACATAGCAACGACACAAAAACCACAATGGTGATTTATAAAGTTTGATGTTTTAACATTCAACAAGGACCGGCCATAGTCAAATTCGATTCAACTAAAGTTGGAGAAACAGACACCCGCCAGCCAACTTCATGCAAAACTAGTTGCATGTCCATCGGTGGAACCGGTCTCATGAACGCGGTCATGTAAGGTTAGTCCGGGCCGCTTCATCCAACAATACCGCCGAATCAAAATAAGACATTGGTGGTTAGCAATATGACGATCACCGCCCACAACTCTTTGTGTTCTACTCGTTCATATCATCTACGGATAGCCTGGCTCGGATGCCACTGTTGTGAAACGTAGCATGCAATTTCAAAAAAAATCTTCGGCTCACGCAAGATCTATATAGGAGATGCATAGCAACGAGATGGGGGGAGTGTGTCCATGTACCCTCATAGACCGAAAGCGGAAGCATTAACTTAACACGGTTGATGTAGTCGAACATCTTCCCGAATCAACAGATCAAGCACCGAACGTACGACACCTCCAAGTTCTGCACATGTTCATCTCGATGACTTCCCTCGAACTCTTGATCCACCAAAGTGTTGAGGGAGAGTTCTGTCAGCACGAAGGCATGGTGACGGTGTTGGTGATGAGATCCGCGCAGGGCTTCGCCTATGCACTACGACAATATGAGCGGAGGAGTAAATGGTGGAGGGGGCACTGCACATGGCTAAGACAATTGATGTGTCTTTGGGGTGCCCCATGCCCCCATATATAAGGGAGGACAGGGGTGGCCGGTCAGTCCTAGGGGCGCGACAAGTGGGGGGAGTCCCACTAGGACTCCGAGTCCTAGTCGGCTCCCCCCTTCCTTCCAACAGAGAGGGGGAAAAGTGGAAAGAGGGGGAGAGCGAGAAGGAAAGGGGGGCCGCACCTCCTCCCCCTTGTCCAATTCGGACTCCCTTGTGGGGGGGGGGCACCTCCCGTGGCCTACCTCCTCCTCTCCTCTATGGCCCTCTCGTGGGGTTCCGATAACCTCCCGGTACTCCGAAAAATCCCCGAATCTCTTAGGAACCATTCCCGTGTCTGTATATAATCTTGCAATATATCAATCTTTACGTCTCGACCATTTCGAGACTCCTCGTCATGTCCGTGATTTTATCCTGGACTCTGAACAACCTGCGGTCAGCAAAACACATAACTCATATAATACATTTCAGCATCGAACATTAAGCGTGTGGACCCTACTGGTTTTACAACTATGTAGACATGACCGAGACACTTCTCTGGTCAATAACCAATAGCGGAACCTGGATGCTCATATTGGTTCCCACATATTCTACGAAGATCTTTATCGGTCGAAGCACAATGTCAACATACATTATTCGCTTTGTCATAGGTATGTTACTTTCCCGAGATTCGATCGTCAGTATCTTCATACCTAGTTCAATCTCGTTACCGGCAAGTGTCTTTACTCTTTATGTAGAGCATCATCCCGTAACTAACTCATTAGTCACATTGCTTGCAAGGCTTCATATGACGTGCATTACCGAGAGGGCCCAGAGATACCTCTCCGACACTCGGAGTGACAAATCCTAACCTCGATCTTTGCCAACCAACAAATACCTTCGGAGATACCTGTAGAGCATCTTTATAATCAGCCTGCTACATTGTGACATTTGATAGCACACAAGGCATTCCTCCGGTGTCCGGGAGTTGCACAATCTCATAGTCGGAGGAATATATATTTGACACGAAGAAAGAAGTAGCAATAAAACTGAACGGTCATTATGCTAAGCTAACGGGTGGGTCTTGTCCATAACATCATTCCACTAATGATGTGATCCCATTTATTAAATGACAAATCATGTTCATGGCTAGGACACTTAACCATCTTTGATCAACGAGCTAGTCTAGTAGAGGCATACTAGGGACATAGTATTTGATCTATATATATATTCACACATGTATCAAGTTTCTGGTTAATACAATTCTAGCATGAATAATAAACATTTATCATGAATAAGGAAATAAAAAACAACTTTATTATTGCTTCTAGGGCATATTTTCTTAATTTTACATCGCAGGAAATCAATACCAAACGGAGTCCAAACGTAGTGAAACTTTTTGTGGATTTTTTTGGGGCCAGAAAACATCCAGTGGGCCAGGAACGCACCTGAGGGGATCTCCGAGGGGAGCACAACCCAAGAGGGCGCGCCTGGGGGACGAGGCGTGCCCCTGTGGGTTGTGCCCTCCTCGTTGGCCTCCCGTACCACATCTTTGCTGTATAAATACCCCAATATTCTAGAAACCCTAGGGAAGTCGACGAAAATCAATTCCAGCCGCCGTAGAGTCCAGAAACACCAGATCCAATCTAGACACCATCTCGGAGGGGTTCATCATGTCCATTGGAGCCTCTCCGATGATGCATGAGTAGTTCTTTGTAGACCTATGGGTCTGTAGTTAGTAGCAAGACGGCTTCATCTATCTCTGTTGATTATCAACACAAGTGTCTCTCGGAGATCCATATGACGTAAGTCTTTTTGCGGTGTGTTTGTTGGGATCTGATGAACTTTGAGTTCATGATCAGATCTGAATTTTTATCCGTGAAAGTTTTTTGAGACTTCTTTGATCTCTTATATGCATGATTGATTATAGCCTTGTATTTCTTCTCCGATATTTGCGTTTTGTTTGGCCAACTTGATCTATTTATCTTGCAATGGGAAGATGTGCTTTGTGATGGGTTCAATCTTATGGTGCTTGATCCCAGCGACAAAAAGGGAAACGACACGTATGTATCGTTGCTATTAAGGATAACAAGATGGGGTCTATTTCTACATAAATAGATCTTGTCTACATCATGTCATCATTCTTATTGTATTACTCCATTTTTCCATGAACTTAATACACTAGATGCATGCTGGATAGCGGTTGATGTGTGGAGTAATAGTAGTATATGCAGGCAGGAGTCGGTCTACTAATCTTGGAAGTGATGCCTATATAATGATCATTGCCTATATATCTTCATGATTATTTGACGTTTTATCAATTGCCCAACAGTAATTTTTTCCACCGTTTGCTATTTTTCTCGAGAGAAGCCACTAGTGAAACCTACGGCCCCTGGGTCTCTTTTCATCATATTTTCTTTTGCGATCTATTTTCCTTTGCTTTTATTTTCAGATCTATTAAACCAAAAATACAAAAATACCTTGCTGAAATTTATTTGTTACGCGATCTATTTATTATATCTACCACAATTATCTCATGTTATATTGACAACTCCTTTAACACGTCGGGTTGCGAGTATTTCTTATTTGTGTGCAGGTGTTGTTTAGGTGGTGTTAGGAGGTTCTCCTACTGGTTCGATAACCTTGATCTCATCATTGAGGGAAATACCTACCGTCGCTATACTGCATCATCCCTTCCTCTTTGGGGAAATACCGACGTAGTTCTAGCAGACATCAAAAGGAATTTCTGGCGCCGTTGCCAGGGAGGATCTTCAACGTCAACCAGGTTCCTAATCACAAATCTCTTATCCTCATAATTTATATTATTTGCCATTTGCCTCTCGTTCTTCCTCTCCCCCACTTCACAAAATTGGCCATTTTATTCGCCCTCTTTTTCGTTCGCCGTTTTCTCGACAGATCTGTTTTTGAGTGCAATCTTGTTGTGTAGTCATCATGACTGAAGAGTACACCAAGTTATGTGATTTACTAAATACCAACAACAATGATTTTATTAGCACTCCGATTTCTCCTCCCGCCACTAGTGCAGAGTCTTGTGATATTAATACTATTGTGCTGAATCTTGTTATGAAAGATCAATTTTCCAGTACTCGTAATGAGCATGCCACATCCCATGTTAACACATTCGTGGAATTGTGCGATATGCAAAATAAAAAAGATGTGGACAATGACGTTGTGAAGTTGAAATTATTTCCGTTTTCTCTGCGAGATCGTGCAAAAATTTGGTTTTCTTCTTTGGCTCACAATAGTATTGATTCTTGGAACAAGTGCAAGTATGCTTTTATTACTAAGTATTTCCCGCCCGCAACAATCATTTCCCTTAGAACCTAGATCATGAATTTCATGTTGGGAAACGTAGCATGCAATTTCAAAAAAATTCCTATGCTCACGCAAGATATCTAGGAGATGCATAACAATGAGAGGGGAGAGTGTGTCCACGTACCCACGTAGACCGAAAGCGGAAGCGCTATATTAATGCGGTTGATGTAGGCGAACGTCTTCTCGAATCAACCGATCAAGTACCAAACGTACAACACCACCGAGTTCTGGACACATTCAGCTCGATGACATCCCTCGAACTCTTGATCCAGAAGAGGCGCGCAGGAGTCGATGAGTTCCGTCAGCACGACGGCTGATGATGGTTTTTGGTGAAGTGATCCGAGTAGGGCTTCGCCTAAGCACTACGACAATTTGACCGAAGGAGTAAACCGTGGAGGGGGCACCGCACAAGGCTAAACAATTGATGTGCTTTGGGGTGCCCCCTGCCCCCGTATATAAAGGAGGGGGGGGGGAGGAGGCTGGCCACAAGGGGCGCACCAAGGAGGGGGGAGTCCTACTAGGACTCCGCTCCTAGTAGGATTCAGCCCCCCTCTTTTTTTCCTTCTTTCGGAGGGGGAAAAGGGGCGAGGGAGAGGGAATAGGAGAAGGAAAGGGGGGGCACGCCCCCTCCCCTAGTCCAATTTGGACTCCCCATGGGAGGTGGTGCGGCCACCCCTTGTGGGCTGCCTCCCCTCTCTCCTATGGCCCATGTAGGCCCAACAATTCCCCGGGGGGTTCCTGTAACCTCCCGGTACTCCGAAGAATATCCGAACCTTTCCGAAACCATTCCGGTGTCCGAATATAACCTTCCAATATATCAATCTTTGCCTATCATCATCAAACGTTAAGCGTGCGGACCCTACGGGTTCGTGAACTATGTAGACATGACCGAGACACCTCTCCGGTCAATAACCAGTAGCAGAGCCTGGATTCTCATATTGGTTCCCACATATTCTACAGAGATCTTTATCGGTCGAATCGCAATGCCAACAGAGTTATTCCCATTATCATCGGTATGTTACTTGCCCGATATTCAATCAACGGTATGTTCATACCAAGTTCAATCTCGTTACCAACAAGTCTCTTTACTCGTTCCATAGTGCGTCATCCCGCAACGAACTCATTAATCACATTGCTTGCAAGGCTTCATATGATGTGCATCACCAAGAGGGCCTAGAGATACCTCTCTGATACTTGGGGTGACAAATCCTAATCTTGATCTATGCCAACCCAACAAACACCTTCGGACATACCTGTAGAGCATCTTTATAATCACATGTGACGTTTGATAGCACACAAGGCATTCCCCCGGTGTCCGGTAGTTGCATAATCTCATAGTTGGATGAATATATATTTGACACGAAGAAAGCAATAGCAATAAAACTAAATTATCATTATGCTAAGCTAACGGATGGGGCTTGTCGATCACATCATTACACTAATGATGTGATCCCATTTATCAAATGACAACTCATATCCATGGCTAGGAAACTTCACCATCTTTGATCAACGAGCCAGTCTAGTAGAGGCATACTAGGGACACTGTGTTTTGTCTATGTATTCACACATGTATCGATTTTCTGGTTAATACAATTCTAGCATGAATAATAAACATTTATCATGAATAAGGAAATATAAAGTAAGAACTTTATTAGTGCCTCTAGGGCATATTTCCTTCAGTCTCCCACTTGCACTAGAGTTAATAATCTAAATTATATTTTAATGAATCTAACACCCATGGAGTCTTGGTGCTGATCATGTTTTGTTCGTGGAAGAGGCTTAGTCAACGGGTCTGCAACATTTAGATCCGTATGTATTTTGCAAATCTCATATGGAGTTGAAGCGTCTCTTGATGTGTTTGGTCTTTTTTTGTGAAATCTGGATTCCTTCGCTAAGGAAATTGCTCTAGTATTGTCACAAAAGATTTTTATTGGACCCAATGCAATAGGTATTACACCTAGATCAGATATGAACTCCTTCATCCAGACCCCTTCATTAGCTGCATCCGAAGCAACTATGTACTCCTCTTCACATGTAGATCCCTCCACGATGCTCTGCTTGGAGCTGCACCAACTGACAGCTCCACCATTCAACAAAAATACGTATCCGAATTGTGACTTTGAGTCATCCGGATTAGTGTCAAAGCTAGCATCAACGTAACCATTTACGACAAGCTCTTTGTCACCTCCATAAACGAGAAACATATCCCTAGTACTTTTCATGTACTTCAGGATGTTCTTGACCGTTGTCCAGTGATCCACTCCTGGATTACTTTGGTACCTAGCTCCCTGCTAAACTTATAGTAAGGCACACATCAGGTCTAGTACACAACATAGCATACATGATAGAACGTATGGCTGAAGCATTGGGAATGACTTTCATTTTCTCTCTATCGTCTACAGTGGTCGGGCATTGAGTCTGTGAAAGTGCTAGTTATCGACTAGAGGGGGGGTGAATAGGCGATTTTTATGAAAGTCTTCAAAACACAGATGTTTCGAAGACAAACAACAGAAATGACCTAGTTGATATGCAGCAGAACATAACTACAACAAGCAAGCAATAGTCAAGTATGCAATAATGTGAACGGACAAGACTAATAGCAGCTATGTAGTAAGGATCAGGATGGAAGATAGTATGAAGCCAAACAACAATGGAAGTCAAGCAGTGAAGTCAAATAGATAAGACATATAAGCAATGACTTCACGAAGACAAACTTAGGGTAAAGGAGGAAGGGATAGAACCAGGTCACTAGTTGAAGACACGATTTGTTGGACAAGTTCCAGATTCTTTGTGACAACTGTACATCTGGTTAGGGAGGCTGAGATTCAACTCAAGACCGCGTCTTCACCTTATTCCCTTGAGCTAAGGACACACAGTCCTCGCCCAATCACTCTGGTAAGTCTTCAAGGTAGACTTCGAACCTTCACGAGCGACGTTCACGGCAATCCACAATGACTCTTGGATGCTCGAACACGACGCCTAACCGGATCGAGGATTCACAGTCCTCAAGTGTAATAAGTCTTCAGGTCACACAGACAGGAAAACTTCAGTGATGCCTAACACTCTTTGGCTCTAAGTGTTTTGGGCTTTGTCCATGCAAGGATTTCTCTCTCTCAAAGGCTTCGAGGTGGGTTGCTCTCAAACGACAAAAGCCGTGCACTAACTCTGAGCAGCCACCAATTTATGGTGTAGGGGGTGGGCTATTTATAGCCACTACGCAACCCGACCTGTTATGTCCGAAATGACCCTGGGTCACTAAGGAACTGACACGTGTTCCAACAGTAAGATTTCAAACACTCACGGCAACTTTACTTGGGCTACAAGCAAAGCTGACTCATCCAGCTCTGGATAAGTTTTGCTCTCATTGTCTTCGTCAAGACATAGGATTTGGGTTGAGCATCACTTGACCATTCGACAATGATCACTTGGACCCCACTTAACAATGACGGTGGTTCCTACGACTCAACAAAGAAGAAAGGAAACAACAAAACAACACAGATCTTCAAGGCTCCATAGTCTTCACTCAATGTCTTCTCATGTCATAGTCTTCAATGTGAATATCTTCACATACCACCATTGTCTTCAATGTCTTCATACATTTTAGGGTCGTCTCCGGTAGGTAAACCGAATCAATGAGGGACACTACTGCGTTATCCTGCAATTCTCACAAACGCATTAGTCCCTCAACCACATTTGTCGTCAATACTCCAAAACCAACTAGGGGTGGCACTAGATGCACTTACAATCTCCCCCTTTTTGGTGATTGATGACAAACTGGTTGAAGTTTTCAACGGGGATAAAATATGTGAAATTGTAAAAGGATAGGCAATTGTCTTCATAAGTGGCAAAGGCTCCCCCTGAAGATGTGCATATAAGTGGTTTGCTTTTGGAATGCAAATGCACATGGCAGGTTGTACTTGTGGAGATCCTCTTCAACTTATGAAGATAATTCATCATGCATGAAATGATATAGCTAAGAGAATGACATGCATAATGAAAAACGGACGTCTGCAGAATGATCTAAGTGCGGAAGTTATCGTCGCACATGCGGAATTTATCATCGCACCGGGGTAAAGCAAATAAGTAGCCGACGACCATCGAGTTTAAGTGTTACAACTCATAAGAACCAAATGTTTCAAAAACGAGAGTTGTAAACACTAGACAAAATATAGTGCAACCGCCCTTATGAACCCGCTTGAAGACCATCAAACTCATATGCTTCTCCCTCTTTTGTCAGTAAGGACCAAAAAGGTTTGAAGACATAGAGCATCTACTCGTCCTTTCTGAAGAAGATGATGCAGCAGGGTTGTCATTGTTGGTTGGCGGTGCAGACGAGCTGGGCACAGTGTCGATTCGTGCAGAAGTAGGGGGCGGTGAAGTAGCATCGACTTCATCATCGATCACTCTGGCATTGACCGTTGCCGTGGAGGAAGAATAGTCAGAGTCTTCAAGAGATGGAGTTCGCCGTAGGACTGCATTCCGTGGAGGAGTGGAGTCAAACTTGAAACGTTCAGTGAAGCCATCGTCTTGAAGATCAGCTTCAAGACCGAAAGCGGTCAAACTCTTCCATGATCGCCGACAAGTCTCGTGAGTGACAAAAGCATTCTTGGTGGCAAGGTTACGAATGCGGTTGACGTCCACCAAGAGGCTTTGCATTTGACGCTTTAGCTAGGAGTGATGCTTATCTTGCTTTTGAAGCAGCGCTACAAGAAGTTCTCGATCGTTGAGGACTCGAGAGCGCTTCCGAGGCCTTTGGCCAATTGTGCTCTCAGTGGCTTCAATCCATGCACGATGAGGCAGACGTGTGTTCCCAGCCAGGGGATAGACACGAGATACCGCTTGGACGCCTTCCATAGGTTGAGAGAAGCTGTGGTGATCTGCGTTCTGAAGACTTAGTGGCGTTTTGGCGGGCTCGGGGTATATGGCTTCAATGCGGACATATCAACCTCTGGTAGAAAGATCGATGATTGCGGCGGAGGGTTGATAGTTGATAGCGAGTGCATATTGATGAGGCGCATGACCCATGGAGCATAGAACTTCAGACCAAACAGATCAGATCCAGAGGCAGCCAATTGTCGGATGAAGAAATCTTGCGTGTTGAAGCTGATGCCATTGAGGATGTAGAAGACCAATGTCTTCATTGCTCCTTCAAGCTTTGCAGACGATGAATGCCCTTGTATGGGCCATAGAGTTCGCCGTATGATGTGATATATGGTACGAGGCAGATACTCAAGGTCATCAACAAAGAAGTGTTGAGGGTATTCAGCGTCATGTGGCAGTGGCTTCATCATGCTCAAAGATCCGACTCATGTCGGGTTACGGCTTATGAAATATGCTTTCAAAGGCATCGCGGTGGAGTTGACATCCAGGTTCAAACAGCCCTCCGGGAGTGGGTAGGACTGTGAGCTCAATGATGTCAAGAGCTTTGGCTTCATGATGGACATTTCCAGTCATCCACTCGAGAACCCATGTCTTCGTATCTCTGTTGTAGCCGCGGATGTGGAGTGTGGCATAGAATTGAAGCACTAATTCTTCATTCCAGTGCTCTCTGTCTGTTACGAAGCCAAGCAGACCTGCATCATGAAAGCAATCAAGTGCTTCTTCTAAGCATGGTAGTCCGGCAATGGCTTCAGTGTCGAGGCGCATATGAGGGAAAATGCGGCCTTGGTCATACAGAACACAGGAGTAATAGCTTCTTTGCTGATAGATCCAGAACCGGTCAGATGAGATCCTTGGCCTTGTGTAGGGTTTCTTTGCACTGTCAAAGAAAGTATTGTGGGCTTTGAAGCCATTTGCATTGAAAGAACCAGTTGAGGTGGCGATGCTCGAAACCTTAGCGTCTTGGCTTCGCTTCGGACCGGAGGCCTATGCGCAATATGATAGTCAAATTGAGGACCCGAGGCATGAGGCGGAGGGACGAACGGGCCATCTTCTCGTGACTAGCTCGCCATAGTTGTATGCTTGCTCGATTGTGTAGGGCCTTGGTGGCGGGCTGAGCGATGGCAAGAATCGAGGCTTCAGTGCTGCTCAAACAGATGCTTCGGGAGTAGTTGCCTCATTGGCTTCAGGAGCAGTTGGGACAGGCTGCACATTGGCTTCATCCATGACCACGTCATTGGCTACATTGGTGTTGGAGGTGGCAGCCTCATTGTTTTCAACCTCCACTTGAGGAGCTGGAGGGTCGGGCACTGGCACGTTGATTTCGGGGATCACTTCTTCAATTACTAGGGGTGTAGGAACACGTTCTTCTCCTTCTTCTTGGGTGTCAGCGGCTGATGCAGCCGGATTGTCTTCAGCAACTTTGGCTTCAGATACAGAGACATTCACAGTTGGAGTGGCTTCTGAAAACACATGACGTGCAACAGGTTGGTGGTGCACTTCTCCTTCTGGAACGCTCGGAAGAGGCACTTGAGGCCTTTGACCTTTGCGAAGCCTGCGAAATGCTGGCGACGCCTTTGGAGATGGGGTTGCCTGGGCCTCAAAGTCTTCCTCTTCTTCTTGGTGTTGCTGTTGGGGAGTGACTTGTTGTTGGGGAGTACTGGGGGAGTCTTGTTGTTGCGGGCGATCAGCCCATGAAGCATCCTGTGCAATTGGCGTCAGAGGACAACCAATGCTGATGAGTTCGTTGTTCGTACGAACAGGCGATGATACCACATTGTACTCGATTTGAGGAAGAACTTCATCATCTTCAACATTGTCATGGTGACCAATGTCTTCAGCAGTTGGGGGATCACTGCTGGAATCTCTTCACTTCAGGAGCCTCTGTGGAAGCGGGCTCATGAACAGTCATTCAAGTTCTTGGGTTGTAGACGCGGGACGAACCACAGAAATGGGTTCAACAATCAAGGGCTCTGTAGGAGCAGCCCGATTCTTCTTGGTCTTTAGCTTCTTCTTGGAGGGAGCAGCATCAGAGGCGTCAGGATTTTTCCTTTTTCTCGCTTCAGCCTCGGCAGCCCTCGTCTTTTTCTGTTCAGAAGCAGTTGACCGTACCTTTGGCTTCGAGCCAGTCATGCTGCTTGGGAAGACTATGCGGGGCTCTTCCTGCCTTGAAGGTGTAGCTTGGTCAGCTGAAGACTTCTTTTTCTTTGCAGCCATCTTGGGGTCGATTCCAGGACGGCCAAGTGCCTTGCGCTTCTCAGCCTCATTGTAGGCAAGCACACACTTGTCAGCCAGAGCCTTCATGCGCTCACGAGAGCCTATGGCTTCTTCACGCTTCTTGACAAAGTTTTCTTTGAGGTCGTGCAGCATGACCTTGAAGTTTTTGACGTCTTGCACACTAAGTGCAGCTATATGCTTCTTGAACTGAGCCTTCTCATAGTCAATTTTGTGCTGCAGTTCAACAATCTGCTGAGCTAGAGCTAGCTCAGAAGCAATGGCGCCGTTGAAAGAGACGCTGAGGCCAATTGGAAGTTGCAGATCTTCAAAGCTGATGTTTGGTGTGTCAAACCACTCATCAATGAAGTGATGGATGATTGCCACATCAAAGAGAGGCAAGTTGTTGAAGATTTCGCTTCTTCTTTGCTCTTGATAAGCTGCTCAAGAGCATCATCGAAAGATCGTCATCACTTGATGATCAATGTGCTCTTCACGCAGAATGGCAGCAGGGTCGATGTCGATTCAGTATTCTTGACACTTTTCTTTCTCTTCTCCGCCTTCTTGGAGATGCGGATTGATCCTCGACTGCTCATTCACCGGCTTCGGGAGGTGCGATGGCGGTGGCTTCACGAGAAGCTTTTGGAGGAGCAGTGACTTTGGAGCCTTGACTTTCTTAAGCTTCTGCGGCTTTGGAGCAGGAGCAGGAGCTGGAGCTGGGGCTTCATCAGAGTCATCATTGTCATCAGAGTGATCCACTTTGGCACCTTGGACCAAAATATAAGTGATGAGGCCTTCAAGGTTTGAAAACGAACCGATGACATTGGGTTCAGCGTCACGTGAGCCGTCAGCACGGGGAGCAGAGGGACCAGGGTTGAAGTCTAATCCCAATGACTTCTTGTTTTCCTTTGCAAAAGCCTTTGCGTGCTGGAAGTTGCGCTTGAAGAGATTGTCATCGTGACACCGAGCAAAGACGCTGGTCGGCATTTTCAGTGCGAGGTCCATGGACCATGCAAGGATAGAAACCTTGTGCAATAGCTTCACCATGCTCTTGGGAGGAGGCCTTGAAATGAATATCACCCCAAGGGCTTCGATGGCATTCTTCTCGGCATATTCTTGTGTGACGAAATTGTACTTGAACCACTGTTCAGCCCAATAGCGTCGAATCCATTGGATTCGTGTCTTGCGCTGATTATAAGTCTCTTCAGGATCTGTCTTGTACAGCTCTGCGAGGTCATCAGGCAGATCTTTTGAGGTTCCCTCACGACGCTGTCTCCCGCCCTTCCTGACTGATTTATCTGTAGCCATGAGCTTCAAACTGAATGGCTTCACAATCAAAGGCTTCAAAGGCTTGTGTTTGCTTGACAGACAGGAACTGGCTTCGGGAGAGTTGGTTTGATGCTGTAAGAATTCTACAAATGAATGCAGGCTATGAGAACCAAGGGATTCTCCCACGCACATGTACCTGTGACAGCATTAGTGATGCGAGGGAAGGGGAAGAGGTCATATGCATTCTCAGAAGATTTTGACGATAAATCGGTTTGAAGACATTGACCTCATGATGCGAAGACATTCACTTATACGCTGAGAGTTGGTTCCAGATTTGTACGAATCTGTGAATAAGTACAAGTGAGGAATCTAACTAGTTTTGAGGCTTAAGTGAATATACTAAGCAGTATGAGATGCAGACATAATAGATCTAACTTTGTATGGGCAGAAACCATTTTTGGCAAGTAGGATGAATCTTGAAGATCAAAAATATGGTAAAAATAGAGATATATTTACCGCTTCGAAGAACTGCTAGACGGAAGGAAAGGAGGCCGAGCAGTTCAGTCCACCGTGCCCTAACTTGGCGACGGAGGACACCTACGGCGGCGGCGGAGATGAAGATGTTCGCGGCCGGCGTGAGGACGGCGTCAGAGAGGTCACGACAGCTAAGCGCTTCGTCGCCGGCGTCGTCGAGAGCTAGCGGTGGCGCTAGGGTTTGTACGAGGTGGAGAGGTGGAAGAAGATTTTCTTTACCGCAGGGGACAGGTATTTATAACGAGGTGTGCGGCCAGCGCAATTACGCAGGTGCCCCTGGCGGTTCACATCTGAGGGACACGTGGCACGCATGCAACATACAATGAGATGTCCCACGTTCCGACGCTCGCCCGGTTTGTCGGAGGGTCGTTCCGGCTTCTCCGGAGTTCAACAGTAATGATGAATCATTTAAAACAGACTTAAAGTTTGTCTCGTGTCTTCTGACAGACAAGGACGCAGAAAGACATTCGACAGCTTCAATAGAATGCATATGATTTGGACAGATAGAGTTTGAGATGGAAAGCATAGAGATTAGGGTCCCATCACATTCACTTAGTTCAAAAGATTCAACTTGAAGACATAGCTATAAGTGAATGCTGAGAGGACAGAAATAAATAAATAAATAAATAAGTAAATAAATAAATAAATAAATAAATATATATATATATATATATATATATATATATATATATATATATATATATATATATATATATATATATATACAACAAAAAATCATCCTAATGAAGAATATCATGAAAACAGGTTGAAGTTGAAGTCAAATCAAATGCAAATAGCTTCAAGAAATAACGCCATGAGTGAAACACTTCAAACAAGGAAACTTGGTGGTGGCGTTTCCCACCGTATAGGAAGTATTAGACCCAGACACGGCGCACAATTATCGTGGCGCTCCGAAGTCAAATTCCACGTTAATGTATTCACACTTAGAATATAAGTCTTCACTGATTGAAGATATACGTTACTTCGTGTGTTGCACATCTAAGTCATCAACATGCATAAGTGTTAGGATGTGTGCTTGATCACAGGACATTTGAGGATTCCAAGATATTTAGCTCACACCGTAACTTGCAAAACCTTTTCTCATCCAAGGGCTTTTTGAAGATATCTGCGATTGCTCTTCATGTTGACGTGAATGATGTCAATATCTTTCTTCATGACATGATCCCGAGAAAATGATGACGAATTTCAATGTGCTTTGTCTTCGAGTGCTGGACTGGATTGTTGGCAATCTTGATGGCGCTTTCGTTGTCGTAGAAAAGAGGTACTTGTGTCAGATTGATGCCATAGTCCTTGAGAGTTTGCTTCATCCATAGAAGCTGAGAACAGCAAGATCCAGCAACAATGTATTCAGATTCTGCAGTTGAGAGTGACACACAGTTCTTCTTCTTTGAAGACCAACAGACGAGTGATCGTCCCAGAAAGTGATATGTGCCTGATGTAGACTTGTGATCCACTTTGTCACCAGCATAATCAGCATCCAAAAATCCAACTAAATAAAATTTTGAGCCCTTTGGATACCATAATCCGAGTGTTGGGGTGTGAGCCAGATATCGAAGAATTCGCTTCACAGCTAAGTGATGCGATTCCTTTGGTGCCGCTTGAAATCGAGCACACATGCAAACACTAAGCATAATATCTGGCCTAGATGCACATAGGTAAAGTAAGGAACCAATCATGGAGCGGTATACCTTTTGATCGAACTCTTTACCATTGTCGTCGGGACCCAAGTGATGTTTGGCTGGCATTGGCGTCGTGTATCCTTTGCATTCTTGCATTCCAAACTTCTTCAGACAATCTTGGAGGTATTCTTCTTGAGATATAAAGATGCCATTTCTTTGCTGACGAATTTGAAGACCAAGGAAGAACTTGAGCTCTCACATCATGGACATCTAATATTGCTCTTGCATCATGTATCCAAACTCATCACTATACTTCTGGTTGGTGCAGCCGAAGATAATGTCATCCACATATATTTGGCATACAAACAGTTCACCATCATATGTCTTCATGAAGAGTGTGGGATCAAGGGATCCAGGTTTGAAGCCTTTGCTCTTCAGGAAGTCTTTGATTGTATCATACCAGGCGCGAGGAGCTTCTTTGAGGCCATACAGTGCTTTATTTAGCTTATACACCATATCAGGATGTTTTGGATCTTCAAAGCCAGGTGGTTGAGCGACATATAAATCTTCTTCAATCTTTCCGTTGAGAAATGCACTCTTCACATCCATATGATAGAGCAAGATGTTGTGGTGGTTAGCATAGGCTAGTAGTATGCGAATAGCTTCAAGCCTAGCTACAGGAGCAAATGTTTCATCAAAGTCAATTCCTTCAACTTGAGTATATCCTTGAGCCACAAGCCTTGCTTTGTTTCTGACGACTTGACCATGCTCATCTTGCTTGTTTCGATATATCCATTTGGTGCCAATAATGTTATGCTTGCGAGGGTCAGGACGCTTGACAAGTTCCCAAACATTATTCAGCTTGAACTGTTGAAGTTCTTCTTGCATAGCTTGAATCCATTCTGGTTCCATAAAAGCTTCAGCAACTTTCTTGGGTTCTGATATTGATACAAAGGAAAAGTGCCCACAGAAATTTGCTAGCTGTGTTGCTCTTGAGCGAGTAAGCGGACCAGGTGCATTGATGCTATCGATTATCTTCTCAATCTGTACTTCATTTGCAACTCGAGGATGAACTGGACGAAGACTTTGCTCATGCTGATCGTTGTCGTGATTGGAAGGATTGTCTTCAGGCTGAGCATTGTCTTCAGGTTGGTTAGGTGCAGAAATGATAAGTTCCTCTTCAGGCTGTGCTTCAGAAGGCATGATTTCACCAGTTCCCATTAGCTTGATAGATTCGTTGGGTGGAGCTTTGTCTAGTGTGCTTGGCAGGAACTCTCTTTGTGAACCATTGGTTTCATCAAATCGCACATCTACAGTTTCTACGATTTTGTAGAGATAGAGATTGAAGAATCTGTAAGAATGTGAGTCCTTTCCATAACCGAGCATGAAGCCTTCGTGAGCTTTGGGTTCAAATTTTGACTTGTGATGAGGATCCTTGATCTAGCACTTAGCCCCAAATACTCTGAAGTAACTGACATTTGGCTTCTTGCCAGTAAGAAGCTCATAGGATGTTTTGTTCAGAAGCTTATGGATATAAACACGGTTGATGACGTGACAAGCTGTATCAATGGCTTCAGGCCAGAACTTTCTTGGTGTCTTGTACTCGTCGAGCATTGTTCGAGTCATCTAGATGAGGGTTATGTTCTTGCGCTCCACGATGCCATTTTGCTGGGGTGTGTATGGGCGAGAGAACTCATGAGTGATTCCATGGTATCCAGATAAAGGTCAAGTCCGTGTTCTTGAATTCATGTCGTTATCACTTCGATATGCTTGATCTTGACGCCATAATTGTTCATTGCTCGATTGGCGAATCGTCTGAAGACATCTTGCACTTCAGTCTTGTAGAGAATTATGTGCACCCATGTGTATCTTGAGTAGTCATCAACAATGACGAAGCCATAGAGACAAGCAGTTGTTGTGAGGGTAGAGTAATGAGTAGGGCAAACAAATCCATGTGAAGCAGCTCAAGGGTTGAGATGTCGTCATGATTGTCTTCGAGGGTGCTTTGCCCTAGTCATCTTTCCACCATCGCAGCACCACACAAATGATCCTTCTTGAACTTGACACCTTCGATGCCAATGACATGCTTCTTCTTGGCGAGTGTGTGTAAGTTCCTCATTCCAAGATGCCCCACCTCCGATGCGAGCCAAAGATTCAAGCTTTTGCAAGAAGACATACGGCAAGATGTGGACCTGCTGAGAAATCTACCATGTATAGATCATCTTTCCTATACCCTTCAAAGACTAGAGACTTGTCAGATTCCATTATTACAAGGCAACGATATTTTCTGAATATCACAATCATGTTCAAGTCACAAAGCATTGAGACAGACATTAAGTTGAAACCAAGGGATTCAACAAGCATCACTTTGTCCATGTGTTGATCCTTTGATATTGCAACTCTACCTAGACCCAATACCTTGCTTTTACCAGTGTCAGCAAATGTGATGTGACTCTTGTCTGATGGACGTAAGGTTGAGTCCATGAGAAGACTTTGATCACCAGTCATATGATTAGTGCATCCACTGTCCATAATCCATTCTGAAGCATGAGGTGTCATACCCTACAGTACAGTTAGGGGGATAGGCTTCACCAAGAGCATTGTGAAGCATAAACATTTAACGGGCAAGTGGATTATTGACGCTTAAATCAATATTAGGACTGATGGGATGAATGGCAAACGATTCAGGAACAAAATACATAGTGAGACCATTTGGGCATTTGATCTTGTGCCCTACAAGATGTTTTAGGTCCCCAGCAATAGCATCAGACGCCTTTGATTTTCGGCTGGAGAACCTTTCCTGCAAAAGAGAGTTAATTCTTCTTAACCACCCACATCTTCAGGGGTGGCTTAGAAGCAATGAGTCTAAGTGCAGCATCTGAGAATTTCGGCTTTGGATCCCTAGCAAATAGCCTTGCAGGAGATGAGTGATACTCATATGAATAAGCAGAAAAGTTCTTAGTTCTGTGAACATAGCGGTTTGAGGACACACGCTCATATTCATAAATTTGAGTACTGTTTCCCTGCAAAACATTGGCGTTAGGGTGACTCAAGTGAGTCCTCTGTCTGTATGAAGCCTTTGGACCATATGACGCCTTTGGTCAGGGGTTTGTCTTCTTCCCAGGTGGTGTCATGATGACATTCACTGGAAGATTCTCGAGACAGCTTTTGGGAACCCAGATCTTCTTCATAGGCGGTCCATTCCTGTAGTTAGTACCAATATACCTAGGAAACACTTCACCATTCTGATTCTTGAACAGCTTATAGTTTGCATCAAAGGATTCATCAATTATAATAGGGTTAGCACAGGTAAAGCCAGATAAGGTGGATGGATCCACCAAGGTCCCTTTGCACAAACCATGTGGTTTTGGGATACTTTCAAAGCTTCCAAAGAGAACCATCAACATTCATTTTCCTCTCGAACCCAACACCCTCTTTCCTAGGGTTTCGGTTCGAATCTGCTTTTGAGGACATCACAAAGTGTCTCAATCCCTTTCGGACTTTTATACATCCCTGTTTCAAGCAATGTCTTCAACCTAGCATTTTCATCAAGAATGGCGGTGGTATCCTCCGCAGAGGGTTAGTAACCACATTGGTAGTTGAAGACAATGCAACAAGAGCAGCAGTTGAACATTCAAAGAAGAGGTAGTGATTTCACGCTCAAGACATTTTAGACATGGTGGTTCAAATCCATCCCGAGCAGAACTGATCTGTTGAGCCTTGAAGTGACTCATTCTCTTTTTGAAGATCTTCATGAGCCGCTCTCAATTTCTCAAGCTCTTGCTTCCTTTGAAGATAATCATAGGAGAGCCTTTCATGAGTAGTTGATAGCGTTTCATGATGACTTTCAAGTTCTTGGTACTTAGCATGAAGATTTTTAATGTCTTCAACTAAGGACTGTGAACGTGTCATTTCCGCGTCCAACAGGTCATCGCTTTTGTCTAACAGTTTTTGAGTATGTTCCATAGCTCTTTGTTGTTCAGATGCAATTTTAGCAAGTGTTTTGTAGCTGGGTTTGGATTCACAATTAGAGTCATCTTCAATTGATGTTTGAAAGTAGGCATCACGTGATTTTACCTTGGCACTGCGTGCCATGAAGCAGTAGGTGGGAGCAGGGTCGTCCTTGTCATCAGCTTCAGCGTTGGTGTAGAAGTCATTGTCTTCAGTGTTGAAGATGGACTTGGCAACATAGGCTGTGGCTAAAGCCGACTTGCAACGCCTGGTCGGACTCCTCTTCAGATTCCACCTCCACTTCCTCAGAAGCAGACTCCTCCTCTGAATCCATTTCCTTGCCAACAAAAGCACGAGCCTTGCGGATGAGCTCTTCTTATGCGATGAAGTCTTTGATGAAGACTTGGAAGAAGACTTTGAAGATTTCTTCTTTTTCTTGTCATCAGAATCATATTCCTTGCTCTTCTTCTTCTTCTTCTTCTTCTCATTGTCCCACTGTGGACACTCAGAGATATAGTCTCCAGTTTTCTTGCACTTGTGACAGGTTCTCTTCTTGTAGTCTTGAGTGGAAGCATCATCATTTCTTGAGCTGGATCGTGAAGACTTTCTGAAGCCTTTCTTCCTAGTGAACATCTGGAACTTCTTCACAAGCATAGCAAGTTCCTTTCCAATGTCTTCAGGATCATCATAACCGCAGTCAGATTCTTCTTCAGATGAGGAAACAACTTTTGCCTTCAAAGCGCGAGTTCGGCCATAGTTTGGACCATAGATATCTCTTTTCTCAGATAGTTGGAACTCATGTGTGTTGAGCCTCTCAAGTATATCAGACGGATCGAGTGTCTTGAAGTCAGGACGTTCTTGTATCATGAGGGCAAGGGTGTCAAAAGAGCTGTCAAGTGATCTTAGTAGTGTCTTGACGATTTCATGCTTGGTGACCTCAGTGGCGCCGAGAGCATGAAGCTCATTTGTGATGTCAGTGAGGCGATCAAACGTGAGATGGACATTTTCATTGTCGTTTCTCTTGAAGCGGTTGAAGAGGTTGCAAAGAACACTGATTCTTTAAACTCTCTGGGTTGAGACGCCTTCGTTGACCTTGGATAGCCAGTCCCAGACTAGCTTCGACGTTTCCAGAGCACTCACACGGCCATACTGTCCTTTGTTTAGATCACCACAGATGATGTTCTTTGCAGTGGAGTCCAGTTGAATGAACTTCTTGACATCAGCAGGGGTGACACCTTCACCAGATTTAGGAACGCCGTTCTTGACGACATACCAGAGGTCGACATCAATGGCTTCAAGATGCATGCGCATCTTATTCTTCCAGTAGGGATAGTCAGTTCCATCGAACACGGGGCAAGCAGCGGAGACCTTGATTATCCCTGCAGTCGACATAGCTAAAACTCCAGGTGGTTAAACCGAATCACACAGAACAAGGGAGTACCTTGCCCTGATACCAATTGAAAGTGCTAGTTATCAACTAGAGGGAGGGTGAATAGGCGATTTTTATGAAAGCCTTCAAAACACGGATGTTTCGAAGACAAACAACAGAAATGACCTAGTTGATATGCAGCGGAAGATAACTACAACAAGCAAGCAATAGTCAAGTATGCAGCATAATGTGAACGGACAAGACTTATAGCAGCTATGTAGTAAGGATCAGGATGGAAGATAGTATGAAGCCAAACAACAATAGAAGTCAAGCAGTGAAGTCAAACATATAAGACATATAAGCAATGACTTCACGAAGACAAACTTAGGGTAAAGGAGGGAAGGGATAGAACCAGTCACTAGTTGAAGACACATGATTTGTTGGACCAGTTCCAGTTGCTGTGACAACTGTACATCTGGTTAGGGAGGCTGAGATTCAACTCAGAAGACCGCGTCTTCACCTTATTCCCCTTGATCTAAGGACACACAGTCCTCGCCCAATCACTCTGGTAAGTCTTCAAGGTAGACTTCCGAACTTTAACAGACGACGTTCACCGGCAATCCACAATGACTCTTGGATGCTCAGAACGCGATGCCTAACCGGCTGGAGGATTCACAGTCCTCAAGTGTAATAAGTCTTCAGGTCACACAGACAGGAAAACTTCAATGATGCCTAACACTCTTTGGCTCTAGGTGTTTTGGGCTTTGTCCTCGCAAGGATTTCTCTCTCTCAAAGGCTTCGAGGTGGGTTGCTCTCAAACGACAAAAGCCGTGCACTAACTCTGAGCAGCCACCAATTTATGGTGTAGGGGGTGGGCTATTTATAGCCACTAGGCAACCCGACCTGTTATGTCCGAAATGATCCTGGGTCACTAAGGAACTGACACGTGTTCCAACGGTCAGATTTCAAACACTCACGGCAACTTTACTTGGGCTACAAGCAAAGCTGACTCATCCAGCTCTGGATAAGTTTTGCTCTCATTGTCGTCGCTCGAAGACATAGGATATGGGTTGAGCATCACTTCAGTCATTCTGACTATGATCACTTGGACCCCACCTAACAGTACGGTGGTTCCTACGACTCAACAAAGAAGGAAAGGAGACAACGAAACAACACAGTCTTCGCGCTCCATAGTCTTCACTCAGTGTCTTCTCATGTCATAGTCTTCAATGTGAATATCTTCACATACCACCATTGTCTTCAATGTCTTCATACATTTTTAGGGGTCGTCTCCGGTAGGTAAACCGAATCAATGAGGGACACTACCTGCGTTATCCTGCAATTCTCACAAACGCATTAGTCCCTCAACCACATTTGTCGTCAATACTCCAAAACCAACTAGGGGTGGCACTAGATGCACTTACAGTCTGACTCAACTTCACACCTTGTAACACAAGCAAGAACCCTTTCTTTGACTGATCCATCTTGAACTTCTTCAAAACTTGATCAAGGTATGTGCTTTGTGAAAATCTTATCAAGCGTCTTGATCTATCTCTATAGATCTTGATGCCCAATATATAAGCAGCTTCACCAAGGACTTTCATTGAAAAAATCTTATTCAGGCATCCTTTTACGCCATTTAGAAATTCTACATCATTTCCAATAAACAATATGTCATCCACATATAATATTAGAAATGCTATAGAGCTCCCACTCACTTTCTTGTAAATACATGCTTCTCCAAAAATCTGTATAAAACCATATGCTTTGATCACCTCATCAAAGCGTATATTCCAACTCCGAGATGCTTGCACCCGTCCATAAATAGATTGCTGGATCTTGCACACTTTTGTAGCAACTTTAGGATCGACAAAACCTTCTGGTTGCATCATATACAACTCTTCTTTAAGAAATACATTAAGGAATGCAGTTTTGACATCCATTTGCCAGATTTCATAATCATAAAATGCAGCAATTGCAAACACGATTCGAACAAACTTAAGCATCGCTACGGGTGAGAACGTCTCATCGTAGTCAACTTCGTGAACTTGTCGAAAATCCTTTGCAACAAGTCGAGCTTTATAGACAGTAACATTAACATCAGCGTCAGTCTTCTTCTGGAAGATCCATTTATTCTCTATGGGTCACCGATCATCGGATAGATCCACCAAAGTCCACACTTTGTTCTCATACATGAATCCTATCACAGATTTCATCGCCTCAAGCCATTTATCGGAATCTGGGCTCATCATAGCTTCTTTATAGTTCGTAGGTTCATCATGGTCAAGTAACATGACCTCCAGAACAGGATTACTGAAGGAAATATGCCCTAGAGGTAATAATAAAGTTGTTATTTTATATTTCCTTATATACTGATAAATGTTTATTATTCATGCTAGAATTGTATTAACCGAAAACTTGATACATGAGTGAATACATAGACAAAACTCCGTGTCCCTAGTATGCCTCTACTTGACTAGCTCGTTGATCAAAGATGGTTAAGTTTCCTAGCCATGGACATGTATTGCCATTTGATGAACGAGATCACATCATTAGGAGAATGATGTGATGGACAAGACCCATCCATTAGCTTAGCATAATGATCGTTAAGTTTTATTGCTATTGCTTTCTTCATGACTTATACATGTTCCTCTGACTATGAGATTATGCAACTCCCGAATAACGGAGGAACACCTTGCGTGCTATCAAAAGTCACAACATAACTGGGTGATTATAAAGATGCTCTACAAGTGTCTCCCAAGGTGTTTGTTGGGTTGGCATAGATCGAGAATAGGATTTGTCACTCCGTGTATCGGAGAGGTATCTCTAGGCCCTCTCAGTAATGCTCATCACTATAAGACTTGCAGGCATTATGAATAATGAGTAAGTTGTGGGATGAAGCATTACAGAACGAGTAAAGATGCTTCTTAGTAACGAGATTTAACTAGGTATGATGATACTAACGATAGAATCGCGGGCAAGTCACATACCGATGACAAATGGACCAACATATGTTGTTGTGCGGTTTGACCGATAAAGATCTTCGTAGAATATGTAGGAGCCAATATGAGCATCCATGTTCCGCTATTGGTTATTGATCGGAGATGTGTCTCGATCATGTCTACATAGTTCTTGAACCCGTAGGGTCCACACACTTAACGCTCGATGATGATTTGTATTATGAGTTACGTGATTTGATGACCGAAGTTTTTTTGGAGCCCCGGATGAGATCACGGAAAAGAAGAGGAGTCTCGAAATGGTCGAGACATAAAGATTGATATATTGGAAGGCTATGTTCGGACACCGGAAATGTTTCAGAAGAGCACGTACATTTTTCGGAGTATCGGGAGGTTAGCCCCCCCCCCCCCCGGGGGGAAGTAGTGGACCTTAATGGGCTTTGATGCAAAGGAGAGGAGGGCTGCAGGGTGCACCCCCATGGCAGGTCCGATTTGGACTAGGGAGGGGGTGGCACCCCCCTCTTTCCTTCTCCCTCTCCTACTCCTTCCCTCTCTCCCCTCTAGGGAGGGAGTTCCATCAAGATTTCTCTTAGCCATGTGTGGTTCCCCCTCCACAGTTTACACACCTCGGTCATATCATCATAGCGCTTAGGCGAAGCCCTGCACCGGTAACTTCATCATCACCGTCGCCACGCCGTCATGCTGACGGAACTCACCCTCGTCCTCAACCCGATCAAGAGCATGACGGACGTCATCGAGCTGAACGTGTGCTGAACGCTGAGGTGCCGTACGTTTGTTACTTCGATCGGTTTGATCGCGAAGACATTCGACTACATCAACCGCGCTACTAAACACTTCCGCTTTTGGTCTATGAGGGTAGGTGGACACACTCTCCCGTATCGTTGCTATTCATCTCCTAGATAGATCTTGCGTGATCGTAGGAATTTTTTTGGATTACTACGTTCGCCAACAGTGGCATGAGAGCCAGGTCTAGGCATAGATGATATATGCACAAGTAGAACACAAAGAGTTGTGGGCGATAATAGTAATACTGCTTCCCACCAATGTCTTATTTTGATTCAGCGTATTGTTGGATGAAGCGGCCCGGACCGACATTACATGACCGCGTTCATGAGACTGGTTCTACCAACGTGCTTCACACACAGGTGGTTGGCGGGTGTCTGTTTCTCCATCTTTAGTTGAATCGAGTTTGACTACTGCCGGTCCTTGTTGAAGGTTAAAACAGCACACTTGACAAAAAATTATTGTGGCTTTGATGCTTAGGTAAGAACGGTTCTTGCTAGAAGCCCGTAGCAGCCACGTAAAACTTGCAACAACAAAGTAGAGGATGTCTAACTTGTTTTTGCAGGTCTTATTGTAATGTGATATGGTCAAGACATGATGAGATATAAATTGTTGTATGAGATAATCATGTTTTGTAAAAGAGTTATCGGCAACTGGCAGGAGCCATATGGTTGTCGCTTTATTGTATGAAATGCAATCGCCGTGTAGTTGCTTTAGTTTATCACTAAGCGGCAGCGATAGTCGTAGAAGCAATAGTTGGCGAGACGACAACAATGCTATGATGGAGATCAAGGTGTCAAGCCAGTGACGATGGAGATCATGCCGATGCTTTGGTGATGGAGATCATGAGCAAAAGATGATGATGGCCATATCATGTCACATATTTTGATTGCATGTGATGTTTATCTTTTATGCATCTTATTTTGCTTAGTAGAGTGGTACATTATAAGATGATTCCTCACTAAATTTCAAGGTATAAGTGTTCTCCCTGAGTATGCACTATTTCTACAGTTCGTCTTGCTGAGACACCACGTGATGATCAGGTGTGATAAGCTCTACGTTCCCATAAAACGGGTGCAAGCCAGTTTTGCATGCGCAGAATACTCGGGTTAAACTTGATGAGCCTAGCTTATGCAGATATGGCCTCGGAACACTGGAGACCGAAAGGTCGAGCGTGAATCATGTAGTAGATATGATCAACATAGAGATGTTCACCATTGAAAACTACTCCATCTCACGTGATGATCGAACATGGTTTAGTTGATATGGATCACGTGATCATTTAGATGACTAGAGGGATGTCTATCTAAGTGGGAGTTCTTAAGTAATATGATTAATTGAACTTTAATTTATCATGAACTTAGTCCTGATAGTATTTTGCAAATTATGTTGTAGATCAATAGCTCGTGTTGTAGCTTCCCTATGTTTTTATATGTTCCTAGAGAAAACTACGTTGAAAGATGATAGTATTAGTGATGCAGACTGGGTCCATGATCTGAGGTTTACCCTCATTGCTGCACAGAAGAATTATGTCCTTGATGCACCGCTAGGTGACTGATACGTCTCCAACATATCTATAATTTTTGATAGTTCCATGCTATTATATTACCTGTTTTGGATGTTTAATGGGCTTTACTATACACTTTTATATTATTTTTGGGACTAAGCTATTAACTGGAGGCCCGGTCCAAATTGTTGTTTCTTTGTCTATTTCAGTGTTTCATAGAAAAGGAATATCAAACGGAGTCCAAACGGAATGAAACCTCCAGGAGAGTTATTTTTGGAACAAACGCAATCCAGGAGACTTGGAGTGGACGTCAAGCAAGAAATGAGGCGGCGACGAGGCAGGGAGGTGCGCCCAGGGGGGTAGGTGCGCCCCCCACCCTTGTGGGCCCCTCGTGGCTCCCCTGGCCGACTTCTTTTGCCTATATATACTCACGTACCCTGAAAACATCCAAGAGCACCACGAAACCCTATTTCCACCGCCGCAACCTTCTGTACCCGAGAGATCCCATCTTGGGGCTTTTTCCGATGCTCCGCCGGAGGGGGAATCGATCACGGAGGGCTTGTACATCAACACCATAGCCTCTCCGATGAAGTGTGAGTAGTTTACCACAGACCTTCGAGTCCATAGTTATTAGCTAGATGGTTTCGTCTCTTTCTTTGGATCTCAATACAAAGTTCTCCTCGATCTTCTTGGCGATCTATTCGATGTAGTTCTTTTTGCGGTGTGTTTGTCGAGATCCGATGAATTGTGGGTTTATGATCAAGATTATCTATGAACAATATTTGAATCTCCTCTGAATTCTTTTATGTATGATTTGTTATCTTTGCAAATCTCTTCGAATTATCAGTTTGGTTTGGCCTACTAGATTGATCATTCTTGCAATGGGAGAAGTGCTTAGCTTTGGGTTCAATCTTGCGGTGTCCTTTCCCAGTAACAGCAGGGGTAGCAAGGCACGTATTTTATTGGTGCCATCGAGGATAAAAAGATGGGGTTTATATCATATTGCTTGAGTTTGTCCCTCTACATCATGTCATCTTGCCTAATGTGTTAGTCTGTTCATATGAACTTAATACTCTAGATGCATGCTGGATTGCGGTCGATGTGTGGAGTAATAGTAGTAGATGCAGAATCGTTTCGATCTACTTGTCGCGGACGTGATGCCTATATACATGATCATGCCTAGATATTCTCATAACTATGCAATTTTCTATCAATTGCTCGACAGTAATTTATTCACCCACCGTAATACTTATGCTATCTTGAGAGGATCCACTAGTGAAACCTATGGCCCCTGGGTCTATTTTCCATCATATAAGTTTCCGATCTACTTTATTTGCAATCTTTACTTTCCAAACTATATCATAAAAATACCAAAAATATTTATTTATCTTATTATCTCTATCAGATCTCACTTTTGCAAGTGGCCGTGAAGGGATTGACAACCCCTTTATCACGCTGGTTGCAAGGTTCTTATTTGTTTGTGTAGGTATGAGGGATTTGCGAGTAGCCTCCTACTGGATTGATACCTTGGTTATCAAAAACTGAAGGAAATACTTACACTACTTTGCTGCATCACCCTTTCCTCTTCAAGGGAAAACCAACGCATGCTCAAGAGGTAGCAAGCAGGATTTCTGGCGCCGTTGCCGGGGAGGTTGATGTCTACTACGCAACTTCTTCTTGTAGAAGTTGTTGGGCCTCCAAGTGCAGAGATTTGTAGGACAGTAGAAAAATTCCCTCAAGTGGATGACCTAAGGTTTATCAATCCGTGGGAGGCATAGGATGAAGATGGTCTCTCTCAAACAACCCTGCAACCAAATAACAAAGAGTCTCTTGTGTCCCCAACACACCCAATACAATGGTAAATTGTATAGGTGCACTAGCTCGGCGAAGAGATGGTGATACAAGTCCAATGTGGATGCTAGATATAGGTTTTAGTAATCTGAAAATACAAAAACAACAAGGTAACTAATGATAATAAGTGAGCGTAAACGGTATTGCAATGCTAGGAAACAACGCCTAAGGTTCATACTTTCACTAGTGCAAGTTCTCTCAACAATAATAACATAACTGGATCATATAACTATCCTTGAACATGCAACAAAGAGTCACTCCAAAGTCACTAAGAGCGTAGAACACACAAAGAGATTATTGTAGGGTACGAAACCACCTCAAAGTTATCCTTTCCGATCGATCTATTCAAGAGTCTGTAGTAAAATAACATGAAGCTATTCTTTCTGTTTGATATATCATAGAGTTCGTACTAGAATAACACCTTAGGACACAAACCAACCAAAACCATAATGTCACCTAGATACTCCAATGTCACCTCAAGTATCAATGGGCATGATTATACGATATGCATCACACAATCTCATATTCATCTATTCAACCAACACAAAGTACTTCAAAGAGTGCCCCAAAGTTTCTACTGGAGAGTCAAGACAAAAACGTGTGCCAACCCCTATGCATAAGTTCACAAGGTCACTGAACCAGCAAGTTGATCACCAAAACATTCATCAAGTAGATCACGTGAATATCCCATTGTCACCACAGATAAGCACATGCAAGACATGCATCAAGTGTTCTCAAATCCTTAAAGACTCAATCCCATAAGATAACTTCAAAGGGAAAACTCAATCCAGTACAAGAGAGTAGAGGGGGAGAAACATCATAAGATCCAACTATAATTGCAAAGCTCTAGATATATCAAGATCGTGCGAAATAAAGAACACGAGAGAGAGAGAGAGAGAGAGAGAGAGAGAGAGAGAGATCAAACATATAACTACTGGTACATACCCTCAGCCCCGAGGGTGAACTACTCTCTCCTCATCATGGAGAGCGTCGGGATGATGAAGATGGCCACTAGTGAGGGATCCACCCTCCGGTAGGGTGCCGGAACAGGGTCCCGATTGGTTTTTGGTGGCTAAAGAAGCTTGCGGCGGCGGAACTCCCGATCCATTGTGCTCCTCGATGTTTTCAGGGTATATGGATATATATAGGCAAAGGAAGTCCGTCAGGGGAGCCACGAGGGGTCCATGAGGGTGGGGGCGCTTCTAGGGGGTAGGGTGCTCCCTGGACCGTCGTGGCCACTTTGTTGCTTCCATGACGTCTACACCAAGTCTCTTGGATTGCGTTTGTTCCAAAAATAACTCTCCCGAAGGTTTCATTCCGTTTGGACTCCGTTTGATATTCCTTTTCTGCGAAACACTGAAATAGGAAAAAATAGCATCTTGGATTGGGCCTCCGGTTAATAGGTTAGTCCCAAAAATAATATAAAAGTGTATAATAAAGCCCATTAAACATCCAAAACATATAATATACTAGCATGAATACTTCATAAATTATAGATACGTTGGAGACGTATCGGCATCCCCAAGCTTAATTCCTGCCCATCGTCGAGTAGGTAAATGATAAAAGAAATAATTTATGAAGTGTGAATGCTAGCAGGTGCACAAGTTTGATCAATGATAATTTTAGTCACCTTTTCTAGCATCATTATATGTCATAACAGTAGCTCTTCTCATAAAACTTTTCATGATCAAGTAACAAGCTATTCACATGTTAAAGTATAGATCATAAACTTTCTTGAAACTAACAAACTATATTCTCAGCCATCAAACAATTGCAATTCATCTTATTTTCAGGAAGGGTCTATGTCAGAGCTTTAATTTAGCAAACTCCACATAATCAACTATCATTTAATCTTTCACAATTTCTAACACTCACGTGATATTTATGAGTTCAAAGTTTAATCGAACACAGAGAAAGATAGGGGCTTATAGTTTCGCCTCCAACCTTTTCCCTCAACGGTAATGTCAACAATAACAATTTATGAATGCATACATCCAAGTGGATATATATATCCAGATCGCTCCAACACAAAGTGCTTGCCAAAGGAAAAAGTGTAAAAAGGAAAGGTGGTGATCACCATGACTCTTGTATAAGGGTAGAAGATAATAGTAAAAGATAGGCCCTTCGCAGAGGGAAGCAGAGGTTTTCATGTGCTTTTATGGTTGGATGCATAAAATCTTAATGCAAAAGAACGTCACTTTATATTGCCTCTTGTGATAAAGACCTTTATTATGCAGTCCGTCGCTTTTATTTCTTCCCCATCACAAGTTCGTATAAAAGCTTATTTTCTTCGCACTAATAGATCATACATATTTAGAGAGCAATATTTATTGCATGCACCGATGTCAACTTACTTGAAGGATCTTACTCAATCCATAGGTATGTATGGTGGACTCTCATGGAAAAACTCATTTTAAGGGATGTTTGGAAGCACAAGTAGTATTTCTAATTGGTGCAAAAATTTGGCTAGCACGAGAGGGAAATGCAAGCTCAACATGTTGGATGATCCAAGACAATATAACGTTTTAGATATAGGAAAACGTAACCCATTAAGTTGTCTTCCTTGTCCAACATCAACTTTTTAGCATGTCATATTTTAATGAGTGCTCACAATTACAAAAGATGTCTATATGTGAAATCTCTCTTCCTTCAATATTCTTTCATGAATTGTTCAAGTGACCAATACAATGTTTGCTAATCTTCAATAAATTTACCACCTATACTTTTTATATGTGAAGTCATCACTCCCCATGGGATAAGAATATGAAACATATATAATTTCAGATTTATGATATTCAAATCATTCAACCATTTACTCATAAGATATAAGTGAAGCACACAAGCAAATGACAAACTACTTCCAAAAATATATAAGTGAAGATCAGTGAGTAGTTAAATAATTATGTAGCTATGTGAAGACTCTCTCTCATTTAAGAATTTCAGATCTTGGGATATTATTCAAACATCAAGCAAAAAAAACGACATTTCAAGGATAGCACTCATCATGTGAAGAAGCAAAAACTTAGGTTCAACCGATACTAACCGATAATTGTTGAAGAAGAAAGGTGGGATGACTACCAGGGCATCCCCAAGCTTAGGTTCTTGAGACTTCTTAGAATATTATCTTGGGGTGCCTTGGGCATCCCCAAGGTTGAGATTTTGTTTCTCCTTAATTCCTCTCATATCAAAATTTTCCTAAATCTCAAAAACTTCATCCACACAAAACTCAACAAGAACTCGTGAGATAAATTAGTATAAACCAATGCAAAAACCTTATCATTCTCTACTGTAAAAAACCACTAAAATTATTATTCAACATTGCATACTAAATGCCTCTGCATATTTAATACTCCTATCCTCAAATAGAATCATTAAACAAGCAAACATATGCAAACAATGCAAACATGACAACAATCTGCCAAAACAGTACAGTCTGTAAAGAATGCAAGATTCACCATACTTCCCTAACTCCAAAAATTATGAGAAAAATACTACACTTTAGAAGCTTTATCAGAGCTCAATATGCAAAAAATTGAATATTATATCATTCTCTGACTTTTCTACGGAATATTTGCAACAGCGGTAAACTTTCTGTTTCGAAACAACAACATGTATACTTGCAAAATAAGCATGGTAAAGGCTATCCTTGACATTTTTATTGAAAATATAGATGCAAAACATTATTCTAAATAACAGAAAGCAAATACTAACAAAATAAAATGACGCTCCAAGCAAAACACATATCATGTGGTGAATAAAAATATAGCTCCAAGTAAAGTTACCGATGAACGAAGACGAAAGAGGGGATGACATCCGGGGCATCCCCAAGCTTGGGCTCTTGGATATCCTTGAATATTACCTTGGGGTGCCTTGGTAATACCCAATCTTAGGCTCTTACCACTACTTATTCCATAGTCCATCAAATCTTTACCCAAAACTTGAAAACTGCACAACACAAAACTCACAGAAAATCTCATAAGCTTCGTTAGTATAAGAAAATAAAACCACCACTTAGGTACTATTTAAACTGATTATAAATTCATATTGATGTAATATCTACTCTATTCCAACTTATCTATGGTTCATACCCTCCCATACTACTCATAAATTCATCAAAATAAGCAAACAACACATAGAAAACATAATCTGTCAAAAAGAGAACAGTCTGTAGCAATCTGTATCATTCCAATACTTCTGTAACTCCAAATATTCTGAAATAATTTGGTGGACGTGAGGAATTTGTCTGTTAATCATCTGCAAAAATAATCAGCCTGAGATCACTCTCCAGTAAAAAAAATGTCAGCTAATCTCATGAGCGCAAAAGTTTCTGTTTTTTACAGCAAGATCACAAACACTTCACCCAAGTCTTCCCAAATATTCTACTTGGCACAAACACTAATTAAAACACAAAACCACATCTAAACAGAGGCTAGATGAATTATTTATTACTAAACAGGAGAAAAAATCATAGAACAAAAATAAAATTGGGTTGCCTCCCAACAAGCGCTATCGTTTAACGCCCCTAGCTAGGCATGATGATTTCAATGATGCTCACATAAAAGGATAAGAATTGAAACATAAAGAGAGCATCATGAAGAATATGACTAACACATTTAAGCCTAACCCACTTCCTATGCATAGGGATTTTGTGAGAAAACAACTTATGGGAACAATAATCAACTAGCATAGGAAGGTAAAACAAGCAAATCTTCAAGATTTTCAACACATAGAGAGGAAACTTGATATTACTGTAATATGTAGAAGCATATGATCCTCTCTCATGATAATTTCAGTAGCATCATGAATGAATTCAACCATATAACCAGCACCTAAAGCATTCTTTTCATGATCTACTTGCATAGAAATTTTACTAATCTCCACATACGCAAATTTCTTCTCATGAATAGTAGTGGGAGCAAACTCAACAGAATAATTATCATGTGAGGCATAATCCAATTGAAAACTAAAATCATGATGACAAGTTTCATGGTTATCATTATTCTTAATAGCATACAAGTCATCATAATAATCATCATAGTTAGCAACTTTGTTCTCATAATCAATTGGAACCTCTTCCGAAATAATGGATTCATCACTAAATAAAGTCATGACCTCAACAAATCCACTTTCTTCAATATAATGATCATAAATAGGAGGCCTAATTTCATCATAATAAATATTCTCATCAAAACTTGGGGGAAAATATCATATCCATCAAACATAGCATCCCCAAGCTTGTGGCTTTGCATATCATTAGCATCACGGGTATTCAAAGAATTCATACTAATAACATTGTAATCATTCTCCTCATTTAAAGATTTAGTGCCAAACATTTTATAGACTTCTTCTTCTAGCACTTGAGCACAATTTATCTTACCATCATTCTCACGAAAGATATTAAAAAGATGAAGTGTATGAGGCAAACTCAATTCCATTTTTTTGTAGTTTTATTTTTATAAAGTAAACTAGTGATAAAACAAGAAACTAAAAGATTCGATTGCAAGATCTAAAGATATACCTTCAAGCACTCATCTCCCCGGCAATGGCGCCAGAAAAGAGCTTGATGTCTACTACGCAACCTTCTTGTAGGCGTTGTTGGGCCTCCAAGTGCAGAGGTTTGTAGGACAGTTGCAACTTTCCCTCAAGTGGATGACCTAAGGTTTATCAATCCGTGGGAGGCCTAGGATGAAGATGATCTCTCTCAAACAACCCTACAACCAAATAACAAAGATTCTCTTGTGTCCCCAACACACCCAATACAATGGTAAATTGTATAGGTGCACTAGTTCGGCGAAGAGATGGTGATACAAGTGCAATATGGATGGTAGATATTGGTTTTTGTAATCTAAAAATATAAAAACAGCAAGTTAACTAATGATATAAGTGAGCGTAAACGGTATTGCAATGCTAGGAAACAAGGCCTAAAGTTCATACTTTCACTAGTGAAAGTTCTCTCAACAATAATAACATAACTGGATCATATAACTATCCTTGAACATGCAACAAAGAGTCACTCCAAAGTCACTAATAGCGGAAAACACACGAAAAGATTATTGTAGGGTATGAAACCACCTCAAAGTTATCCTTTCTGATCGATCTATTCAAGAGTCTGTAGTAAAATAACACGAAGCTATTCTTTCCGTTCGATCTATCATCGAGTTCGTACTAGAATAATACCTTAAGACACAAATCAACCAAAACCCTAATGTCACCTCAAGTATCCATGGGCATGATTATACGATATGCATCACACAATCTTAGATTCATCTATTCAACCAACACAAAGTACTTCAAAGAGTGCCCCAAAGTTTCTACCGGAGAGTCAAGACAAAAACGTGTGCCAACCCCTATGCATAAGTTCACAAGGTCACTGAACCAGCAAGTTGATCACTAAAACACACATCAAGTAGATCACATGAATATCCCATTGTCACCACAGATAAGCACATGCAAGACACCATCAAGTGTTCTCAAATCTTAAAGACTCAAATCGATAAGATAACTTCAAAGGGAAAACTCAATCCATTACAAGAGAGTAGAGGGGGAGAAACATCATAAGATCCAACTATAATACACTACAAGGAAATCAGTCTATTGCAACGGAAATATTGCCACAAAATAATTTTCGTTGCAAAAATCTCATTCTATCACCACATTTTCATTTTTGTGGCGACTAGCACGTCATAATGAAACATTATTTTATTGTTGCAATAAGTGCCATGATCATTGCAAAAAGGCTAGCCTTATCGCGACGAAGAAAAAATCGTTGCAAAAATCTAGGCTTATGGCAACAAACAAAATAACGCTGCATTAAGTATTGCTATTACCACAATTTATATATCGTGGCAATATTTTTACTTCCCCCACTCCACACCGGTTGCCTTTGGATTTTGACGGTAAAGAGACTTCTCGTTTCCCACCAAATTTTTTTAGCCGGTTGCTTTATTTCCCACGAAGAGACCTTCTCGTTCCCGGCAAAAATTACTTTTCCCGCACGGATACGGTGAGGTGCTGCACGAACTCCTTATAACTGCTTTCAATCTGGATTAAACAGGACTATAATCTAATTTCACCCTATTAGGAAATCAGGTTTACTTCTTCCTCCGTCATGGCAGCTTCACGGCGTTTGTAGACGAGATCGGCGACTTCGTGGTGTTGGTCGACGAGAAGATTCTTGTACGTACATCGGTAATTCCTTTCTCTACCTCTCTCTTGTTCCCGTGATGGGGTGCCCCACTTGACCTTCTCCCTGCTAGTCGCCGTCGTCGCCTAATCTCCATCCCATCTACCTGGGGGCCATGACCCTCTCACCTGCACAAAGGGGAATTTTTACTGCTTCCAATTAAGATGGGGAGGGAGGTCCGCGCGCCGCAGGGACTGTGAGTAGAGCCGCCGCCTCTTGCGCACGTCGGAGGGAATAGGTTGATGGCCGCTGCACCACAGGTAGCTGTGCCGGCGGGAGCAGCTCATGGAAAACGGATGCCTCGGCGCTGGGGCTTGCCGTGCGGCTCCGACAGGAGCAGCTTCAGGGCCGACGGTCGGCGGCACGCTGGAGGTCGCCTCCAGACCGGGGCTTGCCGCGCGGCACCGACCAGATCAACTTCAGGGCCGGTGGTCACCAACGCACTGGGGCTCGCCATGTCGCGTCGCCGGATGGCCGTGACCTGTCGGAAGGGCGGGATTGCCGCCGCTCCCGTGGACAGCCCTTGGCGTGCTTTCCAGATCTACAACTATTCCGGTCTCATCTGCTATGTTTTCCTCTCTTCTACTGTATTCCTCTGTTCCGTCAGGTATTTTTTTTCTTTTATTCGGAACTTGCAGCTACATCGTACAGCACAATCAGGCATCAACCTTTGAACACACATATCAATTGTACGATGATAAGCCACATGGTTGGACGAACTACAAGAATATATGCATGCCCATGGCATGCAGTTTTAAACATTCAGGCCTCAATCCCGCTTTAGCCTGAATCAGCTCTGCCTTTCAACACTTTTTCCCAAGTACATCAAATGCAGGGACCATGTCATCATATAGTGCCTTGTGTCCTTCAGCAAGAATAGCCAGTTGGCCATCTTCATCTAGCTTCTTGTTCCCTCAAACCGGAGCTTCAGCAAAAGCTCCGCCCTTTTGTTTAACTGCCTCTTCTCTCTCTTGTCCCCTCATCCCTGACAGAGGTAAACACACTCACACCTGCCGCTAGCGATACACACTTGTGCTCCTCCGATGGGCAGCTGCAGGCTTCAGGTAAAATTGTTGATAGCCTGCTAGAGTGATAGGTAAACAGGAATATATGGATTTAACCCCCAAAAATAGTCTTCAATGCTTTGATCAGGAAGTGGCACTGGATATGATCTACTTCCGATTGAGACCTTCACCCTATGCTCCCCAGTTAAATTTTCTCTTTCAGTTATAGTAAATGTAGTTATCAAACAATTGTTTGATGCCATGTTCCTATGCATTTAGTCTTTTTTCTGTCTATTTTTTAGTTATGAGGCTTCGTTCCATTGTGATCTTTGCATACCCAGCCTTGCTTTGGATTTCATAACATGCTTGCCATACCAAAATTTATTGAGTTATCTCGTCAGATTTGGGCTCACATAAAAGCTGATACATAATTCTTATATGCAGCAAATGGTATTACTTTGTATTATGGTTCACCTTTTACTCATCCTTAGAAAAATTGTATGCAGGAAAGGTCGAAATCAGGATAAGGAAGAAGCCAGTTCTTTGTTGCGTCAAGGACGACCTGTGAGAAGGTTTGTTTCTGTTATGTCAACATTCTCAAATTTTCATTTTCTTATTCAGTCTGAATGAAATAAGTTACTTTCAGTACACATATTTTCTCGTTTTGCTAATTCCTATATGCATAGCGTTTAATATTAAATTTGATAAGGTTTGTTTCGGTTATGTCAACATTCTCAAATTTTCATCTTTTTCTCAGTCTGAATGAAATAAGTTACATTCAGTACTGTGTTCTCTTGTTTTGCTAATACCTAATATGCATATGTTGTAATCCTATTCTATAAACAAATATAACTACTATGCCAAATTTCGTGTAGTACTGTGTTATCTGTATTATTTTGATAAAAATAGCTCATGTCCTAAATGGACTACTATTATGTTCTATTATACTAGTACATACTATTTCCATATTTTAGATTCACTTTCCTGACAAGTGTGTAAATCCTTTATCTAATTTTCTAGTTAAAAATCAGCTAGATGGCTCGAGATATGAGTTGGATGGATATGAATAGGGATTCCGCGGAGTGGCAGAGTGGCATTAAGGAATTTTTAGATTTGGCTTTTGACGGTAGTCCTGGAAGATCAACCGCTTTATGCCCATGTAGACGATGTCTCAATGCTATTTACAAGGAGAGGGACGAAGTACACCTTGACCTGATCATGAATGGGATGGATCCCAGTTATACTTGCTAGAAATACCATGGAGAGGATTCAGATGACGAAAGTACGGCTGAAGGATCTGAAGGTGAAGGGGTGAGAGGTGATGACTTTGCAGTTCGTGATTTGCTCAACACTCTCATACGTAGCATCGAGCCAGAAAGTAGCAAAACCACAGGTGAAGGTACTAGTGAAGAGATGTTGCATGATGATGGTAATATCCCAGAAGGGTCTGCAGAAGGTAGAAGTAACAAAGAGGCTGGTGGATGTGCCAAGGCTTTCTTTGCTTTGTTGAAGGATGCTGAAAAGGAGTTGTACCCTGGTTGCAAGGAGCTCACAAAGCTTTCTTTCATTGTCAGACTCTACCAGATAAAGTGCTTGTTTGGGTTGAGCAACAGGGCATGTGAGGCAGTACTTCAATTGTTCACAGAAGCGCTTCCAAAAGGTCATTGTATTCCAAATTCTCTTGAGAAAGTTCAGAAGATAATCCGGGATCTTGGGCTTGACTACCAAAAGATACATGCTTGCATTAATGATTGTGTGCTATTCCGGAAAGAGTATGCTGACATGGATTACTGTCTGACCTGTAAGGAATGTAGATGGAAATCTGCTGCCGCTGATGAATCAGATGTCGATAGGACAAACCATAAAGGGAAGAAGCAAGTGGCCCGTAAAGTTCTAAGATATTTCCCACTCACTCCACGGCTACAACGTCTATTTATGACCGAGGCTACATCATCATATATGAGATGGCATAAGGACGACCGTGTAGATGATGGTATAATGCGGCACCCTGCAGATTCTTTGGCATGGAAGCATTTTGATAACATTTATTCTAAAGGATTCTCTTCGGATGCACGGAATGTAAGGCTTGGGCTTGCATCTGATGGGTTTAACCCATATGGGATAATGAATGTGTCATACTCTTGTTGGCCAGTGATTCTAATTCCATATAACTTGCCTCCTTGGTTGTGTTTGAAACAACCATATTGGTTAATGTCGATGATAATTCCTGGAAAAAAGTCACCAGGAAATAACATCGATGTATATCTACAGCCTTTGATAGATGAACTCAAAGATCTATGGTATGTTGGTGCCGACACATATGATGCCACAACGAAGAAGAACTTTCAGATGCATGCAGCCCTCATGTGGACAATTAATGATTTCCCAGCTTATGCAATGCTATCTGGTTGGAGCACAAAAGGAAAACTAGCATGCCCATATTGCCACATGCACACAGACCATTTATGGTTGAAATATGGGCGCAAGTACTGTTACATGGGTCATCGCCGTTTACTAAGTCGTGACCACAAGTGGCATAGAAACAAGAGTTGCTTCAATAACGAGACAGAAAATAGAGATGCTCCGGTGCCACTCTCGAGCAATGACGTGGTACAACAACATGCAAGTTTTGAGCAGGAAACCTTTGGGAAAAGTAGAAAGAGGAAGCGTGATGATGATAATAAGTGGCATAATTGGAGGAAGAAGAGTATATTTTTTGATCTCCCTTATTGGAAGAAATTGCTTATTAGGCATAATTTGGATGTAATGCACATTGAGAAGAACATCTGTGACAGCTTTTTAGGGACACTGCTTGATATGGATGGTAAATCAAAGGATACTCTGAAGGCCCGTCTTGATTTGCAGCACTTAAAGATAAGGAAGGATCTGCATCCAAATGTCAGTAATGGAAAGTATACTTTAAATCTAGCTTGCTATAATATGACCATGGATGAGAATAAAATGCTATGCAAGTTTTTGCATGGTGTAAGGATGCCCGATGGTTATGCATCAAACATAAAAAGATGTGTGGACCTGGAAGGTTGTAAGGTGTCTGGGCTCAAAACTCATGACTGCCATGTCCTTTTCAGAAACTTCTTCCCATTTGGGTACGCAATATACTGCCCAAGAAATTTGTTGTCCCATTCCTCGAGCTAAGCCTATTCTTTGCTGCGATTTATTCGAAGGAATTAAATCCTGAAGAGCTAGCAAAGTTGATTCGTACAATTCCAGAAACTCTCTGTCGACTTGAGATGATCCTTCCACCCCAATTTTTTGATATCATGATGCACCTTCCTATTCACCTTGCTGAAGAAGCTCGATTAGGTGGACCTGTTGCTTACCGATGCATGTATCCCATGGAAAGATATTTGCGCACACTTAAAGGATATGTGCGGAACAAAGCTCACCCAGAAGGTACAATTGCCGAGGGTTACATATAGCTGAAGAGTGTCTAACATTTTGTAGCCGTTTTTTTGGTAACATTGATACCAAGCTTAACCGGCCAGAGCGTCATGAAGCTGCAGCTAGAGATGAAGGACCAGCTGGACTTAGTGTATTGGGCACAATTGATCACTCAAAGAAAGGTTTCACATTTGAAACACTTTCTAAGGCAGAGATGAAGCAAATTAGGAACTACATAATAACAAACTGCGAGGAATCCAACTCATGGACAGAGTAAGGATGTTTTTATTTTTTTATTTTTTTCTTCATGGTACATGTGCACTGTTCTGAACCTACTCAACACTTTTGTTATAGTGAGCATCTGGATGAGCTTACAAGGGCTGGTGCTCGCGGTGTCCATAAACGGCACAGAGACGAGTTTGTAGATTGGTTCGAGAGGCGTGTAAGAACATAGTACATAGTGATTACTTATGCTCGTGTTAATAAAAATATTTGTGGATTTTCTAATAATTTGCACGTGTTAATACAGATCCACGCATTTCACAAAGAAGGGAAAGTCAATGATCTTTTGTATGCCCTATCTAGAGGACCTGACCCTCGAGCTCGTGTTTATAATCGCACCTTCATCAATGGGTTTTTCTTTAGAAATGATAGTGTAGAAAGAGATTTGAATACCCAAAACAGCGGTGTTGTTGTTAGGGGTGATGCTCGATCTGGCAACCTTGATTGGTTTGGTGTGATCAAGAAAATTATTTGTGTAGATTTTCCCTCGGAAAAGGAGGTAGTGCTATTTCAATGTGACTGGTTTGATGTGCCCTCTGCCAATAAAAATCAAAGCACGGGCTACAAGAAGGATGATTATGGCTATATCGATGTAGATACTACCCGACTTCGATATAGGGATGATCCCTACATACTAGGCATTCAAGCAGAACAAGTGTTCTATGTGAGAGATGTCAAGAAGATAAATTGGGCTTCTATTGTTAGATTGAAGCCGCGAGACCTATATGCTATGCCATCCGTAGGAAATGATGACGATGGAACCGGAGCTGATGCTGACTTATTTGATATTGTAGTTGGAGATACAAATGTGCCAGACATAGACGGGGATGTCGAAAGTTGGTCTAGATCTGGCATGGAAGGTGCGAGTTGTGATGCTTCAGATATTCCGAAGATACCCAAAGTTGATCCCGGAGATGATGAGCTTGAATCTGATAGCGATAGCTGTGATGATGATGAGACATATCTAAATGATGGCCATGTTCCTCATTTAGTACTCGACGAATCTGATAATGATGAGTTTTTTGTGTAGAACATTAGGATTAAGTTTTCTATAATATAGAGAGAAACAGATCTGTCCCTGTTGCTTGGTGTTATATTATGTTAATGTGATGAGAAATTTCAATATCATAACTCTGTTTGTACACATTGCATTGTTTAGACATGTTGCTATTTTTACTACCATCTGTTTCTTAATTGATTATCCCCTTCCTACGTTTTGTCATGCATTTGTTTAGGATATGCAATGGCATCAAGAGAAGATACCATCTTAGCACACCAGAATCGACAAACTACTCAGCAAGAATCTGGTAATCTGAACTATGTACATTTACTTTAGCAATTGCAAACAACTAATATTGTAAGCCCCTGGCAATATGTACTTTTCCTTAAATGATGGCCTCTCAACCCTCAATTTCTTGATTATTGTCTCATGATCACCAATACTTTGTCCATCCCCACTACATCTTGCATTTGGTTCCCAGGAGCAAACATAATAAATTTGTAAGAACTACAAAAGCAAGTACGAGTTAAGAACTACATAATAAATTTGCCATCACACTTTGTGAAAATGCATGCAGGATTTGATACATCAAACTATGTGAATGGGGCTCCAACTTTATCCTCAGGGCGAGACAACACTCAAACACGAAGGGGTATGTACTAGCTTGAAATATTCTCGTAATTCATGGTTCTACAATCATGTTTGAGTATGCCATTATTGTAACTTTGAAATATCTTTTCTAGCTCTTGTGACCAAAACCTTCTCATAGGAGCGTACTAACAATAATACAAATACCCAGCCACTACATTTGTAGCTAGCATGGGTACAGTATTGTTGAGAAGTATATATATTTTTTGAAACAGTGACAAGAGGCTCTGTATCATCGTCAAGGGACGATACCATCATTGCGTACAAGTATCAGCTGAGCAGACAATCAACATCAGGTACATGTTATACATAGTTCTTATCCACAGCCTAACCTCAAATATATACTACTGGATCAATTAATTGTACAATGGCTTGAATCCAGCAAATGACATGACAAATACTGTACAACAAAGTAACGCTACGGAAAGCCCCATAGACCAGTCCAATTGGCCGTCGCACGCACGCCGATTTCATACAGAAGAGGATATAGGTACAATTTCCAGCATTACTGTTGACTTGGCTACTTATGACTGCATGGCAATTTAAAAACAGAGTCACTTTTCTGGGATTTTAATCGACAGAAAGTGGTGGTCAAAAGAAGAAGGGGCGAGGTGTCCTCAAAGGAATCAAGGTCGCCAAGAAGCGATTCGCCAATGGTTCCTCAAAGCTTCACATTGAATTTTCCAAAACATTGGGAGGTTCTATCGGAGAGAACTATCGTTTGTTTCTGGATGACGTGGTGGTTTACATGAAAAGGAAGGCACCACTCATTGGTGTGAAGAAGTGGTCTGCCATTGATTCTTCTGTGAAGGATTCAATCGTTGCTGATGTCATTGTAAGTATAAGTTTGTACTTCAGCATTTTTCATTGCCTCTCCAATATCTATTTATAAATAACAGACTCCTGTCATCATTCCTTTTTAGGCTAAGTGGGATTTGGAGGACACATATTCTACGAAGGGAAAAATACTAACAATTGCTAGAGAGCGCTATAGAGGATGGCGGTCAACTTTGCATTCAACATACAAAGCATACAATACTGATGCTCAAAGAAGGGCCAATAAACCCGAGGATGTAACTCCAGAGGAGTGGGATTATATGATCAATTATTTTGGCACTGATTTAAAATTCCAGGTTACTTCTGTGTACATTACTAGGTGTAGTAAGTAAATTGTATTAGTTACAACATGCCTCTTAGGTGTAGTAAGTAAACTGTATTAGTTACAACATGCCTCTAATTATATTGTGTGTGGCAGGAGCTTAGCCCAAAAAATACGGAAAATCGCCAGAAGCAAAAGGCGAGGCATATAGCTGGTTCAAAATCGTACTCGCAGATTAGCTATGAGAAGGTACTCAAAAGAGTAGATGTAATGCACCTTTGTACGGTCAAATTTCAAGGTTCTCTATTTGACATATTTCTATACTTGTAGAGGGACGAGGAGACTGGGAAGGAAACAACTATTCTACAACTTTGGCAGATCACTCATACACGCAATGGATCATGGTCTAACGAAGAATCACAGACTGTTTATGTGAGAAACATTTTCAAACAAAGAAATCTAGCTTGTTACATTACTTATGTTGTGCAATATCATATTAACATTCTTAACAACTTAAGTATGCTATCTTTATGTGGTGTAGGACAACGCATGCAGCCAGATTAGGGAGAAAGAAGGAGAGATTGGTGGTCCAATTTCAAGTGAAGAGCAAAACAATATTTTCCAGAATAGCTACAGATCTACTATGGAAAGTACATCATTGAAGCCTCGTGGCCGAGGATACATGGCTAAGCCGCCCGGCGGTTCTGAAAGACTACATTCTGAAATCCAGAGGCAAAATGCTGAGCTAACCCTCGAGGTTCATGACTTAAGGAGGCAAATTGTTGAACAACAGGCAGAGAGGCAAAGAGAACGAGAAGAAGAGCGAGTTGCCAGGGAAAAACAGCTTGAGGAGGAACGCGTAGCAAGGCAGCGAGAACTTGAGGAGGCTAAGCAAGCAATGATGCATGATATTATGAATGAGGTTAGGCAATCAATGAGGTTGGATGTCGAGCAGATATTGGGAACTCGACAGGAAGACGCACATCAGGTAATACAAATGCTTTCAATTTAGTACATCTATGTTCTACGGACAAAAGTAAATCTTGTGAGTTATCCATTCAATGCAGTTTTCCCAAGCAAGGGATGCTCCAAGAAACGGAACTGGAAATCGGTCAAGTTCTCTGTTTAAAAATTCGAGCATGATTACTCAACACCAGCTTATGCAAGCTGCTAAACACCATCGTCGTCCTCCAAGTGATAAGGTATTTGAAAAAATTATGAGATCTAGTTTCCATTGGAGCATGTACATGCCGAACTATACCATCTGAAACTGAACACAACACAAAAGACAAGGCAAAAAAGAATTTGTACCTCGAAGGCAACCACCACACTAGTGCAGCCCCAGTAAACAACTTCTAAACTTATACTAGGCTGGAGAAAATAGATTTCAGCAACATGCTACATTTCTGGGTAAACTCATATCAACTGATACATCACTGATAGGATAATTTTTAGACTTTTACTACATGATCAGTCATGAAGAGGAGAAGAAAATAGTTGATTCAGGAAAATGCAAGTAAAACAAAGAAAAACTTGTGCCTTGGTTTGCATATGTTTCTACCACAAATGCTAATTATTAAGTGAAATACTAAGTTGAGAAACAATAATAAGCATGCCAACCTTTTCTTCTATACGTGCAATAGCCTATACGTGGAACAGCCAGCAGATTACGTGCCAAGTATAAACTGGTGGAACTCATGTTATCCTTGCATTGGTGTACGGTTTACCCTTTCTGCTTTTCATTAGTATGTTTAAATAGAAAAATGGCATGATTACTTTCTCAAGTAGCATGATCAACCCTTTAGTTCTCTGCCTACTTTGAGATATTAATGTTTATGTGCCACAAATAAGATGAGGCAAGTATCTTCTTTCATGAATGCCCTCAACGAGGAAACCTGATATATTTCATTGGAATTCGGTCATTCATGTTAGAATAGAAACTTTTGTATTTGCTGCTTGCTAATCATCTATTTATAGACCTTGTATCTATGTAAAAAACACCTATCTTTTCTTGCTAAATGACTGTACAGAAGTAGCCATAGTAATATATCAGAAGTGCTAATGAATAAATATTACAGTACATTCTTGATATGGATTATAAATATGGAATCCATCCCATGTAGAATCATCAACCCTTATTTATAATCATTTTTATTGTGTATTGTCTTTACTGTCTTGACTAACTATAAGCTTCAAATTTTGTTTTTGCCTTGTAGGATGGTTTTCTCTAAATGAAGAAAGATCCCAACAAGATTTATTACCAGTTTAGGAGGCGCCTTCTAGGACGGTTTTTCTACGTGAAGTGAAGAAAAGTGATGTCTTGAAGAATGCTTGTTGACTAGATGAAGTCATATGTATCTTGTTTGTTTGAACATTTAGATTTCCTTTCAGACTTTGTAGAACATGTATCTGACTTCGATGTTTTATTCTTGAACTTGTTACAGAATGAATGAATGCGTTGGACATGTACTCATGATTTTCTTATACCATTATCAACATGTGAGCATCGTTCTGTACTTGTAAATGGTGCTTGGATAATGCATTATTAGTGTAATATATAATACATGCTATAGGTTATCACCATGGAATTACACCTGTCGCAAAAATATATTGCCACGAAACCTACCTGTTGCGATAATGTATCACCACAAAATTTGCATGTTGCAATTAGTTTTTGCTACAAATCCTTGGTCGTTGCAACAAGTGTGTTGCCACAAAATTATGTCGTTGCGAGAGGGTCTTGCCACGAAATCTCATTCGTTGCGCTAGGTTATTGCCACAAAGAGTATTTTGTGGCCATATGTGTGTGCCGCAACGGCGGGGCTCGTGGCAATATAATTCAAATGCCATGAGAAAAATCGTTGCGATACCATTCCATGTTGCCACGATACCAAAAAATGTTGCATTATCCTATTGCCACGGAGTTTATTGCGACGCTTGGCAACAATTTCTACTTTGTTGCGATAGATACATATTGCAACAGTTTGTTACTTATTGCAACAGAAAAATTCATTGCAATAGATAGTTTTCCCTGTAGTGATAGCAAAGCTCGCGATACATCAAGATCGTGCCAAATCAAGAACATGAGAGAGAGAGATAGATAGATCAAACATATAACTACTGGTACATACCCTCAGCCCCGAGGGCACAAAGAAGACTGTAAGAAAGATGGGAAGTTGATAGTACCCGCTGACGGGTCGCAGTGGAGAAAATTGAGAGAAAGTATTGGGAGGACTTTGCAGGTGACGCAAGGAACCTATGGTTTGGTCTAAGCGCAGATGGCATTCATCCTCTTGATGAGCAGAGCAGCAACCATAGCACCTGGCTATGACTATGTATGTATAACCTGCCTCCTTGGTTGTGCATGAAGCGGGAGTTCATTATGGTGCCAGTGCTCATCCAAGGACCGAAGCAACCCGGCAACGACAATGATGTGTACGTGAGGTCATTAGTTGAAGAACTCTAACAACTGTGGAATGGAAAAGGTGTACATGCGTGGGATGATCACAAACAAGAATAATTTGTCCTACATGTGTTGTTGTTTGTGACCATCAATGATTGGCCTGCTCTCAGTAACCTTTCAGGACAGATAAACAAGGGATACCGCTCATGCACGCACTTTTTGGATGATATCGACAATATATATTTGGATAATTGTAACAATAATGTGTACCTGGGACATTGTCGATTTCTTCCGAGCAGGCATCCCGTAAGAAAGAAAGGCAAGCATTTCAAAGGTGAGGCAGATCACTAGACAAATCCTCGCCACCGTACCGGTAATGATGTACATGATATGGTCAAGGATTTGAAGGTAATCTTTGGAAAGGGTCCTGGCGGACAATCTATTCCGGAAGACACTGATGGACATGCACCCATGTGGAAGAAGAAATCTATATTTTTGGACCTGCCCTATTGGAAAGACCTAGAGGTCCGCTCTGCAATCGACGTGATGCACGTGACGAAGAATCTTTGTGTGTCCCTGCTTGGCTTCTTGGGCATGTATGGGAAGACAATAGATACACTTGGGGTGTGTTTGGTACCGATCATCAGGTGGAACGGCATGGGTCCGTTCTGTTCCTGGAACTCGTTATCGCGTTTGGTAGAGAAATAGAATCGGAACCCACCCGTTCCCAGGAACGGCATATTCGCTCAATATGCGGAATGCGCTCGTACCACCGAATCGAAGGAATTAACTCGTCCCTGTCTCCGCCCTCACCTTCCCAACCCACTCGCCTCCAACTCCGACCTCCATCTACGGTGCCTCGCTTCTCCCTCGTCGGTCTCTCCCTCTCGGCGCCGCCTCTCCATCGCCGTTCTCTTCCTCTCGGCGCTGCATCTCCTCGTCTCTCCCACATCCGCGGTAGGATATCAGCGGGGCGGTGGGCAAACGGCTGCTGTCACGGACTACCGATGGACGCAACCGGTAGAGTTAGAGTTCCTGCTGTTTCTCCTCAAGTTGCGATCCTCCCCACATCTCCAGTGTATGTTCTTGCTTGCGGGGGTGGATCCAGGGCGTCCGCGGCAAGCTGACATGCGGTGGCGGCGGCTGTCGAGGGCTCCAGCGCGTCTATGAGTGGGATGTGCGTGCGTGCAGAAGCTGATGTGTTGTGTTTGTGTGTGCGTGCTTCCTTTCTGAATTTTAACACTGGTTTTTTCTCTGAACTTTCTCTGTATCTTCTACATTGCAGGTACAGTAGAGACAAACCTCCACATGTTCATGAACCGGCTGCAATGCACGGCTAACGGCGGCGTGCGTGCGTGCCTATGGCCTTCTATCAAGATATAATTTAGTGTAGTTTCTAGCAAGATCTAGTTCAGTTTATTTTTCTACCAATTTCTAGTTCAGTTTATATATTTTTCCAACAGTTTGATGTGTCTCTGTTCTCTGGATCAATATAAAGTGTTCAATATGCATTTAGTTTCATTTTCTATCAAAATCTAATTCAAGATGAGTCAATATAATCAGTTGTGATGAATAATATCATTACATTCCATCTCTCAAACCAAACACCAAAATGTAACCATTCCATTCCTTACAATTGCTCCTACCAAACACAAGGACGGAACGGACCCATTCTAGTAGAATCGAACCATTACATTCCGTTCCACATCGTTCCTGAACCAAACACACCCTTGAGGCATGGGAGGACCAGCAACGGATGCACAGAAAGGACGGCATACATCAGGGTCATGACAGCTATGCTCTTACCAAAGAAGAGAAGGAAATCTTCTTTGAACGCCTACTCAGTATGAAGGTACCGTCTGGCTTCTCGTCGAATATAAAGGGAATAATAAATATGGCAGAGAAAAAGTTTCAGAACCTAAAGTCTCATGACTGCCACGTGATTATGACGCAGCTGCTTCCCGTTGCATTGAGGGGGCTTCTACCGGAAAACATACGATCAGCCATTGTGAAGTTGTGTTCATTCCTCATTGCAATCTCTCAGAAGGTAATAGATCCAGAAATCATACCAAGGTTGGAGAATGATTTGGTGCAATGTCTTGTTAGTTTTGAGTTGGTGTTCCCACCATACTTCTTCAATATCGTGACACACGTCCTAGTTCGCCCATGCAAAGAGATTGTCGTTCTGGGTCCTGTATTTCTATACAATATGTTCCCCTTTGAGAGGTTCATGGGAGTATTAAAGTAGTATGTTCATAACCGTGCTAGGCCAGAAGGAAGCATCTCTAAGGGCCATGAAAATGAGGAGGTCATTGAGTTTTGCATTGACTTTATTCCTGACCTTAAGACGATTGGTGTTCCTGAATCGCGACATAAGGGCACACTGGGTGGAAATGGCACGCTAGGCCGGATCAAATAGTATGTATGGACGAGCATTCTCTCACTGAAGCACACTACAGAAGTTCTACAAAATTCCGCCTTGGTGGCTCCGTAAATGGCGAAACACAAGAATATTCTAAGCTCCAAATACCCGGAGCAGTCTGAAGACTGGATTACACGTGAACAAACAAGGACTTTCGCCGGTTGGTTGCAGACACGTGCCATGCATGACGCCGATATTGAAGACGACTTGTACTTACTGGCCCAATTACCATATTCGAATATAATGAATTTGAAAGGGTATGATAAATGGGAATATATTTTACACGATCGCCCAAGATAAAAAGAGCACGAACTAAAACAATGGTGTCTGCTTTGATGCAGCAACCAGTAGGGGAAAGGACACATATTATGGTTACATAGAGGAGATATGGGAACTTGACTATGGACATGATTTGAAGGTCCCTTTGTTTTGGTGCAAATGGGTCAATCTGACAGGAGGCGGTGTAAAGGAAGACCCGTAGTATGGAATGACAATAGTGGATCTCAACAATCTTGCGTACGGAGACGAACCTTTCGTCCTAGCCAATGATGTGGCACAGGTTTTCTATGTGAAGGACATGTCTACCAAGCCGAGAAAAAAAAAGATAAGGAAGCGAATACATCAAACAATGATTCAGAGCGCCACATAGTTCTTTCAGGGAAAAGAAACATCGTGGGAACGAATGACAAGACAGACATGTTAGAAGATTATGAAAAGTTTCATGAAATTGCTCCCTTCACAGTGAATATTGACCCAAGCATCTAGTTAAATGATGAAGATTGTCCATGGTTACGGCGCAAAGGGACACATGCGAAGAAAAAGTTCCACACCCAAAGACAGTAGGGTATCTTTTTAATAGTTAGGGTGCTTATGTGTTTTGCATTTGAAATGTGTACTTTTGTGCTTCGGACAAACGTGTAGCTTTCTGACATCATTTGCTATTTTTCAGCTCATTTACTGATTTTTTCAGCTAAATGACCCTGAAATTGAAAAGCACTACAAATGAACACTGAAAAGGTTGAAAGTTGGCATGGTATCATCATTTCACCCACATAGCATGTGCAAAAAAGTAGAGAGGGTTATGACAAAAACTGGATGCCCTTAATGTACAAAATGGACAATCTCTTTCGAAGTATCAGGGTTTCGGACAAAAACTCATCTGTTACAAAGGCAATTAATTTTTTTAACTTATTACAACTCCAGAATGTCCATTAAAAGCCACGCCATTCAAAGCCACGCCATCAACTTTCAACCCTTTCTGACATCATTTGCTATTTTTCATGCATTTACAGAATTTTTGAGCTAAATGACCCTGAAACTGAAAAGCACTACAAATGAACTCTGAAAAGGTTGAAAGTTGGCATGGTATCATCATTTCACCCACATAGCATGTGCAAAAGAGTAGAGAGGGTTACTGCAAAACTGGATCCACTTCATGTACAAAGTGGACAATCTCTTTTGAAGTATCAGGGTTTCAGACGAAAACTCATCTGTTACCAAGGCAATTAATTTTTTAACTTATTACAACTCCAGACTTTTTGTATGTTCAATATGCACCATTCAAAGCCACTTCATCAACTTTCAACCCTTTGTGACATCATTTGCTATTTTTCATGCATTTACTGATTTTTTTGACCTAAATGACCCTGAAATTGAAAAGCACTACAAATGAACTATGAAAAGGTTGAAAGATCGCATTGTATCATCATTTCACCCGCATAGCATGTGCAATAAAGTAGAGATGGTTACGGCAAAAACTGGATCCACTTCGTGTACAAAATTGACAATCTCTTTCGAAGTATCAGGGTTTCGGTATTAAATAACGTAATTATTACCAAATTGAATATAATGATAGACCAAAATAATATTAAACAAAAGAAAAAAGAATCACTGAAAAATCTATTTTTAAAGTAAAGTTATTCACAAACTACTGATTCACACAAATTTCAAATAATTGAAATTTAAACTATTCAAATTTGAAAACTAGTGGCACTAACGGAAAGTTTGTATTTTTTTGTATCTAAAGCCAAAATATTCAAAAAGGAACTCTAAATACAGCAAAAAAAACAACTCAGAAATAAATAAAAGAAAATAAATAAAGCAGAGAAAAAACTAAATAAAAAAGCCCGCCTACTGGGCCAAAGTGACCTGCATACGACTAGAAACCCAACAGCAGTTCAGCCAGGATACAGGCCCGCGAGGACCAATAGGCCAACATGGCAGCGTGGCAGAGTTAGGCCCAGAAGCATGCTATAGAGAGGAGTGCGATATTGCGCCCGCGCCGGGGCTTTTAAACAGGTGTGGCTTCTCTTCGCTAGGCGAGGTGGGAATAAACTTCCTGCCCCGTCGCCTGGCAGTGCACCCCCTAAAGGGGGGGGGGGTATTTAGTAACGGTTGCAGCCATGACCCGATACTACAGTGGGTCGCTTCCCGCTACTTGGACTCGCGAAATTTAACCTTTACTACCGGTTGATGGCTCCAACCGGTACTAAAGGTCCATCCTATATAAGCAGCACTGATGAAAATTTGCAGTTTCTTCTCCCTCTTCCTCTCTTCTTTCGACATCGCCACCGCCCCCCGTCGCCACCCACATCACACGTCGTCGTCGTCGCCGTCACCATCGCCGCCCCCGTCGCGCGCCGTCGCTGTACCCGTCCCCGTCACGGCCCCGGCCCGTCCCAGGTGTCGTGCCCGTCATCGCCGTCTCGCCGCCGCCCCGTCGCCACCCCCTGTCGCCGGTCCCCGTCGCCGCCCCGGAGACCCACTGTGAGCCCCCTACGCCATGGCCGCACCCTCGATCATCCGATCGAGCCCGCCCGCGCGAACACACACAGTACACACACACACACAAACACATTTTTCTTAATTATTTTCTGTTTTCTGTTTTTTAGTTTTTTTATTTTAGTTATATAAATGTTAGATTAATGTCAAAGTTTTAGCTACATGAATTAGATTAATGTCAAAGTTTTAGCTAGATGAATTGCATTAATGTCAAATTGTTGGATGATCGAATTAGATATATTAATGTCAAATGTTAGATTAATGTCAAATTTTGCATATAGTAATGTTAGAAATGTTAGATGAATTAAGACGTCAACGATGTTATATTTAAATGTTAGTTTGATGAATTTTTAGATATAGCAATGTTAGTTAGTCACAATCCAATCATTTAAAAAATGTTACATTTGAATATAGTATTTGTTCTCGACGTCAACGATGCCCGGCCCGCATCCTTGCCGTCGACCCGTTCGCGATGACGTCCTGCTTCAGAGGAGCCATGTCCGGGACTGGACTATGTCGGGCTGGCACTGGGAGGTGCTACCTTCAGGGGCGCGCCGCTTTTTGAGGAACCCGGCCCCATGTACTGTCGTCGACCCGGAGCTCATTTGGTGGCGTTCGCGTGGGCCACTTTCGGTGCGGACGGAGCCGGCCCCGCCGGAGGTGGTACGTCGCCATGTCAGGGAGGTGGACGAGCATGTCCGTCGCTACATGGCTACTATGGACGTCAGGTTATCCAATACCTGGCAGGTTCTTTGGGCATCTCACCCGAGCTATGATCATGTGATGGTTCCTTCTCTTTGGGTGTCCACCGTCCGCGCATCAGGAACCTGGAGTGAACTAAATAATTAGATAGTATTCGATCTATATTAGCTAGCTAGTGATGTAGTCGATAATATTCGAGATGATGTATTCGAGATTATATATATTATCCGATAATATTCAAGACGATGTATTCGAGATTATTTTTGATGATGCATATTAATTATCTACTATGATTCAGTTTTATCTTTCGAGATGCATATATATTATCGACTATTATTCGAGATGCATATCAATTATCTACTATTATTTGAGATGCGTACTAAATTGTTTTATATTTCTTCTGGATTATTTAAATAAAAGCTATGGCAGACAATACCGGCAGAGAAGGAGAAGAGGCTATGTTCGAGCTCATACGCTCCCTGAGCCGGCCAGATGATCAGAATGAAGAAGATGTCGGCTCCCAATATCTGAACAATACCGGGGAACGTGATATGATATTCGATCAAGATGACCGAATTGATGAAGTCTAGAACTATGATGATGATCTTGAAATAGCAAATACCGGCGAGGTATGTTTATAGAAGCAGGCATATGGTGATCATCACGTGTTTTAAATGATTTTGTGTATATATATATTAACGAATTGATCTTCCTTATTTCATCCCTTCGTATCGAGCAAATCGTCTGCAGGGAGCACGACAGTGCGATGCCCATCCAAAAAGTTGAAGGAAGGCGTAAAGTACAACATTGATGCCATCAAGCATAATGGCGAACCTATTGAGCCTAAGAAGAATGCGGGAAAGTTCGTTCATCAGTGCGGAGTTCTTGTGATGGACCAAATCCCAATCTCCATTCAAGAATGGAAAAAGACAGCAAAGCAACGTCCAGATCTTACTTTTGTTGACGATAGAGCAAAAAAACTGCTTTGGGAATCTCTCATGTCACATTTCACCCTACCAAATCATTTCACAGATGCAAATGTGCAGAAAGTCAAGGACGCTGCTCTTAGGAAGATGGCGGTTGCATTCAACAACCACAATATAACTATATGGGCCAAGTAAGTCGAAGGAGGAAAGAAGACTCCAGAATTCACGGGAACACTAGAGAAGCAAAGAGATCACTAGCCAGCTTTCGTGAAATCCAAGGAATAGGAATAAACACGATCAATGCCGCGAAAAAGGAGCATTACCATAGGCTGGGGCTAGGTGGCTACGCGGTGTCCCGGCCTAAGTGGGATAAGGCTGAGCAAGAGATGGTGGATAGGTGTCAGGACCCCGATTCCAAGTCACATCGACCTAGCTGGTAACACCTCATATCACTTTGCGGCCTCACACACGGTATTCCCACGAGTGTCGCCTTACCATGGCCCGGGACCGTTTGCGCCTTTTGACTCACGTATATGATAGTGTCGCTAGCATCCATATGACCAAGAACCCGGGCCGACATGGCTAGTCGTGAACCCAAAGCGGCGCTAACCCATGGGGACAGGCATACATGAATCACATCGAGCATGTCGGTCATCAACGTATGAATTCCGGCTATAGCATTGGGCTAACAGGACTCCGGTATCCCGGGCTGTAGCAGGCTAAGCAGGACTCCAAATATCACCGCGTGACATTTCCCCGAAGGGACAGACATAGGAACGAAGTGAAACACATGCCGCCAGTCAAGTGTCCAAGCAGTAGTCTTTGGCTAGCAGGACTCCGTGAACCGGGCTGTAGCGGACTACTATCGCCGTAAGCACGAGACTACATTTCCCCATATGAGAGGCTGCCAAGGATAAACAACTAGTTTGTCGGATCCCACTCATACCAACCATTTCAATCATACACGCGATATGCCCGATATGAGTACATACAACATGACATCACAACAAAACTCTACAACTCAAAGTACTTTATTTAAGAGGCTCCGAGGAGCCATACATAACATATCCATACAGGTAGGGGTCACATGACCTAACACTCAAGTCATACAAACATACAAGCACATGCGAAGCAAACTAGTCTGAGTACAGACTCTAAAAAGAAAGAAAGCTTGTTGAAGCCCTTCTATCTACAGTGGCCCTTCACAAGCCTTGGATCACCACCTGGGTGGCTAGTTCACTCGTCGATGTCAAGATCTACATAAAACCCATCGGAGGGGGCGGTCTTGTCGTCTGAAAACATTAATTAAGCAAACATGAGTATGGAGGTACTCAGCAAGTCTTACAACAGAATCCTATCATACATGCACATTCTCAAGAAGGTGGTGGAGTTATTTGCAGCAAGCCAGCTTTGACTCTTGGCTAAGCTATCCTACCTGACACCACTTGAAAAGCATTTGTCGCACACGAGTCCACTAATCACCATCACAATACTCCACCGTGGATCCTCTCTTGTCAAACCACGAGAGGGCCATTCGCGGCACTCACACTTATCTTGAGGCTTTTAGTAGTATCCATTTACTTGTCTATGAATTGTATAGCTGACCAAGTAGTCCTTTACCGCGGACGCGGCTATTCGAATAGTTTTATACCCTGCAGGGGTGTACTTCTTCACACACGCTCACCACTTACCGCCGCCACACGACATGTACTCGCAACCTTCAAGCGAAGCCCAACGTGGGTGTCGGCCACGACCTGACTAAACACACGAGTCCCTAGTCCAGGTTTATCGCCTATTCGGGTTCCATCCGCAGGGAGTCCGGCCGAGGTTTCCACTAACGGCCCCGAACGATGTGTGCAGGGTTCCCGAGACACCAAACGGGCGAATCGGTACACCGGGCCACGTGCCTACCGCAACACAGCCCACCCCTAAGGTCAGCGCTGCGTGCGGCCCCCAGCATGCTACAAACACCAGAAACTACTTGCAACTCCCGGACTGAGGACAAGAGTGGTTAATAAGTCGAGAGGGTCAATTAAGGATCCCAATGCGTGGTAGTAGCTAAGTCTTAAATATCACACACAGATCTCAGTTCTTAGGGAAGGCTTCAATGAAACAACCCACCATGTACTCCTACATGGCCTCTCATCGATACCTTTACCAAAACGTGTTCAACACTTTCACTCTCGAACCCGACACAACCTTTCACTCCCGTTCATCATCCCGATGAGCCAGACCTGACACAACTCTAAGCATAGCAAGCATAGCATGGTAGGAATCACAAACATGGCTCAATCAACTCCTACACATACTAGTGGGTTTCATCTAGTTACTGTGGCAATGACAGGTCATGCAAAAGAAGTGGGTTCAACTACCGCAGCACACAACAGTTTGAATCGCGTTGTCTTAATGCAGTAAACAAGAGCAGAAGCGAGAACATGGGTTTGTATCGGAATGATCAATGGTTTGCTTGCCTGATGTAGTGGTGGTAGGATACTGCCCTTCAGACGGATATTCGGGATTATCCTCGGAGGCAGAACCTATCACGAAAGACACACCGATAATAAACACACATGGCAATATGTAACAATATGATGCATGCTATGACATGGAAATATAAATGTGTGTTGGCCTAATGTAAGCTGGAACAAAAAGGGATGAACTCATTTGAATCAAAGATTCAAATGTTAGCTCATTTAACATAGCCATAATGGTGCATTATCTTAATCTGCTTAAACAGCAAGGTTAAATTGTTCTATCATGCATGAAACCTTTACCAATGGATAGAATGGATTTTTCTGATCATTTTTCATATATAAATCTTTGCATTTGGAGTTACAGATTAATTTCTATGAATTTTTGAAGTTTGAACTATTTTCTGGAATTTCCTATAACAGAATAATTCCAGTAATTCATTTACCGCGTCAGCAATGCGTCAGGGTGACGTCAGAGGTCAACGGGGACGCCCAGGTCAAACTAACCAGTGGGTCCCGCATGTCAGCAATTAGTTTAACTAATTAAAATCAGTTTAAACTAACTAAGTTAATTAGCAGGGGGGTGGCCCACCTGTCATGGACTCAGGAGAGTCAACCAGGGCCCGCCCTGGTCAAAGTCAGGGTCAACTACACCGGCGTTTAGCCGCCGACGAGCCAGACGCGGCGGCGAGAGTGGGTTTGGCCGTTCCGGCAACCAAATGAGCCGCGGAGGGCGTCTAGGTGTAGCTGGGAGCAAGCCGCATCTCTTGGTGGCGTTGGCTGGGCTCGGGGTGGCCGAAAACGGCGCCGGCGACGACATTGGTGGCCGCCGGAGTTCGGGTGATGACGAACTCGTGGCTACGGTGTGCGATGAGGTGCGTGCAGTGGTGGTTAGACGCTACGCAGTGCGGTGAGCATGTTGGACACCGAGGGGTGACCGGTGGATGGCCGGGAGCACGTCGGCGACGAGCTCCGCGGCGGTGCGTGCGGGTGAGCTCCGTGCAGTAGCTACGAGGCTCGGGAGCGAGAAAGAAAAGAAGGGGGAGGTAGCTAGGCTCACGGAGAACTCGAAGAAGCACACGGTGCGGTCGGGGACGGGCTGGTGCGGCGGTGACGTCGATGGGGATCTCCGGCGACGGCGGAGTCGGGCGAGGTCGGTGCAGAGGACTCGGGCCACGCGAGCGCTCGGGGCTCGGCTAGCTCGAAGAAGAGGAGGGCGGCGGAGCTCCTAGACACGACGGGATGGCGCAAGGACGACGGAGGGCGCGACTACGGCGACGATGCGGCTGCGGTGGCGTCGGCCACGGCGTGGGGGAGCGAGGGGGAGGAGCTGGGGAGGAGGAGAGGTGTCTCGGGGTTCGGGGGGAGAGAGAGAGAGTTCCGCGCCGGCAGCTCGGTGAGGGAAGCGGCGAGGCGGCGGCCATCTACGTGGCACGCATGCAGTGCTCGCCGTCGAGCACCTGCCTGCCTACCTGGCCAAGCCAAGCAGCTCGCTGGCGCGGCGGCTGGGCTGGGCCGGCAGGTGGGCCGGTTGGGTGGTGCCAGGTAAGTTTTTCCATTTCTGTTTCATTTTTCTATTTTCTGTAACTTTGTGGACTTTTTAAAAATACCTAAACAACTCCAAAATTCACCAAACTGCACCTGGTCCTTAGTTGGAATATTTCCAGCGTGGAACATTTTAGTTTGCGATAATTTGGGCATTTGAAATATTTTATATAATTTAAATTCCCAAACTCAAATACTTATGATTTAATTCAAAAACCTTAGGATGACCTAGAAAATTGTGCACCACTTTTGGCAGAGGCTCTGAACCAAAGGAAAGGTGATGAGCATTTTAGAAGGGCATTTCAGGTTCATTGAAAATAATTTTAGTAAGCCCTAGTTGGATTCAAAAGGGGTTCTGGGGGTTCTGTCTTCCCCATTTCAAATTTCTGATGAAAGTTAAACATGATGCAACACACTAATGCATGGACTAGCTAGGATGTGACAACTCACCCCCACTCAAAAGAATCTCGTCACGAGATTTAGGATCCGTTGCGAAAAAGGTGGGATACTCAAGTCGAAGACGATCCTCCCTTTCCCAAGTTGCTTCTTGCTCGGAATGGTTTGACCATTGAACCTTTAGAAACTTGATATTCTTACGTTGAGTGGTACGCTCGGCTTGATCAAGAATACGAACGGGATATTCTCGATAGGTGAGGTTATCTTGGAGATCAAGCGTTTCGTGGTCCACTCCACGGATAGGATCCGAGAAGCAACGCCTGAGTTGGGAAACGTGGAAGACATCATGGACTCTGGAAAGATGCAGAGGTAGTTCCAATTGGTAGGCAACTTCTCCTCGTTTGGCAAGAATGCAAAAGGGTCCAATGAAACGAGGAGCCAACTTGCCTTTGATACCCAATCGATGGGTTCCCTTCAAAGGAGTAACCCGAAGGTAATTCTTCTCGCCAATTTCATAAGCCATAGGCTTATGCTTGCGGTCATATTGATTCTTTTGACGAGATTGGGCTGTTTTCAATTTCTCACGAATAACGCGAACCTGCTCTTCTGCTTCCTGAATCATATTCGGGCCGAAGAGTTGTCTCTCCCCGGTTTCTGACCAGTTAAGAGGCGTTCGACATTTCCGTCCATAAAGAACTTCGAAAGGAGCTTTGCCCAAGCTAGCTTGATAACTATTGTTATAAGCGAACTCGGCAAATGGAAGGCATTTCTCCCAATTCATGCCGAAAGAGATGACAGAAGCTCGAAGCATATCCTCTAGGATTTGATTGACTCGTTCTACTTGACCACTTGATTGAGGATGGAAGGCGGTGCTAAAGGAGAGACGAGTTCCCATAGCATTTTGGAAACTTTCCCAAAATCGAGAGGTGAAGAGACTTCCACGGTCTGAGTTAATCTCCAATGGAACACCATGAAGAGACACTATTCGAGAGATGTACAAATCAGCTAGCAGGCTAGCGGTTATACTCTCACGAACGGGTAGGAAGTGGGCTACTTTGGAAAGACGATCGACGACAACGAAGATAACATTATTCCCTCTCTTGGTCCTGGGAAACCCAGTAATGAAATCCATACCGATTTTATCCCATTTCCATTCAGGAATTTCCAAAGGTTGAAGGGTACCAGCAGGCCGTTGATGTTCTTCTTTAACTCGACGACAGACGTCGCAATTAGCAATGTATTGAGGGATTTCTCTCTTCATCCTAGTCCACCAAAACCTCTGGCGTAGGTCTTGATACATTTTAGTACTACCGAGATGAATGGTGAGAGGAGATTCATGAGCTTCCTTAAGGATCAGTTGCCGTAGCTGTTGTTTCTTGGGAACCACCAAGCAGTTCTCAAAGAAGACAACACCTCGCTCATCTATGGAGAAACACTTAGCAGCTCCGCTAGCAATGTTCTCCTTGATCCGAGATATTCCTCTATCATACTGCTGGGCAGTTATGATTTGATCCGTAAGGTTGGGTTTCGCCACCAGGGTGGAAAGGAATCCTCGAGGAACAAGGTGAAGATTAAGCTTACGAAATTCCTCGTGGAGAAAATGTTGAATTTGTTGTAACATTAGGTTGTTACAATAAGATTTGCGACTTAGTGCGTCAGCCATGACATTGGCTTTGCTTGGGGTGTAAGATATTCCTAAGTCGTAATCTGTAATCAACTCGACCCAACGTCTTTGCCTGAGATTCAAATCCGGTTGGGTGAAGATGTATTTCAGACTTTGGTGATCAGTGTAAATTTTGCAACGATTACCAAGAAGGTAATGTCGCCAGGTTTTGAGTGCATGGACCACTGCCGCAAGCTCTAGATCGTGTGTGGGATAGTTATCCTCATGTGGACGCAACTGTCGAGAAGCGTAGGCAATCACATGACGATCTTGCATGAGTATGCAACCTAGTCCTTGCCGCGAGGCGCCGCAATAGATAATAAAGTCCTTAGAAAATCTGGTGGAACAAGTACGGAGCAGATGTCAGCGCCTTTTCAGTTCCTCGAAAGCTGAACTCGCCTTGTGGCGCCCATTCAACTTCTTATCTTTCTTGAGGAGTTCGTTAGAGGTTTAGCAACTTTAGAGAAATTCTCGTGAAGCGGCGACAATAGCTCGCTAGACCGAGGAAACTCCGAACTTGCTTGACCGATTCAGGTGGAGTCCAATCAAGGACGGCTTGAACTCGCCGATTGACAGCAATGCCCTTACCGAGATTACATGGCCTAGATATGTCACTTCGGTAACCAGAATTCACACTTAGAGAATTTGGCATAAAGGCGGTGCTCTCGAAGTTTCATCAATACTAGCCTTAGATGTTCGGCATGTTCTTCCTCATTCTTGGAGTAGATGAGTATATCATCGAGGTATCCCACGACGAATTTATCCAAATACTCCATGAAGATTGAGTTGATTAACCGAGAGAAGGTGGCTGGAGCATTGGTTAACCCGAAGGACATGACGGTGTACTCGTATTGGCCGTAACGAGTAACAAAGGCCGTTTTAGGAATGTCCCCATTCTTGATTTTGATTTGATGGTAGCCCAACCTCAAATCCATCTTGGAAAAGACTGAGGATCCAGCGAGCTGATCATACAGATCGTTGATCCTAGGGAGCGGATACTTGTTCTTGATAGTGACCAAATTGACAGGTCGGTAATCCACAACCATCCGATCCGTTCCATCCTTCTTCTTGACGAAGAGGATGGGGCAAGCCCATGGAGATGAACTAGGACGGATGAAACCCTTTTGCAAGGACTCATCGAGTTTTTTCTTAAGTTCGGCTAGTTCTAGGGGTGCCATCTTATAGGGTCTTCTAGAGATTGGGACAGTTCCGGGAACAAGATCTATCACGAACTCGACATCCCTGTCAGGTGGAACACCTGGCAGTTCTTCTGGAAAGACATCCGGAAAGTCCCGGACTACCGGAATATCTTCGAGGTCTGGAAGGGGGTTGGCATTTAAGGAGTATAGCTGACGCTTAGACACTCGGGTTAAAACATTAACTGTCTTGCCCGAAGGATGGGTGAGTTGAACAGTTCTAGTAGAGCAATCAATCTTAGCGTAATGGGCTGACATCTAGTCCATACCCAAGATGATGTTTATGTCCGAGGAATTGAGAGCTATTAGAGATGCAAGAAAGACTAATCTGTCGACAAGAATTTCATTCCCATGACTTATTCTAGAGGTTTGCCATCTAGAACCCGGAGTCTGAATTTCCATGGAGGTGTGCATGTCACAGAATGTGGTGTTGTGCAATCGAGCATAGCTCTCAGAAATAAATGAATGAGATGCTCCAGTATCAAAAAGAACAGTTGCCGGATGACAATTAACAAGGAGAGTACCGAGAACGACGTTGGGATCCTCATCGGTTTCCTCAGCTGAAACATAGTTGACGTGGCCACGAGCAGTGGCAGCTGGTTTGGCGTAGAGCACCTTTCCTGCTGGCTTACCACGGCCAATGACTTTTCCGATCCGACCGGGTTGTTCTGGGGACACTCACGGATGTAGTGGCCCGTCTCTCCACACTTGAAACAGGTTATCATATTGGGGCGTGGAGCAGCATTAGCAGCGGGGCCACCATAAGTCTTGGGCGGTACATACTCCTGGTTGGGGCGAGGCGCCTCAAAGGATGGCCTCGGGGTGAACCTCGGTGGCAGAGCAGTGTTTGGAATCCAGACCCGGCGCTTCTGAGATCCAGAGCCGGATGAAGAACCAAAGTCACGGGAGTGCTTGCGTGAAGCTTCAAAGTCAGACTGTCCAGTTTCAGCACTGATAGCCTTGTTGACTAACTTTTGAAAGGAGGTGCACTCGTGCAGACGAAGATCACGGCGAAGCTCGGGGCTAAGTCCGTTGCGGAACCTTGCCTGCTTCTTGGCGTCGGTAGAAACCTCTTCAGGAGCATAACGTGCTAGATTCCCAAACTCACGGCTGTATGCATCCACAGTCAGTCTATCCTGGGTGAAATTGCAGAACTCTTCCCTCTTACGATCCATGAGACCTTCCGGGATGTGATGCTCACGGAAAGCGGCACTGAGTTCAGCCCAAGTAGTGATTTGTCCAACCGGGCGCATAGCCTCATAATTCTCCCACCAAAGGCTAGCAGGGCCTTCGAGGTGATAGGCGGCAAAGGTAACCTTATCAGCTTCAGCCACGTTGGCAGAACGTAGCTTGTGGGTGATGCTGCGAAGCCAGTCATCCGCATCGAGAGGCTCAACGGAATATTTGAACTTCGGTGGATACAGCTTGACAAAGTCATTGAGTGACACCAGATCATTCCTTAGCTGGCGTGCGGTATTCTGCTCAATCCGCTCCAGCAAGCGATTGGTCTCACGCTTGTTGCGTTCTGCCTCCAACATAACTTCGGCCAAAGAAGGCGGTTGAGGCAGATTTACATTCCTAGCTGCGCTGGCTTCTCCCTGCTCCGGAGCAGCAGGATTGTTGCGGGTGTTGACCATCCTAGGAAACAAAACAGCGGTTTAAACCAGAATGGCAGAATTTAGCAAGGAAGTGCGGAATGTAATGGATAACACGGAATGCAGGGATGTTCATCCGTATGACATGGTAATATAAAAACTGCCATATATATACCAACGGTCATACACACCATTCATAGTTTAGTACAAGCCCGACGGAGTAAAACTATAGTGAAAGGCGTTACATCTCATCGGAAGCATTCCAAACACCTATACATTATTTTTCTACACTTCCGGAATGATACACACTAAGTCATATTCCACAGGTCACACAGGACGGTGGAAATACAACTATTACAATACTAGGGATACTACTAGTAACTCAGACAGCTCCGTAGTAGTCCTCATAGAAGTCACCGCCCAAGCCTGGAAGTGGAACATGATCATCCGGGAATAGACGATCATGTGGAGCTTGCGGACCATAGGTACTCGGATGTGGCCCTGGTCCAACAAACGGCGGCAAACGAGGTCCACGAGGAGGGGTGATGCCTCCTACCTCACGCCACTCCATGAAGTCTGGTAGACCAGCCCGCACAGGGTACAAGTCCCTCATGTCCATGTATCCGGCTTGCATGGCAGGTGCAAACCGAGTCAGAGTGGCCCAGTGATCAGAGCAGGCATTAAAGAGCTCCATACGCAAGGCCCGGTTTTCACGGTCCTTGTCTTCCAGCATCTCGGTAGTGGTGCGAAGGAGTGAGTCCTCATGGGATGCGTCGCTGTACATACCCTGAAGGTAACCATGCGCCTGTGGAGGGATGCCGCATGTAGCGGAAATCGGTGTTGCACAGCAAGGCAGTTCTCGCTCAATAATAGTCATCATTGAGTAGGCTGCATCCTGCATGGACATCCCAATAGTGATCCCAAGTCCATAAGAACAAAGGAGCGTTCAAGAGCTTCGGATAAGATGGATATATCCCGACCGTGCACGATATTGGCTTTGATTAAAATCTCTAAACTTCTCCTCGACGGTATATTCAGGATACCATCGGCAACCGGTCTCGACCATCACCCGAACCAACATTGCCGTGTGACCACACACATCAATGCAACGGGTCAGACGAACCACTTGGTTCTGGGGACAGGTGGCCATCTGAAAGCACAACCACAATGCAAAGACATTAGAATTTCTAGGGAAAATTGGGCAGCATAACATCTGTAAATGCTCAAAAACAGATTTGAGACATTCAAAATCAGATTGCAAACCCACTCAACAACATCATATCAAGGTTCTGGTTCAACTGATAGCATACTAAAAGTAGTAGAAACTGAACTGAGGCTATAACCAACAATCCTATAAGTTACTACGGATTAGTAACACGTGAACCTGATAGAGAGAAGAGAGCCTAGTCCTATACCCACGTAGAATGAGAAGAGGATGACTCAGATTAGAGGGCATAAGGTAAAGGAGTAAAAAGAGCCTTACGTTCCCTCCCACAATCAATTCCCCTACATATAACTAAAGCATTTCTACGCTCAACATCGACCAGTTTGGCTTAGCGAACCTACAGGCAGCCCTGCTCTGATGCCAACGCTGTCAGGACCCCGATTCCAAGTCACATCGACCTAGCTGGTAACACCTCATATCACTTTGCGCCTCACGCACGGTATTCCCACGGTGTCGCCTTACCATGGCCCGGACCTTTTGTGCCTTTTGGCTCACGATATGATAGTGTCGCTAGCATCCATATGACCAAGAACCCGGCCGACATGGCTAGTCGTGAACCCAAAGCGGCGCTAACCCATGGGGACAGTATACATGAATCACATCGAGCATGTCGGTCATCAACGTATGAATTCGGATGTAGCACTGGCTAACAGACTCGTATCCCGGCTGTAGCAGCTAGGCAGGACTCAATATCACCGCGTGACTTTTCCCGAAGGGATGTATATAGGAACGGCGAAACACATGCCGCCACCAAGTGTCCAAGCAGTAGTGCTGGGCTAGCGGGACTCGTGAACCGGCAGTAGCGAACTAGTATCGCTCGTAAGCACGAGACTACATTTCCCCATATGAGAGGCTGCCAAGGATAAACAACCAGTTTGTCAGATCCCACTCATACCAAGCATTTCAATCATACACGCAATATGCCCGATATGAGTACATAAAACATGGCATCACAACGAAATTCTACAACTCAAAGTACTTTATTTAAGAGGCTCCGAGGAGCCATACATAACATATCCATACAGGTAGGGTTCACATGACCCAACACTCAAGTCATACAAACATACAAGCACATGCGAAGCAAACTAGTCTGAGTACGACTCTAAAAAGAAAGAAAGCTTGTTGAAGCCCTTCTATCTACAAAGGGCCCTTCACAAGCCTTGGATCACCACCGGTGGCTAGTTCACTGCCGATGTCAAGATCTACATAAACCCATCTGAGGGGGCGTGTTGTCGTCTGAAAACATTAATTACAAACATGAGAACGGAGGTACTCAAAGCAAGTCTTACAATGTAATCCTATCATACATGCACATTCTCAAGAAGGTGGTGGAGTTATTTGCAGCAAGCCAGCTTTGACTCTTGGCTAAGCTATCCCACGTGACACCACTTGAAAAGCATTTGTCGCACACGAGTCCACTAATCACCATCACAATACTCCACCGGGGATCCTCTCTCGTCAACCCACGAGAGGGCCATCCGCAACACTCACACTTATCTTGAGGCTTTTAGTAGTATCCATTTACTTGTCTATGAACTGTATAGGTGACCAAGTAGTCCTTATCATGGACGCTGCTATTCAATAGTTTTATACCGCAGGGTGTACTTCTTCACACGCGCTCACCACTTACCGCCGCTTACACGACATGTACTCGGCAACCTTCAAGCGGAAGCCCAACGTGGGTGTCGGCCATGACCGACTAAACACACGAGTCCCTAGTCCAGGTTTATCGCCTATTCGGGTTCCATCCGCAGGATTCCGCCGAGGTTTCCACTAACGGCCCGAACGATGTGTGCAGGGTTCCCGAGACACCAAACGGGCGAATCGGTACACCGGGCCACGTGCCTACCGCAACACAACCCACCCCTGAGGTCAGCACTGCGTGCGGCCCCCAACATGCTACAAACACCAGAAACTACTTGCAACTTCCTGACTGAGGACAAGAGTGGTTAATAAGTCGAGAGGGTCAATTAAGGATCCCAATGCGTGGTAGTAGCTAAGTCTTAAAAAACACACACAGATCTCAGTTCTTAGGGACGGCTTCAATGAAACAACCCACCATGTACTCCTACATGGCCTCTCATCGATACCTTTACCAAAACGTGTTCAACACTTTCACTCTCAAACCCGACACAACCTTTCACTCCAGTTCATCATCCCGATGAGCCGACGACACAACTCTAAGCATAGCAAGCATAGCATGGTAGGAATCACAAACATGGCTCAATCAACTCCTACACATACTAGTGGGTTTCATCTAGTTATCGTGGCAATGACAGTCATGCAAAGGAAGTGGGTTCAACTACCACAAAGCACACAACAGTTTGAATCGCGTTGTCTTAATGCAGAGAACAAGAGCGAAGCGAGAACATGGGTTTGTATCGGAATGATCAATGGTTTGCTTGCCTTATGTAGTGGTGGTAGGATACGCCCTTCGACGGATATTCGGATTATCCTGAGGCGTAACCTATCACGAAAGACACACCAAAATAAACACACATGGCAATATGCAACAATATGATGCATTCTATGACATGGCAATATGAATGTGTGTTGGCCTAATGCAAGCTGGAACAAAAAGGGATGAACTCATTTGAATCAAAGATTCAAATGTTAGCTCATTTAACATAGCCATAAAGGTGCATTATCTTAATCTGCTTAAACATCAAGGTTAACTTGTTCTATCATGCATGAAACCTTTACCAATGGATAGAATGGATTTTTCTGATCATTTTTCATATATAAATCTTTGCATTTGGAGTTACAGATTAATTTCTATGAATTTTTGAAGTTTGAACTATTTTCTGGAATTTCCTATAACAGAATAATTCCAGTAATTCATTTACCGCGTCAGCAATGCGTCAGGGTGACGTCAGAGGTCAACGGGGACACCCAGGTCAAACTGACTAGTGGGTCCCGCATGTCAGCAATTAGTTTAACTAATTAAAATCAGTTTAAACTAACTAAGTTAATTAGCAGGGGGGGTGGCCCACCTGTCATGGACTCAGGAGAGTCAACCAGGGCCTGCCCTGGTCAAAGTCAGGGTCAACTACACCGGCGTTTAGCCGCCGACGAGCCAGACGCGGCGGCGAGAGTGGGTTTGGCCGTTCCGGCAACCAAATGAGCCGCGGAGGGCGTCTAGGTGTAGCTGGGAGCAAGCCGCAGCTCTTGGTGGCGTTGGCTGGGCTCGGGGTGGCCAGAAACGGCGTCGACGACGACATTGGCGGCCGCCGGAGTTCGAGTGATGACGAACTCGTGGCTATGGTGTGCGGTGAGGTGCGTGCAGTGGTGGTTAGACGCTACGCGGTGCGGTGAGCATGTTGGACACCGAGGGGTGACCGGTGGATGGCCGGGAGCACGTCGGCGACGAGCTCCGCGGCGGTGCATGCGGGTGAGCTCCGTGGAGTCGCCACGAGGCTCGGGAGCGAGAAAGAAAAGGAGGGGGAGGTAGCTAGGCTCACGGAGAACTCGAAGAAGCACACAGTGCGGTCGGGGACGGGCTGGTGCGGCGGTGACGTCGATGGGGATCTCCGGCGAAGGCAGAGTCGGGTGAGGTCGGTGCAGAGGACTCGGGCCACGCGAACGCTTGGGGCTCGGCTAGCTCGAAGAAGAGGAGGGCGGCGGAGCTCCTAGACACGACGGGATGGCGCAAGGACGACGGAGAGCGCGACTACGGCGACGGTGCGGCTGCGGTGGCGTCGGCCATGGCGTGGGGGAGCGAGGGGGAGGAGCTGGGGAGGAGGAGAGGTGTATGGGGTTCGGGGGGAGAGAGAGAGAGAGTTCCGCGTCGGCAGCTCGGTGAGGGAAGCGGCGAGGCGGCGGCCAGCTGCGTGGCACGCATGCGGTGCTCGCTGTCGAAAGCACCGCCTCCTGCCTTGCTAAGACAAGCAGCTACTCATTGGCCAGCGCCATTGGCTGGGCAGCAGGTGGGCAGTTGGGTGGCGCCAGTAAGTTTTTCCATTTCTGCTTTTTTCTATTTTCTCAGTAACTTTGTGGACTTTTAAAATACCTAAACAACTCCAAAATTCACCAAACTGCACCTGGTCCTTAGTTGGAATATTTCCAACATGGAACATTTTAGTTTGGGATAGTTTGGGCATTTGAAATATTTTATATAATTTAAATGCCCAAACTCAAATACTTATGATTTAATTCAAAAACCTTAGGATGATCTAGAAAATTGTGCACCACTTTTGGCAGAGGCTCTGAACCAAAGCAAAGGTGATGAGCATTTTAGAAGGGCATTTCAGGTTCATTGAAAATAATTTTAGTAAGCCCTAGTTGGATTCAAAAGGGGTTCTGGGGGTTCTGTCTTCCCCATTTCAAATTTCTGATGAAAGTTAAACATGATGCAACACACTAATGCATGGACTAGCTAGGATGTGACAATAGGGGTCAGTCCAGTTACATTGAGCTGGCCCCTAGGTGCAGGACTTGGGCCTATGCGCATGGGACGCGTTGGACCCAAAGATAGGCATGTTTTGAAGAAGGCAAATCTTAAAGGAGCCGACCTCAAATTACTTGTTGCAATAGAAGAGGCTCGAACGGGGATGTTCACGCCAACAGAGGGAACAATAAGCTTACGCGTGCCCTGGGAAATCCTGAAAACCTGGGAAGAACACGAGGCAAAGGCGTAGTTCCGTGGTATGAGGGGTTTGCGGACTGGAACGCTGACTACAAAAGCCGTGCAAGAAAGAAGATGGAGGAGGATAATAAGAGGAAGCCGGAGGAGGAACAGAGGAAGCAGGAAACAGAACGCCTTAAAGGCCTAGAATCAACGCACGCGGAGTTGGCACTCCAATTCCAGCGGCAGCATCAGCAGATCGATGAAATCAGCCAGGGAAGGGGGTCTCTGCAGTGGCATGAGCTAGCGGATCTAGCATTGGATAGCACCGTGCCATCCATGCCGAGAAGCAGCGTGGGTTCCGCATCGGGCGATGAGACACTACTGTTGGATAGATACCTTATGTATGACATCATTGATAACACTAATTGTGAGCTACATTTCAAAATGAAGAACACATCCATCATGGTGGCGGACGACGCTGCTTATACAAATCCCCATGAAGCAACCTTCCATTGCAATCCGATTCCAGCTACCTATGCTCGTGTCGCAGTTGATGAAGTGGTGGCAGAATATTGGGGGCTACATCTTGACATTCCTGGAGGTGACGATGAGCGCACACTGGGAGAGGCATTACATCGTATCGTCCTATGGAGAAATCATTGCATCGTCCTTCCAAGGCCACCGACACCACGTCAGCTGGCTCCTCCTCCAAGTCCGCCACCGTGTCAGCTGTCGACTCCAGCTCCTCCAAGTCAGCCACCACCTCTACAGACTCCTACTCCTCCAAGTACGCCAATGCGTGAGGCCACTCCTCCTCCTACAAGTCCGGCATCGCATGAGCCCACTCCTCCTCCTCCAAGCCCAGCACCGCGTCAGCCCAGTCCTCCTCCTCCATGTCAGGCACCACGTAAGCCGTCTCCGCCGCCTGAGTGGGCTCTGCCACCTAAGCAACAGCAAAAGAGAGTCGCCACAGTTATGGCGGCTAGCTGTACAAGTACAGGAGGCAAGAGATTCAAATTTGGTCCAAGCCTCGCGCCTCTTCCGAAGAGGCCTTACGACATGAGAGAAGAGGAAAATGAAACCGAATGCAGGAGACAATTGGACGCCCATTTTGGACCGAAACCGCCACCAAAGGAGAAAGTGCCTGAGCATGCCATTGACCACTTTATTCGTATGGCTCAAGCACTAGCTCCCAAGCCAGTTGACTCAGACTATGAGCGCCAAATCAGGAAGGCATATCAAGCATACCAAAAGAAGGAGTCGAGCTTGAGCTCCAGCCAAGCAGCTGCCAAAATAGTGGGAAAATTGTTCCCCGGCTGGGAGAACAAGCAGTGCAATCAATCCCCCCGCTCATTGTACCAACACACATGAGAAGGCAGGCTGCATAGATCGGATGCACTATAGAACAACTCCTAGAGCTTGAGCCCATGGATACTTTTACAGAGCAGGAACTAAAACAGAAATATGCCTGCGGCAAACCTTTGGTCAAGCATGAGGAGGTCAAGAAGCTCTCAACGAGAATGTATGAATTGCATGAATAGTACATGAAAATTGCCAAGACTACCAATAGAGAGTCCCTCATGGTGAAAGTCAAGGCAGAGCATTACTACCTTGAGAATGCTCTGTATGTTGAGTTTACAGAACCGTTTCAATTATTTAATCAAGATGCACTCGACAAATCTATAGTCAGTTGCTATTGTGTGTAAGTGATTTCTTTCTATAATTTAAGACTCAATCTAGCTGTAGTGCTCATTGATCATTACATGTAATTATCCTCACTATATTCTTTTATGTGGTATTATGTATAATGAAGATCTATGAAATGAAAAAAGTTGGACGCTATGGCATTGGGTTCATTGACCCAAATACCGTTAATCAAACGACATGGTCACAAGAATTCTATCGAAATGAAACAGACAAAAGCTTCCTAGAGTTTTTGAAGCGCCTAAATATCAATCCAGATATACTACTTCCTTACAACTTCGGGTGAGTCACACTGTCTTGTACTAAAAATTCTATTTTTCCTTACTAGGTAGATGTCAATTAATAAGTGTATAGGGTTTAGGGTAGTTGATGAGTGTTATGCACATGCCCGCTAAATTTATACATGCAAACGTGTGCGGATGCAGTTTTCACTAGATCTTGTTAATCATTTGAGTTGAAGATGCAACAGTTGAAGTACAAAATCATGGAGGGGATAGTCAACATTTCAATCATTATCGAACTATATGTCGGCCTCTTTAGTTCGTCATTTCCTGATATCAACTAATTAATAACTCTTTTATTCATTTTCTTTGCCGATGGATAGGGCTTGGCAAAAGTTCATCAAAGAGGTTCGAGGCGAATGGAAACAAAAGTTGTATTGGTATCGACCCAAGGTATAATTAATTAAGTAGTACTAGCTAGCTATCATCTCTTTAATTCTAGTTTCAATACTTTTACTTATCATGCTTGATTAATTATTATCTAATTGAATTATATTCTCATAAAGTGCATGAAGAAGTTTTTGGGGAATGATTTATGTGCATACTACGTTTGCGAGAACATTCGCATGATGGCGTCCGATAGGAGAAGATCTAATAGACAACAATAAGTACGTTTGCCATAGCACTATTCACAATTTTTACATCATTATCGATATCTAAAATGTATACACACACGACTAATACATGCATATTGATCTCCTTCTTTAAAGTTCAAGGTGGTGTGGGAGCAGCTCCTACCAACGGATCACATACGAACAATTCAAGAAGAAATAGCAGGATTTTTGCTCGACCAGGTCATAGATCCCAAAGAGAATTCCATTACCCGCTACCGCGGTAATGCCTCCATCTAGAAGAAGTTTTTGGGGAATGATTTATGTGCATACTACGTTTGCGAGAACATTCGCATGATGGCGTCCGGAAGGAGAAGATCTATTAGACAACAATAAGTACGTTTGCCATAGCACTATTCACCATTTTTACATCATTATCGATATCTAAAATGTATACACACACGACTAATACATGCATATTGATCTCCTTCTTTAAAGTTCAAGGTGGTGGGAGCAGCTCGCACTCAACGGATCACATACTTAACAATTCAAGAAGAAATAGCAGGATTTTTGCTCGACCAGGTCATAGATCCCAAAGGAGAATTCCATTACCCGCTACCGCAGTAATGCCTCCATCTAGGAGAAATTGTCTATTCTGCTAATATTAGCAGAATAACTATTCTGCACACCACTTCCGCACTGCACGCTGGACGCAAGTGAACGTCATTCTTTGAACCAAGTGTGCTGCAGTACTTACACGAGTGAACTTCTCGTCGGAAAAAACTGCACGCGTAATTTTTTCGGTACTGTTTTCGCTCTAATTTTGTAACCGTTTATCCGAATAAGGCGTGTAATATACTGTTGAAAAGTTATGGATTAGGCGCAACTTCGACATGTTCAACACTTTTCGAGATTCCACACGGTTCAAGGGCAGTTTTGAAAATGGTGCGGCCCATGATGAGTGGCAACGAGCGTTTTTTCGCGATTTCTTCTAAACCACTCCTCGGAATGAAGCAAACGATACGCCGTTGGATAGATATCGTCGAGGCGCACCTTTTTCATGTATAAATTTTTCTCTAATTCCTTACGGGTTAAGAGCAGTTTCGTATTTACTAAATCGTGGAGTTCTGTTTTTCAAATTTTTTCAAATTTTCGGTTCTGTTTTTGCTCCTGTTTTTGAACCGTTTGTCCAAATGAGGTGTGTGATATGCCGTTGGAAATATACGAACGAGGGCCACTTTCATATGTTGAAATATTTTTGAAATTGCTTACGGTTTTAAGTTAATTTTGAAAATCGTGCAGCGGACGACGAGTGGCAGCGGCCGTTTCTGGCGAAATTTTTGCAAACCGCTGGTCGGAATGATTCAAACGATACACCGTTGGGAAGATATCGATGATACACAACTCTTTCATGTAGAACACTCTCTCTAACTCTTTACGGTTTAAGAGGAATTTCAAATTTACCGAAATGCGGACACTCTATTTTTGCGACACCCAAATCGACGTGGGTACTTCATCCGACTGAAAACCGCACTGCAATGGACGAAAAACCGCACTGCATCGGACAGGTAAGAGAACTGCATGGTTTCTTTTATTCAAACGTAATTTTTTCAAGGACGTGAAAGTAGAGTGCACTTCACATCCGGTGTAAATGAACCACAACACCACCAAGAAGTGAATCGCATTACTTTTTTTTCGCTTCCGTAACAATTGTTTTGCACTTACGGGATGAACAACATCATATGGCCGACCGCACTGCTTCAGAATGAAAACCGCACTGCATCGGACGGGCAAGCGAGCTGCATAATTTCTTTTGTCGGGCGTAGATTTTCTCAAACAAGTTTTTGTTGTCTTTTTTCAACGTTTTTATGAACAAGAGTGGACCGCACAAACGGGGCAAGTGAACCACGACATATATTTAAGAGAACCACATTACTTTTTTAATTTTTTGCTAAAAAAATCGCATTTCAATGTTGTGCGCAAGTGAACAGCATCACTCTCAAAAGTGAACCACATCCGAGTACCAAACGCACTTCAGGTGTTGATTTTAGTCGAGTGAGTTTTGAAACACACGAAATAAATTGCACTTCATACAAAAGGGTAATGAGCTGCTACACACAAAGTGAACCCCATCAAAAAATGAATAATCATGAGATGAAGTGCACTGCATGCGGAAGAGTGGTGTTGACCCTGACTTTTCTTCGCTCGTTTGACCCGTGGAAGAACAACTAGCACCAAACCACACTGCAACATCTTTGCCTCCAACTGTGGAAAACAAAATTAAAGGAGTTATATAAAGACAAAATGACATGGGCGTGAACATCTGACATGTCAAGCGCACTACACACACGTGATTTCTGCATCGCACTGGCACGCCACAAACTTCAGAGGGCGTATAAGTAAGCTACAAACAATTTTGCCCTCAGAAAAAACAAAACAATTATACAAAAACACGACGCCTCCCATGATGTGTGGCGGAAAGAACTGCACATGGGCTTGGGGTGGAGGCCTCTTCTTCTTGCGGAGGAGATCGCTTGTTAGCGGAACAGCCAGAACCGCGACTAGTACAAAATGCCTCGATCTGAATCAAGCCAACGAAAGCGAGGAATCATCGGAGCTCCTCGCCCACCGATCCGGAGAATGTATGTTAAGTACGCCTGTGGGAGATAGGCCAGGGGCAGCGCTCAGTGGCGGTCGTGGCGGCTCACGACGGGAGCGGCCCGGCTTGATCCGGACGGGGCGGAGCGGGATCCGACCATGGGAGGCATGAAGCACCGGATCTCTCCGGATCCGATGCAAAGGGCGGCGCAGGGTTAGTTGGTCGGGTGGGGCGATGAGTTGCCGGAGCAGGCTCGGTGGAAGGTGGTGGGCGCGGTTCGATCCAGCCTCGGCCGGCAGCAGGCGCCTGGGGCAGCGACCTGGATCTCGCGCCGGCAGCTGGGGTGCTCAAGGGGAGGCGGGCGAGGCGCCTAGAGAGTTGGTGGCGGACGGGGCGCCTGGAGAAGGTGGTGCCGGGTGGAGGTGGGGAAGGGAGAGGGAGGCACGAGCCCCTGGCGGGGCAGGCAGAGGAAGCTGGAGGGGTAGTGGGAGGAGGCGGGTGAGGAGGAACTGGTGCGGTGGCTCGTGGCGGAGGAGGGAGGTGGGGCGGCGGTGCGAGGAGGGAAGCGGCGCGTCGTAGGAGGGGGACGGCGCGGCGGTGCGAGGAGGGGGCGGCGCGGCCGGGCGGGAGGAGGGCGGCCTGAGGTGGTGCTCAAGGAGGGGGCGACCTGAGGATTGAATCGGGGAAGGTGGAGGTAGGCAGTGGTTTGGATCGGGGAAGGGGGAGTGGGTGTCCTGCGGGAGGTAGGGTTGGGATGATACGAAGGGTGGGGTGGGGTGCGTGCAGTTTTTTTGTTTGTGCTACAGTACGGTGGGGAGGTTAGTCAACTCGGTGTGTCAGTGTACTAGAGTAGGGGTACCCTAGTATCCCGAACTCGTGCACGGGCAGTTGCAGCACCCCGCGGCAAGGCTTGCCTGGTGACCGCCAAGGTTCTTCGCGGTTCTTCGAGCCATTCAAGAACAAAGATTCAAGACCCCGCAAGAGGAGCTTGCCGGAAGGCTTGGTGAGCGACAAGCCCCGAGCGCGACAGGATGCAGCCGCTGCAAGGTACTTGCCGCGCAGTAACCTCTTCATCTCCGCCCCAGCTCATCCGCCAACGTGTCGCCGGGGGCTACTCCAGCACGCGGTCGGCGGGGCTGTGCAGCCAGCGGGAGCAGCGATAAGCGGCGCTGACGAGCCTACCATCGTGGCAAACGGTGGTGCACTTGACGGTCCCTCGCTATGCTGCTCAAAGCGATGTGGACGGGCATTTATTGATCTTGTCCTTGCCGCCGAGTTAGGTGTAAAGCATCGTGACAATCGCATGTCGGTGTACCAACCACTGTTTTTCCATGTGTACCTCATTTACGCTACACTGTCGGTGACCCCTTGAGCCTATAAAAGGAGGCCCAAGTGCAACGAGAAAGGGTTCGCCCGCTCGTTCATTCGACTCATTCGAGACTACACTCACTCATGCTAGGTTTTGTAGCCTCTGCTCCCTAGCAAGAACACAATACAATCAACCAAGTAGCAGAGGAGTATTATCTCCCGAGACCTCCGGTTGGGTAAACTGCTCGTGTGCATCGCCGATCCGCTTTTTTGTGCAATCTCCGCCCCAACCACAAGGACTCGGTCCGTCAGTCCCATAGGTGTTCGTGGGTCACGATCAGCTTCCCGACATCTTTGGCGCGCCAGTAGGGCGCCGAGGCTGTGTGAACCTGATCCAGCGTCACACGAAAGCAACTTCATCATCACCTTCATCAACATGGCACCAAGAAGAAGGCTTCGCGCAGCAGAGCCGTTCGCCAAACCCACCACCACCGGAGTCGACGAAAGTGGTGGGGAAGACGTGGCGGAGGAACCGCGCCGCCGAGGGAGCCCACGACGCTGCCAGTCCAAGGACAAGGCGGCGCAGACTCGTGTCCGTCAGATACGCACCGCTGGCCCATCTCAGAGGCGCTGGACCGACAGCGCTATGGTGCTCGCAGCGCCATACGCCGCTGGATCAAGGCTGTCGAGGATCCCGAGGTTTCGACCAGCATGCACGCCAACATGCGGGTACGAAGCGGAGTACGATCGCCGACGGATGCTGCTCTTCTAACTTGGTTAGAAGTCCGGCATATCCTGCTCTCGCGCCGCACGCCATTGCCACCCACTACTCCAAAGGAAGCTTTGGCAGAGCTCAATCGCTTAGACTACCCTCCAACGGCCGACAAGGTCGACGTAATGGAGGGCCACCATCCAGAGTCTCATCGGCTTTGCTAACGGCGACACCACGCTGGCAACCAATCGTATCCTTGCCGCGCGAGACGACAAGGCACGCAGCCGGTGGCGACGAAACCTATGGGGGTGCAACCACCATGCACTCTCCATCCGTAAGGTTAAGATCACCAGCTCTTCGATCCACATCGACAAAGAACTCCACCGGCCATCGATCCACGAAGCTCGCCGTGATCAGCGCCAAGTTCTTCAAGAACGGCAACAAGAAGACGCCGAACTCGCATCGAAGGCCAAGAGAAGCGCGGGCGTTAATCCGACCAGCGCTACTGACTGCTGCCGACATGCAAGCGCCAGGGAACCAGTGACTTGTCAGACGCGTAGGTTGCCCCTGCTCACTCGTGAGCTGCGGCAAGTCCAAGTATGATGGCAGGACACACCCATCGGAGTTCTCAAGATCTACACCATTGCGTGCAGGCTGCGTGGGGACGAGACGACAAGATCCTCGCCAACTACTTCCCGCCGGTACTCAAGCCAAACGCCGATCTTGGCTCATGCACTTGCCGGACAGCTCCATATCTTCTTGGCAGATTTGTGCCATCAGTTTGTCGGCACCTTCACAAAGCGGCCACAAACCTCATGGCCAAGAGAGTGACCTTCACCTGCCGCCTGTAAGGAAGGAGAGTCCTCGCAGAAGTTTATCCAGAGATTCAGCCGTGCACTACAACATCCCGTATGTCCACCCCGCCATGGTGATCAAGGCTTCATCGTAATGTGCGGAACCGCAGGATGAGGGAGGAGATGGCGATGTGCAAAGTCAAGGACGCCGTGAGCTGTATGCCTTGGCCGACTAAGTGTGCACGGTCAAGAAGGGAGAAGACTCCAGTGAGAGAATGTGGGAGCAGGATCTCGACAGGAGGAGACCGCCTGCAAAGAAGAGCCGCGCGGAACAATGTAAAGAAGAAGAGCAAAGAGGTACTAGTTGTCAAGGCCCTGCAACGGAGGTGGCGCCAAGAAGGCCAAGGTTGGTGGTTCGCAAGGAGGTTGCCGCCGACACCGACCACCAAGTCAGGGCGGCCGCCGACAAGGTGACAGCTCCAACAAACAGATCAGAAGATTCACCGCACCAAGGGCCATGACCTCCAGAGTTGCAAGAAAGTCGAGCAGCTTGTTGAGCTGCTGTAAGGCTGAGTACGAGCGACGAGACAAGGAGAAGGCCTGTGAAGGTGCAGGGGCAGCTAGCAAGAAGAGACCCGCCGGGAGGACGCCGCTGGCTAAGCAAATGCAAGGAGACAGACCTCCCGTGGTCGCGACAAGGATGAAGACGAAGATGATGATGAAGATTTGGAAGACGATGAAGCTGATGAGCAGGAGTTTCGTATATGCATGGAGGTTCTCTGCGTTGACGGTGGTGCTTCTCGCATACCTCGCACAGCCAACTCAAGCAATGGATGCGGAGGTTAATGCAGAGAACCATCCGAGAATCACGAGGCCTCAAGTGGTCCAAGACGCCTATCATCTTCGATATTGAGGACCACCCCGATCACAGAATCGCGGTCGGGTGTTTGCCGATGTTGGTCTCACCAACCATCCGCAACCTCAAGGTCACCAAGATGTTAGTTGACGCGGGCCGCTCTAAACCTGATCTCCTCCGCAGCTTCTCCGTAAGCTTCAAATCCTCGACAAGGAGCTCAAGAGACCGGAACTTTCCAAAGAATCAACCTGTGAAGGAGCAAGCCTAAGGGAAGATCACACCGCCAAGAATATTTGGCAATGAACTGAATTTCAGGACTGAGAGGGTCACATTCGACGCTGTTGATTTCCCATTACCCTACAATGCGACACTTGGTCGCCCAGACTCGCCAAGTTCATGGCAGCCTCTCATTACGCCTACAACTTACTCAAGATGCCCGCCCGATAAGCGCCATTTCTGTCCATGGAGACAAGAAGGATGCGCTTATTCGCCGACAAGATTTACCGATGCAGCAGCTGTGATGATAGCAAACCACTTGCCACCAAGCTCCCGGGGAAGAAGAAGACCACCTTGTCCGCAAGAGCTCGATGCTCACTCCGCAAGCGCACTCTTCGAGTGCTGCGCCACCGCCGGGACGCACCATCGAGCTCCACCGCAAGTGCAAGAAGATGATGGCAGCTCCGCCAAGACCAAGAAGGTGTCCGCCATGAGGACGGCACGGTGGTACCTTCACCATCGCCCACGCTTGACCCTAAATAGGAAGGCGAAGCTCGTTGTCCTCCGCTGGCGCAATGTCGGCGTGTTTGCATGGCAACCGCCCCGACATCCCCGTGTTCCTGTGAAAGTAATTGAGCACCACCTAGCTGTTTGTCCTCATGCGCGCCCGCCAAGCAAAAAGTAAGGAAGCAAAAGGAGCGCCAAGAGTTCATTGCGTAAGAGATCAAGAAGTTGGAAGCAGCAGGCCTTGTCGAGGAGTGCTCCATCCCACGTGGTTGGCCAATCCGTAGTTGTACGCAAGGCAAATGGGAAATGGAGACTTTGTATTGACTTTACGATGTTAATAAAGCTTGTCCCAAAGACCCATTTCCCTTGCCACGATCGACCAGATTGTTGACTCCACGGCTGGATGTGATTTGCTTTCATTTCTTGATGCATACTCAGATATCATCAGATCTTCATGGCAGAAGAAGATGAAGAGAAACCGCATTCATTACACCATGTGGCACATACTGTTTCATACGGATGCCTTCGGTTTGAAGAATGCTGCTCACCGCTTGCAAGAGTGGTCCACGACGCTTTTGAGCCCCAAATACACAAAATGTAGAAGCCTACATGGATGACATAGTGGTCAAGAGCAAGGACAAAGCAACTCCGTTCAAGATTTAGATGAGACTTTGCAAATCTGCGCAAGATCAACCTCAAGCTCAACCCCGAGAAGTGCGTGTTTGGAGTTCCTTCCGCAAGCTTCTCGGTTCTTCGTGTCTCGTGAGGGGAATTGAAGCCAACCCCAACAAGATCAAGGCCATTGAGCAGATTGAAGCACCAAGGCGCCAAGGATGTTCAAGACTTGCCGGCTATGCGGGCTGTTCTCAGAGGTTTATCTCTAGGTTCTGCTGAGGCCGCCTCGCCATTTTTCAAGATTTTGAAAAGGCAGGTCCAATGAAATGGACTCTCGGCGGAGGCTGCGCAGAAGACTTAAAGAGGTACCTGCTCTCCACTCCAATACTTGTCACACCTAGGCCACAAGAGAAGTTGTTGCTATACATAGCGGCAACCAATCAAGTGGTTAGTGCTGCGTTAGTAGCGAAAGGGAGGCGGACGACGAGCCGGCAACCATGGCATATGCATCCAGCGGCTGCTGGGGCTTCTCAAGCTCGTCCCGATAAGGACGGGTCTGTGCAGGATTGCGAAAGATTCAGAAAAGGATGGTGCAGCCCCGTCTACTTTGTCAGCCCTTCGCCGGGCTAGTTCAAGGTACTGTGTGCAAAAGTTGCTTTTGGCCTCCTCATGGCCTCGAGAAAGCTGCGCCATTACTTCCAAGCACATGAGATAACAGTTGTCACCGCTTCCTAAATGGATATTGCAAAATCCGTAAGCAACAGTGTGATTGTCGAGTGGGCATCGAACTCGCAAGCTTTGGCCTCAAGTTTGAAAGCATTTCAACTATCCAAAGCAGAGCACCGGCAGAGTTTATAGCAGAGTGGACGCCAACGCAAGATGAAGAAATTCCAGACGCAGCATCCCCGCAAGGAAGCAAGTAAAGAGTGGCTGATGTACTTTGATGTGCCTTCTCGCTGAAGGCGCCGGGTGTCAAGGCGTGTTGCTTATCGCACCCACCATCGAAAGCACCTCAAGTACATAGTCCAAATGCACTTTCCCAAGGAGCAAGCAACAAATAATACCGCAGAGTATGAAGGTTTGCTTGAAGTCTCGTGGATTGCAAAGGACCTTGGGATCGTGAAGCTTATTGTCGGGTGACTACAACTTGTCGTCCGCCAAGTGAACAAAGATTATCAAAGTCCGCTGATGGAAGCCTATGTTGATGAAGTGAGAAAGCTAGAAGAACACTTTGAAGGCCTGCAAATGGAACATGTTCCAAGAGCTCGTAATGATATTGCCGATGGCTCGCCAAAGTGCGCCAGACTCAAGTTACTCAGGAACCAGGGATTTTGTGCTCAAGCTCGACTCAACCAACTGAACACCATCAATCGGATGTAACAAGAAGAGGAAGTTGGTTTCGGTGACTACTTTCCGCAGAGCTCCCCAAGCCGCCGCCAAGAAGGTCCCCAAAATCAACACAGATATTGTCGAGGAGCAGTCCGCCTCGACAAGCCCTAGGGTTTGTATCGCTGAAGCATACTCCCCGACAAGTTTTGTTCGCAAGCTTGCCGGGATCATCAAGCTCCGCCGAGCCACCGGTTCTGCCGAGAAGCTGATGTCCCCAAGAGCGGCAGATGTGCCTTTAGTTCTTGTTGTCGAGCCACAAGCTCCAACATGGGCACAAAGCAGATCGCCCATTTCCTTCAGATGTGAGAACTTCCCAAGAGCAAGAAGAAGCGGAAAGAGTAGCCCTGCAAATCAAGTATGTATTAGTTTGTTGACAACATCCTCGCATGTAAGAAGACTCAACGGTGTGAAATTGAAGTGCATTTGCCGAAGATGGATGAAGCTGCTGGCAGAGATACATGGAGGCATATGTGGTCACCACATTGGCGCAAGAGCACTTGCCGCAAGAAAGCTTCCGCAGAAGGTTTCTTCCGCCGAAGCCTCCAGATGCAATCGCACAAGTAACCAAGTGTGAAGCGTGCGAGGCCCATTCAAAGCAGATACACCAGCCAGCTCAAGCTCTCCGCACGATCCCTTCGCCCCGCCATTTTCGTCCGGGGCTCGACATCTCGGCCCTTCCCCGAAGTTCGCCGGGCTTTGAGTACTTGTACGTCGCAATCGACAAGTTCACAAAGTGGCCGGAAGTGGAAGCAGTGAGGAAGGTGACAAAGACAACAAGCAATCGTTTTTAGGTCAATTGTTTGCCGCTTTGGGATACCTAACCGGATCATCACCGACAACGGCACACAATTCACTAGTCGCACCTTCATGCAATACGCCCAAGATCTTACGCTAAGGTTCTGTTGCTTCCGCTGCTCATCCAAGGAGCAACGGTCAAGCGTAAAGGGCAAACGCTGAAGTGCTGCGAGGACTCAAGACCAGAACTTTCGGCAAAGCTGCGCAAGCGCGGAAGAAATCGATTGAGGAGCTGCCGGTGGTTCTTGGTCGATCAGACGACGCCAAATCGAGCCACCGCCGACACCTTTCGCCTAGTCTATGGAGCAGAGGCAGTTCTCCCCACGGAACTCAGATACGGTCACCTCGAGTGCTCGCTATGATGAGTTGAGCAAGAGCAGCTGCGACAAGATGACGCCGCTGCTCCTTGAGGAGGATCGCTCGCAGGCTGTCAGACGAGCTGCTCGTTATCAGCAAGCTTTGCGCCGCTACCATAGCCGCAGTTAGTGCCGTAAGCCGAGGAAGGTGACCTTGTTCTTCGGGCGCGCTCAATCCGCCAAGAATTCCAACAAGTTGACGCCGGCGGGAAGGCCCTTATCGGGTGAAACGAGTCACTAGGCCCGGCGCTGTCTTCGCCTTTGAGACCAAGATGGCGCCCGTGAGCAACTCCTCGAATATAGAGCATCTTCAGAAAGTTTTATCGATATAGCGCGTTGTCGGAACCTGTTCCGCAACCACCCTTTTGTACAAGTCTTGCCGCTGTTGCATGTAATCCTTTGTACAAAGCCGGGCGCAATTCTCGCAGTATCAAGAAGCTCATGTGTTGCACACAACTTGTCAATTTCATGCTTTCATAACTCGTTGCATGTATTATCCGACATTTTGTGCAGCATCCACATCGTAGCAATAACGAGCCACTAGGCTCCATAACTTTATTTTCTTCTTTCTTCTCATAAGGAAAGAAGGTTCCTTCGCCCACAAGTTAGCCGTGGGGAAGGAGAAGATAATGGTGTGGACCGCCAAGCGCCGTCAAGAAGTATCGCTTGCCGGAAGCAAACGATGTAAAAGCTAAGTTGCCAAAGTTTGAGAAATCAGTTTTAAATTTTTAAGTTATCTTCCTCTCGACGATAGTACTTTGTATGGAAAACCCAGCGCCGAAGGAACCTACTCGCCGCTGGTTTGGCGCCTTACTTTGTTTCGAGTCCGCTCAACACTTATGAGTCTGCAACCGCTGGCGCTTGTTGTTCCTTGTCGGAGGCGGCATCGCCAAAGAAGCGCCGACGCCCCGCACTCAGCCGCGGCAAAGGTGCCCGCACCACAAGTTCCCTAAAAGCGAGGGCACAAACATACAAGGAAGAAATCAAGTAAAGGAAATAACATTGCGATCGCTTGCCTAAGATAGAGTATATTACAAAATGACTTGTCGCAGATCTAATTAATTGTTCTCATGAACATGGTCTGCAGCTAAGGGAAAGATAAACTGGCGCCTAGTCTACGCGGTCGCCATCAACCCTCTTGACTCCGCCACCCTGTCCACAATGGTGCCACAAGGGCCTTGAGCGCCTAACGCCAGCAGTTGGCGGCAGGACTTAAGGACGCTATGGTTAACGCTCGATTGCGGAAGGCCACCTTCATCAAGACCTTCAAGAGCCCTCGCACAGATTTGGCGCGACTCATTGGCCAGCTGCTTTGGGATCTCCTCCCGAGCCACTGGAGAGCCGCCAACATGCTCTTGAAGAATAGGCTGAGCTTGAACCGGGCTGAAGATGCTCGCCGGTGGAGTACACGAGATCCACCATCCCCATCTCCATCAGCTCCTTGTCAATGGCGGCGGTAGTATCCACAAGACCCTCCGCCCAAAGGCATCACATTCTTTGAAGGTGGTGTGAGCGTCAGGGCGGTCGCCAACAGCTCCTCGTTGGCCTTGATCTTCTCCAACAAACCCGCTTCCGCCCCTCCCCGGCACCGCCCAGCCTCCGCTGCCAGGGATAGCTTCAGCCAAGATCCGCCTTTGGCATCCTTGGCGGCGCCGATCTCTTTGATTCTCTCAACGAGACGGCTCCTGCAACTCGCCAAGGGTGTAGGCGCCCTTCGCTGCTTCAGCGCGGTGACCTCCTCGCGCTTTCCGAGGGTGGCCTCCAAATGAGTCACCTCGCTCTAACTCCTTCTTGGCGGCTCGGCGGCACCGCGGCAGATCTTTTGCCTCCTTGAGAGCTCCGCCAATTGATTGCTGCTGCAAGATCTTCCTCATAATCGCTAAGGTTGATCTTCGCTGCGCCACCACCTTCTTGCGCTGGGTTAGCTTCTCGCCGCAAGCCTTTGCTGCTTTTCGACCTCGCCTTCTCCAGATGAAGGCCGTGGCGCCTCGCCAGTTGCTCCCGCGCTTCGCTATGTCCCGGAGAGTTTTTGTTGGCGCGCCGAGCTCTTCTCCGCTTCTCCATGTCAGCTCCCACCGCGACAAGTGCTTCCCGCGACCAGCTTAGCTTGTCGGGCGCGTAGAGCGGACAACAGCTTCTTCAGAGCTGCTCTTCCTCGATTTCGCCATCGCCGCTGCTTATGATCAACCAGCGACAGCCCATGGAGGCGAGCAGCTCGTCAAGGTCTCCTCGACCAGCGCCTCGAGCTCGACGCCCATGGAAGCTTGATGAAGACACGGTCGCCGCCTTCGATAGGCGCTGGCCGGGCCTCGAGCCTCGGTGCCGCATCGTGGCGGAGGGATCGGGCGGTCAGCGAAGCGCCCGGCGCCTCCGCGCCTCAGGTCGCTGGGCGATCACCAGACTCTCCTCACTTCTCGCGCCAAGAGCCTTGGCGTCCTTCTCGGCCGGCAGACCCATCGGCGCCACCTCCTCCTCCATGTTGGCGGCGGCTGCCATTGTTGCCACGGAGCGCCCTCCTCCGCCGCAACCTCGGTCTCCATTGGCTCTCCGCAGATGGATCTCGATGATCAGAGAAAGAAAGAACAAGTCAAGCAAGTGTTCAAAAGAAGAACAATGTAAAAAAGAACCCAAGGGAAATTTTAAGCAAGAAGATTACCTGCAATGGGATCTGAGTCATGTCTCCACCATCGAGGGTCATCGGCGCTGCCCCTTGTCGGAGAAGCATCCCTTGCTCTGGAGAGGCCTCCTTGCCGGAGAGCGCCCTTGCCGGAGAATTCTCCCTTGGCGCGAAGGAAGCAGCACTCAACTTCGAGGACTTCCGGCCTCCTCGATGAGGCTGCTCTGCTTCCTGCACAATTCAACAAGTCAGATATCAATGAAGAAGAAGCACCCATGCACACCTAACCGTAAGAAATAAAACAAATACTTACGCTCGGGCCAGGCCGAGCTGCTCATGAAAGGTTGCCGGATCCGCAATGGGGTCTCGTGACGCGCCCTGCCGCCACGGGGGATCGCCTTCGATGACAACCACCGGGTCTTGGCCTCTTCGACGCTTCTTCCGAGCCAGCCCTCCCAAGAAGGAAAGGGTTCAACGGCAAGTCGACACAAGACAAAGCAGTAAAATTGAAGGATTACAAGTACAATGACAAGATCTTACTTTTTCTTCCTCTTCCTGAGCGAGAGCGGAGAAGTCGACCCGCCCGCCCGGCATGGCGAGCTGGAAGAGTAGGCTCCTAGGACGCTATGGTGCGGGAGCCGTGGTCCCCAAAGACCTCGCCTCGTTGGTTGCCGCGCGTGAGGCGCCCCGCCGTAACAGTAGCTTGTTGCGGGGAGCACGTCAGGCGGCGAGACGGTTGTTGGCCCGCTAAGCCGCTTCCGCCACTTCTCCAGCCCCGCGAGACGCTTTATGGGCCGCGGTTCTCCCGCTGCAAGCTATCCGGCGGAGGGGAGGCGCCCGCAGGCTCGCCGGCTCAAAGATCGCTCGCTCGCTTCCTCCACGCCGGGCGAAGCCTTTGGTCGGGTAAGGCTTGCCGCCGCTGCCTCTCGCCCTCCACAAAGGAACCCAAACACGCCAGCGGGCAGCAGCTGCTGCCGCCTCGCAACCTTGTGGCAATGCGCGCCATCTCTTGCTCGGTGGTGTCGCGGTGAGCCACTCGCTTGCCGGCACGGATCGGCACCTCTTCCAAGCTAATCAAGAATTGCTGCAGACGATGTCGCCGGCGGCTCCTCGCTGTTGGAACGATTCCATGGGAATCGCACAACGGCATCATCGCTGGATGCGGTCAAGTTTACCCAGTTGTTGCACAAAGGCACGGCCCCCTTGGCAGCATGAACCACTCAGTATGCGATCCGGTCGCTTGAACAGCTCCAACAAAGATCGCATCCAGCTCCAAGACAATGAAGTTCCAGTTGAGGCCCGGACGTAGCCTCATGATGTCCGCCGTGTTTTGAATTCCCAAGCAGGCCTCCCCCTCTCCGCAAGGGCGCAATGCGGCGGCGAAGGAAACTGCCAACAGCGCCTTTACGGTGAGTCCAAAGATGCCGGAGGCGCAAGATCCGGTCACGGCATCTTCGTTGGCATCCTCCGCGCCAAGTTGTTCCAATCATTGCCAAGACTATGGGAGTTTGGCCAGGCAGTGAAAGGCTGTGGGTTCTCCTCTATAATCCAACACCAATCGCTCTCCACTCCTCCCACTTGTCGCGAAGCTCTCCTTCTAGATACGCTTTTCTTGCCGATCCCGAGATCCAAGCAATCCTCCAGCAAGCGGCTCTCCTCTCTCAACCCGGGCATGAAGTAGTGGCGAAGAGGGCTACATTTGGGTGGACTCGAGAAAGTTCTCGCAAAGGTGTGCGAAACCGCCATGGTGAGGACGGCGCTGGGGGTGAAATCAAGGAGGCGGAGGCCGATGTGTTCATGATGTCACAAAAGAATTGAAAGGGCGGCAGAGCCCGCAGAGAAGAAAAGCGCCAAGAAGGGATACCCGACGGAAACCTTCTCGGATGTGGCGGCGAGATCACCTCGCGCTGGTGCGCCCCTGCTCCGCCGACCGAAGAGGTAGTACAGCTCCCGCAGCCCTGCGGCCGAAAGGCAGGGGTCAAGGTGGCCCGCCTTCCGCAGGCCATGAGCCGCTGCGCCGCCGATTTCACGCTTTCTTTGTCGCCTTTCGGCCCATGGCGGAGGTGGTGGAGGAGTTCGACGGCATTGATGGCGCTGGTGGCAATGAAGGGGCGCCGCTTCTTCGGATTTGAGAAGAAGGGGGAGCGCGGTGGTTTTGAGATGTGGCAGCAATGGCAAGTGGGCGCCCTGCCTCGCTTCCCCTACTTATAAAGAGGGAGAGAGGTATGCCCGCTTCTCCGACAGAAGAAGGCCCCCACGATCTCTCCCACGACGCCACGCTCGGGCCAGGCTGCTCGTGGGAGACGTAGGGTCCGGACCGAGTAACGGCGTTTCTCCAGCCGCTGGCACTCGCAGACCGCTTTTGGGCCCGGCCCAACAGCCGGCACCGTAGGTGGCCCAGGCCTGGGGCTCCGCCGGTGTACTAGAGTAGGGTACCAGTATCCCGAACTCGCGCTGGGGGCATAAAGACTCGCTGCAAGGCTTGCCTGGTGACCGCTAAGGTCCTTCGCGATCCTTCTGGAGCCATTCAAGAACAAAGATTCAAGACCCGCAAGAGGAGCTTGCCGGAAGGCCACTCAGGCACGGCGAAACAAGACCCCGCAAGAGGAGCTTGCTGAAGGCTTGGTGAGCGACAAGCTCCCGAAAGCCGACAGGATGCAACCGCTGGTAAGGTACTTTGCCGCGCAGTAACTCTCTTCATCTCCGCTTCCAGCTCATCCGCCAACGTGTCGCTGGGGCTACTCCAGCACGCATGTCAAGGGTTGTGCAGCCAGCGGGAGCAGCGATAAGCGGCGCCGACGAGCCTACCATCGTGGCAAACGGTGGTGCACTTGACGGTCCCTCACAGATCGCTCAGCGATGTGGACGGGCATTTATTGATCTTGTCCTTGTCAGCCGAGTTAGGTGTAAAACACTCAGACACTGTGATAAGTCGGTGTACCAACCATCGTTTTCCATTTGTATTCTCATTTACGCTAAGCTGTTTGGTGACCCCTTGAGCCTATAAAAGGAGGCCCAAGTGCAACGAGAAAGGGTTCGCCCGCTCGTTCATTCGACTCATTCGAGACTACACTCACTCAGCTAGGTTTTGTAGCTCTATTGCTCCCTAGCAAGAACACAATACAATCAACCAAGCAGCAGAGGAGTATTATCTCTCCGAGAGCTCCGGCTGGGTAAAACTGCCGTGCATCGCCTCGATCTGCTCTTGTGCATCTCCGCCTCCAAACCACAAGGACTCGGGTCCGTCAGTCCCATAGGTGTTCGTGGGTCACGATCAGCTTCCCGACACGGTGGTGTTAGTAATAAGACGCTTTGCAAAAGTGTAATAAGAGTCTTAAGGGTGTTATTAGAATAGACTCCACCTATATATATATATATATATATATATATATATATATATATATATATATATATATATATATATATATATATATATATATATATATATATATATATAGGACACCACTATTCTAATCCCATGATTAGAATAGTTATTTGGATCACAAAGAGTTTCTATATAGGGTCTGACAGGCCCTCCCGAACTCAACTGCCACGCCCGACATCCACCTCGATCCCGATCCCGAGCCGCCTCACCTCCTCCTCGATCCTCGACCTCCCGTGGTCGCCGCCGATTCGCTGGATCCGCCTCTGCCTCTCTGCCTCCGCCGGCCGGATCCGCCGTTTCTGCCTCCAAACTCGGCCGGACGGATCCTCGCCTCCTCCTTCCTAAGACGGCGAAGCGAAGCGATGACGGACGGCGGGGCGAGGGAGCCCGCGTCACCTGGACACGGCGAAGCCGCCATGGACTTCCGCAAGTCGCATCCTCCTTCCATCTTCACCGCCCGACGCATTGGAAGAGAAGATGACGGCCCCGACGCAAGCTACGGCGAACGGCGCGGCCAATGGGGCAACTCACGGCGGAGGCGTGATCGAGGCGCTTTCAATCCAAAGAATGCATACATGAACTTCCTCCCACTTGTCGCCTTCTTCTTCAATCGTCCCTTGCCCGACCTTCTTTCTTCATGCAGATGAACTTTGCGCCCTATGCAAGTCATGGATTGCCATGTGGTTCCTCTCCTAGCTCTCCGACAAATTGCTCACAAGGTGGCCTATCAGCTGCTGGAAAAAGGTTGGCCGAAATTCTAGCTAGGGTATTGTTGAACTTCATCCCTCTGCTTGTTATTTTCTTACTGCCATTTGAAGTTCAGGTGGTGTGTAGCATCAGTCTAGGCTGCCCAAAATAGTAGTAAATCTGCCTGAACTTCACATCCATGAGAAGTTTAGGTCCATATGTGAGCATCAGTCCATGAGAAGTTCAAGCTGCCCAAAATAGTAGTAAATCTGTCTGAACTTCACATCCATGAGAAGTTCAGGTACATATGTCCTGAAAAAGAATATTTATTATTTGAGCTATACCCTGCCATAAGAAGACCAATAGGAGCTATACTTGAAATGGCAATCCATAAAGAAACACCAATACTAAGTGAGCATCAGTCCATGAGAAGTTCAGGCTGCCCAAAATAGTAGTAAATCTGCCTGAACTTCACATCCATGAGAAGTTCAGGTATATATGTGTGCATCAGTCCATGAGAAGTTCAGGCTGCCCAAAATAGTAGTAAATCTGCCTGAACTTCACATCCATGAGAAGTTCAGGTACATATGTGAGCATCATTCCATGAGAAGTTCAAGATGCCCAAAATTGTATTAATCTGCCTGAACTTCATGTCAATGAGAAGTTCAGGCTACAAAAGCTTTTTTAAATCTGCCTGCTGTAACATGTGAAGGTCATGTAGTCTGTGAGCATTAGTCTAGGCTACAAATAGTATAAAATCTTCCTGCTTACAGCCATGTGAAGTTCAGGTAGTCTGTGAGCATCAGACCAGGCTACAAATAGCTTTATATATGAGAAGTTCAGGCTGTGAATAATGCTAAGTTCAGTTAGAAAGGTATAGGCAGATGTAACTTGTGTGCTAATAAACATTTTTTTTCTTTTATGACAGGAAGACGAGAGACGCATGAAGAAGCTCAGAAGTTCCCAGCAGCAAGTACTCAATCCCAAGCCTGCACGTGTTGCACCACCCCCTCAATGGGTCACCCCTCAAACGCACCAACAGCACTGCCAAACTGCTCCAGACCAAAAATGGATAACACCCGAAGCACATGGAGACTTCCAAGATGCTGGGTCACAGCCCTATCCGCACAACTTTGCGGCTCCACCTAATTGGGTGACGCCAGAAATCCCACGCCGATTCTTTGTATCCACGAGCAGACTCCCAAGCACGCCGATGGAAGAGGGGGTTAGCTCAAGTTCTGCATGTAACTCTGGAGGTTATCATGGTGTGCCTCGTCAACGCCAAACAGAAGCAACTAAACAATATCCCAGGACAAATCAAACAGGAACACACACACGGAGGAGAGTGCTCTGCACACTACCACTGTTGGATACTGCTGCTGCAAGTCAGAATTGTACGGACATAAGGTAGAAGGATTGCTTCACAAAACCAAAGTGCAAACCAATACCAGGATCGCAAAACCTCCACAACCACCTCAAGCAGAAAGGACGCAAACAAGAGAGAGGCCATCTTCAGCCCTCCTTCCTCCTCGTGATCCACTCCTGCATCCTGCTATGATAGCTCCACCGTGCCCCATCCCAGAGGCCCAGCAGCAGACTCCAGTCAAGTTGCGATCATACACGCACGTAAGTGAAACAAAAAATATTTATACACACATCTTGTATTATCTGCAATTTTTTTGCTCCCTCTAGGATAACAAGTTCATAAACTGCATTTTAACATGCCGTTTGGATTATTTTTTCTTTTTCTGCAGATGTCGGATCTCCTGGATTATTTAATACCAAGACTAAAGATGCGATTCAAAGATGTAGAGAAAGCAAGGGAATTTTATAACAGATACGCCAGACATGCTAGTTTTGGAATCAGGAAGACGGGAGGGAATGACAATCACAAGTATTTTGTTTGCACGTTCCAAGGGAAACACACCACTTCTGTTTCAGAGGCTGACAGGCAGCGAAACAAAACATCGCAGTGGTCAGGTTGCAATGCAAGAATGAGGGTGAAGGTGCAGGAGGATAACACATGCGTGGTCGTGGACATTGAGTACAATGATAATCACCACCTCATACAAACTCATGACATGCTGGTTTTCTTGCACTCACACAAGAATTATGACCCCACTATTTTGGAGTACGTAAAACTCCTGTAGTACCATGATGTCAAGCACACAACAATCATGTCCATGCTATCTGAAAATGAAGATGGAAGCTACTTCCTAAGCATGACCGGACGAGACGTACTAAACAAGTGAGTATTCAAACATACACATACTGCAATGCATATAGCATCCTAAGTCACAACCCTTTGCTAGCAAAAATAACAAAATGAATGTTTGCATCTAATTTGCAGGAAAGCCATAAATGCAAGGAAAGATGATTTGGATGATGTGTTGAAACTTGTTTCATTCTTCAAGGACATGAAGGCAATCAATGATGAGTTTTTCTATGACATACAAGTAGAAAAGGACAATCAAAAACATTTTCTGGTCCAATGCAAGCTGTCGAGGAGCGTATCAAGACTTTGGCGATTGCGTAACCTTTGACACAACTTACAAAACCAACACATTTCATATGCCTCTGGGAGTGTTTGTTGGAACAAACCATCAGTTGCAGTCAACAATATTTGTTGTTGCCCTTATCAGAGACGAAGATGCAAAGTCATTCAAGTGGCTGTTTGATACATTTGTACGGTGCATGAACAACAAGCACCCAACTTGCATTCTAACAGGTGAGTTCAAATAAAAAACTGTACAAGTTTCATCGTCTTTTCAGTCTATGGGTCTGTATTGGGTATATTTCGTTTTGTCTGAAAATAATATACAGCAAGCAGTTCAACCACTGTCATGAAAGAAGTCCAACTAACAGTAGATGAAAGCAAAATTATCTGTCACGAGTTTAGAAAATAATATACAAAGAAGTAGCTCAACCATCTGTTAGCATGTAAGTCCAACTAACAAAGAGATACAGCAAAATTATCTCGTCACATGTTTAGAAAAAGTGCAAAATTATCTGTCGATGTTTAGAAAAAAGTAGTCATGAATGTGAAGTTCAAGTACAGTGAATCATAGAAGTTCAAGGACAAAAGATGTAAAGGAAAAACATGAAACATGTTCAAAAAAATAGTTATTTATGTGAAGTTCAAGCACCGTACCACGTAAGTTCAAGAACGCTGTCAGAAGAAAAATTTGAGGTGACCCTACTAGGTAGTCCCATCACACCGTTAAGTTCAAGCACCGGTACCACGTAAGTTCAAGAACACCGCAGAAGAAAAAATACATGTGCCATTTTTAGATAGTCATATTGCTTCCTGTGAAGTTCAAGTACTTGTACAACATAAGTTCACCATCACCGCAAAAATGGAGCAAGTTACATTTTTAATTCATGCGTACGCTGCCCTTCGATGGCGAAAGCTATACCACAATCATTCCCAAACACCGCCCACAAGCTATGCTGCTGGCACATCCTCAAGAAGTACAAGGAATACCTCGCTGTACAAAAAGTACAAAACATTCAAAGAGGAGTTCACAGCTATATTAAATCGGGCACGATGCCAACGGAGTTTGAAACCGCTCGGCTGAACTCGCACAGTGTACAATGTGGAGAAACGACCGATGATGATGTAGCTCTGGAATGATAGGAAAATGAGGATTTCAGCATATTACAAGAACATTTTCTGTGCCAGAATGACTTCCACACAACGAAGCGAGAGCATGAACCACGTGCACATGAACCACGACCAGATGAACGACGAGGACTAGGATGAGAAAAGTCACGCTATTTCGCCAAAGCCTACAGCAGAGCCCACTAAGTACCTTGTGTACTACCACATCAAGGCTGGCCATGATGATGAAGAAAGATTTTCCTGGTCAAAGCATGAATTCCAGGTTGTAGCTGACCCTGAGAATGAAATATCCGTGTGTGAATGCAAGCTATGCACACACACAGGTGACGGAAAAACAAACTCACTAAGTAGCTAAACTAGTAGTATCATATCAAAACATGTGAAACTCATTCCTGGCTCACAAACTATGTATTCTGCATTCATCACAAAAATGCAGGCCTCTTCTGCCATCACATCATGAACATACTGGATCACCTGAAGCCTGACAAATTTCCAAACAAGTATATCCTCAAACGGTACACAAAGACTACAAAATGACAGCCAACCTTTGATACAAGGGACTACAACACAACCGCATCGGATGGCAGCTCAAGACTATCGAAGCAAGACATCTTGCTGCAACTAAATTTGATGGTTAACAAGAAAGCGATGAGATGTGACCAGCAATATGACAGAGCCTACTATGTTCTCAAGAGGCTCGTGGAAGAGCTTGATGCAATACATTCAGCAAATCGAGCGGATGCTGACGAAAGGATGGCTCAAGAGATTGCTAAAATTAAAGATGACCTTCATTATTATACAGCTGAAATGCTAAACACCGATGCTCATGCCAACCAATGCAAGGAGGATGTTGACCAATCAATGGAGCAGCGCCAGCAAGAGACAATGGAACTGCCGCTGTACTCTGAAACAAAGCGTAGGAAGAAAATTTCTACAGCAAAGAAAAGTGGCAAGGGAGCTCAAATAAAGGCACCACCTTCAGTAAGAGTCGTCGTGCTCGATCAGAACGGAGTGCCACTTGGACACAGGAAATGTAGTGTGTGAAACCAGGTTGCGGGACACAACAAGCTCACTTGTCCAACACTCTTGGAAAGAAACGATGCAGAGGAGGTCAAGCACCCCAAAGTTCAGAAACAGCAGCCCAAAGTTATAGAAAAAAAGAAGGGACCAAACCCACAGAAAGAAAGCAGCAGGCTTTGTAGCATATGCAAGCAGTATGAACCACATAATGCAAGAACATGCCCGCAGCACGCAGATGCTGCAAGTACAAGCAAAAAGCCAGAGAAGAAACAGAAAGCAAAACCTAGAGCCAGCAACAAGAAAGTGGTGGAAGATGAAGAGGAAGAAGAAGATGAAGATGCAATCGAAGAAGAGGAAGACGAAGAGGAAGAGGAAAAGGACGATGAAGAGGAAGAGGAAGAGGATCATGAAGAGGAAGATAGAGAAGAAGATGAAGAAGAAGAGGTACATGTCAAGCAAAAACCACCATAACCAAAGCCTAGGAGGAGCGCAAGGCTGATGAACAGTTAGACTAGGTCAATTAGACGAAGCGAACATATCGCATGCCAACGTACAGAATATTATTCCACTTTTGAAACAGTAGTTTAGGAGAAAACTTACTTGAAATTTTATTGCTGAAGTTTCAAAATAAATTATACAGTAGAAGTTCAAGTAAGCTTTCTGCAGAAGTACTAGTATAGTATAAGAGGAGGTGCTGGTGGTGTATTGCATGAGAGAGAAAGCAGTAATAAAATGAAAAAATATGCACTGGGAAGTTCAAGTAATATTACAGCAGAAGTCGTGATATATTATGCCAGGAAGTGCTGTGTTGGTGATGCATTACATGCAGAGTGCAAGCAAGAATAAAAATGAAAAATATACAATATGAAGTTCAAGCAGCATTATAGTGGAAGTTCTGGTATACTATGGCAGGAGGAGGTGTTGTTGTTGTATTCCATAAAAGAGCAACCAGCAAATAATTTACGGTCTGAAGTTCAGGTTAGCTCGCAGAAGAAGTTCTGGTATATAAAATCATATAAAATCGATGTAGGAAAAAATATACTTAAAAAAATTAAAGTTTTGCCTTATGAACTAAGGTTAGCAAGCCTAAGACAACGCGCTCAGATATGAAGTTCTATTTGGATACATGCAGAAGTTCATATACCATGCCGACAAAAGGCATAAAGAAAAGTTAAGGAGTGTATAAGAATACTTTTACACAAAGTTATAGTTGAAATCCGTTCGCAGTTGAAAAATCACAAAAAAACAAATATAGATCCTATGCAAAAGGTTGCGTATTGGTTGGGTTGAAAAATAACAATACATTACACAACACAGAAAATCCTATCCATCTTTAACCAGCAGCCCAACCAGATCTCAAACAGAAGTTCAAGTCAAAGATGATATGTTGGGGCCCAAAAATAAACAATAACAAAAAATGAGCAGTTCAGCCATAGCCCAGGGAGAAGTTCAGGTACATCTGTTGCTGAAAAAACATACTACACATGGATACTGAAAACGATGCACTATATTGAAATTCACAAGCTAAATCATTCTTCACACCAAATACATTTGTCGTCAAATATCATAAGTAATAGTGATGCAGCTATAGATACAGAAATGACTAAAGAATTATTAAAACCAAATATTTACAGAATCGTTCCAATCACTATCAAACATAAATCTTTACGAGAACAAATCTGAACTATAAACTAATGCTTCGACTTCACGGGCCAAAGGACTGGATCTCTTTAGGAAGTTCGACTTCATTCTTCTCGCTAAAGATTAGAGTGTGCATGAACTCGACCTTCCAGTCATTTGCAGCAACCTACCAACTTGAAATGAAACAATTGTTTAGTAAAGGATAACTAAGACCACAGCAGGACCGTCTCAGCAAAAACAAACAACAAAAATGAAATGATGATCACATAAAGAACAAGGACAAAACATACCTCCACATCACCAATATCGTCAAAAACCTCATCGCCATCATATATAGAGCTGAACTTCACGCCAAAGAAACCACAATCATTATTCACTTGCTTTGGAACATCGATAAAAGTCGGCCTCTTTGCAATAGTCACCCAGTTAGGCTGCTTGCTTGCTTTGTACGCAGCCTTGCCGTACACCTCCTCGAGCAACCCAACAAATCTCTTGATCTGCAGGAAACGCCAAAATAAGATGAAGTAAAAAACATGTTAACGAAAATAGTTATGTTTCAGGTACATAAAAGGGACACTTGCATATGATCCAGCTAAACACATAGGAGAAATTCAACTATCAAATGATAGTCAGTTCAAGCAGTATTACCAAAACAGAGACAGAAAAAGTATTTTCTCAACACAAGCCATAGATATGAAAGGAAGTTCAGGCTAAGAAACACTCACGATATTTTGGCAGTCTCCATGGAAACTCGTTCGCGACGTTCCCTTATTGCTGTAAGGTGTCAATGCTCCCACTATATCTATTCAGCACATACACACTGTAGTGTGCCATTGTGCCAATTGGCTTGAATGGTACCAAAAAACCTGCCAAGAATGAAAGAAACGGTGAACACAAACTATACAGCATAGGTGTTGAACAACCGGGATGAACACAAGCTTCTTGACAAACTCAGCAAAAGGATGTACATAAAATTAAAAAAAGCAAAAAGTTATGAAAACCTAACCAACTTTGCGTTAAGAAGGTCTTCTCCCTTGCGACCAAACATGAGGAGGAGTTTAGCCGAATTTTTTGCATCAAACTTTGGAATTGTTGCAGCAAAGAAATCATACTCCAGGCAGTACTGTGCATTCACAAAAACACAATTAAAACACGTCCCAAATGCCACTACAACAAGACTAGAGCAAAAAAAGGGAGATAGGGATGCAAATAATTAAAACCTGTATGAAGTAGGGGCTAAGTACAACCCTGTCAGCACTAGTGAATATCTCAGAGGTCTCCGGCTGATCCATCCACAAATTTATGAGATCATCCATAATGTCTCCTTCCATCTGCTGCCCTTCACCGAAAAGGGTATAAAGGACACGTCCCGTGAGGTCAATCACATTCCCAGGGATGGTAAACATGCAGTAGCTTGTCCTGTAGATTTAAAAGGATGGGAAAAATTATTAGAAGTTCAGAAACTATAACTCAAAAGGCAAAGGGGAGATATACAGAAGTTCAGATACTACAACAACAAAAGTTCAGAAACTATAACTCAAAAGGCAAAGGGGAGATAAACAAAAGTTCTGATACTACAACAACAGAAGTTCATATACTAAAACAACAGAAGTTCAGACACTATAACTAAAAAGGCAAAGGGGAGATAACCAGAAGTTCTAATACTACAACAACCGAAGTTCATATACTACAGCAACAGAAGTTCAGAAACTATAACTCCAAGGCAAAGGGGAGCTAAATAGAAGTTCTGATACTACAACAACATAAGTTCAGACCCAAAGTAGCATCTCTGGCAGCAAAAAAGTTAAGAAGAAGAAAAATCACTCAGAATACTTCTCCAGACCCTCTTCACTAAGCACATACTGCCTCAACTTCCGGGCCTCAGATAGATGAGGGTAGCTGTATTTTTTTAGGGGAGCGACAGCAGAACACCACTGCAAAGGCAATCTTGATGCTCGTTTGGAGGTAGTTATGTTGCTAGACTCAACTGCCGGTTTCCTCCTGGTGATGACAGCATTCTTCCCACCTCTCCCAGCAACAATACCAGCAGCAGATTTACCTTTCTTCGGGTAAGCAATCTTTTCAAAATCATCATCAAACGAAATCACTTCTGCTTCGGCTGATTCGACTGCACCAACCTTCCTGGAGCAAGGGGTTCTTGGAGTACCACAAATACCACCAGCCCGCTTCCCCAAATTAGAAGGAATAAGGGTTCGAGGTGTATCATCTTCTATCGGAGTTGTGCTCATCGATTCCTCCCTAGGCTGGTATTCCCGTGACCCGAGGAATGAGTAGTGGTAATCACCAAGCCCAACGGTTCCAATCGCAAAGAAAAGGAGGACAAAAACACCATTAAATAATATCAAGTTCGTGCACAAAGACAAATGTGCAAATCCAACTAAAATATACATGACATGTTTACTACTAAATCTGATCTAAAAATTTTAGTTGCATTTAAAAACTAAAATAAGTTCAGGCACAACCGAAGGCACAGTTCAAGATAAACTGATGAACTGGAAAACATTCAACTATAGCTAAAAAAAGAATAGAAAGGCATCATCTATGAAGTTCAAGTAGAACAAATGCTCGTGCCCCAGTAAGCAATGGAAGGGAAAAATACTGAAATAAAACACACAAGCAAAATAAAAAAGATAAAAAATGAAGTTCATGTACAAGGAATGCTCCTCTCCATCTGAAACCAGAAGCCAGCAAGATCTGAAGCAGAAGTTCAAGTTCAACAAATAATGAAGTTCACATAGAATAAAAGATGAAGTACAGGTAAGCAGTCCAAGTTACAAGACTTACATGTGTAGTAGCCAAACAGAGCTTGGAAGTCTGTCTCAAACAGGTTGGAAGAAGCGTTTGAGTACAGCCACGTCTTCCTGATATCCGAGATCATGGGAGTAGTTTGCAAGAACCCCATCATGAAACGAATTAACATTCGTAAGCATGAAGAATCTGCAGTCGATACTGCCATCAAACACAAAAAATAACGGTGTTAGAACAAAAAAGAAAGCCAACGAATAAAACAAGTCGCACCTTACGTACAACTACAGTTAAACAGAAGCGATAGAGACAAAAGTGAAACTCATACTTGTTATTCTGCTGGGGAACATCAATCCAATCCAATTGGAAATGCTCAATAGTAACTGGGTTGAAGGGTGTCTCCCTATCGTTGCTGGCATCGTTCCAAAGCTTATTGATGTTATCAGTCATCTGCCGAAACAGGCGTACCGCACAGTCATCTTCTGGTCCATAGTGGGAGTCGAGAAGCTGGAACCTTGAATTCTTCAGGTCAAGGAATATTGACACCCAATGACCGATACCACCCATGGAAGCAGGAATCTCAGGCGGGTCAAAAGTGGGGAAAACAACCTGGAGCAACATAAACACATGTATCATTGAAAACTGAAAATTAATATCAAATTGTACAAAGAAAAATAAAACAATACAAACACAATGGATCGCAATGCAAAACTAATAGAGAGACAAAGAACAAGATATTGCATACCGAATTATGTGCATCCATGCTATCTGGACCAGTCGCCAAGAAGTACTTCCTCACACGGGAATCAAATTGACCTCTGAAAATCTTGTCCTAAAATAATGCAGACAACACCAACATATGAAAAATACAAAAATGAGACAAACAAGTTTTAACTAAAAAATGGTAAGGAACAAAACGGAAAAGAAATCACTATATGGTTGACTTACACAAACCCAATATGGCAGGATGAGTATCCCTGGTACTTCGCACGTAGACAGTAGAGTGCAACCTCAGCCACATTAGACCGAAGCATTCCACGAGGAGCAAAATATATTGCGACATCTTCAACAAAAGCTTCACACTCATTGTTTTGGAACATAATCATTGATCTAAAACAAGCAAACAGAAAGTAAAAGAAGTTCAGCATCAAGAAACTCAGGAAGTTCATGACACATGTAAGCCCAGAAGTTCAGCTACATCACAATAGGCAGTACAAAAAGGATAGAAGTTCAGCACCAGAGAAGTTAAAAAAATAGAAGTTCAGCAACATAGAGTAAAGAAGTTCAGGTATGTAACCACAGGCAGTTCACAGGGAGTATATGGATGTAAAATTGAACAAACGTGACTCACCTCTTGGAACGAACATTCTTAAGCCTAGTTACACTGAAATAAAAGTCATCAACCTTCTTTCGGACGACAGCAAGGTCACTATCTGCTCAGTAAAAACAAAAAGCAATTAAGAAGAACATCTCAAGCACATAGATTCACAACAGTTTAATTGATAGCAACATTCAAGCACAACATTCAAACACAGGCACATCTCAGCATTACAAACACCCTCCCCACATACAAAATGCGTCCACTAAACTTTATTTTACAACCCACATGACAAAGCACTAAACCAGAAGATCAACTTGCACCACACAGGCAATTCACAGGGATATCATGCACACACAAAGAAAACAAAGGGACGGGGATGGGGAAAGAAGAGAGGAGCATGCTCCTCTCTTTATAGATTCTTGCCTAGACCAGTGGCAGCACTGGAATGATCAACCTCCTCTCCATAGCTATCGCTTTCTGTCTCTTCATCATCATCATCTCCAGTTGACATTGCAGCGTCGTCGTGAAGAACACCAGCAGCAGCTGGAGAATCTGAAACAACAAAAACCGTTGGCTCTGTAGCACTAGGAAGAGCTGGAGAACCGGCATCAACAGCAATTGATGGCTCTGCTGCAGGAGACTTCTCCTGACCTGCAGCAGCACTACCACCAGTCTCAACAGCAGCCTCGACAGGATCTTCCTCCAAAATGATATCTCCAGCTGCGTTGCCCTGCTCAGCATCAGAAACATCAGCTGCCTTGCCCTACTCAGCATCAAAAACATCAGCTGCCTTGCCCTGCTCAGCATTAGAAACATCCGCTGCCTTTACTTGCTGAGCATCAGAATCCTCTGCTGCATTTCCTTGATCAAAGATCGAAACCTCAAGACCAATGGACGATCGAGGTTCACTGGTCCACTCCACCGAAGCAGCCGATGCCCCGACACGACTTGCTCGCAACCTTCTTTGGAGGAACACTAGCATTGTCATTTTGCACCATGTACAGAAAGTGATACAAAGGGCCACATAATGATAATAATGCACCACAAACAAGTAAAATAAAAAAATGAGACAAATGGACAAGATAAATGATACCTAATTTACACAGCCACGAACCTCATCAACTAATACATCACTAGAGGGGCAAGGATCATGCACAGGGGCAGCTTCATGCATAGGTAAAACATCCTCCCTAACCCCAGCACCATCATCAACAGCCTAGAAAATAATCATGTAGAAAACAAATACTTAATCAGCAGAAGTTCACGTTACATAATCAGAGAAGGTCAGGAATCACAACTGGCACATCATGGAAGTCCAAATACAGTAAACATAGCACACCAGATATCATACTGCCATTAAGATACAAAAGAAGACAAAAAGGGCCAGTCATAGAAGTTCAGGTGCTGAAGCACTTGAAGTTCAGGTCCTATAAATAGAGAAGGTCACCTAGGAAACACTAGTACAAAAAAGAAAAAAATAGTAGAAAATAATCATGTAGAAAACAAATACCTAATCAGCAGAAGTTCACGTTACATAATCAGAGAAGGTTAGCTATCACAACTGACATATCATGGAAGTACAAATACAGTAAACATAGCAGATAACATACCAAACTATCATAAGGTACAAAAGAAGACAAAAAGGGACAGTCATCAAAGTGATAGAAGTTCAGGTGCTGAAGCATTTGAAGTTTAGGTCCTATAAAAAGAGAAGGTCACCCTATAACTGCATAACAGTAACAACTGAAAGCTAACAATGAACACTAGTGCAAAAGAAATATCAAAAGCCAACATAAACAAACCTCTTCTGTACACTCCACATGGCCTCCTTCACAACCCAAACGAACGGGATCCTGCCTCTGAACCTCTCTCACAACAACACTCGCCTCATCTTCAAAAGGCTTGCAACGGGCGTCCTACATTTCCTTGAACAACACAAAGCTAGCCCGGAGGTGGGAAGTGCTCTCACGAAGCTTAGCAAGATATTTAGCTTCAATCGACAAAAGCTTCTTCGAAGACTCAACATCAAAACCGTGGACGGGAGGAAGAATCCCATCCACGCGACTAAGACACTCAACCGTTGTCGGAACACGAGCCATCTCTCCACAAACAGCTTCCAGAAGTCCATCAATCCTAGAAAGGGAAATATTCGCAGCATCGAACAAACTCTCGGAAGAAACGCCACCTGCAGCACTCACACGGGCAGAAGAACCTCCTGGATTTACAGGGGGGCACCAGTGTTAACATCCCACGAGAATTCAAATCTCGGAGAAGTTCCACTACCTAGGCCGGCGGCACAAGGTATAGTAAGGACATGACGTTCGATACGCATAAAGAACACAACCTCAGCCTGTGTCTTCCACCACATATACAAAAACAAAAGTCAACACATCGCAAAACAAATGAAAGAACATGGAAATAGAAATACAGAAGACAGTAGCAGAAGTTCAAGTTAGTACCACAAGCTGATTCTGAAAAAATAGACAATGACAAGGAAAAAAAGGCAGAACAATCAGATACACAAACTACACCAAAAATTCCAATAATGCCTACACACGCAGTACATTTCAGAAGTCCAACTATGTCTACATAGGCATTACAACCATGTATGACCAGAAGTCAACATGCTTTCAAAAATGTTGGAAATTTACATAGCAGAAGTTCAACCATGCATGTGCAACAACAAAGTTCAGCTTATTTCATATGAATATATCCAGAAGTTCACTTATGTACACAAAGGAAGTAATACCATATAAGCCAAGCAGTTCAGCTAATTTACTCGTCTATATGAACCAGAAGGTCATCTATGTACATAGCAGAAGTTCAACCATGCACAGGTAGTACTAAGTACAGATGAAAGAAGAAACACTCACAGGTAGTCTCCCAAACACCCAGTTGGCTGGGTCATCATCACCTATCCTGACCAAGTCAGCCGCAGCGAGCTCAAGAAGCTTGGACTGATCCATGTAATTGATGCGAGGCATCCTCAAGCCAACATCAGGCGTCTTGCCAATGACAAGGCATTCCAGGTACATAAGAAGCGGCGCGATGGCACAGCCAGTGACAACTTTTCCTCTCCTAGTACCTTGCTGATACCTAACAACAGCAGTTCAAAGGTCATCAACAACCAACTGGGAGTAGTCCATATCTGCCATATCCTCAAACACAAGATTCTCAGCCATTGCTGCCTCCCTGGACACTCATGTAGACGTTCTAGGGATAACCACCTTCATGAAAACAATCAGGTAAAACACCTGCAGAGCAAGATCATCCTTTGTCTCATCCTTCACAAGTTCTGCGAGGATATTCCGCAGATCCTTTGTCTTGATGTCGTCACTCCTAGCGTACCCAAGCTTGCCCTTCAACCTCATAACAGCATCATCAAACCCATCACTCGAGGGCCTAGGAGGGGTACGATTACTGAGGGAGTCCTGGATTAGGGGGTGTCCGGATAGCCGAACTATCACCGTTGGCCAGACTCCTGGACTATGAAGATACAAGATTGAAGACTTCGTCTCGTGTCCGGATGGGACTTTCCTTGGCATGGAAGGCAAGCTTGGCGATACGGATATGTAGATCTCCTACCATTGTAACCGACTCTATGTAACCCTAACCCGATCCGTGTCTATATAAACCGGAGGGTTTTAGTCCGTAGGACGAACAACAATCATACCATAGGCTAGCTTCTAGGGTTTAGCCTCTCTGATCTCGTAGTAGATCCACTCTTGTACTACCCATATCATCAATATTAATCAAACAGGAGTAGGGTTTTACCTCCATCGAGAGGGCCCGAACCTGGGTAAAAACATCGTGTCCCTTGTCTCCTGTTACCATCCTCCTAGACGCACAGTTCGGGACCCCCTACCCGAGATCCGCCGGTTTTGACACCGACATTGGTGCATTCATTGAGAGTTCCTCCGTGTCGCCATCCTTAGGCCCGATGGCTCCTTCAATCATCAACAATGACGCGTCCAGGTGAGACTTTTCTCCCGGACAGATCTTCAGATTCGGGCGGCCGATCGGGCCAATTCACTTGGCCATCCGAGCAGATCGAAGCTACGCCCGCCATCAGGTCAGATTTGGGAGTTTGAACTACGGTTGACATCCGCGAGACTTGATCTTCGACGGATTCGAGCCACGCCTACCGCCAAGACTGTCTCGATGTGTACGATCTAGCTCTACCGCGCGAACAAGGCCCTAAAGGTCAAGACTCGGCCCGCCCGACCCTTAGCTCGAGCCGACCACGATCGAGGACGAGTGGTTGACACCACCTCGAGGCTACGATCTCTACGGCGATTGAGCCAACACCATCCTCGTCCTTTATGAATCCTGTGACTCCAAGGTGCCGGACTCTCTCGACTCAACCTCCCCGCCCGACAAATCGAATCCGATTGGGCGCCGGTCATGGAGTTCACTGTCATGACATCTTTCAAGACTCGCCTTTGGCGACATCCTAAATTCACTAAAGTCTCTCTTTATCGAGAACCCTGGTCGGACTACGGCCAGAAGGTTGGGATGCGGGCGACGAAGAAATTCAACGCCCACCCACCACCCACTTTGTAGCCATCGTCGATGATTTAACCGACATGCTCGACTTGACCAAGACATCGACGGTATGGACGACTATGCTCGAGATGACCAAGATCCGCGATTATAGGCAATCGATGGCCACCTCGTCATACGACATATACACGGTGGACATCCCAAAAGATGGGAACGGCGATGGAACAAATGGAGGATGAACCTCCAAGAAACAGCCCAAGCGCCGGATCGGTGGTGCCGCTCTAAATCCCGCCACAAAGAAAAAAAGTGATTCCGCACGGAGATAATAACACCCTGACAAAGTGCGAAGACGACCTCCTCCAAAGCAGGATTCAAAGACAGAGGAGGGAGAAGCCAGCCTCATGATAGAGCGGCAGACAGGGAGGTGGAGGACGATAATTATATGCCTCCCTCCCAAGATGAGGCAAGCCTCGACGACGCACAATTTGTCGCTCCCCGAGGATCCCGCCAACAGGAGCGCTTTAAAACGCAGGCTTATGGCCACGGCAAGCAGCCTCAAGAAAAAGCAGCAGCAGCAGCTTAGAGCTCACCAAGACATGCTAGCTAACAGATGGATCAAGTCCTTGCAGCCAAGAGTACGAACTCAACGCCTCCAAGAGATACCTGAAACGCAGGCTGCTACCCCAATTAGAGGAAGCAGCACCCAAACCTACATCACCAGCAAGATGATGCGGCCGACCGCCACCCGTGGGTCATGCGACAGAGGCCTCTAGACCTCCATTCGAGCCGCTTCCGCGCCGCCGAAAAGTACCAAGACACAGGAAACGCGCCGCACTCTGCGAGACATGTTGGAGGACAAGGCAAGGCAAACAAGATCGATCTACGGATCGCGTGGCGCCCACTTACACGTGATGATAACCGCCACGCCGATACAGCAAGTCCGCCGGGCCGAACACAGAGACAAACCTCATTTGAGCTGCGCCGTAATATAGCTCAATACATGAGGCGCCAAGACACCCACTATGCTTCACGAGGAAGTGATGGATCATCAAATCCCCGAGGGTTTCAAACCCAGAACGCCGAATCATACGATGGCACAACAGATCCTGCGGTTTGGATCGAGGACTACCTCCTCCATATCCACATGTCCCACGGTGATGATCTACACGCCATCAAATACCTCCCACTCAAGCTTAAAGGACCAGCTCGGCATTGGCTTAACAGCTTGCCAGTAGAATCAATTGTTTGTCGGGAGGACCTGGAAGCCGCATTCCTCGATAACTTCCAGGACACATATGTGCGACCACCAGACACCGATGACCTCAGCAACATAATTCAGCAGCCGTAAGAATCGCCGATAATTCGGACACGGTTCCTAACCAAGAAAAATCAAATCGTTGATCGTCCGGATGCAGAGGCCCTTGCAGCCTTCAAACATAACATCCGCGATGAGTGGCTTGCCCGGCACCTTGGACAGAAAAGCCGAAATCCATGGCAGCCCTCACAACACTCATGACCGCTTTTATGGGGAGAGGACAGCTGGCTAGCTCGCAAAGGAATAACTTGACCAAAAATCATGGTAGTTCGGATACCAAGGACAACAATGGCAGGTCGCGCCGCAACAAGCACAAGCGCCGCATTAACGGCGATAATCGTGAAGATACGGTAGATCAATGCCGGATTCGAGGCTCTAAACCCGTCAGCGGAAAAAGCCGCTCAAAAGAAATACGCATGGCCCGGCCCAATCTGGACCGAACACTCGATCGCTCGTGCCAAATACATGGCACCCCAAAAACCAGCCAACCACACCAACAGGATTGTTGGGTCTTCAAACAGCAAAAAGTTAAATGTCAACTCAATGACAAGGGGCTGCATAGCGATGACGAGGAGGAGCCCGGCCCCGAACGATAGAGGATGAAGGGCTTCTCCCTCAAGTGCGGACGGTGAACATGATATACGCAACCCACATAACCAAAAGGGAGCGGAAGCGCACTAAGGGACGATATGCGATGGAGCCATCGCCCCAAAGTTCAACCCATGGTCCTCCTGCCCGATCACCTTTGATCAAAGGGACCACCCCACTAGCATCCGCCACGGCGGATTCACCGCATTGGTTCTTGACCCAATCATCGACGGATTTCACCTCACTAGAGTCCTGATGGACGGCGGTAGCAGCCTGAACCTTCTCTATCGTGATACAAGTCATAAAATGGGCATAGACCCCTCAAGGATTAAACCCACAAAGATGACCTTTAAAGGCGTCATACTAGGTGTAGAGGCCAATTGTACAGGCTCAGTTACACTCGAAGTGGTCTTCGGATCTCCGGATAACTTCCGAAGCGAAGAGTTAATCTTCGACATAGTCCCGTTCTGCAGCGGCTATCACGCACTGCTGGGACGAACCGCATTTGCAAAGTTCAATGCGGTGCCGCACTACGCATACCTCAAGCTCAAAATGCCAGGCCCTCGAGGAGTAATCACGGTCAATGGAAACACCAAACGCTCTCTCCGAACGGAGGAGCATACGGCGGCCCTCGCGGCGGAGGTACAAAGAAGCCTCTCACGGCAACTCTCAAGTCCGACTACTAAATGTCCGGACACCGTCAAGCGTGCCCGGAGTAAACTACAACAAGACCACCTGGCACGAGCCGAGCACGCATAGCAATCCGGCCCCAACCCCAGCCCTCGCGAAATTGCGAAGCAAGATTACGCTGCGTACATAACTACGCCCGGAGATACCATGGGCATATGGGAGGGCACGACCACGCACGCCTGCACTGCTCAACCGCACTGTGGGCCCCGATTGTGTCATCCTTTTTCTTTCTTCTTTTCTCTTACTTTTAGGACTCCGTTCTCCAGAAGCCCTGTCCGGCACTAGAATTGCCGAACTCACGATGCAACAGCCAGGGAAGCAAAAAGCTACGTCGAGTGTCCAGGTGGTCTCTATTACGAGCATTATACATGTTTACATACCATCCTCGTAGCTTACCTCGAGGGGACATGTTCAATAGTCCCATCCCTTGCTTATCGCACTATTTGTATCGTTCTGCTTTCATTGTAGTACCTTTTTGAATAAACAATACATAGCTTTTGCCTATTATTGCACTCATTTCTTTATCTATATATATGTTCATTCATGACATGTTGCACCCGTACACTTTGGTACGGCCAATACATCAGGGGCTTAAGTACCCCGGGAAATATCGTGTGATAAGTCCGAACACTTTCACAAGTGCGGCACCCCGAACTTATAGCACTATATGCATCGGCTCCGAATCATGTCTTGGGTCAATAGTTGGGTTTTCCCAGCTCCCATGTTTTGGTACCTTACGCCCGCTATATCGCTAAGGTAGCGCTGGAGAACCACCGCGATTGTGCCCTGTTGAGCTATGTTGAGCACCTCTGTGAGAAAGCTAAAACTGACCATCATGATAGGGCGAGAGCGGTCGCTGTTCGAGAGGTTTTTCGGTCCCTAAATACTTATGCCGCTTAGAGCGAGGAGTCGGCATTGTCCGGCCAAGGCGTGGATAGCGCCCCGAACTCGGTGTTCCGAGTACTAGGGGCTTCACCGAAATTTAAAATTATAGCGCCCCGAACTCGGTGTTTCAAGTGAGAGTGTTCAAGAACTATAGACCGGTTGCCTTGTTCGTTGCATTGAGCGCCTCCCTCGAAGTACCCAAGAATGGGAACAAGAGTGCTCAAGTTTATCCCGAACACCCCAGCACTCGTGGCATGGGGGCTGAAGCCAACGACTTGCCATCTCTCAAATTTGATAAACGGCCGCACAAAAGGTAATATTTTAAATTCACAAGTGTTGCTTAGCGCATATGAACAAGTTTTCAACGTACAGGATAACAAATGTGAGTCTATTCAAAAATTACATCTTTGGAGCATTCACCCGCTATAAGGCGGGCACCCTTCAGGACGCCCTCATAGTACATTTCGGGCTTGCGATATTCCTTGCCCTTCGGTGGCCCGTCCATCACAAGCTTCTCAGCATCCAGCTTGCCCCAGTTCACTTTAGCACGGCAAGGCCCGACGGGCACCTTCAATGCAGACGGAGCGCTTTGATGACTTCAATCCATGGACAAAGGCCCACCACCGCCGCACTAGTCCGGTATCTCCTGTGCATGGCTTCCAATGGCCACAACCAATTATGAGGCCCTTCATGGCCTGTTCGGCGACCTTGTGGAGCTCGACCAGTTGCTTCACTGGTCGCCAGGCACTGGATGTCCGACCTCAGATACCGAGACCAAAACACCTTTTCCGCCGAGCCCCCCTCCTGGCGTGGTAGAACGCAGCAAAGATCGTACACACTATGGGGCAGATCTGCGAAAGCTCCTGGAGAGCTCTGGATTTGGGTAAGTAATAGATAATCCACTTTCACATGCTTGCTTTGAATAAAGAATGCCTTACCCGCCGCTATCTTCTTTAATGATTCAATTTCCTGTAGGGCTTTTTGGGCTTCGGCCTTAGCGGCGCACTCTCAAGAGGCGAGGCGAGCCTCGACTCGAAGTCTCGAGTCACGCCCAAACTCTCGAGTTTTTCCACGAGAGCCTGGAGCTCTTGTCGCACCTCCACCACCGCGCCTCCTGCTTCTCTCGCTCGGTGCGCTCATGACGCTTTGCTTTCGTCATGGACACCGCTTCCTTCTGTGGTCGCCACCTGCTCGTGGCCCCTACAATACCCACGTTAGTCCCTGTCATTTCTACAACCAAAACCTTTCTATAAGGTATTACTTTAATAAGGTATTACTTACCTTCCTTGTCCTCGAGCTGCTTCTTGGCAAGGCCGAGCTCGTTCTCGGACCGCTCGAGGTTCTGCTTCAATGCATTGACCTCCACAACAAGGCAGAGGTCAGCAACGCAACCTGCATTCCCATTTTGACATACTTATGTTAGACTCCTGCGTGTATATTTTTAGATCCTCGGTCCGGCTTTTCTTTCCAACACGAACTAAGCATCGAGGGCTACTGTCTATGCGGTAATATTTTTACATATTCTAAACTTACCTCAAAGCCTGTTAGAAGGCTGGCATAAGCTTCCAGCCCGCTCTTGGCGGATCGAACTTCTGGATCACCACACTCATAATAAAGGCGGTGCTCCTCGTTGATGGAGGCGCCAAGCAAGCGCCTCCGGCAAGCTATCCGTGCCTCCGGATGGACGGAGGTCACCAGCCTCGCAGTCTTACCCTTCTTACGAAGGGGCGCTTGCGGACTTGGAACCAATGAAGGTTCCGGTACGGAGTCCGGCACAGGGCCGGACTTAGAGCCCTCGGGGTTTGCCCCTTTGCACCAGAGTCCGGGAGGTCGCCTTGCGGCGCCTCGAGACCACCTCCTCCTGGCTGGGCCTTTTTGGACTCCACGTGTCGTTCTCGTCCACGAGGGGAGGAGGCGGTCAAGTGAAGTGCTATTCACATCCGACGAATTCAGGGAGCCGCTCGACGAAGCGGCGAGCTCGTCTTTGGGCGGGCTACATGGTTGTATTCGGCGTTAGAAGACACTATGCGAAAAATAAAAAGTCATGAGCTATTCCGGAGTCCTGACACTTGCGATCTCGCCAGGGGCTTGGCCCTAGGTGGCCACTCCTCCTCGTTGTTGTCGGCGTTGGTGGAGAAGTCCGGAGGAAGGGTCCTTCCTTTCTTGGACCCTCCCGCCTCCCCAGTCGGGGCGGCCTTCCTTTTCTTCTCTCCCCCCGCTGGGGGAGAGGCTCCTTTTTCCTCCTCCTCATCCTCATTGGAGGATTCCGCCTCAGAGTCGTCGGACGATGAGTCCGACAGCACCTGGCGTTGGGAGCTCCTTCGAGTTCCCGTGGCCTTCTTCTTGGCCTTCTTCTCCAACACCACGTGAGGTGCCGGAGCCAGCAGCCCCGTCAATCGGGCGTCCACTGGGTCTTCTGGCAAGGGGGCCGGACAGTTAATCTGTCCGGACGTCTTCAGCCAGTCCTGTCAAAGGTAAGGGAGTTTAGATCCCACATAGAGTCCAACTATGAAAAAAAAAAGAGTCCCATAAAGGGTAAAATAACTTACCTCGCTAGCTTGACGCCGAGGCCTAGCCCTTCATCTTCAGCAACTCCTGCAGGCCTTGAAACATGTGGGACCCCTCCGAGGAGTAACTTCACCAATTAGATGCTTCCTCGCAGCGGTCTTCTTGAATTTCTTCTTAACAGGGACAACAGATCCAGGAACATCAGAACCTTTCTGAAGGCGGGCCGCCCTATTCTTCTCAAAATCTCCTTGCTTCTTCCTCTTACGTTGGTCCTCAAGAAGAAGCTGAAGAGGCACATCCTCAGGTTGCGTGACAGGTTCAGTGCCATCAACAGACTGCGACTACGTCTCTGACATCTGAAGAGAGCACAAAGGATCCGGAACGAAATCACAACCTTTGACTGACGGAGCCCCCTCCTCAGCAGCAACAGGGGTTTTTGATAAATCCAACTCAGATAAAAATTCGTCGATGGTGTTCACAGCTTCCTCCTCTGTGGACACATCTGCAAAGAACACAAAAAATCAAAGCAAAAATAAAAAAAGTCTGGAAAAAAAAACAAAATAAAACTGACGTGAACACGCCTCAAGAATTTAAAATGAAAAGAAAAAGGGCTTTCACATACTAGTTGAAGCAAGAGCTGCAGAAGCAAGATCCTCGAGGCTTGAAAAATTCTCAAGGCCCGAAGCAACCTCAGCAATCACAGTCAAAGGAAAAATGGTTGATTTAGCCGCATCAGATATTGGAGCATCAGTATTAACTTCTGAAGCTCCATCTTGATCACAGCCATTTTTTTCAGAACTATTCAACTCATCACCAACTACAAAAAAATGCAAGTTAAAAGGCAACTGAGTTCTAATCTACAATCCTACACCAAACGGGACTTCTACTTTTACATCAATGTCCAATACACTGAAGTTCAACAATACCTAATAAAGCAGTAAACACAACAAAACAATCTAAAAATTACATACTAAATATAAAAATAATCTACACCAGAGGAGCAACTACATACAAGATTAATCTCCAGAAGTTCAACAATATATAACAAAGCAGTAAAACAAAAGGTGCATAACAGAACTGCAACCAAATTTCACTATAAACAAACAATAACTAAAACCAGAAGTTCAACTACGTGACCAAAGCTAGTAGCACATAATAAAGATGTAGCATAGCCACAAATAGTATTTCAAAGGCAAACTAAATATCAATACCATGAACATGATAAAAAGAAAACAAAAAACAAAGATATACACTTTAAACATGAAATGGCACACACATAAACTATGTGCAAAATGCATACACTCAAACCTTGTTAGAAGTTCACACTACTAAGACTGGCAGTCCAACAAGAAAACCAAATGAAGATATGGGAAGACATATATAACAATACTACTATTAAGAATACAAGATACAACTACATTAAGATACCTACAGAAGATTTTGAAGCCATGAGCACACAACCGCCTTGATGAATGCAACTCCAAACACTAGATCAACCTGTAAAAACAGAAGATTGATTCCATATAGTTAGCAAGTAGAAAAACATACAACAAAATGCAAAAAAGGAAACTGAATCAAACCCTAGAACCAACTACAAACAACTAGAACCAACAAGTATGAATAGATGACAGTAGCACATATACGCAAGCACAACAAAAAATGTATGCATAAAATAACTACAATGTCGCAAACATAATCTAGACCTCCAAATCCACAGCATTGATGCAATTAGATACAACAGATCTAGCATCCACAATCACACCACACCCTCTCTAACATGCATCTGACTACTAAAATCAACAAAGGGGAAATGAAAATCCACACACAAGCATGTCACAAACAAATCTGGCCATGGGGGAATGCATTCCAACCACCACACGCACAAGAACCCTAACTAATGTCCCACCAAACCTTCAGAAAAAGGGGGTAGGAGGCGGACGCGAGAGCAAACAGAGCAAATAGGAAGGCCTCCACAGATCTGGCGAATGTGAATACAAGCATTAGGGGGGCAGGGGGTGGGGGCAGCGTTTGTACCTCTCCAAAAAACCCGCGCACGCACGAATCCACGGCGGTTCTTCACTCCCCACGATGCCACGCGCAAGCAGTTGCCGCCCTGTCTTCAGAGCAGAGGAGAGCGGGCTGGGCGATGGAGAGCACGGAGCGGGGGAGAAATAGGAGCGGGGGCGTGCGCCGGTTACTCCACTCGCGAGGGCAGGGAACAGGGGCGGAGAAATCGGGGGGAGTTACAGTTGAAGAAGGCAGCGGAGCAACGGAGAGGGGGAAGTGAGCGAGCGACAGAGGGAGAGGGGTTTTCTGACAGGTGGTGGCGAGGGAGATGGTCAGTTAATGCCTATCTGTTGTGGTGGGAGTTGCAGCGCAGGTGAAATTGCTGTTTTACCCCCCAACAGCTATAAAAGTGAATACATATATAGATAAATGAATGCACCATTTGAATGCATCTATTATAATGAGATAAGATCATACAACAGCATTGTTGATATCCTTAACACCAAAAATAGATGGCAAATACACTACCAAGGGAAGAAAAATACAAACAAAAAATATGCACCTAAAAAACAAGAGAAAAGAAGTTTAGAAAATAAAGAACAGAAGTTCAAGTATACTAATTAAAGAAGTAAAGGCACATGAATAAACAAACACTAAGTAACAAAAAGAAGAAGTTCAAGTACAAAAAGAGATGAAGTTTATACCTAACTAAAATACATAACATAAACCCTAAACCCTAAGATAGATAGTGGGGTCATGGATGTGACGGACTCGCCTTCGCATGCGACGACGCAGCACGACGCGTCGTCGCCTACTGCGGCTCATTCCTATCTCGGCCTCGCAGGGGAGGAGGGGGGTCCCACCCTCCCCCCGCCTCGCGCCACCGCATTGCTGCACTATATTTTGACAGGACGCAATGCGGTTATTCTATTTCCACCCCCACCGCACACACCCTAAACCCTAAACCCTAAGATAGATAGTGGGGTCACGGATGTGACGGACTCGCATCCGCATGCGACGACGCGGCACGCCACGCCGCCGCCTGCCCGCGTCGTTCTGTCTCGGCCTCGCAGGGAGGGGAGGGTCCCACCACCTCCCCCCGCCGGCCTCACGCTACCGCATTGTTGCGCTAGGTTTTGATAGGACACAATGCGGTTATTCTATTTCCACCCCCACCGCACACACCCTAAACCCTAAACCCTAAGATAGATAGTGGGGTCACGGATGAGCGGACACGCTCAAGATAGCATCGACGCCGCACGCCAAGGCCGTCGTCTACTCCGCTTTCGTTCTGCTCGGCCTCGCGAGAGGGAGGGTCCCACCCCCCTTCCCCCCTGCTCGGCATCGCGCTACCGCATTGGTGCGCTAGGTTTTGACAGGACGCAATGCGGTTAATCTGTTTCCACCCCCACCGCACACACCCTAAACCCTAAATCCTAAGATAGATAGTGGGGTCACGGATGTGACGGACTCGCCTCCGCATGCGACGATGCGGCATGCCACGTCGTCGCCTGCTCCGCCTCGTTCATGTCTCGGCCTCGCAGAGGAGGGAGGGGGTCGACCCCTCCCCCGCCTCGCCACGACATTGCTGCGCTAGGTTTTGACAGGACGCAATGCGGTTATTCTGTTTCCACCCCCACCTCACACACCCTAAACCCTAAACCCTAAGATAGATAGTGGGGTCACGGATGTGACGGACTCGCCTCCGCATGCGACGATGCGGCACGCCGCGTCGTCGCCTGCTCCGGCTCGTTCTTGTCTCGGCCTCACATTGGGAGGGGGGTCCCTCCCCCCTCCCCCCCTGCTCGGCCTCGCGCTACCGCATTGCCGCGCTAGGTTTTGACAGAACGCAATGCGGTTATTCTGTTTCCACACCCACCACACACACGCTAAACCCTAAGATAGATAGTGGGGTCACGGTTGTTATGGACTCGCCTCCGCATGCGACGACGTGGAACGCCGCGTCGTTGCCTGCTCCGGCTCGTTCCTGTCTCGGCCTCACGAGGGGAGGGAGGGTCCCCACCCCTCCCCGCCGGCCTCGCCACTACCGCATTGTCGTGCTAGGTTTTCACAATACACAATGCGGTTATTATGTTTCCACCCCCACCGAACACACCCTAAACCCTAAACCCTAAGATAGATAGTGGGGTCACGGATGTGACGGACTCGCCTCCGCATATGACGACGCGGCACGCCGCCGTCGTCGCCTTCCGGCTCGTTCTGTCTCGGCCTCGCGAGAGGAGGAGGTCCCACCCCCCTCTCCCCCCTGCTCGGCCTCGCGCTACCGCATTTGTCAATTGGCCCATTTAAATCCTAAAATAACAAACATAATTATAATTAAAGAAGTTCAAATAGAAAAGATATAGAAGTTCGGGACAGTTATTCACTAAAGATCTTGAGCATTTTAAAAACAGACCCCGACCTCGATGCTTTGAACGGTAAAGAGCCTCTGCAAAGCGTTATCTAGAAAATTGAGCAACTATCCCTTCTAATGTGGAACAGATAACAGAGAACTAACTTGGGTCATAAACAGAGGCCTAAATGTGAATAGAGGCCTATCAGAACAGAAAACTACCTTGGGTCATAAACGAACTGCTTTTGTCCATTGTCATTCCAAGAAGAAACAGCCATTATCGTCCTTGAATACCACAACAACAACAATTACAGTAACGTAATTAAACACACTTCATATTTATTCATTGTCTTGACATGTATAATCAGAGTACAGTTTTAACATACTTGTCAGTATCAAGTAATTTCACTACAGCCTCGAAGTAGTCAAAGAAATCTGGGCGATCTCGATGTCATCTGTTAACCAATTAACCATGAAAATGAGATGGCATGCAGAAAAATCTAAGAATAAGAACCATCAAGGAGATCAGACCTTCCAGAATGATTACTCGACGGAAATCATGCCTAATGAATAGCTCATCCAAGGCCCATTTATAGTGGTCTGAGTTAAGAAACATCGTTAGGACAAGAAACGATCATATCATCAACTCCAAAGAAAACACTCATCAATTCAGGACCACCTACTAGCTATCTTGTAATATGCAACGTTTTATCCTGGTCTTTCAGTGCGCACAGGCTCAAGATCCACATGCTGCAACACATCAAAGGCAAAAAGAACACTGGGTGCTAGCTAAACAAAAACAAATCTACACTGAGTAATAGATTTTGTCAAAACCTCTAATTAACATTTTAAAAACGATTAGCATACAGAAGTTCAGGATAGTTATTCACTGAAGATCGAACCACTACTATAAGTACGAAAACATACTAGAAAAAAATGAGAAATATACGCATATCCGTAGGCCAATTACATGGTTGCTCATGGTACTATCAAAAAAATCCAAAGCAAAGCAAAAGAATGAAAAATAACATAAAAACAGAAAGAAATACATAGGGCTTGCTCCATTACCTTGCAAAGAAGGAAAAACAGAAGTTCAAGTATGAACAGTACAGAAGTCCAGCTTGTACAACGACCCTAAGATGATTTGGAAAAAGTGCATGCATACTTGGACTAATCCCATGATTGCCCACGAGATAAACTCTAAAAATAACATCTCAAGAACTAAAATTATATATATATATATATATATATATATATATATATATATATATATATATATATATATATATATATATATATATATATATATAGCACCATGCACTTTTGCCTTGCAAAATATGGAATGCAATGTGGAAAACAAGTTCAACCATTATTTAGAAAGAAGTACAACATCTACTGAAGATAGTGGATCATCAAAAATAACAAACCATCGACTGAAGTCAAGCATCTACTTACATCACAGAAGTTCAGGTGCGAAAGTTCTAGCAGTCCAGCTTGTACAACAGAATGAAAATTGATTGAAACAACAACCCCGATTAAATTTGGTTCCCAGATTTAATCGTTTAGGTCAATTCTAACACGTCAACAGCCATTTCGAACGTCGTCATACTCCAGATAAAACATCCAAAAAAGATCCGCCATCAATCAGTGCGCTCGAACAACGAACCGCGACGGGAGGGAGAAAGTGCAATCCGCAATTTCGGAATGAATGAGCCAGCCAAATCAAATTAACAAAACGGGGAGGATTCAACCGCCATTTCGAACATCATCATGCTCCGGATAAATAAGAAAATGATCCCCATCATACTGTCCCTCGAACAAAAAACCACAGCGGGAGGCAGAAGATCCAATCGCCGGATTTCGATTTGTATGAGCCCGCATAATCAAATTAACTACATGGGCAGCATTCTGTCTCACTAATGCACACAAATCCACACCCAATTTGAACAGAAAACCTACAAATCTACAACAGCGGCCGAAACCAATCCCGCAGACGAAGAACAGAGGTGGTGGAACACCAAATCGAATTCGTTCAAAAATAACAACAAATCATGAAGTAAACTCATACCTAAACCCAATTCTCATCCTGTTACAGATCCTATAACATCCAGTACATGCAAAACACTTGTGACAGACCCATGTTCATCACCGCCCGAGAGCAAATCCGCCAATGAGCTAGATTCCTAATCAAAACAAGCATTTAGATTCTAAAAACTGTGTAAGCATTACACTTACATCGCCAACAACACGAACGATCAGAAAAACTCTCGGTAGAAGGCACGGTTGAGAAGATAGCCAGAAGGTCGGGTTCATATAGAGGGAAGGTCAGTTGCGTTACTCAGGCAGTTCAGGTTGTGATCAGAATATTATTCTGATTCCGTGATCAAAATATACTGCAATACACAGATTAGTGAACTTCATGTCGGAAAATACTACACATGGTATTTTTTTTGGTACCTTTTTTGCTCTAGTTTTTTAACCGTCTATCGAAACGACACATGTAATATACCGCTGAGAAGCTATGGATTATGCACAACTTCTCCATGTTAAACACTTCTTTAGATTCTTCACCGTTTAACAGCAGTTTTGAAAATGGTGCGGCGCACGACGAGTGACAGCGAGCGCTTTTTCGCGTTTTTTCTAAACCGCTAGTCGGAATGAAGCAAATGATACACGGTTCGAAAGATATCGTCGAGGAGCATCTTTTTAATATATATTATTTTCTCTAATTCGTTACAGTTTAAGAGCAGTTTTAAATTTAGTACATCGTGGAATTCTGTTTTTTCAGATTTTTAGCAATTTTCGTACTGTTTTCGCTTCAATTTTTGAACGTTTGTCAAAATGAGGGGTGTAATACGCCGTTGGAAAGCTACAAACGAGGCGCAAATTTCATATGTTGAAATGTTTTTCAGATTCCTTATGGTTTTAGTTAATTTTGAAAATCGTGCGGCTGATGACGAGAGGTAGCGGTCGTTTTTCGTGAAATTTTCACAAACCGCTGGTTGAAATGATCCAAATTATACGCCGTTGGAAAGATATCGATGAGGCGCAACTTTTTCATGTATAACACTCTCACCAATTCTTCACGGTTTAAAAGCAGTTTTGAAATTACCGAAATGCGGGTACTTTGTTTTTCGCGACACCCAAATCGACGAGTGAACTTCGTCAGACAGAAAACCGCACTGCTAACCGCACTGCAGCAGACGGGCAAGTGAACTTCATGGTTTTTTTTGTTGGACATAAATTTTCCAAGACGAGCAAGTGAACCGCATCAATACAACAAATGAACCGCAACACTTTCAAAAGTGAACCGCATGAGTTATTGTTGACGTTTTCATGTAACACATATTTTTGGTATAGCGTTTTTCGTTAACATGTTTGGGACTGTAGTGACGAGCCAAGTGCACTGCATTTTCTATTTTATCCTTTTTTTGTGTTAACGCGTCCGAGTAGAGGCAAGCGTACTGCATTAGTTTTTTTCTAACTATTTTGATTCTTTCATTCAAATGAACCGCTTGAGAACAATGAAACGAACCTCTAGTCAAAAACAATGAAACATTTTCTGTGTATTTTGCACAATGACAACTCCATCGTCATACATTTTTTTGAGAAAAATAAAACTCAATCAGTGGATCATCTACACCCGTGTACACCACAAACTACATAGTCGCCGAAGTGGGCTGCAAAACAATTTGCAAAAAAATGTGTGTCGGAGGACTGCCGGTGACTGGACTGCAAGTGGAGATGGGGAACACGGAGGGCGTCGGGCGTACTGCATGGGCCCGTGGTCAGAACTGCAGGCCATCGTTGATAGAGCCGCATGCCGCCCTGCAACGAAAGTGCAACCGACACTGCTCATCGTCAGCGAAGAACAAACAGTGAAGAATTGGATCTTGGGCATTTTTTGTGTACCTGCGGCGTGGATGGAGGTGCCAAGGAACTGCATGTAGATGAGGAGAGAGCTACACGCGAGGGGGTTCGCCGATCTGCACATCGTGGTCGTCGGTGATTGCGAGCGCTGACAGTAGGGGAGGGAAAGGACAGCAAGGGCGGGGTCAGTGGACTGCACGGGAGGAACAACCCCCAATTGCATGCAAATACAAAATGAACCTCGCCGGCGTCGAGATGTAACAAACCGCTACCCAGTCGAAGCTCGGGGGGGGGGAGGAAGGGGCTTATGGGCTAGGGGAAGCCGAGGATCCCGGACCCGGCGGATCCATGGAGACGGGGTGGTTCACGCGTCCGGGCTCCGGGAAGCAGTGGGTCGTCGGAGTAGGAGGCACGGGCATCCGGCGTAACACTCCACCATCAGGCGGCAGCGGCAGACTCCCTGATCCGCAGCAGCCACTGATGGCGACGGTGGATCCACGCCGGATCCGGGGCGGGACAGGCGATTGAGGCGGGGAGGCGTGCGCTGGTTGCCGCATAGAGAGGGCGGCGCGGGGCGGTGCACCGGCGTAGAAGGTGAGGGGGTTGGGGTGGAAGGTGGGAGGCCACTGGTTGTGCGGGGACGGCCGGATCCGGCGTGGGCAAGGCCCTAGTAACCGATTGGGTGCCCGCGGAAGACGCATCGGGGACTGCTGGTGGCCACGGCCACGATGGCGCTGTAGGTGGCTGCTCGTGACGGCGTGAGCCCAGGCCGGCGGTGGGGTGGGTCGACGGTGGAACAGAGGTGTGGTGGGAGGTGAGAGAGGCGGCGGGGCGACGCGAGCCCGATGGCACGGCAGTGGCAGAGGAAGGTGGAGGGAGTTGTGGTGTGATTGGGTCGCCGGGGGGTGGGGGTGGTGGAGGAAGAAGGTTGGAGATCGGGGGGAGGAGCTGCGGAGGAAGTGAAGTCGTGGGAGGAGAAGCCGAGATGGTGGGGTTGGGTGGGTTCCTTTTTTTTTGCGTGGTTCAGATCAGTTCGGCTGGCTCTATAAGTGTCGGGTAGGTTTGTTGGGGTGTTAGCAGAATAAGAATTAGCGTTGGCAAAATAAGTCTTAAGGGTGTTATTATTATATATATATATATATATATATATATATATATATATATATATATATATATATATATATATATATATATATATATATATATATATAAACACTATTCTGATCACGGGATCAGAATAATATTCTGATCACAACATGAACTTCCCGAGTAATGCGCCTGACCTTCCCTGTGAACTAGGTTGAACTTCCATCAATATTGTCCAAATGGGGCTTGCGATATACCGTTGGAAAGCTATGGACACCAGTATCATGACCCAACTTAAATTTTTGGCAAAATGTAATCAGTTTGAGAGCAGTTTTGATAACCGTTTTTTCTTCACACAAAAAATATGAATCGTATTTTCAATCGCATTTCTAAAACGTTTATCAGAATGAGGCATATAATATGGTGTTGGAAAGATACTGCAAAACCGCTACTTCCACATGTTGAAAGTTTTCTCTAATTCTCTATGGTTAAAGAGAAATTTGAAAAAACGTAAAATTTCGCAAACCGAACAGCCGAGTTCGTATTTTCAACGTCATTTCTAAACCGCTAGTCCAATTGAGGCATATGATATGGCGTTGGAAAGTTTATGAAAATGCGCTACTCTTTCATTTTGAAAGTTTTTTTCTAATTTGGAACGGTTTAAAAGTAATTTTGAAAACGGTACAAGTCCTACCGAGTTCGTATTTTCAAGCTAACTTTTTAACCGTTCGTCCGAATGCAGCAAATGATATGGCGTTGGAAAGCATGAACAAATGCGAAACTTTTTGGTATGTATTATTTCTCCCAATTCTTTACGGTTTTAAGTCAGTTTCGAAAATGACGAAAACATATTTTCACTCTATTTTCTACAAACTTTATCGGAATGGCGCAAATAATATACCTCCGAAAAGCTACGGAAAATGCGAAACTTTTTCATTTTGAAAGTTTTATCTGATTCCTAGCCATTTTCAAGTAATTTCAAAAACGGCGAGATCATTCGTTCTGCCTTTATCGCGAAACAGATTCGCCAAAAATGCATCGTGTGAAGTACGTGAACTTCTCTGTATGAAAGCTTGAACTTCACTCTGTTTTTCACGTGCTTTTTTTCCCTCGTATATCTCTATCGACTGCTCCTAGCTCTCCATCCACTCACCGGAATTGAGCAAGTGATATACCGATGGAAAGCTGCTGTAAACACGCAACTTTCCCGTGTTGATCATTTTTTCATACTCGCAACGACTTTAAAAGTTTTTCATCTGAAATTCATTCAGCGTAGTAGTTGAACTTCATGATATTTTCACGTTGAACTTCTGTGACATATTTTCGTTTGTACACGCGCCTGAACATCCCTCTATACGAACCTGACCTTCGGGCTATCTTTGCAACCGTGGCTTCCCCCGCGAATTATTTTGGTTAGTAGTGTTCTATATGATGTTAGTGAAATCTAGAAACATTTTTTAGCAACTAAATACCAGTTTTAAATAAAAATCTCGCTCGCTGGCGGATTTTGCTCTCGGGTCGTGATGAAATTGCGTTTTTTGCAATTTTACTGCTTGAGTTGTTCGACCTGAACTTCTCCTAGTGCTAGGTTGAACTTCTGTCAACATTGCCCAAATGGGGTTTGCGATATACCGTTGGAAAGCTATGGACACCGGTATCATGACCCAACTTCAAATTTTGGCAAAAATGTAAGCGGTTTTAGAGCAGTTTTGAAAACCATTTTTTCTTCATACAAAAAACGTGAATCGTATTTTCAATCGCATTTCTAAACCGTTTATCGGAATGAGGCAAATAATATGGCATTGGAAAGCTGTTGTAAAACCGCTCCTTCCACATGCTGAAAGATTTTTCTAATTTCCTATGGTTAAAGAGTAATGTGGAAAATTGTAAAATTTCGCAAACCGAACAACCGAGTTCGTATTTTCATTGCCATTTCTAAATGCCTAATCCAATTGACACAAATGATATGGCGCTGGAAAGCTTATGAAAATGCGCTTTTTTCTCATGTTGAAAGTTTTTCTAGTTTTGAATGGTTTAAGAGTAATTTAGAAAACGGTACAAGTTCTACCAAGTTTGTATTTTTGATCTATTTTTTTAATCATACATCCAAATGTAGCAAATGATATGGCGTTGTAAAGTATGAACAAATGCGGAACTTCCTGGTATATATTGTATCTCCAAATTCATTACGGTTTTACGTTGATTTTGAAAATGGCTAAAAACGTATTTTCGCCGTAATTTCTGCAAACTTCATCTGAACGGGCCAAATAATATACTGTTGAAAAGCTACAAAAAATGCGAAACTTTTTTATGTTGATGGTTTTCTCAAAATCCCAGCCATTTGCAAGTAATATCAGAAATGGTGAGATCACTCGTCCTGCCTTTATCGCGAAACAGATTCGTCGAAAATGCATTGCGTGAACTACTTGAACTTCTGTGGCATTTCTGCCTGAACTTCACTCTGTTTTTCACGTGCTTTTTTTTGCTCGTAGCTCTTCATTCACTCATCGGAATTAAGCAAGTGATATGCCGATGGAAATCTGCTATAAACACGTAACTTTCCCGTGTTGATCGTTTTTTCATACTCGCGACTATTTTAAAAGTTTTTCATCTCAAATTCATTCACTATAGTAGTCGAACTTCCTGCTATTTTCTCGTTGAACTTCTGTGACGTATTTTCGTTTGTAATTTTCTCATCCATTTTCATCAGTGTTACACAAATGATATTCTTTTTGTACAAACCTCTCTCACAATATTTTCTCCGACCGAGGACTTGAACTCACATGAATGATATTCCTATCATTTTGAAGTAAATTAGAGAAATGACGAACTTCTCGGGCATGTCTGTTTGAACCTCACTCTGTTTTTGGCGTGCTATTTTTTGCACTGGGGAAGTAGTTGAACTTCTAGGGCATGTCTGTTTGAACTTCACTCTGTTTCTCTTTATTGTATTTTTCTTATACGAAACACACACCATGCAGTATGTGAACTTCTGGATGTTATCACTTTGTACTTCTCTCTGGTTTGAGTGAACTATTTTAAAACACAACAAACAACATCTTTTTATGTATTTTGGACATCTAAATACACGGTGAACCTCTCCCGCAAGAATTTTTAAACTTTTCCTCGCCGAGCACTTGAACTTCTAGCAACCATTTTTTTCATTTATGAGTTGTTTTCAAAAGTGCAAAAAAAGGCATTGTGTTTTTATTTTTTGAACAGGTAAATCCTAGGTTTTAATAAACTCTGAACTTCTCTGTTATTTCAATTTGAACTTTTTATATTTTTGAGTAAAGAATTGTATTCGATTTTTATACGAAAAAAATCGAACATGGAAATACATGGTGAACCTCTCTCGCAAGAATTTTTGAACTTCTTCGGACACATCACTTGAAATTCTGTCAACAAACCTTTTAAGCTTGTATTTTTATATACTTTTTTATTCTCACCAGAAATGCATTCCTTTTAATACTTGAACTTCTCGTTGTTTTCACAATGAACTTCTGTCACATTTTTGTGTATACTTACAATTACACGTAATTGAAGGTCAGACATCATTTCTTGCCATTTTAAAATATGTAATTGGAGGTTGGACGTCCCGCAATATAAATACTGAACAACATACACCAATTTGTTTTAACCATTTTTCGGAATAGAGCGTGTGATATACCCTTTAGAATATAACATAGGATATACCTTTTGGAAAGTTTTTGAATACATTGTGAACCTCTCTCATACGAATTTTTAAACTTTCCCGGGCTGAGCACTTGAACTTCTATCAACAATCTTTTTACCTTTTTATTGTATTTTTCTCATACGAAACGCACACCATGCAGTACGTGAACTTCCGACAGTTATCACTCTGGACAATGACCCACTCTAACTTTTTACAAAACAAAATTATAGTTTTTTCACAATGAACTTCTGTTGTCAGTGAAATGGCCTAGACGGTCCTTTTTTGGGTAATGAATTTCTTCAGTATATTTTACACGTGAACTTATGTGACGCCCTCGATTTAATCGTACACTAATCATGCACGCAAATGTGTACGATCAAGATCAGGGACTCACGGGAAGATATCACAACACAACTCTACAAATAAAATAAGTCATACAAGCATCATAATACAAGCCAGGGGCCTCGAGGGCTCGAATACAAGTGCTCGATCATAGACGAGTCAGTGGAAGCAACAATATCTGAGTCTGAGACATAAGTTAAACAAGTTTGCCTTAAGAAGGCTAGCACAAAGCCAGGATCTGGATCGAAGAGGAGCAGGCCTCCTGCACAGGATCCTCCTAACTACTCATGGTCGCCGCCGGCGGGCTGCACGTAGTAGTAGGCACCTCCAGTAGTAGTCGCCATCGACGGTGGCGTCGCTCCTGGGCTCCATCGTGCAGTTGCAACAATCGAGTATAGATAGGGGGAAAGGGGAAACAATGCAACCATGAGTACTCATCCAAAGTACTACAAAACAAGGAGCTACACTACATATGCATGGATATATGTGTAAGGGCCATATCGGTGGACCGAATGCAGAAAAGCGAGAATAAGAGGGGATAGCTAGTCTTAACGAAGACTACGCTCGTCACTGTCTTGCAATAGGTACGAGGGGGTAGGTTGAAGTCCTCCAAGTAACATCACATAGCAATAATCCTACCCGCGATCCCTCCTCATATCCCCGAGAGAGCGACCACCGGTTGTATCGGCACTTGGAAGGTGTGTTTTATCAAGTATCCGGTTCTAGTTGTCATAAGCTCAAGGTACAACTCCAAGTCGTCCCATTACATCGGAGATCACGGCTATTGAATAGATTAACTTCCTGCGGGTGCACCATCTTACCCAAAGACGCTTGATCCCATTTGGCAGGACACACTTTCTGGGTCATGCCCGCCGCTGAAGATCAACACGTCGCAGCCCCACCTAGGCACAACAGAGAGGCCAACACGGTCTAAACCTAAGCGCGCAGGGTGCAGGCCCATCGCCTGAAAGCACACACGCACGTTATGTGGCGGCCGGAAGCAGACCTAGCCTAGCGTGCGTTCCATCCAATTCGGCGGTAGCGCCCGCCGTCGTGACGTCTGAAGTGCCGGTGATACCACGACGCCGGGATACCCATAACTACTCCCGCGTAGATGGTTAGTGCGTATAAGCTCAGTAGCTAACTCAGATCAAATACCAAGATCTCGTTAAGCGTGTTAAGTATCCGCGAGCGCCAAACAGGGCCAGCCCACCTCTCTCTAAGCGGTCTCAACCTACCCCTGCCGCCCGCCACAAAGATCCATCGAGGGCCGTCGGGACCAAGGTCCTTTCAGCCCCAATCAAGTGAATCACTCATGGGTGCTCCACAAGCCGACCCGACTTTGGTCACCACATGTATCATGTATAAGTATAAGTATATACCCGTGATCACCTCCCGAGTGATCACGGCCCGATAGTATAGCACGGAAGACGGACAAGAATGTAGGGCCACAGATGAAAATACTAGCATCCTATACTAAGCATATAGGATTGCAGGTAAAGGTAACAACAGTAGTAACAAGGACAGGCTATGCATCAGGATAGGTATAAGGAAAGCAGTAACATACTACACTACTCTAATGCAAGCAGTATAGAGTAGAATAGGCGATATCTGGTGATCAAGGGGGGGGGGGGGGCTTGCATGGTTGCTCCGGCAAGAGAGAGGGGTCGTCAACACCGTAGTCGATCACAGGGGCGGCATCGGTCTCGGGGTCTACCGAAGAGAAGAGGGGGAAGAAACAGTAAATATAAAGTAGGCATAGCATCACAAAGCATAACATGGCAAATAGCTGTGTCGGGTGTGACCTAACATATGGCTACACGATATAGGTGAAGAAATTCAGCAGGAATGTATTCCGGTTCGGACTAATGTCAAACAGATGACCGGAGGGGGAAAGTTCCATGTTCAGCATGCTAGGAGCATGTGACAGATGAACGGACCATGTATTCGGATTCGTTGGATTTTTCTGAGCAACTTTCATATAGAAAACATTTTCATCCGAGTTACAGATTATTTGATATGAATTTTCTAAGTTTTAAACATATTCTGGAATTATTTAAAATTAATAGAAAAGGAAAAATGATGTCAGCATGACGTGCTGATGACGTCAGCAGTCAACAGACTGGCTGACTAGGTCAAACTGACCCGTGGGTCCCACCTGTCATGGACAGTAGACTAACAGAAGTTTAAACTAACTAAGACAGAGTTATTTAGCAGGAAGGCCCCACCTGTCATGGACTAATTAACTAAATTAATTAGTTTTAATTATGAAAAACACTTAATTAGGAAATAAGCGGTAGGGCCCGCTCGTCAGCGTCACAGAGACGCCCAGTCAGCACGTTGACTGGGTCAACCCGATCAGCAGGGCCCATGGGGCCCACCGGCAATGACCACAGGGTGGCCCTGTGTCGGCCACGTCGGCGGTGGTGGCGGCAGCGCCAGCGATGCCAAAATGCGGCGGAGGCCTCGGGCCTCGTCGGATTTCGCCACGGCAACCGCTTCCGCAGCCAGGGGCGTTCGAACGAGCGGAGCAGCACGCATCGAACTGCGGTGGTGGCCCGGCCGGGGAGTGGCCGGAGTGCCATCGGTGGTGAGGCAAGGCGGCGGCGGAGATGAGGTGGTCGGGCTAGCGGCTAGGGGCACGGGAGGCACGTGCTCGAGCTCGTTGGGCTCTGGGAGCTCCAGGAGTTCGCTCTGAGCTCGACGCGAGCTCGACTCACGGTGGTCCGCACGGCGAGCTCGTCTGGCGGCAATGCACGCCATAACGTGGTCGGCGGCTCTGGCGAGGATGAGCGAGGAGTGAGGGAGAAGGAGAGAGCTCACGGCGCTCCTGCAGATGTGCAAAGCGGGCTCGGGGAGGCTCGATGTGGCTAGAATTGACGGCGGCGACGATGGAGGTCGAGAGTTGAAGAAGGGGTCATCGCGTCGATCCAGACGGAGGAGGGCCTCCCAGCTCGTTCGATGGGGGCGAAGCGATCGGCGTTAGGGAGGCCGGTGGACTCATCGAAGGAGTAGAAGCGGCGTTCGCGCGGTAGTGCTAGGTGGAGGCGGCGATGGCGCTCGGGTGAGGCGGCGAGGAGGTCGCAGCAGGGAGAGGAAGGAGAGGCGGCTCGGGTTCGAGGTGCGGGCGACGTTTGTAGGTCAGCGGGGCGCGGATGGCGGCACGTGGTCATCATCGCGGCCACGGGCGGCTGCCGGCGTCCACCTCCCTCTGTGAGCAGAGGAGGAAGGAGAGGGCAAGTTGGGCTGGGCCTCCCGTATAGATAGCGAGCCTAGTGCACAGTGATGTAGGCTTAGTGCATAGTAGTGTAGTTGTTTCATTTTCCAATTCTGTTTTCATTTTCTTTTACATTCTTGTTTTATTTTTATTTACCAAAGCAAATGACTTTTAGTTAAGTATGAGACTTGTCCTAAATTAGCATAGTCATTTTAGGCACTGCCACAAAAAGGTTTCATGAGCATTTGAATTGTGCATAAATGAAAATGGATTAATGAGGCTGTTTTGGTCATTGTTACAATTGTTTTAGGGAAATTAAAAATTATATATAATGTTGGATGTTATTTGATAATTAGTTAGTGAATATTTATTACCCTTTGGACATTTTTAATTCACCGTTTTATGAAACTATAATTTGACTTGTTATTTGAATTTGTATTTGAACTAAGTTTGATACACGTGAGGCTTAGCAAAATTTTAATCATGATGACCTGGCATCATTAACGAAGGTTTACTGTAGCTGGATTATCCGGGCGTCACAATTCTCCTCCACTACAAGAAATCTCGTCCCGAGATTTAAGAGGTAGTGAAAGGGGGAGGTTGTAATAGCGAATCTAGCGGGTCTTCTCATCTTGGCTTGCTCTTCTCGAAGGTCGATCCATTGTGTTGTTGTCTCCATTCCTCTTCTTCAGGGCACCATGATGAAGTCCGCATCCTTTCTTCGGGAACTCCATCGTACTTACGAAAAATGATAAGGGGTATCTCCAGAAGAACTGACCTCTACAAGGTCACGTATCTGGTAGAGAACATCAGGGAGGGTGGCGGATAGTAACTCTCGAATTGAAACTTAAGCAATTATCGAGAGAAAAATAAGAAGGTGCAAAAATAGAAGTTTCAAACGCATAGGCAAACGTTCGTTGCCTAAAACGAAGTGTGAAAGGGTTGAGCAATGGGGATAAGTATTGCGTCGATACCAAATTAGATCACTAGGCGGGTGGCCCGTGAATTACATCTGAAGTCAAGCGCGAGGAATAACTTTGATAACGGGGTGTCTTTGAGAGTCGGTTTCGATCCCGTGGAAGTGTGGGTTATGGGCCCACCATGTGGGTTAAAAGTAGGAAGGGCGATGACGTCTTGCACGATCATGTAAGCAAGGCATGTCAGAGGATAGACTATCGATTATGTCGGCAACAACCTTTGGTACCAAGGGCGAGGGACGAAGAGAACCATTTTGCTGCTCGTTAAACGAGGCGGACCAATAGGCAAAGTTCTCGTCCACCGGTGGCTACCGGAATGCCATCAACAATAGTAACAAGTTCTTGCTGACAGAATTGCACACCGAGGAGTTTACATAAGGAGTAGAATATTGCTGCTTAGATCATATAGATCACAAGAAAGGTTCAAACAACCAATGGAAAGTAAAATATGATTATCATGTTAAATAGAACAATGGAAAGGAAAATGTGTTTAAACACATATTTCAGGGGTATATCCTTTCCAAGGGCAAATAGAGCATGATATCCATGACAGGATATAAAGTAGAAAACCCTTTTAGGTACGGGGAGAGAAATTTCATGACATTACCCATACAGCGGTGTTTGGATAATTTAGCAGGAAGCATTTAGCATTGTCATGGTCTTCAAGCAAAGATCAGACTTTGGATACACAAAGGATCCATCAAGGGCAACTTATACAATAAGTCTTACAATTTCCTCATGGAAGAATGGATAATCTTGCAGAAAAGGAAACTATAACAATAGGGCCTCCAGCCGGGGGGGGGGGTGCTAGGCATAACATCATGTTACCGGGTCATCAAAGGATCAACATCATAACTCTTGGAAAGTTGTCCCAACCATCATATCTGACCGAGATTCATATCCTATTGGTGTCATGATACCTCAGACTCAGGATGCCTGAGGAGAAAAGGGGGCGACACAAATAGTCGAGAAAACATTGTAAGATTCTCGTGGAAATGAACTATGAAGTGATTTCCGTTAACGAGAGTCCATCATTAACCCAAGGAGAGGACAAGGAGGTGTCCGGTGAACTCAACGGCAATTCATCGAGATTTCCAAAAGTTGGATTTCCACAATTAAGTGAACAAGGAGATAACATTTGTCAGATCAAATGATATAAGGAAGTATGCTCGAGGAAAACATACACAATTAAACATTGGTTGAAAGGTGCACCCAAAATATGGGTTGGGTTGCACGGCCAATGTTAGAATGCTGATTCAATAATCAATAGCCTAAGAATGTACAGCCGACCATTAACTTCAAAGCAATAGGGTTGCTAGGAGTGCAGAATCCAAACAACACCGTTCACTTGTTGGTACCCCGGTTGGAATCAATCATGAGGACCAAGAAAGAATGGTGATGGTGGCAAGCATCACTGTATCACAACTTCTCAAGAGGTGGTGTAATCCTCACAACATTGATGACATAAGAGATGGTAATACTCCAAGGTAAAGAAGAACAATTGCTGGGTAGCAAGGAACTCAAGGTATAACACCAAACATGAACAAGCTTGTGTTGGGGGGGAATGGCAATAAAGTGATCGATGATAATACAATTCATCGAGGGCAAGGATGGTATTTCTTATCGTGAATTCAATTGATATCTGGATGAGCTCGAATGTTGGCGCCTCGACACCTTTGTCGCGAGAGTTCTGAAGATGTAATCGATCGCGACGACATCAAGTCAAAGTAATGATGAAGTGAAAGGTTATTAGAACCAAGGGTGCGACACAAACTCGAAACCAAGCTTGTTGTTCAAGGTAAAATGATATGACGATGAGGATCGGCGTAAGGTTAGTTCATCGTCGAAAATTGTGCTCCGAGAAGAAGGACCGGGTAGCATAGTTAAAATCATCACGACAATGATACAGCCAAATAGGCTAGTAATGGCGTGATCGGTACAAACTTCGTACTTATAGAAGCTTACTGAAGAGTTGTTGAACCGTAGAGCGGACTCGGTTCAGTTATCGGTGTCTTTGAGTGTTTAATAACTCGAGCCCGTGAAAATTTGGAATCAGTGGGAAGGTAGCACTTGATGAAGAACTCATAAGAAGTTATGCAGTTCCATGATAATCTCGAGATACCAGGGGGTAACACTCAACGACAGATCAAAGTAGAGGTTGGACTGGGGTAATGCTCTGCAGAAGACAAGTACTCTAACTTGTCTGAGAAATAGAATCAAGGGAGAACAACATGGTTGGAACCACGGTTGCGTAGGATCAATTCACAGATACCAGATGATATTTACCAAGAAAATAGTTATTATTACAAGAAGTTTCCATGATAGGATCTACATCGTGTCCATGGGCATGAACACAAAGTTCAAGGTCGACTCCCACTTCTTCAATGTATAACCTTCCATTCACTTCTCGCTTTGATAAAGGCATTAGTGTTGAAAGTTCTACCGGTGAAATACCGATGAGTATGACTCGTGAGAACTTCGAGTTCACACATATAAAGGAAGGCATAGGTTCAACCCGTCGGTATCATGGAAACATATACCACAAGCTTCAGTAGTAAATGCCACCAGCTCGAAAGCAGAGCATGGTTGACAAAAGGAAAGGATACAATTTACCAAAGGCATTATGTATCGGAGAAGGAACTCACAAAGTGATTAATTATGAAGGACAACATCGGATAATAACCCAACAGTGGATATGGCGATCCACGATGGGGCTGATATGAGTATCGATACCCAATCAGAGGAAGAAAGATTGCAAATGCATCGGTTTATAGAACAGCTGAATAGTTCAACGCTTAATTAGTAAGTAATTATGATTTTCAAATCAAGGGATCAGGAGCAAATGCTCTGATCAAGAATGGATAAGCTGAATAGAATTAGGGATACAATCAACGACAATTGGACTGGTCGAGAACCAATTCCGGTTAAAAGAATGGCAGCTCAGCCGGAAAGGTAATTTATAAGGATCAATGATGATTGCGCCAGATTCATAAACATATTGAGTCAATAGACCCAAAATGATAATGACAAGGAATGTCAATAAGACTACGAGACTTATGGGATTAACCATAATGCGAGCAAGCAAGAATTTCAAGAGCCAAAGGCTCCAGAGGATTTTCGGAAGATCGAATAGTATTTTGAAGACTTTTGTGAAACTCATGAACAACTAGGGATGAGCGGATACTCGACAAGTGCAAGGATTTATTTGAAGGGGTATTCATGTGGCAAAGAACTGCTAGGCAGTAGGCACAAGGTATTCTCGGAACAATAAAGAAAACTTCGGGGTATCTTGTAATAACAAGATCAATGGGGGATGATCGTATGAATGACAAGTGTAAGTAGTTTTCCATACGGATTTATCGGTGGTCAGGAATAGCAAAAGTGATGGGCACAAGGTCTCGAGAGAACATCAGAGAGTATCTTGAATCTTGATTAGCGATTTATCATCTGAAGTGAGGGCTCTCCGGGAGAAAGTACTCGCGATAACCTAAAGTTAGTTTTGTTTTTAGCAAAATTGTTTAACCCGAATAGAAGAGAGTTCAGAATCCCAGAGTAAAGATCGAGGAGTAAAAGATCCTAATACCACCCAATGGCGACGTGGGCCCATGGGCCGCACAGCCATGTTAGTAAAAGTTTTGTAAAGTCTAGACTCGACTTGACCAAGGAGTTGGAAGGGGATTCCTGGCGATCGGCTCGATACCAACAGACGCCCCGATTTAATCGTACACTAATCATGCACGCAAATGTATGCGATCAAGATCGAGACTCACGAAGATATCACAACACAACTCTACAAATAAAATAAGTCATACAAGCATCATAATACAAGCCGGGGCCTCGAGGGCTCGAATACAAGTGCTTGATCATAGGCGAGTCGTGAAGCAACAATATCTGAGTACGACATAAGTTAAACAAGTTTGCCTTAAGAAGGCTAGCACAAACTGGGATCTGAGATCGAAGAGGAGCAGGCCTCCTGCCTGGGATCCTCCTAACTACTCGTGGTCGCCGTCGGCCGGGCTGCACGTAGTAGTAGGCACCTCCAGTGTAGTAGTCGTCATCGGCGGTGGCGTCTGCTCACAGGCTCCATCGTGCAGTTGCAGCAATCGAGTATAGATAGGGAAAGGGGAAACAATGCAACCATGAGTACTCATCCAAAGTACTGCAAAGCAAGGAGCTACACTACATATGCATTGATATATGTGTAAGGGGCCATATCGATGGACTGAATCTGCGAAAGCCGAATAAGAGGGGATAGCTAGTCTTAATGAAGACTAAACTCGGTCACCTGTCTTGCAACAGGTAGGAGGGGGTAGGTTGAAGTCCTCCAAGTAACATCACATAGCAATAATCCTACCCGGCGATCCCCTCCTCATATCCCTGAGAGAGAGCGACCACCGGTTGTATCTGGCACTTGGAAGGGTGTGTTTTATCAAGTATCCGGTTCTAGTTGTCATAAGCTCAAGGTACAACTCCAAGTCGTCCTGCCATCAAGATCACGGCTATTGAATAGATTAACTTCCTGCAGGTGCACCATCTTACCCAAGACGCTTGATCCCATTTGGCGGACACACTTTCTGGGTCATGCCCGCCGCATAAGATCAACACGTCGCAGCCCCACCTAGGCACAACAGAGAGGCCAACACGCGGTCTAAACCTAAGCGCAGTGTCAGGGCCCATCGCCTGAGCACACACAACACGCGTTGCGTGGCGGCCGGAGCAGACCTAGCCTAGCGAGCGTTCGATCCAATCCGGCGGCGCCGCTCCGTCGTGACGTCTGAAGTGCTTGGTGATACCACGGCGGGATACCCATAACTACTCCCGCGTAGATGGTTAGTGCGTATAAGCTCATAGCCAACTCAGATCAAATACCAAGATCTCGTTAAGCGTGTTAAGTATCCGCGAACGCCAAAGCAGGCCAGCCCACCTCTCTCTAGGCGGTCTCAACTTGCCTGTCGCTCCACCACAAAGATCCATCCAGGGCCATCGGGACCAAGGTCCTTTCAGCACCCAATCAAGTGAATCACTCATGGTGCTCCACAAGCCGACCGACTTTAGTCACCACATGTATCATGTATAAGTATAAGTATATACCCGTGATCACCTCCCGAGTGATCACGGCCCGATAGTATAGCACGCGCAGACGGACAAGAATGTAGGGTCACAGATGAAAATACTAGCATCCTATACTAAGCATATAGGATTGCGGTAAAAGTAACAACATAGTAACAAGGACGGGCTATGCATCGGGATAGGTATAAGGAAAGCGGTAACATACTACACTACTCTAATGCAAGCAGTATAGAGTAGAATAGGCGATATCTGGTGATCACGGGGGGCTTGCCTGGTTGCTCCGGCAAGAGAGAGGGTCACAACACCGTAGTCGATCACAGGGGCGGCATCGGTCTCGGGGTCTACCGAAGAGAAGAGGGGGAAGAAACAGTAAATATAAATCAGGCATAGCATCACAAAGCATAACATGGCAAATAGCTGTGTCGGGTGTGACCTAACATATGGCTACACGATATAGGTGAAGAATTCAGCAGAATGTATTCGGTTTGGACTAATGTCAAGCAGATGACGGAGGAAAGTTCCATGTTCAGCATGCTAGGAGCATGTGACAGATGAACGGACCATGTATTCGGATTCGTTGGATTTTTCTGAGCAACTTTCATATAGAAAACATTTTCATCCGAGTTACAGATTATTTTATATGAATTTTCTAAGTTTTAAACATATTCTAGAATTATTTAAAATTAATAGAAAAGGAAAAATGATGTCAGCATGACGTGCTGATGACGTCAGCAGTCAACAGACTGGCTGACTAGGTCAAACTGACCCATGGGTCCCACCTGTCATGGACAGTAGACTAACAGAAGTTTAAACTAACTAAGACAGAGTTATTTAGCAGGAAGGCCCCACCTGTCATGGACTAATTAACTAAATTAATTAGTTTTAATTATGAAAAACACTTAATTAGGAAATAAGCGGTCGGGCCCGCTCGTCAGCGTCACAGAGACGCCCAGTCAGCACGTTGAATGGGTTAACCCGATCAGCGGGGCCCTTGAGGCCCATTGGCAACGACCTCGGGTGGCCCAGTGTCGCCACGTCGGCGGTGGTGGCGGCTTGACGCCGCGATGCCAAACGCGCGGAGGGCCTCGGGCCTCGTCGGATTCGCCTCGGCAACCGTTTCACTGCAGGGGCGTTCGAAGCGAGCGGAGCAGCGCCGAATCGTGGTGGTGGCTCGGCGAAGTGGCCGGAGTGCCATCGGTGGTGAGGCAAGGCGGCGGCGGAGATGAGGTGGTCGGGCTAGCGGCTAGGGGCACGGGAGGCACGTGCTCGAGCTCGTTGGGCTCTGGGAGCTCCAGAGTTCGCTCTGAGCTCGGGCGGCAGTGGTCACGGCGGCGAGCTCGCTCACTGGCGGCAATCACGGCCATAACGTGGTGGCGGCTGGCGCTGAGGATGAGCAGGAGTGAGGGAGAAGGAGAGGAGCTCACAGCGCTCCTGCGGATGTGCAAAGCGAGGCTCGGGGAGGCTCGATGTGGCTGGAATTCGACGGCGGCGACGATGGAGGTCAGAGGTTGAAGCGGGGGGGGGGGGGGGGGTCATCCGCGTCGATGCAGACGGAGGAGGGCCTCCCAGCCCGTTCCAGTGGGCGAAGGCGAAGCAGTCGACATTGGGGAGGCCGGTGGACTCATCGAAGGGGAGTGGGGGCGACGTTCGCCGCGGTAGTGCTAGGTGGAGGGCGGCGATGGCGCTCGGGTGAGGCGAGCAGAGGAGGTCGCAGCACGGGGGAGAGGAAGGAGAGGCGGCTAGGGTTCCAGGGTGCGGGGCGACGTTTTGTAGGTCAACGGGGCCGCGGCGGATGGTCGGCACGTGGTCATCGCGGCCACGGGCGGCTGCCCGGCGTCCACCTCCCCTCTGTGAACAGAGGAGGAAGGAGAGGGACAAGTTGGGCTGGGCCTCCCGTATAGATAGCAGGCCTAGTGCACAGTAGTAGGCTTAGTGCATAGTAGTGTAGTTGTTTCATTTTCCAATTCTGTTTTCATTTTCTTTTCTGTTTCTATTTTATTTTTATTTACCAAAGCAAATGACTTTTAATTAAGTATGAGACTTGTCCTAAATTAGCATAGTCATTTTAGGCACTGCCACAAAAAGGTTTGATGAGCATTTGAATTGTGCATAAATGAAAATGGATTAATGAGGCTGTTTTGGTCATTGTTATAATTGTTTTAGGGCAATTAAAAATTCTATATAATGTTGGATGTTATTTGATAATTAGTTAGTGAATTTATTACCCTTTGGACATTTTTAATTCACCGTTTTATGAAACTATAATTTGACTTGTTATTTGAATTTGTATTTGAACTAAGTTTGATACACGTGAGGCTTAGCAAAATTTTAATCATGATGACCTGGCATCATTAACGAAGGTTTACTGTAGCTGGATTATCCGGGCGTCACAACTTATGAATTTCTAAAACATGAACTTTGCATTTATATCTAAAACATGAATTTCTAAAACATAATGGTTAAGCTTTTGTTTCAAGCAACATGCACCATTTTGTTTGAACCGTTATTCAGAATAAGAATATTTATACATCTTTGAAAAGTTGTTGAATAGGAGAAACTTTTTAATGTAGAGAATTTTTGTTTCAAATTTGTAATGGATTGAGAGAATTATTTTAATTCATAAAAACAAGAATTTTTATGCGTTTTTGCACATGTAAATACACGGTGAGCCTCTCTCACAAGTATTTTTGAACTTCCCCGAGCCAAGTACTTGAACCTCTAGCAACAAAAAATTTTAGACTTTGCTTTTTTATTTTTATTTTCTCATATAAAACTCACACACCATGTAGTACATGAACTTCAGCCTCTTATCACTTTGAACCGCTCCCTACTTTTTGGCCCCAAGTCCTAAAACTCTCATAAAAATGAGCATGTAAATCCAAGGTTTTTATAATATTGAAACTTCTGTGGTTTTTAAATTTGAACTTCTTAGATTTATTCTTAGAAAAGAAAAAAAATTCATGTAAACATTGTACAACTTTTTTAAAATTGAACTTCATACTTTAATTTTACATAGAAAGAAGAAGAATTTGAGTTTTTCATATACATTGAACTAATTCATTTTTTAGTTTGAAATTCTTGACTTTATTTTTAAAATCAAATTGCTCCAAAAAAAATAAATGACAAAATGATGCTACCCTTTAACAATGAAAATTTAATTTTTATAGACATCAAACCGCTCTATTTTTTCAATTTTCAAACTACTTTGTGCATTTTTAGAAATGGGGAAAATTTGAATTTTTTTAGTAAATGTCGAACTTCTTGGTTATTCCGAACTGAACTTCTTGGTTTATTCGTTAGCAACGGCAAAAAAAAGAGTTTTTGTAATAAATATTGAACTGCTCCTTTTTTTGAAATTGAACTTCTTGGTTTATTATTTAGTATCGAGGAAAATCTGAGTTTTTCATGTACATTGAACTTTTATATTTTTAAAATTGAACTTCTTGGTTTTTTCAACTTTTGGACTCCTTTGTGTTATTCATTTGTAACGGAAAAAAGCTAGTTTTGTAATAAACATTGTAAAAATTCTTGGATATTTTCGAACTGAACTTCTTGGTTTTTTTGTTAGTAACAGGAAAAATTATGAGCAAAATCTGAATTTTTTGTAGACACGGAACTTCACCATTTTTCGAATTTGAACTTCTTAGTTTTATTTATTAGTAATGGGGAAAATCCTTTTCTATAAATATCAAACCGCTCCGTTATTTTAATTTGAACTTCTAAGTTTTTTATAAAATAGGAAATCATTTTTATAATCATTTTTAATTATTCCATTTTTAAATCTGAACTTCTTTTATTCTTTAGTAACGAGAAAAAATCTGAGTTTTTTTATAAACTTCGAACCTCTGTGTTATTTTAATGGTTCTTAGTTTTAAATTCTCTAAACACACTTAATTTGAACTTCTTGGTTTTTTAAATTTTGGACTTCATGCTGATATTCATTAAGAACGATGAAAGAACCAACCTGAACACACAAGTGTATATGCGGCCTGCTTGTTGTTGGTGATAAAAATGAATTTCACTTAATATATCAGCAAGTTCGGAGAAGTATATAGGTACAGTCAGAACACATGAATGCATAGAGAGAAAATAAAAAAAAAAGATCAAGAATAAAAAGAAGAAAACATCCATTATGCAAAACATGTCATCAAGATTTCAGAAATTCTTTGGAGAGTCTATTTTTGAATATCAACATCTGAAACTTTTTCCCAGCTAGACTCACAGGATATACTAATTTACACCAATGTTCTTAATTGGACGCTGCCTGTACCCAAATTTGGACTACAGCGAGCCGCATGGAGCACCTAGGATCTTGACTTAAGGTTGCAAGTTGTAGGTACCGGCACGGCAGCTACGGAGGCAGATCACGGATGTGGCGACAGGACTTCTCAAAGTAATATCTAATGATAGGATTTAAATTTTTGTGCATGGAGACAATTGAGAAATAAACACAAACAATTTGTACAGCACAACATGCCACTGTCATGCAAAAAATGACACCGCGACAGGTACTGAAATTAGACAATCCAAAAAAAGGAGAGGCAGAATCGTTGCATCATCAGAAGTAATGAGTGGCTGCTTCTATTTTCCTCTTGTGTGTCCTAGGCGAGCCTGCTGGAATCAACAAGTATGAGGTACAAAAGCTCATGACCATGGCTCCCAGTCCCCCAAAACGATCTTCGTTCTCTAATATAAGTTGTTGACTTGATTTGGTTGTTCAGCTGGTAGATGTGTGGTTAGTGCTCAATTTAAATTAAAAATAATACTAATTTTGTATAGCGTGGAGAAATACACATATACACGTCTCTATATCCTGATAGGAGCATTTGAACAAACATGTAGTAATCATTAGCACATCATAAACCTGATAGATCCAAAAGTGCATGTGGACGGCAAAGGCAAAAACGGCTGCAACTAGATCCGACCATGAGCGAACAACACTAATAGAGCGTCAGTGCCACAAATGGGACACACACCAATAGTGCCAGCAACGGGAGCCATGCATGTGAAGTTCTCCAGTGACAGTATATACACGGTTATAGTCCAGTGCAAAATTTTCAGAAAATCAACACACTGAACTTCTAGAAGACTAGAGGCTGACCTTTTCTTGTTCCTAGCAGGGGGTTTGCAGCTCGTGAATTGTTTGCTAGGAGGTTGGCGCCGGCTGCTCAGGGTGGTTAGCAGAGACGCCGAGTACGATGGATTGCAGGGGCGGCGACTAGCAGTGTGGATGGTGGCGCGCGCGTGGTGGTTGAGCAGTTCGCCGGGCGGAGCTGGTTCGCGGCGGCGAGCAAGATGCAAAGGGGCGGCGCGCATGGCTAGCTTGGGCGGGATGAGGATGGTGGCGGGGCTGCGGTAGGAGGCCGGCGGCGGGCCGCGGAAGGAGGCCGGCGGCGGATCCGCCGGAGGAAGTCGGCGGCGGGCCGCTGGAGTAGGCCAGCAACGGGTCCATGGGAGGAGGCCGGCGGCGGGGCGTGGTAGGAGGCGGGCGGTGGATCCGCTGGAGGAAGCCGGCGGCGAGCCGCGGGAGGAAGCCGGCGGCAGGGCTGCATCCTGCCGGAGGAGGCGACGATGCTGCAGGAGAAGAAGGCCGTGTTGGGTTATTTAGGCCGTCCGAAAATTTGTTTATGGGCCCGGTCTGATGGATCTCCGGAACACCTGTTCGGCCCCTATATAGGCGCTGTGATCCAAATACTTATTTTAATCCCAGGATTAGAATAGTGTTGTCATATATATATATATAATCGATTCTACGAGAAATTCTATTTATATATATGCATAACGTGTACAATATGTAGTATCATAAAATACCAGCAAATAAAAAAGAATTAAATAAAAACACTAAAGGAAAAATAAATCATAAACCCAAAACCCCCTAAACCTTTCAGTACCTACCAACCGGTACTAAAGGTCTCCCAGCCCCCGGCGCGGGTTCGTGCCACGTGGTGACCATTTAGTGGTGGTTCGTGTTGAACCGGGACTAGAGGGGGGGACCTTTAGTCCCCACCCTTTATTGCCAGTTACGGAACCGACACAAAGGGCCTTACAAACCGGTGCTATAGCCCAGTTCTGCACTAGAGTGTGTGCTCTACCGCTCGCGAGGCGGTGAGGGGTGGCCAATATTTTACATGCTAGATGTGTTTATTCTCACGATGAGTGTTTATTCACTTGTCATTGCACGAGAGTACGACAAAGGTATTAGGGATGCCCACTCCCAAAATGAAAAATGAATTTACTTTATATTGTCAAATAATAAATTCCGTGGAAAATGTTGGTATGGAGGGCACCTGTGGATACGGCTAGCCATGGAAAGTGAAAGTAACGGTGGGAAAAGGAATAAACTTTATTTTCTGTTTGGGAACCGCCTATGATGTATCTAGCATGGAAAGTGTTGGACGCTCTAAGTCGTTTTTGTTGGTGGGAAAAGTATGCCTCCCGAAATGTTTTATCTCTCAATTTTTCGCTTTGAGCTCTGGCACCTCTACAAATCCCTACCTCCCTCTGGGAAGGGCCCTTCTTTTACTTGATGAAATTTTTATTTTTGAATTTGAGTTTATATCTTCTCTTATAAATCACCAACTAAGGGGCACTATGATCGTATTTGAGCATTAGGTATAGCTAATATTCGAGTGTGATTGATGAATGGATAAATGATTGAGCATAATGGGCTAGGGATAACTTCCTTTAGTGTTGATATTTTGAAAGACATGGTTGCTTGTTGGTATGCTTGAGTATTAAAGTATTCATGTCAAAACTAGACTATTGCTTTGAACCATATAAAAGTCCAAATGTCCATGCTATAAAGAAAAGAAATGTGATGAACATGTCAGGCAGCATTCCATATCAAAAATTCTATTTTTATAATTTACCTACTCAAGGACGAGCAGGAATTAAGCTTGGGGATGCTGATATGTCTCCAACGTATCTAAATTTTTTGATTGTTCCATGCTGTTATATTATAATTCTTGGATGTTTTACAATCATTTCATAGTCATTTTATTTCATTTTTTGGTACTAACCTATTGACATAATGCCTAGTGCCAGTTGCTGTTTTCTGCATGTTTTTACATTGCAGGAAATCAATACCCAACGCATCGAAACTTTTTGTGGGTTTTTTCGGGCCAGCAGACATCGAGTGGGCCTGGAACGCACCTGAGGGGAGCTCCGAGGGGAGCACAACCCATACGGCGTGTCTGAAGGAAATATGCCCTAGAGGCAATAATAAAGTTATTATTTATTTCCTTATATCATGATAAATGTTTATTATTCATGCTAGAATTGTATTAACCGGAAACATAATACATGTGTGAATACATAGACAAACAGATAGTCACTAGTATGCCTCTACTAGACTAGCTCATTAATCGAAGATGGTTATGTTTCCTAACCATAGACATGTGTTGTCATTTGATTAATGGGATCACATCATTAGGAGAATGATGTGATTGACATGACCCATTTCATTAGCTTAGCACTTGATCGTTTAGTATGTTGCTTATGCTATCTTCATGACTTATACAAAGTTCCTGCAACTATGAGATTATGCAACTCCCGTTTACCAGAGGAACACTTTGTGTGCTACCAAACATCACAACGTAACTGGGTGATTATAAAGGTACTCTACAAGTGTCTCCGAAAGTATATGTTGAGTTGGCATGAATCAAGATTAGGATTTGTCACTCCGATTGTCGGAGATGTATCTCTGGGCCTTCTCGGTAATACACATCACATAAGCCTTGCAAGCATTGCAACTAATGAGTTAGTTGTGAGATGATGTATTACGGAACGAGTAAAGAGACTTACCGATACGAGATTGAACTAGGTATTGGATACCGACGATCGAATCTCGGGTAAGTAACATACCGATGACAAAGGGAACAACGTATGTTGTTATGCGGTTTGACCGATAAAGATCTTCGTAGAATATGTAGGAACCAATATGGGCATCCAGGTTCCGCTATTGGTTATTGACCAAGAATGGTTCTAGGTCATGTCTACATAGTTCTCGAACCGTAGGGTCCGCACGCTTAAGGTTTGATGACGGTTAAATTATGAGTTTATGTATTTTGATGTACCAAGGAGTTCGAGTCCCGGATGTGATCATGGACATGACGAGGAGTCTCGAAATGGTCGAGACATAAAGATTGATATATTGGACGGCTATATTCGGACACGGAAAGGTTCGGAAGTTTCGGAGAAAACGGAGTGCCGGAGGGTTACGGAACCCCGGGAAGTAATGGGCCTTATTGGGCCAAGAGGGAGAGAGAGGCTGCACCAGGAGGTGGCGCGCGCCCCATGGGAGTCGAATTGGACTAGGAGGGGGCGCGCCCCTTCCCTCTCCTCTCCTCTCTTCCTTCCCCTTCCTTCTTCCTAGTAGGACTAGGAAAGGAGTCCTACTCCTACTAGGAGGAGGACTCCCCCTCCTGGCGCCCCTAGGGCTGGCCGCCCTCCCCTTGCTCCTTTATATCTGGGGGCAGGGGGCACCCTAGAACACACAAGTTGATCTTCGTGATCGTTCCTTAGCCGTGTCGGTGCCCCCTCCACCATATTCCACCTCGGTCATATTGTAGCGGTGCTTAGGCGAAGCCTGCGACGGTAGAACATCAAGATCGTCACCACGCCGTCGTCTTGTGGAACTCCTCCCGACGCTTTCTGGATCGGGCCGGGGATCGTCATCGAGCTGAGCGTGTGCTAAGAACTCGGAGGTGCCGATAACGGTGCTTGGATCGGTCGGATCGTGAAGACGTCGACTACATCAACAGCGTTAATATAACGCTTCGCTTTCGGTCTCGAGAGTGCGTGGACGGACACTCTCCCCTCTCGTTGCTATGCCATCACCATGGTCTTGCGTGATCGTAGGAAATTTTTGAAATTACTCGTTACCCAACATGGCATCCGAGCCTGGTTTTATGCGTTGATGTCATTTGCACGAGTAGAACACAAGTGAGTTGTGGGCGATACAAGTCATACTGCCTACCAGCATGTCATACTTTGGTTCAGCGGTATTGTGAGATGAAGCGGCCCGGACCGACATTACGCGTACGCTTACGCGAGACTGGTTTCACCGTTACGAGCACTCGTGCTTAAAGGTGGCTGGCGGGTGTCTGTCTCTCTCACTTTAGTTGAACCGAGTGTAGCTACGCCCGGTCCTTGAGAAGGTTAAAAGCAGTCTATTTGACGAAATATCGTTGTGGTTTTGATGCGTAGGTAAGAACGGTTCTTGCTCAGCCCGTAGCAGCCACGTAAAACTTGCAACAACAAAGTAGAGGACGTCTAACTTGTTTTTGCAGGGCATGTTGTGATGTGATATGGTCAAGACGTGATGCTATATTTTATTGTATGAGATGATCATGTTTTGTAACGAGTTATCGGCAATGGCAGGAGCCATATGGTTGTCGCTTTATTGTATGAAATGCAAACGCCATGTAATTGCTTTACTTTATCACTAAGCGGTAGCGATAGTCGTAGAAGCAATAGTTGGCGAGACGACAACGATGCTATGATGGAGATCAAGGTGTCGCGCCGGTGGCGATGGTGATCATGACGGTGCTTGGAGATGGAGATCAAAAGCACAAGATGATGATGGCCATATCATATCACTTATATTGATTGCATGTGATGTTTATCCTTTATGCATCTTATCTTGCTTTGTTTGTGGTAGCATTATAAGATGATCTCTCACTAAAATTATCAAGAAGTGTTCTCCTGAGTATGCACCGTTGCTAAAAGTTCAGTAGTACCTAGACACCACGTGATGATCGGGTGTGATAAGTTCTCGTCCATCTACAACGGTGCAAGCCAGTTTTTGCACCGCAGAAATACTCGGGTTAAACTTGGCGAGCCTAGCATATGCAGATATGGCCTCGGAACACGGAGACCGAAAGGTCGAGCGTGAATCATATAGTAGATATGATCAACATAGTGATGTTCACCATTGAAACTACTCCATCTCACGTGATGATCGGACATGGTTTAGTTAATTTGGATCACGTAAACACTTAGATGACTAGAGATGTCTGTCTAAGTGGGAGTTTTTAATATGATTAATTAAAACTTAAATTATCATGAACTTAGTACCGATAGTATTTTGCTTGTCTATGTTTCTTGTAGATAGATGGCTCGTCTTTTGTTCCATTAAATTTTAATGCGTTCCTTGAGAAAGCAAAGTTGAAAGATGATGGTAGCAATTACACGGACTGGGTCCGTAACCTGAGGATTATCCTCATTGCTGCCCGGAAAGAATTACGTCTGGAAGCACCGCTGGGTGCCGAACCTGCTGCAGGAGCTGCACGAAGTTGTGAGCGTCGGCAAAGCAAAGCTGATGACTACTCTATAGTTCAGTGTGCCATGCTTTACGGCTTAGAACCGGGTCTTCAACGACGTTTTGAGCGTCATGGAGCATATGAGATGTTCCAGGAGTTGAAGTTAATATTTCAAGCAAATGCCCGGATTGAGAGATATGAAGTCTCCAATAAGTTCTATAGCTGCAAGATGGAGGAGAATAGTTACATCGGTGAGCACATACTCAAAATGTCCGGGTATAATAATCACCTAATTCAGCTGGGAGTTAATCTTCCGGATGATAGTGTCATTGACAAATTCTCCAATCACGCCACCAAGCTACAAGAGCTTCGTGATGAACTATAATATGCAAGGGATGACTAAGACAATTCTGAGCTCTTCGCAATGCTAAAAGCAGCGGAGGTAGAAATCAAGAAAGAGCATCAAGTGTTGATGGTCAACAAGACCACTAGTTTCAAGAAAAGGGCAAAGGAAAGAAGAAGGTAAACTTCAAAAGAACAGCAAGAAAGTTGCTGATCAAGAGAAGAAACCCAAGTCTGGACCTAAGCACAAAACGAGTGTTTTCTTGCAAGCAAACTGGACCTTTGAGCGGATCTGCCCCAAGTATTTGGCGGATAAGAAGGATGGCAAGGTGAACAAAGGTATATGTGATATACATGTTATTGATGTGTACCTTACTAGAGCTCGTAGTAGCACACGGGTATTTGATACTGGTTACATTGCTCATATTTGCAACTACGGAATAGGCGAGCAGCACGGCAAAGGGCGAGGTGACGATGCGCGTGGGAAATGGTTCCAAAGTCAATGTGATCGCGGTCGACACGCTACCTCTACATCTACCTTGGGATTAGTTTTAGACCTAAATAATTGTTATTTGGTGCCAGCGTTGAGCATGAACATTATATCTGGATCTTGTTTAATGCGAGGCGGTTATTCATTTAAATCAGAGAATAATGGTTGTTCTATTTATATGAGTAATATCTTTTATGGTCATGCACCCTTGAAGAATGGCCTATTCTTATTTAATCTCGACAGTAGTGATACACATATTCATAATGTCGAAGCCAAAAGATCAGAGTTGATAATGATAGTGCAACTTATTTGTGGCACTGCCGTTTAGGTCATATTGGTGTAAACGCATGAAGAAACTCCATACAGATGGACTTTTGGAATCACTTGATTATGAATCACTTGGTACTTGCGAACCATGCCTCATGGGCAAGATGACTAAAACACCATTCTCGGTTGTATGGAGAGAGCAACAGACTTGTTGGAAATCATACATCTGAGATGTATGTGGTCCGATGAATGTTGAAGCTCGTGGTGGATATCGTTATTTTCTCACCTTCACAGATGATTTAAGCAGATATGGGTATATCTACTTGATGAAACATAAATCTGAAACATTTGAAAAGTTCAAAGAATTTCAGAGTGAAGTTGAAAATCATCGTAACAAGAAAATAAAGTTTCTACGATCTGATCGTGGAGGAGAATATTTGAGTTCTGAGTTTGGTCTACATTTGAAGCAATGCGGAATAGTTTCGCAACTCACGCCACCGGAACACCACAGCGTAATGGTGTGTCGAGCGTCGAATCGTACTTTACTAGATATGGTGCGATCTATGATGTCTATTTCCGATTTACCGCTATCGTTTTGGGGTTATGCTTTAGAGGCGGCGCATTCACGTTAAATAGGACACCGTCAAAATTCGTTGAGACGGCGCCTTATGAACTATGGTTTAGCAAGAAACCAAAGTTGTCGTTTCTGAAAGTTTGGGGTTGCGATGCTTATGTGAAGAAACTTCAACCGATAAGCTTGAACCCAAATCGGAAAATGTGTCTTCATAGGATACCCAAAGGAGACAATTGGGTATACCTTCTATCACAGATCCGAAGGCAAGACATTTGTTGCTAAAATGAATCCTTTCTAGAGAAGGAGTTTCTCTCGAAAGAAGTGAGTGGGAGGAAAGTGGAACTTGATGAGGTAATAGTACCAGCTCCCTTATTGGAAAGTAGTTCGTCACGAAATCAGTTTACGTAACACCTACACCGATAAGTGAGGTAGATAATGATGAAGATCATGAAACTTCAGATCAAGTTGTCACTGAACCCGTAGATCAACCAGAATAAAATCCGCACTGAGTGGTACGGTAATCCTATTCGGAAGTCATGCTACTAGATCATGGTGAACCTCGAACTATGAAGAAGCAATGGTGAGCCCAGATTCGCAAAATGGCTTGAAGCCATGAAATCTGAGATGGGATCCATGTATGAAAACAAAGTATGGACTTTGGTAGACCTGCCCGATGATCGGCAAGCTATTGAGAATAAATGGATCTTTAAGAAGAAGACGACGCTGATGGTAATGTAACTGTCTACAAAGCTCGACTTGTTGCAAAAGGTTTTCGACAAGTTCAAGGGTTGACTACGATGAGACTTTCTCACCAGTGGCGATGCTTAAGTCTGTCCGAATCATGTTAGCAATTGCCGCATTTTATGATTATGAAATTTGGCAAATGGATGTAAAACTGCATTCTTGAATGGATTTCTAGAAGAAGAGTTGTATATGATGCAACCAGAAGGTTTTGTTGATCCAAAGGGTACTAACAAAGTGTGCAAGCTCCAACGATCAATTTATGGTCTGGTGCAAGCCTCTCGGAGTTGGAATAAGCGCTTTGATAGTGTGATCAAAGCATATGGTTTTATCTGAGACTTTTGGAGAAGCCTGTATTTACAAGAAAGTGAGTGGGAGCTCTGTAGCATTTCGATATTATATGTGGACGACATATTGTTGATTGGAAATGATATAGAATTTCTGGATAGCATAAAAGGATACTTGAATAAAAGTTTTTCAATGGAAGACCTCGGTGAAGCTGCTTACATATTGGGCATCAAGATCTATAGAGATAGATCAAGGCGCTTAATAGGACTTTCACAAAGCACATACCTTGATAAAGTTTTGAAGAAGTTCAAAATGGATCGAGCAAAGAAAGGTTTTTACCTTTAGTACAAGGTGTAAGATTGAGTCGACTCAATGCCCGACCACAATGAGAAGATAGAGAGAAATGAAAAATGTTCCTATGCTTCAGCCATAGGCTCTATCATGTATGCAATGCTGTGTACCAGACCTGACGATGCTTAGCTGTAAGCTTGGCAGGAAGGTACCAAAGTAATCCAGAGTGGATCATTTGGACAGCGGTCAAGAACATCCTGAAATACCGAAAAGGACTAAGGATATGTTTCTCGTATATGGAGGTGACAAAGAGCTAGTCGTAAATGGTTACGTCGATGCAAGTTTTGACACGATCCGGACGATTCTAAATCGCAAACCGGATCGTATTTTTATTAAGCGGTGGAGCTGTCGGTTGGTGCAGTTCTAAACAAAGCGTCGTGGCGGGATCTACATGTGAAGCGGAGTACATAGCTGCTTGGAAGCAGCAAATGAAGGAGTCTGGATGAAAGAGTTCATTTCCGATCTAGGTGTCATACCTAGTGCATCGGGACCAATGAAGATCTTCGTGACAATCTTGGTGCAATTGCCTTGGCAAAGGAATCCAGATTTCACAAGAGGACCAAGCATATCAAGAGGCGCTTCAATTCCATTCGGGACCAAGTCCAAGTGGGAGACATAGAGATTTGCAAAATACATACGGATCTGAATGTTGCGCAGACCGTTGACTAAGCCTCTTCCACGAGCAAAACATGATCAGCACCAAGACTCCATGGGTGTTAGAATCATTCTTGTGTAATCTAGATTATTGACTCTAGTGCAAGTGGGAGACTGAAGGAAATATGCCCTAGAGGCAATAATAAAGTTATTATTTATTTCCTTATATCATGATAAATGTTTATTATTCATGCTAGAATTGTATTAACCGGAAACATAATACATGTGTGAATACATAGACAAACAGATAGTCACTAGTATGCCTCTACTAGACTAGCTCATTAATCGAAGATGGTTATGTTTCCTAACCATAGACATGTGTTGTCATTTGATTAATGGGATCACATCATTAGGAGAATGATGTGATTGACATGACCCATTTCATTAGCTTAGCACTTGATCGTTTAGTATGTTGCTTATGCTATCTTCATGACTTATACAAAGTTCCTGCAACTATGAGATTATGCAACTCCCGTTTACCAGAGGAACACTTTGTGTGCTACCAAACATCACAACGTAACTGGGTGATTATAAAGGTACTCTACAAGTGTCTCCGAAAGTATATGTTGAGTTGGCATGAATCAAGATTAGGATTTGTCACTCCGATTGTCGGAGATGTATCTCTGGGCCTTCTCGGTAATACACATCACATAAGCCTTGCAAGCATTGCAACTAATGAGTTAGTTGTGAGATGATGTATTACGGAACGAGTAAAGAGACTTACGATAACGAGATTGAACTAGGTATTGGATACCGACGATCGAATCTCGAGTAAGTAACATACCGATGACAAAGGAACAACGTATGTTGTTATGCGGTTTGACCGATAAAGATCTTCGTAGAATATGTAGGAACCAATATGGGCATCCAGGTTCCGCTATTGGTTATTGACCAAGAATGGTTCTAGGTCATGTCTACATAGTTCTCGAACCGTAGGGTCCGCACGCTTAAGGTTTCGATGACGGTTAACTTATGAGTTTATGTATTTTGATGTACCAAGGAGTTCGAGTCCGGATGTGATCATGGACATGACGAGGAGTCTCGAAATGGTCGAGACATAAAGATTGATATATTGGACGGCTATATTCGGACACGGAAAGGTTCGGAAGTTTCGGAGAAAACCGGAGTGCCGGAGGGGTTACCGGAACCCCCCGGGGAAGTAATGGGCCTTATTGGGCCAAGAGGGGAGAGAGAGGGCTGCACCAGGAGGTGGCGCGCCCCCATGGGGAGTCCGAATTGGACTAGGAGGGGGCGGCCCCCTTTCCCTCTCCCTCTCCCTCTCTTTCCTTCCCCCTTCCTTCTTCCTAGTAGGACTAGGAAAGGGGAGTCCTACTCCTACTAGGAGGAGGACTCCCCTCCCTTGGCGCGCCCCTAGGGCTGGCCGCCCTCCCCTTGCTCCTTTATATCTGGGGTAGGGGGCACCCTAGAACACACAAGTTGATCTTCGTGATCGTTCCTTAGCCGTGTCGGTGCCCCCTCCACCATATTCCACCTCGGTCATATTGTAGCGGTGCTTAGGCGAAGCCTGCGACGGTAGAACATCAAGATCGTCACCGCCGTCGTCTTGTGGAACTCCTCCCGACGCTTTGCTGGATCGGAGCCGGGGATCGTCATCGAGCTGAGCGTGTGCTAAGAACTCGGAGGTGCCGAGTAACGGTGCTTGGATCGGTCGGATCGTGAAGGCGTCGACTACATCAACAGCGTTAATATAACGCTTCGCTTTCGGTCTCACGAGTGCGTGGGCGGACACTCTCCCTCTCGTTGCTATGCCATCACCATGGTCTTGCGTGATCGTAGGAAATTTTTTGAAATTACTACGTTACCCAACAGTGTCTGGCGGCCCAGGCGTGCCTCGGTGGGTTGTGCCCTCCTCGTTGGCCTCCCGCACCGCCTCTTTGTTCTATAAATACCCCAATATTCCAGAAACCCTAGGAAAGTAGACGAAAATCAATTCTAGCCGCCGCAAAGTCCAGAAACACCAAATCCAATCTAGACACCATCTCAGAGGGGTTCATCATGTCCATTGGTGCCTCTCTGATGATGTGTGTGTAGTTCTTTGTAGACCTACAGGTCCCTAGTTAGTAGCTAGATGGCTTCTCTCTCTCTCTCTCTCTCTCTCTCTCTCTCTCTCTCTCTCTCTCTCTCTCTGATTATCAATAAAATGGTCTCTTGGCTCTTGGAGATCCATATGATGCAAGTCTTTTTGCGGTGTGTTTGTTGGGATTCATTGAACTTTGACTTTATGATCAGATCTGAGTTTTTATCCATGAAAGTTATTTGAGTCTTCTTTGGTCTCTTATATGCATGATTGGTTATAGCCTCGTATTTCTTCTCTGATATTTGGGTTTTGTTTGGCCAACTTGATCTATTTATCTTGCAATGGGAAGAGGTCCTTTGTGATTGGTTAGATCTTACGGTGCTTGATCCCAGTGACAGAAAGGGGAAACATCACGTATCTATCTTGGCTATTAAGGATAACAAGATGGGGTCTATTTCTACATAAATAGATCTTGTCTACATCATGTCATCGTTCTTATTGCATTACTCTATTTTTCCATTAACTTAATACACTAGATGCATGCTGGATAGCGGACGATGTGTGGAGTAACAGTAGTAGGTGCAGGCAGGAGTCGGTATACTAATGTTGGACGTGATGCCTATATAATGATCATTGCCTAGATATCGTCATGATTATTTGAAGTTCTATCAATTGCCCAACAGTAATTGTTTTCCATTGTTTCCTATTTTTCTCGAGAGAAGCCACTAGTGAAATCTACGGCCCCGGGGTCTCTTTTCATCATATTTGCTTTTGCGTTCTATTTTTCTTTGATTTTATTTTCAGATCTATTAAACCAAAAAATACAAAAATACCTTGCTGCAATTTATTTGTTCCACGATCTATTTATCATATCTACCACAGTTATGTCACGTTATTTTGCCTATCTTGAGGCGTCGTACCCGAAAGGGATTGACAACCCCTTTAACATGTCGGGTTGCGAGTATTTGTTATTTGTGTGCAGGTGTTGTTTACATGGTGTTAGGAGGTTCTCCTACTGGTTCGATAACCTTGGTCTCGTCACCGAGGGAAATACCTACCGTCGCTATACATCATCATCCCTTCCTCTTTGGGGAAATACCGACGTAGTTCTAGCAGGCATCAGCCGCCACCACCCCTACCCCAGCCCCTCCCCTTGCCGCCACTATGCAACATCGACGGGCAAAGCCCGCGCAGGGGCCGGCAGCGACGGGACCTCTCCTCTCTCACGGGAAGAGCCCCTGACGGCGCGGGGCGGCGACCCTGGACGAGACGCCCGACCGGCGGTAGGTGGATGTCGGGGCAGCGGCCCAGGGACCTGGCGGTGGTGTGTCGACTCCTGTGGCTGCTGGGGTTGCGCATCGGTGGATCTGGCGGTACTCGATGGTGGTTTGGCCATGGCGTATCGGTGGCTCGGATCAGGCTTCATGGCCATGGGTTGGGAGGCTCGGTGGTAGTCGAGCGAAGCGAGAGGGGCGTGCGAGCGATGTGCGGCTGGCAGTGTGGCTGCTGGCTCGAAGGGCCACGCGTGGCTGTCGTGTCCGCCTGCGCTGGCTTGGCCAGATCTGGCCGCCGGGGTCGTAGGTGGCGTCGGGGACTCTCATCGTTCCTCCGGCACTGGTAGACTAGGGCGGTAGCCCCAGGCTGCGATGGACTCACCCTCCTCTTTCCGGAGCGGAGGCGCGACAAGGTGGATGTCTGGACATCAGGCGGAGGCGCTGCATTCCCGGGCCGTGAGGGCCGCGGGGCTGTACCGGGTGGATGCATGTCCTGGTCTTCTTTGATCAGGGGATGCGATGGTCTAGTCGGTTGGCGGCGCGACAACTAATACGTCTCCAACGTATCTATAATTTTCTATTTTTCCATGGTATTATATTATCTATTTTGGATTTTTATATACATTAATATGCTATTTTATATTATTTTTGGGACTAACCTATTAACCTAGAGCCCAGTGCCAGTTTATGTTGTTTTCTTGTTTTTGAGCTTCGCAGAAAATGAATACCAAATGGAGTCCAAACGGAATAAAACATTTGTGATGATTTTTCTTGGTCCATAAGACACCCCAGAGACTTGAAGATCAAGTCAGAAGAGCCACAAGGCGGCAACAATAGGGGATAGCGCGCCCCTGCCTTGTGGGCCCCTCGTGACCCCCCCTGACCAAATTCTGCCTCCTATATATTCACATATATTCCCAAACCACCAGAGGCATCCACGAAAACACTTTTCCACCACCGCAACCTTCTGTTCCCATGAGATCCCATCTTGGAGCCTTTTCTGGCATCCTGCCGGAGGGGGATTCGATCACGGAGGGCTTCTAGATCAACTCTATTGCCCTTCTGATGAAGCGTGAGTTGTTTACCTCAGACCTACGGGTCCATAGCTAGTAGTTACATGGCTTCTTCTCTCTCTTTGATTCTCAATACAATGTTCTCCTCGATGTTCTTGGACATCTATCCGATGTAATCTTCTTTCGCGGTGTGTTTGTCGAAATCTGATGAATTGTGGATTTATGATCAGCTTATCTATGAATATTATTTGAATCTTCTCTGAATTCTTATATGCATTATTTGATATCTTTGTAATTCTCTTTGAACTATCGGTTTAGTTTGACCAACCAGATTGGTTTTTCTTGCAATGGGAGAAGTGCTTAGCTTTGGGTTCAATCTTGCGGTGTCCTTCCCCAGTGACAGTAGGGGGGCAACAAGGGACGTATTGTATTCTTGCCATCGAGGATAAAAAGACGGGGTTTACATCATATTGCTTGAGTTTATTCCTCTACATCATGTCATCCTACGTAAAGCGTTACTCTGTTCTTAATGAACTTAATATTCTAGATCCAGGAAGGAGTCGGTCGATGTGTGGAGTAATAGTAGTAGATGCAGGCTGGAGTCGGTCTACTTGACACAAACGTGATGCCTTCATAATCATTGCCTTGGATATTATCATAACTTTGTGCTTTTCTATCAACTGATCGACGGTAATTTGTTCACCCACCGTATTCTTTGCTATCTTGAGAGAAGCCTCTATTGAAACCTATGGGCCCGGGTCTATTTTCCATCATATTAGTTTCCGATCTACTATTTGCCATTATATTAGTTTTCGATCTACTATTTTGCAATCTTTTACTTTCAGATCTATAAACTAAAAAACACAAAAATATTTTATCTTTTGTTTATCTATCTCTATCTGATCTCACTTTTGCAAGTCACCTGAAGGGATTGACAACCCATTTATCACGTTGGGTGCAAGTGTTTGATTGTTTGTGCAGGTATAGGTGATTTTTGCGTTATCTCCTACTGGATTGATACCATGTTTCTCTAACTGAGGAAAATACTTATCTCTACTTTGCTGCATCACCCTTTCCTCTTCAAGGGAAAAACTAACGCAAGCTCAAGAAGTAGCAACAACATCCGGCTCCCCTACCCTCTCCATGGTGATGGCCCAAGGTGGCAACTTTGACCTCCCTTCCAGTTTGTCGTGCTTTGGATTTTGATGGATAGAGCCGAGGAGAAATCCGGCGTGGCTACGGCTGCGGGCAACGACGACGCCTGTTGGCGCCGTCCCCTTCTTGGGAGCGTTGTCATGGCCATGTCCATCCCTTGTTCTATCACCGGGGGAAACCCTAGGCTCGGTTCGTCGGGCCAGGCAGCGGCGACGTCTCGGCACTGCCTAGGTGCTGAGGGTGCGTCTGGAGGAGCTACTGGTGGGCTGCCTCGCTCGCCTTGACAACGAGTCTTGGGGTGCCAAGTTGTCATGTGCGGGTTGTTGCTGTAGGCAGGAGCATCAGGGGCGCTATGTACTCCATCATCGGCACCTCTTCGACGACGTCTTCTTCGAGTCAGGCTAGCTCTCGCTGTCTGCCTGCCGGTCCTCTAGGCACTAAGGCTGAAGAGTGTGTTGATCTAGTTTGATTAGGTGTTTTTATCGTGTTTTGAGGTGTTTGATTTAGCAGGACACGGCCTATGTGTTTTGTCGTCCGTCCTTTTCGGCATTGTTTGGCTTGAGTACGGTCAAGGCGGGTTAGTTGTTTGTGTTTCATGGTGGATGTGGTGCTAACCTTGCGGGGTAGCATGTTGCCGAAAGGCGTTGTATCAGCCGTCTTGGCTGTTTTTCTTTAATATATAGTACACACACTGGAACTGGCCTGGTTGTTTCCTGGGTCGTACTTAGCCTGCGCCCATGTTGCTTCTTCGAGACGGCTTATAGCGCACAACCTCCGACGTGGATCGGCGTTGCGCCGCCGCTGGCTGGCCGGTGTGTGCCCTCAATTCCCCGCCGCGGCTGCCCTCGTGGCCCACGCAAAGAAGAGCCTGGCCTCTCGCCGCGGCGTCTTCTGGCGCGTGGATCTCCGACCAACCGCTGCGGACCCGCCCGGCATTGGTGGCGGCGAACGAGGGGCTGCGGAAGCGATGTTGTTTAAGAAGCGACGCAAACCAGCGGAGGGAGAGTAATATGTATGCGGAGTTGGGCGGTGGTCGCCGGCGAGGTTGCTAACCTCGCGGGGTAGCACGTTGCCGAAAGGCGTTGTATCAGCCGCCTTGGCCTTCTTCTTTAATATATAAGTACACATAATGGTGCATATTCGAGAAAAAAAAAGTGTGCATCTGCGGAATTGGGCTGCCAAAATAAACTGGCCTGGTTGTTTCCTGGGTCGTACTTAGCCTGCGCCCATAGGCCAAAACCTCCGACGTGGGTCGGCGTTGCGCTGCCGCTCTGGCTGGCCGGTGTGTGCCCCCAATTCCCCGCCGCGGTCGCCCCCTTGCCGACGCACGCTCCAGCGTGCGGCTGCCCTCGTGGCCCACGCAGAGAAGAGCCTGGCCTCTCGCCGCGGCGTCTTCTGGCGCGTGGATCCGCTCGGCATTGGCGGCCGGCGAGGTTGCGCGCGCGTCAAGGAAAGGCAGGGCTCTGCTTGGTTGAGTGGATACAATCTACGGAGAGGACCAAGTAAGTATGCGCCTTCCGCTTCCACGATTTAATCTGCTTGCTATCAATGCGCATATAACATCACAATGTTTAGACTGATATGCATCTTGGTAGAGCCAAATCGTGTGTATTCAGTTTTAGCGGAAATTTAGACTGATATGTTCTACTACAATGCCAAATTTCGCTGCGCTTGTTCAATTTCTTGGTAGCAGGGCCACCATCAGTTTAGACTGATATGCCTTTTAGCAGTTGGAACACAACACTCACCAGAATTAGGACGCTGGCATGTGGATGCTCTTGCCTCTAGTCTTGCATACATGGAAATGGAATATGTTCTACTACAATGCCAAATTTCGCTGCGCTTGTTCAATTTCTGAATGTACTCTAGTGCAGGGCCACCATCTCACAGTGTTGGAAATGAATGTAGGTTCTTTGATTCACAAGACCTATCTTCTCAAATAGTTGGCGATTGTTGTATGATTTTTGAATTCACAAGGCCTATCTCCTCAGATCTGGTAGAACTTGAACTTTGTACATTCATATTGTGAGCTGAATTTTCACTGCAATGAGAGATAAGCGCGCAGGTCAGGTTGTTGCAAAGAAACAAACAAACATAAATATGAGAGAAATATTTTACAGTAGTTCACAGAAGTTCTTCTTTGGCGGCATGTCTAGATCATCTAAGCTTCTCTCAAACATTTCTAGAACTTTGGTTATAGTAGGGCGATACATAGGTAACACCTGTATGCACCACAAGCCAATTATGATCATCTTTCTGGCGATTCCTCAATTTCTCTTGTGACTTCACATGCTTGTAATCCATCATCTTGCGCAAAGTGGTCGTAAATCCAATCCGGAAAATACTTTTCGCTTGATTTTGCAACAATTGATTTTACATTTCTCCTACCTCCAACCATCTCCAGCAGCATCATTCCATAACTATAAACATCCGACTTTGTTGAAACCACCCCGAAGGTTCTAGAGTGAACTTCTGGGGCGATGAATCCAATTGTTCCTCTAGCTCCAGTCATTGAAAGATTGCTCTCCTTTGTATGACACAACTAACTAGACCAAAATCAGCAATCTTTGGGCTAAAATCTTTGTGTAGAAGGATATTTTGGGGCTTGATATCAAAATGGACGATACGTGTATTACAGCTATGGTGCAAGTATTCGAGGCCACGAGCAATCCCGTTTGCTATCCCATCCTAAAATTTCTTTGGGGTGCTCTGAATAAATGTACTGATCCAAGGAACCGTTGGGCATGTACTCATATATAAGAGCTCGTTTTGATCCCTCCAAACAAAACCCAAATAAGCTAACAACATTAACATGAGAGGTGCTGCCAATGCTCATGACCTCATTCACAAACTCGCCCCATTTCCTTTGCAGTCATGCAAGAATTTCACAGCCACCAGACGACCATCATGTAGTCTTCCTTTGAAAACCACACCATAACCATCTTTCCCAAGCTGATTGTTGCTAGAAGACGTTATCTTCATTACCTCTGAATATGTGTATCTTGTTGGAGCTAGGGATCCATACGACACTATCATGGCCTCGTAATTCTTTTCAGTTTGCTGCTAGTCTTCTTGCAAAGGAGAAACCATAGTCTTTTCGCCATTCTATGCCATATCAACACATAAAGACATGCAAAGACAAAATGTTGCAGCTGCTGATGTCATACCTGAGATGGAAGCAGATGTTATTTCCTTTTGTAAAACAAAAGTTATAACATTATGATTTCCAGACCGTCAGTAGTTTAAATTTCTCCTTCCACAAGAGTACATGGCGGCAAAAGTAGCAACAGACTAATTGTCATAAATTGACCAGTCTTGTTATTAATCACAAACTTAGATTGCTTGTTTCAGATTTGAGACTGTTTTTTTCTACTGCACCCTTATCTGAGCTGTCCAATACTGCTTTGATGTGTGCTACTCAACTAACTTACTACATGGAAGTTTCACTTTGTTTCTCTCAAATGAAAAAAACATATGGACTTCAGACTTTGGAGATCAACAAAATTCGGAACTACAATGTGTGAATAAACTTTCATACTCTTTTGCTCTGGAATAAATATACGAAATCAGATTTTTCGGTTAATAAATATTATTTCTAGTATATATAATGTATGAAAAGAGTCCAAAAGTTTTTCCACACATTGTAGTTTTATTATTTTGTTGACCTGCAAACTTTGAAGTTAATGTGTTGTTTCATTTGAGAGAAACCAAAAAAAAGGTAAAGTTCATGCACGGTTCAAAATGCAACAAATAGATGGTTGGATAAGGGGCTGCAGTGTGCCTAAGTATAGTCACAACCTTCTCTTCAGAATTTTCTTTTGGAATCAATTTTCGATCATTATAGACATGGTAAAATTTTGATAAATGTTTAAGTTCTTATTTGATCATAAAGAGTCACTATTAGTGAACTACTTATATTCAAATTGTTACATATGAAAAGATGGCAAAAAATTACCGTACATATTACCATAATCTTCTTCCCTCTCCTCTCGCTACCTGGAATATAATGTAGCAATTATGAGTACAAACAATGTCACCTAATAGTACTACATTGGTTGTTTTTTCAAAAGAAAGAGATAAGCATCGTATATGAATATCCAATATTCTGCCGATGAAGTACACCAAAAATAAAAATCATTGCAAGAGAGTAAAGAACAATATATAGAACATGGGCTTTTTTTTTCGATTGAGCAACTATGTCGCTCAAATACAGGTTTAACAAAAAAATATACTTTAATTATAGGCCTGTCTAGATTTGATAGCCAATATAAGGGATTAATTGCATAAAATGTGAATTATAAGCATGTGTTTCAATGACATTCCAATGAACTGTACATCTCAGTCCACATTTTTCTGCAAATCTCCTAAGTACCAGCATGATCCACAGTGCAGCAAAACCGAAGAGTACTTAGGGTACAGAACTAGACCGGCCGCACTAGTTAGTACTGCATTTTAGTAAGCAGTGTAGTAATTAGCAGGTAGACGCATGATGTGTTCACTTGTCCTATAAATCTCCTCTATAACAGTACTTGCTTATTTTCAGATAAAAAAAAGAACTTACTAATCTTGTCAAAACTGAACTAAACCGGTGCATCATTTTTGCACAGGTCAAACTCACTGTCGCTATTATACGTGCGAAGCTCACCGCAGATGTTGGATGGAGACACGCGGTCTGTGCAGTGGCACTCGAAGATATCGTTGGTCTTATTAATCAGGCAAAGCCCTCCGCTCTCCTCGCACGCCTTGCAGTCACCCACCATGTACTCCAGAAGAAACCCGCTCTTCATCAGCCGACCGTAGTCTGCCCCGGACGCGCCCTCGTACCCCAGCACCGGCATCATGGATACCCTGCAGCCCCCTGGCACCGGACTCCAATGGTCGTTGGGCTTGTACGCTCCGGCAAGCCATGTGAATGAGTTGGACGTCGGCAAGGTGAATCCATCTGAGCAGTTGACAGGCGCCCATGCAGGTGGTGGCGGCTGTGACCGGAGCTCAGTGCAGTTGTTGACGAAGAATAGCTCTTAGTTGGTCGCGCTAATGCAGAAGGGCGTGAGGCCGGGGTCGGAGGAGGCATTAATGTTGAGCTCGGCGTCACAAATGCCGTAGTAGGAGATGTCGGTGTTGATGACCCGGAATGAGTTGCCTTCGTAGGAGATGTCGAAGATCTGGTACGGCTGGAGGTACGCCCTGCCATCTACGCACCTGACCTGAAAAGCGCTGTAGCCGCACTCTGGCGGGTGTGTGCCGTTGAGCCAGAAGGGGTAGGCGATGCGCAGGTCCCCGCACACGGCCGACTTGCAGGACGACAGATTTTTGGCACTAGTGGTGGTGCTAGAGAGGATGGTGAGGGTGAGCAGAAGCATGGCTGAGCAGGTCATGGCAGTTGCATGGACGTTAAATGGGTCCATCTTCTTGCTCTTGCACCCTACTAGTAGTAGTAGTAGTAGGCTGGAAGGTACCAAGGAGTTGGAGCTGCACCAGTCACTACGGGAAAATCACGGTTTGCCGTGTGAACAACTATAAGCCGGGTGCTTTTTTTCGGGTACTCGGCTTACGTGCGTATAAGCCGAGCTGAGAAAACACACGGCAACTTGAAAGGACTCGGCTTATAGCTGTCTGTAAGCCGAGTCCTACAAAAAAGCTCTCAGCTTACGTGTACCACACGGTGTATGCTGAAAAAAGCACTTGGCTTATACCTCGACCTCGGCAAAGACATCTGCCACGTGGCTATAGTGGATGTGGGTAATGGCGCCGTCACGGAGCAGTTTGTAAACCGTGTGTCGTAAAGCAGTACTCGGCTTACGTGGCTTAAGCCGTGTGCCGTTGGTGAAAGCACCCGACTTACTGTTTTGTAGATTTTTCACTGCCCATAAGATTCATGCAAAAATGATTTCCGTTGCATTTATGTTTACTACTTCGATATTATTTCTTTCTCACGCCCGGTGGGGGGCTCTCCCATACTTCTGGTGCATTTTCCCAAGTTGAAACCCTAGAATGCAATAAATGTGTCAAATATTGCAGACTGGCCCGAAAAATGCCAGGGTCTGGCACGTGTCATGCCATGGCCTCATTTAAGAGCACAAGAAGTTTCGAGGCCAATAAAGCAATGAGCCCCACACTTCCTTCACAAACCGGACACGTTTCATCTTTATAGCTAGGTATTACCTCGGAGACTGTGCAGTTTACAAGCGCCCTCCGGGCAGGCTTATGCGGAACACGCTGATATTTTTACCACACACTACAGGGGCCATATCTAAACACCGTGCCAGGTCCCAAGGAAATTCGGCGTCGTATGATTTTCCGTGGATTAATTAGAATGGGTGCATCCTGCATGCCGTTGAGGTACGTTCGCACCCCGCTGGCGGGGCCCGTCCTCCTTCTGCTGCACAAGGCATACACATGTCGTGAGGACATCATATGTGATTTCCCAAACCTCTTCTGAAGATGATTTGATAATTTCAGGCATGTCCGAATAATGCTAGGGCCCGGCACGTGTCATGCGATGGCCTCCTTTGAGAGCACGAGAAATTTTGAGGCCAATGGTGCAATGAGCCCCATACTTCCTTCACAAAACCGGACACGTTCCCTCTCGATAGCTAGATACTACCTCAGAGACTGCAGTTTACAAGCGGCCTCCGGGCAGGCTTATGCGGAACACAGTAAGATTTTTACCATAGACTAGAGTATGCGGAACACACTAAGATTTTTACCATAGACTACATTATTTGATATGGGCGCCGGTGTGATCTGCAATTTCCCGCACTAAAACCCTAGGAATGCAATAAATGTCTCAAATATTGTAGGCAGGTCCGAATAATGCTAGGGTCTGGCACGTGTCACGGGATGGCCTCCTTTGAGAGTACAAGAAGTTTTGAGGCCAATGGAGCAATGAGTTCCACACTTCCTTCACAAACAGGACAAGTTCCCTCTCGATAACTAGGTACTACCACGGACATTGTGCAGTTTACAAGCGGCCTCCGAGCGGGCTTATGCGGAACACGCTGAGATTTTTATCATAGACTAGAGGGACGATATCAAAACACCATGCCAGGTCCGAGGAATTTCGGCATTGTATAATTTTCCATGAATTTTCCACCAGGTAGATTTGCACCCGAGTGATGGGGCCCGTCACTCCTCCCGCTGCACAAGGCCTACGCATGTTGTGAGGACATCATATGAGATTTCTCAAACCTCTTCTGGACATGATATCATGTGGCCGCCCAGTAAACTGCCTTTGGAAGCCAGTCAAAGTAGCACTAAACCTAGCAGGTCAAATCAATCAGGGTTTTGGCTAGAAACATCCAGGGGAGTTGGAAAATCTCCGCGACTTGCATATGCCCCAATGTTGGTATGACATGTCACATGACCTAATGTATGTACGAAATGATGAAATAAGGGGGATTTCATTTCTAAAACAATGAAATAAAAATACAATAGAAAGGAATACAATGACAAAAAAAATAAAAAAGGTATAAAAATGTAATAAAAGAAAATACAAAAAAGATTGAGAAACCAATTGGGAAATATCTCTTTTAATAATGAAATAGAACGAATACATATATAATGTAAACCGTGTGTAGTGCTCGGCTTACCCTAATAAAAAAACTGTAGCACAAAACGCGGGACTTTCTTAGAAAAAAGAATGCGCGGGACTTACCAAAACACAGGCGCGCTCATCTTCCCCCAAATCTCTGCCCCGCGCCGCCTCCCACCTCGCGCACCCCAAATCGCCCGCTACTCCGCTGTCTGCACCCACGGCCGGCCGCGCCACTACCCGCCACCGCGCTGCCCCCCTTCTCGCGCACCAGATCCACACCCCGCCACCTCCCTCGCCGAGCATGAGCTCCCCCGAGCGGGCCCTCCCACCGGCCGTCGCCCGTCGTTGTCTGCTAGGGCTGAGGTCGCCGGGCCTTCTCCGCCACGCCACCTTCCCACCACCGGCTGGTACATCCCCCTCTCTCTCTCTCTCTCTCTCTCTCTCTCTCTCTCTCTGACCGGCCATGTTCTCTGCAGATCCGGTTCGGCTTCTCCGGCGGCAAGGTGCTTGGCGAGGAGGAGGACACCGGGAAGGTGACCCAGACGCAAGGTGTTCGGATCCTCCGGCAGCAAGGTGCTCAGCTCCTCCAGCGGCAAGGTGTTCTCTGTACATGGTTTTGGTTCAGTTTGCATCTTCATTGCACATGTTGGGTTCAGTTTGCATCTGTCCATTACAGTAGTTTGCAGTTTTATTTGCTGCAATTTTGATGGACACAGCAGCAAGTGTATGAGATACAGTGTGTTCTTCCTTGTGAAGAGCTTTCATGATTAAAGAAACAATTTTGCTCAATGTTTGACTATACACACTACTGCTAGTATAAACTAATAAGCCAAATAATGTGCAAGGTGCTCCAGCGGCAAGTTTCCCATACAGATCTCCTCCTCCTGTGCAAGGTGCCCCTGCTGATCTCCTCTTCTGCAACAACAACATCATCAACCAGTTCTTGGTTCTGCTCCCTCCCCCAATTGCATCTTCAGGAACCAAAATTATGACAGTATCTATGTTAGGCTATATATGGGAATCGAGAAGAAACAGTTGTTAGTCTATGGGAGCCGAGAAGAAACAGCCTCATGTTTGAAATTTAATAACTTAAGATTGAAATTCAATGATCTGAAATGATTCTACTATCTAACAATTGTTATGCTATGGGAGTCGAGAAGAAACAGTACCTATGCGTAGTGGAGATTTTTCTTCTATGAACCTTCTCGAATGATGGAAGCCCAAATTCATGTATCGCTGCAAATTAAAAACCAACATTAAAATTCTCATCTTGCCAAAAAAAAACTGTGTTTGAGTGTCCATTGATTAAAAGAAGCACTTCGATAGTTTGCAATTTTATTTGAATGTGATTGTGATGGACATAGCAAAGTGTATGAGATGCAGCTTATTCCTTATTTTTGTTTTATGTTTGATCTCAGTTTGCACTTTATTGCAGGACATGCATTAGTTTGACGACGGGACCGTCGTCGCAGCGCTTCTTGTTGGAGGGACGACCGGCACAGAGCCACTCAATACATTTACGGGATTATGTCTCTCTCGCTTGTCAAAGAAACCGGAAGGGGGGTGGGTCAGCAAAGGTGCTGGCTTGAGGTTTGATGCATACTGTGGGAAGTTCAAAGAGCATAACGGCCCGACTCTGATCCGGCCTCATAGGACATTCACGCTACGATTTTCGTCTAGTCAGGACAAGGCAAGAAGGGTGGCCAGTTATACGTTGGGCCGGCGCCATCCGTGAGAAGGACATTCCGAAACTCTCCCACCTCCATGCTTCCACGTCGAGCTCAGGTCCTGCTATAGAGCGTCGCCCACAGCCTGGGCTGCACATGCTCCATCAATTTGAGGTATGTTTTGCCTCATTGACCTTCCTTCTGGTTTCTTTGCATGACGATGGTGAACTTGTTGCGATCGCATATTGTAGGCCCGCCTAGAGGAAGAAACCAGGTTGCGGCAGGAGGCTTAGGCCAATGCCTTGCTTCAACAGGAGCAAGCCATGAAAATGCAGCAAGCCATGTTTCAATAGCAGGAATTCAAGGCTAGACAGCAGGCAGCCTTGCAGGAGACGTTCGCTCAGTTTAGAATGAACTAATATGCAGGGTTCCACTTTGCCTGATCTTCCTCCACTTCCACCTCTTCCTACATTCAACTTTGTAAGTCTTCCAAGTTTTCAATCATGCACCTTACCATCCTGCTTAAAGCTCATGCATCTTACATCATCATCTCGTGCTTGAAGTTTTCTCAGTCGGGACAAGGCTCCAATAACAGTGTGGTAGGTGGATCTACACCTGGCCTAAGCAAGCCTAGTGGCACCCACTACGGCTCATGTCACTCGACCTCCCCGCAACAATGATCACTCGAGGTAGTTTTCTATGTTTGTGCATTGTTGATGGTTACGTCTTGTTGTTGCTTGTGCTTCTCAACATACTACTTGTGCATTGTTGATGGTAGAGCCCACAAGTGTTGATGCTTATATTGTTCATAATTCTTAGCTTCAATTTGAACCTTATATGTTGATGTTGTTTGACTCTAGTCTCTTATGGATCTTTGCAACTTAACTTTGGAAACTCATGCGTGTGATAATTGACTTATAGGTTTGCATCGTGGATGCCGTTGGCAGTGTCATACATGCTGCGGTGGAGCTCATTGCATCTTTTAGGTTCATGCCTGGTGTCAAATTGGAACTCATGGTCCTTCCATTTGTGAACTCTGGATGCATATGTATGTATGTTGTTGTGATCCTTCGTTGAATATGTATGCATGTGTGGACTTGGAACTCATGGTCGGTTTGTTATGGTTGTCAACTTGTAATATATTGTTGTTGTGAACCTTCGTTGGATATATTTTGGTTGATCATGTACTCCTATATATGTATATTTTGCTGCTCCATAAAGCAAGAAAAAAAAAACAATGATATATAGCCTATAAGCCGAGTACCCCAGCGAACAGCACCAGGCGTATAGGCCATATATGCCATGGGTAGGCTATAAGCCGTGTACCTCAGCCAAAGGAACCCGGCTTATAGACCATATAAGCCACGGCATGCTATAAGCCGTGTAACAGACAAAACACCCGGCTTATAGGCCATATGGAAGCAACAGGAGCCTATATATAAACCGTGTACATCAGCTATAAGGCACTCGTTTTATATATAACCCGTGCGGTTTGCGTAGGCACTCGCCTTGTATATAAACCGTGCATCGAGAGGAGGCACACGGCTTATAGGTAAACCGTGTAGCGTATAGATGCACTCGGCTTATACAAACTGTAACATGTGGCCGTTAACATCCGGCTGCCGTCATGTTACTTTATTAAACCGAGAGCCTTGTGAAAACAGTCGGTTTATACATAAACCGAGTTTTTTTGTTCGGGCACTCGGCTTATATCATATAAGCCGGTCACTTGTAAACCGTGTCCAATAAGCCGGGTATTTTACTCGGCTTATATATAAACCGAGTTCAAACAGGCGTAAGCTGAATGTATTAGGTACACGGCTTATAAGTTTTTCCCTGTAGTGAGTCCACGGTCAAAGTATCGTTGTCCTTTAGTTATGAATTTACGGGATGACTATACAAAATCTTGAGTGATCATTTTGGTCAAAGTATCGTTGTCATTTTCCACCGGCATTGACCGACTGTTTAAGGTGTCACATCTGCACCTTTTGTTTTTTTGAGAATTCTTTTATCACTGCAGCTTGTTTTCAACTATGCTCCAGCTTGTTTAAAAGTGATGGTTTGCCGTCTATGGTAGACGATTTTGATCATCTTAGTGAATAAAATTGCTGCGTTGAAGCGTTGATCCTAGGCACCTGGCTAGTACTCCCTCCGTACGAGTGATCTAAACGCTCTTATATTTATTTACAGAGAGCAACTGCCTAGAGAAGTATTTCACGACGGATCAGTGAGCTTACCTCTAATAAATGTCGGGAGAGGGGGCTGATCCCATGTCAGGAGGAAGCCATCGCCGATGAGCCGCTCGTAGTTGCTTGCATGCGCCTCGCCCGACAAGCCCATCACCGGCATGGCTGTGGTGCTGCAGCCATCCAAAGCGTAGCTGCCGTCGACCCCGCCTGTCTCATTGTAATGCCCTCCCATACGGACAAACGTGTTATTACGGCACGCCGTCTCCACCAGCCCCACCGTTCCAAGTGCCGGTGCCCTGGTGCAGTTGTAGAAGATGAGGTTCTGGTTGAGGGTGCTCATGGAGAATGGAGGCCCGATCTTGGTGACTGTGTTGGCCCTCGGGACATGGCAGCCTTTGTGGCTTGAACCATCGAGATCTCTGGGCGTGTTGATGTCAGAGACACGCAAGGAGTGGTTGCCATAAAAGATTACGAGGATCTGGAGGCTATTCCCGCGGTCGTTGTACCCGAGGTACGGGACGCCGTCGGTGCTACAGTGGACCTGGAAACTGAAGTGTGCGCACTTGTTCTCCCCTGGACGTGAGACGATCCCAAACAGGGAGGAGATGGTCAAGTTGCCGCATGGCTCCGGCGAGCACCCACTGTCTACCGTCGCAAGCATCGGTGGCAGCATTCTGGGGACGATAACGAGGAAGAAGAACAGCATGGCCCGACACATGGGAACACACGAGGAGAATTTTGGTCCATGGTTTCGGTGAGACAAAGGTCTATGGCGTGAGGAGGATAGTTTTTTGGCGGGGGGAGATGTGAACCAATCCTCAACTGCATAATTCATGGTAGGAAGAGGGGATATGAAGAGGGAGAAATTGCGTGGATGATACCAAGATAAATAAATGGAGGTGAGATGCAGAACGAAGGACCAAAGAAGGGAAAACAGTGACGTTGAATACATGCCAACGGTCTGATTTGAAGATGTAATATTGATTGAAGGGCGATGACAAGGGAGAACAAGTCTGATTTGAACATAGTGCAAGTGGTGCTAGCTAACCAACAAATTTGACTGGTTCTGTCGATGGAAGATATAATATTGAAGGGCGATGATAAGGGAGAACAAGTCTGATTTGAACATAGTAGGCTGCTTGTAATGGGTAGTATCATAACTTAGTATCATGCATATGATACTAGTGTATGATACTACCTCCCTAATGCATAGTATCATATAATAGTACCATAGATGACTTTATTTACTCTTCCATACCCACTATAGAGAGTCTGACGGTGTCGTGCTGTTTTTGGTGCTAGTGGCGGTGCGGGAAGGTGAGCAGAAGCCTGGTTGAGCAGAACATGGCAGCTGTAGAGATGTGGAATTAATCGATCTTCTTGCTCTTGCACATGGCAGTAGCGGAGTATTACATAACAGTGGGCAAACTAGATGAGAGGCAAGGTCTCACTTGGCCTAACTATTCCTGCACCCATCCACGGTCAAAGTATCGTTGTCTTTCCTTTCTGATGACTTCAAAATCTTGATTGCTCAAATATTTTCTTGTGTGGAGTGCGCAGATTGGAAGGACCATAGGTCGACGGTGCCATTTTGCCACTAGCAAGGCCTGACGGTGACAGGTCTGGCGTCTCTCACTTGTTTTTTAGGAATCCATATCTCACTAGCTAGTCATCTTAAACGTATTCTCATTTCTAATCAAATCCTCAACTATGCTCCAGGTTGTTTGAAATACGGGACTCGGACGCCAACGGCAGGCGATTTCGATCATCTAAGTGGGCAGAACTGTTGCATCGACGCGTCTAATCCTGGGCACTTCTCTAGTGCCTGGCGCCTAGTTGCTTCACCAAAATGTATTTGACGACAGACGAGGACGAGTAAGCTTACCCCTGCGGTAATTTGGCAGCTGCCATGTGAGAAGGAAGCCATTGCTGATGAGCTCCTTGTAGTCGCTTGGGTTCTTCCCCCCAAACGCCCCCCAGCACCGGCACAGCGGTGGCGTTGCATCCCTCCAAAGCGTAGCTGCCATCTATCACGCCCGACGCCCTATAACGCCCTCCCACGCGGACAAACGTGTTGTTCCGGCACGCTGTGTCCACCAGCCCCTCTCGGGTCGCCGGTGCCCTGGTGCAGTCATAGAAGACGGGGTTCTAACTGATTTATGGTTCTTGAGTTATTACCTTGGGATCGAGGTACAACAAAGGTCGGATGGAATCACGATATGCCAAGAGACATACGTGAAGAAGGTACGGTATGAAAGAGTGCAATCCAAGTCATGTTTTAATGAAGCCTTGTCTTATACTAAGCAAGAAAACTGAAGCACTCACGGTTGATGCAACAGAGTATAGAAGTGTGATCTGAAGATTGAGGTATCTCACAAATACAAGATCAGACTTGGCCTATTCCGTTGGCAAAGTAAGTAGCTTCATGGAAGCGCCCAATGTCGTGGTAATCTCATGTCAGATGCTGGGGTTGGCTTATCGTGGGTGGAGCCATGAGGACGTCGTCGGGTTCCGGAAGGGAGAGTGAGCACGAGCTCGGTAGCACACGAGACGTACCCAGGTTCGGGGCTCTCCGGAGAGATAACACCCCTACTCCTGCTATAATGACTATGATCAAGATGTGTACAAGGTTGCTCCTTGAGCTGTGTTGCTAGAGGAGGAAGAAGCGCAGGGCTCTCCCTTGCTTCTCCTAGCTATGGTATGTGGAATGGAGTGGATGGTGAACTAAGGTGAACCCCCTTTACATGGGTGAGCCCGGGGGGGTCCCATAGGCTGACCCCCAGGGGGTACAATATTAAAGCTACAAGGCCATAGGGCCCTTAGGTCGCCGGATTCTCCGCCGGTTGCTGGGGCCGCCTCTGGAGGGCCCCGCCGGCTGCTGAGAATCCGGCCGACAGGTAGGGCCTGCCGCCTGCGGGCCACGCTGATTGCCTTTCGTTGTAGCACCGTCCTTGCTGACGAGGACCGCGTCAGAGGTCGTATGGCTACAGTGCCATGCCAGGCGGATAGGTAGCCACCTGGTCAGCGCGTACTGTAGCCACGCCCTGCCGGGATTCGAGGGGAGCAGGTGGCACTGTTGATACGCTCCGTCTTGTCGTAGTGGTTGATTGAAGACTCCGAGGGAGTGGACCGGCCGGCTGCTGGGAGCCGGCCCGCCCCAGAGCCGTCTTCTAGGGATGCGTCGTCTTCTGTAAGGCGACCGCATGGCACCAGCTGGCCCTGGGAGTCGGCCGCGTGACCAGCCGGCATGAGGGCCTTTGCTAGCCCCGATGTCTTGAAATATCTTTGGGTGCGGATGAGGCTATCCGGGGTCTATCCCCTCGACAGTAGTACCCGAAGCTGGTGAGGTGTCACGGATCGTAGCCAGAGTGCCTCAGCAGTTTCCTCCTCCGAGTGATCGTACGCATTTGCTCCGTCTGGCTAGGAGAAGCCTCGTGTCAGGAGCCGGCCGCGGCGAGGGCGACGCCTGTTGAATTTGAATAGTCGTGGCGGGCGTTGGAGAGGTGCAGCCGGGTGGCGAGCTTGCGGCTCGTTGCTCAAACGCCAAGCGTCACCAGCAGGCCAGGCCGTCTTGCCAGCCCACGCGCATGACGGGACGCCGCCGCAGGCCTGGGCCCACCACTTCACGGCCTCGGCGCCCGCGTGGATCCGCTGCGGGCAAGGTGGTCGGTTGCGCTTCTAAGGCGGAGTAATCGTGCGCCATTACGGCGTGGGATTTGCGGGGGTCGTGCGAGACGTGGGTGCGGTTAATCCCACACCCATCGCATCCTCGTCTCGGCCCCGCCATTGTTGCCGTATAAATGGAGGGGGAGGGGAGGCGGTCAAGTGCACGCGCACCCCCTCCCACTCTCTTCTTCTTCCTCTTCTCTTTCGCCTTTGCCGCACCGCTGCGCCACGCGTCGTCGGAGCGCTGCCGCGACATCAGCGCCGCCCAGCTTCACCGAGCCACCGCCGAACCGCCACAAGCCATGGTGCGAGGCAATTGGGACGGCTCCGACGTGCATGGGGGCCACATCGAGTTCCTCTGTGCGATGCGGAGGTTTCCCTTCGAGGGATTCATGGGTACGCGCCTTCCCGATGAGCGGGAGATCTCGCCAGCGCCGAGGGCCGGCGAGTTCGTGGTCTTCTGGAGCCATTTCCTCAAAGGATTTGGTTTGCCTGCGAGCGGCTTCCTTCGCTCCTTCCTCGACTTCTATCGTCTCCAACCTCATCACCTCACCCCCAACACGGTGGTGCTTCTTTCTGCTTTCATGACCTTCTGCGAAGGCTACCTCGGCGTCCTGCCCACCATCGAGCTGTGGGGCATGTTCTACCTGAAGCTGGGTACCCAGGCCAAAGGCGAACCTGCCTAGTGCGGATCCTACGTTGTTGTGCGGCGCACCAGCTCCGGGACCCGCTTTCCTCCCATCGCTCTGCTGGAGTCAGCGAAGCTGTGGCAGAAGTCGTAGTTCTATGTCCGCAACCTCCACCCGACTCATCACTACATCAACCTGTCGGCCTTCGCGATCGGCCTGCCTACTGAGCCGGGGAACAACTGAGTGCAGCAACCCAAGCCGGTGCCGGCTTCCATCACCAACGTTCTCGTCCGGCTTCAGGAGATGACGGCCTCGGAGGACCTCAAGCCGGAGGACTTGCTGGCCGCCTTCGTCTACCGCCGGGTTTTGCCCCTCCAGACCCGATCGCACCTGATCTGCGACACGAGCGGTCGCCGGAACCCATCTCGGATGTCCACGAAGGAGCTGCCGATGGTGGAAGTGGTGTGCCATGTCAATTATTTCTCCGACAGCAAGCTCAGTGAGACCGACTGGCAATTCGGCAAGCAGCCGTACAGCCGCGCCAACCCGCAACCACCAGTGAGTATCTGGTCCCCATTCTTCGCCCATGCAGTGCTTTTCATCCGACTTTAACACCCAGATGCGGGGCAGCCTTTCCTGGCCAGGGAGCAGTCAATGCACTGGCTCCGGGCCACCAATGGATGTAGGACCGTGAGGAGAGCGACGTGGGTTACCCTGAGATAGGGGCGGCCGCGTTGGAGAACGGAGGCGAGGACGACGACACCGGGGGAGGCGTCGTTGGAGCAGGCGGAGCCGCAGGAGGCGGCGCAGGAGGAAACGGCAACGTCCGGTCCGGGCCGGACAATGACGAGGACGGCGAGGGGCAGCGCCGCCCTGAAGGCGTCGCGAGGGCGCAGCCATCTAGCGGAGCGCCGACTGTCGCACTCGGCACGCCCAAGCGTCGTACCGAGGGGATGTTTGGCAGCAAGCCACCCCAAGAAGGCCAAGCTGGTGGCTGCGACCAAGCGGCACGAGGCCACGAAGGCAGTCGCCACTGAGAGGGCCCCGAAGGAGCTACCGATGGTATCGGGTGAGTGCATCTGCTGCACTATCTTTATTGTTCTTCTTTCTCTTCGAGAGTTTCTCATTCTTGTTCGCTTGCTGAGCAGGGCGCCCATTGCCACCACACGGGCTCCATCCGCCTTGCTAATCGGGTCAGCAGGCAGCTTCGAGGAGGTCCGGTGTGTGGATCCGGCCGCCGGCATTCGGGAGGCGACGGAAAGGAACGCGGGTGAAGCGCAGGAGGAGCAAGAGGCCGTGGAGTCGGCGCAGGCCGACGCCAAGGCGGCCGCGTTGGCACTGGAGGAGGCCCAGGCCATGGCGACGTCGCAGGCGGAGGTAGCGACCAAGGCGCAAGCGCAGACCGACGTCAAGGCCGCGAAGGATCGGGCTGGTGGCGGGATCCCGGAGGCCGCCAACCTCGAGTAGCCGGAGGTGCAGGTGGGGGAGAGCCGAACGACGACTGGGCAGCCGGAGCCAAGCAGTCGGTGCCGGAGCAGGAGGTTGCCGACGCCGCCATCCCAGAGGCGGAGGGGATCTAGCGCGCGCCGAGTGCTGACGAGCGAGGTGACGGCCGCCCTAGAGGACCGGAGATGCCGCTCATCGGTGCCGGTTGGCGACGAGCCGGGCCATGGTAACGCGTGCCTTCTTGTGCCTACGCATGGCATGGGCGACCACCGAGCCGGAGCTGGTGGATACCGGGGCTACGAGCTCGCAGGAGACCAATGCTGGGGCCATGAGCGCTGCCCCTACGGGCTGGACGTCGGGGACCGGCACGGCCGCCCTGAACCTTGCGGTGCAGGACGTGTCAGAAAAGTTCTCCGCCCATGGCGCCACTCTCCTGAGTGCGAGGGAAGATATGGTGGCCATGCACACGTCCATCCGGGTATGCTTTTGTCTTGCTTTGTTTTTTTACGATCTTCAGTGGGGGCGCCCTAGCCCACCCACTGGGTGTAGCCCCCGAGTTCCACTCTCCTGAGCAGGCGAGTTGGGACTTTAAGGCATGTTTCTGACTGTCGGAGCATCGTTCTTCATGTAGGACTACAACAACATGCGAGCGGCCGCCTACAATGCCCAGAACAACACGCTAGCCACCTGGACCGCCGAGTTGGAGAAGAGTCGAGGTATGTAGGCTGGCTTTCAGTGGGGGCGCGCAAGCGCACCCACTGGGTGTAGCCCCCGAGATTCGGGGCGACTGTTGAGCAGTCGGGCCTGATCTTTCTGACAGCTTCTTGCTTAGCTTGGTGTAGTTGCTGATGATCCTACTTAGCTTTTGCAGGGGCCGCCGCCCAGCTCCGGGGTCGTGACAGCTTCTTGCTTAGCTTGGTGTAGTTGCTGATGATCCTTCTTTGCTTTTGCAGAGGCCGCCGCCCAACTGCGGGGCCGTGTGCACGAGCTCGAGGACCAGCTCCAGGCCAAGGAGCTGGAGCGCAGCCAGGCGGCCGCAGAGCGCAACCGGCTCGAGAAGGAGCTGGCTGACCAGGCGACCCGACACGCGTTGCAGGTCTAGCAGCTGAGGGGTGCGTTGGAGCACCTCAAGGCTGATTTCGAGTCTCAGCGCTCGGGCTGGGCCGACAAGGAGAAATACCTGTCAGAGGGCTACTTGGTGATTAAGGGTATGCTCGAAGGTAGATCTTCTTTCTTCGTCGACTGGTTGGTTTTCGGCTATCACTGGAAGCCTGCTTCTAATTCTTTTGTCTTCTTCTCAACAGATTACCTCTCGTGCTACTCCGGCACCATCAACCAGGCGGTTGAGGAGCGGCGTGAGCAGCGGAGGTGTGAGGGCGCAGAGATTCCACCGAACTAGCCCCGGAACTTGGGTGAACAGCTCCAAGTCGTCCGGCTGCGTCTTGAACAGACACGCCGTCTGCTTCGCCAGCTTCAACGCATCGGGTCGCAGGTCTTGGAGGGACTCTCGCCGTGTGTGCAGGTCCTGCGAACTCCCAGCCGGACAGCCGACTGGTTGGAAGCGGTGGGGGAGCGACTTGACACTTGCAAGGGCATTGCAACATGGGCCGGCACCAGGGTGGCGCTAGAGTTCATGAAGGCATGGTATCCGGACGTGAGCTTGGCGCAACTGGCCACCTTCCGCCAGGAGGCGGCACCGGAGTTGGAGCTGGAGCGTAAAGGGATCGCCATTCGTGCATCGGGCCTCACGACAACAAATAAAAATGGCAACTGATAGTACGACGACAAATTTACAATGGCGCAGATAATAATTGTCTTACATATTCTGGAGCGTGAAGGGTGCCGGATGATATCCTGATGTGTTCTATATGTCTCTTTCCATCATATATATCTATTGATATGTGCTATATATTCGAATTGAATCGATCTAGAAAACAGGAAAAAGAAAAAAAACAAATGCAAACTATGCCGACGGCTAGGCCGTCGGCATAGGGCTGGCATGAGCTCCCAGTTGCTGACACGTGGCGTCTCTGTCGAAGGCCCTGGCCGTCGGCGCAGTTTTTAAACTAAGCCGACGGCTAGGCCGTCGGCATAGACGCCACGTGTCACCAACTGGGAACTCTTGAGGAAGGGATATGTCGACGGCCTAGCCATCGGCTTAGTTTGAAACTATGTCGACGGCTAGGCCGTCGGCATATCCCTTGCCCATGAGCAACGTCTGGTCACCACGTGGCATACCTATGCCGACGGCCTAGCCGTCGGCACAGTTTGAAACTAAGCCGACGACTAGGCCGTCGGCATAGGTATGCCACGTGGTGACCAGGCATTGGTCACACTTGACGGTGGCCGCCATTAGACGTGAACGTTGCCGACGGCCAGGGCCGTCGGCATAGATGTACGGCCCCCGTCGGGAAAACTACTATGCCGACGGCCTCTCTATGCCGACGGCCTCCCGGGCTACGCCGACATATATGTTGCCAACGGCCCTATGCCGACGGGGGCCGTCGGCATAGATGTGTCCCGACGGGATTCAGGGATATGCCGACGGCCCTAGCCGTCGGCAAAGGGGGCGATTCTGGTAGTGATGTTGTATTGTTATTGTAGACCATGATGATCATGCAGAACTAAATGACAAGTTCTTATGTACATTGTTCTTGGATATCCAGTTTTTAATTGAAGATGCATGGATCTCTAGCTTCGACACTGCGTCGTGACGTGATCTGGTGCGTGCAGGCGCTGCGGGCCAAGGACCTGAACGAGATGTTCCCTGTGGTGGACCATGGAGGATGCCGTCTTCATCCCCCTGCCCCGATGCCATGGACGACGTCGTCTTCGTCCTCCTGTGTAACGCCCCCGATGCGGCTATATCTCCCACGTGTCGAGGCACGACTTAGAGGCATAACCGCATTGAAAGCAATGTCGCAAGTGAGGTAATCTTCACACAACCCATGTAATAATTAAGGGAAAGATACATAGTTGGCTTACAGTCGCCACTTCACTCAGTACATAAGTAAACATACATCATTCAGAGTACACTCAAGGTCCGACTACGGAACCGAAAATAAAAGAAGATACCCCAAATGCTACACAGATCCCCGAATCGTCCCAACTGGGCACCACTACTGATCATCTGGAAACGACACATAGTAACGACCACGTTCCTCGTCGAACTCCCACTTGAGCTCGGTGGAATCATCTGCCTTTGGCCTCCTCGGAACCTGCAACTGGGTTTGAAGTATCTGTGAGTCACGAGGACTCAGCAATCTCACACCCGCGAGATCAAGACTATTTAAGCTTATAGGAGGACATAGTAGTAAAGTGGAGCTGCAGCAAGCGACTAGCATATATGGTGGCTACATCGCAAAAGAGAGCGAGAAGAGAAGCAAAGCACGGTCGTGAAACTAGTAGTGATCAAGAAGTGATCCTGAACTACTTACGCCGACATAACTCCACCATCAGTTCACTTCCCGGACTCCGCCGAGAAGAGACCATCACGTTACACACGCGTTGATGTGTATTTTAATTGAGGTCAACTTTGGGTTTTCTACAACCGACATTAACAAATTCCCATCTGCCTCATAACCGCGGGCACGGCTTTGAAAGATATTACCTGCAGGGTGTCCCAACTTAGCCCATTATAAGCTCTCACGGTCAACGAAGGATTATTCCTTCTACCGAAGACCCGATCAATCTCGAATCCGGACTACAAGACATTTCGACAAAGAATAAAACAAGACCAGAAGACCACCCGATCGTGCCGACAAATCCCGATAGGAGCTGCACATATCTCGTTCTCGTGGCACACCGGATAAGCTAAGCGTCACAGGAACCGACGTAATCCAAGTTGCCAAGGAATGGTCCCAAGACGGTGCTTTAGTTTGGACCAACGCTCAAGGAGCACTGCCCGGGGTTTAAAATAAGATGACCCTCGGGCTCGCGAAAACCCGGGGGAAAAGGCTTAGGTGGCAAATGGTAAAACCAATGTTGGGCCTTGCTGGAGGAGTCTTATTCAAAGCGAACTGTCAAGGGGGTCCCATAAATCACCCAACCGTGTAAGGAACGCAAAATCAAGGAACATAACACCGGTATGACGGAAACTAGGGTGGCAAGAGTGGAACAAAACACCAGGCATAAGGCCGAGCCTTCCACCCTTTACCAAGTATATAGATGTGTTAAACATAGCAGATATATTTATATATTGTGATAGCCCCAACAAGTAAACATGTTCCAAAGAGGAACAACATCTCCATGTTCCAACAAGGAACAAACCTCAGCTTCACCTGCAACTAACAACGCTATAAGAGGGCTGAGCCAAGCGGTAACATAGCCAATCAACGGTTTGCTAGGAAAGGATGGTTAGGGCTGACATGGCAATATGGGTAGCATGATATAGCAAGTGGTAGGCATCGCAGCATAGGCATAGCAAAAGAGCGAGCAACTAGCATAGCAAAGATAGAAGTGATTTCGAGGGTATGGTCATCTTGCCTGCAATGTTCTCAGAGTTGTCGAAAGCCTGATCCTCGAAAACGTTCTCAACAGGTTCCTCGAAGCGCTTTCTCGTCTCCCGGCTCTACCCAAAGCAACAACAAAACAAGGAACCACAATAAATCACGGTGCAATGCACAATCAACATGATGCAAAACAAGACATGATATGCGTGATGGGATATGCAATGCGTAAGAGCGCTCCGGAAGGTAAATGAAAAACCAGGCATCATCTTGGCCAACCAAGCATGCCATCGGAAAGATGAGATGATTTCGTAGAAATCGATATAGAGATCACCGGAAACGGATGCACGGGTTGGACAAGACGGGCAAAACAAGATTGGTGAGAAACCTACATAACAGCATGAAGAAACCAAGCCATGCATGTGTGCAAACTACCCCAAAGCATGATTCAAATAAATATGCCCATGGAAGACAACACATAAACATGATGCAAAAGACATGATCATAAACTTGCCCAAATGCAGAAACTAATGCCACCACTGAGTTGGTGGGATTTTTCACCCCAAAACATATATAATATGTTAGGGTTGCGAGAGAAATCATCACAAAAGCATTAAGTTAAAACCTGCCTAAAATGGAAGTTAACGAAATGGCAATTTCAGATTTGGAAATGTCCAGATTGGACTTGCCTAAAACAGAAAAGAGACAAGGCTGGAAATGGAAACGTGGGGGTAAAGAAAAAAAAATGCAAATGGGGAGGCGCTGAGAGGCTGACACGGATGGCCCTACTGTCATAGAGACAGGGGGTGAAAATGGGTTTTAAAAGGGGGGAGAAATCCAGCCTCGGGGGGATTCGAACCCGGGTCTCCCCGTTGGAAACCCGCCCCTGCTACCACTGGGCTGGGCGGCGGCGACTGACAGAGGAAAGGCCTCGGGTTTAACTGCTTCTACTGCTGCAGAGCCGAACCGGAGAAAGCGCGAAAAACAGAAAATAAAAAGGGGGGAGGCGCGCCTGGGGTTCGAACCCAGGTCGCCGCGGTGAGAGAGCGGGGAGTCAACCAGCTCGGCTAGGCTAGGGGAGTCGGTAGGATCCAGGACGCTGCCCACTTGACCTAAACTACCAGGCCGGACCTAGACAGAGACGGGACGGCGGCGCCGGCGAGACCAACTGCAACTACGGCGGCTCTGTGCCCTTGGACACGACGGGCGCGCACGAGAGGGCACCACGGGAAACATGAAGGAAAAACCCGAAGCGGGGATCGCGCATCCACGCACGCGCCACACTACTCGAACCCAAAACTACACACGCCGGAGCACGCCGAAGCGGCAAGGACACGGGCCGGACCCTACACTACGGAGATCTAACGACAACAGGAAGGAGCAGGAGGAAGTGGGGTATACCTCCTTACCCTAGGACAAGAAATCGGCGACGGAGACGGGCCGACGGCGATGAGATCGTGCTCTGAACTTCGCGGGTTCCCGGCCGAGAAGAAGATGAACAGGGCGCCGACGAACTTGGCGATCCGGGCCCCGTGGTCGACGCCGTGGGCGAAGACGACGACGAGGAAGGAGATGGACAAGGTACGGATGGTTGGGGTGGCGGAGAGCACGCCGGCGACGCAGGCGCGCTCCAGATGCGCTGGAACGAAGCGGGCGGCGAACTTGGTGGTTCCTTTACGGCGGCGGCGAGAGGGAGAGGGAACCCTAGGGTTCGGTTGGGCACGCGAGAGGGATAAGTAGGGCTAGGGCGACGAGGTCGAGCTCACGCCTCCCTCGTGTCGGGGTCCCCATGGCGATGGCGAGAGGAGAGGGAATGGTGGGTGAGGAGCACTGCACACACGCTAAGCGGGACCGGCGCTGCCACGTGGACGGGATCCAGCTGGGGTAAGGGGAGCTGCTTGGTGCTTGAAGGCAGGAGGAGAGAGCGAACGGCTGGCGCGCCTCACTGGGCTGCGGGGCTGAGGGGAGCTGGGCCGGCTCGGAGTGGCCGGGGCCCAGGTGGGGAGGAGTAGTTGGGCTGCCACTGCTGCTGCTGCCTCCTTTTCTTTTCCTTTTAAAAATTCAAAAGGGAGAGAAAAGAAAGTACAGAAAGAAAAGAAAAGAGTTTGAGTGAAAGGAAAATATCCCCACACTCCTGGAATTCTCCACTATTTAAATAAATTGTAATGGACATTTTTAAAGGTAGAAAAATAAGACAAGTTTGGAAATATTTCAAACTTGTGCCATTTTTGAACCTGACCATAACAACTTCAAATGAGGAGATATTTGGCAGAGAGGTTTAGTGCAAAGAGCAAGGTTAGCAGGGAGAAGATGAACATTAATTGAGAAAGGAAATATTAAGCACTTGAAAAGGAAAGAAGGAGAGGGAAAGAGGAGATGGTAATGCAAGTTGAGAATGAAACATGCAACCACATGACATGTAAGAGAACAACACAACCACATGATAAGAAGGGAAATGCAAGAAGACAAGTGACACAAATGCAAAAAGGCAAAAGGAGCAAAACAAGAAAAGAGAAACCCAACATAACCAAACCAAAGAGGCCAAGCATGACAAAACCCACAAGACTTGGATGAGGTCAAATTGATATATTGCCCAAAAGGGAAGTTTACATCCGTGGTGTTACAACACTCCACCACTACAAGAGGATCTCGTCCCCGAGATCTAGGACTGAAAGAACTCCAGATACTCGAACGGAGGTGATCCTCGCGCCCTGTGTAGCTTCTCGGTCGGAATGGTGTGACCACTTCACTTTCAGGAATTTGATTGACTTGTTGCGAGTCTTGCGCCGGTTTCTTCAAGAATAGCAACGGGTGCTCATGATAAGAGAGATCTTCTTGAAGGTCAATCTCTTGAAGTTGATAGTGCGTTCAGAGCCTTGAAGCACTTGCGAAGCTGTGACACGTGAAACACATCGTGCACATTTGCAAAGTTGGATGGAAGCTCAAGTTGATAGGCGAGATCGCCTCTTTTCCCAATGATCTTGAAAGGACCCACGTATCTAGGGGCAAGCTTCCTTTGATACCGGGCGGCGAGTGCCTTTCATTGGAGAGACGCGGAGGTAGACATGGTCTCCGATTTCAAAAGTCACATCACGGTGCTTATCATCATAATAGCTCTTCTGGCGCGATTGCGCAGCTTTGAGATTCTCACGAATGACCTTGCACATTTCTTCTGCTTCTGTGATCAAGTCATTGCCAAGAAGTTGGCGTTCACCTGTCTCAGACCAATTGAGAGGAGTACGGCACTTTCTGCCATAGAGAATTTCAAATGGGGCCTTGCCCGAACTCGCTTGGAAGCTGTTGTTGTAAGAGAACTCGGCATATGGAAGACAATCTTCCCACTTCATACCGAAGGAAATGACACAAGCCCTGAGCATATCTTCAAGAATTTGATTAACTCGCTCAACTTGGCCACTTGTTTGAGGATGGAAAGCTGTGCTGAAACGAATGCTGGTGCCCATGGCCTTCTGAAAAGAATCCCAGAACTTGGAGGTAAAGATGCTGCCACGGTCTGAAGAGATCACTTGTGGAATGCCGTGCAAGGAGACAATCTCGAGGTGTATAGCTCGCCAACCGAGCTGCGAGTGATGGATTCTTTGATAGGAAGAAAATGAGCCACTTTAGTAAGCTTGTCAATGACAACAAAGATAGCATCATTTCCACGCTTGGACTTTGGAAAGCCAGTCCACGAAGTCCATTTCAATATGGTCAAACTTCCATTCAGGAATAGCAAGAGGTTGGAGGAGACCAGCTGGTCTTTGGTGTTCCTTTCACTCTTCTGCAGACATCACACTCATTCACGAATTGAGCAATTTCTCGCTTCATTCGAGTCCACCAATATGACTGCTTGAGGTCATGGTACATCTTCGTACTTCCGGGATGAATGGATAGAAGTGAATTGTGAGCCTCGTTCATAATGACTTTTCTCGAGATCACCCTTAGGAACCACAATCCGGTCCTCAAAGAACAGAGTGTCTTTGTCATCAACATGGAAGCACTTGTACTTGGAAATGCCCTTGTCGATACCACGTTTCACTTTCTTCACCATGGTATCCAGAAGTTGAGCCTCACGAATCTGATCTTCCAAAGTAGGAGAGACTATGAGGTTGGCAAGAAAGCCTTGAGGAACGACTTGAAGATTCAGCTTGCGGAAAGATTCGCAGAGATCCGGCTGAAAGGGCTTGAGGATTAGACTGTTGCAGTAAGCTTTCCTGCTCAAAGCATCTGCAATGACATTGGCTTTGCCCGGAGTATACTCAATACTTGGGTTGTACTCTTGAATCATTTCGACCCATCGAGTCTGCCTGAGGTTGAGGTTGGGCTGAGTGAAGATGTACTTGAGACTCTTGTGATCGGTGAAAATGTCCACTTTCCTTCCCAACAAGAGATGTCTCCACGTTATCAATGCATGGACAACGCCGCCAACTCAAGATCGTGAGTGGGGTAGTTCTTCTCGTTGGGCTTCAACTGGCGAGAGGTATAAGCCACAACTCTCTTCTCTTGCATTAACACAGCACCGAGACCTTGAAGAGAAGCATCACAGAAAACTTCATATGGCTTGGATTCATCAGGAGGAGTCAGAACAGGAGCTGTGACGAGTTTCTCTTTGAGGGTATTGAAAGCAACGTCACACTCGGGAGACCAGACATACTTCACCTGCTTCTGGAGGAGGTTGGAAAGAGGCTTTGCAATCTTGGAGAAGTTCTCAACGAACCTTCGGCAATAGCTTGCAAGACCAAGAAAGCTGCGGAGCTGCTTGACATTCTGAGGAGGTTCCCAATTCACAATTGCGGACACCTTCTCGGGATCAACAGCGATGCCCTTGGCAGAGATGATATGACCCAGATAAAGCACTTCATCAAGCCAAAATTCACATTTGGAGAACTTAGCATAGAATTGATACTCTCTGAGCTTGTCTAGCACCAATCGCAAATGTTTGGCATGATCCTTCTTATTCTTGGAGAAGACCAAAATATCATCAAGATAGACCAAGACGAATTCATTGGTGTAGGGGTTGAATATGAAGTTCATCATCCGAGAGAAAGTTGGAGGAGCATTGACGAGGCGAAAGACATGACAAGATATTCATAAGAACCAAAGCTTGTTCTCGAATGCTGTCTTGGGAATATCTTGTTCACGAATCGAATCTGATGATACCCCATACGAAGGTCAAGCTTGGAGAACACTTTGTAGCACCTTTGAGTTGCTCGAAAAGCTCATTGATGTTGGGAAGTGGGTACTTGTTCTTGATTGTCTTCTTATTCAATGGACGGTAATCGACACAAAGTCGGTCCGAGCCATCCTTCTTCCGGACAAAAGAACACCACAACCCCAAGGAGATGAACTCGGTCCGATCAAACCCAGACGCTCTTATTCATCGAGCTGCTTCTTCAATTCCTCAGCTCATCAGGTCCAAGCTTGTATGGGCGCTTGCAAACGGGTTCAGATGCGGGCTCAAGATCGATAACGAACTCAAGCGGCGATGAGGAGGCATACCCGGAAGCTCTTCTGGAAAGACATCTTGGTACTCACAAACGACTGGAATCTGAGAGATGGCATTCAGTTCGCCCTTCTCATTGAGAGAAAACAACCGAATGGTTTCATCACGAGAGGCATAGATGATCACATCATTAGAAGAGTGAGTCAATTGAATTTCCACAGCAGCACAATCAAGCTGAGCTTTGTCTTTGATAAAGCCAGTCCATTCCGAGAATAAGATCAATATCCGAGTCACCAAGAACAAATGGTTTAGCCAGAAATCTATAATCACCCATCTTGATAGAAACATCCGGAATCCTTGTGGTAGCCCTCATAGAAGAGGCTGGAGAAACAACTCCCAAGGGTTTTTCCAACATTTCCGAAATGAAATCATGCTTTGCAACAAAAGATCTAGACATGAAACAATGCGATGCACCAGTATCAAATAAGACTTTTGCAGGAATATCATTAACTGGAAGATTACCCATGATCACATCAGAAGAATCCTCTGCTTGAGCTGCATTCATCATGTTCACCCTTGCAGACTTGGGATTATGCTTGACCACTGCATTGCTGGAAGATTTCACAGGAGGAGGAGGCGGAAGACGCCTCTGGTTGAAGCACTTGTTCGCATAGTGACCCTTCTGCTGACACTTGTTGCAAGTGACCTCAGAGAGCGGACGGTGGTAAGGAGCACTTGACCTTGGAGCTTGAGAATTAGACTTGTTCTGATAGCTTGGGTTGGGTGGGTGGGAAGATCCACGGCCACCTGAGTTCTTCTGCTGGTAAGGCTGACGGAACGGAGGAGGGGGCAGGTAAAACTTCTGCTGCTTGGCTGCCACTTGAGAGGACGAGGAGGACTGAACTGCATCCCTGATTCTCTTCTTAGAAGCCTCGCATTTGAGCTGAGCCGCTTCTTGCTTGAGTGCCATGTTGTAGAAATCATCATACTTATCTGGCTCAAACAGCACAAGAGGTAATTGCAGATCTTCTCTCAGACCACCTCTGAACTGATAGATCATACTCCTTTCATCAGGTACATCTTGCTTAGCAAAACGAGCGAGCTTCTGGAACTGGATATTGTATTGATAGACAGACAAGGTGCCCTGCTTGAGATTGCGGAACTCCTCACGCTTGCTCTCAACAACACTCTTGAATGTGATGAGCTCGAAATCACGGCGGAACTCATCCTGTAATGACACGACCTCCTCTGGAATCTTTGTATTGTGGAACCACTCAAAGCAGCTTGATCCTTGAGTTGAAACGATGCAAACTTGACAAAGTCCTCGGTCCGACATTGCTACAGATCAAAGTGCTTGCAGATATCCACTAACCAATCATCGCCGTCGTGGCCTCAACACGTAAACCGAAAGACTTCGCTGATTAGCGAGGAACCGATCGAGAGTAGCAAAGTGTGGCTGATGGTTGCCTTGACCTTGATTGCCTTGATTGCCTTGCCCTGAGTACGTTCTTGCAAGAGCTGCAAAATCATCGAGCATTGGCATTGGTGGCTGCCATGATAGCTTGCCAGGCCTCTGAAGGCGGAGGTGGAGGTGGAGGTGGAGGATTCGACTGATCCCCATCATTGCGATCCGGATTCAGACGCGTTGGCGGAGCCATCCTGAAGAGGGTGACATCCGTTAGTCCTTTGATAGACAAGTAGATAAGTAGAATCAACGGATAGAAATTGCAACATATAGTCTTCACAATAAACATTCGAACAAGAATGAACGAATGAATTCCCAAAGTTAATCATCACACGTCCAATAAAGTGAGAAGCCACTTATAAAAAGATATGGAAATAACATCTGACTGAGAAACAAATCGAATATCATAACTGAAAACAAAAGGTTGACTGCTAGAATGAGCCGGAACAAACACATGATAGAGATTTCGTCCAAAGTGTTCGTGGTGGGGCCCACACGGACACGACGTATAGCGGACGTCACGAATGACTAACAAGACGTCCCCGAATCAGCATAGCCAAGGATTCTTTAAGACGTCTCGCGACCACTGTAAATCGACCGTGAATGGGCGGACCACTAGACGTTGAACCCCAATCTCAAATCATACATCTGTCGGAAAGAATATCCTGTAAGCTACTAGAATTCCCACCTATAAACTCCGAAACTTTCGGTTATGCAATCTGGTGTTGGGGATACAGGGGACACAAAATATATCACCCAAACTAACAATACCTAGATCCAGCTGTATCCATCCGTCAACACATAACCAAGAAATCCTCGGAAATCGTGTACCTCGACCTTCGAAAAACATCCGTTATACAAGTCATGGCAATACTCCCGCACTCGCCACAGTACTGGGCTATCAGGGTTATCTCACCAACAACTGCACAAAAGAGATTTCGATGTCGGCAAAAACTCAGGTATTCCAGAACTGCAACGATAAAATTGTGACGACAACACCTCGGAGCTCAACTCCCCGGGACACTGCCACAACCCCTAAATGTCAGGAGGCACCAAGAACAATGTTCTCGTCACAAAACCATCGGAACGATTCCAAGATACCCACGTGATCCTAAAAAAAATTTTAGTGAAATTTGAGGAGAGAAGAGTCAAAACTCTACGTCAGGATACCTCACAGAGCGATGAAGGGACTGAGGAGTAAAAAGAATCCTACTCTCCGATATATATCATCCTAAGACTCAAAACATTTTTCCATTCTAGACTCAACAACGTCAGCAAACAATCAAGTAGGGGGCTCCTAAGTCGGGGAAGGCTCTGATTACCAACTTGTAACGCCCCCGACACTACAACAAGAACCCCCCTACAGCAACGCATCAATGCGTTGTCTTATGTTCATATATATGTTGCTAAGGTCTACACCAACGGATTAGTATCCGTTGCTTTTGGTGGCGTTGGAAGGATCTACAACAACGTATATGCATTCGTTGGTAAACGGCATTTAGAAGCGTTGTTAGGTAGCAACATATAAAGCTAGAGACCAACAACACTTCATATGCGTTGGTGGCAACCCTGTACAAAATGATTTTTAAATGGGCATACCGAAGCATTCCAACGACTTTAAGCTTCATTGGATAGCATGAACAATTAATGACATCTTATATATTGTCATCCACAATTATTAGGTCAATGCTGATAGTGCATAGGAGGCACAATATAAAAAACCAAAAGATCTCATATATTAAATTGACCATGTTGCATTACAAAGAAGATGATCCAAAGATCACAGATCTCATATATTAAATCGACTATGTTGCACTACAAAGAACATGATCCATTACAGGAGGTGAAACTATAATATTTGAAACATTGATCCTAAAATGGGATTCTAATTATCTTGTAGTAGCTCCATTCTTAACCTTGCAATGAACATCTGAGCCATGCATCATCTATTTATTTCAGTGATCTACAACAACAATATGAGGTGAGTAACTTACAGTAGAGAAAATCAGGCTAACAGAGAAGTAAAATTTAAATGGCCACCGTACAAATGTGATTAACCATGACTTAGATTTATATATAGATGTGAGGCAATTAATAATCTAAATAGAAAAACTTCTTTGACATGAATTTATTGAACAACATTGCAGATTATGCAACCTATATTAGTGTATCAATTTATTATTTTCATCTTTGATCGGCAAAAACCAAGCACCTTTGACCTATTGAATTTGCATGTACATTGTGAAAACTGCCAGCTTGTCTTTACTACTAAAAATTATCCAAACATCATATTATACCAACAACGGAGATGAATTCAGCAAGGCTAATGACACGTAGGTAACCAATAGGACCGATTACTAGAAAATTGAACATCTCCATTTTCTAGTGGTCTCTGAACTAATTAGCTTTTCATCACATTACTCCTGTACTACTCAGCTTGGGATGATTCATTAGCCATGCTTCCTATGGTGCATTAGGAGAAAATCTCAGTGCGAGCAACTTGAAAATCCTTAAATAATCTACATCATGCAAAACTTCGGAGTTACCCGAGAACTATTAATTCACAATTATAATTTCCTGATCCATGAAAAAGATTCTCAGAACCTGCAGAAGCAATACGAAAAAAAGCATCATCAGATCTGGGACAGGTGGAGTTATCAACTCATGGCCACATGTTCTCTCCAATAAAACTTGGCGAGAGGCAACCAAACTGAAAGCATGAAGAAAGAAGTAGATCATCACCCCATCTAATCTAGTGTAGAACATTATGTATACTATGTTATCTTATAGCTAAGAGATTTCATTTCAACTCTAGCCAAATTTAAGCATACGAGGAACATCTAAACTGTTTCCAAGAACCAAGGCAGTGCTCAAACCAAGCCACGTGACACACAGAGTAGTCAAATAGCATGTAAGATCAAAGGTATCATTAGTTAGCCATTACTTGCGGAGATGCATTTTATTACCTCGCACATGAGAGTCGCACATGGCTCCTTGGACACAACATGTAGTCATTTCAAAGAAAGATTAGGCATACCTGATTGTTAGAATGATCGGGAGTGCAGGCATAATGAGACATCTAATATCCAGTTTTTTTTTACCTTGCATCTAATATCCAGTTGTCAGAAGAGGACACTCAAGTTACCAAATATGGAGTAGTTACTCACTAAACAAAAATTGTGAAAAGAAAACGAACTTGAGAAGAGGTCACTTGTGTTGGGTGCAGAAACAATCCATGGTTAAGCATTTGTGTATTAGACAACACATCTCCAAAAACAATCACGTATACAGTCCAAGGTAGCTGAGCCAAACACACATGGCATGAATTTATTTGTTACAATGCAGAAGGTACAATATCTTCCTATTATAAATAGTAATGCAACAGGGCAAGCGCACACCGTCCACATGTGGTTCACTCAGGAAACAAAAGGAGCTATATGATAAATAAATTCATTAGAGGTAAGAGGAAAACAATTGAAAGAACAAAAAAATTGAAATACCACAGATACCTCATTCTATATCCACTTGTAATTTGAAAGAGCCACCTGAAATCAATGATGAGAGTAAAGTAATCACACAAGAAAATCAAGAAGCGAACTGTAAGTACAAACAGTAAAGTAATGGCACTTACGATTGTTCCATTCCCAATTTAAATTTGCTAGCTCTACACGAACAAGGGTGAGCAGTAGTGCAAATGGTGATGCAAATTCTGTGAGGAATCAATTGTTAGGGGCAAAAAATTATAAGATTAGCTCACCAAATATAGAAAAGATGTAAGAGAATCGCTAGCTGGCCCTTTCACCCCTTGACGAGGATAAGATGGGAGGAAGAAGACGTTGGTGAGAGGTTTAAGGGTTGTGGGCAAGGACATGATGGTGTAGTTCTTGTCGGCAAGCTAGCTTGGGCTAGCGCCCGGAGAGGCTAGAGGGTCTTCTCCTTGCATTACACATCCATGCATAGAAAGAAGTTATGGATTGGACAAGAACAAAACAATGTGAGTCTGCACCGCGAGGAGGAAGTGTCAAGGATGGGGCGGCCATCTTCCAACGGCAACGACCGCGACACAGTTACACAGGTTAGATTGAGACGGTTCTTGATCCTAGTTTCCTGCTACATCCTAGGTAGGGCTGAATTATCCAATTGTCCTAACCAACTAATCAGTTGTTGTGGGCATATATTTGGTTTTTTTGTTTTCCAAATTTGTGAAATCCACATAGTATTAATCAGAGCTGATTACCAATATACTTAGTATTTCCTGAATTATGTCCAATTCTCCTTTGCTCTTAGTAACTGTGTAATGCCTTTGCAGTGAAGATTTAAACTGTGAAGCACCAAGCAAATAAGCCTTCGCTTTGCCATTAAATGAGAAAATATATATACGAGCAATAATCATGGTAAACAAACAGTTGGTTATCAAGAAAAAGCAATGTGATGATGCATTAATTGGGATCTATACACATTGATTCATGACTTTTTTTATAATAAGAAGAGTACGTGTACTTCAAATCTCTGTGTTTTGTTATGTGACATCATGATATAATAATTAACTCTGTCAAACCCATATATTACGAACAGTATTCATATGAAGGGAATAGTTGATGCAAAGATTCAATCCCTAAAGGGATCCGAGTGACATGTGTTGACTGGTTACGAGGAATAAACTGAACCAAACAAAGCAGGATACTGATAAAGAATTGCAGATCTGGGAGGGACACAACAAGACCTGCTGAATCTGCGGCATTGAGGAGGACGGGTCCGTCGGTACATGCGTTGTTCCTGCTCTGCAGGACGAACAACGGCGGCATCTGCATCTCGGTTGCGTGGAAGAACGGCAGCGGCGTCTCGCATCTCGGTCGCGGAGGACTGTCAGGGGCGATGCCTTCCCCGACGCCTACCCCGACACAGGAGGATGGGCGACTATGCATTGTGCATCCCCGATGAGCGGAGAAATTAGCGAGGAAGGCGAGCTTGGAGGAGGAACGGGGGCAGGCGACCAAGGGCAAGGGGCGGGGGCGGGGGCGGCGGCGGTGGGAGGTGGCGAGGGAGGCGATCTTGCTGGAGGAACGGAGGTAGGCGATCTTGCTGGAGGAACGGAGGTAGGCGACCGAGGGAGAGGAGGCGGGGCCGGGGCCGGGGGCGGCGGTGGGAGGCTTGGCTGCTCGCTCTGTCTCCCAATTTTTCTTAACGAAGGGAAGGAGATTTCCCCGGCGCCTTGAAACGTTGACAGCGCAAAAAAAGATGGAGGTGGGTAGAGATGGAGGTGGCTACGGGGAGGTTAGCGCTAAGTGGGGAAGGTGGATTCAATCAAACAACACATTGTGTTATCGTCGTTGCTAGACATGTGTTGCTGTAGGGGGGTGTTTGTTGTAGTGCGATGCGCCTATATCTCCCACGTGTCGAGGCACGACTTAGAGGCATAACCGCATTGAAAGCAATGTCGCAAGTGAGGTAATCTTCACACAACCCATGTAATAATTAAGGGAAAGATACATAGTTGGCTTACAGTCGCCACTTCACTCAGTACATAAGTAAACATACATCATTCAGAGTACACTCAAGGTCCGACTACGGAACCGAAAATAAAAGAAGATACCCCAAATGCTACAGATCCCGAATCGTCCCAACTGGGCACCACTCTCGATCATCTGGAAACGACACATAGTAACGACCACGTTCCTCGTCGAACTCCCACTTGAGCTCGGTGGAATCATCTGCACTGGCCTCCTCGGAACCTGCAACTGGGTTTGGAAGTATCTGTGAGTCACGAGGACTCAGCAATCTCACACCCGCGAGATCAAGACTATTTAAGCTTATAGGGAGGACATAGTAGTAAAGTGGAGCTGCAGCAAGCGACTAGCATATATGGTGGCTACATCGCAAAAGAGAGCGAGAAGAGAAGCAAAGCACGGTCGTGAAACTAGTAGTGATCAAGAAGTGATCCTGAACTACTTACGTCAGACATAACTCCACCACCGTGTTCACTTCCGGACTCCGCGAGAAAAGACCATCACGGTTACACCGCGTTGATGTGTATTTTAATTGAGGTCAACTTTGGGTTTTCTACAACCGGACATTAACAAATTCCCATCTGCCTCATAACCGCGGGCACGGCTTTGAAAGATATTACCTGCAGGGTGTCCCAACTTAGCCCATTATAAGCTCTCACGGTCAACGAAGGATTATTCCTTCTACCGGAAGACCCGATCAATCTCGAATCCCGGACTACAAGACATTTCGACAGCAATAAAACAAGACCAGCAAGACCACCCGATTGTGCCGACAAATCCCGATAGGAGCTGCACATATCTCGTTCTCGTGGCACACCGGATAAGCTAAGCGTCACAGAACCGAGCGTAATCCAAGTTGCCAAGGAATGGTCCCGACGGTGCTCTAGTTTGGACCAACGCTCGAAGGAGCACCGGCCGGGGTTTAAAATAAGATGACCCTCGGGCTCGCGAAAACCGGGGAAAAGGCTTAGGTGGCAAATGGTAAAACCAATGTTGGGCCTTGCTGGAGGAGTCTTATTCAAAGCGAACTGTCAAGGGGGTCCCATAAATCACCCAACCGTGTAAGGAACGCAAAATCAAGGAACATAACACCGGTATGACGGAAACTAGGGTGGCAAGAGTGGAACAAAACACCAGGCATAAGGCCGAGCCTTCCACCCTTTACCAAGTATATAGATGTGTTAAACATAGCAGATATATTTATATATTGTGATAGCCCCAACAAGTAAACATGTTCCAAAGAGGAACAACATCTCCATGTTCCAACAAGGAACAAACCTCAGCTTCACCTGCAACTAACAACGCTATAAGAGGCTGAGCCAAGCGGTAACATAGCCAATCAACGGTTTGCTAGGAAAGGATGGTTAGGGTTGACATGGCAATATGGGTAGCATGATATAGCAAGTGGTAGGCATCGCAGCATAGGCATAGCAAAAGAGCGAGCAACTAGCATAGCAAAGATAGAAGTGATTTCGAGGGTATGGTCATCTTGCCGCAATGTTCTCGAGTTGTCGAAAGCCCGATCCTCGGCGTTCTCAACAGGTTCCTCGTAAGCGTTCTCGTCTCCCGGCTCTACCCAAAGCAACAACAAAACAAGGAACCACAATAAATCACGGTGCAATGCACAATCAACATGATGCAAAACAAGACATGATATGCGTGATGGGATATGCAATGCGTAAGAGCGCTCCGGAAGGTAAATGAAAAAACCAGGCATCATCTTGGCCAACCAAGCATGCCATCGGAAAGATGAGATGATTTCGGTAGAAATCGATATAGAGATCACCGGAAACGGATGCACGGGTTGGACAAGACGGGCAAAACAAGATTGGTGAGAAACCTACATAACAGCATGAAGAAACCAAGCCATGCATGTGTGCAAACTACCCCAAAGCATGATTCAAATAAATATGCCCATGGAAGACAACACATAAACATGATGCAAAAGACATGATCATAAACTTGCCCAAATGCAGAAACTAATGCCACCACTGAGTTGGTGGGATTTTTCTACCCCAAAAACATATATAATATGTTAGGGTTGCGAGAGAAAATCATCACAAAAGCATTAAGTTAAAACCTGCCTAAAATGGAAGTTAACGAAATGGCAATTTCCAGATTTGGAAATGTCCAGAATTGGACTTGCCTAAAACAGAAAAGAGACAAGGCTGGAAATGGAAACGTGGGGGTAAAGAAAAAAATGCAAATGGGGAGGCGCTGAGAGGCTGACACGGATGGCCCTCTCACATAGAGACAGGGGGTGAAAATGGGTTTTTAAAAAGGGGGGAGAAATCCAGCCTCGGGGGGATTCGAACCCGGGTCTCCCCGTTGAAACCCGCCCCTGCTACCACTAGGCTGGGCGGCGGCGACTGACAGAGGAAAGGCCTCGGGGTTTAACTGCTTCTACTGCTGCAGAGCCGGACCGAGAAAGCGCAAAAAAAAAAAAAAAGGGGGAGGTGCGCTGGGTTCGAACCAGTCGCCATGTGAGAGAGCGCGAGTCAACCAGCTCGGCTAGGCTAGGGAGTCGGTAGGATCCAGGACGCTGCCCACTTGACCTAAACTACCAGGCCGGACCTAGACAGAGGCGGACGGCGGCGCCGGCGAGACCAACTGCAACTCGGGCGGCTCTGTGCCCTTGGACACGACGGGCCGCGCGAGAGGCACCACGGAAACATGAAGGACAAACCCGAAGGGGATCGCGGCATCCACGCCACCACACTACTCTGAACCCAAAACTACACACACGCCGAGCACGCCGAAGCGCGGCAAGGACACGGGCCGGACCCTACACTACGGAGATCTAACGACAACAGAAGGGGCAGGGAGGAAGTGGGTATACCTCCTTACCCTAGGACAAGAAATCGGCGACGGAGACGGGCCGACGGGCGATGAGATCGTGCAATGAACCGCCGGGTTTCCCTGGCCGAGAAGAAGACAGAACAGGGGCGTCGACGAACTTGGCGATCCGGGCCCCCGTAGTCGACGTCGTGGACGAAGACGACGACGAGGAAGGAGATGGACAAGGTACGGATGGTTGGGGTGGCCGGAGAGCACGCCGGCGACGAGGCGCTCCCGGATCGCGCTGAACGAGCAATGAGCGGCGAACTTGGTGGTTCCCTTACCTGGCGGCGGCGGCGAGAGGGAGAGGGGAACCCTAGGGTTCGGTTGGGCACGCGAGAGGGGATAAGTAGGGCTAGGGCGACGAGGTCGAGCTCACGCTCCCTCGTGTCGGGGTCCCCATGGCGATGGCGAGAGGAGAGGGAAAGGTGGGTGAGGAGCACTTTGCATCACCGCTAAGCGGGACCGGCGCTGCCACGTGGGCGGGATCCAGTGGGGTAAGGGAGCTGGGTGGTCTGTGGCAGGAGGAGAGAGCGAGCGGGCTGGCGCGCCTCTCACTGGGCTGCGGGGCTGAGGGGAGCTGGGCCGGCTCGGAGTGGCCGGGGCCCAGGTGGGGAGGAGTAGTTGGGCTGCCACTGCTGCTGCTGCCTCCTTTTCTTTTCCTTTTAAAAATTCAAAAGGGAGAGAAAAGAAAGTACAGAAAGAAAAGAAAAGAGTTTGAGTGAAAGGAAAATATCCCCACACTCCTGGAATTCTCCACTATTTAAATAAATTGTAATGGACATTTTTAAAGGTAGAAAAATAAGACAAGTTTGGAAATATTTCAAACTTGTGCCATTTTTGAACCTGACCATAACAACTTCAAATGAGGAGATATTTGGCAGAGAGGTTTAGTGCAAAGAGCAAGGTTAGCAGGGAGAAGATGAACATTAATTGAGAAAGGAAATATTAAGCACTTGAAAAGGAAAGAAGGAGAGGGAAAGAGGAGATGGTAATGCAAGTTGAGAATGAAACATGCAACCACATGACATGTAAGAGAACAACACAACCACATGATAAGAAGGGAAATGCAAGAAGACAAGTGACACAAATGCAAAAAAGGCAAAAGGAGCAAAACAAGAAAAGAGAAAACCCAACATAACCAAACCAAAGAGGCCAAGCATGACAAAAACCCACAAGACTTGGATGAGGTCAAATTGATATATTGCCCAAAAGGGGAAGTTTACATCCAGGGTGTTACATCCTGCCCCGATGCCATGGAGGACGCCCCTCCACCACTGCTCCGACGCCACCCAGGTCTTCTTACCTTTAGTTTCTTCTTCTTCTTCCCTTACCCTCCATTCCCTTGACTGAGATGTGATGTGGTTTCCTGCCATGAATGAGCAGCTGTAGCCGGATGGATGTAGGACGACCGACCATGGATGAGCAACAGCAACACCCCCATGGTGAGCCCCTACACCCCTTTGTTCCCCTCTTCTTTCTGTGATGCTAGAGTTTGGCCTCGGTTCCATGGTTGATTACTTGTTGTCCATCGTGTCGAGGACCGAGTGTTCGAGCTGATTTGTGTTGTTGGTGGTCATCTGGCTACTGATTTGCTGCTGCAAGTTAGAATGCCTACTATTCTGTGCTGTAGAAGACTACTAAATTATCTAGTTTGCATCCCTTTGATGTCATGTATGCTACTGATTTGTTGCAGGTAATTAGAATGTTGTAGATTCAGTACAAACGTGGCATAATCCATTGGAATAAATTAGATGGGAATATATGGTAGGTTTAGTACAAACGTGGCTTAATCCATTGGAATTTTTGTTTCCAATGGGACAATCAGAATGTTGTAGGTTTAGTACATGACGCCATGGAAGCTTGTTCATGTTCTGTCATTCCTCTTCTAATCTGCCAGATACTAGAGTTCATGTCTGTACATAGCTCACTGCTCACTACGGTACTGAAGCACAAATAGTCAATTACACGATGCACATAATCATGCCATGTTTCTAGTATATATCTCACTTGCTAGTACACGCCAGTAGTCAATTACACAGGTTCTCCTCTGCTAGAACAAGCACTGAAGCACATGATGCATCACTGAACAAAGTTCAGTTTATACTGATAAATTAGCACAATAGTACTACACTCAGTACAGTCTGCATTTTATCTATACTATTAAATTTTGTTTATAGATTCAGTTTATAGTGATACGCTTGTGCAGTACAGTCTTTGCCTTTTGTTTATACAGTCAAATGTTGTTTATATATCTAGTTTGTACCGATAAACTTGCACGGTCTCTAACTGTTTATACCGTTAAATTTTGTTCTATAACTTCAGCTTTTACTGATAAAATTGCACAGAGCACAGTACAGTCTCTGCCTTCTGTTATACTAATAATTGTTGCTTAGTTCTAATTCCTTATCCATTGTACAATTGTATAGATGCAGTCCCACACACAAGGGAGGCACACATGCAGCATGGTCTCTGCCACGGTGGCTAGATGTTGCACAGCAGTGCAGGTGTGTGTCCCGATTTACATGCTCACCGTTGTACATGTTGCTTTCTGTTTAGAGTCTATGATGTAATTGATACTGATATGCTCATGGGGGAGGTCGTTGTTTATGTGCTGTTGGTCCTGGGAATTGCATGCATTGTCTATTTTTAGAGTTGTTGTGTTTGTGAAAGATTCCATGTTCACTACATGCTAAATCTTTAACTCCTGGATATTCCATGTTCACCGAATGTTTACTTCGTCAAGTGCCAACTTAAATGCTCAACTAGGGCTAATAGTGATTAGTGGATGCTCTGTAAACTGCTACTATCGTGTGATGCTAAACAATATATTCTTAATCTGTTGCTATATTCTCATCAAATGCATTGGGTTCGCTACTTATCATTTTCCCTTTTACAAATATAGCGCACTTTTGCTGTTACGAGAATGTTAAATGCACGGTTTCTTATTAGATCTCAAATTCTACAGCTATTTTTCATTGTTAGGAGAGTGCTATCTGCATGGCTATACTTGAATCGTTGCTATCCCTTTTATGATTGGGAGCACAGTGGTACTGTTACAACATGTTGTTTATTTGTTATATAGAGTCAGATGCTATTGATTTTAGTGCTAGTCAGACCTAAAATATTGTTACTGTTTAAAGTGAGCGTTTCTCCTTGTGTATGTTAGTTGGTTGTGCCCCTCTGCTGGAGGATCTCGGTCCAACTACTCTGGATGCATCTATGACATGGTGGACAAGGCAGTAGAAGCGTGTGACATGGCAGCCAAGGGAGTTGTTTTGTGGGATGAAGTGTTGGTAAAGATAACAAGCCCCGAGGATCTGCATATGCGTTGCAAGGAACTCTGCCACAACCGCGGCCGGCTGTGCTTCTGCCTCGGCTACAAACCACCTAGGTGAGCTCTATCCCTCTCTGTGGTGCTTCTGGTGGCCTTGTACTGGTGATTGTGGTGTTGTGCTCTGACCAGTGGCATGATTTACGCACTATGGTAATTTTAGGTTTAGGGAAAATATGCACTGTTGCTCCTGATCAAACCAATTGGCCACTATCCAGTTATCCTGCTATGTGTATGGATTTATTTATGTGGATTTGGTCTAATCTATGTCCTCCTGTTGATCTACTGGTCTGTGTGTGTGTGTGTGTGTGTGTGTGTGTGTGTGTGTGTGTGTGTGTGTGTGTGTGTGTGTGTGTGTGTGTGTGGAATAAAGTTGTGGTATGTGCTGCTCCTTTTTAACATGATGAAACAAGCACCTTTAGTGCCTGAGTTAGTGGGTGTTTGTCTACATGGTAAAGCTTCTTTGCCATGTATTTCATTAGGATGTGAACAATCTACTACATGCTCACAAAGCTATTGACTTAAATTTTTTGTTTCTTTGCTGTCAATGTTTGCCAAGCTATTTAAACGACGATGACAAACTGAAATCATGAATACTCATATAGAAACTTGAACAACCATCTTGTTTAATTTGGTGATGTTCCTCCATGCTAAGAGCTAATCTGCTGCATTGTTATTCAACTTTCATTGACAGTTCTAGTTTAGCTGAAATCATGTTTTCTTTCTGCTTGATCTGACACTATTTGTCCAAATCTGGGATTATATTTTTTGCTTGTCGTCATCACCATTTGTTGGGCTGTATAAGTGTATCTGTTGTCCGATTTGCTCCATCATATTTCCTGATGTACTTTTACATATATATGTTGGTTGTAATCTGCTTGAACGATCCAAGTACTTGATATTCCATTATGTTCTTGTAGGTGAATGGAGCTTGTGTTGTTGGTAGAACTCCGTTGATGACTTCTTCCTTTGTTGAAGAGCATGTCCCGTGGTATCCAAGAGTAGCTAGTGTGGAATATTGTATGGTTATGTACGTGAAGAAGTTCCTGGGCATGCAATATTTGACGGTTAAACTGGTTGTTGTGATGTGAACGAGTGTATGGAGTTTCACATGTTCTGTTATGTAAAGAATATATTGTAATAAACCTATTTTGGTTGTTATTTGAAGATTTTCATATGCTTCTCTATTCTTTCTGTTTGATATATACTGCTTATTAATAAGATGTGAAAAAGCGATTTGGAACCACTGCCAGGAAAAATCTGACAATTGGGACCCATTACTAGAGCTGACAAAAAAACAGGAAATTAAAAAGAAATGGACCGCAATGCTCTAGAAAATAAAAAGGCCAAATGGTTGGGCCAGACCCATGTAGCTAGAGAAAATAGACAAAAGAAATATACAGTAAAAAGGCTGAATTAATGGGCTCGGCCCATGTAAAACACTCAATCAGACCGGGCTGAATCTTGTCAACGACCTTTTCAATTGGTCGTAATTTTGCCACGTCAGATTGCCACGTCGGATCCGACGTGGCCTGGGCAGACAGCCAGTGACCAAAACAAAAGGTCATGGGTTCAACGAGCTTGCTTTTGGTCGAACGCGTCTCGACCTTCTCACGAGAAGGTCGTTAATTCAGATTCTGACGCCAGTTTTGACCTTACATTTTTGGTCATAAAAGGTCGCAAATGAAAAACAATGACCTTTCAGTGACCAATAGTCAAGGTCACAAGTTGACATATTTCTTATAGTGGACCGCTGTCAGCATCATCCCCGAGGCATTGCTCTGCTCATGCAGCATCTTCCAGTCGGCGGCCTCCTCCTCCTTCTCGGTGAGCGCCTTGAGGAGCTTCGCATTGTCACCCATGAGTTCCTCGAGGAGGCCGGTCGCCTTGTCAACCAAGGCATCGCTGATCTCGAGCAGCTTCATCAAGCCATCGACCAGCTCTTGCTGCTTAATGAGGCCAGCGAGAATGTCGTCGTCGCCGGCCAAGGACTTCAGCATCGGCAGCTTGTCGTGATCGCCGACGCGGCGAGTGCGCTTGTGAGAGCCCTCGCATGCACATGAGAGCTCGTTCGAGGGCTCCGAGGCGTGCCGGGACATCTCTGTTGTGGCTGCCGCTTCGTGGCGGGACCTCTCTAGTGCTTCTGCGGCCTTGGTCTTTGCTGCCTGGTTATATGCCCAACCGAAACTCCTCCTACCGGTCATGGCTGAACAAATTGACAGGAAAGACCAGTTTTGTAGGTGATGAGGAGAGGAACTGTGAAGTAATTTTCAAGTGGGTAGTTTTTATAGCCCGGTGCTAAGTGTGAACACATATTAGTTTGATCGTTGTGAACACATATTAGTTTGATCTATGTGAACAGATTTGCATTTACTTATTGCGTTGTAATCTGCAATGTGAGGAGAAACAAAATCAAAATTTATTGATGGTTCTGGGCCCACAAAGCCCCTTCTTCTTGTTCTATCTCATCGCAAATAGTTCTTTTGGATCAACCGTATGCCACGCATCGGAAGCCCGAAACGTGGGCCCTTCTTCTCGGATGTACGTGTACGTGTCTGCCCACTTACACACACGGTCATGATATCACCGTCGTGTCCTATGAATGCGCCGTCACGTCTCCCACCGGGTGCCAGAAGGTTGACCACGTGGTTGCTCGCTGTGGCGTCCCTGCATTTTTTTTCTTTTTATTGCGGGTCCATGGCGTCCCTGCGCGCGCTCTGCTCGTTGTTGAGGAAAATTTACAATGGAAACAATTAATAATTCTCTTACATATTCAGGATAATTTAAAATGCCACATGCGGCAAGGCACAAAACACTCACGACCTACTTATGCATACAATTATAATAAAGTATAGGCTAAAAGGCTGAGCCGGCAGCCTTCCGACGACGATCTTCTCGAACTCCATGATTAGCATATCACCCTTGCGCCGTTCATTATGTGTAACTTAATAATCATCGCACATGAGTACTCGCAGACGCATCGTGTGCGATACTCCTAGCCACCGCAAGCAACTAGTTTGCATTTTTTTCAAAGTTTTTTGTACGAACAGAATCACACACGAACTTACTATAGTAACCGTCTGTGTTATAATTTCTCATCCCAAACAGTTCATCCGAGAGGGTTGTTTGCTGCGTATCACACACCTCTGGTTTACACGAATCGTTTGTGTTCTTTTGGCTGATCGCAAATGCCGCATATGACACACATCTTGTTAAGATGAACCATTTCCGTTCTCTTGCCTAATCGAAAACAGTTTGCCTGAGTGAACCGTATGCCGTATATCACACAAACCTTGAGCTGGCTGAACGTTTCTGTTGCATTCTCTAATAGCACACAGTTCATCGGAGGGAACTGTATGCCATATATCGCACACACATTGATATGGCTGCCCGTTTCTGTTGTTCTTCCTCATCGCAAACAGTTCTGCTGGATCAATTGTATGCCCTTCATCGCACACACAACTAAACCTAAACCGTGTTTGATGCGTCCGTCATCGCAAACGTTTTGGACATTTTTGACGGTTCTCTGACACCACCGTTTGCGATTATTGCATCGCACACAGTTTCTCGATGGGTCTCTGATCATAGTGTCGCGTTAGCAGCATCCTGCAGTAGTGATTTGTCACTCCGAGTATCGGAGAGGTATCTCTGGGCCCTCTCGATAATGCACATCATATGAAGCCTTGCAAACAATGTGACTAATGAGTTAGTTAGGGGATGATGCACTACAGAATGAGTAAAGAGTCTTGCCGGTAACGAGATTGAACTAGGTATGCAGATACCGACGATCGAATCTCGGGAAAGTAACATAACGATGACAAAGGGAATAACTATATTGACATTGCGGTCCGACCGATAAAGATCTTCGTAGAATATCTAGGAACCAATATGAGCATCTAGGTTCTGTTATTGGTTATTGACCGGAGAGGTGTCTCGGTCATGTCTGCATAGTTCTCGAACCCGTAGGGTCCGCACGCTTAACGTTCAATGACGATTGGTATTATATGAGTTTTGTGTTTTGTTGACCGAAGGTTGTTCATAGTCCAGGATGAGATCACAGACATGACGAGGAGTCTCGAAATGGTCGAGAGGTAAAGATTTATGTATTGGAAGGCAGCCACGGGAGGTGGCGCCCCCCGGCAAATCCGAATTGGACATCCTACTAGGAGTAGAGTCCTAGTAGGACTCCCCCCTCCATGGCGCGTCCCAGGTGGCCGGCCTCCAACCCCTCCTCCTTTATATATGGGGGCGGGGGCATCCCAAAGGCACAACAATTATTTTAGCCGTGTGCGGTGCCTTCCTCCACCGTTTACTCCTCCGATAGTATCATCGTAGTGCTTAGGCGAAGCCCTGCGCGGATCACATCACCAACACCGTCATCACGCCGTCGTGCTGACGGAACTCATCAACTCCATCGACACTTGTTGGATCAAGAGATCGAGGGACGTCATCGAGCTGAACGTGTGCAGAACTCGGAGGTGTCGTATGTTCCGTACTTGATCGGTTGATTCGATAAGACGTTCGACTACATCAACTGCGTTAAGTTAACGCTTCCGCTTTCGGTCTACAAGGGTACGTGGACACACTCTCCCCTCTCGTTGCTATGCATCTCCTAGATAGATCTTGCGTGAGCGTAGGAATTTTTAAAAAATTACATGCTATGTTCCCAACAGTGGAGCAACCGACCTCAAAATCCAAGGGACCGCACGGTCTTCCCGGCTTGATGACGGGAAGCCAGAATGGGTTGGAGATGATGAGGTTGCCACACCCCTTTGCCGAGCAGCCATCAACCTTCTGCTGCTCCTCAGCCTCCACAAGCACCAGCGACAGCCACCAAACCCAGAAAAAGTCTACGAACCAGCAGCTTAGAGGCATGGGATAATGATTTAAAATTTGTTGCAGCAACAAACAGAAGAGGGGCGAATAGAATCGGCGATCAAGTGGCTAAGATGAGAGATACGGCAGGGTTGTAGGCTGCCTAGACAGAATGGGCACATGAATGACTGTCGGGCACCTGCATCCCATAACAACGGATTGCCCAGCCTGCAAGTGAATGGGAAAAGCCCCTGAGCCCAAAGGCCCGAAGTCAGCAAGAAGACATCGCTCTGTGGGTGAAAAAAAAATCCTATTTGACACATTCTAAGTCGAAGTTGTCGATCTTTCGCACAAAGGTGGGGATCGAACGGTGACCTGGGCCGGCCCATTAACGGTGGCAGTGTTTCCGGTTTTAGGAATCTTCTATAGTTTTCCAGCTGGTTTTTTCTTGTTTTGGGCCTGAACCGGATTTTATTTCTTTCACCTGTTTTCTTCTTTCTTTATTGTTTTCAACGATTTTAATGTTTTTTTGTTTTTGTTTTTGTTTCTTTTTGTTCTTTTCTTTTCCTTTTCCTTTTCTTTATTCGTCTCCTTTTTTATTTTCCAAGTTTAATTTTCTTTTTTCAATGTTCATGTTTCAAAAATTGTTCCATAATTTATAAAAATTTCCTTGTTATTTAAATTTTCTCAAAATTCAGACATTATTCATAAATTAATAAAATGTTTGTATTTTGCAAGAAAAATGTCCGGATATTTCAAAAATAGTTCTTAGTTTTCTTAAAAATTCGTAATGTTTTTGTTCAATTTTTCAAAAAAAATTGAAAAAAGTTCGTGACTTCCAAAAATGTATCCATTTTCAAAAATTGTCCACAAAGTAAAAAAAAAGTTCACGTTTTTGTTCTTCAGGAGTTTAAAAAAGTTCCAGTTTCTAATGTTCTTCAAAAATTTCCAAAAGTGTTCAGGTTTTCAAATTTTGTTCGGGAATTTTGAAATAATTCCACATTTCCAAATATTGTTTTCGAATTAAAAAATATTCCTTTTTTTCAATTTTTTTTGTTTTATCTATTTATTCATAAATTTGGAAAGTGTTTGCGTTTCACATAACACTCATTTAAAAAAAAAGATTTCCAATTTCCTACAAAAATTCGGATCTGCTCTTCATGTTTGCTCTTTGGGGCTTCCATTTTCAGTAACGGCCCGATCGTTCGTATGGGCAGGCGCCATATGCGGTTTGCTTTTGGAAAGGTTGTAGAACCTTCAAAAAAAGTTTTTTTTTTATGTTTTCTCTACCATTTTTAATTTCTTTTTTGTTTCTATTTTACTTTCTTCTTATTTTCTTTCGTTTTTTCTTTCATTTCTGTTTACATTTTATTTTCTATTTTCCTTTTTGTTTTTCTATTTTTTTCTTCTTCAATTCTTTTCACTTTTTTGTGATTTTTCTTTTCAAATTCATGGAAAAATTTTGTTCATCAAATTCGAAAACGTTCGACCATGTAATAAAATTTTGTACAATTTAAATAATGTTCATCAGATTCATGTTTTGTTCATCTACTTCAAAAAATTTCATCGAATTCATAATATGTTCGCCAATTTCTAGTTTTGTTCAAGAAATGTTCATGAATTTAATAATCTGTTCCTTGAGTACAAGTTTTGGTCTCAAAGTTCAAAAAGTGTTCATCAAATTCAAAAATTGTCCATCAAATACAAAAATTGTTCATCTGTATGAAAAATGCTCATAATAATTTTTTTTATCAAAATTAAAGAAGGTTCTTTCTTTTTGAATTGTGAATATTTTTGACTTCAAAAACTATTTTAGCAATTCACAGTTTTCTAGAACTAGTTGTGATCCTGAATTATGTTAAGATAGACTAAAAAAGAAAAAAAAGAAAAAAAAGAAAAAAGAAAAAAGGGAGCGCCCCGCCCCACACACGCGGCTAATAGGGGCTCCCCTAGGAGGTGCCCTAATTTTGGGAGTTAGTTAGGGTTTATCAGTTAGCACGGACTGGGGCTGATATGGGCGTGTGCGGACCATCAACATTGCAGTATGGCGAAGATATATATGCCTGAGCTTTTGATTCTAGAAAAACATATGTTGAAGCTTTTTCTCATAGAAAAAAAACATGATCTGCATGAATCGAGGTACGACTTCAGATGAATTTTGCAAAACATGGTGAACATTTTTAATATAGCACAGCAAAAGTTCAAACACATGATGAACTTTTCTCTAGTACGATATATGGTGACCATTTATTAAATACATGATGAACTTTAAAAAAGTACTTACTTTTTTATAAAAATATTACTTGCTTGAAAAAACATATAACTAATTTTTTGTTCACAATTTTATATAAAATATATATGTTTTTGAGGAAAACTTGGAAAAACCAAAGATGAAGTACAATGCTCTAGGATAGAAGCTCGCTTTCACGAGCTCGGGAAATAGCGTGAATAAAATGGGTCGCACACCCCATAACTCCCTCCGTGGGTAGCCTCTACTATATGAAGCTAAAGGCAACATATAGGAGGACTCATCAAAACCCATGCCAATGAAGGCCGAGATGAGTAGTTCATGGCTTGTTCGACAATGCTTCATTTCCCCTCTCCCGGCTCCATCAAACTCTTCGGGCGGAGTTACACTCAGATGACCTAACTCAGTACAGTTAAAAGTCTAGAAGTTTGAAGCCCTTCTTGTGCAAAAATAGAGTAAGCTATTGTTTTATGGGGAAATGTGTGTCTGGACACAGTGACATCTGCTCCTTCTCATCAAAAAATATCCCACTAGTCAGTATATATGCCAGTCCGGACCATGTCGCCGGCCATATAAAGAGTAATTCATCGTATGCTAATGGGACCGTAAGATTGTGACCACGCGTTTCTGAAAAACACAAGCACGGACCGTTGGACACTGCACAAGGTAATTTTTTATTTTATCAGCTCTATTCAAGACAACCCAATTTGTCCGCGGAACTCTTCTTGCTCCGAAATATAGTAACGTTTTGAACTTGTGTGCCGCTCGTCGCTTTGAACAAAGAAAGTACTGCTCGTGCAAAACAAAATATGTTCGTATATTTGAAAATATGTGTGTATCATGTCTATGAAAATATTCACCCATTCAAAAAAGTTGGTGTGTTTTTGAAAAAATAATGACCACATGGACAAATTCTATGATTTTTTTAAAACAAATTTTCGCAAATTTAAGGATGTTCAAGGATTTGAAAGATATTTTTCAATTAAAAAATATGTGCATGAATAGAAAAAATGCTCACATGTTGAAAATTCTATGAGTTTTGAGAGAATGTTCTCAAATTTTAAAATGTAAAAGGATTTAACAATATTCATAAATTTTAAAATGTGGGTTTAAAATTTAAAGTTAATTAATGTTCAAATAAAAAAACATGTTGTTTTTCTTTCGCAATGGTACGGATGAACTGGCAATGTGTTGGACAGAGATATCACCCCAGGGTGTGCATTCATTTTTTTTTCATTCGGTTCAGTTTATACGGTCTTTATACTTCAGTTTATATGGTTTTATACATAGATATAGTTCGGTTTTGATAATTAACCATTTAATTTTGGTTCGGTTTCAGTAATAACCAAAGTTGATGCTAACTTTTGAACAACACATAAGTTTTTAATCGCATCATTCAGTCCGTGTTTGTAGGTTCGATTATTCTTATGAGAAATAAGTACATAGATTAGATCATGAGATGACATACAAGGTTTGGTCCTAGGCATAGGCATATATACGCACAGCTTAGTGTAAAACCACATGAAGCAACAGAAGTGGAGCTCCCCGAAATGGTGAAGCAGCAGTTCAACAAAATTTTATCAGGATTACCACCGCCAAGTAAATAACGATTCGTTCAATCAGATCGATGCCTCAGCCCTGCGTTTGCTCAGCCAAACAACGCCGCGAGATGCTGTCATTCTTGGGGAAATGGGCCTTAAGCCCACCACATGCAACCCATATTCGCTTCCATGGATCAGATAAGCATTTTTGGCATCCGAACGCTCCTAGCTCTGCGAGAGAAGCTTGCAGTGACGACGAGAAGCTGGAATCAAGGATTTCGAGAAGCTAGAGGAGTTCCGAGCAGGGCCTAAGTACCGTATGGAGTATTGGAGATATCAGTACGTGTGTGTAGACTATTGATGCAATGACCTGGAGAAACAAACGACTTGTAGTTGTCGAATGGGTACCTACTGATGGTGTTCTTTTTAAGACAAACCTACCAATGGTGTATTAACAAAGTTAGAATTCCCTAGTAACTCAACACAATCTGGGTACCTACCGATGAAGTTCTTTTTAAGACAAACCTACCGATGGCGTATTAACAAAGTTCGATAACCCACAAGTATAGGAGATCACAACAGTCTTCGAGGGTAGTATCGCATCTAAATTTATTGATTCGACACAAGGCGAGGCATAGAATATTTATGAGCCTTAGCAGTTGAGTTATTAATTCAACTACACCTGGAAAATAATATCTTTGCGCAAAGTATTTAGTGGCACGGTAGCTTGATAGTTTTGATAGTAGCGATAACAGTAGCTGCAGTAATAGGCACAGTTTTGTAGTTACTGTAGCAGGATAAATAATGGTAGTAACTTAGCAAAGATCAATTGAGAAAAGCATATGCATTGGATCAGTGATGAATATTTGTGTTGGATGACATTCATCCACTAGTAGAAAAGGGGGCAAAGGTCCAGGCCGGGTCAGCCCATTAGTCCCAGTTCAGTCCAGAACCGGGACTCATGGGGGCATTGGACCCGGTTCGTGAGCCCGGGGGGCCGGGCGGGCCATGTGGGCCATTGGTCCCGGTTCGTCTGGACCTTTTGGTCCCGGTTGGTGGGACGAACCGGGACCAATGGGCCTCGCTCCTGGCCCACCACCATTGGTCCCAGTTGGTGGCTCGGACTGGGACCAAAGGCTGCCCTTTAGTCCCGGTTCATGCCACCAACCGGGACCAATGAGGTGCCTATATATACCCCCCTCTCTTAAGAGAAGAGCACACTGCTCTGTTTTTTCTGGCCGCCGAGGGGGAGAGGGCTTGGTGGTGCTCTAGCTCACCTCCTATGCACACAAGGTGTTCGATGGAATGCCCGAGCCACACTACTTAAGCTTTCTCCTCTCCAAGCTCGACCTCCAAGCTCCATTTTCCTTAATATTTGTCTAGGTTTAGCGGTCCGTCACGCCCCGTCCCCGTCTTCACCGCCGTGGATCACTCGCGCCGATCACATCGCCTCTACCACCGTGGTGAGCCTCTTGTTCTTATCTTCTTTCTGAAAGGAAAAATATTCTTACTTGTATGTTTAGATAGATACTTGTATTATTTTCTGACTTTTATTATTGCATCTTATATAGTGCGATGGTTTTGGTATCCGCCCCCGTCGGCCCTCGTCCTGTCTATGATTCGGATGTGGTATATATTATTTTTTCATAACTATTGGTTCATTTATTGTTTATGAAAATTATGCCGACCAACGTGACATAGATTTTATTTATCTAGGAGGTTGTTGAACCGGAAATTCCAACCGACCCTATTGTCGAGAGGTTAAATTTAGTTGAAGAAGAAAACAATTTCTTGAAGGAAAAAATAAGAAAAATTGAGGAGGAGAAGATGATATTGGAGTTGCATGTTGCGGATGTCGTCGATGATCACAAGATCAAGATGGATGCAATGCGCTTGAAGATTAGAAAGATTAGAAAATATGCCATTCATACCGAGGCTTGGTATCATTATGCCGTTGGATCAGTTGTTACCTTGGTTGCGATTATGATCGTATTTGTTTTCGCATTGAAATATTTTACATAGTTTCAATGTATGGTTTACTTAATTAGATGCTCTGCAGAGCTTTATGTTGTTAGATGAGAACTATGTATGTACTTTGGTTTTAATATGATGATGAACTTCCATTAATTTGGTCACTTAATTATCTATTCATGATGTTCTCTAATGATTTTTGACACATTAATTATATATAATGCACGCAGATGAACCGGCAATGGATGTACGGTGATGAGACACACCTCCGAGTACATTAAGGCGTGCATGATTTTCTCGAAATGGCTGAGGCAAACAAGCAGAATGGTTTTATGTGTTGTCCATGCCCTATATGTAGAATCTGAAGTCTTACTCGACCGAAAATCCTTCACACCCACCTGCTTTACAAGGGTTTCATGCCACACTATAATGTTTGGACGAGGCACGAAGAAATAGGGGTTATGATGGAAGACGACGAAGAAGAAGAGTACGATGACAACTATGTGCCCCTGAATACGGTGATGCTACTGAACATCAAGAGGAACCAAACAATGTGCACGATGATCTTTGCAACGGTGAAGCTGCTGAAGATCAAGAGGAACCGAGACGATGTGCCCGATGATGATGATATCCGCCGGGTCATTGTCGATGCAAAGACGCAATGCGAAAGTCAAAAGGAGAAGCTGAAGTTCGATCGCATGTTAGAGGATCACAAAAAAGGGTTGTACCCCAATTGCGAAGATGGCAACACAAAGCTCGGTACCGTACTGGAATTGCTGCAGTGGAAGGCAGAGAATGCTGTGCCTGACAAAGGATTTGAGCAGCTATTGAAAATATTGAAGAAGAAGCTTCCAAAGAATAATGAATTGGCCGACAGTACATACGCAGCAAAGAAGGTCATATGCCCTCTTGGATTGGAGGTGCATAAGATACATGCATGCCCTAATGACTGCATCCTCTACCGCGGTGCGTACAAGGATCTGAATGCATGCCCGGTATGCGTTGCATTACGGTATAAGATCAGACGAGATGACCCTAGTGATGTTGACGGCGAGCCACCCAGGAAGAGGGTTCCTGCGAAGGTTATGTGGTATGCTCCTATAATACCACGGTTGAAACGTCTGTTCATAAATGGAGAGCATGCCAAGTTGATGCGATGGCACAGTGAGGACCGTAAGAAAGGCGGAAGTTGAGAGCACCACGACGGGTCGCAGATGGCGAAAAATCGAGAGAAATCTTGGGATGAGTTTGCAAGTGACCCAAGGAACATATGGTTTGCTTTAAGCGCGGATGGCATTAATCCTTTCAGGGAGCAGAGCAGCAATCACATCACCTGGCCCGTGACTCTATGTATGTATAACCTTCCTCCTTGGATGTGCATGAAGCGGAAGTTCATTATGATGCCAGTTCTCATCCAAGGCCCTAAGCAACCCGGCAACGACATCGATGTGTACTTAAGGCCATTAGTTGAAGAACATTTGCAGCTGTGGAATGGAAACGGTGTACGTACGTGGGATGAGCACAAACAGGAGGAATTTTACCTAAAGACGTTGCTGTTCGTGACCATCAACGATTGGCCCGCTCTCAGTAACCTTTCAGGATAGACAAAGAAGGGATACCACGCATGCACACACTGTTTACTTGACACCGATAATATATACCTGGGAAGCTGCATGAAGAATGTGTACCTGGGCCATCGTCGATTTCTTCCGACCAACCATCAATGTTGAAAGAAAGGCAAGCATTTCAAAGGCGAGGCAGATCACGGAAGAAGCCGCCATACGTGCGGTGATCACGTGCTTTTCTACGGTCAATGATTTACGTAATCTTTGGAAAGGGTCCCGGCGCACTAGTTGTTCGAATGACGCCGAGGACACGCACCCATGTGGAAGAAGAAATCTATATTTTGGGACCTACCCTCTTGGAAAGACCTAGAGATCCGCTCTTCAATCGGCGTGATGCGTGTGGCGAAGAACCTTTGCGTGAACCTGCTAGGCTTCTTGGGCGTGTATGGAAAGACAAAAGATACACACGAGGCACGGAGGACCTGCAACGTTTGCACGAAAAAGGCGCCATGCCTCCGAAGCGGTATGAAGGTCTTGCCAGCCACGCTCTTCGAAAGAAGAGAAAGAAATCTTCTTTGAATGCCTGCTCAAGATGAAGGTCGGACGGCTTCTCATCGAATATAAAGGGAATAATAAATATGCGGAGAAAAGTTCTAGAACCTAAAGTCTCATGACTGCCACGTGATTATGACGCAATCGCTTCCGGTTGCATTGAGGGGCTTCTACGGAAAATGTCCGATTAGCCATTGTGAAGCTATGTGCATTCCTCAATGCAATCTCTCGAAGGTGATCGATCCAGAAATCGTGCGAGGCTAAGGAGTTATGTGGCGCAATGTCTTGTCGGGCTTTCGAGCTGGTGTTCCCACCATCCTTCTTCAATATCATGACGCACGTCCTAGTTCATCTAGTCGACGAGATTCTCATTCTGGGGCCCGTATTTCTACACAATATGTTCTCCTTTGAGAGGTTCATGGGAGTCCTAAAGAAATATGTCCGTAACCGCGCTAGGCCAGAAGGAAGCATCTCCATGGGCCATCAAACAGAGGATGTCATCGGGTTTTGTGTTGACTTCATTCCTGGCCTTAAGAAGATAGGTCTCCCTAAATCGCGGTATGAGGGGAGACTGATTGGAAAAACACGCTTGGAAGGGACTGAATAATATGCAGGGACGGATATTCTTGGTCTCAAGCACACTACACAGTTCTGAGAACTCTACCTTGGTGACCCGTATGTCGTTGAACACAAGAACGATCTGCGCTCCAAACACCCGGAGCAAAGTCGACGACTAGATTACATGTGAACACATCAGGACTTTCAGCAGTTGGTTGGAAACACATCTCAGAGGAGACAACACTGTTTGTGATGAGCTGTACTTGTTGTCCGAGGGACCATCTTATTTATTACGATTTGGAAAGGATACGAGATAAATGGGAATACATTTTACACGATTGACCAAGATCAAAAGAGCACCAACCAAAACAACGGTGTCCTCTTGGATGCAACAACCGAGAGGGAAAAGGACACATATTATGGTTACATAGTGGACATATGGGAACTTACGGACATGATTTTAAGGTCCCTTTGTTTAAGTGCAAATGGGTCAATCTGTCAGGAGGCGGGGTACAGGTAGACCCACAGTACAGAATGACAACAGTGGATCTGAAAAATCTTGGGTACACTGATGAACCGTTCGTCCTAGCCAATGATGTGGCACAGGTTATATATGTGAAGGACATGTCTACCAGATCGAGAAAAAGAAAAGATAAGGAAGCGAATACATCATACGATGAGCCAAGGCGCCACATAGTTCTTTCGGGAAAAGGGACATCGTGGGAGTGGAGGGCAAGATGACATGTCTCAAGATTATGAAAAGTTTCATGAAATTCCTCCTTCAAAGTCAAGGCTGACCCAAGCATCCTGATAAACGATGAAGATTATCCATGGTTACGGTGCAATAAGCAAATGACACAATCGAAGAAAAAGTGAAGACTTTCTCCATAACTATTATGATGATACCATGCTAACTTTGTAATGCATTTAGTATGATACCATTGTCTGTTTTGTACATGCACATGCTATGTGGGTCAAATTATGATACCATGCCAACTTTCAACTTTTTCAGAGTTCATTTGAAATGCTTTAATGTCTTATGGTTCAGCCCTCGTAATACCATTAATCCCGGTTCGCTCCTTGTCAACTATGTTCTCACCAAGAACACTCTCAAGAGGGCAGCCACATGGGCCATTGGTCCCGGTTTATGCAGACCTTTTGGTCCCGGTTCCACGCAAGAACCGGGACCAATCGCCTCGCCTCGCCCATGACCATTAGTCCCGGTTTGTGCCACAAACCGGACTAAAGGGTTGGTCTCGTTAAGCTCGAGTTTAGTCCCACCTCGCCAACTGAAGGACGCTCACACCGGTTTATAAGCCCGTCCCTCTCTGCCTTGTTGAGCTCGTCTCAAAGTGAAAATAGATGCCCCTATACAGGGAATTTGACCTAAATTCATAGTGAATTTCTCTGAAATTCATAGAAATTTATTATGAATTTAGGTTAAATTTTCTCAATAGGCGCATCTATGTTCATTTTTTTAGTAAAGTTAATCACAAACTTGTGATTCACACAAATTTCAAAGAATTCAAATTTTAACTATTCAAATTTGAAAACTAATGGCACTAACAGAAAGTTTATAAATTTTCTAAAACTAATGGCACTAACAGATAGTTTATAATTTTGCTGACCTAAAAGCAAAAAGAATTAAAAAATAAAGCAAAAAAACAAAAGAAAATAAATAATGCAGAAAACAAAAGAAAAAAGCGGAATAAAAATAAAAATAGCAACAATAAGTATTTTGTTGTAAGTAGAAACAATATAAAATAAATAAAGCAACAAAGAAAAAAAAGTGTTTTCAAATTTGAAAACTAATGGCACTAACAGAAAGTTTATAATTTTTTAAAACTAAAAGCAAAAAATAATTAAAAATAAAGCAAAAACAAAAGAAAATAAATAATGCAGAAAACAAAACAAAAATGAAAATAAAAATAAAAATAGGAACAATAAGTATTTTGTTGTAAGTAGAAACAAAATAAAATAAGTAAAGCAACAAAGAAAACAAAAAAACAAGAAAAGTATTTTCAAATTTGAAAACTAATGGCACTAACAGAAAGTTTATAATTTTTCAAAAACTAAAAGCAAAAAGAATTAAAAAATAAAGAAAAAAGAACAAAAGAAAATAAATAATGCAGAAAACAAAACAAAAAAACTGGAAATAAAATAAAAATAGCAACAATAAGTAAAGAAAAAAAGTGCCTCCTACTGGGCCCCCACGGCCTGAATACGACTAGAAACCCTACCATGGGCCAGGATTCAGGCCCGCAGGAGGCCTGTAGGCCCACACGCAGATAAGTGACTTTAGGCCCGTAAGCCTGCATTTGAGAGGAGCTCGAAGTGGTCAGCGCAGCAGCGCTTATAAACCATTGTCGAGCACTCTCGGCTAGCGAGGTGGGACTAAACATCCCACCGCACCAATTCCAGCACAAGGCCTTTGGTCCCGGATGCTGCCACCAACCGGAACTAAAGGGGTGCATTGGTACCGGTTCATGGCACAAACCGGGACCAATGCCCCCCTTTAGTCCCGGTTGGTGCCACCAACCGGGACCAAACGCCACCGCTTCCCGCCCTTTGGGCTGCAAAAGCCTTTGGTCGGTTGGTGGCACCAACCGGACTAAAGGGGCATTGGTCCCGTTGATGCCACGAATCGGGACCAAAGGCTGGTATATAAGTAGCACTTAGGAAAATTTGACGAACTCATCGCCAGATTGCCACCCGCCCGCCCGACGACGCCGAGCTCATCAGCGCCGCCAGTTGCCCAGACGACGCCGTCCGCTGCCCAACGCCGCCCGCCGCCCGAGCGCCGTCCGCGCGCCCCGTCGTCGCCCTTGCCCGTCGTCGCCAGAGCTGCCCAAGCCGCCCGCCGCCCGCCCGACGCTGTCGCCATCGCCGCGCTTCGTCGTCGCCTTTGCTGCGGGAAGCACCATGCCGCTCCGCGACCCGTTCATCCCGAGGCCGTTCGTCCGCCGCCGCGACCGATTCCGGCGGCGACCTCGACCCTTCCCGTCTTGTGAGCCCCTGCCTCCTCCCTTTCCTTCTCATTGCCGTCCCATACGTCTTGCCACCAGCCCGCCCGACGACGCCGAGCTCATGGACGCCGCCAGCTGCCCAGATCGACGCCGTCCGCTGCCCCGACGCCGCCGCCGCCCGACGCCGTCCGCGCGCCCGTCGTCGCCGCCCCCCGTCGTCGCCGAGCTGCCCAAGCCGCCCGCCGCCCCGCCGACGCCGTCATCGCCGCCCGCGCCCGTCGTCGCCGTCGCCCGCGCTCATCGTCGCCTTTGCTGCAGGGAAGCACCATGCCGGCTCCCGCGACCCGTTCATCCCCGAGGCCGTTCGTCCGCCGCCGCACCGATTCCGGCCGGCGACCTCGACCCCTCCCCGTGCTGTGAGCCCCTGCCTCCTCCCCTTTCCTTCTCATTGCCGTCCCCGCACGTCATACGTAAGCGCGCGCCGCCGCCAACCATCATCGCCATCGCCGTATAATGCTCTGTATATGCTCACTTTAGGTATGTATGTATGTATGTATGTATGTATGTATGTATGTATGTATGTATGTATGTATGTATGTATGTTCACTGTATAATGCTCTGTATATGCTGTATAATGCACGTTTTGCATATTTTTTATGTTACCAAGAAAAAGGTCTATTTTTTGTTGATATGTATGTTCATATGCTCATTAATATTTAAAAAAATGTTCATATGCTCATTTAAGAAAATGTTCATATGTAACATTTAAGAAAAAAAGTAAATGTATGTATGTTCATATGCAAAGAAATATTTTTGGATGAAATGAGATGAGATGAGATGTGTTTTGTGTTGGAGAAGAAAAGAGGAAGAAGGAAGAAGGAAGAAGAAGGAAAAGAGGGTCGAGGGGGGGGGGGTCGCTATACCCCCTCCATGGTTACATTTTTAGAAAAGGATTGCCTATATATGTTCTCTGATTTAGTACATTTTAGGTTAGTTTTATTTTTAGAAAAGTTTTATATATTTAGGAGAGGAATAAGGAAAATAAGAGGAGGAAAAAGAAGAAGAAGAGGAGAGGAAGAAAAGGAAGAGGAGAAGAAGAGAAGAGGAAGAAAAGGAAGAGGAGAAGAAGAAAAAATAGAATTTTTTTCTATTTTTTCTTCTTCTCCTCTATTCCTTTCTTCTTCTCCTCATTCTTTTTGCTTCTTTTTTTTCTTCGATCTTCTCCTCTATTCCTTTCTTCTTCTCCTCTTTTTATTTCTTCTTCGTTTTCTTATGTTTTATCGGGTCTGTCGTCATCCATATACCCCTCCCGATAACTTCAACACGAGGGGGGGGGGGGTCGATATATCCCCTCCCCGATAATATTATTTTCCCATGTACGTATGTCGTGTCGATATAAACTCCTGATAACTTCAACCCGGGGGGGGGGGGTCGATATACCCCCTCCCGATAACTTCAACACGAGGAGGGTCGATATACCCCCTCCCGATAACTTCAACACGTGGGGGGGTCGATATACCCCCTCCCCGTTACTATTATTTTCCCATGTACATATGTCATCGTTGCCATATAAACCCCTCCCGATAACTTCAACACATGGGGGGGGGGTCGATATACACCCTCCCCGATAATATTATTTTCCCATGTACGTATGTCGTCGTTGTCGATATAAACCCCTCCCGATAACTTCAACACGTGGGGGGAGGGGGGTCGATATACCCCCTCCCGATAACTTCAACACGTGGGGGGGTCGATATACCCCATCCCCGATAACATTATTTTCCCATGTATGTATCTCGTCGTTGTCGATATTACCCCCTTGAAGCGTTGTCGAGGCCACCCCAAACCCTAGAGAAGCAGCGTCGAGGCCACTAATTAATATGACTCCTTACTGTGATTAGCTAGCTAGTTCTACGTTTGCCACTAATATATCCACATCTGTCATGTTTGAATAATAATTGCCATGTTGAAAATATTTGTAGAAACTATGGACACCCCCCGAGACGAAGCAACAGAAGCGATGTTGGGGGAGATAATCGCACAAGGAAGTGATGTCGTCTTATCGTTTCTGAATGACACCGATGGTCTGGAAGGACAGGGTGAAGAAGCAGGCTATTATGATGGCTCCTTTGACCCAATGCCGGTGCAAGAAGGAGACCATGAGGACGGCTCCGGTGACCCAATGACGGTGCAAGAAGGAGACCGTGATGACGGCTCCGGTGACCGAACCGAGTCTGGCCAGGTATATATATTAGTTAAGCCTGTACTGACTAGCTAATTGATGCATTGTTTGTTTTGGTATATGTACACATATTAATTAACTCTCGTCTTTCTTCTTTTTCTAGCCCTCCGGATCAAGCACAACTTCGGTAAGGAGACGAGGCCCGAAGAAAAGGTTGAGCTCTGATGAAAGGTTTGAGATCACAGCAATCGCGCGCGACGGCGAACCGATTGAACCCATCCGGACAAAGAACACATTTGCTGCTTAGTGCGGGGTTCTTGTTAGGGACAAGATCCCGATCAGCATCCACCAATGGTATAAGCCTAAGGAGGAAGACCCTGAGGTGTCTTATGTCAATGATATGCAGAAAGATGATCTTTGGACTGAGCTGAAGGCAAATTTCACCCTACCGCCATAGGAGGATCCGGAGAAGCCAGTTATAGAGCAATTAATCAAGTCTTTTGCTCTTAATAAGATGGCAGGCCTAATCAGGAGGTGGAGGAAAGAGCTGAAAAAGTTTGGCGAGAAAGAAGAGACACCAGAATTCATCGGCAAATATGAGAAGATCAGAGATCACTGGCCCGCATTTGTGGCCCACAAGACATCGGAAAAGAGTAAGAAGATGTCGGCGACAAACAAGCAAAATCCTGCGAAGAAGAAGTTTCACCATCGCACGGGGTCAGGTGGCTACCTCAAAGCCCGGCCTAAGTGGGCCAAGGCTGAGAATGATCTGCTTGATAAAGGGATCGAACCAGAGACAATGAACTGGCCAGACCATTGCCGGACATGGTTCTTCGGGGCTGGCGGAACCTTAGACCCTGTATCAGGGAAGTGCCGTTGGACGGATGAGCAACTGAAAATACCAGTCAACAGGCTTCAGCACTATATCGATGCAGCGCAGCAAGGGACGTTCGTTCCAGACAGGGAGAAGGACGAGCTCACAATGGCCCTCGGGAATCCTGAGCAGCCTGGACGGACATGAGGCACGCCAGGCTCCATTCCGTGGAAGGTTGGTTTTCCGGACGCAGACGGTTACAAATGCCATGAGAGGAGGAAGAAAGTGGAGCATAGCCAACTGCAGGCACTGCACGCAAGGGTACAAGGGCTAGAGGAACGAGAAGCAGATCGCAGCAAACGACCTGTCGAAGCTTCCCCGGTTACCCGCCATCTCAGCGGATAAGCAGCGTGGCTTCCACCGAAGCTGCTTCAGCCGGAGCATGTCTTGACGGCTCCTGCTAGCTACCCCGTGGATTTTATCACGGAGTCTCAAAATTGCCACCTTATGACGCAATGGCAGAACTTAAAAGTCAAGGCGGCTGTCGGCCAAGTTCGACCTTCTGAACCCGGCGCAACATTTCACTATCGTCGGATTCCAGAAGGATATGCTAGGGTGACAGTGGACGAAATGACGGAGGGATTTGAGGACCTCCAGCTTGACCACCCTACCGTTGAAGGGGAGACTCGGCTGGGTTCTGCTCTGAAGACTCCATGCCTATGGCGGAAGGAGTTCATCAAGCTTCCGAACTGGACGCCTCCTCCTCCTCCTCCAGCGATTCAGGGCACTCTGCCTCCTCCACCGCCTCCTCCTCTGGCGAGTGACAATCAAGGCACTCGGCCTCCTTCTCCGCCTGCACCGGCGCGCCCGAGCAGCCATCAGCCTCCTCCTTCTCCGTCTCGCCAGCAAGGGCGAAAGAGACCCGCCGCCGCCCCGGCTGCTCCAGCGCGTCGTAGTCCTTCTCCTCCGCCTTGTAAGCAAGCACGAAAGAAGATAGACGCCACAGCCGCTCCGGCGTCTAGCAGTACAGCCAGCAGAGGCGGGAGGAAATACAGATACGGTCCTTCTCTCAAGCCTCTAGAGAAGTTACCGTACGAGAGGACTGAGGAGGAAAACGCAAAGATCGTGCAGATCGAAGTGGAGGACTTCTTTAAAGGGTTGAAAGCAAAGAGACATCCACCTCCGGAGGAGAAGGTAGATCCGGTGAAAGCAAAGCGCACAATCGATGCCCTGAGGAAACCGCCAAAGTCTCCGCCGAGAACCAACTATGAGCGCATTACTGAACAGGCATATCTCGCAGCGGAGCGGTCGGGAAGTACTGTCAGTGATCAAAGGTTAAAAGAACGAGCAACTGCAAAAAAAATTGCCCAGCTCGGCGAACAAGCAAATCAATCGTGCCCCCCGCTCAATGTGTCTAGCTGCGACATCGTCTCTAATGCTCTGGGGACGGTGCCCGGTTATAGCAATCTTGCAGATTACCTGCCTGACGATGTAAATTTTGATTTCACGAAGGTGGACGAACACAGATACGAGTACGGGAAGCCTCTCGTCAAAGATGAAAAATCTCTAACAACGATGATGCGAAGATTCCATAATTGGTACATGAAAACCTGCAGAGAGTCTGGGGGGACGAATACTTTGTATCTGAGAATTAAAGAGGAGCATGACCTCGTTGGAACTGATCTGTTGCCTGTTCCATTTGAGGAGTTCTTCGAGTTCTTCAATCAAAAGGCCCTCGATAAATTAACGGTCTTTTGCTACTGTCTGTAAGTACTATTTTTGTCATTAAGTCTCTATATATAGCTCAGCTCTTTCATTGCATGTATTTATAATTAATTATCCTCACTATATTATGCACATTGAAGATCGTGGAGTGCAGAAAACAAGAAATGTATGATATTGGGTTCATTAACACAAATATCATAGATGAAATTCAGGTTAAAAGCACGCCGAAGAGGCCGAGGCCAACTTGCTACAATCGTTGATCAAAAATCAAAACAAAGATTTAATACTCTTTCCTTAGAACTTCAAGTGAGTGTTACTGTCGTGTGCATATTTGGTTTCCCTTATTACTCGAGCGAGGTTATAGTAATGTAATTGATGAGTTATGCATGCGTGCGCAGCTTTCACTATGTTCTTCTGGAGATTAAGCTTGAGCGGGGACTAGTAACCGTCTTAGACTCGAGACGAAAAGATCCCAAAACCTATGCGGACATGACTAAATTGCTCAACAAGTAAGTTCAATCGATCATTATCGCACCATATAGGCAACCTTTTGTTCATTTCCTGATATCTCAAGGCATAATAATTATTTTCTTTGTCTTGCAGGGTTTGGAAACAGTTCACCGCAGAAGCTCCGGGACTGCCGAAGGAGCTGCTATATACATACCCAAAAGTACTACTAGCTAGCTAGTTGCGCGCATCTCCCGTTGATTCTATAGCTATACTTTCATCAATGCCATTTATAATGCTTAATTATCAGTTTGATTGACCACTATTTCTCGTAAAGTGCTTCTGGCAGGAAGAAGGGAATAATTTTTGTGGATACTACGTGTGCGAGTTCATCTACAACGCGACTTTGAAAAATAAGCGGGGTTACTCTAAAAGACAATATGAAGTGCGTAAGCAATAATATTCACAATTTCATTTTATTACACCATCATTTCTGTTGAGTTTCATTCATATATATGTATTAACCCCCTTCTTCAAATTAGACATGGCAGAAGCGCAATGAACTCCTAGAACAAGATCGCATGAAAGCAATTCAAGAGGAATTGGCGGGATTCTTTCTTGACCACGTCATCAATAAAGACGGAGAATACCATGTGGAAGTTGATTTCAATTGCTAGGGGATTGTAAGAGATCTTACATATTGTATATGTATGTAGCCAGTAGCGTCGGATAGATAATACGAAAACTTGTTGTTCGACCAATCTCTCGGAGAAGGAGAGGTCAATTGATCACTTCTCTCGGTATGCATGACGAACTTCTGTACTTAATGGTTTCCTTCATTTTCTTACTAGCTAGCGTGTCGATGGCCTCTCTATGTACAGTACGTAGCGTCGACCAAGCACGGACATAAGAGAGGACACTTATCTCTATTAATTAGCTAGCTAACACAATATATGAAACACCTAAATTAACCCCCCAAAACCCCCAACCACCATCCCCTTTCAAAAAAACCAAAAACCCCAGCCACTGAAATGCTGACGCGTGGATGCCTTTTGGTCCCGGTTGGTGCCACCAACCGGGACCAAAGGCCCTCCTGCCTAAGCTCGGCGTACCGGCCACGTGGAGGCCCATCTGTCCCGGTTCCTGTTAGAACCGAGACTAAAGGTCTAGGGCATTAGTAACGACCCTTTAGTCCCGGTTCAAGAACCGGGACTAATAGGGGTTTTTTACTGGTGATCATATAACAATCACAGCCTAGAGCGATACACAATAGCTCAAATTCATCAATTCATTGTAGGCATGTATTCCGTATGTAGTCATATGTGCTTATAATAAGAACTTGCATAACATCTTTTATCCTACCCTCTCACGGCAACGAGATCCATAAGGAAATCAAAGGAATACTAAGGCCTCCTTTTAATAGAGAACCAGAACAAAGCGTTAACACTCAATAAATACATGAACTCCTCATACTACGGTCATCACCGGAACAAATCCTAATTGTTGTCACTTTGGGGTCTACAGATCATAACACATAATGGGTGCATACAACTTGCAAGATACATCCAGACAACTAGTAACCTAAGTGCGACATGCCCCGGAATTCCAGAGTCATAAGTACAAACTTGAGGGAGCTTTGCCGGAGTCGGGCCATGCATTTGATCAACACAAACACTTGGGTGGTCCTCCTCTCTTCACACGCATGGTCCCCCTTTACTCTCTCTTCGTCCAACTGGATTAATTTGTGAATAGTGTTGGATGATTCTCTCTGGCATCATGTTCACAGATCACCTCTGGACATAAAAACGGGCATTCGTGGGTCAGTGTTGGAGATACCCTTACTTATCATATGGTGAATGAATATATATATATATATATATATATATATATATATATATATATATATATATATATATATATATATATATATATATATATATATATATATATATATATATATATATATATATATATGTGTTTTGAGCTATATGTCGATGAGTTCCACCATGCAGAATCATTAGAATGAAAGAGTTGTCAGAGTCGTAGGCAAGGTTGGAAGCAACATCCATCTCAGAGCTAGGCTCTATAAATGGATCTCCACATTGATGGATGCTGGTGAATGCAGAGAGGTATCCTAACATGCAATTCAAGCTGATATGAGATGGGACCTTATTGTATTATTGGAGATCCAACCTAAATTAGGATAATATTTGATATAGATTACAAATCAAAAATACTGTGTGAGATTTATTTGTTCGAGACAAACCAATATTCACCAAATTTGTATCTTGAAAATGAAGGAAATATGCCCTAGAGGCAATAATAAAGTTATTATTTATTTCCTTATATCATGATAAATGTTTATTATTCATGCTAGAATTGTATTAACCGGAAACATAATACATGTGTGAATATATAGACAAACAGTATGTCACTAGTATGCCTCTACTTGACTAGCTTGTTAATCAAAGATGGTTATGTTTCCTAACCATGAACAAGGAGTTGTTATTTGATTAACAAGGTCACATCATTAGTTGAATGATCTGATTGACATGACCCATTCCGTTAGCTTAACACTTGATCGCTTAGTATGTTAATGCTTTCTTCATGACCCATACATGTTCCTGTAACTATGAGATTATGCAACTCCGTTTACGGAGGAACACTTTGGTACTACCAAACGTCACAACGTAATCGGGTGATTATAAAGGAGTACTACAGGTGTCTCCAAAGGTACTTGTTGGGTTGGCGATTTCGAGATTAGGTTTTGTCACTCCGATTGTCGGAGAGGTATCTCTAGGCCTTCTCGGTAATACACATCACATAAGCCTTGCAAGCATTGCAACTAAAGAGTTAGTTGTGAGATGATGTATTACGGAACGAGTAAAGAGACTTTCCGTAACGAGATTAAACTAGGTATTGGATACCGACGATCGAATCTCGGAAAGTAACATACCGATGACAAAGGAACAACGTATGTTGTTATGCGGTTTGACCGATAAAGATCTTCGTAGAATATGTAGGAACCAATATGAGCATCCAGGTTCCGCTATTGGTTATTGACCGAGAATAGTTCTAGGTCATGTCTACATAGTTCTCGAACCGTAGGGTCCGCACGCTTAAGGTTTCAATGACGGTTATTATGAGTTTATGTATTTTGATGTACCAAGGAGTTCGAGTCCCGGATGTGATCACGGACATGACGAGGAGTCTCAAATGGTCGAGACATAAAGATTGATATATTGGATGGTTATATTCGGACACGGAAAGGTTCCGGAAGTTTCGGAGAAAACGGAGTGCCGGAGGGTTACGGAACCCCGGGAAGTTATGGGCCTTATTGGGCCAAGAGGGAGAGAGAGGGCTGCACCAGGAGGTGGTGCGCCCCCCTCCATGGGGAGTCCGAATTGGACTAGGGGGGCGCAGCCCCTTCCTCTCCCTCTCCTCTCTTTCTTCCCCTCCCTCTTCCTAGTAGGACTAGGAAAGGGAGTCCTACTCCTACTAGGAGGAGGACTCCCCCCTTGGTGCGCCCCAAGGGCTGGCCGCCCTCCCCTTGCTCCTTTATATACGGGCAGGGGGCACCCTAGAACACACAAGTTGATCTCCGTGATCGTTCCTTAGCCGTGTGCGGTGCCCCCTCCACCATATTCCACCTCGGTCATATTGTAGCGGTGCTTAGGCGAAGCCCTGCGACGGTAGAACATCAAGATCGTCACCATGCCGTCGTGCTGACGGAACTCCTTCCCCGACGCTTTGCTGGATCGGAGCCCGGGGATCGTCATCGAGCTGAACGTGTGCCAAGAACTCGGAGGTGCCGGAGTAACGGTGCTTGGATCGGTCGGATCGTGAAGACGTACGACTACATCAACCGCGTTAATATAACGCTTCCGCTTTCGGTCTACGAGGGTACGTGGACGAACACTCTCCCCTCTCGTTGCTATGCCATCACCATGGTCTTGCGTGATCGTAGGAAATTTTTTGAAATTACTACGTTCCCCAACAGTGGTATCCGAGCCTGGTTTTATGCGTTGATGTCATATGCACGAGTAGAACACAAGTGAGTTGTGGGCGATACAAGTCATACTACCTACCAGCATGTCATACTTTGGTTCAGCGGTATTGTGAGATGAAGCGGCCCGGACCGACATTACGCGTACGCTTACGCGAGACTGGTTTCACCGCTATGAGCACTCGTTGCTTAAAGGTGACCGGCGGGTGTCTGCTCTCTCACTTTAGTTGAACTGAGTGTGGCTCGCCCGGTCCTTGAGAAGGTTAAACGGAGTCTATTTGACGAAGTATCGCTGTGGTTTTGATGCGTAGGTAAGAACGGTTCTTGCTCAGCCCGTAGCAGCCACGTAAAACTTGCAACAACAAAGTAGAGGACGCCTAACTTGTTTTTGCAGGCATGTTGTGATGTGATATGGTCAAGACGTGATGCTATATTTTATTGTATGAGATGATCATGTTTTGTAACCGAAGTTATCGGCAATCGGCAGGAGCCATATGGTTGTCGCTTATTGTATGAAATGCAACGCCATGTAATTGCTTTACTTTATCACTAAGCGGTAGCGATAGTCGAGAAGCAATAGTTGGCGAGACGACAACGATGCTACGATGGAGATCAAGGTGTCGCGCGGTGACGATGGTGATCATGACGGTGCTTCGAGATGGAGATCACAAGCACAAGATGATGATGGCCATATCATATCACTTATATTGATTGCATGTGATGTTTATCCTTTATGCATCTTATCTTGCTTTGATTGACGGTAGCATTATAAGATGATCTCTCACTAAAATTATCAAGTAGTGTTCTCCTGAGTATGCACCGCTGCCAAAGTTCGTCGTGCGAGACACCACGTGATGATCGGGTGTGATAAGCTCTCGTCCATCTACAACGGGTGCAAGCCAGTTTTGCACATGCAGAATACTCAGGTTATACTTGACGAGCCTAGCATATACAGATATGGCCTCGGAACACGGAGACCGAAAGGTCGAACGTGAATCATATAGCAGATATGATCAACATAAGATGTTCACCATTGAAAACTACTCCATCTCACGTGATGATCGGTTATGGTTTAGTTGATTTGGATCACGTGATCACTTAGATAACTAGAGAGATGTCTGTCTAAGTGGGAGTTCTTTAGTAATATGATTAATTGAACTTAAATTTATCATGAACTTAGTACCTGATAGTATTTTGCTTGTCTATGTTTACTGTAGATAGATGGCTCGTCTGTTGTTCCGTTGAATTTTAATGCGTTCCTTGAGAAAGCAAAGTTGAAAGATGATGGTAGCAATTACACGGACTGGGTCCGTAACTCGAGGATAATCCTCATTGCTGCACGTAAAAGTTACGTCCCCGAAGCACCGCTGGGTGACAGTTGCTGCGCAGATGCCGAGCCGAAGTTGTGAACGCCTAGCAAAGCAGAGCTGATGACTACTCTATAGTTCAGTGTGCCATGCTTTACGGCTTAGAACCGGGTCTTCAACGACGTTTTGAACGTCATGGAGCATATGAGATGTTCCAGAGTTGAAGTTGATATTTCAACAGAATGCCCGGATTGAGAGATATGAAGTCTCCAATAAGTTCTATAGCTGCAAGATGGAGGAGAATAGTTCGTCGGTGAGCACATACTCAAAATGTCCGGGTATTACAATCACTTGAATCAACTGGGAGTTAATCTTCCGATGATTGTGTCATTGATGTAATTCTTCAATCACCGCCACCAAGCTACAAAGGCTTCGTGATGAACTATAATATGCAAGGGTTAGTAAAGACTATGCTCGAGCTCTTCGCAATGCTAAAAGCTGCGGAGGTAGAAATCAAAAAGGAGCATCAAGTGTTGATGGTCAATAAGATCACTAGTTTCAAGAAGAAAGGCAAAGGGAAGAAGAAGGAACTTCAAGAAGAACAGCAAACAAGTTGCTGATCAGAGAAGAAACCCAAGTCCGGACCTAAGCCTGAAACTGAGTGCTTCTCCGCAAGCGACTGGTCACCGAAGCGGAACTGCCCCAAGTATTTGGCGGATAAGAAGGATGGCAAAGTGAACAAAGGTATATGTGATATACTTGTTATTGATGTGTACCTTACTAGAGCTCGCAGAGTACCAGGTATTTGATACTGGTTCATTGCTAATATTTGCAACTCAAACAGAACTACGGATTGCTTAACACGGCAAAGGACGAGGTGACGATGCGCGTGGGAACGGTTCCAAAGTCGATGTGATCGCAGTCGGCACGCTACCTCTACATCTACCTTCGGATTAGTTTTAGACCTGAATAATTGTTATTTGGTGCCGCGTTGAGCATGAACATTATATCTGGATCTTGTTTGATGCGAGACGATTATTCATTTAAATCAGGGAATAATGGTTGTTCTATTTATATGAATAATATCTTTTATGGTCATGCACCCTTGAAGAGTGGTCTATTTTAATGAATCTCGATAGTAGTGATACACATATTCATAATGTTGAAACCAAAAGATGCAGAGTTGATAATGATAGTGCAACTTATTTGTGGCACTCGCCGCTTAGGTCATATCGGTGTAAAACGCATGAAGAAACTCCATGCTGATGGACTTTTGGAGTCACTTGATTATGAATCACTTGGCACTTATGAACCGTGCCTCATGGGCAAGATGACTAAAACTCCGCTTCTCGGTACTATGGAGAGAGCAACAGATTTATTGGAAATCATACATACGGATGTATGTGGTCCAATGAATGTTGAAGCTCGTGGCGGATATCGTTATTTTCTCACCTTCACAGATGATTTGAGCAGATATGGGTATATCTACTTAATGAAACATAAGTCTGAAACATTTGAAAAGTTCAAAGAATTTCAGAGTGAAGTTGAAAATCATCGTAATAAGAAAATAAAGTTTCTACGATCTGATCGTGGAGGCGAATATTTGAGTTACGAGTTTGGTCTACATTTGAAACAAAGCGAATAGTTTCGCAACTCACGCCACCCGAACACCACATCGCAATGGTGTGTCCGAACGTCGAATCGCACTTTACTCGGATATGGTGCGATCTATGATGTCTCTTACAGATTTACCGCTATCATTTTGGGGTTATGCTCTTGAGACGGCCGCATTCACGCTAAATAGGACACCGTCAAAATCCGCTGAGACGACGCCTTATGAACTATGGTTTAGCAAGAAACCAAAGTTGTCGCTTCTGAAAGTTTGGGGTTGCGATGCTTATGTGAAGAAACTTCAACCTGATAAGCTTGAACCCAAATCGAGAAATGTGTCTTCATAGGATACCCAAAGGAGACAATTGGGTACACCTTCTATCACAGATCCAAGGCAAGACATTCGTTGTTAAAATGGATCCTTTCTAGAGAAGGAGTTTCTCTCGAAAGAAGTGAGTGGGAGGAAAGTGGAACTTGATGAGGTAATAGTGCCAGCTCCCTTATTGAAAGTAGTTCGTCACGTAAATCATTTTCTCGTAACACCTACACCAGTTAGTGAGGAAGATAATGATGAAGATCATGAAACTTCAGATCAAGTTGTCACTGAACTTCAGAGATCAACCAGAACAAAATCCGCACCAGAGTGGTACGGTAATCCTATTCGGAAGTCATGCTACTAGATCATGATGAACCTACGAACTATGAAGAAGCGATGGTGAGCCCAGATTCCATAAAATGGCTTGAAGCCATGAAATCTGAGATGGGATCCATGTATGAGAACAAAGTATGGATTTTGGTAGACTTGCCCGATGATCGGCAAGCTATTGAGAATAAATGGATTTTAAGAAGAAGACTGACGCTGATGGTAATGTAACTGTCTACAAAGCTCGACTTGTTGCAAAAGGTTTTCGACAAGTTCAAGGGGTTGACTACGATGAGACTTTCTCACCAGTGGCGATGCTTAAGTCCGTCCGAATCATGTTAGCAATTGCTGCATTTTATGATTATGAAATTTGGCAAATGGATGTAAAACTGCATTCTTGAATGGATTTCTAGAAGAAGAGTTGTATATGATGCAACCAGAAGGTTTTGTCGATCCAAAAGTGCTAACAAAGTGTGCAAGCTCCAACGATCAATTTATGGTCCAGTGCAAGCCTCTCGGAGTTGGAATAAACGCTTTGATAGTGTGATCAAAGCATATGGGTTTGTACAGACTTTTGGAGAAGCCTGTATTTACAAGAAAGTGAGTGGGAGCTCAGAGCATTTCTAATATTATATGTGGACGACATATTATTGATTGGAAATGATATAGAATTTCTGGATAGCATAAAAGGATACTTGAATAAAAGTTTTCAATGAAAGACCTCGGTGAAGCTGCTTACATATTGGGCATCAAGATCTATAGAGATAGATCAAGACGCTTGATTGGACTTTCACAAAGCACATACCTTGATAAAGTTTTGAAAAGGTTCAAAATGGATCAGGCAAAGAAAGGTTTTTACCTGTGTTACAAGGTGTAAGATTGAGTCGACTCAATGCCCGACCACAGCAGAAGATAGAGAGAAAATGAAAGATGTTCCTATGCTTCAGCCATAGGCTCTATCATGTATGCAATGCTGTGTACCAGACCGACGATGCTTAGCTGTAAGCTTGGCAGGAAGGTACCAAAGTAATCCAGAGTGGATCATCGGACAGCGGTCAAGAACATCCTGAAATACCGAAAAGGACTAAGGATATGTTTCTCGTGTATGGAGGTGACAAAGAGCTAGTCGTAAATGGTTACGCCGATGTAAGTTTTGACACTGATCCGGACGATTCTAAATCGCAAACCGGATACGTGTTTTTATTAAACGGTGGAGCTGTCGGTTGGTGCAGTTCTAAACAAAGCGTCGTGGCGGGATCTACATGTGAAGCGGAGTACATAGCTGCTTCGAAGCAGCAAATGAAGGAGTCTGGATGAAAGAGTTCATTTCCGATCTAGGTGTCATACCTAGTGCATCGGGACCGATGAAGATCTTCTCGTGACAATACGGTGCAATTGCCTTGGCAAAGGAATCCAGATTTCACAAGAGGACCAAGCACATCAAGAGACGCTTCAATTCCATTCGGGACCAAGTCCAAGTGGGAGACATAGAGATTTGCAAAATACATACGGATCTGAATGTTGCAGACCCGCTGACTAAGCCTCTTCCACGAGCAAAACATGATCAGCACCAAGACTCCATGGGTGTAAGGATCATTACTTTGTAATCTAGATTATTGACTCTAGTGCAAGTGGGAGACTGAAGGAAATATGCCCTAGAGGCAATAATAAAGTTATTATTTATTTCCTTATATCATGATAAATGTTTATTATTCATGCTAGAATTGTATTAACCGAAACATAATACATGTGTGAATATATAGACAAACAAGATGTCACTAGTATGCCTCTACTTGACTAGCTTGTTAATCAAAGATGGTTATGTTTCCTAACCATGAACAAGGAGTTGTTATTTGATTAACAAGGTCACATCATTAGTTGAATGATCTGATTGACATGACCCATTCCGTTAGCTTAACATTGATCGCTTAGTATGTTAATGCTTTCTTCATGACCCATACATGTTCCTGTAACTATGAGATTATGCAACTCCGCTTACGGAGGAACACTTTGGTACTACCAAACGTCACAACGAATCGGGTGATTATAAAGGAGTACTACAGGTGTCTCCAAAGGTACTTGTTGGGTTGGCGATTTGAGATTAGGTTTTGTCACTCCGATTGTCGGAGAGGTATCTCTAGGCCTTCTCGGTAATACACATCACATAAGCCTTGCAAGCATTGCAACTAAAGAGTTAGTTGTGAGATGATGTATTACGGAACGAGTAAAGAGACTTTCCGATAACGAGATTAAACTAGGTATTGGATACCGACGATCGAATCTCGGAAAGTAACATACCGATGACAAAGGGAACAACGATGTTGTTATGCGGTTTGACCGATAAAGATCTTCGAGAATATGTAGGAACCAATATGAGCATCCAGGTTCCGCTATTGGTTATTGACCGAGAATAGTTCTAGGTCATGTCTACATAGTTCTCGAACCGTAGGGTCCGCACGCTAAGGTTTCAATGACGGTTATTATGAGTTTATGTATTTTGATGTACCAAGGAGTTCGAGTCCCGGATGTGATCACGGACATGACGAGGAGTCTCAAATGGTCGAGACATAAAGATTGATATATTGGATGGTTATATTCGACACCGGAAAGGTTCCGGAAGTTTCGGAGAAAACGGAGTGCCGAGGGGTTACCGGAACCCCGGGAAGTTATGGGCCTTATTGGGCCAAGAGGGAGAGAGAGGGCTGCACCAGAGGTGGTGCGCCCCTCCATGGGGAGTCCGATTGGACTAGGAGGGGCGAGCCCCTTCCCTCTCCCTCTCTCTCTCTTCCTTCCCCTTCCTCTTCCTAGTAGGACTAGGAAAGGGAGTCCTACTCCTACTAGGAGGAGGACTCCCCCCCTTGGTGCGCCCAAGGGCTGGCCGCCCTCCCCTTGCTCCTTTATATACGGGGCAGGGGGCACCCTAGAACACACAAGTTGATCTTCGTGATCGCTCCTTAGCTGCAGCGGTGCCCCCCTCCACCATATTCCACCTCGGTCATATTGTAGCGGTGCTTAGGCGAAGCCCTGCGACGGTAGAACATCAAGATCGCCACCACGCCGTCAGGTTGACGGAACTCCTTCCCGACGCTTTGCTGGATCGGAGCCCGGGATCGCCATCGAGCTGAACGTGTCCCAAGAACTCGGAGGTGCCGGAGTAACGGTGCTTGGATCGGTCGGATCGTGAAGACGTCGACTACATCAACCGCGTTAATATAACGCTTCCGCTTTCGGTCTACGAGGGTACGTGGACGGACACTCTCCCCTCTCGTTGCTATGCCATCACCATGGTCTTGCGTGATCGTAGGAAAATTTTTGAAATTACTACGTTCCCCAACAGAAAATTCAGTTCTTTTTCATCCAACATCAACCGTGCTTGATGATCTTACAGAAGTTTTATAAGGTTGTACCCTAAGTAACTTCTTTGTGATGTGGACAGAAGACGAGATGACAGAAGAAAACCAAGTCAAAGATCAAGTCTAGGGCTAGGTGTTAAAAAAGGCAAGCCCACTAGTGGCACAAGAGCTTTCATCTCCAACTTATATTGGTTTCCTCCCGCTTCAGATTATAAAGTAACAACCAACCTATACAACCAGCTTGTTGGGGCCGCAGCCCAAACAAGCCCAAAAAAGGGAGAGAAAGGAAAAAAAGGAAAAAAATGTCGACGCCGGCAGCTCAACTAAGCAAAGATGGCCGACACCCGTTGCACCCTTCGGAGAAGTACCACCGCCTGCCAAGCAGTCCGAAGCCTCGCGTACCAAGCAACATCTTCATGAAGAAATGTGACGACAATGACGCTACTGCCCAGACAAGTCCTAGGGTTTCTCCCGGTAAGCGGATGTCAGTGGGGAAGGGGTATCATTGACGCCCCTCGGGAGGTCCGGCAATGCCCATGGGTGCAACCGCGCCGGTGGCGAACAAGCCGCCAGAGATTTCTCCCGCTCTGAAACCACGACCACCACCCCAGACAATCGGAAGCGCACCGCCCAACATGCCGCACACCAGCCTGTGCCACCACGGACACCGCACCATCTTCACCGTCTCACTGAAGCGACCAACACGAGACCTAGAGGTAGGACGAGAAGACACGGGACTCGGTGGCAACCGCAATGCAGCCGACATGAGGGAACAACCTCCACCTCCGCGCAGAGACGACCAGACATAGTGACAGGGACCTGCCAGGTCACATCGGCCCGGCCGAACCCCAACAGGTCCGGACAGTCCCTGCAGCCATGCTACAGCACGCCGGCATCCGGAGCTATCACCATCGCGGCCACGGCCTCCTCGCCGCACCACTAGGGAGATACCTTGTCGCGCCCCGAACCGCTGGCCCACCCCAGCCCATATGGGGCCCAAAATTTAAATATATAATATGCCTATGTACAATTTTATTTCTACTTTCGTTATTCATTATTTTTTCTGTTTATATTTAAAATATCAAAAAACTGCACGTGCGCCTGGGACTAACTGTCGCACATGTGCGCAACATAGTGACATTGGGCGCCCCATCATTTTTTTTCTTCTCTCCTACATGGGCCAGGCCCAGCCAGCCATTTTTTCTTGCTTTTTTCACTTCGGCCGAATTTTGTTTTAAAAAAAACTACAGCGCGCGGGGCCGGCCGAACTCTTTTAGGCCATGCGAGCGCCTCTATTTTCGCCTATATTTCTTTTCTTTTCGTTTACATTTAGTCCCACATTGCCTAGCCTTTGACCCTAAGCCTCTCTTCCACCTATAAATATAGAACAATAGAACCAAAAATCATATACTGCGGGTTAAATCAATATTTTGGTTTGACTAGCTTCGCAAAAGAAAAATATAATTTCTTCTCTCTGGCGGAATTTCTAGAAGTTGTCTCATAAAGGTATCTTTCTTTGTATTTTTTTATACTTCCATACCTTATTATTTTTAGACTAGTGTACGGTAGAATAATTATATTTATAAATTAGTCTCTGTATTTACATTTGAAGACTAGAATTCTTTTAGTCATAGCTCTTTTTTCCCGTAAAATAGCTTGACCGTGGTTTTTCAAATAGCCATAACCTTTTACTCGTTCATTCAAATTTGACGAAACCAACGCCAATATTTTTGTATTGATTCCACCTATCTAGTGAATCTATCAAATAAACTTTTTGCAACTTTCAAGTTTCAAAATTTGTTTTGATTCATACTTAAATTTCTTTCGATCATATCTTTTTATCTGTACATCTGTTTCCGATGAACCCAACTGCATCGGATTCGTATTGAAGTAATCATTCCGTTCGCATAATTAGTGTCATCTGTCCAACATATAATTTTGATCTTAGCCAGTTACTCTACTAGTCCACCAAAGAGTTGAATTACTTGATCCGTTATTTTCACTCTAGTAATTCTTTTCCTATATTTTCATATTGACTTCCTACATCCAGTAGCATCATTAGTTTCAACATTTGATCTTTTTAAATTTGAACAATTCAGATTTGAACTCGAAGCTTCACTTGATCATATCTTGTAAATTGTAGAGCTTTTTTAATTGATTTCTTTTTCAAATTGAATCCCTAGGCATAATCTAACATCTTGAGCCATCACCACACTTTTTCACCCAAATTAGGATCTGATCTTGCAAAATAATTTGATTTGGTTCTTTTGGAGTTTTAACAATCTTCCTTTGCATTTTTTGGGTCTTTGAGTGATTGCTTATGTGTGGATAGAATTGCTTACTTACGATAGATTGATCGGAGTGTGACGAGTAGAACTATCTGGAGTTATGAGTGTGAAGAATCCTCGTCAACAGTACACTTTGATCATAATTTTCAATACCCAGTTTTTACTATGCATTAGTTTTACCCTCAAAGATTGCGTGAGTAGGATTGGGAACATGTGGCCTTGCGATGTAGTTCATGAGGTAGGAACCTATGATCTTTGAAACACCCCGGGAATATTCGTTGTGTCATATGTTGCTTAGCCATGCTCGTAGACGGGGATTGGTATGTGAGATTCATGCAAGTTATGAGAGAAATAATAATTGATGGAAAGTTTAAGGTGGCAACATTAACACACATCTGGGTGGAATGGTTGGGGCACCCTGGAGAAACCAGTGGTTTGCCTGGGCACCTAGAGAAACCAGTGTTTGCCCTAGGGGATCTCGGAGGACCTGTGTGATCACCCTACGGAATGCCACCCCGGCTCAAAGGGATCATATGATATTTCATGCCTAGAAACTTCCGTGCGACCACAAGCCATTATGGGCCCTGGCATAGTTGAGTAAGTTATGTGACCTCTTTCCATGGTAGACTAGCTGATGTAGGGGAAAGTAGGTGTATCAGTCTACCTAGGGTTTAGAGGAAGAAATTCAGAAAGGCTATGTCTCGATCTTCCGCTCATGGAGGTGGTCAAGTCTTGTGGGGAAAAGTGCGCAAACCTCTGCAGAGTGCACAAACTAATCATGATTAGTCGTGTCCCCGGTTATGGACAATTTGAGTATCTAGAAGTGAATTTTTGGTTGATCTCATCACTCTATTTAATTAATGTATTGGGTTATTAATAACTTGGGAATTTTTTGGATTGAGTTGGAGGAACCTTCTCAATAATGGCATAAACTTGGCAGTGAATAAAATATTTATTACTTTGTTGTAGGAAAAATTAGCTTTATGCAAAATTAAACTGAGAGTCTCCACTAGCCAAATATGCATGTAATGATAGATATTGTTCATCATTATTTTGTGATGTGAATTTACCAGTACATTCAACGTACTGACCTACACGGCTGCAACGTCTCATGTTGCAGGAATTATTCGACGAGTAAGTGATACGTTAGGGTTGCGATGACTACTCTCAACTTTGCCATTGGTGTTGTTGGGACTCCACAACCTTGTTGTTACTTCCGCTATATTATTTGAGGTAATAGTATTTACGTTATTTTATACATGTGATTTACCTCTGTTATAAATCCTCGAGTACTGTGTGTCAGCATACCGATCCAGGGATGAAACTTAAGCACAGAGACTTTGATCCATCCGGGTCGGGTCGCTACAAGATGGTACCAAAGCACATGTTGACTATAGGACGTGGCCCCTAGAAACTGGCAAGCCCTTAGGAGATGATTTCTCTAAAACTTTATTTTCAAGAGGCAATTCAGGGCAAGAGACAACAGATCAAAAGCTCGGTCAAACGGATTCACTACCTGGTAATTGAGACATAAGCAATACCACCTCAAACTGGATTAGGCCTTTACCTTCACCACAAGTGGCCGAACCAGTATAAACTCATGTGTCCTTTGTCCCGTTTAACCCCTTTAAGCTAACCTAGTTGCGATGGCCCTATGACTAAGTCCTTATACTAGGATATCTGCCGTGACTATTCCACGACAGTTGGCGCCCACTGTGGGGCCACCGCACGGTGTATTAGAGTTCTTGAAGGGCAGCTTCAAAGGGATCATGGGATACGCTGTGGGCCGGATGACCAAGAGTCGCCGTGGCAAGCTCTACATCGACGATGCAGGCTGGGGCCCCGAGGCCGGCTCAATTGAGTACGGTACCGCGTCCCCTTCGGCGGAATCCACGTCTTCATTGGAAAGATCGGCGAGCCGGGCCCTGAGCCGGACATCTGCACCGACATCAGCGAGACAGCTCAGCATGCGAGACCCGCCCGAGCTCAGCCTGCCGTGAAACGTGCCTTTGTAGGAGTCATACACGGAGCGGAATTTGATGAAGGATCTATGTCTAGTGGTGAGACGACCATCTATTCTGATGGTGAGTCGTCCACGAGCGAGACTACTTTATTGTATCAATTGCAAGATGGCAGGCTTGGGGATTATTCCGATGGCAAAAGTATTCCGGACCCCTATGAGCCGCCAAACAGGATTAGGATCTTAACGGCCGGTACACAGCCTGGTCAGAATTCTTTAACTGCAGCGGCCATGATCTCCGGGTCAGCAGCGGCGGCAGTGGCCGGGGCAGGAGGCCCTGTGCGCCCGCCGGCTTAGGTTTTGACGGATTTAATGGATAAACTAACAGATCTGTTGGCAGCGGAGGTCAACCTGGCGAATCAAGCTCAGCATAATGCAGAGATTGCAAAGTTACGTGATGAGGTAGCACTGTCAAGGAAGACGTGGCGGCAGATAACGTTAGGATAGCCGCAGAGCGAGCCGCCCTGGATGCTCAGGCTCAGCGGATCCAGTCAGAGGCTTTCTGGCTTACAATGGATCAAAACACTTCAAATGAAATCATGAGGAGGAGGCACAAGTCTCATTTACCTCCGGTTTACGAGGCGAGAAACCTCTTTTGCACACCTGGAGCAGGGACCAGTAACCCGCTGCAGACAAACCGGGTTGCAGCACCTGGGGTCGGAACGCTGTTTCAGCCACGCGTGACGGAGCCACCTCATTTGAATAATGTTCTGCCTCAGCATGTGCCAACACCACCGGGTCATTATTCTAACCCTTTGCATAACATGATCGCTGCGGTGACCGACTGGCGGCTCCCCAATAGACGGCGACTCTCCAACGGCGGTTCAAACACGAAGGGCTAAGGAGCTTCTTCGAACTGCATTGGTACAGCAGGGTGCATATTCTTATAGTCGGGACATGATTCATTCAACCCCTCACCCAAGCCGGATTTATAGTAGATACATGGACTCGCTAGCCGTTTCAAGCAATGAACAGCGCCGTAACCAGCCACGGGGGCATGACCCGGCGCGTGATGGAGCTCATGACTTGGTCGGTCCCGACAGAGTTCGTCAGGAAGCTGAGCAGGCAGCTCACCAGCCCCTTCCGGTTTATCCAACGTCTTCATTGGAGGCAGGCGTGACCTCTAGAACTACAGGTGTACCCTATTTAGTGTCGGCTCTGCGTAATGAGCGTTTGGCCAAGGATTTCAAAGGACCTCGCAAGGTGCCTAACTACACAGGCGACTTACCCCCTGAGGTGTGGATTGAGAGTTATGAGATGGCCATGGAAATGTTGGAAGTCAGTGATGCCACATGTGCTAAGTACTTCACCATGATGCTGGATGGAACGGCCCGTACTTGGTTAAAAGGGCTGCCAGCTAATTCCATCGGTCATGGGCTGAGCTAAAGGCCAGGTTTATTCAGAACTTTAAAGACACATGCAAACAACCCATGTCGATTGTGGACTTAGCTACTTGCGCCCAAGAGGAAGGTGAATCAACGACCCATTGGGTGCGCCGGGTCAAAGGTGTCATACACTCATCCGATAACATGAATGTCGGCTCTGCAGTCTTAATGTTGGAGAAAAATGCCGTTTTTTGCCTCTTAAGCAGAAGCTGGGGCGGCTGAAGCGCGATTGCAATGATATGGGTAAGCTGATGGCGGCTCTAATCAAATATGCCGACTCTGATAGTACCAAGGACCCCGAGTCTGATGGTGGTAGGGGGTCCCGAACTGTGCGTCTAAGGCTGATGGTAGCAGGAGGCGGGGGACATAAGGTTTACCCAGGTTCGGGCCCTCTCTATGGAGGTAATACTCTACTTTCTGCTTGATTGATCTTGATGAATATGAGTATTACAAGAGTTGATCTACCACGAGATCGTAATGGCTAAACCCTAGAAGCTAGCCTATGATTATGACTGTTGTTCCTACAGACTAAACCCTCCGGTTTATATAGACACCGGAGGGGGCTAGGGTTACACAAAGTCGGTTACAGAGAAAGGAATCTACATATCCGAATCGCCAAGCTTGCCTTCCACGCAAAGGAGAGTCCCATCCGGACACGGGAAGAAGTCTTCGGTCTTGTATCTTCATAGCCCAACAGTCTGGCTCATGTTAATAGTCCGGCTGTCCGAGGACCCCTTAATCCAAGACTCCCTCAGTAGCCCCTGAACCAAGCTTGAATGACGATGAGTCCGACGCGCAGATTTTCTTCGGCATTGCAAGGCAGGTTCTTCTCCGGATATTCCAAAATCACGTCCGAACTAAAATAGTGTTCGGCTCGGCAAAACAAATTCCACACACAACCATAGAGAGTATAACATTTTCACAAGTCCAATCCGCTGACAATTTTTGCAACGCGATATTACGTCATCGCCCGACCATTATTTCGAACCGTTTTCTAGCCTGCTACTCCATGTTTCGCGAGGCAGTTTTATTGGCACGTCTTGTCGAAGCAGAGATCGCGTCCCCTTATCACAATATTCTCATCAACACGAGCGTGGGTAACCCAGCCGTTTCGTTGGTATGATTCCTTGGGAATAGGAATGTTTTAAGGCCACGTAGAAGACGTTTGATTTTCATCGCCTTTATAAAGAGGCCAGGACCTGTCTTTTTCCTTCCACACTAATCATCTCCTCCTCCTGTTGGGGAACGTAGTAATTTCAAAAAATTTCCTACGATCACGCAAGATCATGGTGATGCATAGCAACGAGATGAGAGTGTTGTCTACGTACCCTCGTAGACCAGCAACGGAAGCGTTGACGCAACGTAGAGGAAGTAGTCGTACTTCTTCCTGATCCAACCGATCCAAGTACCGAACGTCGGCACCTCCGAGTTCTGCACACGCTCAGCTCGATGACGCCCCTCGAACTCCGATCCAGCCGAGTGTTGAGGGAGAGTTTCACAAGACGACGGCGTGGTGACGATGATGATGTTCCACGGTGCAGGGCTTCGCTTAAGCTCCGCAACGGTATATTCGAGGTGTAGTTTGGTGGAAGGGGCACCGCACACGGCTAAGGAACGATCTCAATGATCAACTTGTGTGTCATGGGTGCCCCTGCTCCTGTATATAAAGGAGGGAAGGGAGGGCTGGCCGCCGAGAGAGGAGGCGCACCAGGGTTTCCTACTCCTACTAGGAGTAGGATTCCCCCCCAATCCTAGTCCAACTAGGTTTTCCCAAGTGGGAAGAGAGAGAGAGAGGGGGGCGCCCCCTTCTCCTAGTCCTAATAGGACTAGGGAAGGGGGGAAGGTGCGGCCAGCACTATGGCCCCCTTTTCTCTTTCCCACTAAGGCCCATCATGGCCCATTGACTTCGGGGTTCCGTAACCCCTCGGTACTCCGGTAAAATTCCCAATTTCACCCGGAGTGATTCCGGAGTCCAAACATAGGCTTCCAATATATCAATCTTTATGTCTCGACCATTTCGAGACTCCTCGTCATGTCCGTGATCTCATCCGGGACTCCGAACAACCTTCGTACATCAATATCATATAAACTCATAATAACTGCCATCAAACGTTAAGCGTGCGGACCCTACGGGTTCGAGAACTATGTAGACATGACCGAGACACCTCTCTGGTCAATAACCAATAGCGGGACCTGGATGCCCATATTGGCTCCTACATATTCTACGAAGATCTTTATCGGTCGACCGCATAACAACATACGTTGTTCCCTTTGTCATCGGTATGTTACTTGCCCGAGATTCGATCGTCGGTATCCAATACCTAGTTCAATCTCACATCGGCAAGTCTCTTTTCTCGTTCCGTAATACATCATCTCACAACTAACACATTTAGTTGCAATGCTTGCAAGGCTTATGTGATGTGCATTACCGAGAGGGCCCAGAGATACCTCTCCGACAATCGGAGTGACAAATCCTAATCTCAAATATGCCAACCCAACATGTACCTTCGGAGACACCTGTAATGTACCTTTATAATCACCCAGATTCGCTGTGACGCTTGGTAGCACCCAAAGTGTTCCTCGGGCAAACGGAGTTGCATAATCTCATAGTCATAGGAACATGTATAAGTCATGAAGAAAAGCACTAGCAACAAACTATACGATCAGGTGCTATGCTAATGGAATGGGTCATGTCAATCAGATCATTCAACCAATGATGTGATCCCGTTAATCAAATAACAACTCCTTGTTCATGGTTAGGAAACATAACCATCTTTGATTAACGAGCTAGTCAAGTAGAGGCATACTAGTGACACTCTGTAGGTTTATGTATTCACACATGTATTATGTTTCCGGTTAATACAATTCTAGCATGAATAATAAACATTTATCATGATATAAGGAAATAAATAATAACATTATTATTGCCTCTAGGGCATATTTCCTTCAGCCTCCCACTTGCACTAGAGTCAATAATCTAGATTACACAAGAATGATTCTAACACCCATGGAGTCTTGGTGCTGATCATGTTTTGCTCGTGGAAGAGGCTTAGTCAACGGTCTGCAACATTCAGATCCGTATGTATCTTGCATATCTCTATGTCTCCCACCGACCAAATCCGGATGGAGTTGAAGCGCCTTTTGATGTGCTTGGTTCTCTTGTGAAATCTGGATTCCTTTGCCAAGGCAATTGCACCAAGATTGTCACAAAAGATTTTCATTGGACCCGATACACTAGGTACAACACCTAGATCGGTTATGAACTCCTTCATCCAGACTCCTTCATTAGCTGCTTCCAAGCAGCTATGTACTCAGCTTCACATGTAGATCCCGCAACGACGCTTTGTTTGGAACTGCACCAACTGACAGCTCCACCGTTTAATGTAAATACGTATCCGGTTTGCGATTTAGAATCGTCCGGATCAGTGTCAAAGCTTGCCGACGTAACTGCTTTTACGAGCTCTTTGTCACCGCCATAAATGAGAAACATATCCTTAGTCCTTCTCAAGTACTTAAGGATGTTCTTGACCGCTGTCCAAAGATCCACTCGGATTACTTTGGTACCTGCCGCTAAACTTACAGCAAGGCACACATCAGGTCTGTACACAGCATTGCATACATGATAGAGCCTATGGCTGAAGCATAGGAACATCTTTCATTTTCTCTCTATCTTCTGCGGTGGTCGGGCATTGAGTCTTACTCAACTTCACACCTTGTAATACCGGCAAGAACCCTTTCTTTGCCTGATCCATTTTGAACTTTTTCAAAACTTTATCAAGGTATGTGCTTTGTGAAAGTCCTATTAAGCGCCTTGATCTATCTCTATAGATCTTAATGCCCAATATGTAAGCAGCTTCACCGAGGTCTTTCATCGAAAAACTCTTATTCAAGTATCCCTTTATGCTATCCAGAATTCTATATCATTTCCGATCAATAATATGTCATCCACATATAATATCGAAATGCTACAGAGCTCCCACTCACTTTCTTGTAAATACAGGCTTCTCCAAAAGTCTCAGATAAAACCAAATGCTTTGATCACACTATCAAAACGCTTATTCCAACTCCGAGAGGCTTGCACCAGTCCATAAATGGATCGCTGGAGCTTGCACACTTTGTTAGCTCCTTTGGATCGACAAAACCTTCTGGTTGCATCATATACAACTCTTCTTCCGTAAATCCATTCAGAATGCAGTTTTAACATCCATTTGCCAAATTTCATAATCATAAAATGCGGCAATTGCTAACATGATTCGGACGGACTTAAGCATCGCCACGGGTGAGAAGGTCTCATCGTAGTCAATCCCTTGAACTTGTCGAAAACCTTTTGCAACAAGTCGAGCTTTATAGACAATAACATTACCATCAGCGTCAGCCTTCTTCTTGAAGATCCATTTATTCTCAATTGCTTGCCGATCATCGGGCAAGTCAACCAAAGTCCACACTTTGTTCTCATACATGGATCCCATCTCAGATTTCATGGCCTCAAGCCATTTTGTGGAATCTGGGCTCACCATCGCTTCTTCATAGTTCGTGAGGTTCATCATGTTCCAAAGAATATGACTTCCAAAATAGGATTACCGTACCACTCACAGTGCGGATCTTGCTCGTTGATCTACGAAGTTCTGAGAAACTTGATCTGAAGTTTCATGATCATCATCATTAGCTTCTTCCTATTTGGTGTAGGTGTCACGAAACTGTTTTCTGTGATGTACTACTTCTCAATAAGGAGTAGATACAGTTATCTCATCAAGTTCTACTTTCCTCCCACTCACTTCTTTCGTGAGAAACTCTTTCTCCAAAAGTTTCCGAATTTAGCAACAAAATCTTGCCTTCGGATCTGTGATGAAGGTGTACCCAACTGTCTCCTTTGGGTATCCTATGAAGACACATTCGATTTGGGTTCGAGCTTATCAGGTTGAAGCTTTTTCACATAAGCGCCGCAGCCCCAAACTTTCAGAAACGACAACTTTGGTTTCTTGCCAAACCACAGTTCATAAGGCGCCGTCTCAACGGATTTAGATGGTGCCCTATTTAAAATGAATGTAGCCGCCTCTAAAGCATAACCCCAAAACGATAGCGGTAAATCAGTAAGAGACATCATAGATCGCACCATATCTAATAAAGTACGACACGACGCTCGACACACCATTACGCTGTGGTGTTCCAGTGGCGTAAGTTGCGAAACTATTCCGCATTGTTTCAAATGTAGGCCAAACTCGTAACTCAAATATTCTCCTCCACGATCAGATCGTAGAAACTTTATTTTCTTGTTACGATGATTTTCCACTTCACTCTGAAATTCTTTGAATTTTTCAAATGTTTCAGACTTGTGTTTCATTAAGTAGATATACCCATATCTGCTCAAATCATCTGTGAAGGTGAGAAAATAACGATATCCGCCATTTAGCCTCAACATTCATTGGACCACATACATCAGATGTATGATTTCCAATAAATCTGTTGCTCTCCCATAGTTCCGGAGAACGGTGTTTTAGTCATCTTGCCCATAAGGCACGGTTCGCAAGTGCCAAGTGATTCATAATCAAGTGACTCCAAAAGTCCATCAAGATGGAGTTTCTTCATGCGCTTTACACCGATATGACCTAAACGGCAAGTGCCACAAATAAGTTGCACCATCATTATCAACTCTGCATCTTTTGGTTTCAACATTATGAATATGTGTATCACTACTATCAAGATTAAGTAAAACAAACCATTCTTCAATGGTGCATGACCATAAAAGATATTATTCATATAAATAGAACAACCATTATTCTCTGATTTAATGAATAACCGCCTCGCATCAAACAAGATCCAGATATAATGTTCATGCTCAACGCTGGTACTAAATAACAATTATTTAGGTCTAATACTAATCCGAAGGTAGATGTAGAGGTAGCGTGTCGATCGCGATCACATCGACTTTGGAACCATTTCCCACGCCAGATTGTCACCTCGCCCTTAGCTAATCTTCGCTAATCCGTAGCCCTGCTTCGAGTTGCAAATATTAGCAATGTAACCAGTATCAAATACCAGGTGCTATCTGCGAGTATTAGTAAGGTACACATCAATAACATGTATATCACATATACCTTTGTTAACCTTGCCATCCTTCTTATCCGCCAAATACTTGGGGCAGTTCCGCTTCAAAGGACCAGCCTGCTTGCAATAGAAGCACTCGGTTTCAGGTTTAGGACCAGACTTGGGTTTCTTCTCTTGATCAGCAACTTGCTTGCCGCTCTTTTGAAGTTTCCTTTTCTTTCCTTTGCCCTTTTCTTGAAACTAGTGGTTTTGTTAACCATCAACACTTGATGCTCCTTTTGATTTCTACCTCCGCTGCTTTCAAAGATCGTGAAGAGCTCGGGCATTGTTTTGGTCATCCCTTGCATATTATAGTTCATCACGAAGCTCTTGTAGCTTGGTGGCGTGATTGGAGAATTCATCAATGACGCAATCATCCGGAAGATTAACTCCCAGTTGAATCAAGTGATTGTTATATCCGGACATTCTGAGTATATGCTCACCGACAGTAACTGCTTCTCCTCCATCTTACAGCTATAGAACTTATTGGAGACTTCATATCTCTCAATCCGGGCATTCGCTTGAATATTAACTTCAACTCCTGGAACATCTCATATGCTCCATGGTGTTCAAAACGACGTTGAAGTCCCGGTTCTAAGCCGTAAAGCATGGCACACGAACTATAGAGTAGTCATCGCTTTGCTTTGCCAGACGTTCACAACTTCGGCGCAGCCCTTGCACCAGGCCTGGCACCTAACGGTGCTTCCAGGACGTAATTCTTCCGTGCAGCAATAAGGATAATCCTCAAATTACGGACCCAGTCCGTAATTGCTGCCATCATCTTTCAACTTTGCTTTCTCAAGGAACGCATTAAAATTCAACGGAACAACAAAGACGAGCCATCTATCTACACATCATAGACAAGCAAGATACTATCAGTACTAAGTTCATGATAAATTTAAGTTCAATTAATCATATTACTTAAGAACTCCCACTTAGAAAAATATCCTTCAATTCTCTAAGTGATTATGTGATCCATATCAACTACACCATGACCGATCATCACGTGTGATGGAGTAGTTTCAATGGTGAACATCAATATGTTGATCATATCTACTATATGATTCACGCCGACCTTCGGTCTCCGTGTTCCGAGGTCATATCTTATATGCATAGCTCGACAAGTATAACCTGAGTATTCTGCGTGTGCAACTGTTTTGCACCCGTTGTATTTGAACGTAGAGCCTATCACACCCGATCATCACGTGGTGTCTCAGACGAAGAACTTTCGAACGGTGCATACTCAGGAGAACACTTCTTGATAATTTAGTAAGGGATCATCTTATAATGCTACCGTCAATCAAAGCAAAATAAGATGCATAAAGGATTAACATCACATGCAATCAATATAAGTGATATGATATGGCCATCATCATCTTGTGCTTGTGATCTCCATCTCCAAACACCGCCATGATCACCATCGCCACCGGCGCGACACCTTGATCTCCATCGTAGCATCGTTGTCGCCTCGCCAATCTTATGCTTCTACGACTATCGCTACCGCTTAGTGATAAAGTAAAGCATTACAGGCGATTGCATTTCATACAATAAAGCGACAACCATATGGCTCCTGCCAGCTGCCGATAACTTCGGTTACAAAACATGATCATCTCATACAATAAAATTCAGCATCATGTCTTGACCATATCACATCACAACATGCCCTGCAAAAACAAGTTAGACGCCCTCTACTTTGTTGTTGCAAATTTTACGTGGCTGCTACGGGCTGAGCAAGAACCGTTCTTACCTACGCATCAAAACCACAACGATATTTCGTCAAATAGACTCCGCTTTAACCTTCTCAAGGACCGGGCGAGCCACACTCGATTCAGCTAAAGTGAGAGAGACAGACACCGCCGTCACCTTTAAGCAACGAGTGCTCGGGCGGTGAAACCAGTCTCGCGTAAGCGTCGCGTAATGTCGGTCCGGCCGCTTCATCTCACAATACCGCTGAACCAAAGTATGACATGCTGGTAGGCAGTATGACTTGTATCGCCCACAACTCACTTGTGTTCTACTCGTGCACATGACATCAACGCATAAAACCAGGCTCGGATGCCACTGTTGGGGAACGAGTAATTTCAAAAATTTTCCTACGATCACGCAAGATCATGGTGATGCATAGCAACGAGATGAGAGTGTTGTCTCGCACCCTCGAGACAAGCAACGGAAGCGTTGACGCAACGTAGAGGAAGTAGTCGTATTTCTTCCCGATCCAACCGATCCAAGTACCGAACGACGGCACCTCCGAGTTCTGCACACGCTCAGCTCGATGACGCCCTCGAACTCCGATCCAGCCGAGTGTTGAGGAGAGTTTCACAAGACGATGGCGTGGTGACGATGATGATGTTCCACCGGCGCAGGGCTTCGCCTAAGCTCCGCAACGGTATATTCGAGGTGTAGTTTGGTGGAAGGGGGCACCGCACACGGCTAAGGAACGATCTCAATGATCAACTTGTGTGTCATGGGGTGCCCCTGCTCCTGTATATAAAGGAGGGAAGGGAGGGGCTGGCCGCCAGAGAGAGGAGGCGCACGGGGTTTCCTACTCCTACTAGGAGTAGGATTCCCCCAATCCTAGTCCAACTAGGTTTTCCCAAGTGAGAAGAGAGAGAGAGAGGGCCTTTCTCCTAGTCCTAATAGGACTAGGGAAGGGGAAAGGTGCCCAGCACTATGGCCCCTTTTCTTTCCCACTAAGGCCCATCATGGCCCATTGACTTCGGGGTTCCGTAACCCCTCGGCATCTCGGTAAAATTCCCAATTTCACCCGGAGTGATTCCGAGTCCAAACATAGGCTTCCAATATATCAATCTTTATGTCTCGACCATTTCGAGACTCCTCGTCATGTCCGTGATCTCATCCGGACTCAACAACCTTCGTACATCAATATCATATAAACTCATAATAACCGCCATCGAACGTTAAGCGTGCGGACCCTACGGGTTCGAGAACTATGTAGACATGACCGAGACACCTCTCGGTCAATAACCAATAGCGGGACCTGGATGCCCATATTGGCTCCTACATATTCTACGAAGATCTTTATCGGTCGACCGCATAACAACATACGTTGTTCCTTTGTCATCGGTATGTTACTTGCCCGAGATTCGATCGTCGGTATCCAATACCTAGTTCAATCTCAAATTCTCGGCAAGTCTCTTTTCTCGTTCCGTAATACATCATCTCACAACTAACACATTTAGTTGCAATGCTTGCAAGGCTTATGTGATGTGCATTACCGAGAGGGCCAGAGATACCTCTCCGACAATCGGAGTGACAAATCCTAATCTCAAATATGCCAACCCAACATGTACCTTCGGAGACACCTGTAATGTACCTTTATAATCACCCGATTACGCCAGTGACGCTTGGTAGCACCCAAAGTGTTCCTCGGCAAACGGGAGTTGCATAATCTCATAGTCATAGGAACATGTATAAGTCATGAAGAAAAGCACTAGCAACAAACTATACGATCAGGTGCTATGCTAATGGAATGGGTCATGTCAATCAGATCATTCAACCAATGATGTGATCCCGTTAATCAAATAACAACTCCTTGTTCATGGTTAGGAAACATAACCATCTTTGATTAACGAGCTAGTCAAGTAGAGGCATACTAGTGACACTCTGTAGGTTTATGTATTCACACATGTATTATGTTTCCGGTTAATACAATTCTAGCATGAATAATAAACATTTATCATGATATAAGGAAATAAATAATAACATTATTATTGCCTCTAGGGCATATTTCCTTCACCTCCCACCTCAAGTTCCAACACCCAAGGTTTAATCCAGTTGCTTCGAGCCTCCGGCCATGTCCGGATCCAGCCTTCAAGGCCGGTGGACGGGCTCTTCTGTCATAGAGGAGGACATCACGAAGCTCAGAGAGGCAAGATATTTGACTACGGAAATCCTCCACATGCTTCCTGCTCAAGGGTAGGTTATCCCTACTCCTAGATCCAATGAGAGGGTCGTGTTCATCTCTCACTTCCTCTGAGGGCTAGGTTTTTCCCTTCATCCCTTCGTTCGAGGGCTCATGTTTTATTACGGACTAGATTTCCATGATCTAACTCCAGACTCTTTCCTTCACATCTCGATGTTTATCATGACGTGTGAGGCCTTCCTCCACATTACCCCACATTTCGGTTTATGGCTTAAAACCTTTAATGTAAAATCGAAGGTAGTAGACGGGAAACAAGCGGAGTGCGGAGGTGCTTCAATAAACAAGTTTATCAGTTCTCCTTGGCCAAAGGGTTCCTTTGCAGAGTCTTCCGACCCATGGCAATGGGAGTGGTTTTATATCACCGAACCTCGCGGTAAGAAGTGGGCAGCTACACCTGCGTTTCGGTCTGGCCCTCAGCCCCAGCTCGCATCATGGATTAACAGAGGGCTGGACTGGGTAATGCTAGCCCGCCGGATCATACCCTATCAGCGACGCCCTCTCCGCATGTGGGAGTTCAATCCGGAAGGTCCACAGACTCTTCATCACTTCTCTGGCAAGATGCTTAGGGAGATGTGGAAATTATTCTTCGGCGCACGAAAACAGTGGGCAGATTCTACAGAGGACATTGGTCTTGACTGCAATCATCCAGATACCCCGGTAAGCACTTAACTTCCGAACACAGTTCTGTCAAATTCCTCACAACAATATACTGATAAAACTCTACTCGGCCAGGGCTGGTTAAAGAAGTCGGAGAGAATTAGGTGTTCGGCTCCTCTTCCTGAAGACTCGGCTGATCCAGTGTTAACTAGGATGCTGGCTCCGGCACCCTATCAAGTGCCGGTGAGGGAAGACAAGGAGAAGAGCAAGGAGGCCCAAGGAGGCCCTCATTCTAGAGGCTCGCCCGACGTCTTGTCCGGGGAGATCAGAACTCCCTCTTCTGAAGACGGAAGGGAAGGAAAAGCTGACGTCCCTTCCCCTTGTGGGAAGAAAAGGACCGCCTCCGAAGACCCGAAGATAAGGGCTTCTAAGCGAGGGAAGATATCCCTGTCAGGGGGCTCTGGCCAGGGAGGTGACGTTGACACGCAGTCTCTCAAAAAGGCGACCCCCTAGCCAAATCGTAAGTGAACGAGGATGTTGCCATATTCCTTCTTGAGCACCTTCTTCTTGGAAGTGGCCTCATCCTCTACAGCCACATAGTCTTCATCTTCAGACTCTGAGGTTTTCTTCTTTCTGGCCCTGGTGGCTGCCGTAGGCAAGTTGCTGGGTGTGCTTCTGCTACCATCATAGCTGCTAGAGGGACTAGTGCCCTCACTCATGTGAACCTGCTCCTCAGACTTGTTCTAACTATCACTTTGATCAGACATGTTGCAACCACTGACAGCGGACCCTGTGGATAGATATAGATGAGGTAGAATAGGATGAGCATCACAAAATACAGAGGTTTTTGCAAGAGAATGAGATAAAAACTTAGTTTTAGTTTTCCACAGAAGCATTTCGGATCTACCAATTTGTAAACTCGGTGATACCGAAGCAGCTTTAGGAACCTGAACTAGTGAACTCGGTCAGACTGAGTCATAGTTCGGTGGCACCGAGACTGCTAGGGTTTCACAAAGTCCTGAACTCGGTCACACCGATTTGCAATTCTCGGTCGGACCAAGAATCACATGTGCAATGGCCTTGGCCAAATCGGTGGAACCGATTTCTAGAACTCGGTCGGTCCGAGATGGTTTCGGCGGTGACCTAGCCCTAAATTTTCAATCCAAACCTAATCTACGGAGCGTTTTTACTGGATAACATGATCTCAATCGTGGCAAGATTCATGGCGAAAACAATGTGCTAGGAATCGGAGTGAGATTAGCACAAGGATCAAGTCCATACCCTAGTTTGGCGATGGACTTGCTACGGCGGCAACGGCGGAGATGATTCCCGTTGACGGCGGCGGAGACCAACGGCGGGAGGCAGCTGGCGACGAGGAGGACGATCCGGAGACCCAGGAGGCAGAGCGGGCTGAGCGCGGGCGAAAGAGTTCGGAGAAATTTCCAAAAATTTTGCCCGTGGATATATATAGCCCGACCCTATTGGTGTGACCGAGTGGAACAACTCGGTGGCACCGAGATGCATTACTGCAAGCAGTTACTGCAACTCGGTGTGACCAAAATGTTCAAATCGGTTGCACCGAGATTGAAAACCTAGATCGACTTAGTGATCTCGGTATGACCGAAATAGAAGAATCGGTCAGACCGAAACGCACAAAGAAGTTTTGGAAGTTTAAGTCTATGACGAATCGGGGACTCCGAGTGCTCCTCACACAGAGTGGTTCAAATCTGACTTGATCAAACTTTGTGATGTAGCAAGAATAGAGTTTGAGACAAGAAAAGCATAGATAGCTAGAGAAGGTTCTTAGGCATTCTTGTCCATCCACTTGGCAAAAGAAAAGAAACCAAACAATCAACACAACAAGTGGATGTCCTTGAATGAGTGAAATATGCAACCAACATGCTCACCCAATAAAATGACAAATGAAATATGTGGCAAAGCATGCACAACCATTCTAGCATCTATCAAGCAATTGGCGATGACTAGGTCATCTATATATGAGTATATTGACTTAGGAGTCAAATGAGAACATTTGATCATAGGTCATACTCATCGTTTAAGCTCAAGTGGGGTTGCCACTTTTACATAATGCATTGATGTGTTCACACCATTAGAGTTGCTTTAACTCAATTCCTAGAGTAAAGCTCCCCCTAGATGTGAGACCCCCCTTAGAGGGATGAACTAACCTTGGGTTTTTTCGATGATGACTTCATGTAGGTGTTGAAGATGTGGATGCTCAATGTTGATGTAGATCATTTGGAGCAATCCTTTGGAGTGAGTTGCACTTTCAATACCTACACGGGTTAGTCCCACAAGGAACAAACAAGGATATCCATAGACATAGAGTGATGTACACACAAAATGATGTCTATGAAAGCATTAGGTTACCTCGTCCCTTGTCTTACCAACAAGAGGGTTTGTGACTCCATGAACTAGTGCAAGATGTGGAAGTTGATTGCACTTGTCCTTTCTAAAATGATATGAGTGAAGTATGTTGGCGGAGTCACCCTCAAGAACTATCTAGTTCTTCTTCTTCGGGATCCACACCATCTTGATGGGAATCCTTGGGGTTGTAGTCGTACTTGATGAAGTAGAACTTGACGTAGTCTTGGGAATCCACTTGACCAAGGCCTTGGGAGCTTCTTCAAATGCATCAATCTCCTCTTGAAGCTCATCCTTGCCTTTTTGCTTGTGGTCTTGTGGTGGAAGATCATCTTGAGTTTGTGTCCCTTTGAAGGAAGTAGGATCATACTTATCTTGTTGAGGAACAAACTTCGTCTTGGGGTATTGATCTTCTTCCCACTCAACTCCATTGGCATTGAACTTTCGTTCAAAACCAACACCTTGGTTCTTCCGGTGCCTTCCTTGCTTGCGTACAATTTCCTCGAATTTCTTACTCCTGACAAGGCTCTTGTAAACACCTTTCTCTATAATTTCCTTCAATAAGCTATTTTCTTGCACAAGCGTAACTTGGCTAAAAGAATCATTAGTGGAATCAAGAGAACTACTAGAAGCAACAACATTAGATTTAACATGATTATTGTTACTACTAGAGGAAGAATCCTTCTTGTTCTTGTTACTAGACTTGACTTGAGGCATGTAAGTAGATAAGAGTAAACGCTTGGCAATGTAAGAAAAACTTTTCTTGCGAAGATCATCATTGATTGCATATTTGAAAAACAGTTTGGCATATAGCTTTTTACATATATTTTAGAAATTGTTCAAATGTGTTATAATATACAACCTCCGTTTTAAAATAAATGACATTTTGATAGGCTAAACTAGACTACCAATACGTCATAAATTTTGGAATGAAGGTAGTATATGTTCATGTAATTGTGAAATGTGTGACATATTTCCCACAACAAAATAAAAGTAGAGAATGAAAAATAATACATGAAAATAAATATAAAAACAAGATAAAAAACACATAAAATAGAACAAGTTATATATAAAAAAGAAACATGTTACTGGGTTGCACCACGTCATAGCGATATATAGGATGTTCAATGGGTTTTCGTGGCCCGAGCGCTACCTTACCTGAGCAATACGATTCGCACTAGGCATGTCTCATCGTGTAGCCCATCTTTTCGCTGGGTTGGCTCGGCCCCCTCGCCCAACAGTCAAAATCACTACTTAAGGAGCACTCCTTGAAAAGGTTATTTGTCACAAGTGTCACATTACATGTACGTCACTTGTCATAACCTTATAGTTTTCCTTTTTTTGGTAGATTCGTTTATTCAAAACATTTTATCTCTGAAACCGTGCTTCCAAATCTCGTATCGTTTTCAACATTGGATTCCTCGCGTCGAGATCTTCGAAACATGATCCCATGTTGATAGGTTTCGATGAAATTTTTTTCAAAAAAAAAAAATCGGACGAAAAAACCAAACCGGAAGCATATTTTGACCTTTCCGAGAGGCACTGTCGTACCCCTCACGGATGCAAATCCATACCTCTCGTTGTAGAAAGAAAAGAAAGCCTGTATTTTTTTTGTTTTAAAGAGAGACACAGTCATGCCTCTCGCATATAAGAAAAAAAACAAAACATGTTTTTTTTCCTTTTTGAGAGGCATTTTCATGCCTCTCATAGATACATAACCGCGTCTTTACGAGAAGTAAATCCGTGCCTCTCATGGTAGAAAAAAAAGAAACATGTTTTCCCCTTTTGCAGGAGGCACAATTGTGCCTCTCGTGGAAGCAAATTCGTGCCTCGACAGAAGTAAATCCATGCCTCTCAGAGAGGCACGGTCGTGCATGTCGCGAAAGCAAATCCATGCCTCTACAAGGTGTAAATCCGTGCCCCTTGTCGTAAGAAAAAAATAAAAACGAGTTTTTTCCTTTTGTGAAAGGCATGGCCGTGCCTCTCGCAAAATCAAATCCGTGTCTCCACAAAAAGTAAATCATGCCTCTTGCGGAAGGAAAAAGGAAAAAGAAAACACGTTTTTTCGTGTAAAAAATATTTTTTGAGGTCCAAGACCTAAGAAAACAAACAAAAAAATTATATCTAAAAGCCAAAAACACGTGTAGAAAAATAAAATAAGAAACATAATCCGCTGGAAATGCCCAGAGCGCGCCCGCGCTCTCAACCCGCACCCCAAGTGACCCTTAATTAGTTACTCCCTTTGGCTTGGGCAGACCTATTTGACGTTTGTGAGGGTCAAAACGTCGTGGCTTCGCTGAAGCTCGGCTACCCAATGCCCTAGTTTGGGCCAGCCCACAGTCATTCGCTGTTTCTTCTCTTTTCTGTTTTTCTTTATGCTTTTCATTTTTTTACTGTTTCTTTTTTTTCGTTTTTATTTTTACTTTATCTTTATTTTTGCATGTCTTATAAAAAGCTTAGTGTTGCTCATTGTATATTAAGAAAATGATTGCGGTATATTGCAAGAATTTCACCATGCATTATAAAAGGTTCGTCGTAAATTAGAAATTGTTCAATGAATAATAAAAACATCCACACTGTTTTAAAATTTGTTCAGCATATATTACACATATGTTCAGTGTGTAATAAAAAATTCAGCGATATTACAAAATGTTCATTGTGTATGCTGAAATTGTCCAACATATATATTAATAGTTTTAAATGTTCATTGTATATTAAAAAGTTCATCATACAATACTAAAAAGTTCATCAAGTAATATTAAATTTTTCATCGTATTCTCAGAATATGTTCAGCACATATATAATTCTTTTATAGTACATAAAATTATTTAAAAAATGTTCAAAAATAATAAACAAGGAGAAAAACCAAACCAAGAAGGAAAAAATGACAAAAAAGGGCCGCTACTGTAAACATACTGCTACAGTAAATGTCTTCTACATCCCATGGGAACGCTTACTGCTAGTGTGTTGGTAACCTCAGCGCCTCCAAGAGGAGATTATTAGACAACATGCGTTGCATGTAACTAAGCAACATGGCTTGTGTTTTCGCTTGAACAAGCTGGCTACCAAACAGTCTGCCTTTCGTTTCGCCCTAGCCAGGTTAAAGGGAATGCAGGCAATCAATGAACATGCATATATTGGTTTTTAGTCTGTTTTTTCTCAATCAGGCCTAACTAAGACATACATGCAGTGCAGGCAAACACACGTAACTAAGCAGCATGGCTTTGTGTTTTTGCTTGAACAAGCCGGCAACCAAACAGTCTGCCTTTCGTTTCGCCCTAGCCAGGTTAAAGGGAATGCAGACAATCAATCAACATGCATATATTGGTTTTTAGCCTGTTTTTTCTCAACCAGGCCTAACTAAGACATACATGCAGTGCAGGCAAACACATGTAACTAAGCAGCATAGCTTGTGTTTTCGCTTGAACAAGCCGGCAACCCTTTCGTTTCGCCCTAGCCAGGTTAAAGGGAATGCATGCAATCAATCAACATGCATATATTGATTTTTAGCCTGTTTTTCCTCAACCGGGCCTAACTAAGACATATATGCAGTGCAGGCAAAATCCATGCGAGAACCAACGTGAAGTACTTGAACTCTGATGCGCAAGAGATATATATCATCGTCCTTCTAACCATCCAACCACATGTTGATTTGTCATTCCAATATATAAACTTGATAAGATAGCACCATGCGTACAGGTTCATCGAATAGCCATTTCCCATTTGCCGCTCCAATTTTTTGAAGTCGACTTTGACGAAGGTGCACGCTCACCTACTGTTGCCAGTCACATTCTCTCGACGCAAGCATGACGTAAACCATGACGTTATTATTAATCAACACCCACGAACTAAAACCAATCAACTCGGTAGTCCCACACACGGAAACATAGACAAGTCCATGAAATAAAGTGACAATCAGCAATACTAAAAGAAGCAGGGATGTCCCGTGGGCAAAGTCAACGTTAGACGTTCGTAACCATTCTTGAGTTGTAGCCAAGAAGTTCTTAATTTGAATGCATGGAGGGGCGATGGACAACAGCAATACTACCGAGCCATGTCCGCATTTCCGTGCGTATTCCTACACATATAGGTCCAATTATTATTGAAGCTTGAAGGAATATGTGATTTGTCCTTTAAATAGTTAATACCCCATATGTGAGAAATACATAAACAACTTGTTTACACAGATGAGATGTATAATTGTACTTAATGGTGGTGTACCAGTATTAATCAACTAAATTATGAGAGATTTGTGTTTTTTCACCTTCTATATCATCATGTGGCTTAGGCCATGCCCAAAAAGGCACATGTTTCATTAGCAAGCTCCTCGTCATGTCTGGTGCATCGTTTTTTAGTGCATTTTAGAGCATTATGAGGTTTGGGATTATCCTCATTATCAAAACTAGCAAAAGAGCCCGGGAGAGAAAATAACACACACTTAACCCAATAACCATGACCCAAGACCTTAATAGGTCCACGTCCTTTATTTTCACATGGCATCGCATTTGTGTTGCTGACAGTGGCTTCAGTGCTTACACAAACAAAAACGTGTTTGAATATGGTCAGTCATTAGGCCTCTCTCTCTCTCTCTCTCTCTCGGAATAGGATGAGAAATATGTTGTTTTTTCTCGTGAAGTTTTTCAGAGGTGTGCATCCATGGTTATCGATGTTTTCTCTCATTTCAATCTGATTTTAATGAGCGTTTATTTGCAATTGGGATTGCCGCCAGTACAAATGAAATACGCGGGAGTTTTTCTTTTGTGGTGCTCCGTGGGACTTAGTTAGGGTTTATAACTTGGCACGGACTTGGGCTCATATTGCTTGTGCGGACCATCAATATTGCAGTATGCCTAAAGATATATGTCCAAGCTTTTGATTCTAAAAATACATATGTTGAAGCTTTTGCATAAAGATATATGTCCAAGCTTTTGATTCTAAAAATACATATGTTGAAGCTTTGGCTTATAGAAAAAAAACAGGATATGCGTGAATTGAGGTACGACTTCAGATGAATTTTGCAAAACATGGTGAACATTTTTAATACAACACAGAAAATTTTCAATTTATCACTTGGCACAGACTTGGGCTGATGTTGGCTTGTGTGGACCATCAACATGCACTATGGGATATATGTCCAAACTTTTGATTCTAAAAATACATATGTTGAAGCTTTTGCATACAGATGGGTACCTACTGATGGAGTTCTTTTTCAGTTTAACAGAAAACAGTTTTTTTCTAACAGAAAAAACAGAATGTTAATTGGTTTTCAGACTTGGGAACTCAAAGAAGAACCTGAAAAAACCAAAAAAAAAATGCTTGGTTTTTTCAGTTAATGGTTTACGGTTTGGTTTTGCAAAATGTCACCACACGTGAGGCAGTTCCCCATATGCCCGCGATGAAAATAAAATAAAGACGCAACCAGATGAAAATAAAATAGACGCAACCATCAGTCGTCACATGCAGACACCCAATAACATAACATAAGTGTGACATGCCCTGGAATTCCAGTATCATAAGCACAAACTTGGGGGAGCTTTGCCAGAGACGGGACATGCATTTGACCAGCACAAACCTCCGCGTGGTCCTCCTCTCTTCAGATGCATGGCCCCCTCTACTTTCTTTTGGTCCAACTGGATTAATTTGTGAATAGTGTTGGGTGATTCTCTCCAGCATAATGTTTGTTAGAATAAATCCGAGGCACACCGTCGATCATCCGAGAACCAAGCAAACACACAAGCACGACACCGAGATTTGTTAACGAGGTTCACCGATATGGCTACATCCCCGGGGCATGACTACGGGCGCTCCTCCCCGTGACACCGTCACAATACCGCACACCGGCCACCCGGGCGCCGGCACATGTCGCCGGCTCCCCCTTGAGCGTCTGTGCTATTATGTTGGCATAGGTTACATCGTGTGTCTACCCCCGCTATATATAAGAGGCCTAGGATACAAGTGTCCTACTAGGACACGACTCCATATCCTATCTAAACACAATACAACTACAAGTCCAACTGTAACCTACCTCGTACACTATATTCGACACAACTCCAACAAACTCCACCTTGGCGAATATAGTCCACCACCCTGGATTTGTCTATGCGTCAAACTTACATGTACATTGGACTTGAGCTTATCCCATGAGTACCGCTGCTACTCCAAAGACTCCATGCGACTCCACCTGCAACTTGTAGTCCCTTCTTTTCTTGACCACAGCCAACACTCAAGCAAAATTAAGTTCCTTGTTACTCTAACACACTGATCACTGACCTGCGTGAAAGTGAACAACTCACATATTGGGTGTCACACATAAGAGTTACCTGAACTCAACATCACCGCTCCTTTCTTGGCCGCCTGTCTGAAACTTGAAGGAATTTCACCGTTGCTTGTAGTCATCCCGAGTCAAATTCGTAGTTGTCTCACCACATGTGTGACCACCAGAGCCCTGGCCCGTCTCCATGTCCCGTCGCACCGCACGCCCGCTATTACGCGCCGAGCCTCCGCTGTCCCGATCGAGTCTCAAGGGTCGCGAAACCACACCACTCAACCCCCACTGCAGAGTACCACCGATCATCACCGACCGATGACGAGTTTCACGCTTCTATCAGACCACTGGGCTCCAGTCCGAACTGCATGTCACTCGCTTTTCCTCCTTGCTGAATAGGCTTCGATTCCCTGGATCCTTACACCGTAGCCCCTCAATTCAGCTCCACCTTCAACATGACTTCATCGTAGATGATCAGTCCACTCTCATGCCCCGTCGACTTCAAGCTCACATGTGCACCGTCTTGAATCAACCCCGCGTCATAGTCTTGCCAAAGCCGCACAAGCCCTCGGGGCCTGCGCCACGTGTTTCCACGCCCCAGAAGTCGATCACCATCAGCATCACGCTCCTACGTCGTCGTCGCCGATCCCACCACCGTCCTCTCAGATCAACCGACATCCAAGTCGATCCGCCGACTACCTAGTCCAACCCAGCCGAACTTGTCCGGCTACATGACACGCTCGAGGCTCCCAAATCGTCTTCCGCAAATTTCAATCCATCACATGATAATTCCATCACCGTTGACATGACTTCCCGCAACGCCTTCAAGCATCCCTCACAGCCTACAAATCTTTCACCCTTGCTCGCCAGAACCCAAGGTTTTCATCCGTCGAACTTCTCCACCTCAAACCTGGAACCGATGGCGCCACAATTCTTTGTACGACTGACTCTGTGAAAAATATCTGAGATTCTTACCACGATGCACAAGTCAGCCTGCACAGTAGTAAATCTAACCAAAAATTGGCCTTCACGTGGTGTCTCCTGGCTCAATCTCCAATGCTGGCTAGTTGCTTCCAATGCCTCCTGATGGACGTACTGCTTGCCGATTCGATCTGGCTGCCTTGCGTGGCACATGAGGACTTGGTCCTTTTTTTTCTCTCAAAACAAATCTCCTGTCTCTCTTTGCTTTTCTGCCCGTGCTCGCAGCTTCCAGGCTGCACATCGCTGTCCCACGGCGCCGCACTTCGTTCGGCTGGACCACGTGCACACGTGCACATCTCACATGGACCGGCCTGTACCTCGCCTTGCGGCCTGCCCGGCTGCACGGGCCGCAGCCCCGCACTTGGGCCTCCGCAGTGTAGCGCGGTATTGCCATCGCTGTTATTCGCTCGATCCGATCTCGCCGAAAATTCCTGCACTTTCCGCCGCCGCCACAGTCGATCAATCGACCCGCTGCTTTCGATCGCTTCGATTGCCTCTTCCATCCATTGATACACGTTCGCCGGGTGACGAACAACATCAGCGAACCAACTGGGCCTCCTCTAAATCGACATGCTCACCCAACAACCTAGCTCATGATACCACTTGTTAGAATAAATCCGAGGCACACCATCGATCATCCGAGGACCAAGCAAACACACAAGCACGACACCGAGATTTGTTAACGAGGTTCACCATATGGCTACATCCCCGGGGCATGACTACGGGCGCTCCTCCCCGTGACACCGTCACAATACCGCACACCGGCCACCCGGGCGCCGGCACATGCCGCCGGCTCCCCCTTGAGCGTCTGTGCTATTATGTTGGCATAGGTTACATCGTGTGTCTACCCCCGCTATATATGAGAGGCCTAGGATACAAGTGTCCTACTAGGACACGACTCCATATCCTATCTAAACACAATACAACTACAAGTCCAACTATAACCTACCTCGTACACTATATTCGACACAACTCCAACAATGTTCACGAATCACATCATGGTCCTCCTCTTTTCACATGCATGGCTCCCCTCTACTTTCTTAGTCAGTGTTGGACATGCCCTTGTCATACGGTGAATGAATATATATACTAACGGAGTCTGCCACTTTTAAGTCATGAGGTGTATTTTGAGCGATATGTTGATGAGTTCCACCATGCAGATCATTAGAATGAAAGAGTTGTCAGAGTCGGTGGCAAGGTTGGAAGCAACATCCATCTCAGAGCTAGGCTCCATAAATGGATCTCCACATTGATGGATCCTGGCGAGTGCAGAGGGGTATCCTAACCTGCAATTCAAGCTGATCTCGCCCCAGTATTAGCCTCCGAATGATGGGACCTTATTGTATTATTGGAGATCCAAACCTAAGTTAGGATAATATTTGATATAGATTACAAATCAGAAGTATTATGCGAGATTTATTTGTTTGAGACAAACCAATATTCACCAAATTTGTATCTTGAAAATTCACTTTTTTTCTAGCCAATATCAACCGTGCTAGATGATCTTAAAAGTTTTATAAGGTTCGCCAGGAAACGGCTTGTGGCGAACATTTATCAGATATGATTTATGGATACATGCATTGCATTGATACGTGCCCCCTCTCTCACACACACACGCACCCTCACGAGTCGCGACTCTCCCTAGTCCTCTCGCACCCACCATCTATCTGTAGGTAGACGTCACACACATATATGATCTTCACACCCCACCGTCAGAACTTCTAAAAAAAGACGTCACACACCTTTTTTTTAACTCACACGTCCCATACTAATACTACTACTCTTGTGGTGAACGTTTTTTGGACGTAGTACATTGTACTGTCACAAAGAGAAGCGGTGCACACACGCACTGTGTAAATTATGTTCTATAAAGATTTATTGCGAATCGTCATGCTAGTACACCCCATGATATGGCATTGCTATTGTTTTAGCAAACCTGCACTGATATCAGCTTAGCTACTTAACATCACAGTTTCCTTTATTGGAGCCTTGGAGTAGTAGTATATGCACATTGTGCACCTGCACCTCTTGCCAACAATATCAGCCTCCAAATTGCATTCCTTGTCCTCAGGGCACGTAAGGATTCGGTGACAATCTTCCTGACAACCACCAATCAAATACCCACCAAACTTCTTCAGGTATTTGACCGTACAAGTTGGTTCCGTATCCGCATCTGCAAAATATTACCAACAAGAAGAAACACAAATCATGAAAACAACAATTTTGTTGATTGGGTTGATGCAACATTCTTGGAGGAACTGATTAAACGTACTTGATGCTAGCACGAGAAAGGCGAGTGTTAGGAGTAGCGCCAAAGCTGCAATCTTCATCCTAACTTGTATGTGGCGCTGATAGGAAAGTGATTACTACTTGTGAGCCTTGAGGAAGAGAAAATGAGAGGGCAATCCTTTTTATAGTAGATTTGATATTAATGCTCATTATTGTAATAAAAAAATAGCACAAAAGCAAAGGCTGAATAAGTTCTGTTGTATTAAAAGCAATTAAGTGGACTTTATGATAAGATATTTACTCACGCTTTATGATAATATATGTTTTTTTCGACCAGATCAAGATCGTTTACAACAAAGAGCACAAAATAACTAAAAGACTCTGTTGTACAATCAGCAGAAAAAGAAGCAGGGATGTCCCGTGGGCAAAGTCAACGTTAGACGTTCGTAACCATTCTTGAGTTGTAGCCAAGAAGTTCTTAATTTGAATGCATGGAGGGGCGATGGACAACAGCAATACTACCGAGCCATGTCCACATCTCCGTGCGTATTCCTACACATATAGGTCCAATTATTATTGAAGCCTGAAGGAATATGTGATTTGTCCTTTAAATAGTTAATACCCCATATGTGAGAAATACATAGACAACTTGTTTACACAGATGACATGTATAATTGTACTTAATGGTGGTGTACCAGTATTAATCTGCTAAATTATGAGAGATTTATGTTTTTTCACCTTCTATATCATCATGTGGCTTAGGCCATGCCCAAAAAGGCACATGTTTCATTAGCAAGCTCCTCGCCATGTCTGGTGCATCGTTTCTTTAGTGCATTTTTGAGCATTATGAGTTTTGGGATTATCCTCATTATCAAAACTAGCAAAAGAGCCCGAGAGAGAAAATAACACACACTTAACCCAATAACCATGACCCAAGACCTTAATAGGTCCACGTCCTTTATTTTCACATGGCATCGCATTTGTGTTGCTGATAGTGGCCTCAGTGCTCACACAAACAAAAAAGTGTTTGAATGTGGCCAGTCATTAGGCCTCTCTCTCTCTCTCTCTCTCTCTCTCTCTCTCTCTCTCTCTCTCTCTCTCTCTCTCTCTCTCTCTCTCTCTCTCTCTCTCTCTCGGAATAGGATGAGAAATATGTTGTTTTTTCTCGTGAAGTTTTTCAGAGGTGTGCATCCATGGTTATCGATATTTTCTTTCTTTTCAATCTGATTTTAATGAGCGTTTATTTGCAATTAGGATTGCCGCCAGTACAAATGAAATACGCGGGAGTTTTTCTTTTGTGGTGCTCCGTGGGACTTAGTTAGGGTTTATAACTTGGCACGGACTAGGGCTGATATTGCTTGTGTGGACCATCAATATTGCAGTATGCCTAAAGATATATGTCCAAGCTTTTGATTCTAAAAATACATATGTTGAAGCTTTTGCATACGGAAGGGTACCTACTGATGGAGTTCTTTTTCACTTTAACAGAAAACAGTTTTTTTTCTAACAGAAAAAACAGAATCGCTCGTGGTCTACAGATCTAGATGCAATTTTTATTATTTTCAGTGTTCGTTGTATTGTGATGATTGAAGATGAATAGAATAGAAGTTTTCTCGCAAAAAATAAGAACTTCCCCAACACGGATGACGAGGCTGCACCACCACCGAGGGAGTGAATTGCAAAAACCATCGACACTGAAGGCAAGGGTTACAGAAACCACACTTCTATGGAATTATGCCAAAAATCACCACTTCAGTGGCTTTGGCCGTTTAAGCACAATTATGACATGTGGGCTTGCATGTGGGTCCCGCTAGACAGGGTGACATGCCAAAAATGAAGCCTATTACATCCATTAAAATTTTGTTTTGCAAAAAGACCCTTGGAAAAAGCAACTGAGTCCTTGGCACTGAGAAGAAAGCAATTGGGACATCCGTCCCCACAAGTCCGGTGGGATTGCTCCGGTGCGCGGTCGGACCCGCCGCTGCTTGCGTCCGTGCTGCGGCTGCTCGTATATGCCGCCGCCTGCTCGTGCCCGTGATGCGCCTGCTACCGTCTGCCACTGCCTGCTCGTGTCCTCCACCGCATGCTCGCGCCCATGCATTGCTGCTGCCGCGCGTCCGCTTGCTTTGATTCTCGTCCGACCACAGTGGGCAACAACCGTAGGCGCAGATCCTCTACCCCATGCATGTCTCGCCCTGGACCGGCCCGAGCAGCGCTACCGACAAGCGGGGGCCAAGGTCGAGCCGCTGTCGCGCTGCGCACAAGCCGACAAGTTTGCCTGGGGAGCAAGCCTCCCAATCACGAGCACGAACACCCAATGCCACACCCCGCGTCTGAGCCGCCCATACCATCTCCGACCACCGCGCCACCAATGCCCACATAGCTTCGGTCTCTCCGGGGGTGAAGTTTGTTTCTTTCTGGAGGTGGCGCGGGGGTGGAGTTCAAGCGCGCCGGCTCCTCCACCTTTATCTTCATTTTATTTGAAAAGATGACTACTCTTAGGCTTTTTTACACTTTAGTCTTTGCTATTCTGTTTATTTTGTGATTCGTTAGGTCGTGCCACGTCACCCTATTCAACGGGTCTCACCTTTCATAAACAAGCTTAAATCGACCGAATCTGGCGACTAGTGTTATTTGCAAAAGAATAGCCTTGTAATTAGTTATTTTGGCACAGTTCCGTATAAGTATGGTTTCTAGAAAAGTGAGATGTCATAATCGTGGCTTCATTGGTCGCCGCAAGGCTGACTGCAAGGAAGAACTAAAGCTAAGGGCACTCATTGGCGAGGAAGGCGATGATGGAAACATGATGTTGATGAGCGAACTGATGGATGAGGAGGATCCAAAGCCTAAGTGTACTGATGCTAGAGACACGAAAGTTCTAAGAGCATCTCCAACAGCCACGCTAAACTAGCGCCGCGCCGTAAAATAGGTCGTTTTAGCGCCACAAGAACGCGTCAGGCGCTCAGCGGCGCGTAGAAAACGGCGCGCGCTAAAAACGGGTTGGTAGCGGTCAAAACACTTACCAGCGGCGTATTTTGGGCGCCCACTACAGCGCGCGGCATAATCGAGCGCTCGCGCCCGCTCTTCCTCTCGCACTTCCACCCCCGACCGGCCGCGCCGCCGCCGCTGCCCGCGCACCCCGGCGACCGTCTCAGGCTTCCCCGGCCTATCCCCGCGCGCACGCGCTTCCGCCCATCGCCTCCTAGTACCGCCGGCGCCAGCGCCTCCGTCGTCGAGGAACAGCGCCCGGCCATGCTGCAGCGCCGCGCCCGCAAGGTGTTTGACAAAACGCCTATAAGGTATGTATTGCTCAAACTTCATGAATTTGGTGCATGTTTTGAATTGTAGTTTTTATAGTATAGTATTGAACATTGTAGATGAGTTCGTCGTATGATTCTTCCGAAGAAGAATTTGATATGGAAGAGGAGGAGGATCTTGCAATGATCGTAGCTATGCATATCAATAAAAAACCGAAGCACGGTGGTTCGGTTATGGGTCGGCAGAAAATTTGGAGGGATAGGATCAATGCCCACAACAGATTGATCAGGCATTATTTTGTGGAGAATCCTATATACCCCGAGTCGTATTTTCGTCGCCGGTTTAGTATGAGCACCGAGTTGTTCAGACGCATTGCAGAGAAACTAGCGAGCCATGACCGTTTTTTTCAGCAAAAGAGGAATGCCGCCGGAGAGCTCGGGCATAGCACCTTTCAGAAGGTGACAGCCGCCTTGCGTATGTTGGCATACGATATACCGGCTGATCTTGTTGATGATCACTTGGCTATGGGTGAGAGCCAAGCCATCATGTGTGTCAAGCGCTTTGCAGTGGGAATTGTGCAAGTGTTTGGCGAGGAGTATTTGAGATCTCCCAATGCTGAAGACGTCGCAAGACTATTGGCGATGAACAAAGCTCGCGGCTTTCCTGGCATGCTTGGCTCAATAGATTGCATGCATTGGAGTTGGAAGAATTGTCCAAAGGCATGGCATGGGCAATTCCACGGCCAAAAAAAGGGTTCCGCTATAATCCTTGAAGCGGTGGCCGATCAGGAGACTTGGATTTGGCATGCATTCTTTGGAATGCCTGGACCTTTGAATGACATCAATGTTGTCAACCGGTCACCACTGATGAATAAGATTGCAAACGGTGAGTTGCCACCGGTGGTGGGCATGGCATGGACGGCAAAAAGCATGATGATATCTGCACTCGACATTGTATTGTTCATGAACTATTTGTTGTGTTGTAATAATTTATTTTAAACTATTTGTTGTTGTACTGAACGATAAACTATTTGTTTGAGTTGTAATGATTTATTTTGAACTATTTGTTATTGATTTTTATTTTGTTTGTTTGATCATTTTTGCTCATTTTCTTTGAAATGTACATATGGTTTGTGCGGCGCTCGCGCTGTATTTTTGCGCCTGCTAGCGCGGCCTGCTGCAGCTGCATTATAGCGCCGCTCTTTGGAGCTATCGCAGGTAGTAGCAAAAACCAGCCAAGCCGCTGCAGCTAACAGGTTTTTTGCGCACGGCGCTTTAGCGCGGCTGTTGGAGATGCTCTAACACCAGGCAAAGACATGGCGCCTAAACTCCACGACATAATGCATGATGATGCAGTTATGCTAATAGAAGACAAAGACGTGACGTCAGAAGACCACAACACGAGGCGGACCGGTGTAATCGCGTCCAAAAATCATAGCACACGGCGAGCTGAGTCGCTCGAGCAAGACGAGCGCAACACGACTGCAAAGCGCTCCAGTCAAGCAAGGAGTGCGGTTTGTGGGAATCGAACCCACAAGATCCACCTCTAGTAGGGAAGCAGCTAAGCACTCTGGTAACTTAATTGTTGTGACATAATACTTCTTTCCTCCGCCTTATTGAAATATAACGCTAATTAAAAGCATCCGTTTCAGATTTGATTTTCTTTTCAGTTTGGCCTTTCTCTTTGGATTTTTTTCAATTTTCATTTTTCCATATTTCTTTCAATTTTTTTTGTTTTCTTAATTTGTAGTCCTTTTTAAAATTCGTTAACTATTTCAAATTTATGATTTGTTTTTTCTAATGAGCTTTCCAAACTCATGACTTTTTTTATTGCAAAAAAAAACTCATGACTTTTTTCAAATTCATGATTTTTTTAGTCTGCAGTTTTTATTTCAAAATCATGAATTTTTATTAGTCTATGATTTTATTTCAAATTTGTGACTGTATTTTTAAATTCATGAGCACATGGAACTTTTTTCAGTGGTTTCATGCTTGCAACCAAACACACCGTGTACGACCTGCTATGTTCGGGTAGGCCGGAAGTGCATGTCTTGAACCATTTTTTTTCCACCTCCTCTGGACGTACCTAAAATTTTCCTACACCTTGGCATCACCATGCTAGCATATAGGCCAAATTTCATTGGTTCCGACATTTTATTCATTTTCTAGGTTTTCCCGCTGAAAAACACCTAATACACAGGTCGAACGTGACGCAACGTGCATTCGCTGTCCGAATTTGATCAAATTTTGCGTGAGGGACAACCTTGGGAATGTCCAACCGCTGACAAAATTTGGTGTCATTTCATGCTTCCAACCAAACACATCGTGTACACCCTGGTACGTTTGGGTAGGCCGGAAGGACAAGTCTCGAACCATTTTTCTTTTCACCTCCTCCAAACGCACCTAAAAAATTTCCACACCTTGGCATCACGATGACCAACATGCATGCCAAGTTTCATTGGTTCTGACATTCTATATTTTTTCTAGGCTTTTCCGATGAAAAAACACTAAAATACAGGCCGGATCTGACGTAACGTGTGATCGGTGTCCGAATTTGTTCAAATTTTGCATGGGGGACAACCTTGGACATGCCCAAAATTTAGTATGATTTCATACTTGCAACCAAACACACCGTGTACAATCTGGTATGTTTTGGTAGGCCAAAAGGGCAAGTCTCAAACCACTTTTTATTTCACTTCCTCCAAACGCAACCAATTTTTTTTTCACATCTTGGCATCACCATGGCCAGCATGTATGCCAAGTTTCGTAGGTACCAGACATTCTATGCTTTTTCTAGAGTTTCCCCGGTGAAAAAACCCATAAAACACATGCCGAACGTGACACACGTTGGATGTCCTAATTCGTTCAAATTTTGCGTGGGGGGCAACCTTTGGCATGCCCAACCGCTCACAACATTTGGTGTCATTTCATGCTTGCAACCAAACACACCATGTACAACCTGGCACGTTCGGTTAGGCCGAAAGGGCAAGTCTTGAACAATTATTTTTCACCAACTACACCATTTACAACGGGGACCGTTTATGTATGTCGGTAGGGCACATCTTGAAGAACTTTTTTTCACCTTCACCAAATGTACCCTTTTTTCACACAATGGCATCACCACAGCCAGTATGCATGCCAAGTTCTGTTCTTTTCTGGCATTCTATGCATTTTGTACGGTTTTTCAGGTGAAAAAACCCTAAAACACAAGTCAGACGTGACGCAACGTGCATTCGGTGTCTAAATTTGTTGATTTTTTGCATGGGGGACTGCCATGGGCATGCCCACATGAAGAGAAAAAATTGGTATCATTTTGTGCATGGCAACGAATACACCATGTTCAACCGGGACCGTCCGGGTCTGCCGATAGGGCAAGTCTCGAAGCACTTTTTTTTCAACTCCACCACACATACCCAAATTTTTTCCACACAATGGCATCACCATGGCCAACTTGCATGCCAAATTTCTTTCATTTCTGGCATTCTATGCATTTTGTACGGTTTTCCCAATGAAAAACCCCTAAAACAAAGGACAAACGTGACGCGATGTGTGTTTGGTGTCTAAATTCATTCAATTTTTGCATGGAGGACGGCCATGAGCGTGCTGACACGCTGGGAAAATTTGATATCATTTCGTGCATCGCAACAAATACACCATGTTAAACCATGACCATTCGGGTCTGCTGGTAGAGCAAGTCTCGAAGCACTTTTTTTCACCTCCACCAATTGTATCCGAATCTTTTCCACATAATGGCATCACCATGGCCAGCATGCATGTGAAGTTTCCTTCATTTATGACATTCTATGCATTTTCTAAGGTTTTATTGGTAAATAAACTATAAAACACAGGCTGAACGTGCCTCAACATGTTCGGTGTCCGAATTCATTCATTTTTGTGTGGGAGTGGAGCTGCGCCGGAGTTGCGCCAGGCCCCAACGTCGCATATCCGTCGGCAACGATGTGCCACTCCTTCGGCAGCCGCGCCAGACGATGGAACGAGTAGTCCGAAGCGGCTCAACTCCGCATGCGGCCACGACAGAGTCGACGGACAAGATCGGTTGTCGGATCCGGAGCTCGCCATCTAGAAGAGTAGGGGTGACGGGGGTCTGAGAACGAGGAGGTGGGGCGGCGTGGGACTGCTGGCTGGCCCCGGCTTTTCATAGCCGGGGCTGTCTTGGGGGGGTGGAAGGCGCCGCATCGGTGTGAATACGGGGTAGGCGGGGCGATGCGATGACTTAATGGCGGGGCGGGCGAGGCAGCATGCGGCATGACAGGCGACAACAAAAGTGGCACGGCTGGCGAGACGGCAGCGATAGGTGGCAGGGGTGCAGCCGTGATTGTCGGCCGGTCATGTTGAACCGTCCCGCGCACCAGGCGCGTCACGCAACAGAAATATCGTGACCCGGCGTGGAAGAAAGTAGAAACTAAATGGAGGGTGCCCAGCGGATGAAAATCGAAATGCCTAAAATTTGCCACGACTCACCCTCCCGCCCCAATGGCAAGTACAAATGTGCTAATACACCACGAGCAACAGGTCACAAGTTCGATTCTGCATGTCCCTCATTCTTTTTTACTTCCTTAGGTGGGCGGCCCTCATTCTTTTTTACTTCCTTAGGTGGGCGGCCCACTTTTACAATATGACCATCATGCCCTTGCTAATGAAGGGGTATCTGATAATCTGAGCCGTATATGTGTTTAGGAGGGTGTATCGAAACAGAAGTGTGCTTGAAGCCATTGGCATTTGTTTCAGCAAGCTCGAAGACCCATCTAATGCGTTCTCTCAATATTTCCCAAGAAGTTAGCAAGAGAAGAGAGATGACTCCTTTCCTCTTGTCAGTAGCAGCACCGGACCAAAATCACGGCACCTTGGAGCCTTACCCTTTCCCCGTCCACGTAGAGAAAGGGCGACTTTTGGGCGACGCCGGGCGATCCACCTCGCCGCCGCCAGATCGGTGGGTTCCTCACCCTCCGGCGGCTGCTACGGCAGCGGGAGGATGGGGAGGCCCCGATTTGCAGCGTGTATATAGCGTAGGTTCGATTTGGCAGCTAGCCGGCGACGTTGGGGAGTGGGCGGTGCAGCCGGAGTGGCGTTTTGCGACGGAGGTCTTCCTCTCCGGCGGTGGAGGTCCGAGGAGCTCCGCTGCCGATCTTCCGTCTTCCGCGTGCTCGGGGCTCGGTGAAGCTGCTGGGTGCTCTTTTCCTTGCCGGTGTCCGCGGGACGGCGGATCCGGGATCTCGAAGATCTGAATCGAGCTGGTGGTGCGGTGCAGGGCGTTGGCTTCGACGGCGCGGGATGGAGGCCTTCCGGGGCCGAGCTTCGTCGACTTCCCATCCGCGGAGGGTCTGTTCCAAATCCAAGGCTTGTGTGGAGCAGCAGCGGCGGCGCGCCGGCAATACGTCTTCGTCGTCGTCTTCGTCAACGGGGTGCTGGGGGCTTCAATGTAATTTTTTCTTGTCTCAGGACCTTTCTGTAAGAACCCTGTGCTAAATATCAACGGTTCTTTTCCACAAAAAAAAAGTAGCAGCACCGGACCAGCATGCGTGCAGCTAGTCATTGAGCGAATTCAGATCATCCCATTGATCTGGTCGAAGCGAAGTAGAGCCTCTCTTTTCTCGGCCACAAATTCCCATGCTTTCCTGTACCAAGGACACTGAGTGAGAATGTGTGAGGATGTTTCGAGGCTTCGGCGACAGACTGGACAAAAATAATCGTTTGTCTAACCACGACGCATTGTTCGTGAGGATTCGACCAAGAGCAGCGGTCCACAAAAAGAAGCGGCATTTTTCAGAAGCCCAGCCGCTCCAAATGATGTCGGTAATGTCTGTCAGAACCGCCCCATAGAATTGTAAGCGGGCGGTGTAGTTTTGGGCCGGCGATAATTTCCAGCAGGTAGAATCTGCCTGATCAGGGTTTAGAACAACATCGACGATTTTTGCAGGGGCATGCTAGAAGGCCCATATCCAGGAGGAGGGCGAAACTCAACTTTGGCAAGTCCACAAGCAAGTGTGTTGTCTCCAACAACTCAGGAGATGACACCAGTACGCATGCTATGTATATTGGATGTCTATTCAGAAGAAGCGTTTCAAACATGGCGTGTATATTGGATGTTTATTCAGAAGAAGCGTTTTGGATAAATCCGGTAAAGATGGAGAGTAAAGGGCAGTGATGTTTGCACGCCGAGGAACCGAGTTTTTTGAACATGCAAATATGGAGGAGTGTTGGGGTCGTGCCATGGACGAAGAGATGGGGATGACCGAGAAAAAAAAACATGCGATCTCATGGATCTTCCATGCCATAAAGTCATAGTGGTCAAGGAAGTTTACGAAGTCAAGAATGATGCTAAATAAAATTTGGTGAAGCATAAAGCAAGGTTCGTAGTTAACGATACGTGTAAGAGCCAGGTGTGGGTTTTGAAGAAGTGTTCGCTCTAGTTGCAAGGATAGAATTGGTGTAGCTAGTTATAGCTCTCACGGCTCAAGAATCTTGGAGGCTACGTCAAATGGATGTAAAATCTGAGTTATTGGATGATGAGTAATAAGAAGAACTTTATGTCAAACAACCACCGGGGTACATCAAGGAAGTCGAGGAACACAAGGTGTTGAAACTACATAAGGCATTATACTAGCTTTTTCAAGCTTCGGGGCTCGAACACCAAGCTTGATCGTACATTGGTTTATCTTGGTTTTGAGAAAAGTCCACTGAAGCATGTTATGTGTAAGTGAGGCAAAGATAAGGACAATGTCTTAGGGGCCTCTATGTTAATGATCTATTGATAACTGAAGAAAATGAGGAGGAGTTTGCTATATTCAAGCTACAAATAAAGGAGCTATTTAAGATAATTGATTTAGGGCTCTTGAGTTACTATCTTGGGATCGAGGTAAAACAAAAGTCAGAGGGGCTAATGCTGTGCCAGGAGGCATATACAAAGAAGATACTTGAAAACTGTAGCATGGATGACTGCAAGAAAATTTATGTTCCAATGTAGCCTTTACTTAAACTTAACAAAAGGAATGAAGCACCCACCGTTCATGCGACGAAATATAGGAGTGTGGTCGGAAGCTTAAGGTATCTTTTGAATACACGACCACACTTGATCTATTATGTACACATAGTGAGTCACTTCATGAAAGCACTCACGAGGAACATTGGGCAACTGTGAAACATACTAGTGATTGCGGCGCCACCTTGTGGCGCCGCTTAAGAGGAAGATGTGCACACGTTTTAAATTAATCCTCGCTTCCGTCCAGAAAAACATCTTTAAAAAATCCTCACTTTCATCTAAAAAAGTTTTTAAAAAAGAAGAAAAAATTACCACCGCAGCCTACCAGCGAGTGCCACTTTGCATAACCCTTCACTTAAAAAATACCAGAGGTCCTCACCTCCATGTAAAAAGGAAAAAATACATATAAAAAATAATTTCCACCTTCATCTAATTATTTTTCAAAAGAGTTCTCACCGCGGCCAACCAGTTTGCGCCACGTGGCATAGCTGGTTGGCCGCCCTTCCTACATAGCTTAATGGTTTTAATACTCAAGTACATCAAAGGAACAACAAACTTTGGTTGTGTCTATTTGGGAGAAAAGAGGAAGGAGATGGTTGAGCCAGTTGCCTATAGTGATAACGACATGGTAGGAGAAGTGGACGACCGTAAAAGTATCTCATGTGTGGCATATTTCTTGGGAGGAAGCATAGTGAGTTGGCTATCACAAAAAAGAAGGCACTCCCATTATCATCGTGTAAAGTAGAGTATATTGTGCAATCACGGCATGTCAAGGTGTGTGTCTCTAGAAAGGCTACTCGATGACCTCACAGACAAGGAATCCAGTGCATTATGAGAGGAGTAAACACATTGATACGAAATATCACTACAGAAGGGAGTGCGTGGAAGAAAGCAAAATTGAAGTAAATTACATTTGCATCAATGACTAGCTTACATATATCCTAAGAAAATCTCAAGAACAACAGAAGTTCACGACATGCGAGGAAGGATCAACGTCCAAAATGTGAAGTGAAGACATCGTGTGGTAGGGGGTGATTTTTTTGAGAACGGTAGGGGGTGCTTGTTGAAAATACTTTGCGCATATATGCAAACTGTACACGCTTGGAGTCGACAATCCCTATTTTGACGAGAGCTGGCCGCTGATCTGGTGCCCCCGTCGGACGGACGTCTGCGTGGTGGTCCGAGATCAGTACTTGGCCCAGTCCAAAGCGAGGTTGTGGTCGGCGATGATCCAGTGAGGTGCGATATCCAAATTTAAAAATGCGGCCCATCATGCCGCGTTGTGTCCGTCCCAGTGTGTCTGCTCGGCTGGCACGTTTTTAGGGCATGTACAATGATTGATAAGATAGTTTTATCTTAAGTCTTGCATGTAATTTAAAGATGAGAAAAAGTATGTCTACAATGGGTTATATCTAGCCTTATCTTCAATAACTTATCATTCCTTAAACTATGGCGAGAAAAATTATGCTAAGAGATCATCTCTTGTCTTCTCTTAAATAAGAGAAGACAAACCTTTTCTTATGAGTTTTTCTCCTCCACATCATCATTTATCCTATGTGGCACTCCTAAGATAGCACCATTGTACATGCCCTTAGCAGCTGTCATGTTGTGCGAGGGGAAGTCGTTGCCGCTACCGCTGAGGTAGTGGAGGAGGTGGCTTCTCACGCTAGCAGTCAGGCCGTGCACCTTCTTCATCTTTAGCGGGAACCACTAGCTCCTGGACCGACAGTGCAGCGACAAAGACACCGGTGCTACTTCAATGCGCGGCGGACAAAGTAGGTTTCTTGGTCTCTACGTCTGCATGCGGTGAAGTGGCCTCGGCCAGCCATCCAGTCACGTCATGTCGATTAGACCTTCATTCATGCCCATGTAGTTGCACCCTCTCTGGACAGGCAGACCGACATGAATGTGACTTCGCAATGTTTTCACTACGATTTTCTCCCATGACATTTAATGGCTTACAAGAAAAAATATCATTATGTAAAGAATGGAATCATTCCTATATTCTCTCATGGCACGTTATTCTCCGGCCTCCTTATATTTCCATTTACATTACGACATTTGATGGCATCAATCACTTAATTAGGTTAGGAATATAATAATTTTGTTTTACATAGATGCTCCATATATGGTATAATATTGTTGCAATTATGATATTTCTAACACTTACCAAATATGAGCGGTGGGTAACCTATTACCTCTCCTTGATGACCTTTACCTAATGGGGGTTATAGATTATCAAGTTCAATCTAAGCCCTTGGATACAAAATAATGAACGATCCATAATAGTTGGGACCATCTTAAAATTTCTCGCTTTATAATAAGTGCATCCACGTATCCACTTTTGTTTAGAATATTTCAGTACTAGAGAAGCTCAATGTTAAGTGCTAATACAAAAGTTTAGTTTTTCCTTTTATATTTGGTTCAGTTATTTGGCTTGTAATTTCGTACTCGTACCTCTTGCGAAATATGCAAATAGGATACTTTTAGTGCTTCACTACTGCTATTGGTATGACTGGATCGCTGAAAACTGCATAGTGTGGCTGTTTTTTTTTCTTTTTTGCTTCAAATGAGCCATTAGATCTGGAATGGAGAACGGATGAGAAGAGGCAAGTGACAGAATGACTTGGCAGAAGCTAGTCACTGATCTCAGTCTGTCGACCAGAGGAGAACTAGTCCGGACACTGGGATATTTTAAGAAACGTGCATCTTTCTTCGTAGGATCAAGGGAAATACAATTTCACTATATTTCCTACCAGGACCTGGGCCTACCACAAGAATGGATTGTTTTACGGAAATGTTAACACCCACACGTGTGGGCGTTCACCACTCCGTCCACACGCAAGCATCGTCGCTGGCTTCGGTACGCACGAATCTTGGAGCAAAAGGGCTGGTTTTCGGCACCACGTAGGACGAGTGTCGTGTGCGGTGTGCGAGTGGGTTCGCCCGCACGGTGGTTGCCACCCCGCGGTCAGCGGTTGCCACTGAGAGGCGTGCGGTGGAACTGCCATGCGCCCGCACGCCACGTTCCGACCGCGGTTGACGTCAAACTCGTCGCTTACCCCTCCACCCTCTCCCTCACGGTTCCATTCACTCACCCCCCCCCGCGACGCATTTACTGGCACAACCCACTCGCTCTTCAAACCACTGGAGGAGAAAGCGAGGGGAGAAGGCGACGGCGGAGGTGGAACAGTCGACGGTGTTCGCGGCCGTAGGTGGTGCTCGCCGGAGCGGAGCGGCGCCGAACGCTGCGGCGGGTTGAAGGTAATGCTCGCTTCATCTGTCGCATCCCTTCCCTGATTTTGTTCCCCTTTTCCCTCCATGTTCGATTTCTAGATCCGACTCCTAGAGATTCCGGCGATTAGGCGGTGCGCCGGCGTTCCCGCCGGCGCCGTAGTCGTGTGCCTGCCGTCGCTTGGTGGGAGTGGGCAGTTTCGTCGCCGCCGCTGCGGCGGCATCGTCGGTGACGTTATGCCTGTTCGGAGGCACGTATTAGTCTTGCATTTGGATTTGAGAGTTGTCCGCCGGGTTGTTTTGGTGAGCATTGGTTCGAAATTTGGGGTTGCAGTCATTTCGCGCGAGAATTGTGAGGGTGATTTTTGAGGTTGAAGTAGTTGCCATTGAAACTTAGATCTAGTTTAGTTTTGTGTGTTGAAACTGCAGAATGTGGCGAAATTGGCAGTATGATTGAACGTGAACAAATGTGTGGCAACTAAACTACCTGAAGAAATGTGGTAGTTGCCACAAACGTGTTCTCCTCTGTGGCAACAGATTTCCGAAAATGACTGTCATAGTTGCCACACTCAAGCTTTCACATAGGGGGCAACTAATTTTCATTGAACGACTGTGACAGTTGCCACACGCATGCTCTTCCCGGGTGGCAAACTGAATTCTGTAGAACTTGTATGATAAGCAACCGCAAAAATGCTTTACGAATGAGGCAACTATGGCAGTATGACTGAACGTGAACAAATGTGTGGCAACTAAACTACCTGAACAAATGTGGCAGTTGCCACAAATGTGTTCTCTTTTTGCGGCAACAAATTTTATAAAACTGACTGTCGTAGGTGCCACAAATGTGTTCAAGCTCACACACAGGGTGGGGGGGCAACTAATTTCTACTGAATGAATGAGATAGTTGCCACACACACGCTCTTCCACGAGGCAAACGGGATTTTTTGCTGAATTTACATGATAGTAACCACAAACATGCTTTTTCATTTGTGAGACCTGTTTTTTTTTCTGAATTATTTGTGACAGTTTCCACACTTTGATAGTTGCCACAATCGGTAGCACTGGACGTAACTAATGTGCACATCGAGCGTGCGTGTTTGCCACTTGGGTTGTATAATCATGTGGCAATATAGTACGCGAACACAATGTCTGTTTACCACAATACAGATATGACAGTGTGGCAAACTGGTTGCATAATATGGCAACCACATTTGCATTCAAATCAGGTGACATTTTCCTGTTAGGGGGCAAATGCTTACCCGTTGCATTTACATGTTCGCCCTTGACAATTTGGTCTGTTCCTTCATCAGCAGAATGGCTCGTGGCGATCACCAAAGTGATGACGACGATTTCATGGATCCACCTCAACGTAACCGGGCAACTGGACGGAGAAAAGAGGGCGATGAGGTAACAGTCCGCGCACCCGCCCCCCCTCCTCCCGATTTATGTTATTTATGTTGGCACCTAGATCTTTCTGCAGTTGTCCGTTGTGAACTAAATTTTCATGACATTGCAAAGACATGGCAACAGGCTCAACAATTTTGTTTCTGTTTTCCGCAGAAGAAGAAGAAGCGTATTCGCAACAGAGCCTCTCAGGAACGTCTGACTGTGTTGATTGACAAATTCACTAACGATCAAAAGGGAGCTGCTGCTGAGATGGGTATGCAGGTTCTGATGGATGTCCGGTGCACGAACCTTGTCAACCCTGTATGCGACTGGCTTGGTGAGATATATGATCCCGCCTCCAGGGAATTCGTGATTCCGGGACGGGGAAGACTTCTATTGAATGAGGAATCCGTGTTCTGCACTTTGGGTGTGCCTCGTGAACATATCAAAGTCCCGTACGAGGTCAATAATGAGATCGAGGAAGAGCTGTTCGCCCGTTTGTTTCCTGGTTTGGAGTCCATGCCGAACACGTTTGTACTGGCAGACTCGCTGCAGGCCATGACGACGCACGGAGAAGTTTTCAAGATGAAGCTACTCATGTACCTCATATCAGCTGTTTTTGCGCCTACCACTTCTCTACGGCCAAGCAACAAATGTTTCCCCATCCTGGTGAATGATCCATCTGTACTCTTTGCCAGTGTTTTCTTTGCGTTTTATTCCGTTTGATTTCCGACGCGGCAAACTTTTTTGCCATGAAATTTTGTGTGGTGCAGGCGAATCTGAAAAATGTGAAGAATCTGAACTAGTGTAAGTTTATTGCCGACTTTCTCCACGATGCTTTCAAAGACAAGATGTACCAGAAGGGTTGTCGGCTGCATTTAATGGTATTTATTTTTACCAGAACTCTGTGTGAACTCTTTGTTTATAACACACTATTATTCATGCATGACAATCTGGTCAGAACAAGATGGCAACTGCCATAGTGACAATGTGGCAACTGCCATAACGACAACGTGGCAACTGTCATACCGACAATGTGGCAACTGCCTTTATATTAGCGTGGCAACTGCTATCACAGTAGGATGGCAACTGCCATCACAATTTGATGGCAACTAGCACATACATATTATCGTTGGATCATACATTATCCTGCTCTTTTTTTTTTGCAAACTAGAAAGTACCCATGATGGCAACTGATATTTTCTTTTCTTTTGTAAAATTGTTTTAAATCAGCTCATGTATGTCGACTGTCTTGATCTGTCCACCGTTGATTTCACTGGGGTAGGAGGGCCGCCGCCTACGCACAAGTTTGTTGTTTCTGCGTGGACCATCAGCGCTGTCAAGGCTGTGCTTGCCGCAGACAGGGCAACTGATGGCACGTATGGAGAACTACAGGTTAGTTTTTGCTTATGTCTTTTTTCACACAGCATGCTTACAAATTTGACATGACGCAAACATCCGTGGTTTTATAAGGCATGCCTAAATTTTCTTTTTTTGTTTTTCATAGCTGATGGCCAAGCATGCTATAGACTACAGCGTGTTTGGGGGGCCTCAAAAATTTGGAAAGTGGATGGACGTGCACTCAGCTCCGTCTTGCCCTTCTGAGGTAATCAAAATGTCTACATCCATGTTTTGCTGTGGATTATATGTTGATGTTGCGCAAGTGACTTCAATACGGGTTGTTGTTGATGCTTCTTGTTTTCGTGGACAGGCGAGGGCACCAGTTGAGCATTTAATTGGGCAGTTTGCCTCCGGAATGACTGGATTGCTCGGGAAGTTGGTTGAGGGATGGACGTCCCTTAGTGCCTCTGACAGCGACACGGTTGCGAGGCAGTTCACTTCATTTGTGCCAGAACGTACACATCGGCCAACCGGTTGCCGTGGACGGTATGACTACAACAGTTCCAAGAGCCCGGCGACACACAAGATGATGTAGATGGAGACGCTGGCCTCAGCAAGGATGATGACGACGACATGGACAATGTGCACCAGGACACGTATGACGATGAACTAGCTGAAGTTCGTAGAGGCGACAACAGGGGCAAGGATGCAACAGATGCCCCCCCACTGGAGAAAGTGAAAGAACAGACGGCTGCGAGAGGCCAGGGGGTGTTTCCATCAAGGAGGGGGAGGGATACAGATGATGTTGGGCAGGGTTCTCGTGGCAAGAAGTCTAAGACCGATCCCGTAGCTGCCAGGAGGAGGTTCGACTTTCAATTTTAGTTTTCCGCTGTGTCTATTTTCTTGGAACAATCTCATCCATTTTCTTTGCACTTTTTTTTTGTCAAGCGCGGCAACTGGTTTGTTGTCTGACATTTGCCACCTTGCCTTTTCCACTCCATCTGTTATTTTTGCAGCGAGCCGACCGCCGGTGGACGAGCAGTTACGAAGAAATAGGCGCCAACGCCAACCCGTGCTTCTGCTCGCTTGAACAAAGGTGCCCCCATTGCTGGTGACATCCCTTCCACCAGGTCGTCTCCTCGTACGACGACGACCAACACTGGGGATCCTGTTGTGTTGCCAGACCTGAGGAAGCCAGTCTAGAAGTATGTTCATCCATGTGCTTTCATTTACGTTTTTGTTTTTTTTTCCTTGAATTTTCCAATGCTATTTGTTCAGCTTTGTCACATGATCTTCTGTCACCGTCACCCACGCGGCAACCTCTCTTCCCCCAAATGATTTCTTCCTTCTTTTTTTTAGTTTATGGCAACTCATATTTGGTCTTTACATGGCAACTGGCATCTAGGGGCAACTGGCATCTAACCCTCTACCTAATGGAAACTGCCATTTTTTTACCTATGGCTTTGTGAGCTCATCCCACACACAGATTTCAAATTGCATTCCTGACAGATCATACATCTGTTTTTCATTCTTCAATTTGCTAACATGGCAACTACTGCTGAATGGCAACTGCTAACCATGACACATGGCAACTCAAGTTCCCATTACATGGCAACTACCAACTTTCCACTTGTTTTTCATTCACTTTAAGGTTTTCTACCATTTTGCAAAACATATTTTTGCTCATTTTTTCAAACCTTTCTCATGTGATTTTTTTCTTCTTGCAGGGTGAAGAAGACTATTGCGCGCGGGGCCAAGCATAGCATCAATGATCCGCTTGAACGACTACATTCAAAGTTGTCAACGGGGGGCAACTCAAATGTACATGAGGCACCCGGCGACAATACTGCTGCTGCACCGATGACTGCTCCCACCAACTCTGATGCAAGTGGCCGACCATCTCCGCCGGCTGCGGATGCCCAGGCTAGAACATCAGGCATCCGTACATCGGGGAGTGATGAGTCGATATCTGCCAGGACAGCTGAAATATTGCCAACTCTTCTGGCAATGAAGGATGCCGCAGTGAGCCACGCAACCCCATCAGCAAGTGTTGAAGTGGACGCTCCCGAGACGAACATAGGCAAGGAAGATTCCCGCTCTTCCGACACTGACTCCAAGCGCGTGCGTGATGGCACACCTGTGTCCACGACAGAAGCCGCTGAGGCGGCAGTTCATAAGGATATGCCACCTACAGGTGAGAGTCCTGGCACAACAGCTCCAGCCCCTGCCGGTGCAGATACTGCTAAGGTTACTGTGGCGCGTGCTGGTCTTCCACCCAGGCGTCGCAGCCCCCGTAAGCAACCAACAGTCGTACCCAATGCACCGGCTGTATCTAGGAGCAGGAGAGATGAGTCTGGGTATGTTCCTGCATCCACACTGTTGCCGCCAACCGCCCAAAGCAATGTGATGGAGAACCCGCAAGACCGGAGCACAACTGATGCATCTGTCAAGGGTGGCACGAGTGACGCAGGTGAACGGCCGGAGCAGACTGCGCCTTTACCCTCAGTGGAAATCCCCAACATAAATCTGCGCACGACCAGGCTGCCAGTCAATGTTGGTGTCCCCTACAGCCCAAACAAGAAGATTGCCATGAAAGCTGCTGCTGATACCGATGACAACACGCCCCGCCCTGCAAACAAGCCCGAACATTCTGTAGCGGCCGATTCAGATATGTTTGTAGATCTTTCACCATTGGATTCTGCCCCGCAAATCGTTCGTGGTCCGGCCAGTAGGAATGAGAGGCACCCAATGGCATTTACCCCACCGAGCTTCAGCCTTGGCACAACTCAAGACCAAGCGGTGGTGCATGATCCTATGCCAGTTGCCTTTGCTTTTCCAGGAGGCACGGGTGCAATGATGGCGCAGCCAATGGTCGAGGGCAGGAAGGCTGTCAAGTTTGCGGAGCCAATTGTGCAAGGTACACTCGTCATGTCCTTACGATTTTTCGTGTCTACATCTTTTGTAGTTTGAATTTTGTCCCAATCATATTCTTTTCGGGGTGTTCTCACTTGCGATGGCAACTGCGGTGTGATGACATGGCAAGTGGATTTTGATGCACCATGGCCTACATTTTTTTTGTTGTTGCCATGCTGCATTTTGACATTTTGGGTAAACACATGGCAACTGAAGTTGATTCATCATGGCAACTGTATGTGCTGACACATGGCAAATGTAGTGCATTAGATATGGCAACTAGATTTGCCACACCATGTCACCTGCATTTTTTTGTTACCATTCTGCATTTTTTCTATACGGTAATCACATGGCAAGTGGACTTGCCACAACATGGCAACTGCATTTGATGTGACATGGCAGCCACAGGCCATCTGAAAAGGTAATTCATCACAACTGCATGGCAACTGCAGTTGCCATGACATGTCCACCGTAGTTGCACCACACATGGCAACTTCCCCACTTTTTTATACCTACATCTTACATCATACACCTTTTTTCCTCACAATCCATATGTTTTCTGACTTTCTCCTTATCCTAACACACTTTTTTTTTGAATCATTGCAGGCACCCCTGAGGAAATCTCACCGTCACTTGACGAAGCTTACCGCAAGATTGAGGAGGCAGCATTGCAGAGGAGGACATCGCGAGGGCAAGGGCAATCAAGTTCCAACTTGACTGCAGAGAGCGGCAACTGAGGATACCATCAGAAGCGCGACCCCTGGTTCTGTGAGACAGCAGAGGGTAGTTCACGCACCTCCCGCGGAAGACTATGAGCCCGAATTCAGGGCCAGTAAGGAACAGACCCAGCTGTACGACATCATCAAGCGGTTTGGAAATGCGAGGGCCAGCAGCAAGCACATGAAGGAGTTGAAAGCGTAAATGACCACACCCTATAATCACTCATTTTGCTTTGTTCCTTTTTTAACATTTTTCATCTTGTTCCTCGTACTCCCTATACATGATGCGCTTACGTTTTAGTTCTTTCATATATCTTTTTTACTTAGCAGGCATGATTCTTCCGTGTTATGTCGTTTTCATACAGCTCATGTTTGGACAGAACCAAAGTCATTCAATGCGGATTGACGTATGTCGACCTGGGTGATCTCGCCGAGTCCGTGAGGCCAAACGGTAAAATGTCGACAAATGTAATTGCATGCGGGATCGACTACATCAACAATCACATCGATATGTGCGCCGACAAGGTCATCATGCATTACAGCGTGACATGCAAAATATGGGATGGTGACTTCCACCACAAAATTCTGAGGAAGAATTTCGCTCAGCACGGTGAATTCAAGCTAACACTGAAGAAATATGTGAGTAATCCTCCCCTGTCTGCTCTATTTTTTCACATGGGTGTGGTTTTTGCCATCTTCTGCACTTTTTGATTGTGTGCCAGATGTTTTCCATGTGGCAACAGTTGCCATGCACATTTTTCTTTTTTTGTTTTGTGCATCCCGTGCGAACCATGTGGCAATTTGATTTTTGCGAATTGCACGGCACATCTTGTGCATACATGGACGGCAACTTTCCTTCAACTACCCCCACACCATAACCCAAAAAACATCCTACATGATTTGAATTTTTTTGTCCCTCTGCTGTTCCTTTTTATGTGAACTCTGCTTCTCATTTCTTCACTCTTTTAAATGCAGGTCATGTTCCCCATGTTCCAGGAGCTTGCACCACATACCCAACACGACAAGTGTGGTCACCACTACGCGATCTGTCTGAACCTGAAGAACCAACGCTTCGAGGTGCTTGATTCAATCCGTTCGGGAGCTGATTCAGATCTTACTACGCATGCCGAATTCTTCATCAACAACCTCAAAGAGACATGGAACCGTCACTACGAAAATTCAAAGGTCCAGATCAGACATTTCCCGATTGAGTATGTGGCGACTGTGAAGCAAGGGAACACGTAATTTCTTTTTCCCCTCCTTTTATGTGCCGTTTACATCAATACAACCCCTCTTTTTTTGTTGTCACATCTGAATTGAAGTCTATCTTTGCTACGTCTGTCCTTTTTTGCGTGTTCATCTGAGTCTCTTTCTCGTGCAGTACAGACTGCGGCTTTCACGCGCTGGAATACTTTGCAAAGTGGGAAGGCAGAATCGTCCCCGCTATCACAGCTGCAACGATTGTTGAGCTCCAAAAAATCCACACGTGGAACTGGCTGACGAACGAAGATTTCAACAAGCGGTCTGGAGCACGCGAGTTTGTGGAGGAAGCTGTCAAAAAAATCAACAAGAAGTACAAGTGATCATGTGGTGTTAGACACCGGACGCATACCTTACATTCTGTTGCTGAGGAATGTAAGGTACTTATCTATCTTGTCATCTGTCGAAAACTATGTTTGTGTGCTATGTTACGACTGCAACCCAGCGTATACCACTATGTAGTGGTGGTGTGTGAGCGACATTTTTAGTAGTTATGTAATATATGTGTGGACGTGAACCTATTTTTTAGGCGTTAATGCACATATGTTTTTTATGTTTTATCAGTATTACAATGGTTTCATCGCACACAGCACCAGTTTTTGCTGTTTTTGATTGCGTCTATGATGTTTTAAAACAGATGGCAAATGTAACATACATTGCCCACAACACACTTTGTTTCTCTAAACTGCGTGGTATTTGTCATGGAAATATATGTCATGCACAGTCATTTCAAACACCGTGGCATATTTTTAAGCACAGCTAACATGGCAATTACAGTTCAAACAACATGGCAGATCAAGCATAATTAACATGGCGATCTGAGAGAACTAACATGGCAGACCCAAGACAACTAACAATGGCAGCTCCAAAGACAACTAGCATGGCATATTTAGTACAAAGTAGCATGTCATTTTTTTAGTATAAAATAGCATGGCATATTTTAGTACACATAACATGGCAGATTTAATACACATAACATGGCAGATTCAATACACATAACATGGCAGATTAAGCACCCATAACATGGCAATCTGCATTTCTGCAATCAATGAATTTTGTTCCTTTCCATTTCGATGTTCCTCGGTAGTTATTCTCCCAATTTTAAAAACAAAAAATCTCATCGATAGGTTACAAAACAAAATGTCCACAAGGACCATGCCGCAATGCCCCAATTTCTGCTCATGGATTGCCCGCCGCTTTCTTCGTTTTCTTGTGTTTTGCTTGAATCTCCAATCCTGACTTGTACCTTATCTCTCTCGGGCGCCCCTTTGTGATGGAACGGGGTGGGTTCCTGACCTGCGTTTGTGTGCTTGCTGTTCCAGATCCTATGTCCGAGTTTTCAGACGATGGCCCCGTCGACGAAGGCACACTTGATGTGCGGGGGAACCGGTGTAAGGCTTCCTCAGCTTTCCTCTTCTTGATCTCATCAAGCTCTCTTTTCAGCGCCTTCCTGTGTTTTTCTGCGACTCTTGCTGTCTCATCACTTTTGCACGCTTCATCAATTAGCTCAGCATAGTTCTTTGTCAGCACTACGTGCCTCACGGCTTCCATGGTTGACTCAGGTCTCTCGTCATGCACAGCCAGAACCGCGTGTGTTGTCCGCGGCGCCAGCGCGTCGTCAGCGTCCCAAGTCCATCGTCGCCTTATGAAATGGCGGGGCATCCGTGTCACAGCGTTCATGTCCATCACTTTTAGTATGTGACAACACACAATGCCGTCCCGTTCGAACTTGCAGCATTGGCAGTAGTACTCGCCTTCGCTTATCGAGGCTTTCACGAAGTAGTTCCTTCCTTTGTCTGGGTCTTCAGGTTCTGAATCCGACATGCCCAAAATAGAACACACCTTGAACGTATGTTCGTCCACCTGGAAAGCCGTGAACATGCTGGCACGCTTTATTTCCTCCTGAATCTGCAAGTTTTGTGAGCTTTATGTTAATCTATCGTGCGATCCTTTTATTTGTAGCACGTTATGCTGTCATGGGAATAGAAATAGATTTTTTGTTTTTGAACATGGCAACTGCAGTACACCAGACATGGCAACTGCAGTACACCAGACATGGCAACTGTATTACATTTTCAACTAGCCATTGCCGTTTCCACAACAATGTTTTCCCCAATGGAAGCACATTGCATCAAACATGGGCATCTACATTCCAGTAAACATGGGAATTGCATTTTCAACAAACATGGCAGATGCATTTTATTAAACATGGCAATTTGTATATTCAGCATATGCGTTGACAGTATGAATTTTTTTTTCAGTTGACATTGCCATCTGCATACCTACATTCCCCAATGGAAGTATAGTTCATTAAACATGGCACCGGCACTTCATTGAACATGTAAAATGTATCCGAGTAAGCATTGTAAACAGAAATTTCATCAAAACATGGCAACTGCAGCTGAGTAAGCATGGCAAACAGTATTCCAGTAAACATGGGCAACTGCATATCATGGCAACTGCATTTGAACTCTATATGGCAGCTACTGCCCTAGTGCTTTTTGCGCAAATAAGACCGTAACGCAACTGACTTACTTGTTAAAGATCTTGTTTGTGTATATCTTGCTCATTTGCCTCTCCATTGGTAAGTACGTTAGCAATTTCGGCTGCTTTAGCGCGGTGGTAGCTTCTTGCTGGAGCTCAGATCCCAGAATTTTTTGTTGCAGAGCTGTGTACTGCTTGGCAAACTGTAGCAATGAGTTGCCAGGGCTCACGTATAGCTTCAACACAACATTGAACCCCTCGCTGCGCTGCGTAGTCTGTAGAAAAGGGAAGAAGCACTGCATGAAGTAGGTGGGCACCCAGTACATTCGCTTCTCCCAGAGACTAGCAAGCGTCTCATTGTCTTGGACTTGATGCGTTTCAACCATGGCCATCCAGCTCCTCTCAAACTCCTCCACCGTCAAGCTGTGGTCCACGCAGAGCTCGAATGCCTTGTGCAGCTCTGGACGGTCAACAAAGAACGGTGCTAGGGTCTCCTCAACCTTCTTTATTATGTGCCACCTGCAGTGCCCGTGCACTGCCAACGGAAAGACCTCCTCTATGCCTGCACGCATGCTAAAATCCTGGTCTGTTATTATGTTCATCGGAGCAAGTCCATCCATGCACTCCAAGAAGGTCTTGAACAACCAGACGTACCCATCCGTGTCTTCGTTCCGAACGAGCCCGCAGCCGAACTGCAACGACTGATTGTGGTTATTTATTCCTATGAACGGAGCGCATGGCATCTTGTACATATTGGTGAGGTACGTCGCGTCGAACGAAATGCAATCTCGGAAATGTTTGTAGGCTCTCCTTGCAGCACCATCCACCCAATACATGTTCCTGACACGGTCCTCATCGTCCAACCTTATCCTGTAGAAGAAATCTGGATCTTCCTTTGCTTTCTCATCGAAGTAGGCAATTGTAGCCTCTATGTCAGCCAGCCTGCTCTCTCTACGGTACTTGGCCTGTAGGTTTGTGACGTCAGCCGGTATGTAGGGCATGCTACTCAGTTTCCCCTTTTTGCTGTGGATGAGTGATAGTATCTGGACCATTCTTGATGGACCGAAGTTAAAGTCATGTAGCAGCTTTACGAATTGTCTTTCGACTGGGGTGAATCCTCTGTGGGCGGTCAGAAATTTGACCAGGTCGAACTTATTTATGAGACTGTGGTTGTGCTCGTCAAAATATTCAGTGACCACATACTGTGTTCCATCTACGTTTAGCTTACACCGGACAAGGCATCCCGTCTTGAGAATGATTCCTCTTTTTCGTTCCGGAACGACAGGCGCAGCACCTTTCACCTTCTTGTTCCTCCGTGCCTTGTGGCACCTCATCTCACCTCTGCTGTACTCATTAGTTTTCTTAATTTTTCTATGGTACTCGGTGTTGACCGCAAATCCATGGAACTTTGCATATGTCTGGTAGTATTCCTTTGCTTCCTCGAATGATTCAAATCTCTGCCCAATGTACGGTGGCTGAGGCACCACGATCTCTGATTGCCCACCATCTTCGTCATCTTCTGCCTCGTCGTCACTTTCATCATTCACTTCATGTCGGCGGCAGTTCCTTCTACTTGAGTGTTGTCGGTGAGTGTGTTCAAAGGGCGCTTATGCAGATTGCTGGAATGATTGCCATTCCGACCGTGACTCGAAATTGTCTTCTGCACGAGCATCTTCTTGCTGGTGGAATGCGTCTTCCGTGCGCTCAGAGCTCCCCGCAGTAGATGTCCCTGCGCTGCTGTTAAATGTAGTTGTAGGCCCTGCGATAGGGAAAACAGGGGCCAGATTTAAGTTTTATGTTTGAATAACATGTGTATCGCAAAGGATCACACCATCTACGAGTGATCTTCCACGACATCATTTTTCAAACAGCAAGCCGCGAGTCTGTGCGTGGGCATGCACGACAGCTATAGTTGTCCAGTGATGGAAGCTATTGTTTCAACAAACATGGCAACTAGTTTGTTTTTGCATGCAAATAACTTCAAATATCAAAGGTACTGTTGTTTTCCTGGTTCAGATTTTTTCCCCTTACCTTGGTGTGTTGCATTCGACATCCCCGTGTTGCCTGCGACACCAAAATGACTCCCCCCACCTGCAATTTGTGAAGGTTGCCACGAGACGTTTGCCGGGGTACCACCAGCGTAATAACCGTGTGCATAGCGTGGTTGGTCAAATTCATGGCAACTGTGTTTTGTGCTAGCACGGCAACTACAGTTGCCCCTGATGTGGCAACTGCAGTTTTATTGGCAAGGCACACGTATTTTTGCATCGGCATGGCAACCGCAGTTGTTCCTCCATGGCAGCTACAGTGCCATGACATGGCAAATGTAGTTGCACTGGCATGGCAACTGTAGTTGTTCTCCCCTGGCAACTACATTTGTCCATGGATGGCAACAACAGATGTACAGGGATGTCAAATGCAGTTTTCTAATACATGGCAACTATAGATGACCAGTCATGGCAATTGCAGTTGCCACCTATGCTGCTTCTGCTAATTGATCATCCGCAACTTCACCTTATTTTATGGACTGACCTGTGTATGACGTCGATGGCAGGTAGATTGGCGGTGCCTGATTCCACGCGCTGCACGAAGGCTCTGCATTTTCAAACCGCGGTAAGTCCTGATTCCTTTTGCCAGATTTTTTGCATGTTCATTTTTCATGTCCACAGCAGTATGCGCTCTTTTTTGTCGTTTTTACATTACCTTGATTGTCTGTACAAGCTAGTTGAAGTTGGCTGCCCGTACATTTGTCAGTGTTAGCGCCTTGCAAGTGAACTTGCCACGGGGCCTCCCTATTTGTGTTTTGGTCATAAGAACCTGCTAAAAAATAACAGTGTACGACATAAGTAGAATGTCATCTTCATCGTCGCGAAGATGACAACTGTTCTCTTCTTTTTGTTAGCACGCATCATACCTAGGCCTGCATACTATTCCAGTAGTGGCAGCAACGGCCCTGAAGAGATGAGCTGAATGTACTTTGTTGCATCCCAAGGGGCTGTTTCTGGCCTCTGAGAACCCCAATCACCAGCGCCACCTTTGTGATTCATTTTTCCGTGTCTCCTTCTTTTCCAAAGGTGTTCTCAATCTCTGCATGAACAAGAGAGGCATCAACAATCCACAAGAATAGCATTCTTCTGCTGCTTGCACACGGAAGATATGGATGGCAATCGACGGGTCATAATAGGTGGCAGCTACTGACAACGAAAGGTGGCAACTGTCGTTATACACAAGTGGCAACTAATTTCTTGACTGGCCCTCTTCATTCCAAAATTTTGCCCCTACCGCCCTTTTTCGTACCCAACTACTTGCGTCAATTAAACTAGGAAATTAAGTCAATTTCAAACGTTAGTACATGGCAGATCTGGTGTACTCTGCCTGGCAATTGCAACTACACATTGAACCATGTAGTGTTCTACCTCTATAGCATAGATCCAGCACAAGATCGGGAGATTTTCAGCTTTTAAAGATGAGAAGGTTCAGATCGGGAGATTTTCACCGGTTTTAGATGATCGTCTTGGAGGGCTTGGTTGGAGTTTGGGGCTGGGGGGGGGGTGGGTTGGGGTGTGGTTTTGAGGTGGGATTGCCTTACGGATCTGCTCTGTTTGCCATGGCAACCAGAGATGGCCGCGACGGAGGTCGGGGTTCGAGAGGTGGGGGCGATGGCGGCGAGCGATGGAGGGATGGATCGGAGACCGGGAACTGGTTGAGCGTCGGGCAGCGGGTCGGCTTGCCCGGACGGGCAAAGGGCGGTGTTGGCACGGAACGGACGTGCGGGACGCGCGTTTGTGTGCGCGGACGTGGTCGTGCGGGCCTGTTCCCGTCCATGCCACACGAGGCGTGCGGGCGGGTTCCCGCCGACGCCACACGTGTGGCACTTATTCGGACCCTTGTTTTATCAGGACGATAACCCTGAAAAGCTCAATTTCCTATCTTTTCTTTCAACTCAGTACCCTGACGGTCGGCTGCAAATAAGTATGGGAAGAGACGGAAATACGGAACTATTGTTTTTTTCATGGTAACATCCGGAGCTACCTGGGAGCTCCTATACAGCGCTGCATGCGCCCGTTAACGATTCGGCGCCTGCATCGCCGCTAGCATGGGCCGGTCGACTAGCGTGCTGCCCCCAGTTTTTTTTATGAAAATAAAAATATGAATTCAAGAAAGGTTTACATATTTAAAGAAAAAAGGTTCATCCATTTGAAAAAAAAGTTCATATCTTTAAGAAAAGTTCATCAATTTTTAAAAAAGTTCATCAATTTTAAAAAAAAGTTCATCAATTTGAAAAAAAGTTCATCCAATTTAGCAAATGTTCATTAAATTTGCAAAAAGTTCATAGAAATTGAAAAAAAGTTCATGGAACTGAAAAAAGTTCATAAATCAAGAAAAGTTCATCCATTTTCAAGACAAAATGTTCATAAAATTTCGAAAAAGTTCATCAATATTCAAAAAAGTTCATACAATTTTCAAAAAAAAAATGTCAACCGGCGCCTAGATGGGCCGGCCCATTTACGGACACCATAGGTAACAGTTAACAAAATGCACGTTAACTAGCGCCTGTGGCGCCAAATAGGAAATGCCGAGCTACCTTGGGTTTTTTTATGGGAAAGAAACGTCGAGAGGTGGGAAGAATGTACGCATTGGACTGCTCGGGAGCAAAATGTGAGTGGGACCCATTATCTACTAAAACATGGGGAAATAGAAATGGTCTGGGTTCCTCGCTAGGTCCCCACTCAGCCCTAATATGTGAGTTTGTCTTCGATACTTTTTTTTACTGCTGGGTTCAAGATTGCTAATCTGTCATGCCGCCTGGTGTCCTCTATATTTTTAGAACACTTTATTCTCATAACTTCATATTACTCAAGTTGAGTATTAAATTTTTGTTCTACATAACTTTCCAGCGAAAGTCTTGCTGCCGCACTGTGAAGTGTGGCATTGCAATTATTTTTGTCTAATGGTCATACTTCCCTTTATTGGGACCTCAATTAACGAGGGAAGTACAACTAATTGCACCAGGTACATCCGCACAACTTTCCAACACAACTGGCCTTCTGAAGACGACATTGATCACCGCAGACGGACTGGCGCCTTGCGTCGCAGGACTGCTCGCAAATAGCGTTTGTACACTTATTTGGACGGTTGATAATTGATGTCGTACAATCTGCTTCCACATCTACAAAATGTCATAACGAAAGAAGAAACACACATCATGCACATATATAATTTGTTGGTCTTGCCGATGGGGCAACATTGTGCATGAACAAGGTGAATGGTACCTGATGCTAGTAAGAGGACGGTAAGGGTCAGGAGAAGCGCTAGAACAATCCTCATGTTAGCTTAGATGAGGTGTTAAGAAGAATTCTCACCCAAGATTGATTGTTGGAGTATGAGTTACCGGGAAAGAAAATGAGAGGGCAAGTCTTTTTATACTGGATGTGATATTAATGCTCATTACTATAATCTGTAAATATCACCAAAGAAGAAGACCGGATAAGCTTCGCCATATTAATAGTAGAAATTAAGTGCATTAATTTGTGGATATATATATCTTCATACTCCCTTTGTTTTTATTTACTTCACAAATTAGCTTTGACCTAAGTCAAACTTTATAAAGTTTGATCAAGTTTATCAAAATCAATCTAAAATTTCATAATATAACATATATGGTATGAAAATATATTGAATGATGATTCTAATGGTATTGACTTGGTATCCTGGATGCTTTGTTTTTTAAGAACTTTGTCAAAGTTTAGAAAGTTTAACCTGAGACTACGTTAATATGCGAAGTAAATAAAAATGGAGGGAGTACTTAGTAGCAAAGCAATGGAAAGACCAATCACATCCCATGACAAATATCTCAGAACGAGTATACCAAGGGGTTATATCGATGAGAGTGTGCAACTCGGCGATCACTCATGTGCCATTATGCCTATGAGAGTCTGCAACTCCGAAACCGTGCGTGAGAACCTCCCTCAGCCGTTCATGCGAGACTATGCGGACGAGAGTGTGCAACCCCGTGGACATGCATGTGGGACTATGCCGGTGAGAGTTTGCAACTCCATGGCCCTGCGTGAGCATCTCCCGCACCCGTGTGTGAGCGACTATGCCGGTGAGCTTGTTCAACTCCGTGGCCAGGCATGTGCAACTATGCCGACGAGAGTGTGCAACTCCATAATCATGCACGTGTGACTATGCGATAATGCAAACGAGAGTGTGCAACTATGCGGCCACGCATGTGTGAATATACCGATGAGAGTGTGCAACGCCGTGGTCACGTATGTGCGACTATGCCTGTGAGAGTGTGCAACTCCACAACTGTGCGTGGGTACCTCCCACAGCCGTGCATATGCGGCCATGCGAGCGAGAGTGTGCAATTCCGCCGCCGCACATATGCGACTATGCAAAGGAGAGTCAGCAACTCCACGGCCGTGCTTGTGTGACTATGCAAACGAGACTGCGCAACTCCGTGGTCACACATGTACGATTATACTGTTGCAAACCAATGTTGTCGGCCGGTAGTTGTGCGTGCTCATCATGACAACAAGTACCACAAAAAAAAATCAGTGTGCCATACATCGCGCGGCGGCACTGTCCATCGCTTTCTTCCCCAGCCCTCCCATTCTCCCCTGCCCGCCTAGTTGACAAGGACACACACTCCCACTGACGTCGGCATTGCTCACCGGTCCGACGCAATCTTCCTGAACCCTTGTACCACACCAATTACTAATAAAGAAAGAAAATCAAGCCAACACGCACAGCCTACGAGAGTGGACACCTATGCCAACAAGAGTGTGCAACTTCGCGGCCGCACATGTGTGATGAGAGTGTGCAACTTTATAGTCGTGCGTGTGCGACATGCTTCCAATTTGCCAGCAGTAGTTGGTGAAGCTTACAACATCGCACGTCTAGCTATATTACTCCTCCGAGTTCGATCGGGTCGTTATTTGGAACGTGGCTTGTTGGGATAGAGTCCGGAACAGCTAGACAAATTCGAGTAGGAGCATATGTGTTGTTATGGGCAATCTGGAACTGCAGAAATGATTTGGCTTTTAACAGAACATCAACTATTCATTTTTTGCAGGTTTTATTCCGGGCTACTGCGCTAATCCGTATGTGGTCCTTACTCACTCCGATGGAGGCCAGGGAGCGTTTGGTTACAGGATCTCTCCGGTGGGAGATGGTAGCGCGGGATATCTTCAACCGGTTTGGATGGCGGTCATGTAATAGGATAGGCGATTAGTTTACCTATCTATATTTTGCCAGCCGGTTGTGACTTTTGGGCCCTTTTTGTCTTTGTTTCTGTTGCTCTTTGTGAGCTATCTTTTTGTTGCAGACTGCAAGACATTGTTGAACTACCTTATTTTATAATAAATATGGCCGTATGCATCGTTCTGATGCAGAGGCCGGGGAGTCCTCCTTTTCAAAAAAAATGTCTAGCTATATTAACAATGCGAGCGCGAGACATCATCTAACCATCTTAGTATTGTCGTGTTATGAAACTTTCTAATTTTCGTATCTAATATCCAACTAAGGACTATTGTTTGTGTAACTACAACTACTAAGGGTACCAACTAAAATGTGAATGTCAATGTATATGAAAAAGAGACGCATACATTCATTAAAAACATAGGAGAAAAAGATAAAGGAACGAAATAGATAAAATTATTTATTATTTATCCATTGTGTGGTTACAAACCAACCGATTCGTTTGGTGCTTCTTCTACTTCTGCACGGAGATACATCGGCTGTGAGGATCAAGCATCTGCTTTGCTTTGCGCGTTATCAAGCCAAAGGGCATCCTCGTCGTTCAACGGCCGGTGGACGTCGTTGATGCGTCTTTTGTAGTCACACCGCGGGCGCGCGGTAGTTGTCATCGGCGCCGCAGTTCTATGAGGATGCATGCCGAAAGCTGGGCAGGTTGCCGCCGCGAGAACCTTCACCCCACACGGCTAGCCCTTCTCCTTCTCATCTCGTTGCTATTTGCCATCCAGTTAGGTGCAGAGGTTTGGTGTAATTGGTATCTTCGCGATATTAATATACTCCCCTTTCAAAAATTTGCCATCCAGCTCCTGTAGCCTGCACACGCATGGCTCCATTGAGCCAACCACATGAAATCGGAACTTCAGCCTCAAGGGACCCAATCCAACTGGATGGGTATGTCATGGTGGCCACCGACTAGGGGTGGAAAGTGGTAGCGGATAATCCGAAATATCCGATATTCGTATTCGAGAAAATGCCTATTCGTATCCGAAACATCCGCATCCGAACCAAAATGGAAATGGAAATTATCCGTATCCGAATTTATTAAACAAATAAAAAATAAAATATGGTAGGAGATTTTGACACAAATATGGATATGGAAGTGGATATATCCGTATGCGAATAAGACTTTGGGAGGTAATTTTCAAAATTCTAGACCAAGTATTCCAATTATCCAACATAAAAGCCAAATAAGGGGTCAAATTTTACTCTTTATATGATTAAACTTAGAAATTATTATGCATTACAATAGTATTTATTCATAAACCTATTTATCATTGACTTATAGTATGTCACAAGTTGATTTTTTCAGGTCACATAGCTATCGACTAATTTACTTAAGCAATATGTTGATATTATTTGTATCCGTTCCGAATCAAGAAAATATCCGATACGTATCCGTATTCGAATAATATCCGAGCCGCATCCATATCCGATAACATCCGTATTCGGATTCGGATTCGTTTTGAAAATATGAAAATGGAAGTGGCAAGAGCACTATCCGATCCGCATCCGATCTGTTTCCACCCCTACCACCGACAATGGCACCACCATGCTCGAGAGTGGTTCGAAGGCGGCCAGCGTGAGCTGTGGTGGAAGCCAGCCAACATGAGCTGTGGCGGGGGCGGCCAACGCGAGGGGGATGAGGAGAAAGGATGTGGGCACAAGTCGATTGAGTCAAACGCCAAATCGTTTCACACCTTGTTGAGAGCGTCCGACAAACAGTTTAGCTACACATCAGTCAGTTGATTTTCCACGAATTCGTCATCAGTCGATTTTTGAATGAAGGAAGGAGAGGGAAGGAGAAGGGAGAGCCTCGCCGTAGAGAAGGAAGGAGAGTGTGGTTTTGTGTAGCTTGAGCTACATTGTACCCCTTATCTTAGCCATCCATTTTTGCATCAAGATCCGTGCAGGCACATTTGTCATTTTTGCTTCTCTCAAACGAAACAACATATAAACTTCAAACTTTGCAGGACAAAAAAATATTCTAATTACTACGTGGGAAAAAAATTCAGATTTTTTCATGCATTTGAAATGCTAAAATTTATTTCTTAATCAAAAATATCCTCATTTTGTATATTTATGTTGGTCCAAAAAATCTGAAAGTTTTGTCACACATTGAAGTTGTAAGGTTTGTTTGATCTGCAAAGTTTGAAGTCCATATGTTCTTTCATTTGAGAGAAACAAAAAAGAGAAATCTTCTTGTTGCAAGTTATTTGGAGAGTACGGATCTCAAAGCAATGTTGAAGGGCTGAAGATAAGAGGTTCCATGTAGCTCGACTTATAGAGGAACTTTACTGAAGGAAGGGTGCTCGCCGTCGTCACGCTAGTATCTATGTTAGGGTTCAAGGTGGGGGCTGTGGTGGACGGGGTGGTGGGGCGGTCGTGTGAGGATTTGTTGGAGAAAAAGCTCAGCGTGGGGCCCTACAGGGTTGGCCGGGGTGGCGGAGGACCGGCGGTGAGGAGTGGTTCTGGGGATCATGCTGTCCTGATGTTGGAGTACTATTAAGAAGCATGCATGGCTAGCTAGTATGGAAATAGCCAGGTCTGCCGGCAAAGCTCTTTTTACCGGAATTGGGATGAACCGGTTAGTAATCCATCATCCATTGGGTGCGTGAAGATTCGTGCAGCTGCACACATTTATTTTTAGTTTCTGCTATACAACATCTATACCTGACAAAATACAGTGAATGAACCCCATCAAAATTATTACATGGGCTGACATTTGATCAGATGCATGCATGCTCCTCTCTCTCACGTACTGTAGGACCCATGTATGGCAGCAAAAGTACATGTGCAGTCTCTCTCCTCTTTTACACAACAAATCCACATTTTTATTTTACCTTTGATAATTTAAATCATTTATATCTTTTAAACCAAAAAATTAATTTTGAAACTATTTATATATTTGAACTTTTGGCGCACAGATCTTTAAAACAAGGCCAATCTTGAATATATTTTGTCTAGTTTGAGTTTTGTTATTTCAATCATATCCTCATTTCAATATATATTGATCAGTGAAATCTGTTTTTGAAGCAAGTGGAATCCACCTTTTGAAACGAGTGCAATCCATTTTCTGAAATGAGTGAAATCTGTATTTTGGAATAGCGAAATATGTCTGTTAAATTGAGTGAAATCATTTTGTTGAATTACTGAAATCAACCATTTTGAAATAAGTTATATCCAACTTTTGAAACGAGTAAAATAAGTTTTTTGAATGAGCGGAATCTGTTTTTTGAAAACAACGAAACATACTTTTTGTAATGAGTGAAACCAGTCTTTTGAATGAGTGAAACATGTTTGTTAAAATGAGTGAAATCACTTTTTGAAATGAGTGAAATATTTTTAAAATGATAGAAATCATTCTATTAAGCTAAGTGAAATATATTTTTCCAATTTAGTGAAATCAACCGTATGAAATGATATATATATATATATATATATATATATATATATATATATATATATATATATATATATATATATATATATATTACAAATTTTCCCTACTACCGGTGTAGTTACTCCCACTTTTGTTTCATACGCTCAATGTAGTATCTATCATATCAAGAGTATGTACGCGTAGTATGTAGTATATAAGAATGTTTAGGTAGTATATATACTACTTTTTGGTAGTATGTATCATATTTTATGATACTTTATTTCACGTACAAATATGTACGTATTTCACAAATACAATAAAATTATGAGCTCCCTTGCCACTTTTTCATATAAATCACTTGGGAGTATCTTAGATATAGTATATGAACATACTAAAATAATAAAGTAGAATATATACTACCAGATGATAGTATATGAGAAATGGGTGTAGCTACACCCGGTAGTAGGATGCATTTTCCCTATATATATATATATATATAGGGTGGGCCTATTATGATAACACCCCTTAAGACCTTATTCTGCACACCCAAAACCTTATTCTGCTAACACTTACGAACCGCACAGGTAGCTACAAACTAACGATGACAGAACTGCACTGAACTAAACACCTACCCCCACCTAATCCTATCGCCCCCTCCCCACTCCCCTCTTCTCTGGTCCTCGACCCACCCCGCCGCTGCACCACCTCCACTTCCCACCCCGCCGCCGCACCACCTCCCACCCCACCGCCGCACCACCTCCCACCCTGCCGGCGCACCACCTCCCTCCCACGCGCCGCCGTTCCTGCCAACCACCGGGTCGAGGGGGTGCTGGATCCGCCCCGTCGCCGTCCTCCCGCGTCTTGCCGACGACGGATGCGCCTAGCGGGGCCGGTGAGCTCGGGGGTCGCCGGCGGCTCTTTCCTCCCCGTTCCTCCACCTCCTCCCTCCCATCCCGCTGCATCCAGCCCGGCTTCTTCCTCTCCGACCACGGCCGAAAATCCCTGACGCTCGCACTCCTCCTCTCTGTCCATGGCCAGACGCAGGCCGGTGCATCGTCTCTGACCTCCGCCAAGATCCACGGCCACCGCGCCACCACTCCCTTACCCCCCTCAGGCCATGCGCCCCTCCCGCGACGCCCAGCCACTCGATCCAGGCCGCGCCGGCTGTCCCGCGGCGCGTTGCCGCCGGATCCAGGCCGCGCCGACTCTCCTGCGCCCCCCTGCCGCCGTCTTCAGGCCGCGGGCACCCCTTCCTTCCCTCCCCATCCGGCAACCTGCAGGACGCCCCTCCCCTGTCCCTGCAAAACTCCCTCCGGCGGGCCTCCTCTCCCTGCAAAACTTCCTCCGGCAAGGCCCAGTGCACATCCATCCCGGCGGCTCACATGCAGTTCGGCCAATGATGGCATGTGGTATGGCGTGCGACGACATGCAGTTCTTCACCTTCCCCACAGTACACGAGAAGAGCCCCTGACGGTGCCAGGTGAGTCCTTCCCTCTGTTCGACTTCATCCGTCGTGGAGCGGTGCCTACAACGGCCGCCCGACGTGGCTGCGTTGCCGTGCCTTGACCTCAATGTCTTTCTCACCTCTGTGTAGGCCGATGGCTGGACGAGAGGAGGTGCTATCCTTCCATGGCGCATCCATGGCGGCTCACCCCCGTGTCAACGAGATTTGTCATTTGCTTCACTGATTTTGTGTTTTTCTGAAGAAAAAAAAATCAAAGTGCAATGTAGTCCGCTGTTATTTGCTCTTGAGATCCAGCTTGCTTATTTTTACAGGAAGAAAAGCGACGCAGTTCGGTTGAATGCCGCGTTGCATTTTTTTTGAAGTTTCGTCATGCAGTTTGGAGCGAGCCTCCCTCTCGTGAAGTCCTTCGGCGCGTCCATGCAGCACGACAAGTGAGTGTGTGCAGTCCAGGACACTTGGGTCGCTTGTGGCCGTCATGCAATGCCCATGCTACTCCCCTCTAGGGAGCTTTGTGTTTTTTTCATGCAGTGTGGTTGTGTGAATCATGCAGTTCGTTTCTGATTTGTGTGTGCGTATGTTTTTTAGTGTGAGTTCCCACAGTTTGAAAAAACAGATGCAATGCGGTGTGAAACAAAAATGCAGTCCACCCGCCTCCTCCCCGCAGTGCAAAATTCAATATTAACCAAAAAATATATATGCAGTGCACTAAGGGAATACCAAAAAACTACATAGAGAAAAAAGAAAAAGGAAAATGCAGTGCACTCTGGTCTTATATATGCAGTGCACCATGAAGGACTTTGAAGTCCACATCATTTGGAAAAAAATGTATTTACAAAAGTTTACACTGTGTCCATTCAAGACGCTTAAAATAATGAAAAAAGAAACTAATGTGGCTCACTTTTGAGAGTTCTTGCGGTTCACTTTTAAGAGTGTTGCATTTCACTTCCTCGTCTAAGAAAAATTAAGTCTGACAAAAGAAACGATGAAGTGCACTTCTCCATCTGACGCAGTGCGGTTTCTTCCTCGTCTTCAAAAATTTAGGAACCACAAAAAAGAAAACCATGCAGTTCTCTTGCCCGTCTAATGCAGTGCGACATTTCGTTCGATACAGTGCGGTTTTCAGTCGGATGAAGTACACACGTCGATTTGGGTGTCGCGAAAAACAGAGTGCCCGCATTTTGGTAATATGAAAACTGCTCTTAAACCGTAATGTATTAGAGAGAGTGTTCTACATGAAAAAGTTGCGTCTCGTTGATATCTTTCCAACGGCGTATGACTTGAATTATTCCGACCAGCCGTTCGTAAAAACTTCGCGAAAAAACAGCCGCTGCCTCTCGAAGTCAGCCGCACGATTTTCAAAATTAACTAAAAATTGTAAGGAATCTCAAAACCATTTCAACATATGAAAGTTGCGCCTTGTCCATAGCTTTCCAACGGCGTATCATATGTCTCGTTTCGACAAACGGTTAGAAAACTGGAGCAAAAACAGTACCGAAAATTTCAAAAAATTTGAAAAACAGAGTTTCGCGATTTAGTAAATTTGAAACTGCTCTTAAACCGTAATGAATTAGAGAAAAATTTATATATGAAAAAGATGCGCCTAGACGATATGTATCGAACGGCGTATCGTTTGCTTCGTTCCGACAAGCGGTTTAGAAAAAAACGCGAAAAAACGCTCGCTGCCACTCGTCATCCGCCGCACTATTTTCAAAACTGCTCTTAAACCGTGTGGAATCTCGAAAGGTGTTCAACATGTCGAAGTTGCGCCTAATCCATAGCTTTTCAATGGTATATTACACGCGTCATTCCGATAAACGGTTAAAAAATTAGAGCGAAAACAGTACAGAAAAAATAACGCGTCCAATTTTTTCCGACGAGAAGTTCACTAGTCTCTATTACAGTGCTCGTCGTCAAAATGATGCAGTGCGCTTCTGTTGAGCGTGCAGTGCCGAAGTGATGTGCAGAATAGTTATATATATATATATATATATATATATATATATATATATATATATATATATATATATATATATATATATATATGGAATGAGTGAAACCAGTGTTTTGAATGAGTGAACATGTTTATTAAAATGACTGAAATCAATTTTGAAATGTGTGAAATGATTTTTGAAACTGAGTGAGATATGTTTTTCAATTTAGTGCATTCTATTAAACTGAGTGAAATATGTTTTTAATTTAGTGAAATCAACTGTTTTGAAATATTTTAAATATATTTTTTGGAATGAGTGAAGCATGTTTGTTAAAATGAGTGAAATCACTTTTTGAAATGAGTGAAATCATTTTTGAAATCATAAAATCATTCTGTCAAACTGAGTGAAATATGTTTTTTTTTTCAATTTAGTGCATTCTATTAAACTGAGTGAAATATGTTTCTTAATTTAGTGAAATCAACTGTGTTGAAATGATTTAAATATTTTTTTTGAAACGAGTGAAATAAGTTCTTTGAATAAGGATAAATCCGTCTTTTGAAATGAACGGAATCTCGTTTTTTGAACATAGTGAGACATACTTTTTGGAATGAGTGAAATCTTTTTCTGAAATGAGCGAGATCATTCTTTTAAACCGAGTGAAATCTATTTTCTCAACTGAGTGAAATTATTTCTTTTGAAATTAGTGACATCAGTTTCTTCTAATGAGTGAAATTGATTTTTTGAACATAAAGAAATGAGCTTTTCGAAATGAGTGAAATCGGTTTTCAGAAATTAGGGAGCCAATTCTTTTGGAACGACTGGAAATATATGTTTTCTAATGTGTGAAATAGACGTTTTACAATGATTGAAATGATTGAAATTGTATTTCAGAAAATTAATGGAAATTAGTGGTTTGAAATAATTTAAATAAATAGTTCTTCTGAAATAATTGAAACATATTGTGTGAAATAAATGGATTCAAACGTGTTCAAAAAGTATTCAAAATTAAGCTTGTTCTAAATATCTTGAAATCATGAGTTCAAATATATAAAAAGTTTAAAAATTTAAATTTGTTTTTAAAAATATGAACCATCTAAGAGCAACTCCAACGCCCGCTTTTTGTCTGTTAGGGTCGGCCGCCCGCCCGGCGTCCCCCCTGTTTTTGATATGGGTTGGTAGCGCGCCCAACGCACCGACCCATATGTGCCGGCGTGGTCGGCTGACCGCCCAATTTTACATTGATGATTGCACTCAAACATATTGTCAAATAACATAGTTTAAACCGAATAAAACAGTATAGTTTTACAAGACGAATACAAATAAAAATGTTTAACATAGTTTGGCAAACGAATAAAAGAAGATACATCTATTGGTTGCCAACATGAGCCCACATATGCTCAGCCAAATTATTTTGCAGTTGCACGTGAGTTTCTCAATCACGCATGTCTTGATGAAATTGGGCGAACTGTTCAAACATTGCCGCTCCTCCATGCTCAGGCACAACATTCTCACCCTGAAACTGAAACCCTTGATCATACAGACGTTCCGGGCGCTCGTCTTCTACGATCATATTGTGCATGATCAGACAAGCAGTCATCACCTTCCACATTTCTGCGTGCTCCAGGTATTAGCAGGATATCGAACGATGCCCCATCGAGATTGCAAAACACCAAAGGCACGCTCGACATCCTTCCTAGAACTTTCTTGCTCTTGGGAAAATCTTTTCCTCTTCTCCCCGACAGGGTTGGGTATTGCCTTGACAATAGTGGTCCACTGAGGATAGATACCGTCACCCAGGTAGTATCCTTTATCGTAGTTGTGGCCGTTGACAGTAAAGTTCAACGGTGGGCTGTTGCCTTCGGCAAGCCTAGCAAACACCAGCGAGCGCTGAAGCACGTTGATATCATTGTGTGATCCAGCCATGCCAAAGAAAGAGTGCCAGATCCAGAGATCTTGAGAAGCCACGACCTCTAGTATGACAGTGCAAGCCTTGACATGGCCCTTAAACTGCCCTTGCCAAGAAGAAGGGCAGTTCTTCCACTCCAAGTGCATGCAGTCTATGCTGCCAAGCATCCCTGGGAAGCCCCTACTGGCATTCATCCCCAACAAACAGGCTGTATCTTCAGCTGTCGACTCTCTCAAGTACTCAAGGCCAAACACAACAATAACAGCCTTGCGGAACTTATACAGGGTCTAGGCATGTAGACTCGCTCATATGGACGTACTCGTCAATGAGATCACGGGGCACTCCGTATGCAAGTATTCGGATGGCGGCAGCGCATTTCAGATAAGAGGAGAAACCAACCTTGCCGACGACATCCTCTTTGGACTCGAAATAGTCATCATAGCCGACCACCCCCTCTCTAATACGGTTGAAAAGATGCCTACTCATACGGAAACGGCGGCGGAATTTTTGATGTTTGAACAACGGGTTTATTGTATCAAAATAGTCCTTCCAAAGTAGGAAATATCCGCTCTCTCAGTTGCCATTCAACGCTGGAAGGTGGCCCGGAATGGAGCCACGGAACAAAGACCACTGGTTGTTGAGGTGACGATGGACCAACACGGCAGCCAATATCTCCTCCTCCTCGTCGGACGACGAATTGTCGGAGTCACAAAGGAAATTGTGGAAAAAGAACTCGTCGGCGGAGTCCATTTTGTACCTTGGACAACTGTCGAAGTGCTTCATCGATGCCCGACGAGGGGAGTCACGACGCGCACGGACCAGCTAGCTGCCTTACCGGCGTCCGACGATTGGGCCGACGTCCGACGAGCGTGTCGGTGAGGATCTGGCTGGGGCGGCAAGGCGGCTTCTTGGTCGCGGGCGGCTGTGCGGTGGGGGAGCGGGGGTGGGAAGCACTACAAGGAAAATGCTCATACATAGAATTTTAGCAGTAGCGCCTGTTTGGGCGCCCACGCTATTGGTATGTACCAGTAGCGCCGGCCAAAACGGGCGCTACTGCTACTGAATAGCAGCAGCGTTGGTTGGCGCGGGCCACGCTGCTGTTTAACGGGCCGCCGGGGCCAAAAGGGCAGGCCACTTAGCTGTAGCGTGTGATGTGCGCCGGCGCTACAGCTAGTGGGCTTAGAAGTAGCGCTGGCCCATTACCCGCGCTGCTGTTGAGCACACTCCCTCCCCCGCGCGCCCCCGGCCTGCTCGCGCCCCCGGCCTCATCACTCAGCTCACTCACACACTCCACACTCCTCCCTCAATCCCCCGCATTCCGCCGTTGACCCCCGCGCCCGGCCCTCCTCCCTGCGTCGGCCGCCCTCGCCCGCGCCGGCCCTCCTCCCTGTTGGCCCTCCTCCCCGCCGGCCGCCCTCCCCTGCGTCGTCCTCCTCCCCAGTCGGCCGCCCCGGCCATGGCGCCGGCTCTCCTCCCGCGGCCGCCCTCCTCCACCGAGAGGTACATCCTCCTCCCTCCTTCCTCCTCCTCCCTAGTTTCTTTTGAACCCTAGCAAGTTGAAAATTTTAGGTTTTTAATCTTAGTTGTTTAATCATAGGAAAATGCAGTATGAAGCCTAGCTAGTTAATCTTATGATAATATAGTATGAATCTTAGGATATGTAGGTTTTTAATCTTAGTTGTTTAATCTTAGGTGCTTAATCTTAGTTTTTAATCTTAGGATAATGTAGTATGAATCTTAGGATAATGTAGGTTTTAATCTTAGTTGTTTAATCTTAGGTGTTTATTCTTAGTTGTTTAATCTTAGGATAATGTAGTATGAACCCTAGCTAGGTAATCTTAGGATAATGTAGTATGAATCTTAGGATAATGTAGTATGAACCCTAGCTAGTTAATCTTAGGATCATATTTTGAACTATCACATCTGTTGTTATTTTTTTAGTAAAAACAGTTATTCCTGTTATATGCAAATTTGAAGTGGATATATGTCATATTTTGAACATGTCACAATCTTAGTTGTTTAACCGACTGGCCTATGTTTTGCCAGAAATGTCGATTCGTTTATGTTCTGGCAAATTTCAGGCGCTCGATATGTCCTGCTTTTAGCAAAGGTCATGCCGAATTTTGCTAAGTGTTTGTTAATTTTGTTTTCATAATTAAGCATTTTGTTATCGATGTCGACGATGCCTATCCCGCATCCTCGTCGTCGAGGAGGCGGAGGACTCCTGCTTGAGTCGAGGGGCCATGTCCGGGACTGGGCTCCGCCGAGCTGGTACTGGGTTGTGCTACCTTCTAGTGAGCGCAGCTTAGTGAGGAGCCAGCCCGTCGTCGACCCAGAGCTTCTTTGGTGGTGGTCACGTGGGCCTGCATCGGTGCAGAGGATTGAGTCCCCCGCGCAAGTGGTACAACACCGTGTCACGGAGGAGAACGCGCAAGTCCAGCACTACATGGTTGCGTTGGCGAACGACATGTTCTCCAATACCTGGCAGGTTCTTTGGGGATCTCACCGGAGCTATGATCCTGTGATGGTTCCTTCTCTTCGGGTGTCCACCGCAGCCCACTGAACCTAGAGGAGCTATTATTCGAGATGTATTAGTGATATTATATGATGATCTTTGCCTTCCAACTACTATATATGTATTCGTTGATGGATTATTAATTACCTATTAGTTATTTGCTTATTGAATGCAAAAGATGAGCGTGGTTAGTGCTACAAACTACTATATATGTATTCGGTGATGGATTATATGATGATCTTTGCTACAAACTAGGTTCGATGATGATCTTTGCTACAAACTACTACAAACTACAAATTTTAGGTGTTCTAGTTGTTATATGATGATCTCTGTTACAAACTACTATATATCACTACAAGAAATATGTCAACTTGTGACCTTGACTGTTGGTCACTGAAAGGTCATTGTTTTTCATTTGCGACCTTTTTTTGACCAAAAACAGAAGGTCAAAAGCTGGCGGTCGTAAACTGGCTATAGCGACCTTCTCTGTGAGAAGGTCTCGGATGTTTACGACCAAAATATTCCTACTGTGGCGTTTTGGTCACTAGCAACCTCCCCAGGCCACGTAGGCATCCAGCGTGGCAAGCTGATGTGGCACAAGATTCAGCCCGGTCCAATTCGGTTTTCTACATGGGCCTAGCCCAACAATTCAGCCTATTTGTGTTTTTTTTTCTGTCAATTTTTGGTTGGTTTCATGGGCCAAGCCCAATATTGCAGCCTTTTTATTGTTGGGTTGTGGCCTTTTTGTCTAAACGAATTTAGTTTTTCTTTTTTTCCCAAAAGAAGGGTCCACTAGTCAGATGGGTCCCAGTTGTCATCATCAGTTGGTTGTAGCCTTTTCAGGCGCAATACACAGGAATACAATTTTGCACATATATATTGTTGAGAAATTTTCATAATTTTGCTGTCAAAGCAGCATGTACACAGGAATACAATTTTGCTATCAAAGCAACATTTCAAAATATACATCTTCATGACATCGTACATAAAAACCAGCAATAAAAAGATTACAATATGCCATTTGGCTCAAATCACATAACATATGACATCCAGGTTCCAGCAATGAAAAAAGATAACCACCACATCATACCATCTGCACATTCAAAGAGAACAAACTATATGTCAAAAGAGAACTGAGCAGAAAATTGCCAATAAAAGAAAGAAGATAATATACTCTATAATTACTACAGATTTGCTCACTGGATACACACACACACACTTTGCATATACAAATTTGCTCCCCACAAAAACAATTCTGAACAGTTGGCTATAATAATTTACTGCAAAGAAATTCCCAAAACAGAGAATGGTACATCTCAAAATTCCCCAGAAACAGAGAAAATGCAGGAATCATACAAACCAGATCAATCGACATTGCTGTCTGTCCTACGGCTGCGACATCAACAACAAACTCTGATATACGTCTTCGGTTGCTGATTATACCAATTGTTTCATCTTCAACTAACTACTAACCCATGAGTTGGAATACAATAACGATGGAGTCTGAAAGAACGATGATGATGGTTGAAGAACACAAAACTACAGCAGGTTCAGTGACTGAAGCTGAACTCTAACAAAAACTTGTTGCTTTCACCTAAGTTTGTTTTCATTTGTTAACAACAGTCAGACTAGGCCACACAGCTCTCAAACAGGGCAACCGACTTCTATGGTAGCAAGTGTGGACTCTTATTGCATTGACAAATGACAACCAACTTTCTCCAAACCCAAGACTCTCGATGATTGGATCGCCTAAATGTGTCCCTAGACAAGCTTAAAATCCACCAAGACCCCAACCAAGGAAACTAACATGGTGGCCAACCGGCTAATAAAAAAGCAGCAGAATCGACAATACACCGTCTGCCTGCTGCTGCGGCATCAACAACACCTTCTTGCTGTACTTATTCGGTTACTGATTCTGCCAATTATGTCATTTTTTCAACGAATTACTAGCCGATGAGCTCAAACACGATGACGGCGGAGTTTGAAACAGCCAGGGATGATGACCGACAACACTTGACAGAACTATAGGTTCCACCACTGAACTAAACTGAATCTAGAGGGTAAACAAGAAGAAACCTTGCTCGTTCTTGCCGAGGCCCTTGCCGGACTTCCATCCCATCTTCTGCAGCAGCCGGAAGCCGACGTTGGAGGAGGCGAGGCGCGTGTCGACGAAGGCCTGCTCCAGCCCCTCTGTGTCCAGGTTCTCCACCGGCCGGTGCCCCCTCGGTAGCCGGAACTCCACCTCCTCGTCCAGCCGATCGTACCCTCCCTCGTACTCCTCATCCCCCTCCTCCTTCCCAGACGGCGGTGGGTTCTTGCTGCCGCTGCCAATGCCGTCGTAGTAAGACCGATTCTCCTGCGCAGCACGAGTCAGATGAGACGGCGGCAGATCTGCAGCGCGAGTCAGTCAGAGGAAAGAAAGCAAAGCACTCACCATGGCTCGCTAGGGTTTTCGCCGGAGCCGGCGCCGACGACGAGGGGGATTGGGGGGGGGATCTGGTTTGCGGAAGCAGACGAAAATGACGGGTGGGTATCTGCGGCTCGGATCCGGAAGCCGGACATCCATCGAGGTTGCGGCTCACCTCGACGACGCCGTCCATGGCGGCCTCCTTGCACAGAGAAGTACAGATGGGATTGAGACTTGAGAGAAAAAAGGGAGACACAAATAGAGGGAGGAAGAAGAGCAGGGGAACACGTCGACCTGCGGGACTTTGGTCGACGGTGGAGCTGCTCCGGCGAGGCGCGAGGCTGAGGCAGCGGAGACCGAGGCTGGATCACGTTGGATCTCCCTCCCTCGGGTTCTTCTCTCCCTTCTGGTGAGGGAAGGGGAGGGGCGAGAGGAGGAGGGCATGGGGGAGGCCATGGACGGCGGTGAGCTCCGTCGGAGGGAGGCGGCAGCGGTGATCTGTAAGGGAGAAGGCGAGCTCTCGTTCGCTCTCTCTCCATCGGGTGAGACAACGAGGAGAGACGAGGGGAGGGGGATCGGGGTGGGTGGCGGCGGCGATGTGGGAGACGAGGGGAGCGAGATCTGGATCGAGCGAGGAGAGGGGGGCTGCTAGGGTTTGGGTTGGGTTGGGTTGAGAGGGGACCTGAGAGACGTTGGATCCGTCGGGTGTGGACGGTCCAGATCGGCTAAGGGGAGTGATCCGTGTGAAGAGCTCTGATTGGCTCAGAAAAATTATGATTTAGAATAGTTTCTAAGTACTAAAACTAGGAGGGTTTTGTGAAGCAGCTATCAAAAATATTTTGCAAAATGGCACAACTAAAATTTTCTATCAATTTAGACCATATTTTATGGATTATAGCCAGTTTGCATGCAATTTTTAATCTTTGTAGCTATTTTAAATCATTATTCTAGTGCCCAAAATGAGTATTTTTGTGAAGAGCCTACCAAATAATTGTTGCAAAATTGTACCAAATAAATTTTCTAAAATACTAGGACATATTCAAACCACAATTTACCAAAATTTTGGGTGTCAGAAGTTTTGATCCACCTCTGGTGAAAAAGACAAATTTCCGCCAATTCAGGTGGAAGCGGGTCAAATTTGAACTGTAGCTACCTCGTAGTTTACTCTTTATTTTTTAAAAAAATCATTTCTAGGTACATAAGTATCTATTTAATCAGGGAAACACCAAAAAAATTCCAAGATTCAACCACTAGCTAGGAACGGACATTCCCGCCGTTTTGACCGCATTTTGAAATGGGCATAAACAATTCAAAAAAAATAAAAAAAATTGGAAAACCTTCGCATTGCGTCATTATATGTGACCAAGTTATCGGGAAAAAATATAAACTTGTAATACGGCGATTATTTTTAAAAAGTGTTATCAGAAACGAGCTATCAAGTGTGAAGATGAATTACTTTCAACCCAAATGCTCAATCTTATGGCCACATTCATGGCATAGTTTGTTCAAATGATCTCATATTATGCACAAGGGTGCATATTGGAATGACAAACAATGTTGCTTAAGGAAGTTTTCATTTTCTTTTGACGAAAAATTCATTTTCCATTTTTTGAGTGCCCGAAAAGAGATTTTTTTGTGAAGGGCCTACCATATATTTGTTGCAAAATTGTACCAAGTCAATTTTCTAAAATACAGTACATATTAAATGCACAATTGACTAAATGGTTGGGTGTCAGAAGTTTTGATCCACCTCTGGCGAAAAAGACAAATTTCCGCCGATTCAGTTGGAAGCGGGTCAAATTTGAACTGTAGCTACCTCGTAGTTTGCTCTTTATTTTTACCAAAAATCATTTCTAGGTAAAATAGTATCTATTTAATCAGAGATACACCAAAAGAATTCCAAGATTCAACCACTAGCTAGGAACGGACATTCCTGCCGTTTTGACCGCATTTTGAAACAGGCATAAAAAATTCAAAAAAAATCAAAAAATTAGAAAACCTTCGCATTGCGTCATTATATGTGACCAAGTTACCAGGAAAAATTATAAACTTGTAATACGACGAATATTTTAAAAAAGTGTTCTCAGAAACGAGCTATCACGTGTGGAGATCAATGGCTTTCAAGCCAAATGATCAATCTTATGGCCACATTCATGGCATAGTTTGTTCAAATGATCTCATATTATGCACAAGGGTGCATATTGGAATGGCAAACAATGTTGCCTAAGGAAGTTTTCATTTTCTTTGGATGAGAAAACCATTTTCCATTTTTCGAGTGCCCAAAAGGAGGTTTTTTTGTGAAGGACCTCCCAAATAATTGTTGCAAAATTGGATCAAATAAATTTTGTAAAATATTAGGACATATTTAATGCACAATTGACAAAATGGTTGGGTGTAAAAAGTTTTGATCCACCTCTCGTGAAAAAGACAAATTTCCACCGATTTAGCTGGAAGCGGGTCAAATTTGAACTACAGCTGCCTCATAGTTTGCTATTTATTTTTTCCAAAAATCATTTCTAGTTACATAAGTACCTATTTAATCATAAATACATGGTTTGGTGGCGATACGTCGAGGTTTGGGCGGTGGCCGAGGGCCCCAACTCTAGAGCGCGTAAACTCGCATGCCCGCCGCGTGGTCACCGCGTGACCGTGGCGTTGCCATGTGTTCTGGGCAGCCTAGGCATGTCTAGTGGGTCGGGAACTCCCCAGGTAGGTGCTAGGAAGAAAATTACAACATAAGATTCTCACGAGGAGACCGATCGATGCTCAAACATGAATTAGCAGCCAAGTGTTTGATTAGTGGTACGGGAAATGTACATGGCTAATGGGCGTGAGTTTTGGCTGAGGATGATGAGTTACTAAGAAGACAGTCATCACAAATTTTCAGCTCAAAAGGAGGAGCCTATGTGGTACTTGCTTCGCAAACTACCACACTGGACATAAATACGAATGTTGAAGCTCGACTCAAAATAATGAATGCATTGAGATGGCATTTGGTGGAGAATGGTTATTTGGGCATAGAAAAGCACTGTAGAAAATGGATACTATTTGGACATGCCAAAGTGGTACTTCCTTCACAAACTGTTGTTACGAATGAATAGGAAAATGAATATTTTGAATTATTTTGAACTAGGCAAGGAAGGTTTTTACATATTTGACGAAGATATGACCCAAAGAATTTATGAGATTTTTTGGGAATTTTGCGAATGACAGAAATATAGGTTGCTTCACAACCTAGGGCAAAAACTGCCACATGGACATGACACATAGGCAAAACTGATGAGGTGGCGCCTAGTCATAGCAACCCACAACAATTTACAAGGCTATGATCATATATATTGGTCTTTAACAACTAGAAATAAGGCAGCGGACTAGCGTTGTTTGCTTTATGACCTTTTCGTGTAAGGAAATTACGACCTTTCTGACCAAAATGGTCGCAATGGTTTAGGGTTTGGAGCCCCTCGAACAGCTTTTGACCAATTGGTCTGAAATGGTCATAGATCTATGACCAATTCTTCCAGGGTCACTGAAAGAAGGTCACTAGTTGACATATTTCTTGTAGTGTATGTATTCGATGATGGATTATTAATTACCTATTAGGAAATGTCTGACGACGAAAGGGAATTCGCTATGTGCGAGTACTGCGAAGATGAGCGCGGTCTATACGACAGGCCTCACCTGGTAGAAGGTCGGCGCTTCAGCATCAAGCTCCAAGAGACCTTCGATGTTGAAACGATACACAACGATGACAAGGTGTTTTTTTTTGTTATTTTTGCACAACTTCTCTGCTTCTTCAACAATTCGACTAGCTTATCCCATGCCATGCAAGACGCTATGTCTTGGAGAAGATGGATTTTGAAGATCATGAAAGCATGGAGACAAAGATAATTCAACTAAGGACCCATCATGGTTATGATTTTGCTGTAAATCTATACAATTCTGTGAACTCATCCAATTTTGGTTGCCAAAATTGGGAAGCCCTTTGCAAGGTGTATGATTTTCATGAGGGTATGCTTCTCACCTTCGATCTTGGTGATCCTGACACTGACGAAAAGAATATGACCATTTGGGTCCTTGTTGACACGCTTCCAGTTCTACCGCTGTGTGAGTTTCTCAAACATATTTATTAAGTAATTTATATTGTTTATTTCAAAATATTTGACAGCTTATTTCCATTCACAACTTATTTTCATTCTTCAAAAAATGTACAGAAGATGGTAAACAGAACCTACTACTACAATGATGAAGCACAATTAACTTATAAGGAGAAAGATGGTCTTATCGCATTTTTTACTAATCTTGAGAACTACAAAAGCTATTATCAAACTCCTCCAAATTATGATCAATTGTGATGCCCCCATTCAATAGTACACTAATCATGCACGCAAACGTGTACGATCAAGATCAGGGACTCACAGGAAGATATCACAACACAACTCTAAAAACATAAATAAGTCATACAAGCATCATAATACAAGCCAGGGGCCTCGAGGGCTCAAATACAAGTGCTCGATCATAGACGAGTCAGCGAAAGCAACAATATCTGAGTACAGACGTAAGTTAAACAAGTTTGCCTTAAGAAGGCTAGCACAAACTGGGATACAGATCGAAAGAGGCGCAGGCCTCCTGCCTGGGATCCTCCTAAACTAATCCTGGTCGTCGTCAGTGGCCTGCACGTAGAAGTAGGCACCTTCGGTGTAGTAGGAGTCGTCGTCGACGGTGGCGTCTGGCTCCTGGGCTCCAGCATCTGGTTGCGACAACCAGGAAGAAAGGAAAAGGGGAAAAGGGGGAGCAAAGCAACCGTGAGTACTCATCCAAAGTACTCGCAAGCAAGGATCTACACTACATATGCATGGGTATCTGTGTTTGATGATCTTATAAAAGTTTTATAAGGTTCGCCAAGAAACGGCTTGTGGCGAACATTTGTCAGATATGATTTACGGATACAAGCATTGCATTGATACGTGCCCCCTCTCTCATACACACGCACCCTCACGAGTCGTGACTCTCCCTAGTCCTCTCGCACCCACCATCTATCTGTAGGTAGACGTCACACACATATATGATCTTCACACCCCACCGTCAGAACTTCTAAAAAAAATAAAAGACGTCACACACCTTTTTTGAACTCACACGTCCCATACTAATACTACTACTCTTGTGGTGAACGTTTTTTGGACGTAGTACATTGTACTGTCACGAAGAGAAGCGGTGCACACACGCATTGTGTAAATTATGTTCTATAAATATTTATTGCGAATATTCATGCTAATACACCCCATGATATGGCATTGCTATTGTTTTAGCAAAGCTGCACTGATATCAGCTTAGCTACTTAACATCACAGTTTCCTTTATTCGAGCCTTGGAGTAGTAGTATATGCACATTGTGCACCTGCACCTCTTGCCAACAATATCAGCCTCCAAATTGCATTCCTTGTCCTCAGGGCACGTAAGGATTCGGTGACAATCTTCCTGACAACCACCAATCAAATACCCACCAAACTTCTTCAGGTATTTGACCGTACAAGTTGGTTCCGTATCCGCATCTGCAAAATATTACCAACAAGAAGAAACACAAATCATGAAAAGAACAATTTTGTTGATTGGGTTGATGCAACATTCTTGGAAGAACTGATTAAACGTACTTGATGCTAGCACGAGAAAGGCGAGTGTTAGGAGTAGCGCCAAAGCTGCAATCTTCATCATAACTTGTATGTGGCGCTGATAGGAAAGTGATTACTACTTGTGAGCCTTGAGGAAGAGAAAATGAGAGGGCAATCCTTTTTATAGTAGATTTGATATTAATGCTCATTATTATAATACAAAAATAGCACGAAAGCAAAGGCTGGATAAGTTCTGTTGTATTAAAAGCAATTAAGTGGACTTTATGATAAGATATTTACTCACGCTTTATGATAATATATGTTTTTTTCGACCAGATCAAGATCGTTTACAACAAAGAGCACAAAATAAATAAAAGACTCTGTTGTACAATCAGCAGAAAAAGAAGCAGGTGTGTCCCGTGGGCAAAGTCAACGTTAGACGTTCGTAACCATTCTTGAGTTGTACCCAAGAAGTTCTTAATTTGAATGCATGGAGGGGCGATGGACAGCAGCAATACTACCGAGCCATGTCCGCATCTCCGTGCGTATTCCTACACATATAGGTCCAATTATTATAGAAGCCTGAAGGAATATGTGATTTGTCCTTTAAATAGTTAATACCCCATATGTGAGAAATACATAGACAACTTGTTTACACAGATGACATGTATAATTGTACTTAATGGTGGTGTACCAGTATGAATCAACTAAATTATGAGAGATTTGTGTTTTTTCACCTTCTATATCATCATGTGGCTTAGGCCATGCCCAATAATGCACATGTTTCATTAGCAAGCTCCTCGCCATGTCTGGTGCATGGTTTTTAGTGCATTTTAGAGCATTATGAGGTTTGGTATTATCCTCATTATCAAAACTAGCAAAAGAGTCGGGAGAGAAAATAACACACACTTAACCCAATAACCATGACCCAAGACCTTAATAGGTCCACGCCCTTTATTTTCACATGGCATCGCATTTGTGTTGCTGACAGTGGCTTCAGTGCTCACACAAACAAAAATGTGTTTGAATATGGTCAGTCATTAGGCCTCTCTCTCTCTCTCTCTCTCTCTCTCTCTCTCTCTCTCTCTCGGAATAGGATGAGAAATATGCTGTTTTTTCTCGTGAAGTTTTTCAGAGGTGTGCATTCATGGTTATCGATGTTTTCTTTCTTTCAATCTGATTTTAATGAGCGTTTATTTGCAATTGGGATTACCGCCAGTACAAATGAAATACGCGGGAGTTTTTCTTTTGTGGTGCTCTGTGGGACTTAGTTAGGGTTTATAACTTGGCACGGACTTGGGCTGATATTGCTTGTGTGGACCATCAATATTGCAGTATGCCTAAAGATATGTCCAAGCTTTTGATTCTAAAAATACATATGTTGAAGCTTTTGCATACGGATGGGTACCTACTGATGGAGTTCTTTTTCAGTTTAACAGAAAACAGTTTTTTTCTAACAGAAAAAACAGAATGTTAATTGGTTTTCAGATTTGGGAACTCAAAGAAGAACCTGAAAAAACAAAAAAGAAAATGCTTGGTTTTTTCAGTTTTTGGTTTATGGTTTGGTTTTGCAAAATGTCACCTCACGTGCGGCAGTTCCGCATATGCCCGCGATGAAAATAAAATAAAGATGCAACCAGATGAAAATAAAATAGACGCAACCATCAGTCGTCACATGCAGACACCTAGTAACATAAGTGTGGCATGCCCTGGAATTCCAGTATCATAAGTACAAACTTGGGGGAGCTTTGCCGGAGAGGGGACATGCATTTGACCAGCACAAACCTCCGCGTGGTCCTCCTCTCTTCAGATGCATGGCCCCCCTCTACTCTCTCTTCGTCCAACTGGATTAATTTGTGAATAGTGTTGGATGATTCTCTCCGGCATAATGTTCACGGATCACATCATGGTCCTCGTCTCTTCACATGCATGGCTCCCTCTACTCTCATAGTCAGTGTTGGACATGCCCTTACTTGTCATGCGGTGAATGAATATATATACTAACGGACTCTGACACTTTTAAGTCATGAGGTGTATTTTGAGCGATATGTTGATGAGTTCCACCATGCAGATCATTAGAATGAAAGAGTTGTCAGAGTCGGAGGCAAGGTTGGAAGCAACATCCATCTCAGAGCTAGGCTCCATAAATGGATCTCCACATTGATGGATGTTGGCGAGTGCAGAGGGGTATCCTAACATGCAATTCAAGCTGATCTCGCCCCAGTATTAGCCTCCGAATGATGGGACCTTATTGTATTATTGGAGATCCAAACCTAAGTTAGGATAATATTTGATATAGATTACAAATCAAAAGTATTATGCAGGATTTATTTGTTCGAGACAACCAAATTTGTATCTTGAAAATTCAGTTTTTTTTCCAGCCAATATCAACCATACTTGATGATCTTATAAAACTTTTGTAAGGTTCGCCAGGAAACGGCTTGTGGCGAACGTTTGTCAGATATGATTTACGGATATATGCATTGCATTGATACATGCCCCCACTCTCTCACGCACACACGCACCGTCATGAGTCACGGCTCTCCCGAGTCCTCTCGCACCCACCATCAATCTGTAGGTAGACGTCACACACATATATGCTCTTCACACCTACCGTCAGAACTTCTAAAAAAATAAAAGACGTAACACACCTTTTTTTAACTCACATGTCACACACTAATACTACTACTCTTGTGGCGAACGTTTTTTGGACGTAGTACATTGTACTGTCACGAAGAAAAGCGGTGCACACATGCACTGTGTAATGTTGAATTATGTTCTATAAAGATTTATTGCGAATAGTCATGCTAATACACCCCATGATATGGCATTGTTATTGTTTTAGCAAACGTTCACTGATATTAGCTTAGCTACTTAACATCACAGTTTCCTTTATTGGAGCCTTCGAGTAGTATATGCACATTGTGCACCTGCACCTCTTGCCAACAATATCAGCCTCCAAATTGCATTCCTTGTCCTCAGGGCACGTAAGGATTCGGTGACAATCTTCTTGACAACCACCAATCAAATACCCACCAAACTTCTTCAGATATTTGACCGTACAAGTTGGTTCCGTATCCGCATCTGCAAAATATTACCAACAAGAAGAAATACAAATCATGAAAAGAACAATTTTCTTGATTGGGTTGATGCAACATTCTTGGAGGAACTGATTAAACCTACTTGATGCTAGCACGAGAAAGGCGAGTGTTAGGAGTAGCACCAAAGCTGCAATCTTCATCCTAACTTGTATGTGGCGTTGATAGGAAAGTGACTACTACTTGTGACCCTTGAGGAAGAGAAAATGAGAGGGCAATCCTTTTTATAGTAGGCTTGATATTAATGCTCATTATTGTAATACAAAAATAGCACGAAAGCAAAGGCTGGATAAGTTCTGTTGTACTAAAAGCAGTTAGGTGGACTTTATGATAAGATGTTTACTCACGCTATCTATCAGGGCAAGGAAAGGAAATTATGAGCTTGCATCTTTCACCAGAAGTTTTCACATGAAAAAGATAAATAAAATAAGAGCATACAATGTATGGCTTTCCCAAGGGGCCATTGGCTATGTTGCTACAGTATGCAGCAGGAAAGCAACAAGAAAGTCGCTGGTCGCGCTCACCCAATTTCCCACTCCAAGAAACGAGCCACAATATTTCAGGAACGACCCAAGTCTCTTGGTTGAAGAAAAGGAGAAACATCAATAAACTGATGAAGGAAAAATACACCAGAAGGAATGAAAATTATCTTTTCTTGTACAAAGAGACATTAATTAAGATCACCACGAGCAGCATCAAGAAGAAGGGAAAGCAATGTTCGACGAGAAAGAACTTCCTTGACGAAACGAGGTGGCGGCGGTTCCTTGAAGATGGAATAAGGCCTTCTCCGCCTAGCCTCGTCCCGACGGTGTGTACCATCATCAATGGGCGTGTAGAGGTGTGTCTCCGGTGGATATGTTTTTGGTGAATTTGCTTGGATCTGGTTGTAGTTCATCTACGTTCATGTATTTTCACGTTGGATCCTTCCGATCTATGCTACTATTCATCGGCGGTGGTTGTTGTTCTACTGTGATGGTCCTATGAGGCCTTACCATGACAACTTCTCAACTGTCTACTATATTAAATTTGCCCGGCTCTGGCAAGGGAGGGGCAGTGACGGCGGCGTGCCTTCGGCAAGCTTCAGTGCTTGTAGTCGTCGCTAGGTGGTCTACGGATCTAGATGTAATTTTTATTATTTCCAGTGTTCGTTGTATTGCGAATGGAAGTTTTCTCACAAAAAATAAGAACTTCCCCAACACAGATGACGAGGCTGCACCACCACCGAGGGAGTGATTTGCAAAAACCATCGACACTGAAGGCTAGGGTTACAGAAACCACACTTCTATGGAATTATGCCAAAAATCACCACTTCAGTGGCTTTGGCCGTTTTGAGCACAATTATGACAGGTGGGCTTGCATGTGGGTCCCGCTAGACAGGGTGACATGCCAAAAATGAAGCCTATTACATCCATTAAAATTTTGTTTCGCAAAAAGACCCCTGGAAAAAGCAACTGAGTCCTTGGCACTGAAAAGAAAGCAATTGGGACATCCGTCCCCACAAGTCCGGTGGGATTGCTCCGGTGCGCGGTCGGACCCGCTGCTGCTTGCGTCCGTGCTGCGGCTGCTCATATATGACACGCCTTCTCGTGCCCGTGCTGCGCCTGCTACCGTCTGCCACTGCCTGCTCGTGTCCTCCACCGCATGCTCGCGCCCATGCATTGCCGCTGCCGCGCGTCCGCTTGCTTTGATGCTCGTCCGTCCACAGTGGGCAACAACCGTAGGCGCTGATCCTCTACCCCATGCATGTCTCACCCTGGACCGGCCCGAGCAGCGCTACCGACAAGCGGGGCCGAGGTCGAGCCGCTGTCGCGCTGCGCACAGGCCGACAAGTTTGCCTGGGGAGCAAGCTTCCCAATCACGAGCACGAACACCCAATGCCACACCCCGCGTCTGAGCCGCCCATACCATCTCCGGCCACTGCACCACCAATGCCCACATAGCTTCGGTCTCTCCGGGGGTGAAGTTTGTTTCTTTCTGGAGGTGGCGTGGGGGTGGAGTTCAAGCGCGCCGGCTCCTCCACCTTTATCTTCATTTTATTTGAAAAGATTACTACTCTTAGGCTTTTTTACACTTCAGTCTTTGCTATTCTGTTTATTTTGCGATTCGTTAGGTCGTGCCATGTCACCCTATTCAACGGGTTAAATCGACCGAATCTGGCGACTAGTGTTATTTACAAAAGAATAGCCTCGTAATTAGTTATTTTGGCACAGTTCCGTGTAAATATGGTTTCTAGAAAAGTGAGATGTCATAATTGTGGCTTCATTGGTCGCCGCAAGGCTGGCTGCGAGGAAGAACTAAAGCTAAGGGCACTCATTGGCGAGGAAGGCGATGATGGAAACATGATGTTGATGAGCGAATTGGTGGATGAGGAGGTTCCAAAGCCTAAGTGTACTGATGCTAGAGACACGAAACTTCTAACACCAGGCAAAGACGTGGCGCCTAAACTCCACGACATAATGCATGATGATGCAGTTACGCTAATAGAAGACGAAGACGTGACGTCAGAAGTCCACAACTTGAGGCGGACCAGTGTAATCGCGTCCAAAAATCATAGCACACTGCGAGCTGAGTCGCTCGAGCGAGCATTTGGTCCGTCTGTGTAGCATCGCCGCTGCAAAGCGATCCACTCAAGCAAGGAGTGAGCTTTGTGGGAATCGAACCCACAGGATCCACCTCTAGTAGAGAAGCCGCTAACCACTTTGATAACTTAATTGTTGTGACACAATACTTCTTTCCTCCGCCTTATTGCAATCTAACGCTAATTAAAAAACATCCGTTTCAGATCTGTTTTTTTTTTCAGTTTGGCCTTTCTCTTTGGATATTTTTTCAATTTTCATTTTTCCATATTTCTTTCAATTTTTGTTTTGTTTTCTTAATTTGTAGTCCTTTTTAAAAATTCATTAACTATTTCAAATTTATGATTTGTTTTTTCTAATGAGCTTTTCCCAAACTCATGAACTTTTTTCAAATTGATGATTTTTTTTAGTCTGCGGTTTTTATTTCAAATTCATGAACTTTTTTTAGTCTATGATTTTATTTCAAATTTGTGTCTGTATTTTTAAATTCATGAGCACATGGAACTTTTTTCAGTGGTTTCATGCTTGCAACCAAACATACCGTGTACGATCTGCTATGTTCGGGTAGGCCGGAAGTGCATGTCTTGAACCATTTTTTTTTTCACCTCCTCTGGACGTACCCAAAATTTTCCCACACCTTGGCATCACCATGCCAGCATATAGGCCAAATTTCATTGGTTCCGACATTTTATTCATTTTCTAGGTTTTCCCGCTGAAAAACACCTAATACACTGGTCGAACGTGACGCAACGTGCATTCGCTATCCGAATTCGGTCAAATTTTGCGTGAGGGACAACCTTGGGAATGTCCAACCGCTGACAAAATTTGGTGTCATTTCATGCTTCGAACCAAACACACCGTGTACACCCTGGTACGTTCGGGTAGGCCGGAAGGACAAGTCTCGAACCATTTTTCTTTTCACCTCCTCCAAACGCACCTAAAAAATTTCCACACCTTGGCATCACGATGAACAACATGCATGCCAAGTTTCATTGGTTCTGACATTCTATATTTTTTCTAGCCTTTTCCGATAAAAAAACACTAAAATACAGGCCGGACGTGACGTAACGTGTGATCGGTGTCCGAATTCGTTCAAATTTTGCATGGGGACAACCTTGACATGCCCAACCTCTGTCAAAATTTAGTATGATTTCATACTTGCAACCAAACACAGCGTGTACAATATGGTATGTTTTGGTAGGCCAGAAGGGCAAGTCTCAAACCACTTTTTATTTCACTTCCTCCAAACGCAACCAATTTTTTTTCACATCTTGGCATCACCATGGCCAGCATGTATGCCAAGTTTCGTAGGTACCAGACATTCTATGCTTTTTTCTAGAGTTTCTCCGGTGAAAAAACCCATAAAACACATGCCGAACGTGACACAACGTGCGTTTGATGTCCTAATTCGTTCAAATGTTGCGTGGGGGCAACCTTTGGCATGCCCAACCGCTCACAACATTTGGTATCATTTCATGCTTGCAACCAAACACACCATGTACAACCTGGCACGTTCGGTTAGGCCGAAAGGGCAAGTTTTGAACAATTATTTTTCACCAAATACACCATTTACAACGGGGACCGTTTAGGTCTGTCGGTAGGGCACATCTTGAAGCACTTTTTTTCACCTTCACCAAATGTACCCTTTTTTTCACACAATGGCATCACCACAGCCAGTATGCATGCCAAGTTCTGTTCTTTTCTGGCATTCTATGCATTTTCTACGGTTTTTCAAGTGAAAAACCCCTAAAATACAAGTCAGACGTGACGCAACATGCGTTCGGTGTCTGAATTTGTTGATTTTTTGCGTGGGGGACTGCCATGGGCATGCCCACATGAAGAGAAAAATTGGTATCATATTGTGCATGGCAACGAATACACCATGTTCAACCAGGACCGCCTGGGTCTGCCGGTAGGGCAAGTCTCGAAGCACTTTTTTTTTCAACTCCACCACACATACCCAAATTTTTTCCACACAATGGCATCACCATGGCTAACTTGCATGCCAAATTTCTTTCATTTCTGGCATTCTATGCATTTTCTACGGTTTTCCCAATGAAAAACCCCTAAAACAAAGGACAAACGTGGCGCGATGTGTGTTTGGTGTCTAAATTCATTCAATTTTTGCATGGAGGACGGCCATGAGCGTGCCGACACGCTGGGAAAATTTGATATCATTTCGTGCATCGCAACAAATACACCATGTTAAACCGTGACCATTCGGGTCTGCTGGTAGAGCAAGTCTCGAAGCACTTTTTTTCACCTCCACCAATTGTATCCGAATCATTTCCACATAATGGCATCACCATGGCCAGCATGCATGTGAAGTTTCGTTCATTTATGATATTCTATGCATTTTCTAAGGTTTTCTTGGTAAATAAACCATAAAACAGCGGTTGAACGTGCCTCAACATGTTCGGTGTCCGAATTCATTCATTTTTGTGTGGGAGTGGAGCTGCTCCGGTGTTGCGCCAGGCCCCAACGTCGCATATCCGTTGGCAACGATGTGCCACTCCTTCGGCAGTCGCGCCAGACAATGGAACGAGTAGTCCGAAGCGGCTCAACTCCACATGCGGCCATGACAGAGTCGACGGACAAGATCGGCTCTCGGATCTGGAGCTCGCCATCTAGAAGAGTAGGGGCGACGGGGGTCTGAGAACGAGGAGGTGGGGCGGCGTGCGACTGCTGGCTGGCCCCGACTTTTCATAGCCGGGGGCTGCGCGGGGGTGAGTGGAGGCGCCGCATCGGTGTGAATACGGGGGTAGGCGGGGCGGGCAAGGCAGCATGCGGCATGACAGGCGGCAACAAAAGTGGCACGGCTGCGAGACGGCAGCGATAGGCGGCAGGGGTGCAGCCGTGATTGTTGGCTGGTCATGTTGAACCGTCCCGCGCACCAGGCGCGTCACGCAACAGAAATATCGTGATCCGGCGTGGAAGAAAGTAGAAACTAAATGGAGGGTGCCCCGCGGATGAAAATCGAAATGCCTAAAATTTCCCACAACTCACCCTCCCGCCCCAATGGCTAGTACAAATGTGCTAATACACCACGAGCAACAGGTCACAAGTTCGACTATGCATGTCTCACTTTATTTTTCACTTCCTGAAAAAAAAATCACGCCACCCCACCTGATAAAAATCAAAACGTCTAAAATTAGTCACAACTAACCTCCCCTCTCTAATGGCTAGTACGAATGTGCTAATACGCCATGGGCAACAGGTCAAAAGTTTGATTCTGCATGTCCCTCTTTCTTTTTTACTTCCTTAAAAACAAATCACGTATACGGGGAAGGTGGGCGGCCCACTTTTACAATATGACCATCATGCCCTTGCTAATGAAGGGGTATCTGATAATCTGAGCCGTATATGTGTTTAGGAGGGTGTATCGAAGCAGAAGTGTGCTTCAAGCCATTGGTATTTATTTCAGCAAGCTCGAAGACCCATCTATTGCGTTCTGTCAATATTTCCCAAGAAGTTAGCAAGAGAAGAGAGATGACTCCTTTCCACTTGTCAGTAGCAGCACCGGACCAGCATGCGCGCAGCTAGTCATTGAGCGAATTCACATCACCCCATTGATCTGGTCGAAGCGAAGTAGAGCCTCTCTTCTCGGCCACAAATTCCCATGCTTTCCCTGTACCAAGGACACTGAGTAAGAATGTGTAAGGATGTTTCGAGGCTTCGGCGACAGACTGGACAAAAATAATCGTTTGTCTAACCACGACGCATTGTTCGTGAGGATTCGACCAAGAGCAGTGGTCCACAAAAAGAAGCGGCACTTTTCAGAAGCCCAGTCGCTCCAAATGATGTTGGTAATGTCCGTCGGAACCGCCCCAGTAAGCGGGCGGTGTAGTTTCGGGCCGGCGATAATCTCCAGCGGGTAGCATCTGCCTGATCAGGGTTTAGAACAACATCAACGATTTTTGCAGGGGCATGCTAGAAGGCCCATATCCAGTAGGAGGGCGAAACTCAACTTTGGCAAGTCCACAAGCAAGTGTGTTGTCTCCAACAACTCAGGAGATGACACCAGTATGCATGCTATGTATATTGGATGTCTATTCAGAAGAAGCGTTTCAAACATGGCGTGTATATTGGATGTTTATTCAGAAGAAGCGTTTCAGATAAATCTGGTAAAGATGGAGAGTAAAGGGCAGTGATGTTTGCACGCCGAGGAACCGAATTTTTTGAACATGCAAATATGGAGGAGTGTTGGGGTCGTGCTATGGACGAAGAGATGGGAATGATCCGAGACAAAAAAAACATGCGATCTCATGGATCTTCCATGCCATAAAGTCATAGGGGTCAAGAAAGTGTACAAAGTCAAGAATGATGCTAAATAAAATTTGGTGAAGCATAAAGCAAGGTTCGTAGTTAAGGATACGTGTAAGAGCCAGGTGTGGGTTTTGAAGAAGTGTTGGCTCTAGTTGCAAGGATAGAATTGGTGTAGCTAGTTATAGCTCTCGCGGCTCAAGAATCTTGGAGGCTACGTCAAATGGATGTAAAATCTGCACTAGTGGAAAACAGGGCTTTGGTCCAGGCCCGGTTAGCCCATTAGTCCCGGTTCAGTCATGAACCGGGACTAATGTGAGCATTGGTCCCGGTTCATGCGGCAAAGGCATTAGTCTCGGTTGGTGCCACGAACCGATACTAATGGGTGCGATGCCCATTAGTACCGGTTCGTGGCACGAACCGGTACTAATGGGGTTTGAGGCATTAGTACCGGTTCGTGGCATGAACCGGTACTAAAGGTCCCATTTTCAAATTGTACCCCAGGCGTGTGGATTGCCTTTTCAGTTTTATAAAAAGCAAAAGAAAATGATAAAAACTTCAAAAATTAAAATCCTTCGAGATGTAGTTATGTTACTACATCTACTAGTTAGGAAAATTTACAAACTTAAATTTGGACATGTATTGCAAAAAGTGTAGAGAATGTAAAACGGCTATAACTTTTGCATACTATGTCAAAAAAAACGTATAATATATCAAAATGTTCAGCACGAAAATCCGCATCCGATTTTGACAGCCTATAGCCTGTTTGCAAATTTTTAAAATCCTCAAATTCTAAAAGGAAAAAAAGTTATGCTCAAATATCAGTTTTTTTTATTTTTTAAATTTTTTATTAAATCTGGTCAAACTATGGTCAAACTACTTATTCAAGAAGTATTAGTGTTACTAAATAATTATTCAAGAATATTAGTGTTACTAAATAATTATTTCAGTTTTTTTGAATTTTGGTCAAATCTGGTCAAACTGTGGTCAAACACTGGTCAAACTACTTATTCAAGAAATATTAGTGTTACTAAATAATTATTTCAGTGTTTTGAATTTTGGTCAAATCTGGTCAAACTGTGGTCAAACTATGGTCAAACTATGGTCAAACTGTGGTCAAACTACTTATTCAAGAAATATTAGTGTAACTAAATAATTACAGTTTTTTAGAACAATAATTTCAAACTCAAACAGTGAAATGTGTGACTTCATGCTCAAGCTAAATTCCTGAGGGTTAATAGGATTGACATCTTACTATTGTCAGGAAAACATCAAGTGCAGACTTGGAAACGAGGGAGAATAAAACCTGGAAGTTAAGCGTGCTCAGGCTGGAGTAGTGAGATGGGTGACCGTCTGGGAAGTTAGATGATTTGGAATGATGAGGGGTGATTAGAGATTGGAGGTTAAATTAAGCAGTGATGAGGGTGATTAGAGATTAGAGGTTAAAATAATTCAGAAATTTGAAAATAAAAAAATTTCAAATTTTTAATTTTTTTAAATCATAAAATTTCCTTTAGTACCGGTTGGTGTTACCAACCGGACTAAAGTGGACCTCCGGCAGCGGCCACGTGGGCGTTTTAGTCCCGGTTCGTAAGAACCGGGACTAAAGGGGACGCTTTAATAACCCTTTAGTCCCGGTTCCAGAACGGCCGGGACTAAAGGCCCCTATAAACCGGGACTAAAGGCCCTATTTGTACTAGTGCTGAGTTATTGAATGATGAGTGATAAGAAGAACTTTATGTCAAGCAACCACCGGGGTACATCATGGAAGTCGAGGAACACAAGGTGTTGAAACTACATAAGGCATTATACTAGCTTTGTCAAGCTTCGGGGCTCGAATACCAAGCTTGATCGTACATTGGTTTGTCTTGGTTTTGAGAAAAGTCCACTGAAGCATGTTATGTGTAAGTGAGGCAAAGATAAGGGCCATCTCTTAGGGGCCTCTATGTTAATGATCTATTGATAATTGAAGAAAATGAGGAGGAGATTGCTATATTCAAGCTACAAATAAAGGAGCTATTTAAGATAATTGATTTAGGGCTCTTGAGTTACTATCTTGGGATCGAGGTACAACAAAATTCAGAGGGGCTGATGCTGTGCCAGGAGGCATATACAAAGAAGATACTTGAAAACTGTAGCATGGATGACCGCAAGAAAATTTATGTTACAATGTAGCCTTTACTTATACTTAACAAAAGGAATGAAGCACCCACCGTTCATGCAACGAAATATAGGAGTGTGGTCGAAAGCTTAAGGTATCTTGTAAATACACGACCACACTCGATCTATTATGTACACATAGTGAGTCACTACATGAAAGCACTCACGACGGAATATTGGGCAACTATGAAACATACTAGTGATTGGGGCGCCACCATGTGGCGCCGCTTAAGAGGAAGATGTGCGCATATTTTAATTTAATCCTCGCTTTCGTCCAGAAAAACATCTAAAAAAATCCTCACTTTCATCTAAAAAAGTTTTAAAAAAAGAAGAAAAAATTACCACCGCAGCCAACCAGCGAGTGCCACTTTGCATAACCCTTCACTTAAAAAATACTAGAGGTCCTCACCTCCATGTAAAAAGGAAAAAAATACATATTAAAAATAATTACCACCTTCATCTAATTATTTTTCAAAAGAGTTCTCACGCGGCCAACCAGTTTGCGCCACGTGACATAGCTGGTAGGCCGCCCTTCCTGCATAGCTTAATGGTTTTAATACTCAAGTACATCAAAGGAACAACAAACTTTGGTTGTGTCTATTTGGGAGAAAAGAAGAAGGAGATGGTTGAGCCAGTTGCCTATAGTGATAACGACAAGGTAGGACAAGTGGACTACCGTAAAAGTATCTCGTGTGTGGCATATTTCATGGGAGGAAGCATAGTGAGTTGGCTATCACAAAAAAAGAAGGCACTCCCACTATCATCGTGTAAAGTAGAGTATATTGTGCAATCACGGCATGTCAAGATGTGTGTCTCTAGAAAGGCTACTCGATGACCTCACAGACAAGGAATCCAGTGCATTATGAGAGTAAACACATTGATACGAAATATCACTACAGAAGGGAGTGCGTAGAAGAAAGCAAAATTGAAGTAAATTACATTTGCATGAATGACTAGCTTACATATATCTTAAGTAAATCTTGAGAACAACAGAAGTTCACGACATGCGAGGAAGGATCAACGTCCAAAATGTGAAGTGAAGACATCGTGTGGTAGGGGGTGATTGTTGAAAATACATTGCGCATATATGCAAATGCACACGCTTGGAGTCGACAATCCCTATTTAGACGAGAGCTGGCCGCTGATCTGGTGCCCCCGTCGGACGGACGTCTGCGTGGTGGTCCGAGATCAGTACTTGGCCCAGTCCAAAGCGAGGTCGTGGTCAGCGATGATCCAGTCAGGTGCGATATCGAAATTTGAAAATGCGGCCCATCATGCCGCGTTGTGTCCGTCCCAGTGTGTCTGCTTGGCTGGGATGTTTTTAGGGCATGTACAATGGTTGATAAAATAGTCTTATCTTAAGTCTTGCATGTAATTTAAAGATGACAAAAAAGTATGTCTACAATAGGTTATATCTTAGCCTTATCTTCAATAACTTATCATTCCTTAAAATATGGTGAGACAAATTATGCTAAGAGATCATCTGACAAGCCTTTTCTTATGAGTTTTTTCTCCTCCACATCATCATTTATCCTAGTGGAACTCCTAAGATAGCACCATTGTACATGCCCTTAGCAGCTGTCAACGTTGTGCGAGGGGAAGTCGTTGCCGCCACCGCTGAGGTAGTGGAGGAGGTGGCTTCTCACGCTGCCGTGCACCTTCTTCATCTTTAGCGGGAACCACTAGCTCTTGGACCGACGGTGCAGCGACAAAGGCACCGGTGCTACTTCAATGAGCGGCGGACGAAGTAGGTTTCTTGGTCTCTACGTCTGCATGCGTTGAAGTGGCCTCGGCCAGCCATCCAGTCACGTCATGTCGATTAGACCTTCATTCATGCCCATGTAGTTGCACCCTCTCTGGACAGGCAGACCGACATGAATGTGACTTCGCAATGTTTTCGCTACGATTTTCTCCCATGACATTTAATGGCTTACAAGAAAAAATATCATTATGTAAAGAATGGAATCATTCCTATATTCTCTCATGGCACGTTATTCTCCGGCCTCCTTATATTTCCATTTACATTACGACATTTGATGGCATCAATCACTTAATTAGGTTAGGAATATAATAATTTTGTTTTACATAGATGCTCCATATATGGTATAATATTTTTGCAATTATGATATTTCTAACACTTACCAAATATGAGCGGTGGGTAACCTATTACCTCTCCTTGATGACCTTTACCTAATGGGGGTTATAGGTTATCAAGTTCAATCTAAGCCCTTGGATACAAAATAATGAACGATCCATAATAGTTGGGACCATCTTAAAATTTCTCGCTTTATAATAAGTGCATCCACATATCCACTTTTGTTTAGAATTTTTCAGTGCTAGAGAAGCTCAATGTTAAGTGCTAATACAAAAGTTTAGTTTTTCCTTTTATATTTGGTTCAGTTATTTGGCTTGTAATTTCGTACTCGCACCTCTTGCGAAATATGCAAATCGGATACTTTTAGTGCTTCACTACTGCTATTGGTATGACTGGATCGCTGAAAACTGCATAGTGTGGCTGTTTTTTTTTTCTTTTTTGCTTCAAATGAGCCATTAGATCTGGAATGGAGAACAGATGAGAAGAGGCAAGTGACAGAATGACTTGGCAGAAGCAAGTCACTGATCTCAGTCTGTCGACGAGAGGAGAACTAGTCCGGCCACTGGGATATTTTAAGAAACGTGCATCTTTCTTCGTAGGATCAAGGGAAATACAATTTCACTATATTTCCTACCAGGACCTGGGCCTACCACAAGAATGGATTGTTTTATCAGGACGATAACCCTGAAAAGCTGAATTTTTATCTTTTCTTTCAACTCAGTACCCTGACGGTCGGCTGCAAATAAGTATGGGAAGAGACGGAAATACGGAACTATTGTTTTTTTCACGGTAATATCCGGAGCTACCTGGGAGCTCCTATACAGCGCTGCAGGCGCCCGTTAACGATTCGGCGCCTGCATCGCCGCTAGCATGGGCCGGTCCACTGGCGTGCTGCCCCCAGTTTTTTTTACGAAAATAAAAATATGAATTCAAGAGAGGCTTACAGATTTAAAGAAAAAAGGTTCATCCATTTGAAAAAAAAGTTCATATCTTTAAGAAAAGTTCATCAATTTTTAAAAAAAGTTCATCAATTTGAAAAAGAGTTCATCCAATTTAGCAAATGTTCATTAAATTTGCAAAAAGTTCATAGAAATTGAAAAAAAGTTCATGGAACTGAAAAAAAGTTCATAAATCAAAAAAAGTTCATCCATTTTCAAGACAAAATGTTCATCAAATTTCGAAAAAGTTCATCAATATTCAAAAAAGTTCATACAATTTTCAAAAAAAAAGTCAACCGGCGACTAGATGGGCCGGCCCATTTACGGACGCCATAGGTGCCAGTTAACAAAATGCATGCTAACTAGCGCCTGTGGCGCCAAATAGGAAATGCCGAGCTACCTTGGGTTTTTTTATGGGAAAGAAACGTCGAGAGGTGGGAAGAATGTACGCATTGGACTGCTCGGGAGCAAAATGTGAGTGGGACCCATTATCTACTAAAACATGGGGAAATAGAAATGGTCTGGGTTCCTCGCTAGGTCCCCACTCAGCCCTAATATGTGAGTTTTTCTTCGATACTTTTTTTTACTGCTGGGTTCAAGATTGCTAATCTGTCATGCCGCCTGGTGTCCTCTATATTTTTAGAACACTTTATTCTCATAACTTCATATTAGTCAAGTTGAGTATTAAATTTTTGTTCTACATAACTTTCCAGTGAAAGTCTTGCTGCCGCACTGTGAAGTGTAGCATTGCAATTATTTTTGTCTAACTAGGTAATTGCCCGTGCGTTGCAACGGGGCCATTCTAATGGTTCAACATCAATTGTACCTATTCTAATTGTTCTACACTCTTTGGGTTATTTCTCAACCAGAAAATGCTAACAAGGCAACCAATATGTCTGTCAGGTTATTAGTTCTCGAACAGAAAATGCTATCTAAATAAGGACGATACAAATTATTAGTAATCAGGTAGAATAAGATGGTCGTCTACATTTATTAGTTCTCGACTTGAACATGAATTGATTGGTGTTCTGAAATTTTAATGATTTACCATGAAGTTGTGATATGTCAATAGTCTAATCACTGTGTGCGCCAGACAGGGCGGTAGCGTTCGTGTGTGATGTTGTGACCTTCACGTGTGACGACGTGCGGTGTTTGTGGCGGTGGTGGGCTCTGAGTGACTTGGTGATGGTGTCGTGGCGAGAGGGCTGAGCAAGCGGAGACCTGCACGCGCATCGGCATGGGAACTGAAGCCATAAAAGAATTTGTAAACTGCAGTAAGTAGAGTGGTAGACAAATTACCATCGTTCTTGTTATGCATCCATGAGATGATGGATTTTGCATAGATTGGACATTGTCTGAAGCTTATACTCTTCCAATAGAAACTATATACTTGCACATCAACCTGCTTGTTCTGGTCCTAGGGTTAATAGAAATCTGAGAAGTGGTCAGCGGCAATCGACAATTCTGGGCAAATAATCATTTTTGGCTGCACAAGCACCGCCTCATACCAATTGAAATTTAGAAGCTTGCATTCATAGACATCTGCTGTATGAGTATGACTGCCACATACAGTTACTTTTAGGTGGACATCAGAATTTTAACGTTGATGATTTGGTCCATATACGAGTCAAGTCAATGCGATCAACTCCTGAAGTCTTCTCATAAAAATAGGTGGTAGTGTATCACGTTCATACATTGATGCTCTCTTAACTAAGATTCATAGATAGCTAAGTCTGAATGGCGTACGTACCTCAAGCCTGTATCACGTTCAGACCTTGATTTGGAGGAGTAACTAACAGCTAATCGACCTGTAAACAGAATAGAAGAGCATTGTGTGAAACTAAAAATCGCCATGAGGGGAACAAAAAAGTAATGTTGATGAGTGTAAGCCCAGCCTCAAGGAATCAACGACGCACCACTGCTCCTTGTTAGTTTTTCCCTCATCCTCCCCTCCCCGGTCACCTCCTCCTTCCCGTAGTTGACGGCCGTGGGAAGCAAACATGGGTGACCTGCAGCAGCACACGGGAGTGCGGGAGGTTGAGGCGACGATGACCAGGAAGGCGGTGCCCTTTTGACTGGCAGAGGCGTTCGAGTAGATAAGCCTCACCTCAAGCAATCGGCGACGCGCCGGTTCTCTTCATTAGTTTCGCCTTCGGCCTCTCCTCCTCTCCCACCTCCTCCTTCCCGTCGTCGGCGGCAGTGGGAACCAAACAGCGCTCACCTGCAGCAGCGCACGGGAGTGCGGGAAGTTGAAGCGAGGGAGATCAGGGAGGCGGTGCCCTTCGGAGGGGCAGATGCGTTTGGTAGATGGCGGCGCCGCAGCGGGGAGGGAGATCGTAGGCGTCCGGTTTTTCCTTTTTGTTGCAATGCAAAACCGGGTGGGTGGGGGTGACAAACTGGATAGGTGGGGAGGGAGCGTACGTTGGGGCGGGGCGAGGGAAGTTTGACGAAACGTAAGAGGGGAAACGGAACGCTCCGTTTCTTTTAGGTAGTAGAGATGATCATACTTCCTTTTACTGGGACCTCAATTAACGAGGGAAGTACAACTAATTGCACCAAGTACATCCGCACAACTTTCCAACACAACTGGCCTTCTGAAGACGACATTGATCGCCGCAGACGGACTGGCGCCTTGCGTCGCAGGACTGCTCGCAAATAGCGTTTGTACACTTATTTGGACGGTTGATAACTGATGTCGTACAATCTGCTTCCACATCTACAAAATATCATAACGAAAGAAGAAACACGCATCATGCACACATATAATTTGTTGGTCTTGCCGATGGGGCAACATTGTGCATGAACAAGGTGAATGGTACCTGATGCTAGTAAGAGGACGGTAAGGGTCAGGAGAAGCGCTAGAGCAATCCTCATGTTAGCTTAGATGTGGTGTTAAGAAGAATTCTCACCCAAGATTGATTGTTGGAGTATGAGTTACCGGGAAAGAAAATGAGAGGGCAAGTCTTTTTATACTGGATGTGATATTAATGCTCATTACTATAATCTGTAAATATCACCAAAGAAGAAGGTGGGATAAGCTTCGCAAATTAATAGTAGAAATTAAGTGCATTAATTTGTGGATATATATATATATATATATATATATATATATATATATATATATATATATATATATATATATATATATATATATATATATATATATATCTTCATACTCCCTTCGCTTTTATTTACTTCAGATATTAGCTTTGACTTAAGTCAAACTTTATAAAGTTTGATCAAGTTTACCGAAAGCAATCTATTTTCACAATATAACTTATATGGTATGAAAATATATTGAATGATGATTCTAATGGTATTGATCACAACTCAAATACCACAATCACAACCCAGCAACAACACCTGGGGGAGTCAGGGGTAGACTGACAACAGTACACATCCCCCGCGCCGCCACGCCCTGGCGACTCGGGGGCGACCTAGCTCGCCCCGCCGCCACCCCCTTCTCCTCCCTCCCTTCCCCGCGCCGCCGCCGGAGGACGCCGGCGGGCAAAGCCCTCGTGGTTGACGGCGGCGGCAGGGGCCCTGCCGCGCGGAGTCCCGACGGTCTGGGGGCGGCAGACCTCGTCTCGTCGCGCCCCTCGTCTCCTGCTGCTCTGCCCCCTTCGCGCGATGGCTCTGGCCTAAGTCGTCGTGGCGGCCCTGCTGGCCAGTTCCCGCTCCTTGTGGCGGCTCGTCGAAGGACGCCCGGGCGCGGGCTGGTGCGGGTTCGTGGCGGATCTGGTCGGCGTCTCATGGCGTTTCTCTCCCAGATCCGGTCAGTGGGGGCTGGGGGACGAGGTGGGGTCGGCTGGTGGCTTCGCTCGGAGCTTCTCGTTGGCTGCGGGCGGAAGGTGGGGCGCCGGGGCGGCGGCCTCGGTCCGAGCTCCAGACGCGACCTGGACATGAACGGCGTGCGCGGATGGCGTGCGTGCTCGAGGCGACTCCGGATGCACGCGTGGAGCGCGGACCAGCGCCGGCGCGGCGGCGGCGGCGCGCGCGGGCGCGGGCGACCGGCTGGGTGTGGCGGGCGTGACGTCCCCGGGGTGCGAGGTGTGCCGCGGGTGGAGGGCCTGCTCCTGCTCAGCTGCTTCGCTCGAGCGGCTCGATCTAGATCTGGCGCGTTGGTGCTCCATTCTGGTTGCTGCTCCTTGCGATGCAGCAGTGGTTGCTGCGGTGGTGGTGGTCGCGGCGGTGCTGCGGTGGTTGTTGGCGGCTACGGCCAGGGGGCGGTGAGTGTCTGGTCACGGTGGATCGTGGGATCCCGTGGCCAGAGTGAGATCGGCCTCGGCAGGGGTGGTGACTGGTTTGGCGGCGGTCGGTGGTGGCGTGCGGTCGGCACATCTCCGGGAGAAACCCTTGCTCCGGTCTCCACCGGAGCCGGCGACGGCGGCGCTCGCGGTTGCCGCGATCTTTCTTGGAAGCATCGTCGTGGAGGTGCGCTCCTCCTCCCCACGGCTTTGGCTCCGAAGGGAAACTTCAGATCCGCTGGATCGGACGATGGAGGCGTCTTCGTGTCTTTCTCCTCCTTGGGGGCATCGTCTCGGAGCAGGCTACGACTGGGAGACTGGTGGATGACGACATCATCGCCGTGGAGGGCGGCATCTTCGCCGCGCAGTTTGCTGAGGCGGGGCGCTGGTTTCAGTTTGGCAACGATGATGGCGTCGAGTGGAGCTTGGGTCGCGGCGTGGTCTTCGGTAGTTGGTTCTTCCCGGCGTGTCCGAGGTGCTCTTCCGTGGTTGTTGGTTGCTTTGAAGTCGAAGCTGCGTTGGAGCGAGTCCAGGTGGTGACGGTGACAGGCATTCGACGGTCGTTTGCAGTGGGCACGGTCGGCACAAGTCCTGCATATTTCCCTTGTGTTGTTTGGCATCAAAGTCGGAGCTGTCCGTTGCTTGCGCGTGTGGCCATCTGTTGGCATGTGCCGTCATGGCTTTTGTTCCATGTCGGTGGCCAGGTTGGCCGGTGGTGCTCACGTCATGTGGGTTGTATTGTCTCGGTTTTAGCCCGGTTTTCCATCAATTAACCGGGCAATTCTTTTCTTCTTAATCAATGAAAATGGCAAGTCTTTTGCCTCGTTTCAAAAAAAAATAAAATTCTAATGGTATTGACTTGGTATCCTGGATGCTATGTTTTTTTAAGAACTTTGTCAAAATTTAGAAAGTTTAATGCGTGAGCACCTCCCGCAGCCGTTCATGTGGGACTATGCGGATGAGAGTGTGCAACCCCGTGGACACGCATGTGGGACTATGCCGGTGAGAGTCTACAATTCCATGGCCCTGCGTGAGCATCTCCTGCACCCGTGTGTGAGCGACTATGCCGGTGAGATTGTTCAACTCCGTGGCCAGGCATGTGCAACTATGCCGACGAGAGTGTGCAACTCCATAATCGTGCGTGTGTGACTATGCGACAATGCAAACGAGAGTGTGCAACTCCGCGGCCACGCATGCGTGAATATACCGATGAGAGTGTGTAACGCCGTGGTTATGTATGTGCGACTATGCCTGTGAGAGTGTGCAACTCCACCGAAGGAAGGGTGCTCGCCGTCATCACCCTAGTATCTATGTTAGGGTTTAGGGTGGGGCTATGGTGAACGGCGGTGGTGGGGCGGTGGTGTGAGGATTTGCCAGAGAAAAAGCTCAACTCGTGGCCCTACAGGGTTGGCCGGGGCGGCGGAGGACCGGTGGGGAGGAGTGGTTCCGGGGATCGTGCGGTCCTGATGTTGGAGCATGGCTAGCTAGTATGGAAATAGCCAGGTCTGCCTCCTGTGGGTACGAAAACGTCGGGGCGAACAGAGAGGAGGATGAGCTGCGGGGCGCTGGTGAGCACAGAGAGGAGCCGCTCTCTTGTCCGTGCGACCGTCAAATGGACAACAATGTCGATTTGGGGATCTCCGGTACAGTACGTGAAATTGTAGGTGAAATTTGTATGCCTCGTACTCTCCATCTCCTAGTCCTTAATTAGGACGAGCAAACAATTTGAATGCCTGGTGTGCGTGCGTACTTAGTCCCGCCGCTGGCCACCGCCGGTCGATGCATGTACATCAGCCGGCCGGATCTACTTGGTACCGTCGACGTCGAGAGTACACAGTGGTCCGGTACATGGCAAATTGGCAAGGACGGCCTTGGCGGCGCTCGTCGTACCGCTAGGCGTGGAATCAGAGAAGGTTGCCGTGTGCTGGTCGGGATCGACGACGGCGGCCGTGTGCTGGTCGGGAAGGCCATCGTTGGAGCTATGGCACGAACGGTGGGTCGTGAGGATGCACGGATTGCAGGCACCTTCAGGAGGAGTACGAGACCGGGCTACGTCGCCGGCGTAGGCATGCCGGAGGTGGGGAAGATGGCTGATCGACGATTCCTTGGCTGTTGGGTCAAGTCGCGAATCCCGGCGCCGAACATGCTCGGGAGGACCGAGTGGGCTGGGACACATAGCCTGTCCTGATCTCTTGAACCAAGTATTGGTAAGACCTCGCCACATATATAGATCACTTCATAATCGTACAAAACTGGGTGTAATATTGAATTTATGTTCTATGAAGATTTATAGCGAATAGTCATGCAGATAGCTAGACCACATGATATGGCAATTAATTGTTATTAATTTTTGCCAACCTGCACTGATATTTTCTTAAGACTTGTTTGGTTCATAAGTCCTAGGACTTTTTTTAGTCCCAATTTATAAGTCTCAAGTCCTTAGAAAGTCCATATAAGACCATAATACAACTATAAGTCCCTATAAGTCCCTCCTTAAGAGTCTTATTTCATAAGTCCCAAATGCCCATTTTAATTCCTTATAAGTCCCTCCTGTTTGGTTTAGATGGGACTTATAGAAACTTTTTTAAGTCCCTAAACCAATAAGTCCCTGGAAACAAACACCCTCTTAGCTAGTTAACATCACAGTTTTCTTTATTGGAGCCTTGGAGGAGTATAAGCACCTCGCGCATCTGCACTTCATGCCAACAATTGTAGGCTCCAAATTGCATTGCTTTTCCTCAGGGCACGGAAAGATTCGGTGGCAATCTTGCTGACAAAGACCAAACAAATACCCACCAAACTTCTGCAGGAATTTGACCGAAAATTCTGGTTTTGCATCAGCATCTGCAAAATATCAGCAACAAGAAGAAATACACATCAAGAGCAAAAATAATTTGTTTATTGGGTTGATGCGACACTCTTGCAGGAACTATTAAACTTGCTTGATGCTAGCACGAGAATGGCGAGTGTTAGGAGTAGCATCAAAGTTGCAATCCTCATCCTAACTTGTCTGCGGTGTCGATAGAAAAGTATCTGCTTGTGAGCCCTGAGGTAGAGAAAATGAAGAGGCAATCCTTTTTATTGTAGGTTTAATATTAATGCTAATTATTACAATACATAAATACTAGCACGAAAGCGAAGATTGGATAGATTCTTTTTAGGGCAGATTGGATAAGTTCCTGACAGTAAGTAAATGCACCCTACGATAAGATATGTTCTTACGCTTTCTTGCTGATCAAGGAAACACAATTATGAAATTACATCTTTGACCAGGCGTATTTTTCTCAATGTATCTATATCTATCTATATCTTCTATCTATCTATCTATCTATCTATCTATCTATCTATCTATCTATCTATCTGTATTTGGTTTATTTTCATTTGGTTTTTTTTTCATCTCACCTCCCACCATCATCTATTTCCTCTGGGTTTTTTTTTTCACCTCAGCTCCCACCACCGCCTCCAACTAGGCTTTTTCTTTCTTCCATTGAAAAACCAAATCTCTACTCCTAAAGGGAAAGAATCTGGAAGCAATACTCCCTTTGTAAAATTGGATATAATCTTATTAAATTCATTGGCTCTTTATGAGTTTCATGAGAAAATGCGTCAAATCTATCCTGAGGGAACGAATCTAGACCCAATCCCTTTCCAAAAATCGGGACACAATCTGATTAGATTGATTGACTCTCCCTCAGTGCCATGCCAAAATGCAGCAAATCTCTTCTGAGGAAAATAATACAGGCGCAATCCCCTATTTCCAAAAATCGGGATGCAATCTGATTAGATTGATTGACTCTCCCTCAGTGCCAAGCCAGGAGAGGAGCAACACTATGCCCTCTGCCTCACCGCCCAGGTGGCGAAAGTTCAAGGCGCGGGTCAATGGCCAGTGGCCGGGCTTCGCCCAGAGCGCACATAACACCGGCTCCTAACAGGTGATTTGGCAGCTTACCTCCAGGGTTCATTTTTGTCTAGGTTTTTTCGTCTCGCCTCCCACCACCATCTGTTTTGTCGGTTTGTTTCATCTCACCTCCACCACCCCGTCCCACTAGTTTATTCTTTATTTCATTAAAAACCAAATCTCTACTCGTAAACGGAATGACTCTAGAAGCAATCCTCTCTTTCTAAAATCAGATGCAATTTTATTAAATTGATTGACTCTTTATGGGTGTCATAAGAAAATGCATCAATTATCTCCCGATGAAAGGAATCTGGACGCAATCCTCTCTTTCCAAAAATCAGAACGCAGTCTGATTAGATAGATTAACTCTCCAACAATGCATTGCCAAGATGCAGTAAATCTGTCACGAGGGAATGAATCCACTAGAAATCCTAGTTTTTTTGTGAAGTCGGATGAAATCTTATTAAATTAATTGACTATTTATGAGCATCAGGAGGAAATGTGTTAAATCACACTCGAGGAAAAGAATTCAAACGCAATCCCCTCTTTCCAAAAATCGGGGCGTAATCTGATTAGATTGATAGACTCTCCCTCGGTGCCATGCCAGGAGTGGATAAAAAGGAGAGCCACTTGTAATTGGTTAGGTTGATACGCAAAAATGAATGCCCCGCGATGCCAAACAGATACTCTTGATGCGGAGGCACGCAAGGGCGCGCTTGCCGCCTGCTTGAAGGGGAAGCCCGGGGTGGCAGAGGAGTAGCACTGCGTCCTCTGCCTCACCGCCCCAGCAGCGGAAGTTCGCGAGGGTCGGTGGCCGGTGTCCGAGCTTGGCCAAGAAGGCATGTGGCCCTGGCTCCTAAAGGGGGACTTGGTAGTTTGCCCTCCATGGTTTAGTTTCGTCTAGTTTTTTTGCCTCACCTCCCACCACCGTCTATGTCGTCTGGTTTTTTCTCCTCGCCTCCCACTGGATTTTTTTTCTTTCTCCTATTAAAAAAAATCAAATCTCTACTCCTGAAGGTGATGAATCTGGAAGCAATCCTATTTTTATAAAATCGAATGCAGTCTTATTAAGTTGATTGGCTCTCTATAAGTGTCATGAGAAAATGCATCAAATCTCCCCCGAGAGAAAAGGAATCTGGACACAATCCCATCTTTTCAAAAATCGGGATGCAATCTGATTAGATTGAACGGCCCTCCCTCAGTGCCATGCCAAGATGCAGCAAATCTCTTCTGAGGGAAAGAACCCACAAGCAATGCTCTCTTTCCTAAATCAGATGCATTCTTACTAAATTGATTTACTCTTTATGACTGTCATGACCAAATGCATCAAATCTCTCCCGAGGAAAAGAATTCGGATGCAATCCCCTCTTTCCAAAAATCAGCATGCAATCTGATTAGATTGCTTGACTCTACCACAGTGCCATGCTAGGAGAGGAGAAAAAAGGAGCGCCAGCTGTAAATTGACTATATTGATGCGGAGAACCACAGGGCCACGCGGTGCTGGACGGATACTCCGATGTAGAGGCACACAAGGGCGTGCTTGCCTCCTATTGGAAAGGGATGCCTAGGGTGGCGGAGGAGCGGCACTAGGTCCTTCCCCTCACCGGTCCGGCGACGGAAGTTCAGCACGGGTCGGCGGCCGGTGGCCAAGCTTGGAAAAGAGCACACATGTTACCGGCTCAAAGACGATCATGGGTGGCAAGCCAATGATGATAATTGGTGGTGGCGTCTGGGAAGTCTACTACCTACTCCAGTCTCCTCTCCATAGGCCCCACGATGCCGACACCCCACAATCCCCATTGATGCCTTGCCGGAGGTGGCCTCCCAGATCCTCATCTCCATGCGGTGTGGCCTCTCCACGTGAATAAGAAGTATATTGCGCTCTTCTTTGAGCCAAATGGCTGGTAGTGTGGTAGTGTTCTTTCATACGACGATGGACGTTGGATGGCGCCACCGGTAATCTTGGATCTTGCGACATCACCTCCTGGTCGCACATCGACGGTTCTGCATCTCAGGTACACTATTTTCCCAGGCGAAGCACATTATTTTATCGTCAATTAGGATTTTGTCTGATTGAAACCGGTTTAGTTATGAGGATATCCGATCGATCGGTCCGATCTTGCTCTTTTATAGAAAACAGGTAGTGATTTATCTACTGCAATTTTTTCTGTTCTTGCTTCTACTCAATCCATTGGTGCTACAGGACAAGCCACTCCATTGCCGCACTTTACTCAGATTGATTGGAGCAGATCAATGACAATGGAAGGACGAGGAGCTGATAACGTTGGATGGAAGGGTAACAGACGTGATGTTTACTATCACCCTCTTGGACTAGTCCGTTGAGAGGAGAGTCGAAATGTTTGCATGGTTCTATAACTGGTTAATCATTTTTTTTTCTTGTTGCTCTGCTCAAGTTGTTTTGTGTACTACGGAGAATATTATCTAATTTCCCTATTTGTTTTGTCTATAAGTTAGTCTTTGTGCATGCACACAAAACAACATCGGTACAGTTTCTAAGCTCCCTTGATTTCCAGGCTCGTGGTGCGTCGTGGTTTCTGAAGTCGGTTGTGACCTCATTTATGAGGGGGTGACTCGGTCATTAGCTGTACATGGGCCTATTCGTTTGTGGGTCGTGGCGGTTCGTGCGGGCTTTTTTGCCTCAGATGTCGGTGAGTGCCTCGCTTCCTTATCGGTTTTGTGGGCGATGGCGTCTGGCTGGGAGTCTTTCTAGCTTTGTAGAGGTTCGCAGAGATGGCGGAGACCGGAGAGAGGGCGGCGTTATTCTCTGCGGTGGGTTTCACTGCTGCTTTCTCTAGGAGGGGGAGGTGGGTCTGCCGTCTGGGCATTCGTCTTTCAGATCGTTCTTCTCCGGTCGCCTTGGTGGACGGAGGTGTGGATGGCGGTGTAGGGTTTCGAGGCATCGTCGGGTTGTTTCTGCTCCTGGCTGCATCTGAGGTTCGACTCCGTTCCTCTTCATTTTTGTTTCTCTATGCATTAATTACCTTAATTATTGCATGGATTATGTGTGGGATTGTGGATGTGATTTTGCGGGGATGATGAAACTGATTTCTTAGCTGCAAGAGTGGTAGGGGCTATTTATTTAATCTTTAATGGCAAATGAAAGTCTCTACCTGGGTAAATCTTGATTGATTTCTTAGAGGTAGATTCTACTTTTTGTAGTTATTTGGGCGTAGCTTCAGTTAAGCAGTTTTCTTTTGAAAACGCATGGTCAAATTCGTGCTGTACAGAGTGGTGAATTGTGTTACGTGCACCTTGTTTCAGATTGAGTTTATATGTTCATGAGTGTCCATACTTGGTTGTGCGTATTGTTGGGACAGGGTCCTAGGGTGTATAGCCCTCCCATAGCGTCTGAATTGGTTGGCTGGTCTCATTGTTGGTGATCTTACGGTTGATAGGTACAAGTTTGATATTGTCGCTCAGACGGTGGACGGTCCGTTGCAGCGGATTTACCCTTGGCAGGTGCGGTTGATGTCGCTGCAATACCCTTTGCTATTTTCATATGGAGAGGGGTTCTGTTTAGGAATCCTATATACCTAAAAAGTTCATCCCCACTACCTAATTTATCTAAACATGCAAACTATCCTTGTCACACCACATGCCCCACACATTTCATATCAGAAAAAACCAACAAATAGTGCGACACAACTTCTATTTAGTCATTAAGCATTTGCTCTTCCACTATGACTTCTGTTTAGGGGGCAGAGGAAAGGATCAGCCATCTCGGTTGTTTGTTTTTTCGTCTTCTGTAGTAAATGGGGTAGTCAAAGAGGCACGATGCATGCGTAATACCGGTGCTTGATCTACACATCTCCTCCTCATATTCATAATAAAGCCGTTTCCACCAGAATCGAGCTCCAAGGTGTGCAACCTCATCACCACACCGAGATGGAGATTGATGTTGCGCTTCGACCGTGCTGACGCCCGCCCGCAGCGCCTACGTGGTACCTCCATCATCTTCGCCTAGCCATTACGACGTGCCTGGAAGGCGCCGCCGCACTCTTGCAGCGCCTCCATGGTGCTCCACGCCCGCTTCGCACGGCCATGACCACAAGCCTGGACGGCGCTGCTGCACGTCTGCTGTGCCTCACTACTGCCTCGCTACAATTTCGCCCAGCCACGATGCCGCGCCTGGATGGAGCCGCCACATGCCCGCAGCGCCTCGCCGGTGCCCCTCATTGGCTTTGCCCGACCAACCATAGTTGATCGTCTGCATCGGCTACGTTGGTCCGGCGCTACCCTAGGCACCCACCCCACAGTGTACGTCCCCTCATCCCCTCCTCCCTTTGCTCTGGTGTGGAGCTTCACGAGACGAATAGCATGAAGTATGGTGGGAGAGGAAAAAGAGAGGATCTTTACAGAATTACAGTTCTGCTTGCCTCTGTCATTCTTATTCAGTTATCTACATCAGACATCACTATGGTCGACGGGCGTGGTTGTAAGCTATTCTCCTTGCCTATTATTTCGATGTGGTACTTGTACTTAGTTATGCACACAAACATATGATTTTTTTTGCTTGCCGAGTTGTTTTCTTGGGATGCATTGTGAATTAGTGACTGAGGTTTAATTGTAGGCCCATTCTTGCGTACGTTCAGAAAGGATGATAGTGTTGCTGTTCCGGGACAGCATGTTTCAGCCATTGAGAAGTCCACGTATAAACGTAAGACTAACTTCATCTTGTATTTATTTATTTCACGGTATATCCCGTACTTGCTCACATGTTTCCTTCTATGTGTAGTAGATGCATGCACTGCTTTATTGCTTCTTTAGATAGTTTCAACCGCAGCCTTTGTTACCAAATTGGAACATGTTTATTCAGATTTCAGAGGCAACAAATCATCCGGGAAAAAAGAGAGGCAACAGATCAAATATGAACATGTTTTTCAGATTTCAGAGGCTTGCTACAAATATCTTGAATTTTTATCAGTTCTAATCACCACTTCACCATAGAAGCTCTTTCTTTTTTGTTCTCACTTACCTTTTGCAATTTTTGTCCAGTGACTAATGGTGTGATGATCTTAACAATGGCTCTTCGGGGGATAATTTAGTATTCAATGTATCATTTGGGTGAATGCAATATTTATCTTTGTGGATATTAGTCGAATCGGAAATTAAATTGAAGCTGAAATTTCTCGAGTTGTGCCCCTCAAAAAAAAATCCTCGAGTTGTGTATATCAGTTGAGTGGCAAATTAGATCTTCCTCTTTTTTCTTTTGTTTACTCTTTTTTATGAAATCCTTAAATCTTTTTGCAATACTAAATTGCAAACTTCAAAGATTCAATATTCCATAGTAAAAAAAGTCTGCAACAATTTATATGCAGATGTTCCCGCCGCAACGCGCGGGGAATCATCTAGTTAAATACAAGGTTCAGGCCGACATAATTGACTTTGACGTATCTACTATATCTAAATAGGAGCACCCCACTACCTGATTTCTCAGCCCTCTCATGCGTCCAGTGGCGAATCTCCTGGGCAGGCTTTAACAGGCTCGAGCCTGCCCTCTAGCGATGCAAAAAAATATTTTAGTACTAATTTCAAAGCCCAGCCCAGCAAGTCGATAGCCCTTTCCAGCCCATCAATTCCCAGAACAGATAATCGTGCGCACGCTCGTTCCATCGTCTCCCTCGTGCAGTCGCTCCCTTGTGCGCAGAGCTGCAGACACGGAACCCACCCGAGTCGCTGCCTTGTTCGCAGGTGCCCTAGCCGCCGCTGGCCGCCGGATCTCTCCTCTGCGCCGCCACCAACGACGCGCGCCGCCACCGACGACGGCCGACCTCCACAAAGCCGCGCCCGGCTCTCCCCTAATCTAGTCCCTTTCCCCTCCCCAAAACGGCGCCAGACGCATAATCTGACCCATCCGTTCCCCTAATCTAGTCTATTTCTATATATTGGTTTCTAGTTGTTCTGCAATACCATTAGTAAGCAACATTACTATCATTGTTGTTGCTTCTCTAGTCCTTCTGTATTGGTGTGTGAATTGTATTGCTTTCAAATATGAATCTTTGTGGTATGGTCAAAGGTGTTACTAAATTAGTTCGAACTGATTGCTATTTTGCTAGAATAAGTCTAACATTTGATATTTTCAAATAATTTCAAAAAATTACATTTAATACTATGTGTGCCAGTAGTATTCTGGGAGATTCTGAGCTAATTTGGGCTTCAAGATTTTGAGATATTGACTATTTTTCTATACAGAACCAATTTTTGGTTCAAAATTTCAGATTTCAAAAAATTCTGAAACAATTATAGTACATACTACATGTTCCTAGTAGTATTCTCGTAAATTTTAACCTTCTTTGGGCAAAAGAATTAGGAGTTAGTGGCTTTTTTTCACACCGTTAACTTTGAGCCCGCCCTCAAATTTCTTCCAAGATTCGCCACTGCATGCGTCCACGTCATCCCAAAAAATTTCTACCGTTTGATTGCCCGTGTGTGGCTGATCTGCAGCCAAGCGTTGACCCTCCCTGTCCGCTCGACGCTGCTCCCGTTCGCTCCTCCTTCCTCGGCCCGTAGAAGGGGAAGCGAACCGCTTCTCCAACCGAAACGTCCCTCATAATCTGGTCGCTCCGACTCCCATCCCCCCATCTCTCTCCTCAATCGGCACAAACCCCACGCACTAATGTTCGCCATTGAGCCCAGCCTCTTCTAAGGTTCGCGGCCGCCATGAGGAAGGGAACCGGCGGCTACGGCGGCGATGGCAGCTTGCGGGGCAACGCAGGATTCCAAGACCATCGATCTGGAGGATGGATGTGACTTTATCCGGTGGGGGCATCAACAAGCACATCAACGTCCTCGAGGGCAAGCCAGAGCGGAGTACAACTCTGAGGACCACATGATGTTGCACACATAAGTTGCGTTCATCCCAGCCTCCCTCCAACCATGCCTAGCATAGGCCCGATTAGATCCGATCTGATCCAGTGTTGATATAAGGTTGCCGGTCCTGTTTATCTCTTTTGTCGCACAACAAGATATATAACATGTGCATGCAGAAGCATCCGCACGATGACTCGCAGCAGCTCTACCACAAGTTCACAAGTACCAGGACTCCTTTGAGGAGTAAATCTCGGCCACGGTGAGATGAATTGCTTGCTCTCGCCGATACGTACATGCGTGTCATCTGCACAGATTATCCCCTATTTTCTATGTGTGTGTGCATGTGGCTGACTGGCTGTGTGCCGGTGTTGTTGGTTTTCCGGTCGAATGAGTCAAGGCGAAGCTGATAGTGTTTCCAACCTCCACTGATGTTTTTTCATTTGTGTATCTTTTTGGGTACAGGTGGAGCATGATGTTGGGTTATCTTACTCGCTGCGAATGATTACATTCTCATCTTATTATGTACTAATACATCAGATCCTCTCTTGAATTATTGTTTCCCATGCCAATTTGAAACATACCTTCCTATTAGAATTCCAGTATAGTCTCTTTTACATAGTATAGGTATTAATTTACATAAGTGAATCTTATTTCCGCTTCATCTTGACATTGGATACATACATAGCTTTTGTCTGAATAATTTCTCTTTCGCCAGTCTTTTCAGTTGTGCTATATTGGGGTACATTAGTTTATCTTGGTAACGGTAATTTGGTTGTTCTTCAGACTTGCAGGTTGGTGATTATTGGCTTTGCTGCATTGGTTGGTTTAAAATTCAGTTAAACAAGGTGACTTTGCCCTCGAAGTTTTCCTCTATGGGGCAACAATTTTTTGTCTCCTATAGTTATTTTATTCTAGAAGATAGTTAACGAATTACTTTCATTTTGACGATACGACAAAAAAAAGAATAGTTGTTCAGCTCAAGGAACAAGATAACCGCACATACATGGATCTGACATCCAAATTTATTCCTTTTATATTCAGCTATAGCTATGCTGATTCTGATGTATTATTTTCATATATATAAGACGCGAGTGCTATCATTGACAGGCTTATTTGTTTCAAATCTTTGTATTAACACTATTGTTCCCATTCTATGCAAGTAATGCTTTTTGCATGCACATCCTTTGAAAGATATGTTTTTTCCACGAAAAGGCAATTTTTTGATGCACAGTAAGTCTCTACTTTTCTGTACACAGTTTATTTCCACATTAAGCAATTTAGCAAAAAATATCCCGCAGCATCGCGTGGGGCACTCGCATTACCATCGTGAAACCTCTTTTTTATGACATGTGTTTCTGTAATGTTGCAGATAGTATGACATTCAGAGTCGTGTGCTTGCATCGTTTTGTTACTTCCCTTTTACCTGATTGCATATGAAAACAAGACCAGAGTATGATTCTGCTACTACATTTCTATGCATTGGCACTTGGGGTTAACAGGTCCATCCATTTTTCATATAACTTTTGGTATGCTCATATTCAGTTCCTCTTTGTATGAATTTGTATACGCAAGGATGTATGATGCAAGATGACTAAGAAAATAAAACTGTATTTTGTTTAGAATTTCAGGCTGCAGTTCGTGTTTGCACCTAGAGTAGCCATGTTGTAGTACTGTTGACTAATTGACACTTTTTTCCATAAAGTTTTATGGCATTTGTTGGTGTAGATAGACTGATAATTGGAGTTAGGGTATATCGGCATATCAGCCACATCGGGTGGCATTGACAAGTTCAGATAATACTTCCTCTAGGGAGACCCTGCTTTAGGAATTTTATCTGGTGCTTCCATATTGTTGGAGAAAGATTTGTGGAATAGTAACACATTTACAACTTCTACAACACTACTATTTTTCTCACTGATAGTAACAATATTTGGATGCTTAATCCTTTTACATCAATAAAACTTAACTCAATAAACATGTCAATTACTTTTACCATTACTTCCCCAACCTTCTCGACTACACATCTTTTATAGTGTTAATACAAAGATAATTAATTCTAACACTCCCCTAAACAATGCTTGATCTTGTGAGCAGACGTCATCTTGATAAAGTTTTCTCCAAAACCCTGTGGGAAAAAAATGAGGATAGAGGTGTTTGATATGTTGCCAAAACTCCTTCAAACCCAGTAGGAAAAATAAGGAGAAAATGCTGCAACATATAATGATTATTGTCTGTTTAACTCAATATGAGAAAACCCATAGAATTAAAGGACAATAAATATGTCGTATATACTTTCTTAAAAAACCCAGTGGGGAAAATAGAAAATATGACATATGGTCTTGTGTTGATATTACCTCATTAAAAACCTTTATGAGAACCTATAAAGTAAACTCATGAAGGGAAAAAGAGTATAATATGATGCTTTTAACAGGAACAATTCAGGAAGATACTCCCCCCGATTCTTGCATATTCCGAAGCCGTCAAATACCAACTCCATGAACATATTTTTGGAATGTATAAGTTGGTAGAGACTTGGTGAACAAATCAGTCACATGATTTGACTTGCAAGATATACAATATAGTGATATTGCTTATTATGTAACCTGCTTGCATCCGAGCAACACAAGAAACATTATCGTTGAGATAATGGTTGGTGGATGTAGCCATGAGGTCTATTTCGAAGACTCTTCTGAGGGTGCTACCACACCTAGTAGGAACACTAAGCTTGTCTACGATCTAACATAGTGAGGATCTGATCGATATATCCAATGATATCGGTGTTCACATTTCTGTGAAACTAAAAAACCAGGACAAGATATTTGATGCCTTGGAGATATCGAAATATATACTTGAGTACCAACCAATTGTGCTTGGTGGATCCAATGGCATTATGGAACGTTGAGTCCCAATATCTCATTTCCATCATCACTTGATCTAAATAGATCTTTCTCTACGTCTAGAGAATGAACTAACATGAGAGTTATGGATGGATAAGATTTGTCCACAATGAATTCTCCAATATATTTTGGATATAGACAACATAGTGTACCATAATGTATGAATGAAGGTGCTCAATTTGTAGTAACGAGCGATATTTTGGTTTACCCAAATCCTTCATTTTAAATTCCTCATTTAGATGATTACATGTATCGTTATTGCAGACACGCAAACATGGATAATCATCATTGTAGGAGTAATCCTTGTGTATAAGGAACACACTAAGTCGGTTGTACCATATATACCGACAACAATAAGTCGTATGGTGACTTACTGATTTTTACACAATGTTTGTTGCATTTTGCATTTCGATTCAGAAGTGAGATTCCATTGGGAATCAATCATTTATGTCTGAATCTAGTGATCCACATGGATATGTGATCACTACATCTATCAACTGCAGAGATAGATGATTTTGTACTGCCAATAATATAAGTTATCAGAAAGAGATTCCACCTCTAGAGAATAGTTGGGTATCTGCGTGAACCCTTGTGCTACAATACTTGCTCTTTGTTTCACCACCTCATTGTTCTCAATTCTGTTTCCAGAAGAAAACTGGTGTAGGTATTGCTTATGAATACCTTCCCATTATTGAGCAAGATCATTTCTACCTAGATTATACCCTTTGCTTGAGTTCAGTCCGAGTGTTGTTCACACTTTGCCATGGCCATGGTCTTTGGATCTGAATCTTTTGAATGGTTTTTTCAATCTAGTTGAGAAATGTATGTCGACAATTGTAGACTTCCGGTTATATGTTTCTCCAGAATCTATATATCAATATATAGTTGATGGAAATATCATTACCCATAGTGACTGCTCGCCATCCCAATGCGATTGAGTCGGGTATTCCGATGTCCCGGTCATTTTGTGCACTATGACCTGGGTTGGTGGAGGTTTCCCGTCCACTGGGTGTATACTACCCATCAGGTGTCTGTCAACATGAAGTTGACTTGCATTTACTGATTCACAAGCCTTGATATCCTTGCTTGCGAGAAGCTGAACCCTGATGTACTTCTGCCATACATCTCCCCCTGTTGCTTTGAACGGGGAGTGGAGTGGATTTTGTTGGTACCTCCACTCTTTTAGGTGTACTTTTGCAGGATTGTAAGATTGTGTGACACCTTTATAGTCAGTAAATGAATCTGGCAGGTTATTTGCAATATGTTGCAAATCTTCTGAACGCATGGTTCATCTCTTTGAGTACGTGGATATGAGGCAGAAATGTGTTGAACATTCCACTAATTTCCTGGCATTCTTTGTGGTACTTGAATTCTCCCCCTAATGCCTGGAAATATTCCTCATTGTATCAACATACTGGCCTTGAATAACTCCCCACGTGAGGGGCTTGAGGTATTGACGGTAATACAATTATTCCTCACATAGATCCCAACTATATGTTGAGGGGCCAATGATGTATGTTGGGGTGGTGATATCGGTGTGTAACCGAATTACCGCAGATAGGAAATACTTGGTAGATTTCCACATATCAAAGACAGAGGGGAATAATATTATGCAGTTTGGTCGTGAGCATGTAAAACTACATGACTCCAACGTAAAGTTGGTAATTTGCAATTCCAGAGTAAAGATAATGCAATGAGCTTAACTTCTTTGGATAAAGGATTCTAACAAACCATTTTGAGTCTGGACATTAGGACAAATTGCTAAAATTCAATCCGGGGGCCATAGAGAAGGCACTCCAGGAGAACTCTGCAATGTTATCCATTCGATTTGCTTGAAATCGATGTTAGGATAATGAGCCAATGGTTTCGTGTGAATAAAGCACACACTTAAGACCATCATGTAGATATGTCTTTCAGAACCATGGAATACCTGAATAGTCTAGTCAATGGATGGGAAGAGCCACTTACCTCAACTTGATACATTCAAGGATTCTTAGTGGTTCAGCGTAGTCTTTAAGGTGTGCGAGCCTTAAAAATAGCTTCCCTGTATCACTTGTAGTGGACATAAAAATCCAAATGTTGTTAGAATTTAGCATCATAATAATCATAAACTATTGGAATTGCTGATAGTTTTGGTTACAACCCAATGTCTCGATGACCAAGGCGAGCATGCCAAGTTTGTCATGTACAAGACACTCTGGAAAACTATCTCGTACGCAACATGTGATACGGGTTGTGTCGTATGTGTAGTACAATCCAGATGATACACAGAGAATGTGCTTGCCATATCCGTTGCATATGGTAAAGAGAAGTTATTTTTCTTTGTTGTCATCATAAGTTTCGCTATGGAAACTATTTTGACGGATACCTCCATAGTTTAGTAGGATACGAGTTAAACCGGAAAGCAATAAACCATCCTTAAGTTACTTGAGAACCCACAGGGATAGTAAATATGACTCAAGTTGAGCCAACAAATACCTCATCGCATCTAGCAATTTTAAAATATCTCCTTTTCTCCCAATGAGAGTGGAAACATATTACTTCCCTGAGTATAGAGTTCGTGGTGCATATGTCCACAAGGCACAAATCATCTTTCATCAGATTGACCCCCGTAAAAATCTATATATAGACATGAAGATTCTTAACATGAAAATCACTCAGATATATATAATACATACAAATGTATTTGTACCAAAGTGTTGATACAATATATTGTGATATACAATATATTATGACAACAATACTTATGTTCTTATTAGAACATCGTAAATGGACATAAATTATGTTGACCACTCAAGAGATTGAGAGACTAGACGAAGTCTTCAAACATGTTAGTTGATGAATATTCAACATTCATGTTCTCCGTGCTCATAGGGTCCCATGACTGCTGATAGTCATGTTGGAGGGATGAAGTGAGATTCAAACCTTTGCCCTTGAGATTCTTTATGTCCCAGGAATAGCTGATACAGAATAACCAGATGCTGAGATCTGGATCGATATAATGCCTTAAGATTTATAAGGCAACATATTTTTCTGTTAGCGGTGTGATTCCGACCAGAGGTGAATCCTACGGTCTTGGATTGCACACATTATTCCACGAGACACAAGAGCGAGCACGATATCCATGGCCCAGATAGGGCAGTGGTGGCCATTGAGGACGAATACCTCAAACTCTATAGCCATATGTTACCTCTATGGGTAAACCAGAGGTAATTAATTTACAACCAGTAAATTAAAGACCATCATGGTTGATGTTGTAATGAACTTAGAAAAATCAATGGGTATTTCAAGAAGTTATCTTGAAACCATTAGTGTGAATCTCAAATTGCTAAGTATGACATCTTGAAGATAATCTCCAAAATGAAGTAGATCTGCAGCATAGGGAGTATAATCTGATGAAATCAGTAGATACTCACTCATGATGCCTTATGTCATAACTTGTATTGGGTGTGTTGGGGACACAAGAGATTTTTTGTATTTGGTTGCAGGGTCGTTTGAGAGAGACCATCTTCATCCTATGCCTCCCACGGATTGATAAAGTTTAGGTCATCCACTTGAGGGAAAATTGCTATTGTCCTACAAAACTCTGCGCTTGAAGGCACAACACGTGTCTACAAGTCTAAAGTTGCGTAGTAAATATCACATATTTCCTTCAGTAACATTGAATTATGTTCTATAAAGATTTATTGCAAATAGTCATCCTAATACACCCCATGATATGGCATTGTTATTATTTTTAGCAAACCTGCACTGATATTTTCTTAGCTAGTTAACATTACAGTTTCCTTTATTGGAGCCTTGGAGTAGTGTATGCACATTGTACACTTGCACAATTTGCCAACAATATCAGCCTTCAAATTGCATTCCTTGTCCTCAGGGCACATAAGGGTTCGGGGGCAATCTTCCTGACAACTACCAATCAAATACCCACCAGACTTCTTCAGGTATCTAAACGTACATCTTCGTTTTGTATCCGCATCTGCAAAATATTACCAACAAGAACAAATCCAAATCATAAAAAGAACAATTTTGTTGATTGGGTTGATGCAACACTCTTGGAGGAACTGATTAAACATACTTGATGCTAACACGAGAAAGGCGAGTGTTAGGAGTAGCGTCAAAGTTGCAATCTTCATCCTATCTTGTATGTGGCGTTGGTAGGAAAGTGACTGCTTGTGAGCCTTGAGGACGAGAACATGAGATGGGAACCCTTTTTTATAGTAGGCTTGATATTAATGCTCATTATTGTAATACAAAAATAGCATGAAAACAAAGATTGGATAAGTTCTGTCGTACTAAAAGCAATTAAGTGGACTTCAGGATAAGATATGGACAGACGCTTTTTAGCAGAGCAAGGAAACGAAATTAAGAGATTGCACCGTTGAGCACACGGTTTCACATGAAAAAGATAGATAAAAGAAGAGCATCTATCTATACAGTTACTAAGCTCCCTTGAAATAAGCTCTCCTAGTAAATCCAGGGTGTGAAAAGTGCATGGGCCCCGGGTGACAGTGGGTGAGACGTGTTGGTGGGCAGCTCGGTCCCTTGCGTGTCCAGTTTTCTTGTGTACATGCGCAGTTCGCTAGCTGGTCCCTTGCATCACTATTAGGAAAAAGCCTACTAATGGCGCACCTAATTTGGTCATTAATGGCGCATTAGTGGTGGGCCATTAGTGCCACGCCATTAGTATATTTTACTAATGGCGCACCACTGGTGCGTCATTAGTATCTGGTATACTAGTGGCGGACCTCAGATGCGCCATTAGTATGCCTCCCAGGGGGCCATGTATACCCAGGTGCTTTGGCATACTAATGGCGCACAACAACAAGATGCGCCATTAGTAACCCGGTATTAATGGCGCATTGTTTAATGATCGCCATTAGTATCCTTTATATACTAATGGCGCACTGTGATGTGATGCGCCATTAGTATGAATATTAGGTTTTTTTTAATTTTTTAATTTTCTGTTTTTTGCACAGGTTACAAAATGTATAATTGGACAAAATATAGACAACACACATCAACAACAGATTCATCGAATACAATAGAAGATTAGTCTCTGAATACAATTCATCATATTAGTCTCCGAATACAATTCATCATATTAGTCTCCAAATTGAAAAGACCGAACAAAGATAGAACATTATATTACAAGTCTCGAGACCGCGAATAGCAAGTTTGTCTTCACATTACAAGTCGATATCGATCATCTAAACTACCATCACATAGAAGAGAGCTGCGGTCATCACGATGAGCATCATCACGATGAAACTCGTCTTCATCCGGTTCCTCCAACGCTCCCTCCCTCTCCCGCTAGATAGCGGGCGTATCTAGATTCGGCCTTGGCCCTAGTGGTGTACCCTTTGTAACTGTTACCGCTGAATCGGTGAACCTGTCTCCGACACTCCTCCCAGTCGTCGTAGACTCCGGGAACCTTACCCTTGTACACGACATACGACGGCATCGCTATGCACTAGCCAAACGAAACGTTAGTACCAATTCACAGACAATACATAAGCAATATATAAGTATGCAACAGAACGATCGGAAGAGAAAAGCAAGACATTAATAGCATCGATTACATCTAAGTTGAACGACTCTCGAAACCAAAGAGACACACTACAAGTTCATTAAAGTTTAATTACAACATGAGCCAATCGATGTTTCAGAACTAGACACAGCATCACTGCTTTCGACTCGACTCAAGGGACCGGAGCGTGGATGCACTACTAGAAATACCACTACTAATGGCGCACCTAGTATGGCCATTAATGGCGCATCACTGGTGCGCCATTGATAGCACGCCATTAGTAATTTTTACTAATGGCGCACCACCTGGTGCGCCATTAGTATATGCGAGGGTGCGCCATTAGTATGCCTCCCAGGGGGCATGTATACCCAGGTGCTTTGGCATACTAATGGCGCACCACCTCTGGATGCGCCATTAGTAACCGCAGCATACTAATGGCGCACTACCCAGTGATGCGCCATTAGTATGCACTGTCATACTAATGGCGCACTGTCATGTGATGCGCCATTAGTATGAATATTAGGTTTTTTTTATTTTTTTATTTTCTGTTTTTTGCACAGGTTACAAAATGTATAATTTGACAAAATATAGACAGCACACATCAACAATAGATTCATCAAATACAATAGAAGATTAGTCTTTGAATACAATTCATCATATTAGTCTCCGAATACAATTCATCATATTAGTCTCCGAATTGAAAAGACCGAACAAAGATAGAACATTATATTACAAGTCTCGAGACCGCGAGTAGCGAGTTTATCTTCGCATTACAAGTCGATATCGATCATCTAAACTACCATCACATAGAAGAGAGCTGCGGTCATCACGATGAGCATCATCACGATGAAACTCGTCTTCATCCGGTTCCTCCAACGCTCCCTCCCCTCTCCCGCTAGATAGCGGGCGATCTAGATTCGCCTCGGCCCTAGTGGTGTACCCTTTGTAACTGTTACCGCTGAATCGGTGAACCTGTCTCCGACACTCCTCCCAGTCATCGTAGACTCCGGGAACCTTACCCTTGTACTTGACATACGTCGGCATCGCTATGCACTAGCGAAACGAAACGTTAGTACCAATTCACAGACAATACATAAGCAATATATAAGTATGCAATAGAACGATCGGAAGAGAAAAGCAAGACATTAATAGCATCGATTACATCTAAGTTGAACGACTCTCGAAACCAAAGAGACATACTACAAGTTCATTAAAGTTTAATTACAACATGAGCCAATCGATGTTTCAGAACTAGACAACTCGACTCAAGGGACCGGAGCGTGGATGAAGCCGCCGTCTATCGTGGGAGTCATGAAAGAACGGGCGTTGTCATCCTGCATTTGTAGCATTGTGTCGATGTCACTGTTGGACGGTTGATTTCTGAGGTAGAACTGCCCCGAGGTACGGGACATCTTGATGGATGATTTCCGCAAACTCCGACTGGATGCGAAAGAATTCTTGTCGGAGGTCCGCGTCCTGGATTGCCGACACGCCGCGGCCCAATCTTGGAGTTTACTCGGTAGCGAAGTTGATGATGGTCCCGTCACGATCGCCGCATGTGATGGATGGCGTAGTAGGCACCCTTCGACCGCCAGCGGCTGCTTGACGCAGCGTAACGTCAGATTGTGGGAGAACACGTGCTTGCCGTGCTTTACGAATAGGCCTGGTGAAGGTGCCTCCAGATTTGGCGTAGCCGGGGAGAACATCATCAAGAACCTTCTTGACATTTGTGTAGTCTACGTTCGACTGACGGTCCGGGTCGAAATACGTGGCCATGGAATATTTGGGGCTTAGGAGGATGAGCATGCAACGTGTGTCACTGCAGAAAGCACGGAATGTTAAAAGAAAAACGATCGAAATGTAAGAATTCATATGTTACGGGCCGGTTGAGGGGAGGACTTACTCGGGAAAGTAAGGCACGAGGAAGTTATCCTTATCTTGGTTTGCCAGAATGACGCCTTCGAGGTAAGAACTCGCGACTTGCGGTCCCAAAGATGCCAAGATCTTGGCACGCATGTAGAAGGGGTCGACTATCACGATGTCCGGGTCTTGTCGCGAATGATCCGCATCTCCATACTCAGCGAAAATAGCGAACGAAGGTGTAGTGCAGCGGATGAAGGTTCAACATAGCGTGGATGTCATCAAAACGCAGGACGATCGTGACGCCCGATGGAGTTATCCACAAAGCCCTTGCCCTCGGCACCTTGGCCGCGAAACCGGGTATGCCACATCCTTCTCCCGAGACGCCGCTTCTCCAAAGAAAGAACACTGTCATGCAGACTCCGCATAGCACCGGTTGCAGCATTGAGCATATTTGTCGGTAGCATCGCCCTACCCGCCACATGCACCCTCCTCGAGATATCCTGCGGTGAAGGTGGCCCGTCCTGAGCACGGATCGTACTTTCGGTGCCGCTGGCTCGCACCCTTCTTAGTCTTTCTTTTGCGTGCCTTCGCCTTTCTCCTGTAATGGGACCGAGTTTTGCTCACAGACCGCCTTCTTGAGTGTGTTGGGGCTGATAATATTTCGCACCTCGCCTATCTGAGGCTCGGTGAAGTCGGCAGCTGGAGGCGTCTCCTGAGAGCTGAACGCCAGACGGCGCCTGTTGCAACTTGGCTTCTCCATGATGCGAGCTAGATCGCACACGTCTTTTGTTGGGTTTGGTTCTTGAGAAGGAGGCCCCATGAAGTCGCCATCGCACCCATGCTCGGCAAAGTCTTGATCGACGCTGCCAAATGTATCATAGTCGTCGTCGTCGTCATTCGATCCTGTGCCATATGCATGTTTGGATCCATGGCATAGGGATGTCCGCACCGTTCGGCGGTCTTGCCATGGGGCCGACTTGGCGCCGCACGATCGGCGGTGTTGTCTTTGGGTGGTGTCCCCGCCCCAAACGAATCTGCTCTTCGCCAAAGCAGGGCCAGCTCAGCAGGCGCCGAGGGTCATCACGTCATCATCGTCGGCCCCGACGGGTCGATTCGGAGGTAACAAGTCGTCGCAGCCTGGCATCACCGAACCAGTTGAACCCTAAACAAGTTGGGTGGCATCTGGGTACGTGGAACAAGGGTTGCCGGTTGAACGATTTTGCCCTTGGCGACATCGACCAACTCGTTGTTCACGAAGTGGAGGAGAGTGCACGGCGTCGGCGGCGCCTGCGAAAACATGTAGGGCGTCGGGGATGCCCATCAAAGGCAAGGAGATGAAGTCCTCGGCGAGAGGCTTAATTAGTTACCGTGATGATGGCGCCGAGCTCGGCTAATGTAGAGGCACCGCCAACGGCGGGCGTGCAGATTACGGAGGGCCGCTTGCTGCAGAGGTGCCGGCGGCGACACTCGGGTGCATTAAGCTCCGTGCGGCGTCGGAGACACCAATGCCGCCTCGCCGGAGGCACCAATGGCCCCGCCATCGCATTATGCGAGTTGCTGGCCGTGAAGCTAGGAATCGGGCGGCCCTGTTGGCGCCCGCAATCCACGCACTCAACCCGAGATCAAGGTAGGCACAAGGCGGTGATCGCCGCTCCGAGTCGTTGTTCCACTTGCTCTTGGACAATCTCCGAATCCGCGCCACCTGTGCCTTGAGTTCTTGAACCTCTCGCTACCGGCTTTCCGAGCTGGTCTTTTCTCCTTCCGCACACCAGCGTATAGTATGACCCCATTTTGTCGACAAGCCTTTGCCAGCCACACGACCAGTGACGTCGGCTTCTCGAGCTTATCCTTGTTCTTCATTACATTCAACCCCTATTTAGAGTGGTGTCCCAAGGGTTGCTCTGAGTCGACCCCACGCTACTGCTTTCAGTCGCCTGCGGAAGGAATGTGAACCATTTAGAAATTCGGCTTCATTAATTAGAATGCAACCATATGGAGCTAATTACGCGGGGGTGTATTCCTTACCAGAACAAGCTCAAGCTGCCTGGTCTTGGATCCGTGGTAAGCTCCTTTGTTTTCGGTCCTTCTTGTACCGGCCCCGACAAAGTTCCTGGTCTGCTTGTCACCGTATGTATCGAAGAGGGCGGTAGGCCTTGCTCGCACGGTCCGCCTCCTCCTTGTCCCATATAGGCTCCGCCACTCTGTAACCGCCGGGACCGAGTGTGTGTTCCCCTATGTTCAGCTCCGCATTTGTTTCCCCCACTCACTTGATTGGGAGCTTGCGGTGCTCGAGCAATTGATCTTGAAGTCGTTGTAGTCATCTTCGGTGATCGAAGGATTTTTCTCCTTGATCTTCTCATAACTCTCACCTTTCTCGATCATTCTCTTCACATTGCTTTTCCAAGTAGACAGGGCCTTGCTCATCTTCGTGAGGGCAGCATTGTTCACTTTATTCCCTTTGAGGCTTGTGTTTTCAAATTCAGCGGGGAACTTGTATCGTTCGTGCAGCTTCGTGAAGAGGAGGTTGCGCAAATTCCCTCGGTAAGGATGCCTCAGGTTCTCGGTGTTGATCGAGACGGTGCTCCGGACAATGCACCCGAGCTGAAGCGAGTACCCCTTGACTATTCGTTCGGGCGCCGTTGGATTCCCGTTGGAGTCCACTTCAGTAACTTCCTCCTTGAGGGTGGGGAGCACGATCGGGCGCCGGTCCTTCCGTTGCCTCTTCGGCTGGCTGCCATCTGTGCGTGCGCCGCCATCATCAGTGGTGGCATCCTCGGCGGCACCATCAGTGGTGGCATCAGTGTGGTCATCCTCGGCGGCACCATCCGTGGTCTCAGGATCGGTGGGGAAGGCGGCGGCCTCATACAAGTGAGGTTGTTCCTCCATCTCCTGGGACAGCTCCTGAATGCCTTGCCGCCCGAACCCCCGGCCTCATCGTTGTGGGCCATGTTTCTCTCTAAATAGAAACAAAGTTTGGTCAAAAAGTTGGTTATTGTCAAGGAACAAGATCATGGTCTCATCATTTAGGGTTTGTCGACACCGAGGCATCCTAAAATCTAAGCTTTTATCATTGAGGGTTTTTCGACGCCAAGGCACCCTAAAAGCCTAACTTTTCATCATTTCGGTTTTTATCGACACCGAGGCACCCTAAAAGCCATGCATTAGTCACAAGTACGCCGGGGCACTTGATCCTACTTAATTAACTACTAAGATACCCCGGCCCATGCATTAGTCACAAGTACCCCATATGTCCTATTTTTAGCAAAGTCATGCTAAAATTCACGGAAAATTTCAGCATGACCTTTGCTGAAAATAGGACATATGGAGTACCCGAATTTGCCGGAACGGAAGTTAATCGACATTCCGGCAAACTCAAGGGCCTCTCGGGGTACCTGCAAAATCATCACGACACGATGGTCGGAGACAAAACCCAGCAAACTAGCAAAATCATCACAAATTGTTTTCTGTTAAAGATGATCATCATCTTTACAAGTCTTTCTCAATGTGATCACAAGTAATTCAGAGGCATCACAAGTAATTCAGAGCATCACAAGGCATTAGTAGTTCAGTACATGAACAAGTTTTACAAACCCATATAAGAACAAGTGAATTCTAGTCCCATTGACACTCCAGGTTTTCTACAAACACCAAGTACTAGGGCACACAAAAGTTCTGAAATTTGTGTGCCTAACTGAATTAACTGAATTTTCAGTAACCGAATAAACTGAATTTTCAAAACTGCAAGAAGCCAATTAAAAAAAATCCAACAACACTAGAACTGAGCTGATTGACAGTAGTTTTGTTCACTGTTATGAAGAGAAACTTCTTCTTGTAAGAAAGGACTTCGCGTGTGGTTTGGAATATTCAAAAATCAAGTTGAAATATAAAACCATATAGAGGTAGGTATGCTACAAGTCTACAACATATATACTAATTAATCAACTGCAATCAGGAGACAGTTTCTTCTTCTAAGTCCATCTCACGGTTCGCTGAATTAAGAAAAATACATCATCATTTCAGAAAACTTACATAAACTACTCAAAACAGGAAGAAGAAGAAAACACATTTCAGAAGGAAAAACTGCATGCAAAAATAGCTTTCAACTTAACTCGAATGCTTGTATATATCATTATAAAAATTGGGTGCTAACTGACGCAAACTTCTGATAATCATTCAGAGCAGCTCAACAAACTTTGAACAAGCAGGACTCATGGCCAAATTAAAGTAGAGTAATCCTACGGTGCATTTCCGATAAATCCATGGATGGATGTACGTATCACTACAGATTGAACACAACATTTCCATTAATTTTTTCTCCAACTGGTAGTATAATAACTATACTCTAATTCAGTAAGTAATTTAATCTCTGGGCCAAGACCTACAAGTAGATTAATTGACTAAGTGCGCGCATAGGACAAGTGGTAATTAATTAGCTCTTCATGGAGGAGGATAAGAGGGACCACCAGGAGGTGCCCTTCATGGCCTGCTCCCATGACCCATCAACATCAAGAGCAACCTCCCAAGGTTCACGACCCATCCCTCAATCAAATCTCAACCTTTTTGTTCATCCTCCAATCGTGGGAGGACCATTTTCCTCAACAATAATGGTCTAATGTATGATTTGTGGCTCGAACGCAATTGAGATTATTTTCTGTGTGAGTCTACTGTTGGGTTTTGGTGTATACTAGCAGCAGCATAGTCGCAACACACATTAACACATATAGCTTGCTTGGTCTCTACTAATAAAAAGCTGAACCATCAATGGAGTGCTGCTACTTGTCTAGTAGCGTTCCCACTATTGAGTGTTGTCTCACTCTGTGCATTGGCATTGCTATCTACTTGGTGAACTGGGATTTTTCTTTTCATGTAAATCATGGTCTTGATCTGTGATTAAGGGCAAAAGTGTTGGAATTTCATTTTGATTGTTATTGTTAAGACTAGTGTAAATCAGACGTGGCCAATCAAGTGATACCCTTATATAGCTAGAATTCAGAATGCATTGAACAATCCAAACTTTTGTATTTCCTGGATAACAAACAGTAATGATCTCTAGCCCTGACATTCATTTATTCATTCTTCTAGTAAATAGGTGCATAAATGTTCTTGCCGAATGGGTTTATTTTTTGTTGATCTATATGCTCATATATGCAGATTTAGGCTAGCCACTTTTCTGCCACTCATATGCCACTGATAAAAAAAATGAACTTTCACCAGTAAGTTGTAACTTGGCAGCCAGTCAGTTTATACAACAAAGATAATCATATATTTCTATGAACACTAGACGCCAATCTGAGGATAAAAAATGAACTTCCACAATTTGCACTAGGGAAACTGACAGAAACAGTACAAATTTAAACAAGAACCACCACGCGTACACGAATCAGTGGGTGCTATATACCGCTGCGATTCGACAGGGTTGAGATAGCGGAATTTCTTACCGGAGGGATGGAGAGACAAGACGGCGAGCGAGGAGATCCTGTGGGCGTGGTCGTGGTGGTGGTCTTGGCGGTGGGATCTGCAGAGCAAGTCTGCCCAATGAAGGAAGCAAGCACATGAGAGGAGGCTATGGACTTGCGGAATGGAGAAGTAAGGAGGAGGTGGTCGTACCTTGGGCGTCTAGTCTAGGTCCTGCGGCGCCGTGGGTCGAGGGAGGCGGGTCGACGGTGGTGTGGACGGGCGGGGTCGAGGTGCGGCAGCGGCGCTGGGCGGGTCGAGGCGGCGCTGGGCGGCAGGGCAGCGTCCGGGCGGCGGGTCGGGCGGCGTCTGGGCGGCGTCCGGGCGGCGGGTCGGGCGGGTCGAGGCGGCTGGGCGGCGCCCCGGCGGCGGGTCGCATGAGGCGGCGGGCAGCGCCGAGGTGGCGGGACGGTGGCGCCGAGGAGGCGGGCGAGGGAGAGGGAAGGCGAGGAGAGGGCGAGGGAGGGAGAGGGCGAGGGCGAGGGCGAGGCGAGGGCAGCGGCGGCGGCGGTGGATCGAGAGGAGAGAATCTGGCGGGGGATCGGGCGAAGGGGATCGGGCGAAGGGGGATCGGGCGAAGGGGGGCCACAATACTAATGGCGCACCTCACCGTGGTGTGCCATTAGTATTTTTTTTATTTCAACTCGAGCCAAAAGGTTATGTAGTACGTAACCTATCCATGTCAAGCCCACTCTACTAGCTCGACCGGGTCAGCAGCCAGTTCTCACACCAGAGGTCCCGGGTTCGACTCCTGTGCTCCACAAATTTTTTAGCATTTAAAAAGCTGTTTGATACTTATTTATGTTTAAATATGTTCAAACTTGTTTAAATAATAACAGTAATATTTTTTATAAGACAGTAGCATTTAAAAAGCTGTTTGATACTTATTTTTTATAAGGCGGTGCTTGAGTGCGGGGGTCGGCGGCGGCGGTTGAGTAGGGGAATCGAGGTGCGGGGGTTTCGCGGCGGCCGTGGACTGGGGGTGCTCGGCGAGGGGGGCGGATCTGGCGAGGTGGGACAGCGATCGAGATGGAGGGGATCGAGATCGAGTGTCCATGAAATTTAAAAATATTCATGATAGTTCAAAAAGTGCCCATGAAATACAATCGAGAAATGAAGGCTACGATTTAAATACAATCGATCTTAGCTAGCTATCTGTTCACAATCTTCTTGACCTTCTTTTTCGCAAAAGGAGTTCTTCTGTGGAACGGACGTCCTTTAGGTAGGATGGTCCTGCTTCTTCTTGTGGTGTATGCTGTTACTTCATCATCGTCGTCATGTTCGATCCTCGGGTCGCCGTACTTGTCGAAGTCTTGCTCATTGGCTACTCCATCCATTCCGATGATCTTCCTTCTGCCTCTCCTCACGACAACACGACTGGGCTTTGACGGGTCGGTAATGAAGAAGCATTGGTCAACTTGGGAAGCCAGTAGATGCACCATAACATCGAAGAATGCGGGCGGGAAGTACATCTCAATCTCGCATAGTATCACCACGATCTCTTCCTGTAGCCTTCTGAGTTGCCTCACGCCAATCGACTTCCGAGAGATGACGTCGAAAAAGTTGCATAGGCCAAATAGCGTTTCATGGACATGCGCGTCCATGATCCCACGGATTGCAACTGGAAGTATCTGCGTCATCAAGACGCGATGACCGTGAGACTTCATCCCATCAACTTCGCTTCATGGGTCTAGGTATCTGCTTATCTTCCCGCAGAATCGTAAGGAAGTTTTACTCCTAGGAGGCAGGTGAAAAACTGCTCGATCTCCTCCTGACTTAGAGTGAAGCACGCGGGAGGGTAGTCATTTCCGGTCTTCTTGGCCTTTTTGCCTTTGCGACGACTTACTATGTCCTGCTTCCCCTCATCATCATCATCACCATCATCATCAGCATCATCATCATCATTAGCGTGAAGCTCCTGCCTGATGCCCATTGATTTCTAGTCTGCCCTTGCTTTCGGCCCATCTTTGGTCCTCTCTGGCATGTTGAGCAGGGTACCAAGCAGACTCTCGCACACGTTCTTCGTGATATGCATGACATCAAGGCTGCGAGGCACACGGTGGATCTTCCAGTACGGCAAGTCCCAGAAAACAGACCTCGTTTTCCATACCTTCAGCAGCGGCTCTGGCGCCTTTTGCTTCTTTCTCGGCTTTGGCGCCTTTTCCTTCTTTCCCGGCAGTGGGCAGTCTTTCCAATTTTTCAACAACTTGTATATTTCCTCGCCGCTCCTCGTACACGGGCGTTTTCGGGGTTCGGTTTCACCATCGAACAGATCCTTGCGTTTCCTCCACGGGTCATCGTCGCGAAGCCACCTTCGATGTCCCATGAACACGGTTTTCAAGACCCGGATCTCTATCTAGTTGGCGTCGTTGTGTCATCCATGCACCTTACGCATCCGAGAAAATCCGTGGACTACCTGCCCCGTGAGATATCCGTAACCGAGATAGTCGTGCACCGTCGTGAGCAGTGCGGCTCTCATAGGGAAATATTCTTTCTTTGCGGCATCCCACGTATTAGCTGGCGTTTTCCACAGCGTGTCAAGCTCCTCTTTCAGCAGCCCCAGATACAGATTGATGTCGTTCCCTGGTTGTTTCGGCCCTTCAATTAGCATACTCATGTGAATGTACTTCCTCTTCATGCACAACCAGGGGAGAAGGTTGTACATCCACACAAACACAGGCCAGGTGCTATGTGTGCTTCTCTGGCTGCCAAACGGATTGACTCCATCGGTGCTCGCGCCCAGCATGATGTTCCTTGGATCGTTCCCAAATTCTGGGTCTTCGAAGTTCAACGCTTGCCACTGGCTCGCATCCTTAGGGTGACTCAGCATCTTGTCTTTTTTATCTGTCTCCGGATCATTTGCGTCATCTTCTCGCTTCTTCTCCTCCCTATCCGCGTGCCAACGCAGGAGCTTTGCTACCTTAGGGTCCGCGAAATAGCGCTGCAGACGAGGAGTGATCGGAAAGTACCACACCACTTTTCGAGGAGCTTTCTTCCTCTTCTTGTATCGAGTGACGCCGCACACCGGACACATGGTATTTCACGTGCGGTAAATCCAGAGGACACACGATTTTCTTCGCCTCCTCCAAACTGGTCGGGCACTTGTTCCCCTTGGGAAGACGTTCGTGCCAGAATGACATGTTCTCGTCGAAGCATGCGTCGATCATTTTGTGTTTTACCTTCATCTCCAGAGCCATGAGCGTTACTTTCAGCGGGTATCCTCGGCCTGCATCCTTCATACAATGGAGTAACCGCGTCTAACTCAAGTTGATCCATCTTGGCTTTCTCTTGGCGGCAGCTCTTGCGTTATCCGTGCGCTTGAAGCAACTCTTGAATATGAGGGTCCTGCACCCAGCCCATCGATGGTCCAGCGTCGTCGCTCCGCCGCATCATCATCTTCATGATCATGCCCGTCGCCTGCTCCGCATCTTCCTCATCATCATGTCCTGCATCTTCTACATGATGACTGTACACAACATCACCGTCGTGATCATCTCACGGGATTCTTCGTCTTCTCACCCGCCCGATCCGCGGTGGTTGTCTTGCTGCCCTTCCTCATTTCTTGCCCGGCCCCATGGACGACTTCAGTAGTCATCTTCATCACCTTGCCACCGATAGCCATCCATGAAACCACGCAAGAGCAGGTGGTCCCGCACCTGCCGGAATCCGGTCCGCAATAAGGCTCTTCAGCTTGCATCTTCGACACGGACATCTTATCTCCGTCTCGTTCTTTTGAAGCATCTCGCCTTCCTGGACCTCAAAAACCTATTCACGATGCCTTCGGTCATCGTGCGGACCATGGTCGCTTTGTGGGGTAGAGCAAAATGATATTTTAGAACCAAGAAAAATTTGGCATGACTTTCCTAAAAATAGGACCAAAAGAATGCTTAATGCCAAAATTCTCACTAAACGGAAATGAATCAACATTCCGCAAAATATTGGCAACTATGGCATTTCAAATACCGGTACACCTCCAAACACAAACACATATGCAACACCACAAACATATGCAACACCACGAACAGACATAGATCTAGCTAGGCCATAAAAAGTGCATGTGCACATTGTTGTAGGGAGAACAACATAACTATAGCTTCCCCCTTACTTACCTATCAAAACAAGGTAATTTAACCACTTAATTTGAATGAATCTCTGGTGGAAATGAGGTGAAAAAGAGGAGGCACCGGAGACAAGGAGGAGGTGGAGAGAATGAAGTGGAGAGAAAGTGAGTGTGGGTAGGAGAGGCTGTCCAAAATATCTTGTTGCTGCCCACTTACTAATGGCGCACCAACTCTAAATGCGCCATTAGTAATCCAGGTTACTAATGGCGCACCTTCTGGTGGTGCGCCATTAGTAGTTTTCCAAAAAAAACATACTAATGGCGCACTGTTCCACAGTGCGCCATTACTAGTTTAAACTAGTAATGGCGCATGGTGGAATAGTGCGCCATTAGTAGTTTTGCAAAAAAAGGAATAAAAATATAATAAAAAAACAACATTAGTGGCGCACTTTCCGACAGGTGCGCCATTACTAGTTACAACTAGTAATGGCGCACTGAGTCTGGATGCGCCACTAGTATGTTTGGACAGGCGCACTAGTTCAATTTTTTTTTTTTGATACTAATGGCGCACCTTGGGCCAGGTGCACCATTAGTAGTTTCAACTCTAATGGCGTATCAGAAGGTGGTGCGCCATTACTATATACTAATGGCGCACCGCTTGTCTGGTGCGCCATTAGTGTCAATCCCATCTATAGCCCTTTTTCTAGTAGTGCATGTCGGTTCGTCTAGACAAGAAAGAAAAAGACCGTTACCACACCCAGCCAATTAAAGACTCTCGACGAGCAAAACTGATTGGACAGAGAAAATGTTAGGAATAAATTAGGATGAGTCTATTATATTAATAAGTAAAATGTATCAATTAACGAATCATCATTCATGTGACCAATCCTAAGTAGTGATGTCCCTTTTCTTTTAACATTTATAACTGCCATCTCTTGGAGGCAGCTTCTCCCTATGTATAGAAACCTTTTCTATCAATGGAATTTGAGAGGGTAGTTCTCCCCGCCCCCCCTCTCTCTCTTACATTTTTCAGATATATATTATTTTAATTTTGTTTAAATTTTATTTGTCTTTTATTTTTGCTGGTATTCACGAATATTTCTTTTCAAAACAAGTGTGAACATTTTTAAAACATCTTCTTAAATTTCATGAAATTTTCTCGAAAACATGAATGTTTTTTTATTAGATAAATGAATACTTATTAGATTAGATAGATGCATACTTTTAAGATTGTATTGACTTTTGAAATGTGTTCACACATTGTAAGTAATACACGAACACGGTTTGTAACTTTTTATAGAGATCAACACGGTTTGCAACTATATGAGCATGATTCCAAGGCACAGACATTTTTAGCATGGACACTTTTCAATATTGAACACTTGTTTTAAATTAATGACCAATTATTCAAAATGTGCGAACATATCATGTGAATACTTTATAAAATGTCATGAATATATTTCTGAATGTACAAGCTTATTTTTGAAAACAAGATGAACATTTTTTTAAAGTTCATGGACATTTTCTATAATACCATTTGAAATTACTTACACATTTACTAATGGATCGGCCCAATATATAAAATAGCGGGCAGGCCGTGCTATTGGGCTCTATAAGAGTCATATGCTCGGTGCTAATACGCTATGCGCCGCAGGGGTTGGTGGGGGTGTATTGGATGGCATGATCAATTATCACTGTGGTCAGCGCTTTTGTGAATTTCCTTGAAAATACGTGTATGTATGTAACTATCATTGTCTTTCCCCTTGCATTAAAACTATGCCTCCAACAAAAGTCAAGGACGACCCCATCGCAAGGAAAAACACCGAGCCGAGAATATTTAAGTCCCGAAACCCAGCAACCAATCATGGTACATCCACAAAAAAATAGAACCCATAAAAAAAGACGCTCGCCAACGACAGCGGTTGTCCTAGCCGGCACTCCACCTCAGCGGATGGTCCGGCCGTTTGGTGTTGCCCTCAAACCTACGGGACGTGAAGCCGCTAGCCAAGGCAGACGAAAGGCGACCCATCGCTCCGGCAACATTCCCCGTCGCCAAGGTGGTGTTCCTCTGTGTTTGCAGCGACGGGGCATAGAGGAATGATAGACGAATTGGGATGAGATAGATGGAATTGTGATTAATTACATTATTTTCTTAATGTGTGATTAATTCCCTAACAGTCAATTACCGAAATGTCCTACAACAACCAAAATCTGATATTAATACTGACCATTGGATCGGTTATATACTACCCACTATTTTCAGTAGTACGATGTATCGTAAAAACTCTCTATTCCTGATGGAAGTCACATATAGCGAAGGTTCAATTTCCTTGGGAACCAGCCCATTAAGCCATTTATGGTGCCAGAACTTAGCAGTTGCCCAGTCCCCAAGCGAGATATCCGTCGCTGCGTTGAAGAGTTTGCAGTCCACATCATCGCAGGGGAGGTTAGGGCGTACCCATGACCTATTGGGCTCTCTATATGCGAGCCACTTCCATGCAAGCCCAAATTTTAGGAGGTCTAGGACACCTAGACCACCCAGGCATCTCGGCCGGCACACTATGGCCCATTGTACCCTACAATGGCCGTCGTTGCAGGTTCCTTCACCTCGACATAACCAAGCACGGCAGCGTTGTATAATTCTTTTTAGCACCCGGGCCGGCAGGTTTGTGAAGAGTTTGCATATGGTAAGGTAGTGGCTGAGCCCAGCTCACTGCACCCACGCTACACCCACGCAAGAAAACATACGGAAACATTTCAAAAAAACCTGAAACTTTGTGGAATGATCATCAATAAATGTTAGAGAGGCTTGTCAAGTTTGGTGGTCAAATGACATACAATGAGAACTGTACAAAAAACAAAATTACAAATTCTGGTCAAACAGTGCACATACATTTTGAGTAATTTAGTTTTTTGTATAGAGCTCCTCGGATGTCATTTGACCATCAAATTTTGCAAGCCTCTCTAACATTTGTTGATGATCATTCCCATAATGTTCCAGTTAAAAAAAATGTTTTGCTATGTTTTTCTGTGTGGGTCTAGTAGGGGTGCACTAAGCTGGGGTGCAGAAAAACCACTCTCTTTGCATAAAGGTACAGAGAGCTAACATGACGGTTTTGAGCAAAGTTAGCCTTCCTCCTTTAGGGTGGAGTACCCAGCACGCCACCATGGGAAGGCCTAGTTGATGGGCTAGAGAGCCCAGCAAGCAGCAGGCATGTGGCGCTAGGAAGCCAGGAAGGCGGCCCATATCCAGGAGGAGAGCGAAGCTCAACTTTGGCAAGTCCACGAGCAAGTGTGTTGTATCCAACAGCCCAGGAGATGACACAAAAATCACCTACATGTTTCTCAAGAAGAAAAAGAGAAAGCAGTCACCTACATCACGCATGTCGTGTATATTGGATCTCTATTCAGACAAAGCGTTTCAGAAAAATCTGGTGAAGATGAAGAGTAAAAGGCAGTGATATTTGCACGTTGAGGAACTGATTTTTTTGAAAATGCAAATACGGAGGAGTGTTGGCATCACCATATGGACGAAGAGATGGGGACGATCCGATACTACAAAATATGAGAGCTCATGGATCTTTCACACAACCACAAAGGCATAAGGTTCAAGGAAGTGTACAAAGTCAAGAAAGATGCACGGTGAAGCGTAGAGCAAGGCTCATAGTTAAGGGATACATGCAAGAGCCAGGTGTGGATTTTGAAGAAGTGTTCACTCCTATTGCAAGGATGGAATCGGTGTAACTAGTTATAGCTCACGTGGCTCAAGAATCTTGGATGCTACGTCACATGGATGTAAAATCTGTGTTCTTAAATCATGAATGATTTGAAGAACTTTATATCAAGCAACCACCGAGGTACATCAAAAAGGAGTCGAACACAAGTTGTTGAAACTACTTCAGCAATCGTCGAGTAGCTTTGCTGAGTTTCGGGGCTGGAACACCAAGCTTGATCGTACATTGATTTGTCTTTGTTTTGAGAAAAGTACGCTGGAGAAGGTTATGTATAAGTGAGGCAAAGATAGGGATCATCTCTAAGTGGGCCTCTATGTTAATGATCTATTGATAACCGAACAAAATGAGGAAGAGATTGCTATATTCAAGCTACAAATGAAGGAGATATTCAAGATGAGTCGTCTTGGGCTCTTGAGTTACTATCTTGGGATCAAGATACAACAAAAGTTAGAGGGGATAATGCTATGCTAGGAGGCATATTCAAAGAAGATACTTGAATACTGTAGCATGGAGGACTGGAAGCCAATTTATGTTCCTATGTAGCCTCAACTTAAACTTAACAAAAGAAGTGAAGCACCGTCGGTTCATGCAATGGAATATAGAAGTGTGATCAGAAGTTGAAGGTATCTTGTGAATACATGACTGGACTTGATCTATTCTCTTGACATAGTGAGCCACTTCATGGAAGCGCCCATGATGGATCATTGGGCAGCTGTGAAACATATACGTAGGTACATCGAAGGGACAACAAACTTTGGTTGTGTCTATTTGGGAGAAAATAAGAAGGAGATGGTTAAGCCACTTGTCTCTAATTATAGTGATATGGTAGGAGAAGTGGAAGACCGTAAAAGTGTTGGGGAACGTAGCAGAAATTCAAAATTTTCCTATGTGTCACCAAGATCTATCTATGGAGAAACTAGCAACGAGGGGAAGGAGAGTGCATCTACATACCCTTGTAGATCGCTAAGCGGAAGCGTTCAAGAGAACGGGGTTGAAGGAGCCGTACTCGTCGTGATCCATATCACCGGAGATCCTAGTGCCGAACGGACGGCACCTCTGCGTTCAACACACGTACAGCCCGGTGACGTCTCCCATGCCTTGATCCAGCAAGGAGAGAGGGAGAGGTTGGAGAAGACTCCATCCAGCAGCAGCATGACGGTGTGGTGGTGATGGAGGAGCGTGGCAATCCTGCAGGGCTTCGCCAAGCACCGCGGGAGAGGAGGAGGACTTGGGAGAGGGGGAGGGCTGCGCCAGGGGCAAGGGTGCAGCTCCCATGCACCTCCCCACTATATATAGGGGTGGAGGGGGATTATTTCTTGCCCTCCAAGTCCATTGGGGCATTGGCAAAGGTGGGAGGAAAGAAATCCCATCCTTTCCTTTCCCCACCGATTGTTATCCCCCCTTTTTAGGGATCTTGATCTTATCCCTTCGGGATATGATCTTATTCCTTCTAAGGGGGATCTTGGTGCGCTGACCAGGGGTGTGGGGCCTTGCCCCCACTACCCACATTCATGTGGGTCCCCCATGGTGGGCCCCACTCCGAACCTTCTAGAACCTTACGGTACAATACCGAAAAATCCCAACATTTTCCGATGGCCAAAATAGGACTTCCATATATAAATCTTTACCTCCGGACCATTCCGAACTCCTCGTGACGTCCGGGATCTCATCCGGACTCAACAACATTCCGCAACCACGTATATCTATTCCCTATAACCCTAGCGCCATCGAACCTTAAGTGTGTAGACCCTACGGGTTCGGGAACCATGCGAACATGACCAAGACGTTCTCCGTCAATAACCAATAGCGGATCTGGATACCCATGTTGGCTCCCACATGTTCCACGATGATCTCATCGGATGAACCACGATGTTAAGGACTCAATCAATCCCGTATACAATTCCCTTTGTCTAGCGGTATTGTACTTGCCCGAGATTCGATCATCGGTATGCCGATACCTTGTTCAATCTCGTTACGGCAAGTCTCTTTACTGTTCCGTAACACATCATCCCGTGATCAACCCCTTGGTCACATTGTGCACATTATGATGATGTCCTATCGAGTGGGCCCAGAGATACCTCTCCGTTACGGAGTGACAAATCCCATCTCGATTCGTGCCAACCCACGACACTTTCGGAGATACCTGTAGTGCACCTTTATAGCCACCCGATTACGTTGTGACGTTTGGTACACCCAAAGCATTCCTCGGCGTCCGGAGTTGCACAATCTCATGGTCTAAGGAAATGATACTTGACATTAGAAAAGCTTTAGCATACGAACTACGATCTTTGTGCTAGGCTTAGGATTGTCTTGTCCATCACATCATTCTCCAAATGATGTGATCCCGTTATCAACGACATCCAATGTCCATGGTCAGGAAACCGTAACCATCTGTTGATCAACGAGCTAGTCTACTAGAGGCTTACTAGGGACATGGTGTTGTTTATGTACCCACACATGTATCTGAGTTTCCTATAAATACAATTATAGCATGGGTAATAAACGATTATCATGAACAAGGAAATATAATAATAACTAATTTATTATTGCCTCTAGGGCATATTTCCAACAGTCTCCCACTTGCACTAGAGTCAATAATATAGTTCACATCGCTATGTGATCAACACTCATAGGTCACATCTCCATGTGACCAACATCCAAGAGTTTACTAGTGTCACTAAACTAGTTCACATCATCATGTGATTAAGACTCAATGAGTTCTGGGGTTTGATCATGTTTTGCTTGTGAGAGAGGTTTTATTCAACGGGTCTGCAACATACAGATCCGTATGTACTTCGCAAATCTCTATGTCATATTGTAAATGCTGCTTCCACGCTCCACTTGGAGCTATTCCAAATGGTTGCTCCACTATACGTATCCGGTTTGCTACTCAGAGTCACTCGGATAGGTGTTAAAGCTTGCATCAACGTAACCCTCTACGCCGAACTCTTTATCACCTCCATAATCGAGAAACATGTCCTTATTTACTCCAAGGACAATTTTGACCGCTGTCCAATGATCCATTCCTGGATCACTCTTGTACCCCCTTGCCAGACTCATGGCAAGGCACACTTCCAGTGCGGTACACAACATAGCATACTACAGAGCCTATGTCTGAAGCATAGGGGACGACCTTCGTCCTTTCTCTCTCTTCTGCCGTGGTCGAGCTTTAACTCTTAACTTCATACCTTACAACTCAGGCAAGAACTCCTTCTTTGACTGATCCATCTTGAACACCTTCAAGATCATGTCAAGGTATGTGCTCATTTGAAAGTACCATTTAGCGTTTTTATCTATCCTCATAGATCTTGATGCTCAATGTTCAAGCAGCTTAATTCAGGTTTTTATTGAAAACACTTTTCAAATAACCCTATATGCTTCAGAAATTCTACATCATTTCCGATCAACAATATGTCATTCACATATACTTATCGAAAATTCTATAGTGCTCCCACTCACTTATTTGGAAATACAAGTTTCTCACAAACTTTGTATAAACCCAAAATCTTTGATCATCTCATCAAAGCGTACATTCCAACTCCGAGATGCTTACTCCAGTCCTTAGAAGGATTGCTGGAGCTTTGCATACTTGTTAGCATCTTTCAGGATTGACAAAACCTTCTAGTTGTATCACATACAACCTTTCCTCAAGTATAACGTCGAGGAAACAATGTTTTGACATCCTATCTGCAAGATTTCATCAATCATGCAGTAATTGCTAATCCAATTCCAACAGACTCTTAGCATCGCTACAAGTGAGAACGCCTCACCGTAGTCAACTCCTTGAACTTGTCGGAAAACATCTTTAATGACAAGTCGAGCTTTCTTAATGGTGATACTTACCATCATTGTCTGTCTTCCTTTTAAAATCCATCTTTACCCAAAGTCCTTACGACCATCAAGTATTTCTTCCAAAGTCATGGATCCTCTCTCGGATGTTATGGCCTTGAGCCATTCATCGGAATCCGGGCCCACCATCGCTTCTTCATAGCTCATAGATTCATTGTTGTCTAGCAACATGACCTTCAAGACAGGATTACTGTACCACTCAGAAGTAGTACGCATCCTTGTCACCCTACGAGGTACGGTAGTGACTTGATCCAAAACTTCATGATCACTATCATAAGCTTCTACTTCAATTGGTGTAGGCGCCACAGGAACAACTTCCTGTGCCCTGCTACACACTTGTTGAAGTGACGGTTCAATAACCTCATCAAGTCTCCACCATCCTCCCACTCAATTCTTTCGGGAGAAACTTTTCTCGGGAAAGGACCTAATTCTAGAAACAATCCTTTTTGCTTCTGGAACTGAGATAGGAGGTATACCCAACTGTTTTGGGTGTCCTATGAAGATGTATTTATCCGTTTTGGGTTCGAGCTTATCACGATGAAACTTTTTCACATAAGTGTCGCAGCCCCAAACTTTCAAGAAACGACAACTTAGGTTTCTCCAAACCATAGTTCAAACAGTGTCGTCTCAACGGAATTACGTGGTGCCCTATTAAAGTGAGTGCGGTTGTCTCTAATGCCTAACCCATGAACAATAGTGGTAATTCGATAAGAGACATCATGGTACGCACCATATCTAATAGGGTGCAACTATGATGTTCGGACACACCATCACACTATGGTGTTCCAGGCGGTATTAATTGTGAAACAATTTCCACAATGTCTTAATAGCGTGCCAAAGCTCGTAAATCAGATACTCATCTCTATGATCATATCATAGACATTTTATCCTCTTGTCACGATGATCTTTAACTTCACATAAGGAACCGGAACAAAGCATTAACACTCAATGTCAGGATCCCATAAGGAAATCAAAGGAATACTAAGCCTCCTTTTAATAGAGAACCGGAACAAAGCATTAACACTCAATGAATACATGAACTCCTCATACTACGGTCATCACCAGAGCGAATCCTAATTGTTGTCACTTTGGGGTCTACAGATCATAACACATAATAGGTGCATACGACTTGCAAGATACATGCAAACACCTAGTAACGTAAGTGCGACCACTAGTAGAAAAAGGGCCTATTGTCCCGGTTCGTAAGGGCCATTTGTCACGGTTTTTGAACCGGGACTAAAGTGTCGGTACTAATGCCCTAGACCTTTAGTCCCGGTTCTTATACAAACCGGGACAGATGGGCCTCCATGTGGCCGGTGCGGCGAGCCCAGGCAGGAGACCCTTTGGTCCCGGTTGATGGCACCAACCGGGAACCAATAGGCATCCACGCGTCAGCATTTCAGGGGTTGGGGTTTTTGTTTTTTTAAAAGGGGGGGGGGGTTAGGAGGTTTTGGGGGGTTAATTTAGGTGTTTCATGTATTGTGTTAGCTAGCTAATTAATAGAGAGAAGTGTCCTCTCTTATCTCCGTGCTTGGTCGACGCTACGTACTGTACGTATAGAGAGGACTAGACGCGCTAGCTATTAAGCAAATGAAGGAAACAGAAGATCGTCATGAACATATGCATGCAGAGAGAAGTGATATCGACCACCTCTCCTTCTCTGAGAGATTGGTCGAGCAACAAGTTCTCGTATATCTATCCGACGCTACTGGCTACATATATACAATATAATTATCTCTTACAATATAATCTCCTAATTCCAAATGAAGTCAGGGTCCACATGGTATTCTCCGTCTTTAGCGATCATGCGGTCAAGAAAGAATGCCGCCAATTCCTCTTGAATTGCTCGCATACGATCTGGTGGTAGGAGTTCATCCCGCATCCCAAATATCTAATTTGAAGAAGGGGGTCAATACATATATATGAATAAATAAAACTCAACACAAATGATGGTAATAAAATAAATTGTGAATATTATTATTTACGCACTTCATATTGTTTGACAGCGTAGCCCCGCTCACAGGTCGTGTGGCGGATGGACTCGCAAATGTCGTATCCACAGTAATCATTCCCTTCTTCCTGCCACAACCACTTTACAAGAAATAGAGGTCAATCAAACTGATAATTAGCAAGCATGCTAAATGGTATTGATGAAACTAGCGCTTGAATCACTAGGAGATGCGCGGAACATGCTACTATAGTACTTACTTTCGGGTGTCTAAATTTCAGCTTCTTCGGCAGTCCCGGAGTTTTTGAGGTGAATTTTTTCCAAACCCTGCCAGACAAAGAAAACAATTACTTGATATCAGGAAATGAACAAAGTTTCCGATATGGTGTGATAATGATCGATTTAACTTACTTCTCTAGAATTTCAATCATCTCTGCATACTCCTTGGGATCTTTTCATTTTAAGTCTAAGACAGTTACTAGTCCCTGCTCAAGCTTAATCTCTAGGAGAATATAGTGGAAGCTGCGCACACATGCATAACTCATCAATTGCATTACTATAACCTCGACTAATAAGGGAAACCGAATATGCACAAGACAGTAACACTCACTTGAATTCGTAAGGGAAGAGTATTATAGCTTTGTTTCGATTTAATACAAACGATTGTAGCAGCTTGGCCTCGGTATCTCTGGCCTGAAATTCAACCATATATGCATCTATGAGATTTATGATAATGAACCCAATTTCACTAATTTGTCTTTTCTTCAATTCGGCGATTTTCAATCTGCATAATATATCAAGGATAATTAAAAATACATGCAATGAAAGAGCTGACCTATATATAGAGACTTAATGATAGAAGTAGTACTACTTACAGGCAGTAGCAAGTGACCGTTAATTTATCGAGGGCCTTTTGATTGAAAAACGCGAAGAACTCCTCAAATGGAACATTCAACAGTTCAATTCCAACGAGGTCATGCTCCTCTTTAACTCTCAGCGTCAAAATATTCATCCCCCCAGACTCTCTGCGGGTTTTCATGTACCAATCATGGAATCTACGCATCATCGTTGTTAGAGATCTTTCATCTTTGGTGAGAGGCTTCCCGTACTCGTATTTGTGTTCGTCCACCTCCAAGAAATCATAATGTACATCTTCGGGCAGGTAATCTCCAAGTTTGTTGTAACCGGGCACCATCCCCTGAGCATTAGCGATGATATCGCTAGACACCTGGAGCGGAGGGAATGATTGGTTCGCTTGTTCGCCGAGCTGGGTAATTTTTTTCCCAGCTCGTCGTTCTGCTAACATTTGATCACTGACAGTACTTCCCAACCGCTCCGCTTCTATAAATGACTTTTCAATAATGCTCTCATACTTGTCTTTCGGCGGAGACTTTGGTGGTTTCTTCAGGGAAGCCAGAGTACGCTTTGCTATCACCGGATCTATGTTCTCCTCTGGAGGTGGATGTTTCTTTGCTTTCACCCCTTCAAAGAAGTTCTTCACTTCGGCTCGCACGATCTTCGTGTTTTCCTCCAGGCTCCTCTCATATGGTAACTTCTCTGGACTCTTCAGAGAAGGACCAAATCTTTATTGCCTCCCGCCTCTGGTTGTACCGCTAAACGCCGGAGCAGACGGAGCGGCTGCGACTGTCTTTCCTTTCTTACGAGCCGGAGGAGAAGAACGACGCGCCGGAGCAGCCGGAGCGGTGGCGGGTATCTTCCGCCCTTGTTGACGAGGCAGAGAAGGAGGAGGCTGGCTTCTCGAGCGCGCCGGCGCAGGCGGAGAAGGAGGCGAAGTGCCGCCACTCGCCGAAGAAGGAGGCTGAGTGCCCTGATCACTCGCCGGAGGAGGAGGCGGAGGAGGAGGCTGAGTGCCCTGACTCACTGGAGGAGGAGGAGGAGGCGGAGGCGTCCAGTTCAGAAGGTTGATGAGCTCCTTCCGCCATAGGCATGGAGTCTGCAGAGAAGAACCCAGCCGAATATCCCCTTCACCCGTAGGGTGGTCAAGCTGGAGGTCCTCAAATCCGTCCGTTATTTCATCCACCATGACCCTATCATATCCTTCTAGAATCGACCGGCAGTGGTAGGTTGCGCCAGGTTCAGTAGGTAAAACAGAGCCAACAGCCGCCTTGACTTTGAAATTCATCCATTGCGTCATAAGGTGGCAATGTTGAGACTCCGTGATAGCATCCGCGGGGTAGCTAGCAAGAGTCGTGAAGACAGGCTCCAGCTGAAGCTGCTCAGTGGAAGCCACGCTGCTTCTCCGCTGAGATGGCGGGGTAGTTTCACGGGAAGCTTCGGCAGGTCGTTTGCTGCGATTTTCTTCTCGTTCCTCTAGCCCTTGTACCCTTGCGTGCAGCGCCTGCAGTTGGCTATGCTCCACTTTCTTCCTCCTCTCCTGGCATTTGTAACCCCCTGCGTCCGGAAACCCAGCCTTCCACGGGACGGAGCCTGGCGTACCTCGTGTCCGTCCAGGGTGCTCAGGTTTCCCGAGGGCCATTGTGAGCTCATCATTCTCTCTATCTGGAATGAACGTCCCTTGCTGCGCTGCCTCGATATACTCCTGAAGCCTCGTGATGGGTATTCGAAGTTGCTCGTCCGTCCAAACGCATTTCCGTCTTACAGGGTCCAAGGTCCGCCAACCCCGAAGAACCAAGTCCGGCAACGGTCTGGCCAGTTCAATGTCTCTGGTTCGACCCCTTTATCAATCAGGTCATTCTCAGCCTTGTCCCACAAAGGTCGGGCTTTGAGGTAGCCACCTGACCCCGTGCGATGGTGATGCTTCTTCTTTGCAACATTTTTCTTGTTTGTCGCTGACATCTTCTTACTCTTGTCCGATGTCTTGTGGGCCACAAATGCGGGCCAGTGATCTCTGATCTTCTCATACTTTCCTCTGAATTCTGGTGTCTTTTCTTGGTCGACAAACGATGTTTTCAGGTCATTCTTCCACCTCCTGAATAGTTCTACCATCTTCCTAAGAGCATGAGACCTAATCAATTGCTCTTTAACTGGCTTCTCCGGATCCTCCTCTGGCGGTAGGGTGAAATTTGCCTTAAGCATTTTCCAAAGATCTTCTTTCTGCATATTGGAGACATAAGACACCTCAGGGTCTTCATTCTTAGGCTTTAACCATTGGTGGATACTGATCAGGATCTTGTCCCTAACAAGAACCCCGCACTGAGCAGCAAATGCATCCTTTGTCCGGATGGGTTCAATCGGCTGGCCATCACGCGCGATTGCCGTGATCTCAAACCTTTCATCCGAGCGCAACGTTTTCTTCGGGCCTCGTCTCCTTACCGAAGTTGTGCTCGATCCGGAGGGCTAGAAAAAAGAAGAAAGACGAGAGTTAATTAATATGTGTACATACGAAAACAATGAATGCATCAATTATCTAGTCAGCATAGGCTTAACTAATATATATATACCTGGCCCGAATTGGTTCGGTCACCGGAGCCATCATCACGGTCTCCTTCTTGTACCGGCATCGGGTCACCAGAGCCATCATAATCATAGTCTTCTTCTTCACCCTGTCCTTCCAGACCATCGGTGTCGTTGAGATACCACAAGACGGCATCACTTCCTTTTGCGATTATGTCCCCCAACATCGCTTCTGTTGCTTCGTCTCGAGGGTGCTTGAGGGAGTCCTGGATTAGGGGGTGTCCGGATAGCCGAACTATCATCTTTGGCCGGACTCCTAGACTATGAAGATACAAGATTGAAGACTTCGTCCCGTGTCCGGATGGGACTTTCCTTGGCGTGGAAGGCAAGCTTGGCGATACAGATATGTAGATCTCCTACCATTGTAACCGACTCTGTGTAACCCTAACCCTATTCGTTGTCTATATAAACAGAAGGGTTTTAGTCCGTAGGACGAAGAACAATCATACCATAGGCTAGCTTCTAGGGTTTAGCCTCTCCGATCTCGTGGTAGATCTACTCTTGTACTACCCATATCATCAATATTAATCAAGCAGGAGTAGGGTATTACCTCCATCGAGAGGGCCCGAACCTGGGTAAAAACATCATGTCCCTTGTCTCCTGTTACCATCCGCCAAGACGCACCGTTCTGGACCCCCTACCCGAGATCCGCCTGTTTTGACACCGACAGTGCTCCATAGTTTCTGCAAATATTTACAACATGGCAATTATTATTCAAACATGCCATATGGATATATTAGTGGCAAACGTAGAACTAGCTAGCTAATCACAATAAGGAATCACATTAGTGGCCTCGACACTGCTTCTTTAGGGTTTGGGGTGGCCTCGGCAACGCTTCAAGGGTTTGGGGTGGCCTCGACAACGCTTCAAGGGTTTGGGGTGGCCTCGACGACAACGCTCTTTTAACTTGGTAAATTTGGGTGGCCTCGAGAAAGTTTGTCGTGTAGGGGCGCGGTGGGAGGGGGTAGGAGACTGACATTGTTTTTTTCTAGGGTTTGGGTGTCCTCGAGAGTTTTGATCGAGCGAGAGGCCGGGGAGGGTGCTCCGTGGTATAATTTATCACTGTCGAGAGGGGGTATATATATCGACCGCCCCTCATGTCGAAGTTATCCGGGAGGGAGTTATATCGACAACGACGACATACATACATGGAAAAATAATGTTAACGGGGAGGGGGTATATCGACCCCCCCCCCTCGTGTTGAAGTTATCATGAGGGGGTATATCGGCAACGACATACCCGATAAAAAATAAGAAGACAAAAGAAGAAATAAAAAGAGGAGAAGAAGAAAGGAATAGAAGAGAAGATTGAAGAAAAAAAGAAGAACAAAAAGAGGAGAAGAAGAAAGGAATAGAGGATAAGAAGAAAAAATAGAAAAAAATTTCTATTTTCTCTTCTTCTCCTCTATTCCTTCTTCTTCTCCTCTTTTTTTTTCTTCTACTCCTCTATTCCTTCTTCTTCTTCTCTTTTTCTTTTCTTCTTCTTCCTCTTCTTATTTTTTCCGACGTCCCCCCTCATGTAAATGCGGTGGAAACACTTTATGAAAATGCGGTGGTGGCCGAGCCGTGCGGTTTTCTTTTCCTTCTTCATTTTTTCCTTTGTTTTTTCTTATATGTTTGTTTTCGTTTTCACTCTACATTTTCGTACATATGAAAAAAAAGTTTCTATACAGAAGTGCACAATTTTTATGAAAAAATTACAACATCTAAATTAACTAAACATCTAAATAAATATAACTACACATCTGAAATTTTCCTAATCTTTAAAATAAACTAAACATAAACTAAAATAATCTTAAAAACATGTAAAAACGTCTAAAAATAGCATCTAAAAACATCTAAAAAACATCTAAAAGCATCTAAAAATCTAATATATAGTAGCACGATGCAGGGATGGTGCCGGCGCCATGGGTAGGGGGGCGCAGGGCGCGGAGCAGGCTGGTGCTCAAGGGGTGGCGGGCATGGTGGGCGGCGCGTCGGGCCGGGCAGGGCGAGAGGTCGACGCCGTCGTCCGGGCAGAGGGCGCTGGCGGCGGCGGCGGCAACGTTGAGCAGCCTAACGGCGTCGGTGGCGGCGGCGACGGCGACGTCGAGAAGCCTGACGGCGTCAGTGGCGGCGGCGACGGCAACGTGGAGCAGGGGCGTCGGGCGGCGATGGCGAGGAGGAGCAGGGGCGTCGGGGAAGAAGAAGTGATGGATTTGGTCAAAATTGCTAAGTGTTTTCTTATATACCCAGGGCATTGGTACCGGTTCGTGGCACCAACCGGGACCAATGCCCCCTTTAGTCGCGGTTGGTGCCACCAACCGGGACCAAAGGTCTCTTTTCAGCAGCCCAAAGGGCGGGAAGCAGAGGCCTTTGGTCCCGCTTGGTGGCACCAACCGGGACTATAGGGGGGCATTGGTCCCGGTTAGTGCCAAGAACCGGTACCAATACGCCCCTTTAGTCCCGGTTGGTGCCACCAACCGGGACCAAATGCCTTGCACTGGCGCGGTGCGGTGGGATGTTTAGTCCCACCTCGCTAGCTGAGGAGTGGCCGCACCTGTTTATAAGCGCTGCCACGCCATCTCCATTGAACTCCTCAGTACTGCAGGCCTATGGGCCAAATCTCACACCGCTATGCCTGTGGGCCTGCTGGGCCTTGTGCGGGCCTGAATCCTGGCCCATGGATGGGTTTTTAGTCCTATTGAGGCCGTGGTGGCCCAGTAGGTGGCATTATTTTTTATTTTTTCCCACTTTTTTGTTTTCTTTTTTGCTTTATTTATTTTGTTTTGTTTCTACTTACAACAAAATACTTATTTATTTTATTTTATTTTGTTTATAATTACTTATTTATTTTATTTTATGATAATTCTTTTTTTATTAACGTTTCTAACAAAAAAAGTTCTTTATGAAAATTCTTTTTGCTTTTAGTGATTTTGAACAGAAAATACTTTGATAATTTTAGTTTCATAAATATTATTTATATTATTAAAGTTTATTTTATTTTATTTTGTTTTGTTTCTACTTATATATTTTATTAAAGTTTATATTATTTTGTTTCAAATTACTTATCACTTATCTTTACCTACTAATAAACCAGCGATCGCTTCTGGTCGTACGTCGTCGTACGTTTTGCAAAAAAGTCCCTTGTTTCTAAGAATTTAACCCGCAGTCCCTGTTTTAGTGGATATCTATAAAAAACGATTCATTTTTGCAAATAAACCTTGCATTTATTTGTATTCAACCCATGCTCCTTTATACTTAGAAAAAAAGATGCATTTCATCTGGCGAGCTAGGCGAGTTGGAGGTCGAGGCTGGCCGCTATGCAGACGATGCCGATGCGCGGGCGGTTATCTCCGCCAGATCCGGTCGAGGAGGCGCAGCAAGGGCCGGATCCTATTCAGATGCTGGGCGAGGAGAAGAGGGCGGGGGGATGGGGGGAGAAGGGCGGGCGAGGGCGGGCAGGAAGTGGGGCGGCAAGGGTGGAGGTGGAGGAGGAGTTCGAGGGAGGAAGAGGGCAGGGCGGGGCGGGACGGGAGGAAGAGGGGGGGGTGGAGACGAGGAGGAAGTGGGGCGGCGAGGGTGGAGGTGGATGAGAAATTGCAGGTAGGGAGAAGGGTAGGGAGGAAGAGGGCGGGGTGGAGACGGGAGGAAGGGCGGCGAGGGTGGAGGCGGAGGAGGAGACCGCAGGCACTGTGGGGCGAGATGGCGGAGGAGCGCCTCGCCACGACCAGCGCCGCCAGCAAGGCCATGTCCATGATGCGGCGCCTGCAGAAGGAGAAGGCCAAAGTTCATATGAACCTTCGCCAGTTCTGCCGCTTCAGCGCCGAGATCGACCACCTCCGCGCCCTCATCGCCTGCCACACGCGCGCCCCTCGCGCGTGTTTGCTACAGGATCCACGCCTACAGGATTCTCTTCTTACCGTTGGTGTTCAACTCATCGTCAACGTGTTCTCCTTGCCGCCATGGGTCGGTGAATCATTAACGCCCAGCATGATCTGTGCTGGAGCATTTCCCGCAGTTCAAAACTGAACTCTTCATTTTCTGAAGTCCTTCAAATATTTCAGGGTTTGGATGATGAAGATGAAAAGATGCAGAGGGCCTGAGCAGTGGTACGCGTGCAAGAACCTCGCCCATGGTGGAGCTGATATGATAGAGGAGCACAACTCAGGTCGCTTTCTTATTTCCGATTCTTTTGGTTGGATACATATTTTATCAGATCGTTTCTTCTTAGTTTATTAACAACAATAATTGATGGCCTTATGCTTTTGTACATATGTTTCTTAATCACCTGTTGGACTAACTAACTTACCTGGATTCAAGAGTCTGTTAGTTGGTGAATTCATGCTTTAGTGCAGTCAATAGTTGGTCAAGTTCGTTAGTCCAGTTTATGATCGCTGAGATGCGGTGATGTTTCTGTATCGGCAGCGTGACTGCTTGGTTTTTAGTATCCTTGGACATTTTGGTTTCACTAGTAAAAGGGCCCGTGCGTTGCAACGGGAGAAAAAAATATCATAATCAACAAAGGCCATGACAAAATTTTAGAGGCTTTTTATGTGACGTATCGCCATAAGCACTAATGACTTCATTATTATTATTATTATTATTATTATTATTATTATTATTATTATTATTATTATTATTATTATTAAATAGTAAGTATATATATATATATATATATTATATATATATATATATACACACGCACACACATATATCTCCTAAAAGAAACACGATCTTGAGGTTTAGCATCCACTGGCAGTAAACAATTTGCAAGAACAATAACAACGAGTTCCCCAAGAGAAAAGGAAAATTCAAGAAGATTCTCTGATGCAAAGGGTGCTACGCTATGGATAACTGAGCATCTGAACAAAACTTAACCGCATGATACACTCAGCAGTCACGATCAAACATTAATTCACACGCAAAAAAAGTCGCACCATGGTCCATAAAACAGGCATGAGTACCAAATTTGGTATTTCATTTTTTTTCACCTGCAAAAGAAAAATGAATACCAAATTTAGTATCAGAAGCAACCAGGCGCCGGAATATTTCCAGCCCTAATCTCCATTGGATTTCGGAAAGGAGAACAATAAGAGGCACAGGCTGTTGATCTCAAGTGCTACAACAGATTATCAGGCTGAGTCCCTACAACACAGTCCTTTTATTAACGTGGGTCCTGGACAACGTTTGTTTAGCGCCAATTCATAAACACAAAAGTGGTTGTGAATCAGTCCAAACATCAGAAATACAGCGAAGACTGCGCAAATGCTAAGCCGAGCTCTATGTTTTCACCATCACAACAACTTGACACCTCTTCTCTGACAGAATCTATAACAGCCGTGACTTTCCCATGGTACTTCTGCTCTCTCTTCATGTGGATGGACACGGCAGGTATCTACTTGAGCAGCAGGTGCTCGCCCAACAACTTTCCAATCTTTGCGGCGGCAGAGACGTCGCCGGTCGACTACATGTGCGATCTCAGCAGCTTCTCCTGTGAGCTCGCAGAACACGGACGGTTGTTGTTGGGGTGTGGATCACTTGGGCGGTCACAAACTTGTTCGAGAAATCCATCCTCAAAAGGTTGGGCTTGAGAAAACTGACGATTCTAGCTGCCCTGTCTGGTGGAGGGATCACCATTGTCGCTGGTTTCTCTGTAGCAAGGTAACAAGTAGCACATATTAGTCAATTGACAATGTGAATAACATTTCAATTACCCAATCATAACCCTGTGCACATAGTGACAAACCAACAATCTATACACCAGTTTTGATTTATCAGCAGTCGATGTTAAAAATCAGGATACAAAAGCACTGGGCAATACAATATTAATGCAAATGCTAAACAATGCATAAAACAAATTCTTGCTGCTGGCATATAGGGAGAGGCAGTGCATGAAAAGCAATGATCTTATTAAGGAAAATGAAATGAATATTGGTTGTACAATCTAAGTAAAGTTGCCTGCTAAGTTTCCCTAAAAAATGGTTGCCTGCTAAGTAGATTACATGATACTGAATTAGCTTTGCAACCACACCATTGTGACAAGGAGTTATACCAAGAAACTCCCATAACCTTTTGCTTATACACAATACTGCTAATTTAGCTAATAATAGGTAAAGAATCTTGATCTGCACAGTTGCATCCTAGGTGTGTTTGGTTTGAGCGCAACCCAAAAGATACAAAAAAGATTGGCTAGGCAAAATACTGGATATTGTTTTGGTTGTCCATGTTCTGGCCTATGCTGGCAAGGAAAGGAAGTACACTGGGAGTCGCCAAAGGAATAGTTACCTGTGAGAATGTACTAATTTGGGCACTGTGACATCATGAGCAGGAAATGATGCGGTTAATTTAAGCCCAAATAGCCTGGACAATGCAGCTATGTGAGTAGTGTTCTAGTTGGTATGCATTTTTTTTACAGATAAAGCAGAAGCAGTGACTCAATTGACATAAAGAAAACTATCAAACGAAGTTGCCAACCTTGATTCAGAATACTTAGCGCCAAACAAACCAACAGCAAATTTAGTAGGTTCAGCGAGAGGAAGCTTAATCACACTGTCTTTCAGGTACGATGATCAGACAGTTTGATACCGATCAGCTTTAGCAAGATGATAGGATATCACACCATGAAATTCATATTCCATCCAAATTATCTAGAGTGGCAATATCTAACGACTAAGAAAATTTATGCATTCAGGAGGTAGAAACAGAACGACTTGTCCCAGAAAGAACTCATAGTTTTTCAGAGTGCTTCACAACATTGAAGCGGGAACCCGAAGCTGGAAAGGATCGTCACTGAGTGAAGCTAGAACTTCCTATGCCCCAACAATGCTAGGCTCCTATAAAGATCGGTACCGAATACGGCTCTACATATTTCAGTTTACCAGTACACATGGCATCAAACGATTTCCAGCTCAAGATTTTTCAAATAAAAAATGGCGATCAAGTATGCAGAAACTGGATCAAACGTGCAGAGCTAAATATAACAATTAGTGATACTTAAATTTCGGGCTATATCAAATTAACAGCTGCAGAGCCAAAGATCGAACCCGCCCAGGAGCGACCTCCCATGCTCCCGCCTCCGACCTCGCGCTTATTTCCCTCGCCGCCGACTGGTGCAACCGCCACTCCTCTCCTCCCTTCCCCAGCCAAGATCCGCTTCCCCACGGCACGAGCATCAACTTCGCCGCCGTCGACCTTCACAAGCCCGCTAGCCCTCCCTTCCTATCATCTCTCTCCCTCTTGCGCCTTTCTCCTCTGTACCTCTTCCAGCCACCGGCGCCCATGGACACAAGCGCTGACGCCGTCGAGCTCCTCCTGCGCGTCTCCCCTTCCTTTTCTTCCAACTTAATTTGAACCAGCCAAATTTAGGACTGCGGGTGCCCGACGAGCACAGGGGAGCTCGGTCGTGGCATCGGGGCTGATCTCAAGGTGGTGCCACGGGTGGTCAGTGACAGAGCGGCAGAAGATGCGGCTTGGGCTGGGCCTTGGCTTGATGCCGGGCCGGTTGGGGCGGCGGCCCGGAGCGAGTGTTGCGAGCGAGCGGGACGAGCGTCTTCCTCGTGCAGACGTGGGCTGGGACAGGCAGCGGCGGCGCTCCGGTGGCGACGACGGCGGGGCCCGGTCGGATCCGGGCGGATCTGGCCGGGGTGGATCCATTTATGGCGGATTTGGCGTGGATGCGGCCGGATCTGGCAAGATTGAGGGCCGGTGGCGCCATGGCCCTCCTGGAGGTCCATGTTCGGCGAGAAAGAGGGAGAGAGGTGAGAGGAGACCGAGAGGAAGGAGGAGAAGGGAGAGGGGCGAGGCGTCGGAGCGGCCGGAGGTCCGGCGGTGAAGGTCGCCGGAGGCGGGGCGTGGCGGCGGTGTGGGTCGCCGACGATGCGGCTTGTGGGCGCGAGGGGAGCGAGGGCAGGAGGGAGCTGCGGCGGCGCGGTTCGTTCGGGCCCGAGCGGGTTTACAGGGTTTTGTTTTGTAAAAGTGAAACGTTTTTTCAGGGTGCCACTAAAACAGGGATTGCGGGTTGATTTCCTGTAAACCGAGGGGCTTTTTTGCAAAACAACCACGACGGACGATCAGAAGCAGTCGCTGCTTTATTAGTAGGTAAGATAATGTATGGAACTGGAAATTCACGCTCATTACAAAAAGATTCTGTGAACAACAATGTCAAAGCTACAAGAACGTCAAGTTGTCTTGACCTGAAACTTGCGAAGAATAGTTATTATTAGGTGTCTAGGTCTTCAGTTTGGGCATTCCAGTATTTTGAGTGGAGTAATTCCACAACGCACAGCCATCTTCATTGAACAACTGAAAGTAATATATAGAAGACAATCGCTTGTTTATTTTTTGACAACCAATTGATTTGCAAACTATTATATTCTGAGAGTAGAAGGCAAAGTTATGTGGTGGGTTGGATGGAGAGCTTGGCATGGAGATGTGGCAGGCTGCTCTGCAGCGGCACGAATGGAGAGCTCGGTCAACAATGGCGGGGCAACCAACTGATCTGCGGCAGCGTGGAAGGAGAGCTCGGCGGTCGACGACAGCTCGACCAGCTGTTCTGCGAAGTTTCAGAGGGAGAACTTCTTGTACTGGTGTGCGTATGCATAGGTGATGTACTATCCTGGGAGCTCACTCCCCCAGGATCTCACAAGTTCGCGTAGAGCTCGGACGTCGGTAGTGGCGTGGGAGGCTAATCTGCTGCCTCCACACGAGGAGTCGTGAGATTAGTGCATCACATTCAAAAGTCGCCGCTTCGTGATTAGGGCATTGCATCCAGGCATTCAGTAGATTAGAAGACTGATTTAGCTAGCACTGGGATCCATCGCCATTGTAGGGCCTTGAATCTTTTCAATCCTTGCCAGGACAGTTCTTGCCATGGACGACGGGTCTCTCTCTGTGGTGTTAGTCCAAAAGCTGAAATAGGGAACAAGAAGTGCTTTGCCGTGTGGAGTGTTGGGTATAATTTGCACTTGCTCCATCAGCTGCAGAAACTATAGCCCAAAAGCAGCATACTGTTACTGTTTCATATCATATGTTGATGATTTGTTTTTTCAGAATTGAATTGGCGAATGATGAAAAGGTGTAATGTCCAAGGATTTTTGCTAGATGATTTGTTGATCCGGCTTAATTTTAGTAGGCATCTGGGTACTGTTTATGAATTGATAGTGCACCTTGCTTAAATCCTACAGTATTATTTTTACTTTTCTAAAACAATCTTCTTGAAATTTCATACTAACATGTGGCTTGGCTTGTACCAACGATAAAGTCCTGCTTTATGTTTCCCAATCCTAAGTTGTGCCATCCTTTTGTAGTGATAGCTGTATTGGGCCGGGTTGCAACGGATGCATTCAACACATTCAGAAAACACGTTTCAAGGTCCTTGTATGTCAATCCGGAGACACTGTAAGTAGATTATGGCAGGATATCAAAGTCATTTTCCTCATTTATCCTTCACCGTAGGACTATTATGACTACTGCATTTTATTTTATTTTTGAGAAGTCATGTTCTCAAAATCACTTCTTATTTGCAACTGATTGGTGTTGCACAGAGTATACATGCCCCATTACAACGCACGTGCATTGTTCTAATTCTTATAAATTCACATTTCAATTACTTATGAACAAAGATGGTACATATATTGAAGGAGGCTCAACGTTGATGGTTACAGCCTGCCGAGATTTGTGAAAATTGTCCACTTTTTTTGTCTGGGTGTAGCATTTGCAGGCCTACATGCAATCATTATTTTTGTTAAGCAACATAATGCTACAGTTATGTACAGAGTTACAGGAGAGAGGCGATGAGAGTTGGTTTATGTTGGTATTCAACTGGTTGCTTCTAATGGTTTGGTACGTCTATATAAAGCTCACATGTATTTCGCTACATTTGTCTAAAAAGTGTAGCCGCGTATATTTTCAATTCAAAGGTTTGCATCAAATATATTTTCACTCCATGCAGATGATATACATTTCTTATCACACAATATACTGTTTAGGGGAAACGGATCCTTCCAATGTGGCATGCTTTTTGGTCTGCCCTGCTTTAGGTAGTTCATGCTGACTCCTTAATTCTTCAGTGATAATGAGTATTCATGGATCTAGCAACTGACTGTATTTGCTTTGTCCTGAGATCATGGATATCTTTTTGTCATGAGATCATGGATACTTGAATGCCCTTTGTTGACCATATACGGTTTCTGTTTGTTTTCGTACGTTTACGCCTCTTCTGTGCTTGTGAAACCCATTTATATTCCAAAAGATCACTTGTGCCTGCTTAGGCTTGGGATCCATCTTTTTCCCTGTGGGACCAATCCGTAGAAGAATGCATACTCCTAGGCCATAGAAGAAATCAGCAGGTGGACAAAGTTGAGGGCCTGAGGCAGCAATAGTAATTCGAAGGCACTGGGCAATAATTGATTGGTCGAAGCTAGCGTTTTTTTGTAGATCTTCAGTTGACAGGGAAGAAGTTGTTTCTATATGTGCCTTTGGTTTTCTTTCGCTTAGGAGTTCGTATAGTTCTTTTTTCAGGGCAAGAGATTCTTCATCTAGATAAGAGAGATCACTCTGATTAATTAGATCAGAAGTTACTTTTTCCATCGAGCTTCAGTTGGGGAAGGTGTCTATGCCTTTGGTTTTCTTTTACTTAGGGAGTTTGTATATTTTTTCAGGGGAAGAGATTCTTCAGCTAGATGAGAAAGAGCACTCTGATTAATTAGATCAGAAGTTGCATGTGATGATGATTGCTCGTGCAGACTACAATGGCACAAACCACCAGGCGAGGTCGTCAATGAGGCGCTGTTGGTGGACATGAGTAAAGCTTCTTGACCTATACGATTCATGGTTTGGCATATTTGCTTCATCGGAGTGCTTCATGTAATTAGTATGAGATTATTAAGATCCTTAATTTGCATTGGTTTATTTTTTCCGCATCTCCTGCAATACATTAGCGAAAAGCTTAGCAGTGCTGATCTTCTAAACTTGAAGTTAGGACTTGCTTAACCTCATAATAATTTAGTTTTGGAGAGTGTAGAAATCATTTTGCAGAAAGAGTGAAGAAAAAAGTTGGGGCATCCTGGGTAATCAGCTGGGAGAAGCCTAGAAAAATCTGTCAAGAGTGGTGACAATAGCAGCAGCATGCCTGATGCAAGACCCCAGAATAGTGATTGGAGCATTAAAGCCATAGTATTATTCTCTTTGCATTTTTATTTGCATGTCGTGCTTTGCTCAGACATTTAAATGTGTTATTTGTTTCTACAAGGTGGTATTCATTTTTTTTCTTTCAACCAAAAAGTATTGTTGAAAGTGTTTTGTGGTTGTACAAGGAATCGATGAAACAACATTATTTCATCAAGGAAGGGTCTGTAATTTCCTTACATAGCATAGCTCATTATGCGAGGCGTTCGTTATTGTAACATCTTGGTCAGGGTAGGGTCCCCTTCTACTAAATTGAACTTTTTGGCATCCAACTATATTGATACCCCCTTGTCAATAAATAAAGGACATTTTACAAGCATGCAGTCCTTATTATTTGTCACAAGGAACCTCCTTTTAACAGTTTCCCCCCTTCTTTGATGATGCAGGCTAGCTCATTCATTAGGGGTTGCTCAGCTATGCTTTTTTTTCATGATTGGATTATATGCCACTCGGTGTTGAAGGGTTTGTTCATGACAAATCTAAGAAATTTTGTGGTGTTAGCAGAGATTGCCCATTTACTCATTCTGCATGCGATGGTCAGGGTTTGATTATTTTTATCAGCGACTTCCGTTTAGAAAATAACCCAATGGCGCTCGCCTGTTCTCTTTACTTATGTACCTAGACAATAGTGCTCTATTAATTTTGTTGTGCAAATAACCAATCTTTGAGTTTATGAGAAATGATAATGACTCGCAACATTACCATACTTGCTGAAAGTATGCTTTGCTGCAATACAATCCTATATTTACCTCGTGTTATGGTTTGATTCATGTATAGCTTCCAAGTACCAAGTTGATGGCATGTCCAAATTGAGAGGATTCACTTATATAAAAATAAGTTAATTCTCAATTGTCATTGGGGCTCATTATTCTAAAAATTATAATGTATCATAGTAATCAATTTCAAAATATGCAGAGTCTAAAAGATAGACCCATTTGAAAATAGATACAGGGAAATAATCATGTTTTTTGTGAGCCCGCAGGAAGTTTATTATGATTCATATATAAAGGTTACAATAATGTACTCTCTTGGTTCACTAATATAAGATGTTTTGAATATTTTACTAAAGACTACATACGGACTGAAATGAGTGAAGAAACACATTACAACACGTTTATATACATCCAATTAAGAAATAAGTTAGAACTCCCTATAATTTGGAATGGAGGGAGTATCATTCATGGGTAGCAATAATTAAACACTCAAATAATATGTTTCAAATTCCAGAATAAAGCACTCGGTCAAACTTCATCGTATGCCCCTTCCTATCCCACAACCCTTCCACCCGAGGGCAAGGTAATATACATATACAACACCATTAATAACGTAATCTCAAGGGAGATCGAGTTTGTGCGGTCAAGTCCTTTTGCTTGGGCCAAGCCCAAAAACAGTGGAAACAAATACAAATGAAATATAACTTAAAAAAATGTTCATCCCCAAAAAATTGAACCAATTTTTTTAAAAAATGTTCTGAAAAAAGGCAAAAGAAAAGCACTTTAAAAAAAACAAAATGGTGTTGTTCTGAACAAGAAAAAATAAAATCGATTGAAAGACTATTCCATGCAGAACTACTCTTTCTTTTACAAAAACAAAATGGTGTTGTTCTGAACAAGAAAAAATAAAATCGATTTCATCCAGAACTACTCTTTCATCAGATGAAAGTGCGGAGCTGAATTAGGTCTTGACGAACGCCATTAGGGTGGCTTCTTGACGTTCGAATTTAATGGTCCAAAATGCCATGCTTGTAAACTTATTTCTAACATTAGTCGACACTAGATATAAGAAGTGTTGCGTAATGCAACGTGGAGGGTGTTTAAATTTCTTCGCCTGCTGCAACGCACGGGCATTTGTACTAGTTTATTTTATTTTATGATAATTCTTTTTGCTATTAAAGTTTGTAACAAAAAAGTTATTTATGAACTCTGAAACAAAGGGATTTCATACGGAAACTCGTCTGTTACAAAGGGATTTCATTTTTGTTATCAGGGTTTCATACGGAAACTCGTCTGTTACAAAGGGATTTCATTTTTTTGAACTTATTTGAACTCCATAGTTTTTCTCTGTTCAAAATGCACCATTCAAAGCCACATCATCAATTTACAACCTTTTCTGACTTCATTTGTTATTTTTCATGCATCTACTGATTATTTTGAGCTATAAGACCAATAAATTGAAAAGCATTTGAAATGAACTTTGAAAAGGTTGAAAGTTGGCATGGTATTATCACTTCACCCACATAGCATGTGCAAGAAAGTAGAGAGGGTTACGGCAAAAACTGAAAGCACTTCGTGTACAAAATGGACAATCTCTTTCGAAGTACCACGGTTTGATACGGAAACACATCTGTTACAAAGGGATTTCTTTTTTTTTGAACTTATTTGAACTCCATAGTTTTTCTGTGTTCAAAATGCACCATATATTAAAGCCACATAATCGATTTTCAACCCTTTCTGACTTCATTTATTATTTTTCATGCATCTTGATTATTTTGAGCTATAAGATCATGAAATTGAAAAGCATTTGAAATGAACTTTGAAAAGGCTGAAAGTTGGCATGGTATCATCATTTCACCCACATAGCATGTGCAAGAAAGTAGAGAGGGTTATGGCAAAAGTTGTATGCACTTCATGTACAAAACGGACAATCTCTTTGAAGTATCAGGGTTTCATACGGAAACTCGACTGTTACAAAGGGATTTCATTTTTTTGAACTTATTTGAACTCCATAGTTTTTCAGTGTTCAAAATGCACCATATATTCAAAGCCACATCATCATTTTTCAACTCCTTCTGACTTCATTTGTTATTTTTCATGCATCTACTGATTATTTTGAGCTATAAGATCATGAAATTGAAAAGCATTTGAAATGAACTCTGAAAAGGTTGAAAGTTGGCATGGTATCATCATTTCACCCACATAGCATGTGCAAGAAAGTAGAGAGGGTTACGGCAAAAACTGGATGCACTTCGTGTACAAAACGAACAATCTCTTTTGAAGTATCAGGGTTTCATATGGAAACTCGTCTGTTACAAAGGGATTTCATTTTTTTGAACTTATTTGAACTCCATAGTTTTTCTGTGTTCAAAATGCACCATATATTCAAAGCCACATCATCAATTTTCAATCCTCTCATGAACAGATAAGTGACCAAATTAATAGAAGTTCATCATCACATTAAAACCAAATTACATACATAGTTCTCATTGAACAACAAATAGCTCTCCAGAGCACCTAATTAAACCATACATTGAAATTATGTAAAACATTTCAGTGCAACAACAAATGCGATCATAATCGCAACCAAGGTAACAACTGATCCAACTGCATAATGATACCAAGCCACGGTATGAATGGCATATTTTCCAATCTTTCTAATCTTCAACCGCATTGCATCCATCTTGATCTTGTGATCATCAACGACATACGCAACATGCAACTCCAATATCATCTTCTCCTCCTCAATTTTTCTTATTTTTTTCATTCAAGTAATTGTTTTCTTTTTCAGCAAAATTTAACCTCTCGACAATAGGGTCGGTTGGAATTTCCGGTTCAACCACCTCCTAGATAAATAAAATGTATGTCACGTTGGTCGGCATAATTGTCATAAACAATAAATGAACCAAATAGTTATCGAAAGATAATATATACCACATCCGAATCATAGACAGGACGAGGGCCGACGGGGGCGGATACCAAAACCATCGCACTATATAATAACAAGAAATAATAAAAGTAAGAAAATTAGACAAGTATCTATCTGAAGTAAGAATTTCGAGGCTCGCCACGATGGTGTCGGCGACGAGATCGGCGCGGGCGATCAACTGCGGCGAAGACGGGGACGGGACATGACGGACCGCTAAACCTAGACAAATCTCGGGGAAAATGGAGCTCGAAGGTCGAGTTTCGAGAGGAGAAAGATTAACTAGCATGGCTCGGACATTTCATCGAACACCTCATGTGCGTAGGAGGTGAGCTAGATCACCCAAATGCCCTCCCCTCGCCGGCTAGAAAAAACAGAGCACCGTGGAGTGCTCTACTGTGGCGATGGGGTATATATAGGCAACTCATTTGTCCCAGTTTGTGGTCGAAACCGGGACTAAAGCGCATCATTCTGTCCCGGTTCAAGCCACGAACCGGGACCAATGGTTGTGGGCCTGGAGCGAGGACCATTGGTTCCGGTTCATGCCTGGAACCGGGACAAATGGGTCCATACGAACCGGGACCAATGCCCACGAGGCCCCGGCCGGCCCCCTGGGATCACGAACCGGGACGAATTCCCCCATGGGTCCCGATTCGTGACTGAACCGGGACTAATGGGCTGGCCAGGCCCGAACGAAAGCCCTGTTTTCTACTAGTGGACATGCCCCGGAATTTCAGAATCATAAGTGCAAACTTGGGGGAGCTTTGCCGGAGTCGGGACCTGCATTTGATCAACACAAAGCCTTGGGTGGTCCTCCTCTCTTCACATGCATGGTCCCCCTCTTCGTCCAACCGGATTAATTTGTGAATAGTGATGATTCTCTCTGGCATCATGTTCATAGATCACCTCTGGACATAAAAACGGGCATTCATGGGTCAGTGTTGGAGATGCCCTTACTTGTCATATGGTGAATGAATATATATACTAACGAACTCTGCCACTATTAAATCATGAGGTATGTTTTGAGCTATATGTCGATGAGTTCCACCATGCAGAATCGTTAGAATGAAAGAGTTATCGGAGTCGGAGGCAAAGTTGGAATCAACATCCATCTTAGAGCTAGGATCCATAAATAGATCTCCACATTGATGGATGCTAGAAAATGCAGAGGGGTATCCTAACATGCAATTCAAGCTGATCTCGCCCAAGTATTAGCCTCCGAATGATGGGACCTTATTGTATTATTGGAGATCCAAACCTAAGTTAGGATAGTATTTGATATAGATTACAAATCAAAAGTATTGTGTGAGTTTTATTTGTTTGAGACAAACCAATATTCACCAAATTTGTATGTTGAAAATTTAGCTTTTTTTCATCCAACATCAATCGTGCTTGATGATCTTACATAAGCTTTATAAGGTTGTACCCTAAGTAACTTCTTTGTGATGTGGAGACAAGACGAGATGACAGAAGAAAACCGAGTCAAAGATCAAGTCTAGGTCTAGGTGTTAAAACAGGCAAGCCCACTGGTGGCACTTCTAGAGCTTTTATCTCCAACTTATATTGTTAATACCTTGCCAGATATATTCGAAAAGGAAGGTGGTATTTTTAACGCCTCATATATAGATCACTTAATAACACCATGTACAAAACTCAAGGTGTAACATTGAATTATGTTCTATAAATGTTGATTGTGAATAATCATGCTAATACAACCCATGATATGGCATTGTTATTATACTTAGCAAACCTGCACTGATATTTTCTTAGCTAGTTAACATTACAGTTTCCTTTATTGGAGCCTTGGAGTAATGTATGCACATTGTACACCTGCACAATTTGCCAACAACTAGGGGTTGGGGCGCCACCTTGTGGCGCCTCATGAGAGGAAGCTGGGCGGTGCGAGGTTGGCAGCCGCCCATTCTAGTTCTTTTTTTTCAATTTTGGTAACACACCAACATGACATGCTAGTGAGAAGTTGCACTATAAACTTTGGAGGTTTATGATGACGGAGGAGATGTCATCTTTGCTCCTCCTATTCACAGGCTGAAGCTCTACTAGCAACGAATGTTTACGATGATGCAGGAGATGCCGTCTTTGCTCCTCCTGTTCATCGGCTGATCCGTGAGATGCGTCGCAGCTACCTGTGTGTCCCTGATGTCTTTGATCTTTGTCAGATAAATATGTCTATCTAATGGTAAAGATTGATAGTCCAGCTTACTATCTAGTAGATATTTTCAGTCCTTTTTGAAGGAACCAAACCATTTGTAGTTGACAGTTTATACAAATACATGATTATTAAGATGACATGTACACATTATTTTGTCTATCCAACAAGCAAATTTCCACGACAAGCAAACAATTCAAGCACCAAATAGTGCATGAGCCACAACAGGAGGAGAGGAGAGGGACCAAACAGCGGGGTCACTTACCTTTTATCTGCCGGCAACCATATCAGTCATCGTCGTCGCCTCCTGCTGCCTCGACCACCATCGTGGATCAACAGCGTCTTGCACTGCACTATCATATTCATGTATTTACTCTAATAAAGAGAATTTCAATCATACAAGGATGTGCTTCTGCGACTAACATGCATCTACAGAAGACCCTATATATTATATGTGATTAAATTTATTCCTCTCCAATGTCCATAATTGCCATCTCCACTACTAGAAAAAAGGTTGTTAGTGGCACACCTATTTTGGCTATTAATGGTGCACTATAGGTGCGCCACTATTATCAAGCCACTACTAATAAATAGTAATGGCGCACGCCTGGTGCGCCACTGTTAATCTACATAACAGTGGCGGACTACCTGGTGCGCCATTACTATCCCAGACACTAATGGCACAGCTAAAGTGGGCCATTACTAGGCCCAGAAGTGCGCCAGTGCTGTTACTCCAAGGGGCCATGTGTACCTTGTGCTCTGGGTTACTAATGGCGCACTTTTAGATAATGCGCCACTTGTGTGTTTATTTTTGTGCGCCACTAAAGTGCGAAATGGTGCGCCACTACTATGAATATTAGGAATTTTGTTTTTGCTTTTCTGATATTTGAACAAGTTACAAAATACATTACAGCACAGAATATAAACAACACAACATATAAACAGCAGATTTATCAAATACAATAGAAGATTAGTCTCATAATACAATTCATCATATTAGTCTCTGAATTCAAAATACCGAACAAAGTTAGAACATTACAAGTCTCGAGACCGCGAGTAGCGAGTTTGTCTTCACATTACAAGTCTATATCTAAACTACCATCACATAGAAGAGGGTTGCGGTCATGATGAGCATCATCGCGATGAAACTGATCTTCATCCGGTTCCTCCTCCGCTCCCTCCTCTCTCCCGCTAGATAGCGCGCGTTTCTAGCTTCCGCCTCCGCCCTAGTGGTGTAGCCTTTGTAACTGTTACCGCTGAAACGGTGAACCTGTCTCCGACACTCCTCCCAGTCGTCGTAGACTCCGGGAACCTCACCCTTGTACACAACATACGACGGCATCTCTATGCACTAGACAAACAAAACGTTAGTAGCAATTCACAGATAATATATAAGCAATATATAAGTATGCAACAAAAGGATCGGAAGAGAAAAGCAACGCATTAATAGCACAATTCATGGTCCTACTAATAAATAGCATCGATTACATATAAGTTGAACGACTGTCCAAACTAAAGAGACATACAAGTTCATTAAAGTTTAATTACAACATGAGCTAATCGATATTTCAGAACTACATAGCATGAATACTTTCGACTCGACTCAGGGATCGGAGCGTGGATGAAGGCCGCCATCTTTCGTCATGGTAATGAATGTGCGGTCGTTGTCAACCTGCATTTGTAGCGTTGTTTCTATTTCACTGTTGGATGGTTGATATTTGAGGTAGAACTGCCCCGAGGTACGAAGGACATCTTGAGAGATGATTTTCGCAAACTCCGACTGGATGCGAAGAATTATTGTCTGATGTCCTCGTCCTGGATTGCCGACAAGCGTGCTGCCCATTCTTTGAGATTATTTGGTAGCATAAGGTGATTATGGTCCCGTACGATCGCCCACATGTGATGGAGGGCATAGTAGGCATCCTTCTGACTGCCAGGCGGCTGCTTGACGCATGGGAACATCGTTACGTGGGTGAACACGTGCTTGTCATACCTACAAATTGGCCTCTTGAAGGTGCCTCCAGATTTGGCGTAGCCGCGGAAAGCATCATCAAGAACTTTCTTCATATTTGTGTTTTCTTTCTTCGACTGACGGTCCGAGTCGAAATACGTGCCCATGGAATATTTCGGGCTTAAGAGGATGAGTGTGCAATGTGTGTCACTGCACAAAACACGGAATGTTAGAAAAAAAAGAACGACCGAAATCTAAGAAATCATATGTTACGCGGCGGTGAGGGGATGACTTACTCGGAAAAGTAAGGCACGAGGAAGTTATCCTTATCTGGGTTCGCCAGAATGACGCCTTCGAGGTATGAACTCGCGACATGCCGGTCCCCAGCGCTGCCCAAGATCTTGGCACACATGTAGAAGGGGTCGACTATCACGATGTCCGGGGTCTTGTCTCTAATGATCCGTATCTCCATGATGAGAGAAAATACCCGAATGAAGGTGTAGTGCAGCGGATAAAGGTTAAACATAGCGAAGATGTCATCAAACCGCAGGACGATCATACGGCCGATGGTGCTATCGACAAATCCCTTGACCTCTGGCACCTTGGCCACGAAAACCAGGTATGCCACATCATTCTCGGAGAGACGCCGCTTCTCCATAGAAAGAACATAGTCATGCAGACTCCGCATAGCACCGGTTGCAGCATTGAGTAGATTAGTCGGTAGCATCGGCTTACCCGCCACATGCACCCCCCTCGAGATATCTTTAGGTATTGGTGGCCCGTCCTGAGCACGGATTGTACTCGGTGACGGCTGGCTCGCACCCTTGTTATTTTTTCTTTTCCATCCCTTCTGCTTCTTCTACTGTAATGGGATCGAGTTCTGCTCAGAGAGCACCTTATTGAGTGTGTTGGGGCTGATAATATTTCGCACCTCGGCTATTTGAGTCTCGGTGAAGGAGGCAGCTGGAGGCGTCTCCTGAGAACTAAACGTCAGACGACGCCTGTTGCAATTGGGTTTCTCCGCGTTACCATCTAGATCGCGATCGTCTTTCGCAGGGTTGGGTTCTTGAGAAGGAGGCCCCAAGAATTCGTCACCGTACCCATGTTCGTTGATGTACTTATCGACGTTGGAAAATGTACCATCGTCGTCGTCATATGCATGTCCGGATCAGCTGACGGCGGTAGCGTTGCTGCGGTCTTGCCATGGCTTGGCGCCGACACGATTGGCGGTGTTGTCTGTGGGGTGGTGTCCCCCGCCCCCAAACGAATCTGGCACTTCGGCCAAAGCAAGGACCAGTTTAAGTAGGTGCTGAGGGTCATCACATCATCCTCGTCGGCCCTAGGGGGTCGACATGGAGGTAACAAGTCGTCGCAGCCCTGCAGCACCCGAACCAGTTGAACCCTATACACGGTGGGTGGCATCGGATTACTGTGGAACACGCGGTTGCCCGGTTCAACGATTTTGGCCTTGGTGACATCGATCAACTCGCCGTCCACGAAGTGCAGGAGAGTGCATGGAACGTTGGCAGCGTTCTGCGAAAACATGTAGGGCGTCAGGGATGCCCAGTCAAAGGCAAGGAGATGAAGTCATCGTCCGAGGCTTAGTTACCGTGATGGCGTCGAGCTCGGGTAATGTCGAGACACCGCCAACGGCAGGCGTGCAAGTGAATGAGGGGCCGCTTGCTGCCAAGGTGCCGGCCGACGTATTCTTCAAACACCCGGGTGCATTAAGCTCCAATGCCAGCGCTGACGCCAGAGACACCAATGCCGCCTCCGCCGGAGACACTAATGTCGACGCGTTATGCGAGTTGCTGCCCGTGAAGTTGGTAATCGAGGGCGGCCCCTGTTGGCCGCCCGCAACCCACCCCCGCAGCCCCTCAAGCAAGGAAGGCATAATGGTGGTGATCATCGCTCCCACTTGGTCTCGCACTTGCTCTTGGACTATCTACGGAATCCGCGCCACTTGTGCCTTGAGTTCTTTAACCTCACACTCCTGGCATTCCGAGCTGGTCTTTCTCTCCTTTCGCCTAGCCTTATAGTATTCTGACCATTTCGTGGACAATCCTTTGTCGGCCACACGACCAGCTGACGATGGCTTATTGAACTTATCCTTGTGTTTCATTATGTTCAACACCCTATTTAAAGTGGTGTCCCAAGGGGCAGACGGGGAGCTCTGAGACCCCGCGCTACTGCTTTCAGTTTCCTGCGGAAGGAACGTGAACCATTTAGAAATTTGGCTTCATTAATTAGAATGCAACCATATGGAGCTAATTACATGGGGGTGTATTCCTTACCAGAACAAGCTCAAGCGCCTTCAACTTCGGATCCGTGGTAAGCTCCTTTGTTACCGGGTCCACCTTGTACCGGGCCCTGACATAGTTCATGGTCTGCTTTTCATGGTATTTATCGAAGAGGGGCGGTAGGCCTTGCTCGGCACGCTCCGCGTCCTCCTTGTCCCATTTAGGTTCCGCCACTCTGTAACCGCCGGACCGAGTTTGTGGACCCCTAAGTTCAAGTCCCGCATATCTTTCCCCCACTGACTAGATTCCACGGATGCGTTGCTCTCGCACTTGATCTTGAACTCCAGGTAGTCAGCTTCGCTGATCAAAGGATTTTTCTCCTCGATCTTCTCATAACTATCACCACTTAGAATCCTTCTCTTCACCACAGCTCTCCAAGTATCCAGGGTCGTGCTCATCTTCGTGAGGGCGGCACTTTTCACTTTATTCCTTGAGAGGCGTGTGTTTGCGAAGTCACCGGGGAACTTGTATTGTCCGTGCAGCTTCGTGAAGAGGAAGTTGCGCAAATTCCGTCGGTCACGATGCCTTAGGTTCTCGGTGTTGATCGAGACGGTGCTCCGGAGAATGCACCCAAGTTGTCCCGTGTACCCACTGACTAATTCTTTGGGCGTCATTGGATGCCCACTGGAGGACACTTCAGTAAATTCCTCCTTGACGGTGCCGAGCATGTTCGGGCGATGGTCCTTTTGTTGCCTCTTCGGTTGGCTGCCATCTGTGCGTTCGATGATATCATCAATGGTGGCATCCCCATCGGCACCATCAGTGGTGTCATCCCCGACGCCACTAGGGGTTGTGTAGTCGGGATCGGTGTCTTCTGCGGCGTCCTCATAGTGGTGAGGTTCTTCCTCCATCTCCTGGGACAGCTCCCAGAATGGCTTGCCCGAACCATCGGCCGCATCGTTGTCGGCCATGTTCGCTCTAAATAGGAAAAAAGTCTACTAGAGTTATTGGATGAGATCACTGTAGTATCTATTCTTCTCAGATTTATGGCCTGCCTAATCTACCTCATTCATCCATGGCCTACCTAATCTACCTCAGTCATCCATGGCCTGCTTAATCCTACTTACTTGACCCTGTCTGGCATTTCTTTATTTCCTCCATAGCATTTGCTTCATTTTTTATTCTGTATATGTTATAATCACGTTTGAGGCTACAGATTAACCATCAGCATCATATCATTGCTTTGTAGAAATATTTGCTTTGTAGAAATAACATTGTCTATAAATGTTGATTAATTTTTGTTTTGGTTGAGAGTCGGGCACCTTCTAGGTCAAGAAAATTGGCATGACCTTTGCTAATTTTGTTGACCTAGGAGTGCCCCATTCTCAACCGAAACGGAAATTAATCAACATTTCAGGAGAAAGGGGTAACTATTTGTCCCTGCACAAAATGTTGAACTGAAGGAGCCTCAGTTCAGTTGTGGCGCCCCTAAACAAGTGATCATCAAGCTCAGGCATTTTGGTCGACACTACGCAAAAGTGCTCAAACAGTACACAACACCAATATCAAACCTTGCAACCCGAGCATAACACTGCATAGCACACACTGATAAAGGTAAACTACATGGCCAAGGATTATCAATCCACCAGCAGAGATGTTACTTGGCTAGCATCAGGGTACCAACATAGATAATCCCATCACTAACATCTACTCACTTGAAAAGCACTACAGCAGTACCTCCCCAAGCCTCTGTAGCCACTTAAATTGCAGCCAAGCATATCGATAGCCAGAACACTAAAGCTGTGGTGGTCAAGTATATAAACAGTCCTAGCAGCAACTTGTACATGCACCAATCCTAATATATTTACCTCTCCTAAAATTACTACACGATGCAGTTTAGTGCTTCATTCCTCTTAGCCTTTAGCTGGTATAGGGTGCAGTTTAATATTCATAGCAGCAATGTCTGCTAACTAGACAAAGCACCCACGGCTTAGAATGAGGAGAAGGGCAGGCAGGTGGCGGAGCTCACTTCGGTGGCGCCGATGTTCTCGATGATGGCGATCTTGTTGCCTGCCGCCGCGAAGAGCAAACGAACCACCGTTTAGACAGGGGAGAAAAAAAGGCAGAGCCCTAGATCTATCTGACGGGTGAGAGGAAGGGGGAAGGGGAAAGGAACCTCGGAGGTCGAGCTTGCGCTCCTTGATGGCATTGAAGAAGTGCGGCAGCTGGAGGGTGAGGGGGCGGTTGAACGGCGGCCAGGTAGCACCGCAACGAGGGGCGCCGGTCGATTTCGCGGCTAGCTCGAGCGGCTTACCGGCGATGGGGGCCAAGAGACGATGCCGCAACTCGACTGGATGAACGGCGAGGGGGCGAGAGATGACACCGGTGGAGTGCCGGCGGCAGCGGTGTGGAGTCACGGCCCGGACGTGGGGTGCCGCGGCGCCGGACCGGAGGTGGCATCCATGGCGAGAGGGGGCGAGATGCATATTGGGGAGAAAAGGACGACCGGCTGGGTCTTGGATATTTTAGTGGGGGGAGGGTTAGCAATGGCGCACCTTTTAGGTGTGCGCCATAAAAATTGGTATATCAATGGTGCACCTTTAAGGGGTGCGCCGTAAACACCGTGATAACAATGGCCCACCTTCTCCTGGTGCGCCATTACTAACTTTTTTTTAATTTTTTGGATTTTTAGCTGCATGTAATAATTTAAGATTTGAGATAAAGGAAAAGGAAAATGTAAATGGAGTGATAAAACCATTGTGCCAAGATTTAGAATTAGATGACATGGTTGAAATCAAGTGACATGTAATAATTTAGTTGCATGTAATAATTGAGCTTGCCACTGACACACACACGCGGCCGACACGTCGTGATTTGATCTTAGCTATCTTTTCACAATCTTCTTGCCCTTCTTTCTCGCGGTTGAATAATTTAACCCCGGAACCCCTTGAATTGATCTTCTCTTGAACGGACGTCCTTTAGGTAGGGTGGTTCTGCTTCTTTTTGTGGTGTATGGTACTTCATCGTCGTTGTCATCTTCCATCTTCGGGTCGCCGTACTTGTCGAAGTCTTGCTCATTGGCGACTCTATCCATTCTGATGATGTTCCTTTTGCTTCTCCTCATGACAACACGACTGGGCTTTGACGGGTCGGTAATGAAGAAGCATTGGTCCACTTGGCAAGCCAGTACCCATGGCTCATTTTTCGCGGTGACGTTTGCACCCGCGGTCTTGGATTTGGCTTCGGGTATAACCATGGTGGTGAAATACCGGTCTTCTTTAGGACTCTCTTGGCCCATCGACACGGAACATCGGACCTTCTCTCCAGCGTGGCTCGGCTACGGATCTCCTCGATCCTTCCGTAGTATCTGTCCTTGTCGTTACCGGTGTAGGATTCCATCGTTACCCCGGAGTTTTGATAATCGCTCTTCATGTCCTTTTCCTCGGTGTAGAATGTGTAGCCGTTGATATGCTACGCCTCATAGGTCATCAGGTTGTGCTCGGCGCCCTGTGACAAGGCGAATATGAGTTTTTCTTCTGCGGAAGAATCCTCATGCAAAGGGTACAACAGAAGCTTGTCCTTGAATCAACGCGTGAAACATGAGTTGCGCTCTTTGATTATATCTCTGTTGGTCCTCTGTTGGCCTCGGTCATTGTACGTCTTCTAAATAAAGGTTTTGTGCTCTACCACCCAAGGATCGACCACGTCTATGTGTTGTAACGCGACTAGATTTGCTCTTTCAAAGTCGACGAGTCAACCCTTGAAGTCGACATGCATTTCATGGCGACCCTCGCGGTGACCCCATCCAGCGAGCCTGCCGAGGTGCCTATTGACGGGCAGACCAACGGGGTTCTCGATGCCTAGGTAATTCGTGCAGTAGGAGATGCACTCTTCGGTCAGAAAGCCCTTGGCTATGCTTCCATCTGGATGTCCCCTGTTGCGAACGTATCCTTTGATGACACCATTCATCCTTTCCAATGGCATCATGCTGTGCAGGAATGTCTTCCCGAGTTGGATGATATCCTCCACGATATGGACCAGCAGATGCACCATAACGTCGAAGAATGCGGGCGGAAAGTACATCTCATGCTCGCATAGTATCACCACGATCTCTTCCTGTAGCCTTCTGAGTTTCCTCATACCAACCGACTTCCGAGAGATGACGTCGAAAAAGTTGCATGGGCCAAATAGCATTTCACGGATGTGCGTGTCCATGATCCCACAGATTGCAACTGGAAGTATCTGCGTCATCAGCACGTGACAGTCGTGAGACTTCATCCCGCTGAACTTCTGCTTCGCTGAGTGTAGGTATTTGGTTATCTTCCTCGCGTAACCGTAAGGAAGTTTTACTCCTACGAGGTAGGTGAAAAACTACTCGATCTCCTTCTGACTTAGAGTGAAGCACGCGGGAGGACAGTCATATTCGATCTTCTTGGCCTTTTTGCCTTTGCGACGATTTTCGTGTCCTTCGCCTCATCATCATCATCATCATCATTAGGGTGCTTTGCGTGAAGCTCCTCCCTGATGCCCATTGATTGCAAGTCTGCCCTTGCTATCGGCCCATCTTTGGTCCTCTCTGGCATGTTGAGCAGTGTACCAATCAGACTCTCGCACACGTTCTTCGCAATATGCATGACATCAAGACTGTGAGGCACACGGAGGATCTTCCAGTATGGCAACTCCCAGAAAACATACCTCGTTTTCCATACCTTCAGCAGTGGCTCTGGCGCCTTTCGCTTCTTTCCCGACGGTGGGCACTCTTTCCAATTTTCAACAGCTCGTCTATTTCCTCGTCGCTCCTCGTACGTGGGGGTCTTCGGGGTTCGGTTTCACCATCGAACAGATCCTTGCGTTTTCTCCATGCGTCATCGTCGTGAAGCCACCTTCGATGTCCCATGAACACGGTTTTCGAAGACCCGAGATCTCTATCTAGCTGCTGATACGTTGTGTCATCCATGCACCTGACGCATGCACAAAATCTGTGGATCACCTGCCCCGCGACATATCCGTAACCGAGATAGTCGTGCACCGTCGTGAGCAGTGCGGCTCTCATAGGGAAATATTCTTTCGCTACGGCCAAGCTTGGTAGAGGTGGAGAGAATGAAGTGGGGAAAGTGAGTGTGGTAGGTGGCTGTAAAAAATATCTAGCTGCTCTCAGGTTATCAATGGCACACCTCCTAAGAACGCGCCATTGGTAACCAGGGTTACTAATGGCGCACCTGTGTGCTGCGCCATTACTAATTTTGAAAAAAAATTGAAATTTTTTTGTTAGTAGTGGCGCACTGTGGGTGTGGTGCGACATTACTAGTTAAAACTAGTAATGGCGCACTATCCCCTGGTGCGCCACTGCTAAGTCTGGGAGGGTGTGGGGCCAGGACAAAACTAGTAATGGCGCACCACCCACCGGGTGCGCCATTAGTAATATGGCCATTAATGACGCACCTATATTTGGTGATAGCAGTGGCGCACCACATACATGGTGCATCATTAATGTCCATATTAGCTATAGCCGTTTTTCTAGTAGTGCTCCTCCCTATGTTCCTAACACTCTTAGTTTCTAATATGAACATACTACTATACTGACGTTTGGTGTAAGTGGTACTGTTTAGAATAATAAAATAGAATGCTCTTGGTTGTTGTCTCACACACAGGAATCGATTACAGTATAACCAACATGAGCAAGCCATCATTGATTTACTACTTTTGTACTTCTAATCGCCCATTCTTTAACAAACTTGTAATTCTTCTTTCTTATATTGATCCAGATTATTTCATGGTGTCACTTAATTCATAGTACATATTTTCTTTACATGGGATAAGAATAGAGACTATCCCTGAAAAAAATTGATGGTTAACTTGACTGAAATTAGATCCTATTTTCTGAACCAAAGATCAGGTAAACAGTAGAACCTCCGGTTCCCTTGCTCCCATACATTTCATGGATAGCTCTCCATTGTACTATATTGACACAAAATAATGAACATTCGATTAGCTTGAATCAAAATAATGAACAAGCAGATCTTGGTGCTTTAGATTAATCTGGTTCACACAGAAGTATCAATAGCCGGCAAATTTAGTATTGTGCTAATCACATCGAATCAGGAAGAAGACCACAAAACAAAATTCACAACTAAAAGTATTAAGAAAAACTTCTGAGTCATAGGCCTAATTTAACTAATTAGAGTAGAATGCAAAAGGTAAAGAAACACCAAAATTATGCTTGATGTTATGGACGCCTGAAGGAATTGTGAAAGGTCAAAGAATAATCCCACATGGCGGAGAATCCACCGCCGACGTCCTTGTCGTGGTCCAGCTGCTCCCTAATCTTGCCAAGTCGTCCTCTGGTCCGCTATTAGGATCTTCACTCTCCATCAGGCCCTGACCATCTTGTTCACATTGATCACCTTCCCAACACCCTTAGAATTTGGTAGAAACAAAAGAAGAGGAGAAGGCGAGGACGTTTGTCAGTCATTCCGAAACATACAACATACATATAGTCTAAGGAATTTGCGGCAAGAGCATGTGGTGCAAGTGCAACTTGGCCGGCCGAGAAGTTAAGAGTCAGAGAATTGTTATTGACCTGCCAGATGTGCACCGGGCCGGTGACGGAGGGCTCGAACCTGTCGAGGCAGATCCGGCTGGGTTGCCATGCAGCAGCGGGAGCAGCTCGTCCTGCTGAAAAGCTCCTCGGTGGTGCTCTGCAGCGTCTTCACACACTCCTCCACACCCATCGACGCGACCATACTGCTCCGGCCGCGTCCGCTTGTCTTTGCCTCTAGTAGTCTTGCGCCGTTCATTTCCTTGCCCTTTCTTTTGTGAGTTCTGGCTTCGGATTTGTAAAGAAATCTGTTGTCTGAATCCGCCTCCAACTCGATCGCATTAGGATCTATTTGGTCTAGAACATAATGACTGGAGAATGAAAGATGAAAAGAATCCATCTCACCCGGCAGAGTCGAGGAAGTCCTTGGAGATCTTGGTGGCACCCTTGTGCAGGTCTTCCCCAGGTGCCGTTCGATCCTTCTTAGTCGATCCTCCCAAACGCCTCCCATGACCCGGGAGAAAATCCGGCGGCGGAGGCGGCACTGCGCCCGCGCTTCATTTCCTTTGCCTGTTCATGGTTGTCAGCGAGAGGAGCGGAAGGGACACAGAGGATGGCTGATGTCATGGATCAACGAAATAATTACATAAAAATGAATTTTAGTGAACAAGAGAATGTTTGCCTGAGATTAAAGTAAGAAAATGGGATGAGTTCACCTTTGGTGAGCAACCTTACTGAAGCTACTGCATATAGGAAAAGGATGATTTCAGGAGGGGAAATGACAGCGATAGCTCACTGTATGATGTTGGTGCCATTTGCAGATTTGATACAGCAGATCTAGCGAGAAACAAAAGATGAAGCACCATATAAAGTCAGGTAACTGTACATTCAAATGCATCCCTACATTAAAACAAAATCCAGCAAAGCACACATTTTACTGAACATGTTTCAGCTTTCTTTTCTTATTCGCATGCGCAAAGGATCAAATGGAACACAAGCAAAGCTAATAACCTCACAATCAAACAAAATATACACAATTTCATATATTTTTTGTTTCTTCATACTTTTATTCACCTCATGGATTCTTATTAATCTAAAATCATCTTGTTATGATTGTCTTGAACTAATTTTTTGAAGAATGAAATCACATGGCTTATATAGACCACTCCTTCCCTGCCAGCCCTCTGGGATTTTCATCAAATACCTTGTAGGCGTACAAAAGAAAAATCTGCACAGGCAAAGACTATAAGTGCTGGAAGCAGGGCACCGGAAAGAGAGAGAAAATCAAGAAGTGATGAGGTTAATCTATTTAGTTGTAAATGATGTAGCCCTCCTGTCCTTTGAATAAAGAAGATTTAACTGTCAAAAAAGTACAGTGGACAGTTTGCCATAATAGAATCTGCACTTCTATTAAGATAAAAATAAGCAATCAAGCAGTACTTTATAGTAGTAGTACAGTTAATCTGATGATGGAGTAAGAACATCGTCAGCCAAAGTAAAATTTCAGAGGATGTTCTGAAGATGAACAGCAGGGTACCCACTACAGAAAATTTCAGAGGATGTTCAGCGTGAGGATGAGAGGTTCACGTGGAATCGTGCGGTGTAGTGGCTCTCCTCCTCATCTGCAGCGACGCCGCAACCCTCGTCGCTCTCCTCTGTGGCAGCGCCGCCCCTCCTTGTTCTCCTCCGTGATAGCCTTGGGCTGCCTTGTTTTCACTATGGGCGCAACTTTCCTTCCTCTCCCCTGCGTGGCAGCTCGTCTTCCTCTCCTCCGCCACGGTGACTGCCGCCCGCCACCCTGTTGTCTGTGGTGCAGCGCGGGAGACGACCTTCTCCACTCCTCCCTTGTCTACTCCTTCCCCTTGTCGCGGCCCCTACACTGCAGCTCCAGCCCATCACGGCACCGACGACCGCATCTCGGCTGGGTTGTGCTCGTCCTTCCGCGGCTTCCTCAGGACGAGAACTCGCGGCGCTACTCACCTTCTAGCTCTTGCCGGCACCTTCCGTCGGTGGCGGCGGCGGCAGCGACGGCAACCCTAGCTGGGGAGAGAGGAGGTTGCATGTGGGAAGAAAGAAATTTCTGGGAGAGGAGGAGTGCGTGCGTCGGGAGATGAGGAGAGGAGAGGGCTTTCTTCGCGACGAAGCGAACGATGCAGTTTGCCAACATGGACTCAACTCATTAGTCTCGTAGCTTGCCGACGTGTAACGCGCAACCGACTTCCCTTGATGCACACCTATTGTTTTTTATATCAGCCTCCAAATTGCATTCCTTGTCCTCAGGGCAAGTAAGGATTCGGTGGCAATCTTCCTGACAACTACCAATCAAATACCCACCAAACTTCTTTAGGTATTTGAACGTACACCTTGGTTTTTATCGGCATCTGCAAAATATTACCAACAAGAAGAAATCCAAATCATGAAAAGAACATTTTTGTTTATTAGGTTGATGCAACACTCTTGGAGGAACTGATTAAAATACTTGATGCTAACACGAGAAAGGCCAGTGTTAGGAGTAGCCTCAAAGCTGCAATCTTCATCGTCACTAGCATGTGGCATTGGTTGGAAAGTGACTGCTTGTGAGCCTTGAGGAAGAGAAAATGAGATGGAAACCCTTTTTATAGTAGGTTCGATATTAATGTTAATTATTGTAATATAAAAATAACATGAAAACAAAGATTGGATAAGTTCTGTCGTACTAAAAGCAATTAATGCTCATTATTGTAATACAAAAATAACATGAAAACAAAGATTGGATAAGTTCTGTCATACTAAAAGCAAGGAAACGAAATTAAGAGATTGCACTGTTGAGCAGACGGTTTCACATGAAAAAGATAGATAAAAGAAGAGCATCTATCTATACAGTTACTAAGCTCCTTTGAAATAAGCTCTCCAAGTGAATCCAGGGTGTGAAAAGTGCATGGGCCCTGGGTGACAGTGGGTGAGACGTGTTGGTGGGCAGCTCGGTCCATTGTGTGTCTAGTTTTCTTGTGTACCGCAATTCGCTAGCTGGTCCCTTGCATGTCGGTTCGTCTAGCCAAGAAAGAAAAAGGCCGTTACCACAACCAGCCAATAAAAGACTCTCAACGAGCAAAACTGATTGAACAGAGAAAATGTTAGAAATAAATTAGGATGTGTCTATTATGTTAATAACTAAAATGTATTAATTAAAAAATCATCATTCGTGTGACCAATCCTAAGTAGCGATGTCCCTTTTCTTTTAACATTTATAACTGCCATCTCTTGGAGGCAGCTTCTCCCTACGTATAGATACCTTTTCTATCAATGGAATTAGAGAGTGTAGTTCTCTCTGTCTCAGCCCCCCCCCCCCCTCCCTCTCTCTTACTTGCATTTTTCAGATATATAATATTTTACTTTTCTTTAAATTTCCTTTTTCTTTTCTTCTTTGCTGCTATTCACAAATATTTCTTTTCGAAACAAGTGTGAACATTTTTAAAACATCTTTTTAAATTTCATGAAAATTTCTCAAAAACATGAATCTTTTTATTAGATAAATGAATACTTTTTAGATTAGATAAATGCATACTTTTTAGATTGTATTGACTTTTGAAATGTGGGGACACATTGTAAGTAATACACAAACACGGTTTGTAACTTTTTATAGAGATCAACACGATTTGCAACTATATGAGCATGTTTCCAATGCACGGACATTTTTAGCTTGGAGACTTTTCAAAATTGAACACTTGTTTTAAATTAATGAACATTTATTCAAAATGTGCGAACATATCATGTGAATACTTTACAAAATGTCATCATTATATTTCAAAATGTACAAGCTTATTTTTTAAAACTAGATGAACATTTTTTTTAAGTTTGTGGACATTTTTTAAAATACTATTTGAAATTACTTACACATTTACTAATGGATCGGCCCAATATATAAAACAGCGGGCAGGTCGTGCCATTGGGCTCTATAAGAGTCCTATGCTCGGTGCTAATACCCTATGCGCCGCAGATGTAACTATCGTTGTCTTTCCCCTTGCGTTTAAACTATGCCTCCAACAAAATTCAAGGGAGACCCCATCGCAATGAAAAACACCAAGCCTAGCATACTTAGGGACCGAAACCAAGCAACCAATCACGGTACATCCACACAAAAAGTAGAACCCGTAAAAGAAGAACGGCGTAGCAAAGCACACGACAACTTCTAGTACAATGTACGGCTTACCCAAGGGGCGATTGGACAAGTTGCTACTGGATGTAGCAGCAAAGCAACAAGAAAGTCGCTCCTCGCGCTCACCCAATTTCATATTCCAAGAAACGAGGCACAATCTTTCAAGAACGATCCAAGTCTCCTAGTTGAAGAAACAGAGAAACATCAATAAAGTGATGAAGGCAAAATATGGCAGAAGGAACATATATTATATTTTCCAGTTCAACGAAGCATCAATAAAGTGATGGATCACCACCAGCAGAGCTCGGTGAGAAAGAACTTCCCTGATTCGAACAACAAGGTTGCAACACCACTGAGAAAGTTTGACATCAGAAAAAATGAGGTGTCATTACCGCTACAAAGGGTGATCATTTCCAAGGAAGTCGATGTGTAGCGACCAGACCTCAAATAGTCTGATCTCTGTGCATCAGTGTCATCCCTGGATCAGTAATGCTGACACGCACAGTACTTGAAGGATTTATAACAGAGTAGCAATCACACACTTATTACATCAAATGTCTCCAAAGAAGAACTTATTACAATAAATATGGCTTAAGGCCATCTAATAACGATAACAGCGGAAGGCTTGGAAGATAAGCGAGTCAATGAACTCCAGCGGCATCACTGAGTATAGAACCACGACCTAAGGCACCTTACTCGTTGTCTGAAAAGTCTGCAACATGAACGTTGCAGCCCGAAAACGGGCCAGCACATGGAATATGCTGGCAATGTAACACATAGAGAGGAATATGAAAGAGTAATGCTATACTACATGCATATATGGCTGGTAGAAAGCTCTATGGTTACAGTTTTGCATAAAGCTAATTTTTTCCTACAACAAAAGAATAAATTTTATTTAACTATCATGGTGGTTGTTAAACATTGAGAATGGTTGACAGCATTCTCAATCCCGATTAAACATCATCATTAAAACCCAACAATATTAATTTAAAGTAACACGATGAGATTCATATGATAATCCAAGTACTAGATACTCAAGATGTCCATAACCGGGGACATGGCTAACCATGATTAGTTTGATACACTCTGCAGAGGTTTGTGCACTTTTCCCCACAAGACTCGATCTCCTCCGTTTGATTTCTCGCACTACATGATGTTTGAGAAATGGATGACCGAGACATAGTCTTTCAGAAGCGCTAGCACCTTACGAACGGGTAGACCGTACCAACCTACATCCCCTACATCAGCTAGCCTACCACTGTAAGAGTTCGCACGACTTAGTCAACTATGCTAGAGCCCATAGTAGCTTGTGGCTGCACATGGAAGTTTCTAGCATGAATAATCTCATGATCCCTTTGAGCCTGGGTGGCGGTCCAAAAGAAAACAGGCAATCCTGGAATACCCAGGTACCTCAATCCACCCAGATGTGTATTTAAGTTGCCACCTTAAATAAACGATTAATTAACAATCTCACATCTGTCATGGATACACTCACCCAACCCACGTCTACTAGCATAGCACGGCATAATAAGCAAACGTAGAAGTAACTCCCAAGGGTTTGATAATAAAACAGGTAATAGGTACTACCTCAACTACTTTCCCAAAACCCACAATTTAATTAGATCCTAATCATGCAATGTTTGAGGATTGACCTAATGCATAAAAACTGGGTATGAAAAGGGATATGATCAAAGTGTTACTTGCCTTGCTGATGATCCGTGAAACCTAGACATTCAAAGTAGCAAGCGGCGCACTCCGGGTACTCTATCGCAAACAAACAAACACACAATAATTACTCAATTAATGCATAGGTAAAACTCAAATAAAAGATCTAACCAGAAAGTTCAACTTAAAAAATCCGGTATGCAAAAAGAAACAACTCAAACAAAGCAACGAAAAACAAACGGCGAAAGAAACAGGCTTCGTTTTACTAATCTGGACCTAAATCAAGTTTTACAGGAGCAAAAACTTGTTTGAGTTGATTATTCGGAAAGAGGGTTTCGAGACGAAACTCAAGGCGCTTGAATCGCCTGATTTCGATAAACGAGCGAAAAGTTATATTAGATCGAAAATCGGATCAGAAATCGCGATCAGAAAAATCGCGGAATAAATCCGAGAAAAAGAAAAAACGACGAACAGCTTAATGAACGAACGTTCGTTATCTGGATCTAAAATATGGACGCATTCGTTAAAACGAACGAACGAGCGAACGCTCGCTATTTAACCTAAATTGGAAAAAAACGATCTAATAAAAAAAGGATCTTAAAAAAACCAACGAAAAAACCGACGGAAAAACCAAACGATTTTTCTAAAAAAAACGGCGGCGGCGAGGTCAACCTCGGGGTGCGGGTCCGGGAGGCGGCAGCTCTGGCGAGGGCGGCGGTGGTCGGCGGCAACGGCGTGGTCCGGCGAGGCGGCGGCGGTCGGCGGCGACAAAAAAGGCGGCGATCGCGCGGATCGGGCGGCGAGGGGAGGCGGCGGCGGCGGGCTAGGGTTAGGGTTAGGTGGCGCGAGGCGGAGGCTTGGGCTGTCCCGGGACTCGGGCGGCGCTATATAAAGCCCCGGCCAGGCGGAGTCCTGGCCGGTTACGGCCCAGAGTCGGTTCGTGTTTTTTTTTAAATATTCCTCGCAGAAAATCTAACGAAAGAAATACGAAACGGACTCCAAAAATCCTGAAATAAATTTTCCCCGGCTTCTAAAAGCAAGCCGGACAAGATGTACATTTATTTGGGGCCTAAATGCAATTTTTAAAAACGCACATTTTTCCTAAATTCAAATAAAATAGCGAAAAACTCCAAATAAAAATCTAATTTGATTTTTTAATTAAATCTTCATTTTTTCTTTATTTCGGGAAAGTCATTTTATTCCCTCTCTCATATTTTGACAGTAGAAATAATTGAAGATAAAATAAATAAAATCAAATGATCCTATTTTCAAAATTTGAGAAAACTCAAATATGAAAATAACGAAATCTCCAACTCTCTCCGTGGGTCCTTGAGTTGCGTGAAATTTCTAGGATCGAGCCAACATGCAATAAAATATGATATGCAAGTGATGATCTATGTATAACATTCCAAATTGAAAATTTGGGATGTTACACGATGATGAAGGCCTGATGTTGATGTGCGAACTGGTGGACAAGGAGACGTAAACAAATTCTCATGCTTGAGGAATTTTTTTGTCATCATACGGGAACTTGTTTCAATGCTACAGACTAACACCAGGTGGAGACATGTCGTCAAAAGTCCACGACACAATGTGTGATGATGCAGTTACGCGAGTAGAAGATCACGATGCAGCATTAGAAGATGTCGGTGTACAAAAGTAGGGGTTCTCTTTTGTACCCCTTTACTTGTGCACGGGCAGTCAGAGCCGCACCTGCGGCCACACTTGGCAGGGCATAGGAGGGAAGCCGAAGCACAAGACCACCGGAGCGGCGCCAAGACAGATGGGTTTTCCCCGGCAAGACCTTGCCAGGGCGACCTATGCAGCCCCGGCAAGAGCCTTGCCGGGGCAGCTCACCCAACACCAGCGTCGCCGCCACCCTTGAGCCTGAGGTTTCCAACGCCATTGACAATGTTGGGACCAAGGCTTGGGAGGCGCCCGCGTGGTGGCATGCAGATCTTTGTGAAGACCAGAAGCATACAAGACTAGATGATAACCAGAAGACAATCCTCGGCAAAATCCTTGCCGAGGATACCTGCGAGACCCCGACAAGACCCTTGCCGGGGACGACCATAATGTCACGGCAAGACCCTTGCCGGGGCCCCGGCAAGACTCTTGCCGACGACATCTGCGGGGTCGCAGCCCGGCCCGCACCCACCAAGACTCCACCGCCGTTCCCATGCAGCTGCCAGTCCATCAACTAGGCGAGCACCTTCGTGGCAACGGGCGGCCTCTAGGCCAACTAGGCAAGAACCTGTGTGGTGGCATGTAGATCTTCGTGAAGACCCTACCACCACGCCAACTCAGCAGCCTGCCAGCCTACGTGGCGCTGCATGCCTCGTTGGCCTGGACACGTGACGGAGCAAGGCAGAGCGGCGACGGACGGAACGGGCCTCGTTACCACCCTCGATAAAGAAAGTGGACACCTAAGTAGCGCATTTAATGCACTTTATCCTGTAATGACAGACGATAAGCTTGTACACTGTATACCTTTCCACATCCTGTGTGCCACTGTGGCAGCCCCTTGGTCTATAAAAGGAGGCCCGCGGTGAGGATTCAGATCTTTTGGACAAGGTACTCCGTAGCTAGTTCAAGAACTCAGGAACACTCAAATATGCACCAAAGCAGGACTAGGGTATTAAGCATCCTCGTGGCCCAAACCTGGGTAAACGGTCCTCATGCTGGCTTCTAGACCCGCTCTTTGCACAACCCCGCGCCTGCCAACCGTAGCAGAAGGGACCCCAGTGATCCCATAGATGTCGTTTCCCCCGACATCTTTGGCACGCCAGGTAGGGGGCGCAGGCTGTGAAATTCCGGTTTGAATGTTAGCACACCGACTTCATCATCACCATAGCCCCCAAGAGAAAGGGGATCACAGCGATCGGCTTGTCCGGGGCTGGCCCGTCCGCGCCAGCGTGAGCAGGCAGCCAGGTGCCCACGGATGGGGCCAGAGACGTGGCCTGGGAGCATCCACGACATTCTGACTATCGGAGCCAGGCGAGTGGCGTCGCCCGAATCCGAGACGATGAGCCAAGCGCCGTTGGGTCCGGGGGCGGGGCCGTGCTGCCCATGGGCGGTGCAGCAGCCTCTACGGCACCCCCGCTGGTGCCCGCGATAAGCAACATCGCGATGCCGCAGCCCCCGGGCACCACCGCAGAAAGAGCCTTGTGCAGCACTCACAGGACGAACCAGGCCGGCGTGCGCGCTCAGACGCCAGGGCAGGCGGCGTGCGACCGCGAGACCGTGACAGAGCCCCTTCTAACCCGGTTAGAAGTCGGAGCACGCCACGGTCTATGCAGATCTCGCCGCCACCTATGCCAGCGGAAGCGCTGGCGCGCGTGCAGCTGCTCCTCGACTTCCCCCTGCTGCGGAGAAGCTCGACGAGCGGAGAGCCACCATTCGAAGCCTTGTCAGCTTTGCCAACAAAGACGAGCCGCTCCCGACGGGACCCTCGCACCATCGTTCTGACGAGCCGGTGCATGTTGGCGGTGGGGAGACCAGAGACGCTGCAACCACAACGCACTCCCTCCCCGTGGCCGCGACAACAGCCACCGGCTCGTCGACCCGACGTCGCTAACAATGCTTCCACAGCGTCGTCCGACCCGCGAACACACTGTGACCAACATCTAGTCCTTCGGGAACGGGCTCAGGAAGACGCTCGAACTACCATCGAACGACAACGGGAGACGACGCGGGGCCTACTATGGACCACCCGGCGCCGTGGGGCCCCGGTGACCTGCCTTATGAGGTGGGTTGTCCAGCCTTTACCCGAGAGCTGCGGCAGTTCCAGTGGCCCTCCCACCGCTCGTTCAAGCCTGATGTTGGCGAGAAGTACAACGGCAAGACCCACCCGTCGGAGTTCCTCAGCATCTACACCATCGCGATGCAAGCTGCTGGAGGTCGCGACAATAAGGTGCATGCCAATTACTTCCTGTTAGCACTCAAACCCAATGTCATGTCATGGTTGATGCACTTGCCAGTGGATTCCATTTCTTCTTGGTCGGATTTGTGTCATGAGTTTGTTGGCGCCCTCACTGGAGGCCACCAAGCACATGGCCAGGCAAGCGATTTGCATATCATCCCCCAGAAAGAAGGTAAAAACCAACGCAAGTACATACAGAGGTTCAGCCGGGTGCAGTACAACATCCCAGATGTTCATCCCGCCGCCGTTATCAGCGCATTCCATCAGAATGTGCGCAACCGCAAGATGCGTGAAGAGTTGGCGTTGAACAAGGTCAAAGATGTGGCCAAACTTTATGTTCTGGCCGATAGATGCGCTCGAGTTAAAGAAGGGAGGAAGTACGCCGGCGAGGATGCCGGTGCGGAAACCAACTCCACAGACGAAGACACCGCCGCCCCGACAAAGAAGGGTCATCGCCGCAACAGGAAGCACAAGGGCAAGACTATGCTTGCCGTTGAGGGATCCGGCGAGCTCGGCGCCGCCAAAAAGGCCAAGGATGACGACCCCGGCAAGGAGGTTGCCGGGTGTGCCGCCTGCTTGGCACGGGCGGCCGGCGGCAAGACAGGAGGCTCTGACAAGAATTACTGCAAGATCCACCGCACCAAGGGCCATGACCTCCGGAATTGCCGACAAGTTGAGCTGCTTGTAGAAAAGCAGAAGGATGAATATGAAAGGCGCGACAACGAGAAGGTTTAGGGTGGTACTGAGGGATCCGACAAGAAACGTGGCGGCCAAGGGGGTCGCCGCGGCAAAGATAACCAACAAGAAAGGCCCGCTTGGGGTCGTGATAAGAAAGAGGAGGATGATGATCACGACGAGGATGACGAGTCTGGCGAGCACGAGTTCCAGAAGGCTACAGAGGCTATGTGCGTCGACGGTGGCACCTCATTACACAACTCACACCGCCAGCTAAAGCAGTGGGCGCGTGAGGTCACTGCGGCGGAGCCGTCGTTTCATGCCCAGAAGCCACTGAATTGGTCCCGCACGCCCATCGTTTTTGACACGAGGATTACCTTGACCTCACAACTGCGGTCGGGTGTTTGCCGTTGTTGGTTTCGCCAACAATACGCAACCTCAAGGTGACCAGAGTGCTGGTTGACGGTGGGGCTGGTATGAATTTGATATCGCCTGCCGTGATCAGGAAGCTGCAGATTCCTGATGGAGAACTCGAAGAGACGGGCACGTTTCAAGCGGTCAACCCGGGAAGGAGCCATCCTAAAGGGAAAATCACGCTGCCGGTTACGTTTGGGGGCGAGATAAACTATAGGACGGAGAAGATCGTCTTCGATATCACCGAGATCCCCTTGCCATACAATGGGATTCTTGGCCGCCCAGCGCTATCCAAGTTCATGGCGGCGTCCCACTATGCCTATAACATGTTGAAAATGCCGGGGCCGCTGACCATCATCACCGTCCCCTCTGACAAGAAAGGCACGTTCATCTGCGCCGACCAACTCTACCAAGATGCAGTTGCAGCAACTGCCGCCAGGGCACTTGCTCCAGTCGCTGAGGCTCCAGGGAGGAAGAAGGCCAGCAAGACTCCTTCCGGCAAGACCTCTTGCACCCACTCTGGCAAGCGCACCTCTTCGGAGTGTTGTGCTCCCGTTGAGGACGTGCTAGAGAGCTCCACCAGGAAGAGCAGGAAGTCCAAGCAGGCTGCACCACCAGAAACCAAGAAGGTGTCCGTCAAGGAGGACGAAACAGGCGGGGCTTTCACTATAAGCTCCACCTTCGACAGCAAATAGGAAAGCCCGCTCGTCGCCTTCCTGCGGGCGAATGTCAATGTATTTGCATGGCAAGCATCTGACATCCCCATCATTCCCAGGGAGGTGATTGAGCACCATCTTGCTGTCTGTCCTCATGCGTGGCCCGTCAAACAGAAGGTCAGGAAGCAACCTTTGGAGCGACAAGAGTTCATCATTGACGAGATCAGGAAGTTGGAGGCGGCAGGCCTGGTAAGAGGAGTGCCCCACCCCACGTGGTTGGCCAATCCGGTGGTGGTGCGTAAGGCAAATGGGAAGTGGAGGCTGTGTATTGACTACACAGGCATCAATAAAGCCTGTCCAAAGGGTCCTTTCCCTCTGCCACGCATCGACCAGATTGTAGACTCCACTGCCGGGTGTGACCTGCTGTCATTCCTCGATGCCTATTCGGGGTATCACCAGATATTCATGATGAAGGAAGACGAAGGGAAGACCGCGTTCATCACCCCATGGTGTATGTACTGTTTTGTACGAATGCCTTTTTGGTTGAAGAGCGCTGGTTCGACTTTTGCCCAAGCAGTTTAGATTGGTTTTGAGCCCCAGCTGCATAGAAATATGGAAGCTTATATGGATGACATAGTGGTCAAAACCAAGGACAGGGCCACGCTCATGCAAGATTTAGAAGAAACATTCGCAAACCTGCACAAGATTAACCTCAAGCTCAACCCAGAGAAGTGCGTGTTCGGTGTTCCCTCGGGCAAACTTCTCGGGTTCTTTGTGTCTCAACGCGGAATCGAAGAAAATCCTGACAAGATCAAAGCGGTCGAGCAGATTGAGGCGCCGAAACGGGTCAAAGACTTACATAGGCTCGCCGACTGTGTTGCTGCCCTGAGTAGGTTCATCTCCTAATCTGCTGAGCGCGCCCTCCCCTTTTTCAAAGTTTTGAAAAAGACGGGTCCAGTAAAATGGACTTCGGAGGCAGAGGCAGCACTGCAAGATTTGAAGAGGTACCCCTCCTACACGCCAATACTAGTTGCGCCTAAACCACGGGAGCCGTTGCTGCTGTACTTAGCGGCAAAGAATCAAGTGGTCAGTGTTGCACTGGTGGCGCAGAGGGAACTTGAGGGAGAAGAAGCAGTTGCAGCAGAGCCATCGGATGTCGAGCCGGGGTCTTTCCCGGCAAAGCCTGACGCCGGCGAATCAGAACCCGCGGCAAGGCTCGGACCCGCCGAGACAGAACCTGAGCGGATGGGCGAAGTGGGATAGAAGAAGAAGATGGTGCAGCACCTAGTGTATTTTGTCAGTTCCCTCTTGTAGGGGCTAGGTCAAGATATTCTAGAATGCAGAAGCTGCTTTTCGGCCTTCTCATGGCCTCGAGAAAGCTGCGCCACTATTTCCAAGCACACGAGATCACCGTCGTCACTCGCCTCCCTTTGCAACGGATTTTGCACAACCCAAATGCGACAGAGAGGATTGTGGAGTGGGCACTGGAGCTGTCGAGCTTTGGCCTCAGGTTTGAAAATACTTCAACGATCAAGAGACGAGCTTTAGCAGAGTTCATAGCAGAGTGGACTGCAACGCCCGACGAGGAGATCCAAAAGACCACCCTTCCCGGCAAGGAGACGAGCAGCCACGCATGTGGGACTATGCCGGTGAGGGTCTGCAACGCCACGGCCCTGCGTGAGCGTCTCCCACACCCATGTGTTTGTGACTATGCCGGTGAGAGTGTCCAACTCCATGGCCACGCATGTGTAACTATGTCGACAAGAGTGTGCAACTCCGCGGTCGTGCGTGTGCGACTATGCGACTATGCGGACGAAAGTGTGCAAATACACGGCCACGCATGTGCGACTATACCGATGAGCGTGTGCAACTCCGCGGTCACGCATGTGCGACTATGCCTGTGAGACTGTGCAATTCCGCAACCGTGCGTGAGCACCTCCCGCAGCCGTGTATGCGACTATGCGGGCAAGAGTGTGCAACTCCGCGGTCACACATGGGCGACGATGCCGACAAGAGTCTGTAACTCCAAAGCCGTGCGTGTGCGACTATACGGACGAGAGTGTGGAACTTCACAGTCATACATGTACGATTATACTGTTGCAAACCTATGTTGTTGGCCTGCAGTTGTGCGTGCTCATCATGTCAATGAGTACCACAAAGAAATCAGTCTGCCATACATCACACGGTGGCACAGTCCATCGCTTTCTTCCCCACCCCTCTCCTTCTCTCCTTGCCCGCCTAGTTGACAAGGGCACACACTCCCACTGACATTGGCATTGCCCACCGGTCCGGCGCAATCTTCCCGAACCCTTGTATCACACCAAGTAATAATAAAGAAAGAGAATCAAGCCAACTCCCACAGCCAATGAGAGTGGACACATATGCTAACAAGAGTGTGCAACTCCACGGGCGTGTATGTGCAACTATATGGGTGAGAGTGTGCCACTGCGCTGCGAACGTGTGCGACTATGCCGACGAGAGTGTAAAACTCTACGACCGTGAATGTGCTACTACGCGGGTGAGAGTGTACAACTCCATCGACGTGCGTGTGAAACTCCGGCAACCATGCATGTGTTACTATGCTGACGAGAGTGTGCATCTTCGCAACGGTACGTGTGGAATGAGAGTGTGCTACTCTATGGTCGTGCATGTGCGACATGCTTCTACTTTGCCAGCAGTAGTTGGTTGAGCTTACAACATCGCGTGTCTAGCTATATTAGCAATGCGAGCGCGAGATATCATCTAACCATCTTAGTATTGTCGTGTTGTGCAACTTTTTAATTATCGTATTCAACTGAGAATGATTATTTATGCAACTGCAAATACTGCGGATGCCAACTAAAAATGTGAAGATCGATCTGTAGAAACAGAGGATAAAAATATAACGGAACGAAGAAGATAAAATTCTTTTATAGTTTATCCATTGTATGGTTACGATTCAACCGATTTGGTTTGCTGCTTCTTATGTTTCTACACGGAGATATAGCGGTTGTGAGGATCGAGCAACTGCTTTGCTTTGCAGGCTATCAAGCCAAAGTGCATCCTCGTCGTTGGCCGTCGTAGTTGCGTCTTGAGTGTGGTCTTCTCTAGCTTGAGCTACATGGTACTTTTTATCTTTGCCATCCATTTCTGCATCGCGATTCGTGCAAGTGCATTTATCTTTTTTGTTTCTCTCAAACGACACAACATATAAACTTCAAATTTTGCAGAACGACAATACATTCTAACTACAATGTGGGAAATATTTTTAAGATTTTTTCATGCATTTTAAATACTTAAAATAATATTTTTAGTCAAACAAAATGCCATTATGTATATTTATATCAGATCAAAAAATCTGAAAGTTTTTGCACACATTGATGTTCTAATGTTTGTTCGGTTTGTAAAGTTTGAAGTTCAAATGTTGTTTCATTTGAGAGAAATAAAAAAGAGAAATCTTCTTGTTGTAGGTTGGTTGGAGAGTACGGATCTCAAAGCAAGGCTGGAGGGTTGACGATAAGACGTTTCATGTAGCCTGAGCTAAAGTAGACCCTGTACCTGTGTCTTTTATAGTCACACCGCGGGCGCCCGGTAGTTGTTGATGGCGCCGTAGTTCTGTGAGGATGCATGCCGAAAGATGCACAAGTCACCGCCGCCAAAACCTTTACCCCCACACGGCTAGCCCTTCTCCTTCTCATGTTGTTGCTATTTGTCATCCCGTTCCGGTAGCCTGCACGCGCATGGGTCCTTTCAGCCAACTCCATAGAATCGGAACTCAGCCTCAAGGGACCTGATCCAACTGGATGGATATGTCGTGGTGGCCACCGACAATGGTACCGCCACGCCCGAAAGGGGGGTCGAAGGCGGCTGGCATGAGCTGTGGTGGAAGTGTTAGGAGCTAGGATGGGGAATCGATGTACTTAACTGGTAGCAGTCTCTCAGAGTACAAGGTAATGGCGATTATAAGCAATCTAAGACGAACTAGGGTTCATACAAATAGGAACAGAGAGGAAGGGGAGAGAGCCGCCGCCAGGTTCGTGCCGTGATCCACTGGATGGCTGACGAGGGTGTGAGCGAGTGGTTAAGTAGGTGGCTGCCTGGGCTGGGCCAGCTTACACCCACTCGGGCCCAACTACCCTCCTGTTGGCCTTGCGAGCCCGCACCGGCCTGGGAAGCGGGGGCGAGCGCTGGCTGTCGCTGTCATGTGGCCAGGGGTGCTGACATCACCCCTTTCTTGTGTCGAGGCTTGCCCCCAAGCCTCAGCCGCTGGGAATCGAGCTTGGAGCGCTGCACGATCCTCCCAAAAACCAGGCACCGCTGCTGGGTTGGACCAACGAACAAGGACTTGCTCCACCATGGCCCCCATGGGACAAGAGCCTTCCGAAGCTGTGACACATGAAAGACCGGGTGCAATTGTGCATGCTCCGGCAACAGCGGCTTGTAGGCAACATCATTCACTCGAGCGATTGTCTTGTAAGGGCCGAAGAACCGGAATGAGAGCTTGTGGCATGCCCTCGGGGCGACGGAACGGCTGTAGCTTTAAATAGACAAGATCGCCCACTTCAAACACCCGGAACGAACGCTTCTTGTAAGCTTGCTGCTTCATAACTTGCCGAGCTCGGTTCAGATGCTGCTGTAGCAGATCCTGAACCACTGCTCGTTCATCCAACCAAGAGCGCAACGCCGGTACTGAACAAGTGTTCGTTGCCGTGATTCCCCACTGCCGTGGTTCATGCCCGTACATTGCTTGGAAAGGAGACATTCCAATGGATGAGTGATAAGAAGAATTGTACCAGAACTGGGCAAGAGGAATCCAGAAACTCTAGCGACGAGGACAGGCTTGGGTGAAGCACCGAAGAAATGTTTCTAGGCATTGGTTAACACGCTCGGTTTGCCCGTCAGTCTGTGGATGATTGGCGGAACTCATTTGAAGGCCAGTGCCAGCATACTTGAACAGCTCCTGCCAGAAGTGACTGGTAAACACCGGGTCACGGTCAGAGATGATTGAGCCTGGGAACCCATGCAACCTGTAGACTTGATTCATGGAGAGGAGGGCGACCTTTGAAGCTGTATATGGGTGAGCCAATGGAAGAAAGTGGGCAAATTTTGTCAGTTTGTCAACAATGACCAAGATGCAATTCACTGCCCCGGAAGATGGTAGTTCGTCGACAAAATCCATACTGATCATTTCCCAAGATTCCTTAGGTACAGGTAACGGTTCGAGCACCCCTGGGTAAGCGGCACGATCTGGTTTCGCCTGTTGACGGGTTGGGCAGCACTTGACATAATGTTGTATGTGAGTCTTCATCTTGGGCCAGGCAAACAGCCGACGCACACGACACCAAGTGACTGGAAATCCCGAATGCCCACCGATTGGTGCGTCATGGAACGCGGCAATAACCTGCTGCTGCATAGTGTTCGCGCCGCTAAGCCAAATTCGCCCTCTGAACCGAAGAATGCCTTGTTCCAACAAAAATCGCCCTTTAGGATCCGCCCTAATAGCGAGTTGCTCGAGCAGCTTTTGTGCCTGTGGATTAGCATTATAGCTGTTGATGATATCCTCCATCCAACTAGGGGTGCAAGATGAGACCGTATGCAGTTGGTTAGTATGTGTGGCTCGCGACAAAGCATCCGCTCCTCCATTTTGTGCACCCTTCTTGTATCTGATTGTGTAACGGAGCCCCAGGAGCTTAGTAAAAGCTTTCTGCTGCCAGGGGTGGTCAATCTTTGCTGGAGATAAGGACGCCACTGGTCCACTGCCACTACCACCGCCAGGTATTCTTTTTCATAAGTGGATAGTCCCTGGTACTTGGGGCACAATGCCTTGCTCATATACGCGATAGGATGACCTTGTTGCTGCAGAATTTCCCCGACACCTAGATCACAAGCATCTGTCTCGACAATGAACGGCTGAGAAAAGTTGGGCATGGCAAGCACCGGTGCTGTGACGAGCCCTTGCTTAAGGAGCTGGAAAGATTCCTCTGTTACCTGGTTCCATACAAATGGGACTCCCTTCTTGAGCAGGTTAAACAAAGGTCGTGCTATGATTCCAAAATGGCGCACGAAGCGGCGATAATAACCAGCAAGCCCAAGGAACCGGCGTACTTCCTTAGTATCTGATGGTGTGGGCCATTGAGACACTGCTGCAACCTTGCTGGGTCCGTGGAGACTCCTTCCGAACTGATAATATGCCTAAGATACGATAGTCGCTGCTGGCCAAAACAACACTTGGAGGCTTTAAGTTTCCATTGGTCGCGTCGTAGCAGCTGAAGAACTTGCGCCAGGTGGGACTTATGATCCTCCAGAGTGCGACTGAAGACTAAAATATCATCAAAGAAGAGGAGCACGAATTTGCGGAGCGCCGGATGTAAAGTCTCAATCATTGCACCATTGAAGGTGAATCGTCCTCCTGCTAAACCCATAGAAAGCACCTGGAACTCAAAATGCACCTTGTGAGTTTGGAAAGCAGTTTTATACTCATCACCTTCAGCAATCCCGATCTGATAGTAACCTGCCCGGAGATCAAGTTTCGAGAACCATAATGCACCGTGGAGTTCATCGACCAACTCTTCAATAACTGGAACTGGAAACTTGGGTACAGTGTTCATGGCATTGAGTTGGCGATAGTCAATATAGAAGCGCCACGTTCCATCCTTCTTCTTTACCAAAATGACCGGCGATGCGAAAGGACTGGCCCTTCGCCTGATGATCCCCTGCCTGAGTAGTTCGGCCACCTGCTTCTCTATGTCTGTATTATGCTCAGGCTTGTGCCGGTACGGATGAATATTCACAGGTTGTGCCCCTGGCATCAAGGGTATATGATGATCACAACTGCGCTTTAGGGGAAGCCCTTCTGGTTCTCCGAAAACGTCCTGATACTGATCAAGTACAGCCTGAATGCATTCCGAACTGACATCTTGCTCTTCACTGTCTCTCAAAGCAACTTGATACAATCTCACCATATGTGAAACTGCCCCCTGACGACAGAGACTGTCTAACTGCAGACTGTTGATGACAGGGCATGAGGAGGTTGAAGGATGGCCGTGGATATGCACCACCCCGGAAGATGAAGGAATTGCGATATGTTTGCCTTTCCAGTCAACAGTAATGGGGCTGTTATGTTCCAACCAATCCATTCCGAGGATCGCATCATAAGTGCCAAGTGAGAGGACTTTCATGTCAGTCACAAATTCATGGCCCTGAGAGAACCACTTGCACTGAGGAATGGATGCACTGCATTGTAGCTCGCCCCCGCCAACAACCTTGACTCGTCCTGGGCGAGCCAATGGAACAACCCCTTCCAACTTAGCAGCCAGCCGGGCGTCGACAAAGGATGTTGAACTTCCCGAGTCCACCAACATAAGGATTTCGTGGCCTTGGAGCCACGCATGGACTTGAAATGCGCGTCGGGAAGTGTCGCCTGTTAGAGCATGCTTGGAAATGGCCATCACCATCTCGGGGGTGGTTGCTGCTCGGTGTCGCTGACAGGGTCGATGCCGAAAAGTTCCAGGAGCTCCTCGACCACATGGAGTTGTACAGTAGTGGGGCAAGTGTGATCCTGCCCCTACCGCTCGCCGCACTTGAAGCAGAGTCCGCGCGCACGACGGTACTCACGGAGCGCCTTGACCTTGGAACTATCTGCCCGTGCGCCGTCGAGACCGCGACGATCCGCAGCTGCGGGCGCCGCTTGTGTTGGTGTCGTGCGTGGCGGAGGAAGCGGCAGGGGAAGCGCCCCGCCTGGACGCGGCCCCATGTCCATCGCACGCGGTGGCGGCGTTGGTGGCGCCGCAGAATAGGCGCAGCCCACAACCTCCTCCTGGAGCAAGGCGAGCGAGCACGCTATATCCAGATCAGGCGGTCGCTGCACTAGAACCACTGCACGAATGTCCGCTCAGAGTCCCTCGACAAAACGAGTCAAGTAAAAGTAAGGATGAGTGTTGTCGGCATAAGAAACCAAGTGATTCATATTGATTCAAAACGCTCAATGTAATCAGCAACTGAAGAGGTCTGGCGGATTGTATAGAACTACCTAATCAGGTGCTGATGCCTATCCCGACCGAATCGCGTGCAGAGCAATGCAGCAAATGACTCCCAATCGAAGTCAGACAATTTTTTCTAAACCGATTGCAACCAAATGGAGGCAGTGCCAGAGAAATTGAGTGCAGCCATCGGCACCCAAAACGCAGAATGAATGCCAAACATGTTGAAGTATTGTTCGCATAACGTTTTCCACAACTTTGGGTTTTCACCGGCGAACTGTGGAAACACTAGAGAAGGATGTGATTGCCCCAACCCAGCGAGGAGTTGACTCGCATGCGAAAAGGGAGAAGCGACAAGACCGGGCGACTGAAGGGAATACTGACAAGTGCCCGGGAGGGGCGCTGGTGGGGTGGCCAGCACCGGCTCCCGGTGAAGAAATGCGTCGCCGTGGTCCGCTGACCCGTGTGGCTGCGAAATCGCCGCAGTCCCCGTACCCAGCTTGGAATCGGGGGCACTGATCTACTTGGCCGCCACACCAGGCGCTGCCGCCACAGGCAGCGGCCCTTGCTACAGATCCGCCACCGCATCGGCGAGGAGGTCGACGCGGTGCTCCAGGTCGGGCCTCCAGGCCGTCAGATCATCCAGCTTGGCGGTATGCGCGTGGATTGCCGCCGTGTTGCCGCGCAACTCCAGGCGAAACTCATCCATGGAGGTCTTGATCTTCTCCATGTACTCCTTCATGGTCGGATCCATGGCCTCGATTTGGATCCGCGCTTGGCGAAGACGGCGAGTCTCGATGAATTGCGCGAGATCGCGCGAGGGAAGAGGTGGTGGATGGCTTTGATACCAGATGTTAGGAGCTAGGATGGGGAATCGATGTACTTAACTGGTAGCAGTCTCTCAAAGTACAAGGTAATGGCAATTACAAGCAATCTCAGACGAACTAGGGTTTATACAAAGAGGAATAGAGAGGAAGGGGAGAGAGCCGCCTCCAGGTTCGTGCCGTGATCCACTGGATGGCTGGCGAGGGCGTGAGCGAGTGGTTAAGTAGGTGGCTGCCTGGGCTGGGCCAGCTTACACCCACTCGGGCCCAACTACCCTCCTGTTGGCCGTGCGAGCCCGCACCGGCCTGGGAAGCGGGGGTGAGCGTTGGCCGTCGCTGTCATGTGGGCCAGGGGTGCTGACAGGAAGCCAGCCAACATGAGATGTGGCGGGGGCGGCCGATGCGAGGGGGATGAGGAGTAAGGATGTGGGCACAAGTCGATTGAGACAAACGCCAATCGTTTCACACCTTGTTGAGAGTGCCCGACAAATAGTTTAGCTACACATCAGTCAGTTGACTTTCGACGAATTCGTCGTCAGTTGATTTTTGAATGAAGGAAGGAGAGGGAAGGAGAGGGAAGGAGAAGGGAGGGCCTCGCCGTAGAGAAGGAAGGGTGCTCGCCGTCATCACTCAGGGTGGACACGGTCCGAGCCGGTCCGGTCCCTAACCAAGCCGTGCTTTCGACCGGCCGCGACCGGTCCGGACCGGACTGGACCAAAGTGCCCAGCGGGCCTGTTTCCCTGGACCGGCCCGACGAGGAGAAAGCTCGGTCAGGACCGAGGGACCGAGCGATGGAGGGGGAACGTGAGCTGCGTGTGTGCCTTGCGCCGGCGTGCGTTCGTCTCTGTCGTGCCCTGTCCTAAAGAGCAACTACTCCAGCTGCTTGCTGCAGACGAAGAGGCAGTTCATCTATGGTAGCATCTCTGCCAACATCAAGCTCGTCCTGGAGAACTCCGCCGCCTGCCGGTACCGTTACCGTCAGCACATACTAGGTATGTACATTGGCGCTTCCAGTTTCAGATTGCTAATCAGCTTGTAGTGCATGCAATTCTAACTGTATGTGCTTCAATTAATTGCCAAATTCAGACATTGGGACAATCATGACGATATCAACTTCCAGTTCATGGCGAACAAGATGAGGCACACCAACGTGTGTGTGTTCTCCGACGTGTTTGTCTGCACCAGAGGTGCCCTTGGAACGAACCCACGCGAACGAGAGATTGCTCAAGAAAAAAAGGAAGATACAGGTGTTTAGCGCTGCACAAACTTCAGACCTTTTCTGTTCTATTAGTCAGACTCACAGAACGGGAAACAAGGCTTCGTGGCCCCTCATTTTGCGTCGTCATGATCCACAACACTGGTGCCATTCCACGAGCAGACCGACGAGATGCGAGTCTGGCTTCAGGCAGTTAGACCCGCGAGCTAAACTAGCTAACAGAAGGAAAGTGTTCGAGCCTAACCTGACGAAAAACCAAAGTGCTAACTGAACTAACTGAAAACGTGACAGGAGCTTCTGATTTATTCAAGAGTGTTCGCCGACATGACGGTCAAAGAAGGAGATACAGTTCGTGCCCTACGTGCCTGCGTGCACAGGTTGCACTGCTTCATCACGTCAGTAAGGCCGGGACTTGACGACTGCGACAAAATTGATGGCGGCCTTGGTCGGGGATGTGTGTGTCGTGTAGGCGGCGTATGGACCAATTCATCACACAGGCAGGAAGATGGCGATGCGGCGATGCAAGGAGACGCGGTGGTTCGCTCGGGGGTTGCCGGTGGCCGTGACGACGAGGAACGACAACCGTGATGACTGCGTTTTGTCGGTCCTCCTCGGGCGCTCGGTCCAAATCCGCACCAGACCGAGAGTTTGTCGGGCCTAATTGCTGAGCTCGGCCTGACCATTTTTTCTACCGGGCCAGGACCGTACGGTCCGGTCCATAACGGGCCACGAGCCGGGCTAGAAGCCTGCTCATCACGTCTAGGCTGAGTCATCACCCTACTATCTATGTTAGGGTTCAGGGTGGGGCTTCTGGGGATCGTGCGGTCCTGATGTTGGAGCATGGCTAGCTAGTATGGAAATAGCCAGGTCTGCCTCCTGTGGGTACGAAAACGTCGGGGCGAACAGAGAGGAGGATGAGCTGCGGGGCGCCGGTGAGCACAGAGAGGAGCCGCTCTCTTGTCCGTGCGACCGTCAAATGGACAACAATGTCGATTTGGGGATCTCCGGTACAGTACGTGAGATTGTAGGTGAAATTTGTATGCCTCGTACTCTCCATCTCCTAGTCCTTAATTAGGACGAGCAAACAATTTGAATGCCTGGTGTGCGTGCGTACTTACTCCCGCCGCTGGCCACCGTCGGTCGATGCATGTACATAAGCCGGCCGGATCGACTTGGTACCGTCGATGTCGAGAGTACACAGTGGTCCGGTACATGGCAAATTGGCAAGGACGGCCTTGGCGGCGCTCGTCGTACCGCTAGGCGTGGAATCAGAGAAGGTTGCCGTGTGCTGGTCGGGATCGACGACGCGAAAACATATAATAGAACACCTGCACCCAGGTCCTCCCTATCTAGCCATCCATTCTGCGCATCACGATTCATGCAAACACATTTCTCTTTTTTGTTTCTCTCACATAAAACATATTTTGAAGTTCAAACCTTTGCAGCATGGCAAAGTTTTCTATCTAGAATCTAGGATAAATTGCTCAGATTTTTTTGTCAAACATAAATATACAAATTATGATTTTCTAAAAAAATCTGAACGATTTATCCTAGATTTTAGATAGAAGGCTTTGCCACGCTGCAAAGGTTTGAAGTTCAAGACATGTTCTATGCGAGAGAAACAAAAAATAGAAAATTTCATATAAAAAGTTAGTTGTGTTGCACGGATCTTAAAAAAATATTGAACACCCAGGATAGCAGGGCCCGGGTGCACATGTTCTAAAAATCCACGTCCATCGACGACGGCGGCCGTGTGCTGGTCGGGAAGGCCATCGTTGGAGCTATGGCACGAACGGTGGGTCGTGAGGATGCACGGATTGCAGGCACCTTCAGGAGGAGTACGAGACCGGGCTACGTCGCCGGCGTAGGCATGCCGGAGGTGGGGAAGATGGCTGATCGACGATTCCTTGGCTGTTGGGTCAAGTCGCGAATCCCGGCGCCGAACATGCTCGGGAGGACCGAGTGGGCTGGGACACATAGCCTGTCCTGATCTCTTGAAGCAAGTATTGGTAAGACCTCGCCACATATATAGATCACTTCATAATCGTACAAAACTGGGTGTAATATTGAATTTATGTTCTATGAAGATTTATACCGAATAGTCATGCAGATAGCTAGACCACATGATATGGCAATTAATTGTTATTAATTTTTGCCAACCTGCACTCATATTTTCTTAGCTAGTTAACATCACAGTTTTCTTTATTGGAGCCTTGGAGGAGTATAAGCACCTCGCGCACCTGCACTTCATGCCAACAATTTTAGGCTCCAAATTGCATTGCTTGTCCTCAGGGCACGGAAAGATTCGGTGGCAATCTTGCTGACAAAGACCAAACAAATACCCATCAAACTTCTGCTGGAATTTGACCGAACATTGTGGTTTTGCATCAGCATCTGCAAAATATCAGCAACAAGAAGAAATACACATCAAGAGCAAAAATAATTTTGTTTATTGGGTTGATGCAACACTCTTGCAGGAACTATTAAACTTAATTGATGCTAGCACGAGAATGGCGAGTGTTAGGAGTAGCATCAAAGTTGCAATCCTCATCCTAACTTGTCTGCGGTGTAGATAGAAAAGTATCTGCTTGTGAGCCGTGAGGTAGAGAAAATGAAGAGGCAATCCTTTTTATTGTAGGTTTAATATTAATGCTAATTATTACAATACATAAATACTAGCACGAAAGCGAAGATTGGATAGATTCTTTTTAGGGCAGATTGGATAAGTTACCGATAGTAATTAAATGCACCCAACGATAAGATATGTTCTTACGCTTTCTTGCTGATCACGGAAACAAATTTATGAAATTACATCTTTGATCAGGCGTATTTTTCTCTATGTATCTGTATCTATCTATATCTTCTATCTATCTATCTATCTATCTATCTATCTATCTGTATTTGGTTTATTTTCATCTGTTTTTTTTTTCATCTCACCTCCCACCATCATCTATTTCCTCTGGGTTTTTTTTCCACCTCAGCTCCCACCACCGCCTCCAACTAGGCTTTTTCTTTCTTCCATTGAAAAACCAAATCTCTACTCCTAAAGGGAAAGAATCTGGAAGCAATACTCCCTTTGTAAAATTGGATATAATCTTATTAAATTGAGCGGTTCTTTATGAGTATCATGAGAAAATGCGTCAAATCTCTCCCGAGGGAACGAATCTAGACCCAATCCCTTTCCAAAAATCGGGACACGATCTGATTAGATTGATTGACTCTCCCTCAGTGCCATGCCAAAATGCAGCAAATCTCTCCTGAGGAAAATAATACATGCGCAATCCCCTATTTCCAAAAATTGGGATGCAATCTGATTAGATTGATTGACTCTCTCTCAGTGCCAAGCCAGGAGAGGAGCAACACTATGCCCTCTACCTCACCGCCCAGGTGGTGAAAGTTCAAGGCGGGTCAATGGCCGGTGGCCGGGCTTCACCCAGAGCGCACATAACACCGGCTCCTAATGGCTGACTTGGCAGCTTACCTCCAGGGTTCAATTTTGTCTGGGCTTTTTTCGTCTCGCCTCATACCACCATCTGTTTTGTCGGTTTGTTTCATCTCACCTCCCACCACCACCTCCTACTAGTTTTTTCTTTATTTTATTAAAAACCAAATCTCTACTCGTAAACGGAATGACTCTAGAAGCAATCCTCTCTTTCTAAAATCAGATGCAATTTTATTAAATTGATTGACTCTTTATGGGCGTCATAAGAAAATGCATCAATTATCTCCCGATGAAAGGAATCTGGACGCAATCCTCTCTTTCCAAAAATCAGAACGCAATCTGATTAGATAGATTAACTCTCCAACAATGCATTGCCAAGATGCAGTAAATCTATCACGAGGGAATGAATCCACTAGAAATCCTAGTTTTTTTTGTGAAATCGGATGAAATCTTAATAAATTAATTGACTATTTATGAGCATCAGGAGGAAATGTGTTAAATCACTCTCGAGGAAAAGAATTCAAACGCAATCCCCTCTTTCCAAAAATCGGGGCGTAATCCGATTAGATTGATAGACTCTCCCTCGGTGCCATGCCAGGAGTGGATAAAAAGGAGAGCCACTTGTAATTGGTTAGGTTGATACGCAGAAATGAATGCCTCGGGTCGTTAGCTGTACATGGGCCTATTCGTTTGTGGGTCGTGGCGGTTCATGCGGGTTTTTTTGCCTCAGGTGTCGGTGAGTGCCTCGCTTCCTTATCGGTTTTGTGGGCGATGGCGTCTGGCTGGGAGTCTTTCTAGCTTCGTAGAGGTTCGCAGAGACGGCGGAGACCGGAGAGAGGGCGGCCTTATTCTCTGCGGTGGGTTGCACTACTGCTTTCTCTAGGAGGGGGAGGTGGGTCTGCCGTCTGGGAGACATTCATCTTTCAGATCGTTCTTCTCCGGTCGCCTTGGTGGACGGAGGTGTGGATGGCGGTGTAGGGTTTCGAGGCATCGTCGGGTTGTTTCTGCTCCTGGCTGCATCTGAGGTTCGATTCCGTTCCTCTTCATTTTTGTTTCTCTATGCATTAATTATTGCATGGATTATGTGTGGGATTGTGGATGTGATTTTGTGGGGATGATGAAACTGATTTCTTAGCTGCAAGAGTGGTAGGGGCTATTTATTTAATCTCTATTGGCAAATGAAAGTCTCTACCTGGGTAAATCTTGATTGATTTCTTAGAGGTGGATTCTATTTTTTGTAGTTATTTGGGCGTAGCTTCAGTTAAGCAGTTTTCTTTTGAAAACGCATGGTCAAATTCCTGCTGTACAGAGTGGTGAATTGTGTTACATGCACCTTGTTTCAGATTGAGTTTATATGTTCATGAGTGTCCATACTTGGTTGTGCGTATTGTTGGGACAGGGTCCTTGGGTGTATAGCCCTCCCATAGCGTCTGAATTGGTTGGCTGGTCTCATTGTTGGTGATCTTACCGTTGATAGGTACAAGTTTGATATTGTCGCTCAGACGGTGGAAGGTCCGTTGCAGCAGATTTACCCTTTGCAGGTGCGGTTGATGTGCTGCAATACCCTTCGCTATTTTCATATGGAGAGGGGTTCTGTTTAGGAATTAAATACAAGGTTCAGGCCGACATAATTGACTTTGACGTATCTACTATATCTAAATAGGAGCATCCCACTACCTGATTTCTCAGCCCTCTCATGCGTCCAGTTGCGAATCTCCTTGGCAGGCTTTAACAGGCTCGAGCCTGCCCTCCAGCGATGCAAAAAATATTTTAGTACTAATTTCAAAGCCCAGCCCAGCAAGTCGATCGCCCTTTCCAGCCCATCAATTCCCAGATAATCGTGCGCACGCTCATTCCATCGTCTCCCTCGTGCAGTCGCTCCCTTGTGCGCAGAGCTGCAGACACGGAACCCACCCGAGCCGCTACCTTGTTCGCAGGTGCCCTAGCCGCCGCTGGCCGCCGGATCTCTCCTCTGCGCCGCCACCAACGACGCGCGCCGCCACCAACGACGGCCGACCTCCGCAAAGCCGTGCCCGGCTCTCCCCTAATCTAGTCCCTTTCCCCTTCCCAAAACGGCGCCAGACGCATAATCTGACCCATCCGTTCCCCTAATCTAGTCTATTTCTGCATATTGGTTTCTAGTTGTTCTGCAATACCATTAGTAAGCAACATTACTATCATTGTTGTTGCTTCTCTAGTCCTTCTGTATTGGCGTGTGAATTGTATTGGTTTCAAATATGAATCTTTGTGGTATGGTCAAACATGTTACTAAATTAGTTCGAACTGATTGCTATTTTGCTAGAATAAGTCTAACATTTGATATTTTCAAATAATTTCAAAAAATTACATTTAATACTATGTGTGCCAGTAGTATTCTGGGAGATTCTGAGCTAATTTGGGCTTTAAGATTCTGAGCTAATTTTTGGTTCAAAATATCAGATTTCAAAAAATTCTGAAACAATTATAGTACATACTACATGTTCCTAGTAGTATTCTCGTAAATTTTAACCTTCTTTGGGCAAAAGAATTAGGAGTTAGTGGCTTTTTTTCACGCCGTTAACTTTGAGCCCGCCCTCAAATTTCTTCCAAGATTCGCCACTGCATGCGTCCACGTCATCCCAAAAAAATTCAACCGTTTGATTGCCCGTGTGTGGCTGATCTGCAGCCAAGCGTTGACCCTTCCTGCCCGCTCGACGCTCCTCCCGTTCGCTCCTCCTTCCTCGGCCCGTAGAAGGGGAAGCGAAGCGCTTCTCCAACCGAAACGTCCCTCATAATCTGGTCGCTCCGACTCCCATCCCCCCATCTCTCTCCTCAATCGGCACAAACCCCACGCACTAATGTTCGCAATTGAGCCCAGCCTCTTCTAAGGTTCGCGGCCGCCATGAGGAAGGGAACCGGTGGCTACGGCGGCGATGGCGGCTTGAGGGGCAACGCAGGATTCCAAGACCGTCGATCTGGAGGATGGATGCGACTTTATCCGATAGGGGCATCAACAAGCACATCAACGTCCTCGAGGGCAAGCCAGAGCGGAGTACAACTCCGAGGACCACATGATGTTGCACACGTAAGATGGTATAAGGTTGCCGGTCATAGGCCCGATTAGATCCGATCTGATCCAGTGTTGATATAAGGTTGCCGGTCCTGTTTATCTCTTTTGTCGCACAACAAGATATATAACATGTGCATGCAGAAGCATCCGCACCATGACTCGCAGCAGCTCTACCACAAGTCCACAAGTACCAGGACTCCTTTGAGGAGTAAATCTCGGCCACGGTGAGATGAATCGCTTGCTCTCGCCGATACGTACATGCGTGTCATCTGCACAGATTATCCCCTATTTTCTATGTGTGTGTGTGTGTGTGCGTGTGGCTGACTGGCTGTGTGCCGGTGTTGTTGGTTTTCCGGTTGAATGAGTCAAGGCGAAGCTGATAGTGTTTCCAACCTCCACTGATGTTTTTTCATTTGTGTATTTTTTTTGGGTACAGGTGGAGCATGATGTTGGGTTATCTTACTCGCTGTGAATGATTACATTCTCATCTTATTATGTACTAATACACCAAATCCTCTCTTGAATTATTGTTTCCCATGCCAATTTGAAACATACCTTCCTATTAGAATTCCAGTATAGTCTCTTTTACATAGTATAGGTATTAATTTACATCAGTTAATCTTATTTCCGCTTCATCTTGACAATGGATACATACATAGCTTTTGTCTCAATAATTTCTCTTTCGCCAGTCTTTTCAGTTGTGCTATATTGGGGTACATTAGTTTATCTTGGTAACGGTAATTTGGTTGTTCTTCAGACTTGCAGGTTGGTGATTATTGGCTTTGCTGCATTGGTTGGTTTAAAATTCAGTTAAACAAGGTGACTTTGCCCTCGAAGTTTTCGTCTATGGGGCAACATTTTTTTGTCTCATATAGTTATTTTATTCTAGAAGATAGTTAACGAATTACTTTCATTTTGACGATACGACAAAAAAAAAGAATAGTTGTTCAGCTCAGGGAACAAGATAACCACACATACATGGATCTGACATCCAAATTTATTCCTTTTATATTCAGCTATAGCTATGCTGATTCAGATGCACTATTTTCATATATATATAAGACGCGAGTGCTATCATTGACAGGCTTATTTGTTTCAAATCTTTGTATTAACACTATTGTTCCCATTCTATGCAAGTAATGCTTTTTGCATGCACATCCTTTTAAAGATAAGTTTTTTCCACGAAAAGGCAATTTTTTGATGCACAGTAAGTCTCTACTTTTCTGTACACAGTTTATTTCCACATTAAGCAATTTAGCAAAAAATATCCCGCAGCATTGCGTGGGGCACTCGCATTACCATCGTGAAACCTCTTTTTTATGACATGTGTTTCTGTAATGTTGCAGATAGTATGACATTCAGAGCCGTGTGCTTGCATCGGTTTGTTACTTCCCTTTTACCTGATTGCATATGAAAACAAGACCAGAGTATGATTCTGCTACTACATTTCTATGCATTGGCACTTGGGGTTAACAGGTCCATCCATTTTTCATATAACTTTTGGTATGCTCATATTCAGTTCCTCTTTGTATGAATTTGTATACGCAAGGATGTATGATGCAAGATGACTAACAAAATAAACTGTATTTTGTTTAGAATTTCAGGCTGCAGTTCGTGTTTGCACCTAGAGTAGCCATGTTGTAGTACTGTTGACTAATTGACACTTTTTTCCAGAAAGTTTTATGGCATTTGTAGGTGTAGATAGACTGATAATTGGAGTTAGGGTATATCGGCATATCAGCCACATCGGGTGGCATTGACAAGTTCAGATAATACTTCCTCTAGGGAGACCCTGCTTTAGGAATTTTATCTGGTGCTTCCATATTGTTGGACAAAGATTTGTGGAATAGTAACACATTTACAACTTCTACAACACTACTATTTTTCTCACTGATAGTAACAATATTTGGATGCTTAATCCTTTTACATCAATAAAACTTAACTCAATAAACATGTCAATTACTTTTACCATTACTTCCCCAACCTTCTCGACTACACATCTTTTATAGTGTTAATACAAAGATAATTAATTCTAACACTCCCCCTAATCAATGCTTGATCTTGTGAGCAGACGTCATCTCGATAAAGTTTTCTCCAAAACCCTGTGGGAAAAAATGAGGATAGAGGTGTTTGATATGTTGCCAAAACTCCTTCAAACCCAGTAGGAAAAATAAGGAGAAAATGCCGCAACATATAATGATTATTGTCTGTTTAACTCAATATGAGAAAACCCATAGAATTAAAGGACAATAAATATGTCGTATATACTTTCTTAAAAACCCCAGTGGGGAAAATAGAAAATATGACATATGGTCTTGTGTTGATATTACCTCATTAAAAACCTTTATGAGAACCTATAAAGTAAACTCATGAAGGGAAAAAGCGTATAATATGATGCTTTTAACAGGAACAATTCAGGAAGGTACTCCCCCTGATTCTTGCATATTCCCAAGCCGTCAAATACCAACTCCATGAACATATTTTTGGAATGTATAAGTTGGTAGAGACTGGATGAACAAATCAGTCGCATGATTTGACTTGCAAGATATACAATATAGCGATATTGCTTATTATCTAACATGTTTGCATCCGAGCAACACAAGAAACATTATCATTGAGATAATGGTTGGTGGATGTAGCCATGAGGTCTATTTCGAAGACTCTTCACGAGAGTGCTACCACACCTAGTAGGAACACTAAGCTTGTCTACGATCTAACATAGTGAGGATCGATATATCCGATGATATCGGTGTTCACATTTCTGTGAAACTGAAAAACCAGGACAAGATATTTGATGCCTTGGAGATATCGAAAGATATTCTTGAGTACCAACCAATTGTGCTTGGTGGATCTAATGGCATTATGGAACGTTGAGTCCCAATATCTCATTTACATCATCTCTTGATCTAAATAGATCTTTCTCTACGTCAAGAGAATGAACTAACATGAGAGTTATGGATGAATAAGATTTGTCCACAATGAATTCTCCAATATATTTTGGATATAGAGAACATAGTATACCATAATGTATGAATGAAGGTGCTCAATTTGTAGTAACGAGCGATATTTTGGTTTACCCAAATCCTTCATTTTAAATTCCGTCATTTAGATGGTTACATGTATCGTTATTGCAGACACGCAAACATGGATAATCATCATTGTAGGAGTAATCCTTGTGTATAATGAACTCACTAAGTCGGTTGTACCATATATACCGACAACAATAAGTCGTATGGTGACTTACTAATTTTTACACAATGTATGTTGCATTTTGCATTTCGATTCAGAAGTGAGATTCCATTGGGAATCAATCATTTATGTCTGAATCTAGTGATCCACATGGATATGTGATCACTACATCTATCAACTGCAGAGATAGATGATTTTGTACTGCCAATGATATAAGTTATCAGAAAGAGATTCCATCTCTGGAGAATAGTTGGGTTTCTGCGTGAACCCTTGTGCTACAATACTTGCTCTTTGTTTCACCACCTCATTGTTCTCAATTCTGTTTCCAGAAGAAAACTGGTGTACGTATTGCTTATGAATACCTTCCCATTATTGAGAAAAATCATTTCTACCTAGATTATACCCTTTGCTTGAGTTCAGTCCGAGTGTTGTTCACGCTTTGCCATGGCCATGGTCTTTGGATCTGAATCACTTGAAAGGTTTTCTCAATCTAGTTGAGAAATGTATGTCGACAATTGTAGACTTCCGGTTATATGTTTCTCCAGAATCTATATATCAATATATAGTTGATGGAAATATCGTTACCCATAGTGACTGCTCGCCATTTCCCAATGAGATTGAGTCGGGTATTCCGATGTCCCGGTCATTTTGTGCACTATGACCTGGGTTGGTGGAGGTTTCCCGTCCACTGGGTGTATACTACCCATCAGGTGTCTGTCAACGTGAAGTTGACTTGCATTTACTGATTCACAAGCCTTCATATCCTTGCTTGCGAGAAGATGAATCCTGATGTACTTCTGCCATACATCTCCCCCTGTTGCTTTGAACGGGGAGTGGAGTGGATTTTGTTGGTACCTCCACTCTTTCAGGTGTACTTTTGCAGGATTGTAAGATTGTGTGACACCTTTATAGTCAGTAAATGAATCTGGAAGGTTATTTGCAATATGTTGCAAATCTTCTGAACGCATGGTTCAGCTCTTAGAGTACGTGGATATGAGGCAGAAATGTGTTGAACATCCCACTAATTTCCTGGCATTCTTTATGGTACTTGAATTCTCCCCCTAATGCCTGGAAATATTCCTCATTGTATCAACATACTGGCCTTGAATAACTCCCCACGTGAGGGGCTTGAGGTATTGACGGTAATACAATTATTCCTCACATAGATCCCAACTATATGTTGAGGGGCCAATGATGTATGTCGGGGTGGTGATATCGGTGTGTAACCGAATTACCGCAGATAGGAAATACTTGATAGATTTCCACGTATCAAAGACAGAGGGGAATAATATTATGCAGTTTGGTCATGAGCGTGTAAAACTACATGACTCCAACGTAAAGTTGGTAATTTGCAATTCCAGAGTAAAGATAATGCAATGAGCTTAACTTCTTTGGATAAAGGATTCTAAGAAACCATTTTGAGTCTAGACATTAGGACAAATTGCTAAAATTCAATCCGGGGGCCATAGAGAAGGCACTCAAGGAGAATTCTGCAATGTTATCCATTCGATTTGCTTGAAATCGATGTTAGGATAATGAGCCAATGGTTTGGTGTGAATAAAGCACACACTTAATACCATCATGTAGATATGTCTTTTAGAACCATGGAATACCTGAATAGTCTAGTCAATGGATGGGAAGAGCCACTTACCTCAACTTGATACATTCAAGGATTCTGAGTGGTTCAGCGTAGTCTTTAAGGTGTGCGAGCCTTAAAAATAGCTTCCCTGTATCACTTGTAGTAGACATAAAATCCAAATGTTGTTAGAATTAAGCATCACAATAATCATAAACTATTGGAATTGTTGATAGTTTTGGTTTCAACCCAATGTCTCGATGACCAAGGCGAGCATGCCAAGTTTGTCATGTACAAGACACTCTGGAAAACTATCTCGTACACAACATGTGCTACGGGTTGTGTCGTATGTGTAGTACAATCCAGATGATACATAGAGAATGTGCTTGCCATATCCGTTGCATATGGTAAAGAGAAGTTATTTTTCTTTGTTGTCATCATAAGTTTCGCTATGGAAACTATTTTGACGGATACCTCCATAGTTTAGTAGGATACGAGTTAAACCGGAAAGCAATAAACCATCCTTAAGTTACTCGAGAACCCACAGGGATAGTAAATATGACTCAAGTTGAGCCAACAAATACCTCATCGCATCTAGCGATTTTAAAATATCTCCTTTTCTCCCAACGAGAGTGGAAACTTTTTACTTCCCTGAGTATAGAGTTCGTGGTGCATATGTCCACAAGGCACAAATCATCTTTCATCAGATTGACCCCCGTAAAAATCTATATATAGACATGAAGATTCTTAACATGAAAATCACTCAGATATATATAATACATACAAATGTATTTGTACCAAAGTGCTGATACAATATATTGTGATATACAATATATGATGACAACAATACTTATGTTCTTATTAGAAAATCGTAAATGGACATAAATTATGTTGACCACTCAGGAGATTGAGAGACTAGACGAAGTCTTCAAACATGTTAGTTGATGCATATTCAACATTCATGTTCTCCGTGCTCATAGGGTCCCGTGACTGCTGATAGTCATGTTGGAGGGATGAAGTGAGATTTAAACCTTTGCCCTTGAGATTCTTTACGTCCCAGGAATAGCTGATACAGAATAACCAGATGCTGAGATCTGGATCGATATAATGCCTTAAGATTTATAAGGCAACATATTTTTCTGTTAGCGGTGTGATTCCGACCTGAGGTGAATCCTACGGTCTTGGATTGCACACATTATTCCACGAGACACAAGAGCGAGCATGATATCCATGGCCCACATAGGGCAGTGGTGGCCATTGAGGACAAATGCCTCAAACTCTATAGCCATATGTTACCTCTATGGGTAAACCAGAGGTAATTAATTTACAACCAGTAAATTAAAGACCATCATGGTTGATGTTGTAATGAACTTAGAAAAATCAATGGGTATTTCAAGAAGTTATCTTGAAACCATTAGTGTGAATCTCAAATTGCTAAGTATGACATCTTGAAGATAATCTCCAAAATGAAGTAGATATGCAACATAGGGAGTATAATCTGATGAAATCAGTAGATACTCACTCATGATGCCTTATGTCATAACTTGTATTGGGTGTGTTGGGGACACAAGAGATTTCTTGTATTTGGTTGCAGGGTCGTTTGAGAGAGACCATCTTCATCCTACGCCTCCCACGGATTGATAAAGCTTAGGTCATCCACTTGAGGGAAAATTGCTGCTGTCCTACAAAACTCTGCGCTTGGAGGCACAACACGTGTCTACAAGTCTAAAGTTGCGTAGTAAATATCACATATTTCCTTGAGTAACATTGAATTATGTTCTATAAAGATTTATTGCAAATAGTCATCCTAATACACCCCATGATATGGCATTGTTATTATTTTTAGCAAACCTGCACTGGTATTTTCTTAGCTAGTTAACATTACAGTTTCCTTTATTGGAGCCTTGGAGTAGTGTATGCACATTGTACACTTGCACAATTTGCCAACAATATCAGCCTCCAAATTGCATTCCTTGTCCTCAGGGCACGTAAGGGATCGGGGGCAATCTTCCTGACAACTACCAATCAAATACCCACCAGACTTCTTCAGGTATCTGAACGTACATCTTCTTTTTGTATCCGCATCTGCAAAATATTACCAACAAGAAGAAATCCAAATCATAAAAAGAACAATTTTGTTGATTGGGTTGATGCAACACTCTTGGAGGAACTGATTAAACGTACTTGATGCTAACACGAGAAAGGCGAGTGTTAGGAGTAGCGTCAAAGCTGCAATCTTCATCCTATCTTGTATGTGGCGTTGGTAGGAAAGTGACTGCTTGTGAGCCTTGAGGACGAGAAAATGGGATGGGAACCCTTTTTTATAGTAGGTTTGATATTAATGCTCATTATTGTAATACAAAAATAGCATGAAAACAAAGATTGGATAAGTTCCGTCGTACTAAAAGCAATTAAGTGGACTTCAGGATAAGATATGGACAGACGCTTTTTAGCAGAGCAAGGAAACGAAATTAAGAGATTGCACCGTTGAGCACACGGTTTCACATGAAAAAGATAGATAAAAGAAGAGCATCTATCTATACAGTTACTAAGCTCCCTTGAAATAAGCTCTCCTAGTAAATCCAGGGTGTGAAAAGTGCATGGGCCCTGGGTGACAGTGGGTGAGACGTGTTGGTGGGCAGCTCGGTCCCTTGCGTGTCCAGTTTTCTTGTGTACATGCGCAGTTCGCTAGCTGGTCCCTTGCATGTCGGTTCGTCTAGACAAGAAAGAAAAAGACCGTTACCACACCCAACCAATTAAAGACTCTCGACGAGCAAAACTGATTGAACAGAGAAAATGTTAGGAATAAATTAGGATGTGTCTATTATATTAATAACTAAAATGTATAAATTAACGAATCATCATTCATGTGACCAATCCTAAGTAGTGATGTCCCTTTTCTTTTAACATTTATAACTGCCATCTCTTGGAGGCAGCTTCTCCCTATGTATAGAAACCTTTTCTATCAATGGAATTTGAGAGGGTACATTTTTCAGATATATATTATTTTACTTTTGTTTAAATTTTATTTGTCTTTTCTTTTTTGCTGGTATTCACGAATATTTCTTTTCAAAACAAGTGTGAACATTTTAAAAATCTTCTTAAATTTCATGAAGTTTTCTCGAAAACATGAATGTTTTTTTATTAGATAAATGAATACTTATTAGATTAGATAGATGCATACTTTTAAGATTGTATTGACTTTTGAAACGTGTTCACACATTGTAAGTAATACACGAACACGGTTTGTAACTTTTTATAGAGATCAACACGGTTTGCAACTATATGAGCATGATTCCAATGCACGGACATTTTTAGCATGGACACTTCTCAAAATTGAACACTTGTTTTAAATTAACGACCAGTTATTCAAAATGTGCGAACCTATCATGTGAATACTTTATAAAATGTCATGAATATATTTCTGAATGTACAAGCTTATATTTGAAAACAAGATGAACATTTTTTCAAAGTTCATGGACATTTTCTATAATACCATTTGAAATTACTTACACATTTACTAATGGATCGGCCCGATATATAAAATAGCGGGCAGGCCATGCTATTGGGCTCTATAAGAGTCATATGCTCATTGCTAATACGCTATGCGCCGCAGGGGTTGGTGGGGGTGTATTGGATGGCATGATCAATTATCACTGTGGTCAGCGCTTTTGTGAATTTCCTTGAAAATACGTGTATGTATGTAACTATCGTTGTCTTTCCCCTTGCATTGAAACTATGCCTCCAACAAAAGTCAAGGATGACCCATCGCAAGGAAAAACACCGAGCCGAGAATATTTAAGTCCCGAAACCCAACAACCAATCATGGTACATCCACAAAAAAAGTAGAACCCATAAAAGAAGACGCTCGCCATCGACAGCGGTTGTCCTAGCCGGCACTCCACCTCAGCGGATGGTCCGGCCGTTTGGTGTTGCCCTCAAACCTACGGGACGTGAAGCCGCTCGCCAAGGCAGACGAAAGGCGACCCATCGCTCCGGCAACATTCCCCGTCGCCAAGGTGGTGTTCCTCTATGTTTGCAGTGACGGGGCATAGAGGAATGATAGACGAATTGGGATGAGATAGATGGAATTGTGATTAATTACATTATTTTCTTAATGTGTGATTAATTCCCTAACAGTCAATTACCGAAATGTCCTACAACAACCAAAATCTCATATTAATACTGACCATTGGATCGGTTATATACTACCCACTATTTTCAGTAGTACGATGTACCATAAAAACTCTCTATACCTGATGGAAGTCACAAATAGCGAAGGTTCAATTTCCTTGGGAACCAGCCCATTAAGCCATTTATGGTGCTAGAACTTAGCGGTTGCCCAGTCCCCAAGCGAGATATCCGTCGCTGCGTTGAAGAGTTTGCAGTCCACATCATCGCAGGGGAGGTTAGGGCGCACCCATGACCTATTGGGCTCTCTCCATGCGAGCCACTTCCATGCAAGCCCAAATTTGAGGAGGTCTAGGACACCTAGACCACCCAAGCATCTCGACCGGCACACTGTGGCCCATTGTACCCTACAATGGCCGTCGTCGCAGGTTCCTTCATCTTGACATAACCAAGCACGGAAGCGTTGTATAATTCTTTTTAGCACCCGGGCCGGCAGGTTTGTGAAGAGTTTGCATATGGTAAGGTAGTGGCTGAGCCCAGCTCACTGCACCCACGCTACACCCACGCAAGAAAACATACGGAAACATTTCAAAAAAATCTAAAACTTTGTGGAATGATCATCAATAAATGTTAGAGAGGCTTGTCAAGTTTGGTGCTCAAATGACATACAATGAGAACTGTACAAAAAACAAAATTACAAATTCTGGTCAAACAGTGCACATACATTTTGAGTAATTTAGTTTTTTTTGTATAGAGCTCCTCGGATGTCATTTGACCATCAAATTTTGCAAGCCTCTCTAACATTTGTTGATGATCATTCCCATAATGTTCCAGTTTAAAAAAATGGTTTGCTATGTTTTTCTGTGTGGGTCTAGTAGGGGTGCACTAAGCTGGGGTGCAGAAAAACCACTCTCTTTGCATAAAGGTACAGAGAGCTAACATGACAGTTTTGAGCAGAGTTAGCCTTCCTCCTTTAGGGTGGAGTACCCAGCACGCCACCATGGGAAGGCCTAGTTGATGGGCTAGAGAGCCCAGCAAGCAGCAGGCATGTGGCGCTAGGAAGCCAGGAAGGCGGCCCATATCCAGGAGGAGAGCGAAGCTCAACTTTGGCAAGTCCACGAGCAAGTGTGTTGTATCCAACAGCCCAGGAGATGACACAAAAATCACCTACATGTTTCTCAAGAAGAAAAGGCAAAAGCAGTCACCTACATCAGTACGCATGTTGTGTATATTAGATCTCTATTCGGACGAAGCGTTTCAGAAAAATCTGGTGAAGATGAAGAGTAAAAGGCAGTGATGTTTGCACGTTGAGGAACTGATTTTTTTTGAAAATGCAAATACGGAGGAGTGTTGGCATCACCATATGGACGAAGAGATGGGGACGATCTGAGACTACAAAATATGAGAGCTCATCGATCTTTCACACAACCACAAAGGCATAAGGCTCAAGGAAGTGTACAAAGTCAAGAAAGATGCATGGTGAAGCGTAGAGCAAGGCTCATAGTTAAGGGATACATGCAAGAGCCAGGTGTGGATTTTGAATTAGTGTTCACTCCTGTTGCAAGGATGGAATCGGTGTAACTAGTTATAGCTCACGTGGCTCAAGAATCTTGGATGCTACGTCACATGGATGTAAAATCTGTGTTCTTAAATCATGAATGATTTGAAGAACTTTATATCAAGCAACCACCGAGGTACATCAAAAAGGAGACGAACACAAGTTGTTGAAACTACTTCAGGCACTGTGCGAGGTTTGCCGAGTTTCGGGGCTGGAACACCAAGCTTGATCGTACATTGATTTGTCTTTGTTTTGAGAAAAGTACGCTGGAGCACGTTATGTATAAGTGAGGCAAAGATAGGGATCATCTCTAAGTGGGCCTCTATGTTAATGATCTATTGATAACCAAAATAAATGAGGAAGAGATTGCTATATTCAAGCTACAAATGAAGGAGATATTCAAGATGAGTCGTCTTGGGCTCTTGAGTACTATCTTGGGATCAAGATACAACAAAAGTTAGAGGGGATAATGCTATGCTAGGAGGCATATTCAAAGAAGATACTTGAATACTGTAGCATGGAGGACTGGAAGCCAATTAATGTTCCTATGTAGCCTCAACTTAAACTTAACAAAAGGAGTGAAGCACCGTCGGTTCATGCAATGGAATATAGAAGTGTGATCAGAAGTTGAAGGTATCTTGTGAATACATGACTGGACTTGATATATTCTCTTGACATAGTGAGCCACTTCATGGAAGCGCCCACGATGGATCATTGGGCAGCTGTGAAACATATATGTAGGTACATCAAAGGGACAACAAACTTTGGTTGTGTCTATTTGGGAGAAAAGAAGAAGGAGATGGTTAAGCCACTTGTCTCTAATTATAGTGATATGGTAGGAGAAGTGGAAGACCGTAAAAGTACCTCGAGCGGTGCATATTTCTTGGGAGGAAGCATAGTGAGCTGGCTATCATAAAAAAAGAAGGTGGTCACATTATCATCCTATAAAGCAGAGTATATATATTATGCAACCGCGACATGTCAAGGTGTGTGTTTTCTAGGAAGGCTACTCGATGACCTCGCAAACAATCAACCAAAAGAAGTGGTTGCCAAAAAATTTGCGATTTCCATATGTAAGAATCTAGTGCATCATGACAAGAGTAAACACGTCGATACAAAATATCATTACATTTGCACCGATGACTAGCTTGCCGATATCCTAACCAAATCTTGAGAACAAGCATCCAAACTGTGAAGTGAAGAGATCATGTGGTCAGGGGTGATTGTTGAAAATACATTGTGGATATATGCAAATTGTACAAGCTTGGACTCGAATATCCCTATTTTGATGAGTTGGCCGCTGATCTGGCGCCGGCGCCGGGTGGGAGTCTGTGCGGTGGTCCGAGATCAGTCCTTGGACCAGGCCAAAGCGAGGTCATGGTCAGGAAGGATCCAATCCGGTGCGTTATCCGAATTTGCGAAAGCCGCCCGTCATGCCGCGTTGTGTCGGTCCGGGTGTGTCTACTCGGCTGCCGCGTTTTCGGCAGCTGCCATGCTTCGTGAGGAGGGGAAGTCGTCGCCGCCACAGCTGAGGTACTAGAGGAGGTGGCTTCATACACTGGAGATTAGGCCATGCACCTTCTTCATCTTTAGCGGGCACCACTATCCCCCAGACCGACGGTGCGACAACGAAGACACCGGTTCGGTTTCGCGCCGGAGTCCACGCGGTGGGGATGCCAGCTATAAGGATTGCTCGAGCGTGCTATGTGTAGGCGACATGGGCTGCTCCTTCATGCGGCGTCCGATTTTGACGTCGCGGAAGCGTCGTGCCAGAGGCAAGGGTGGCTCCTCCATCACCCGGAGGTTGCGCGAAGACGAGGGCGGCAATGAACCCTGCTCAAGCCAAGAGCGCTCGATCAAGAGTGCCATCTGCGTCGTGAACTTCTCGTTCATGTGCTCAACCTCGGTGAGGAGGGGCGGTTGCTACTCCTTATCGTCTTTCAAGAAGAGCACCACCTCCTCCTTCAACGTGGCCGCCGATGGTGTGTTGGACGCCGACGGGCCCGTGGAGCATGGGTGGCAGCACCACCTCCCGAAAGACCACGGGTACCCCCTTGTGGGCATCGAGAATCAACGGGAGCCACAACCGGACTTCAGCATGACTGGGAGTGGAGTGCCCATGAGAGGAAATGACGAGAAGAGAGGCAATGTTACATGCAATAATGATGTAGGGCTTCTGGCGAGGCCATGCTGCTTGAACAGCTGGATTGGCTGGTGCCACTTTATTGCGCGGCGGACAAAGTAGGCTTCTTGGTCTCTACGTCCACATGTGGCGAAGAATCTCTGGAGTGGCAGACCGACATGGATGCGCGGAGACATTTCTGAAGCGGGGCGGGCTTCTTGGTCTCTACGTCCACAATATGCGGCGAATCATCTCTGGAGTGGCAGACCGACATGAATGCACGGAGACATTTCTGAAGCGGGGCACGCTAGTAGGGAATGTGTGTCGGCTAAGGTAGTCAGACACATGCGTGGTGGTGGTCTGAACGCCCACAAGCATACTACATGTTTGCTTCCGGTTTGTGAGAACTCGGTCGTCCGAACCGGTCCGCGGACGTTTGATGGATTGTGTTGGAGGGGTCAAAGTGTCTAAATTGTGTAGTGCGGATGTTTAACGATGGTTTGGGGGATGACATTGAAGATGCCCTTACTAGAAAGTAAAATAAAATACTAGTCTCGTTCATGAAGTTTGTTGCCATATTTAATCATGCATATGTCAAAAATTCATTGCTTACTATCTTATTATTTCCGACGTTACAATATTATGTGACTTTTCCCAACATTTTCATTACGATTTTCGCCGTATCACTATGTAAAGAATAGAATCATTCCTATATTGTCTCATGGCACGTTATTCTCCAACCTCCTTCTATTTCCATTTACATTGCGGCATTTAATGGCGTCAATCACTTAATTAGGTGAGCAATATAATAATTTTGTTTTACATAGATGCTCCATATATGGTAGTAATATTTTTGCAATTATGATATTTCTAACACTTACCAAATATGAGCGGTGGGTAACCTATTACCTCTCCTTGATGACATATTACCTCATTGGGGGTTAATAGGTCGTCAAGTTCAATCTAAGCCCTCTTCGTCACCGAACTGCCGCTCATCTAAGTGTGGCGAAGAGGGTGCTTCAGCCGGAGGGGAAGGGTGCTTCCGTGGACGCCTAGGCCAGGGTGGTCTAAGATAAAGAAGAACCCGGGCACATCACCAGCTGTACAAGCCGGCGACGCACCAGCGGTGGCCTTTCTGGGACCCAAGCTGCGGCGGCCTCCCGTGTTCTACTTTCCCTCGAAGCTGCCAGCGGACGTGGGCGTGGATGCGCTGGTCATCATCGATCTCCTCTGCGCACCCGCCTTCTTTCTCTGTCTGCATGGCACGGCTACGCACGCGTCGACGCCGGTCGCAAGCACTGAAGGGGCGGTACGACGTGGCGTCGTCCATGCCCGTGCCACCGTGCTCCCCTCTGTGCCAGCCTGGAGCAACTCGCCACTCCTCCGCCAGCTGGCTTGGAGCGACGAGTTGCTGAACCACGCGACAGATTGGGATGGCAACTTGCTCCGGAGGCCATGGCACGGGAAGTAGAGCAGCGAGCTGCATCGCTCGTATCTGCCGGGCTGGACGGGCCACCATGCCGACTTTTATGCCGGGGAACTATTCTTCCTACCCGTCGGATACTATCGAAATGATAAAAAAATGGTGAAGGAGGAGATGGCGGAGGGGTGTGATTCTTGCTCGGTGCATGCCATCGTTTAAATAGAGGGCGGTCGGGAGGAGCTCAGCCAGCGTGGTGTTTAATGGCCCGCTCCGGAACGGGCGTGTGGCCGGAGTAGGTTTCTCGGCTTCCACTTGAGGGTTAATGGATGTGTATAAATGCGGCGAGGAGGCATGTTCAGCCGGGCGTCCAGCGGGCTGGTGCGGTGCTTCAATGACGGAGGCATTGAGAGGTCGCGTCCGCCCTGAGCCGTCTTCAATGCGAAGCGGCTCGCTCTACAGCGACATGAATGTGGGCAGGTGGCACTGGGCTGGAAGGCGAGGGATTTTTTGGTGGACCAGGGCGATCAAAAGCGGGCTTTGAAATGATCCGAACTCCCGCAAACCTCCTCCATTTTTTATCCGCGGTTTGCGAGAAAAATTGCATTCGGATCGTTCTACGAACCGATATAGATTAACGTTGGACGGCTTCTACAGTCAGACGGCACGTTCCGAATAATTGCGAGAGGTTTACAGTCCACCTTGGAGATGCCCTTACTTGAACTTTGAGACTGCATCCGACACCAGAACTGAATCCAACGGAAACAAGACACCCAGCCGCACCGCACTGCGGCACTCCTGTCTACTGCGTCCATCCAGGCGCAACGTGGAACAGGCTCGACCAACTATTTATAATGTCATGTTTGATTCTTGCTGATATCAAGAAAACACTATGGAGATAGCTAGAACAAAACTGAGCCTTAGAAGAAGGAAAGCTAAAGTGTCAGAATAAAAAATGTGAGCGCCCATTGAAGGCACATACAGAGATCTCGTCTCGAACATAACATTTATTGGTATACATCGCTAACTTTTTGAGAAAACACAGGTGTATTTTGCACACCACAAGACACATATTGGCCATTTAATATATATCATACAACTCGAGGTGCAATATGACATAGAGAGAAGTCCATATTACAACCTCGAACTATCACCAAAGTCTAAGACACAACCATGAACTACATATATGTGACACCACTTTCTAAGGTTCTTGCCGCTACAGCATTATGGCTAGTTTGAACCACGCTTTTCTTGATTCGCAGTCAGAGAGAGGGCAGGAGTCATATGTATGCACAACTTGCAATTGCACCTCGTCCCATAACAAATGTCCCCATAATCACACTCGATTTTAGGTGGTTTTGCAGCCATCCATGTATCTTTGGTGGCAGTCCTTATCACAACTAGCAGCTGTAGACACATCCGACCTCCCTTCAAATGTTCCAATACAATGTTTTGTTATTTCCGCATCTGAAAAATATCACCACAAAGGGAATACAATAAATATGACGATAATATACAATTTGGTGCTCAGCTTGATGAGATTACATCGAGTAGAAAGAGTAACAAAAATGTTATACCTATTGACAATACAAAGAAGGTGAGTATTAGCAGTAGCCCTAGGAAAACCTCATCATAGCTTAGATCAGTGTAAAGGTGTTAACAGAAAGTGTCGCTGATGTTTGGTTGTCGGATATGTGAGTTGTGAGGAAAATCAAGTAAGACGGCATTCCCTTTTATAGTGACATTAATGCTCGTCACTATATGTTAAAATAAACCTTGCAAGCTCAGTAGTTTCCAAAAATTTAGTTAGTTCAGTCAGTTTTGCAGCAATGCAAATGTTTTGGTAGTGCTTTGTTTTCTCTGTCGGTTTTGGCGGTTAGCAGGTTAGGGCATCTTCAACACTGATCCACAAACCGGGCACCGCATCCGTCTGGGAACAGGGGACTAGTCCATGGACATGAAGGCGGGAGCCGGCCAACCAAAGCTAGGCACTACATTTCGTGTGTAAAGGGTAATTTGAAACGTCCGATCCACGGTGCACGCTTGATCATACCCGTGCCTCATCACATCATCGGCCGATCACAACTAAAAAAGGGCAAGTTTGCTTAGTTTTTACATGTCCGATAATAAAAAATATCAATCCGACAGTCCTTGCAAAAAATTGGATTTTTTTTCCCTGCTGAACTGTCAATCCGAGTCTCCACGCTCAATCTGTCGTCGCTGTCGTGTAGTCTGCCTCCGCCTCCTTCTCCGCCGCCTCAATCTCTTCCTGCTCTGCCCACTGCAGCTGATTTTTCTGCTGCTGCAACGTCTTGAAACGGACGACTTACATGATAATTCTTGCGTCATCATCCAATTCCACCACCTTCAGGGAGAGCATCTTTGCGTCCTTCGAAGTGGTTGCGATCTCCACCTTCTTGTCCTCGAGCTTCGGCTTCCTCTCTGCGATCATGGCAATCTTCTGTTTGAACTTGAGCTTCTTCTCGGTCGCCTTCATCAATAATGCAAACTCCTCGCCTTTTTTTCTCCTTGGTGTCGAAGCACTTGATGTATGCCACCACCTTCTTCACCAAGATGTCTTCGAACCTCTCCGACATATTGCCCACCACACCTTCTCGCTTCGCTCTCTCCTCCTTCCATTTCTTTCCCTGGAACCCTCTTCTAAATTTCATGGGCGGTTCTTTTGTTGGGTCGGTTAGGTCACCGGTTTCTTCCTCGGTGCCTTGGGAGACGGTCTTGGCAATGTATAGATTTCATTTGGGTTGTCTATTCAACTTCAACCAACAATGCATGACAATGAAGTTTTTCTTCTCCAACTTTTTGAACACATTACACGCACGAGAAGGCTACCAACTAAAAAATAGTCAACGGTGCATATCTGGCTACAAAAACAATGCATATCCGGCTACGAAACTATGCATATCGGGCTACAAATGATCTACACGATAATGCATACATATCTGCCACTAAAAAAAGACAATGCATACATATCCAGCTAGAAAACTATGCACATCCCGTTATAAAACAATGCATATCCAGTCACGGCGAGAAAAGGGCTTGCACCTTACCTGTTTTGCTCAACAATGCGTACATATCCGGCTACACATGATCTACACAGCAATGCATGCATACATATATGGCTACAAAACTATGCATATCCGATTACAAATGGTCCACTACGTCCGTCCGCTATTATTGGTCCGGTAGGCAGGTTAGGCTCGTCCGTGTTTTTAAGGCCGGCTGGAGTTAAAATCGCAGGGATGCATGCGAGCCGCTGCATGCTGTAAAGCTTTATTTTCATTGGCCATGTATGCGCCAAAGCTGTTAAGCGCAAGACTACCATACTAGGGAGTAATTTAGACTAATAACTTGCATATGTCATATGTTAGTAGTCTAAGTTACTACATCTATAATCTGGAGTAACATATGTATGGTGTCATACAACACTTTATTTTTTAGCTTTAGACCCATGTACGTCTATAATCAGGAGTAACATATGTATGGTGTCATAAAACACACTGCACAAGCATATAAAAATCGGTCGATCAGATTGGTGGAGTAACATCATCAATAACAAGTTAAACGGTGCCTGATGGTTGCACCAAAATAGCCAGGGTTAGGAGTAGCCCTAGAGTAAACCTCATCATAGCTTTGGAGTGGAGTTGAAAAAATGTGTCCTCAAGGGTTGGCCGTTGGTTGGACTTGTGAAATGCGAGGAAGAGCAAAGGAGAGGAGAAGTGTTTTTATACAAGATGTGCTATCAATGCTCATTACTATGATCCCAATTATATTTTAATGGAGGGTTACCCCCAGCCACTGCATCAAATTGATGCATACAACCATCTTATTAAGCAAAGTAGGCACAAAGTGTTTTTATACAAGATGTGCTATCAATGCTCATTACTATGATTCCAATTATATTTTAATGGAGGGTTACCGCCAGCCTCTGCATCAAATTGATGCATACAACCATCTTATTAAGCAAAGTAGCCACAAAGTATGTAGTTTGATAGAAGTTCGCAAACCGAACTGAAAAATATAGAAAGTGCCACAACCAGCAAAAATATGAGAAGATGACTATACACCTATCCTATTGTTGGACCGCCATCGAAACTGGTTATAAGTATCCCATGTTACCGTCTCCTAACGGTTGCACCCATATGCCACATGCTCCATAACTTCCGCATGGCTGAGCAATGACCACATACGGATCCAGCCAGTTGCCCAGTAGTTGATCTGCAAAACAATTGTGATATTTTGTCTATTAAAAATCACGTCATTACAACAATTTCATATAGCCAAAGTAATAAACACACACTCTTACTTGATTATGCACCAATGTTTTAGGCTCTACCTCATGTAGCCATGTCCCAAATAAAGTGACAATGCTATTAGGAGGACTGGCATTAAAGGACACGTGTAATGTACGGTACAATAACTTGGCTAGTGAGCATCTAAACAAATTGTATTGGGTAGATTGATCTTGATTGCAGAAACAACACCGCTTACTACCCTCTCAACTACGCTTTGCCAAGATGTCCTTAGTCAAGATAACTTCCTTGTTAACAAACCACATAAAGACCTTTATTTTTAAAGGCAGCTTAATTTTCAAAATGTGAAGCGACTTTGGGATTGGACCACTGTTTATCAAATCAATATGTATAGCTTTCACTGAGAATACCCCTAACACCTAAAGTTTTCAGTGTAGTGTATCTGGCTCATCAGAAATGTTGACCTTCATCAACCTACGCACAAGATGTAGCCATGTATCCCATCGTTCCCCCACCAGGGATCTCCTGAACTAAATGTTTAAGCGAACCAATCCTAGTATTTTACTTAGGCAAGCGTCTTTACGTTGTACAATATTGTGAAGTGTTGGATATTGTATGGCCAGTGAAGTCTCTCCTAGTCATGTATCTTTCCAAAATCTAGAAATATTATTCTCTACAATGAATTTGGTCCTATTGCAAAAGGAAACCTTTGTCCTCATCAGGCCCTTCCAATGGGAATCATTCGGCTGCGTCGTCACTTGTGCGAGGGTTTTGGATTGTGTCGGTACTAAAACTGGCAGACCTCGGGTAGGGGGTCCCGAGCAGTAGAAAGTATTTTCCCAGGTCTTTCGAGGAGGTAATACCCTATGTGTTGCTTTGATTATATTGATGATTGTGTACCAAGTAAAAGCTTGATCTACCGTGAGACCTTAACGAGTGTTCTAACCCTAGAGCTAGGAGGATGTGATTATGATCGGATCCCTTCTACATGCTAAACCCCTTAGCTTATATCTACGCCAGTGGGGTACCTAGGATTAGATGGTCGGCTATTGATCTAGAGATGCGCATGGTAGCGGCCGAAGCGGTCCTTGGAGTACAAGTCAGGTCTTTGGCAAAGTCCATCTTGATCACGTCGAGGTGTGAGGCTTCCGGAGTTCTTCCTTGTGGGAATGAGGGCCCATAAGCTTGGCCCGAGGACTGTGGGCCAACTAGGTTGGTACCCCCTAGTCCAATACACCATCACATTGAAAATATTTGTTGCATAATAATGGTATTCACACACCACCCCCTCTACAGATAGCCTATATGGGCAATTACTAAGTGGGCACATGTTCTTTACCTCAAGGTTTTCAATCCGTAAACCCCCTTGGTCCTTCGGCCTACAAATAGTATATCACTGGACCAGCTCGTACGGATTTATTCTCATTGCATTGCCAGAAAAATTGTGATCGATAAAAGTCCAGCCTTTTCAGTACACCCACAGGTAATTTAAAAAAAAAAGGACAGTAAGAACATCGACATACTTGTAAGCATGGATTTATCAGAATTAGCCGACCCCCATAAGATATAAGCTTGGATTTCTAGCAAATTATCTTTTTCTCAATCGATCCTCGATGCACTTCCATTCTATGTTGATTAATTTTTGGTGATAAATTGGGATACCCGGATAACTAAATGGTGGAGAACCCAACTCACAACCAAACAACCGTCTATTATTTTCCCGTTCATTCTTCGCGCGTCCAAAACAGAATTGTTCTCTCTTGTTGAAATTAGTTTTCAAACTAGATACTTGTTTGAAAAGACATAAAACCAGTATCATATTTCTAGCCTTTGCCAAATCATGTTCCATGAAAATAATTTTATCATCAACAAGATGAGGGATGAGTCCACCCACCTGACCGTCCTCTTTGGCTTGCCAATGAGAACCACCGATATGTCAACAACGGCATTAAACATGATAGGATAGGATATGATCCCAAAATAGCACTTAAAGATTATATATATAGGTAAATTATGTAGGGCACCTAGGTGCCTGGGCACCCAGGTCCTAGTATAGCAAGTCATATTTGACATAGTAACCTTCCAAATTTTGTTTGCATGCACTACAATGATAATTGCTTTCCAAAAAATTAATATACTACTGGTTTCCTTGTATGATTCCTTTCCAAACAAAAAGGATACGTATATACACTGTCATTTTTTAAGGTATCGGATATGAAAAAATATGTAATTAATGTCATCCCAAAGGTTTGTATGTATATTAAGGATATTCTTATTCATTTTCTAAAATTTAATTTTTCAAGGTATCTAGTATTTTTTTAACTTAAGGCCAGGTCACACTTTTAACTGCGAATACTTCTATACAAATTAAGATGACCAAATAATATAAAGTATGATCCTAATTATTTTTTTACTTGTAGGAATATATGATACCCACGCATGATTTTTTCCTACGTACATATACGCATGCAAGAAAATAAATTGCGCACTCTGTGTATGTACATACACAAGCATCTAATGGATACGTACTAAATTTTCTGTGTATATATATATAAAAAAATATAATGCTTTACATACTAAATATTCTAGGTATATACCTACTAAAAAATCTAATCAGTGTGTGTCAAATAAACGAATCCGTAGATACCTAATCTAATTGGTATGTACTATATATTCTAGGTATATACATAGGAAAAAAAACTAATGAGTACGTACTAAATATTCTGGGTATAAACATAGGTAAATATCTAATGCGTACGTACTAAATATTCTGGGTATGATACACACGCATGATTTTTTCCCTACGTATATATACCCACGCAAGAAAATATATTGTGTAATTTGGATATATACATACACAAAAATCTAATTGAAAGGTTCTAAATATTCTAGGTGTATACATACACAAAAATATAATGTGTTACATACTAAATATTCTAGGTGTACACCTACACAAAAATATAATGCATTACATACTAAATATTCTAGGTATATAGATACTAAAAAAATCTAATGAGTGTGTACCAAATAAACGAATCCGTACAGACCTAATCTAATTGGTACGTAATAAATATTCTGGGTATATACATAGATAAAAATCTAATACGTACGTACCAAATATTCTGGGTATATATGTATAAAAATCTAACAGGTAAATGAATTCATACATGTATGAAATAAATATCCGTATACCTAATGTTTAGTATTTTTTTTTCCTTCTACAGATATGGTACCATGCATGGCGTGTTTAATAACATCCATTAAATGATACACGTCATAATTGTTTCCAAATCTAATTATTTCAGAATTGGCAGTTACTAATGAATTAACCGATTACTTTATATACCTATCACAATAGCACGCATCTAAATGCAATCAAATGGTGGAAAGGCAAGGAGCCTAGGCACCTAGGTGTCCCAAACTGCCATCCTATATATATATATATATATGGGTAACGCTATTCTAAGCGTGAGTGTAGAATAGCTTATTCTACACCCCAGTAACAATATGTACAAAATCTAGTAAAACGCTATGTAAAATGTAGTAATTATGAGAAATATTATTTATTATCCAAGTTTTTGATTTCTTACATGCTCAGAAAATTTACTATATTTTACATGTTACGTTACTATATTTTGTATAGAGCGTTACTAGGGTGTAGAATAAGCTATTCTACACTCACTTCCATGTGATACTATATATATTATTTTATTATTTTAAATATGTTCATATATTATATATAAGATATTGCAAAGCAAGTTACATGAAAAATTGCACATGAACCCATAATATTTGTTATATTTATGAAATACATACATATTTGTACGTAAAAAGAGCATACTCAAAACTTGGTACATACTACCTAAAAATTACTATATATAATACCTAATCATTGTTATATACTACATACTACACGTTATAGTGATACTATTCATCACCCAGGGTAGAATAAGTTATTCTTCACCCGAGGTAATTTTACGATAATTTCATATAAAAAATTTGAAATACAAATAGTTACCTTCATATTGATTCAGTATGTAAATTTTGCATAGGAAAATAAAACTATAGGTCATAAGATTAGAAAACTCGAATTTTTTGTATATTTTACACTATATATTTATGTTTGTAAATTTACATAACATAATTTTTTATGGCGAATATATATTTTCTTACATCCTCTTTTTACGTCTGAAATAAGACAAAATTTACGACACATAAAATTACGGTGCATTGATGTTAAAATAGAGGGGGGGGGTGTGAAGAATAACACTAGTATAAAATGGTGCTTTGGTTCGGGCCTGGCCAGCCCATTAGTTCCGGTTCTGCATGAACCGGGACCCATGGGTGGCATTCGTCCCGGTTCGTGAGCCCAGGGGGCCGGCCGGGGCCTCGTGGGTATTGGTCCCGGTTCGTCTGGAACCATTTGTCCCGGTTCTAGGCACGAACCGGGACCAATCGTCCTCGCTCCTGGCCCACATACATTGGTCCTGGTTCGTGCCTAGAACCGGGACAGAAGGGGGAGCTTTAGTCTCGGTTCCTGCCATGAACCGAGACAAATGAGTTGCCTATATATACCCCATCGCCGCAGAGAGCACTCCACAGTGCTCTGTTTTTTCCTGGCCGGCGAGGGGATGGCATTTGGGTGCTCTAGCTCACCTCCTATGCACATGAGGTGTTCAATGAAATGCCCGTGCCACACTAGTTATGCTTTCTCCTCTCGAAGCTCGACCTCTGAGCTCCATTTTTCCTAAGATTTTTCTAGGTTTAGCGGTCTGTCACATCCCGTCCCCGTCTTCACAGCCGTCGATCGCCCGCGCCGATCTCGTCGCCGGCACCACTGTGGTGAGCCTCTTGTTCTTATCTTCTTTCTGAAAGAAAAAAAATTCTTACTTCAGATAGATTCGGATGGTTTTGGTATTATATAGTGCGATGGTTTTGGTATCCGCCCCCGTCGGGCCTCGTCCTGTCTATGATTCGGATGTGGTATATATTATCTTTTTATAACTATTTGGTTCATTTATTGTTTATGACAATTATGCCGACCAACGTGACATAGATTTTATTTATCTAGGAGGTGGTTGAACCGGAAATTCCAACCGACCCTATTGTCGAGAGATTAAATTTAGTTGAAGAAGAAAACAATTACTTGAAGGAAAAAATAAAAAAATTAAGGAGGAGAAGATGATATTGGAGTTGCATGTTGCGGATGTCGTCGATGATCACAAGATCAAGATGGATGCAATGCAGTTGAAGATTAGAAAGATTAGAAAATATGGCATTCATACCGAGGCTTGGTATCATCATGTCGTTGGATCAATTGTTACCTCGGTAGTGATTATGATTGCATTTGTTGTTGCATTGAAAGGTTTTACATTGTTTCAATGTATGGTTTAACTAGATGTTATGGAGAGCTATATGTTGTTCAAAAGGAATCAACTAAAAAGCTTTTATAAACCTCTACTATTTATTAAACTAAAATTATATAAAATTTATGCAACTAAAACTATCAAAGTATTTTCTGTTCAAAACGTGAAAAGTAGAAAGAACTATCATAAAGAATTTTTGATAGAAACTAAAATAAAAAAATATGTTTTTGAATATAATGATAAAACGCAGTAATATTAAGTAGGAGGAAAAGAATCACACAAAATATATTTTTATAGTGAAGTTATTCACAAACTAGTGATTCACACAAACTTCAAAGAATTAAAATTTAAACTATTCAAATTTGGAAACTAATGGTGTAACAGAAAGTTTATAATTATTCTGACCTAAAAGCAAAAAGAATAAAAAAATAAAGCAAAAACGAAAAGAAAATAAATAATTCAAATAACAAAAAAAATACTTGAAAAATAAAAAATGCCCCCTAATGGGCCACACGGCCTGCATACCACTAGAATTCCATCTGTACATGGGCCAGGATGCAGGCCCGCGGGCCCAATAGGCCCAACATGGCAGTGACAAGGGTAGGCAAGTACTGCCTGCATATTAGACAGGAGCTTAGCACCTGAGCCGTAATGCAAGTTATAAACAGGTGCTGAGCTCTCTCAGCTAGCGAGGTGGGACTAAACTTCCCACCGCACAGCACCAACACAAGGCATTTGGTCCCGGTTGGTGGCACCAACCGGAACCAATGCCGCCCTTTGGTCCCTGTTCGTGGAACCAAATGGAACCAATGCCCCCCCTTTAGTCCCGGTTGGTGCCACCAACCAGTACCAAAGGTCCCTGTTTCCCGCCCTTTGGGCTGCTGAAAAGAGACCTTTGGTCCAGGTTGGTGGCCCCAACCGGGACAAAAGGGGGGCCAACACTTAGGAAAATTTCACTTCTCATCTCGCAGTTGCCGCCCCGACGACACCGACGACATCGACGCCGCCCGCCGCCCGCGTCCTCGCCGTCGCCGTCGCTCGTGCCCGTCGTCACCCACGCCCCTCGCCTGATGCCGCCTCTGCTCACCGCCCTGCCCCGACGTGCGCCGCCTGTCCCTGCCCTGAAGCGCACCGCCTGCCCGCCCCATCATCGCCGTCGCCTGCCCCGCCCCTTCATCGCCGTCGCCCCCTACCCCGAGCGCGCGCCCCTGCCCCATCGCCATCCTCGCCGCCGACCCCGCGCCCCTCTGTTGGAAATATGCCCTAGAGGCAATTATAAAATGGTTATTATTATATTTCCTTGTTCATGACAATTTTCTATTGTTCATGCTATAATTGTATTAACCGGAAACCATAATACATGTGTGAATACATAGACCACAACATGTCCCTAGTAAGCCTCTAGTTGACTAGCTCGTTGATCAATAGATGGTCATGGTTTCCTGGCCATGGACATTGGATGCCATTAATAACAGGATCACATCATTAGGAGAATGATGTGATGGACAAGACCCAATCCTAAGCATAGCACAAGATCATGTAGTTCGTTTTGCTAGAGCTTTTCTGATGTCAAGTATCGTTTCCTTAGACCATGAGATTGTGCAACTCCCGGATACCGTAGGAGTGCTTTGGGTGTATCAAACGTCACAACGTAACTGGGTGACTATAAAGGTGCACTATAGGTATCTCCAAAAGTGTCTGTTGGGTTGGCACGAATCGAGACTGGGATTTGTCACTCCGTATGACAGAGAGGTATCTCTGGGCCCACTCGGTAATGCATCAGCATAATGAGCTCAATGTTACTAAGGAGTTAGCCACAGGATCATGCGTTATGGAACGAGTAAAGAGACTTGCCGATAACGAGATTGAACGAGGTATGGGGATACCGACGATCGAATCTCGGGCAAGTAACATACCGATAGACAAAGGGAACTGAATACGGGATTGATTGAATCCCCGACATCGTGGGTCATCCGATGGATCATCGTGGAACATGTGGGAGCCAACATGGGTATCCAGATCCCGCTGTTGGTTATTGGCTGGAGAACGTCTCGGTCATGTTTGCATGGTTCCCGAACCCGTAGGGTCTACAGACTTAAGGTTCGGTGACGCTAGAGTTGTTATGGGAAATAGTATGTGGTTACTGAAGGTTGTTCGGAGTCCCGGATGAGATCCAGAACGGGACGAGGAACTCTGGAATGGTCCAGAGGCGAAGATCAATATATTGGACGAAGGGTATTGGAGTCCGGAATTGTTCCGGGGGTACCAGGTGACCACTAGCGTGTCCGAAATGGGTTTCAGAGGCCCCGGCAAGCGTTGGGGGGCCTTATGGGCCAAGGGGAGGGGGCACATCAGCCCACTATGGGGTTGTGCGCCCCTCCCACCCCATCTCACATAACATGGAGAGGTGGGGCGCCTCCCCTAGGGCAGCCACCCCTCCCGGCTTGGGGGGCAAGTTTCCTAGGGTGGGGGCGCCCAAACCAATCTAGGGTTTCCCCTGTGGCCGCCGCCCCTCCCCTAGGGAAACCCTAGGGCGCCTCCTCCCCCCCTTCCCCCTATATATAGTGAGGGAGAGAGAGGGCAGCTGCACCCCTTCCCCTGGCACAGCCCTCTCCTCCTCCAACACCTCCTCCTCCTCCTCCGTCGTGCTTGGCGAAGCCCTGCCGGAGAACCGCAAGCTCCACCACTACGCCGTCATGCATGGGCTGTACGTGTGTTGAACGCGGAGGCGCCGTCCCTTCAGTGCTAGATCGGATCTTTCGCGATTTGAATCACCACGAGTACGACTCCATCAACCGCGTTCTTGTAACGCTTCCTCTTAGCGATTTTCAATGGTATGAAGATGCACTCCCTCTCTATCGTTGCTAGCATCTCCTAGTTTGATCTTGGTGACATGTAGGAAAATTTTGAATTATTACTACGTTCCCCAACAGTGGTATCAGAGCTAGGTCTATGTGTAGATTCTATGCACGATCAGAACACAAAGTAGTTGTGGGCGATGATTTGTTCAATTTGCTTACTGTTACTAGTCTTATCTTGATTCGGCGGCATTGTGGGATGAAGCGGCCCGGACTGACTTTACACGTACTCTTACTTGAGACAGGTTCCACCGACCGCCATGCACTTGATGCATAAGGTGGCTAGCGGGTGTATGTCTCTCCCACTTTAGTCGGATCGGATTTGATGAAAAGGGTCGTTATGAATGGTAAATAGCAATTGGCATATCACCGTTGTGACTTTTGCGTAGGTAAGAAACGTTCTTGCTAGAAACCCATAGCAGCCACGTAAAACATGCAACAACAATTAGAGGACGTCTAACTTGTTTTTGCAGGGTCTGCTATGTGATGTGATATGGCCAAAAGGATGTGATGAATGATATATGTGATGTATGAAATTGGTCATGTTCTTGTAATAGGAATCACGACTTGCATGTCGATGTGTATGACAACCGGCAGGAGCCATAGGAGTTGTCTTAAGTTATTGTATGACCTGCGTGTCAATGAAAAACGGCATGTAATTACTTTACTTCATTGTTATCCATTAGCCATAGTAGTAGAAGTAATAGTTGGCGAGAAAACTTCATGAAGACACGGTGACCGAGATCATGGTGTCATGCCGGTGACGATGGTGATCTTGCCGTGCCTCGAAGATGGATATCAAAGGCGCAAGATGATATTGGCCATATCATGTCACTTTATGATTTGCATGTGATGTTTGTCATGTTTACATCTTATTTGCTTAGAACGACGGTAGCATAAATAAGATGATCCCTCACTAAAATTTCAAGAAATGTGTTCCCCCTAACTGTGCACCGTTGCGAAGGTTCGTTGTTTCGAAGCACCACATGATGATCGGGTGTGATAGATTCTAACGTTCGCATACAACGGGTGTAATCCAGATTTACACATGCAAAACACGTAGGTTGACTTGACGAGCCTAGCATATATAGACATGGCCTCGGAACACAAGAGACCGAAAGGTCGAACATGAGTCGTATAGTAGATACGATCAACATGGAGATGTTCACCGTTGATGACTAGTCCGTCTCACGTGATGATCGGACACGGCCTAGTTGATTCGGATCATGTATCACTTAGATGACTAGAGGTATGCCTACCTGAGTGGGAGTTCATTAAATAATTTGATTAGATGAACTTGATTATCATGAACATAGTCTAAATTTTCTTTGCAAGTTGTGTTGTGGATTAATAGCTCGCGCTTTAGCTCCTTATTTTAATACGTTCCTAGAGAAATACTAAGTTGAAAGATATTGTAAGCAATTGTGTGGACTGGGGCCGTAGTCTGAGGGTTGTCCTCACTGCTACATAGAAGGCTTCTGTCCTTAATGCACCACTCGGTGTGCCAACCCCTCTTGTGTCATCTGTGGATGTTGTGAACATCTGGCAGAAACGTTCTGATGAGTAGCTGATAGTTTAGTGTGCCATGCTTTACGGCTTAGTGTCGGGGCTCCAAAAGCGTTTTGAACGCCATGGAACATATGAGATGTTCTAAGAGCTGAAATTGGTATTTCAGGCTCATGCCCATGTTGAGAGGTGTGAGACCTCTGACAAGACCTTTTCCTACAAGATGGAGGAGAATAGCTTAGCCAGTGAGCATGTGCTCAGAATGTCTGGGTACTTCAATCACTTGAATGAAGTGGGAGTTAATCTTCCAGATAAGAGAGTGATTGACAAAAGTTCTCCAGTCACTGTCACCAAGCTGCTAGAGTTTCGTGATGAACTATACACTACTAGAAAAAGGCATGTTAGTGGCGCACCTATTTTTGCCATTAGTGGCGCACTATAGTCTATAGGTGCGCCACTATTACCACGCCACTAGTAACAAATACTAATGGCGCACCTCTGGTGCGCCATTAGTATACCAAATAATAGTGGCGCACCTGGTAGTGCGCCATTACTATGCCTCCCAGGGGGCCATATTTACCTTGTGCCCTGGGTTACTAATGGCGCACTTTTAGATAATGCGCCACTGGTGTGTTTATTTATGTGCGCCACTAAAGTGCAATATGGTGCGCCACTACTATGAATATTAGGAATTTTTTTTTGCTTTCCTGTTATTTGCACAGGTTACAAAATAAATTACAGCACAAAATATAAACATCATATTTATCGAATACAATAGAAGATTAGTGTCCGAATACAATTCATCATATTAGTATCCGAATTCAAAATACCGAACAAAGTTAGAACATACAGGTCTCGAGACCGCGAGTAGCGAGTTTGTCTTCACATTACAAGTCGATATCGATCATCTAAACTACCATCACATAGAAGAGAGTTGCGGTCACGATGAGCATCATCACGATGAAACTAGTCTTCATCTGGTTCCTCCTCGATCCGCTCCCTCCTCTCTCCCGCTAGATAGCGTGCGTATCTAGCTTCCGCCGCCGCCCTAGTGGTGTACCCTTTGTAACTGTTACCGCTGAAACGGTGAACCTTTCTCCGACACTCCTCCCAGTCGTCGTAGACTCCGGGAACCTTACCCTTGTACACGACATACGACGGCATCTCTATGCACTAGACAAACAAAACGTTAGTAGCAATTCATAGACAATACATAAGCAATATATAAGTATGCAACAAAAGGATCGGAAGAGAAAAGCAACACATTAATAGCACGATTCATGGTCCTACTAATAAATATCATTGATTACATATAAGTTGAACGACTGTCCAAACTAAAGAGACATACAAGTTCATTAATGTTTAATTACAACATGAGCTAATCGATATTTCAGAACTACATAGCATCATTACTTTCGACTCGACTCAGGGACCGGAGCGTGGATGAAGCCGCCGTATTTCATAATGGTCATGAAATCACGATCGTTGTCAGCCTGCATTTTTAACGTTGTTTCTATTTCACTATTGAACGGTTGATAACTGAGGTAGAACTTCCCCGAGGTACGAAGGACATCTTGATGGATGATTTCTGCAAACTCCGACTAGATGCGAAAGAATTCTTGTCTGATGTCCGCGTCCTGGATTGCCGACAAGCGTGCTGCCCAATCTTTGACATTAGTTGGTAGCAGAAGGTGATTATGGTCCCGTACGATCGCCCGCATGTGATGGAGGGCATAGTAGGCATCCTTCTGACCGCCAGGCGGCTGCTTGACGTAGGGGAACATCGTTACGTGGGTGAACACGTGCTTGCCGTACCTACAAATTGGCCTCCTGAAGGTGCCTCCAGATTTTGCGTAGCCGGGGAGAGCATCATCAAGAACTTTCTTGATATTTGTGTAGTCTTTCTTCAACTGACGGTCTGAGTCAAAATACGTGGCCATGGAACATTTCGGGCTTAAGAGGATGAGTGTGCAATGTGTGTCACTGCACAAAACACGGAATGTTAGAAAAAAAGGAACGATCAAAATCTAAGAAATCATATGTTACGGGGCGGTGAGGGGATGACTTACTCGGGAAAGTAAGGCACGAGGAAGTTATCCTTATCTGGGGTCGCCAGAATGATGCCTTCGAGGTATGAAATCGCGACTTGCCGGTCCCCAGCGCTGCCCAAGATCTTGGCACGCATGTAGAAGGGGTCGACTATCACGATGTCCGGGGTCTTGTCTCTAATGATCCGCATCTCCATACTGAGCGAAAATAGCCGAATGAAGGTGTAGTGCAGCGGATGAAGGTTAAACATAGCGAAGATGTCATCAAACCTTAGGACGATCATACCCCCGATGGTGCTATCGACAAAGCCCTTGCCCTCTGGCACATTGGCCACGAAAACCGGGTATGCCACACCATTCTCGGAGAGACGCCGCTTGACCAAAGAAAGAACACTGTCATGCAGACTCCGCATAGCACCGGCTGCAGCATTGAGAAGATTAGTTGGTAGCATCGGCCTACCCGCCACATGCACCCTCCTCGAGATATCCTTAGGTGAAGGTGGCCCGTCCTGAGCATGGATCGTACTCGGTGCCGGCTGGCTCGCACCCTTGTTTTTCTTTCTTTTCCGTCCCTTCTGCTTCTTCTGCTGTAATGGGATCGAGTTCTGCTCATAGACCACCTTCTTGAGTGTGTTGGGGCTGATAATATTTCGCACCTCGGCTATCTGAGGCCCGGTGAAGGCGGCAGCTGGAGGAGTCTCCTGAGAACTGAACACCACACGACGCCTGTTGCAATTGGGTTTCTCCGAGGTACCAGCTAGATTGCAATCGTCTTTTGCAGGGTTGGGTTCTTGAGAAGGAGGCCCCAAGAATTCGTCAACGTACCCATGTTCGTTGAAATACTTATCGACGTTGGTAAATGTACCGACGTCGTCGTCCGGATCCTGTGCCATATGCATGTCCGGATCAGCTGACGGCGGTAGCGTTGCGGCGGTTTTGCCATGGCTTGGCGCTGGCACGACTGGAGGTGTTGTCTGTGGGGTGGTGTCCCCCGCCCCCAAATGAATCTGGCTCTTCGGCCAAAGCAGGGGCCAGCTTAAGCAGGCGCTGAGGGTCATCACATCATCTTCGTCGGCCCCATGGGGTCGAAATGGAGGTAACAAGTCGTCGCAGCCCCGCAGCACCCGAACCAGTTGAACCCTATACACGGTGGGTGGCATCAGATTACCGTCGAACACACAGTTGCCCGGTTGAATGATTCTGGCCTTGGCGACATCGATCAACTCGCCGCCCACGAAGTGCAGGAGAGTGCATGGAACGTCGGCGGCTCCCTGCGAAAACATGTAGGGCGTCAGGGATGCCCAGTCAAAGGCAAGGAGTAAAGTCATCGACCGAGAGGCTTAATTACCGTGATGGCGTCCAGCTCGGCTAATGTCGAGGCACCACCAACGGTGGGCGTGCAAGTGACGGAGGGACCACTTGCTGCCGAGGTGCCGGCCGGCGTATTCTTCCCACACCTGGGTGCATTAAGCTCCAATGCCAGCGCCGACGCCAGAGACACCAATGCCGCCTCTGGCGGAGACACCAATGCCACCGCCGGCGCGTTGTGCGAGTTGCTGCCCGTGAAGCTGGGAATCGGGGGCGGCCCCTGTTGGCCGCCCGCAATCCACGCATGCAGCCCCTCAATCAAGGTAGGCAGAATGGCGGTGATCGTCGCTCCCAGTTGGTCTCGCACTTGCTCTTGGACTATTGTCACGCCCAATATGCGATACTATCCTAAAGAGACTCGAAGGTCCCACCAAGGATAGAACCGCATATTGAAACGCTTTTGCAAGGTGGATATCATTACATCAACATTACATAATAGATGGGGATACATACAAGAGGCATACAATGCCACACGAATACAACATCACAATACATAAGAGCATCATCCGACTACGGATGAAACACAAACAGAAACTCAAAGGACATCCACCCTGCTAGCCCAGGCTGCCGACCTGGAACCTATCCCCTGATCGAAGGAGAAGCAATAGAAGAACTTCAAGACAATCAAACATCGCTCTCGCGTCAAGATCATCGCATAACCTGTACCTGCAACTGTTGTTGTAGTAATCTGTGAGCCACGAGGACTCAGCAATCCCATTACCATGGGTATCAAGACTAGCAAAGCTTAAAGGGAAAGGAAGGGGTAAAGTGGTGAGGTTGCAGCAGCGACTAAGCATATATGGTGGCTAACAAACGCAAATTAGAGCGAGAAGAGAGAAAGCGGAACGGTCGTGAAGCTAGCAATGATCAATAAGTGATCCTGAACTCCTACTTACGTCAAACATAACCCAAAACCATGTTCACTTCCCGGACTCCGCCGAAAAGAGACCATCACGGCTACACACGCGGTTGGTGCGTTTTAATTCAGATCTGGTGTCAAGTTATCTACAACCGGACATAAACAAATTCCCATCTGCCACATAACCGCGGGCACGACTTTCGAAAGTTTATACCCTGCAGGGGTGTCCCAACTTAGCCCATGATAAGCTCTCGCGATCAACGAAGGATACTCCTTCTCCCAGGAAGACCCGATCAGTCTCGGAATCCCGGTTTACAAGACATTTCGACAATGGTAAAAAAAGACCAGCAAAGCCGCCCGATGCGCCGACAATCCCGATAGGAGCTGCACATCTCTCGTTCTCAGGGCAACACCGGATAAGCGAAGCGTACAGGTACCGACGTAACCCAAGTTGCCAAGGGATGGTCCCGCACGGTGCTCTAGTTTGGACCAACACTTAGACAAGCATTGGCCCGGGGGGCTAAAATAAAGATGACCCTTGGGTTAATTACTCCCAAGGGAAATATAGGTGGTGGTGATGCAAATGGTAAAACCAAGGTTGGGCCTTGCTGGAGGAGTTTTATTCAAAGCGAACTGTCAAGGGGGTCCCATAAATCACCCAACCGCGTAAGGAACGCAAAATCCGGGAACATAACACCGGTATGACGGAAACTAGGGCGGCAAGAGTGGAACAAAACACCAGGCATAAGGCCGAGCTTTCCACCCTTTACCAAATATATAGATGCATTAATAATATAAGAGATATTGTGATATCCCAACATAATCCTGTCCACCATGGAGCAATCTTTAACTTCACCTGCAACTAACAACGCTATAAGAGGGGTTGAGCAAAGCGGTAACATAGCCAAGCAACGGTTTGCTAGGAAGGGTGTCAAAGGTTAGAGGTTCATGGCAATTTGGGAGGCTTGATGAGCAAAAGATAGGTAACGCAGCAAAGCGATAGAATGAAGCAATGAGCATAACAATGATAGTAATGAGATCCAAGGTGACGGTCATCTTGGATGAGATCCCGCTAAGAAGAAGAACGAGTCCATGAAGAAGATGAAGTCACGAAGACGAACCAAGCGTAGACGAGCGAATCATCACGATCGCAACGAAACGGGAACTATCGAGAGAAGCACACAACACGGTAAACACACCACACATATGCAAGACATGATGCACAACAAGCATGATGCAAGACAAGACTACATGAAGCTACTCAAGGCAAGAGATGATGCAAACAAGAGCAACACATCAAGGCAAGTTTAAATGAGGCCGGAAACAACATATAACAATTCCGGTAAGTCCTCATATGCATATTTCGAAATTGGTCCAGATCTGAATAAACCTTATGTTCAAGTTGTTAAACAGCAAGTTAAAATGCACCAATATGATCTACACGAGATTCTAGTCAAGTTACATATAAAGTTCATTTAGTTCGGAGCTACGGCCTAGAAGATATGAGCAAAACAATTTAAACATGGCATTGATGCAAAATGCATATAAACATCAAACAAACACCTCAAAACAAAGATGCAACATGATAATATGAAACTATGTGCAAAAACAAGCAAGTTTCATATAGAGCACATTCAAAACGGAGCAACGGTTCAACACAAACACTCTATACAAGTTTAAAGGACAAACTGTCCAAAACAACAACTAGGCATATTGAAAGCATCAAAACAATATGCTACAGCATCTCAACGTGAAAACAAAAGGCATGGGCATGATGTACAGGTAAAGCATGACAAAACATGAACACTGAGATATCTCCAGAAATCAATAGAACATGCTAAAAATGACATGGCAAGAATGCAAATAATAACAGTTTCAGGCTTAGCAGAAAATAACATCAGGTTGCAATGTTTAGAGCTATCAAACAACATGTTACAGGAACTTATCATGGCAACCAAAGGCATGGCATGACTCTAATAATTACATAGAACAAATGTCCCTTAATGACCATGTGCCAAAAGGGCACAGGAAATATGATGGCACCCATGTAAACATGGCAAATGATATGACAGATTCAAACATGGCAGGAACAATAATAAGTAGGCATGTTGGTGAGCTTGAATCACTCACCACAGAGCAAGACATGGCATGGACAGGCAACCAACAGTAAGATGGCATGTTTATGAAGCTAAACATGGCAAGAGGTAGTCCATAGGGTGCATGGAACACTAGCAACAATCATGGCAACAACTGAACTTAATGTTAACAGGCTAGACAACAACATTATTTAGCAAATTTGGAGCAAGTTTACAACAAGCTACTCTAGGCTATAAATGCACCCAGGTGCATGCATGGATAGAGCATGACATGTATAACAAACCATACTTAGTGAACATCTCCATATTATGCATAGAATGACTTGTAGCAGCAGGTTTAGATAGCATCACAAAATAACAGATTCAGCCTAGCAAAACAGTAACAGGAAGTACCCTACTTCACGAGCTCGGTGCACTCACTACAAGACTCACGAAAATACATAGATTGCACCACTGTAAATATGGCATGGCATACTTCAAAACACATATAGGGCTCAAATTCATAGGATGCACACACAAAATGCAACAAAAAATGACAAATCATTAAGTTATAACAGTTTCACCAGGTTAACATCATATAGCACTCTTGCAACGATGATTCAGGCATCAAGATGAGCTCAAATGAAACATGGTGCAATGGAACAAATGAAGAGCATATCTAAATGAACAATTTGACATATTACACGCACAAAACGGAGCAGTATGCAGCAAGTTATGATGCGATGAACAGAGCATGAAAATGCAAATATATCTCGGGACTTAGGGAAAAACATAGGGGGGAAAGTCAACCTCAGCTCAGATCTGGGTTGCACAGGTCCCGAGGTTCGCCGGAGAGCGTCGGGGAAGAAGAAGATGCGGCGGCCGGAGCTAGGGGTCGCCGAATCTGGGGCCGGGGAAGGCGCGGGAGGCGAGGCGCCCTGGGAGCAGCGGCGGAGGCGCTCGCCGGCGAGGGGCAGCGGCGGAGATGGGAGCGGGCGGCGGCGCCCAGGCCGGCGTGGCGGGCGGCGAACGATGGAGCGCTGCTGGCGGGAGGCGCGCGGCTCAAGGGAGCCCGCGGGAGGCGGCGGGAAGATCCGGACGGGCGGGCCCGCTGCTGGGCTCGCTGGCAGCGCGCGGCAGAGACAGCGCTTGAGCCACGTGGCAGCGCGGTTGGACCGGGCGGCAGCGCGACGCGTGTCTGACCGTCGGCGGACATGTCCGTCGGGCGCGAAGAGGAGGAGGCTTGGGTTAGGGGTGGTTTCATCTGTGATTTCGGGGGAGAGGGACATATTTATAGATAGAGGGAGCTAGGAGAGTCCAAATGAGGTGCAGTTTTCGCCCACACGATCGTGATCGAACGACCGAGAGCATGGAGGGGGATTGGATGGGTTATTGGGCTACTTTGGAGGGGTGCTGGGCTGCAAAGAGAAAGAGGGATTTTGCGGTTACCCGGTTAACCGTTGGAGTATCAAACGACCTCCAAATGGCACGAAACTTGACAGGCAGTCTACCGGTGCTATAACAAGGCCGTTTGGCAAACCTCGGTCCATTCCGAGAATGTTTAACACCCACTCACAATGAGAGACAAAAGGGGGACGCCGGATGACATAGGAGCGCCGGATTGCAAAACGGACAACGGGGAAAATGCTCGGATGCATGAGGCGAACATGTATGCAATGCAATGCACATGATGACATGATAAAATGCAACACGCAAGCAAATGACATGGCAACAACGACGAATAACTGGCAGACACCTGGTGCATTGAATCCGGGGCGTTACAACACTCCTCCACTAACAAGAGATCTCGTCCCGAGATCTTAGTACCGAGAAGGAAGGGCAAAAGGGAATAGGTTAAACAAGAACTCAGGAGAAGAAGCAAAGAATCGAGAGCATTCATGAAGAAGAGAGGAACGACAAGAATGACGAGAATCGAAAGCTCACGGAATCAGATAGACTATGAAACCACTCTGGTTAGAACGAGATAAGAAATGAAGAAGACTGAAAGGATTTAGGCAGCACTCCGTCTGAAACATGGAGGAATAGAACACGAGCTTCACAAGATGGGATGACACTTGACGAGATGAACAAAGCGATGCCTCCTGAAAAATTGAAGTAGTGGAATGAAAAGAACTTAGAAGGAAGGAATGAACGGAGTTGTTGAGAAAATCAACAACGAAAGAATAAGCTTGTTGTGGTCTTATGGGTAACATCTCAAGATCAAAAGGTGATAACCGGCCACAAACGGAAATGATTGGATAGCTGAGAAGAACGAAGAAATAAAAAACTCCACTTCAAAAGTTACGGAGAATTAAATGCACCTCACGAAGCAAGGAGAAGAATACTTGAGCTTCGCCTACAAGAATCTTGATGAACACTTGAGGAATGAATTAAATCATGAAGAACCACCATGAAGAACTCCGGTAACGAAAGGATGACGAGATAGAATGAAGGATGAAAGAATAAGATGAGCCTTGCGATGATTTAGATGGAGGTTCCGATGAGATGGCCGAGGAAATTCGAACACCGGGAAAAGAAAAGACGAGAAAAAACTTGGAACTAGAATTTATTTATCAAGAACAAACTCTGAAGGAAGGGATTAATCACTTGGGTGAAATAAGAATAAGAATTATTGTATGCTTATCCTTCATCAAATTAAATTGATGACCAACAATGGATTTGGCATACTACTTATTATTCTTGAAAAAGGATTGAGAAGGGATAGCACAAAACTTGAGGAAGTTTTCATGAACCACCGGTAGGATTGGAAAGAACGAATGAATTAAAATGATAATCAAGGAAAAAGAATCTTGGACGAACCACCGTTAGAATTCGAAAATGACTGATGAAAGAGACTGAGTCACCGGGAAGAATTAGAAGAACAAATAAGCTAGAGGGGATTTTGATGCAAAAGAACAAAGAGATCATGAGCTGATTAAAGAACACTTGAACGAAGCACTGGGATAAATAGAGAACGGTAACTGGAATGATGGCCTTCGGTGAAAAGAAATGGAAAAAACAACTTCTGACATACTCCGGATGGTTAAGAAAAAGGATATCTGACAAGTGGAATAACTCGAGAGGATGATATGAAGCTAGAACCGCGAAACTTCAAGAGAATGAACAAGATTTAAGAGGAACTCTTCTTCGGTCTTCAAATGACGACGAGAAACACCACCAAAATTACTGAGATACTCCGGGAGAATGAAAAGCGAATAGGTTGAGCCAACAATGAAAAGAATTTGAACGAGTTCTTGGGAAAGCATCTGACTGATGAAATTCATACTTACGTCACACTTGAAAAGAATTAGGAATAACTCCGGAATAATTAGAAGAGTCAGGTAAGATCCTGGGAAAAGACTTGTGGGTTAGGGCCCACTGAAGAGATAACACCGTTGAAAAGGATTGTTGAACAGATAGATGATGCACCTGAATAATTGAAATATTTGAATGAGGTGACAACCTCGAATTAATTGGAACACAGACGAATCTCCTGAGATGTCTTGAACACTCCGGAAGGATAAGCTGGCGAGAGGCGAACGAGCAAGTAAAATACTTGATCCGAGGGAAAGAATATAATCACTACCGAAAAACATGAATTGAAACCACCGGAAAAAGAAAGGGATGAGGAATCTCAAACAAAAGAGAATTCACCGGTTGAAATGATTGAGGGAAGACTGAAGAGGCTCCGTACGAATGAAATTGATGCTTGAAAGAGATTCAAGCTCCGGGAAGAAAAGTGTTGGGGATGTTACTACTGGGCGTAAACCGGCCTATCTGGGCCGGGTTAACTTCATCAGTAGTTCAAAGGTGTAAAGGCCCAAGAGGCATGAGTGTAAGGGCCCAAGGCCTGTAGTCGGTTCAGAACCTGTAGCCGTAAACCGGCCTGATGTGTAAACTTGTATTGTAAGTTAGGAATAGAGAGAGAGAGACCAACCCGGATACAAATATGAACCGGAGGTTGGGACTCTCTGAGCCGACGGGCGTCACCCATGTATATAAGGGGACGACCCGGGGCGGTTCAAAGAGAGACAACAACAACTCGAGGCCTAGGCGAAGCTATTTGCTCCCTAGTCATCGAGACCACATCAATCCCATCACAAACTAGACGTAGGCTTTTACCTTCATCGAAGGGGCCGAACTAGTATAACTCTCGTGTCTTTGCGTCGGCTTTAACCCCTCCAAGTTAACCCGTAGCGATGGCTCCGCGACTAAGTCCTTTCATGAGGACATCTGCCGTGACAAAACCACGACAGGTTGCGCCCACCGTGGGGCTATCGCACGATGGTTTGATGATCTTGGAGGGCAAGCTCGGCGACTCAAGGCTACGCCAGGGCCGGATGACCAAGAGTCGTCGTGGCAAGCTCTACATCGATGATGCAGGCTGGGGCCCCGAGGCCGGCTCGATTGAGTACGGGTACTGGGTCCCCTTTGGTGGCATACATGTTTTCATCGGCAAGATCGGTGAGCCAGGGCCTGAGCCGGACATCTGCACCGACCTCGTCGAGACGGCTCAGCGTGCGAAACCTGCCCAGGCTAAACCGGCCGTCAAGCGTGCTTTCGTGGGAGTCATCCACGGAGGAAATTATGAGGACAGATCAGCATCTGGTGGCGAAACCGTTGTCTACTCTGATGACGAGTCGTCGACTGGAGAAACTGAGTCTCTGTATCAGCTGCAAGATGGCCAGATTGGGGGCTGTTCCGACGGTGACAGTATTCCGGAACCCTTTGATATGCCCAACCGGGTTGGGATATTCATGGCCGGTACACAAGCGATGCTTCACTCTTCGACCGCTGCGACAATGGTCGCCGGTTCAACAGCGGCGATGGCAGCCGGGGCAGGAGGCCCTGCGCGCCCGCCGGCTCAAGTTTTATCAGAACTATTCGATGTGTTGGCTGTGCTCATGACAGAGGCTAACCCGGTGGACCGGGACATTCATAATGCGGAGATTGCAAAGGTGAAGGAACAAATCACTCAGGCTAAAGCGGATCTGGCAGCTACAGACGCCAGGATGGCGGCAGAGCGGGCCGCTTTGGATGCGCAAGCTTATAGGCTTATGCTGGATCAGAACGCGTCGCATGAAGTCATGAAGAGGAAATACAGATCCCGTTTGCCTTCAGTTTTCGAGGGAAGAGATCTCTTCAACACCCCAGGAGCAGGGACCAGTAATCCGCCGTTGGTAAACCGGGGAAGCACTGACGGGCGCGCCGTTCAGCCCCGCGTAATAGATCTACCTCGCCATCATACTGGCACGCCTCAGGCTGTGCAAACACCTCCAGGTCACTACTCCAACCCGATGGATAACCTTGTTGCAGCTGCGGCACGGCTGGAGGCGATTCCAATTGAAGGAGATTCACCACAGGCGGTAGAGACGCGCCGGGTCAAGGAACTCCTTAGGACAGCTCTGGTCCAACAGGAAGCGTATTCGTGCAGCCGCGATCGGATCCCCGCTTTACGCAATGTACGCTTGCCCAAGGATTTCAAGGGGCCGCGCAAGGTGCCAAATTACACCGCCGATCTGGCTCCAGAAGCATGGATAGAGAGTTATGAGATGGCCATGGAGATGCTGGATGTGGATGAAGCCGCGTGTGCGAAGTACTTCACCATGATGCTCGAGGGCACGGCCCGTACTTGGTTGAAAAACTTGCCACCCAATTCCATCAGTTCATGGGCCCAGTTGCGGACCCGGTTCATTTAGAATTTCAAAGATACATGTAAGCAGCCCATGTCTGTGGTGGACTTGGCGGCTTGTGTCCAGGCTGAGGGGGAATCAACAACCCATTGGGTACGCCGCGTTTTGGAAGTCTTACATTCTTCAGACCGGATCAACGCTGATTCTGCGATCTTGATCCTAGAGGGCAACTGCCGGTTTAAACCTTTAAAGTTGAAGCTGGGACGCATGAAGCGGTTTTGCAATGACATGGGCACTCTCATGGGCGTTTTAGTGAAGTATGCTGATTCTGATAGTACCAAGGATCCCGAGTCTAATGATGATGATGAGACAGGGAAGGGAAAGAAGAATAGCAACTCCAAAAGCCAGCAGCATCACTCGGCAGGTAATGGTGGAAGTAAGCGTAAGTTTAACGGCAACATGGACTTCAGAGCCAACACCAGCCAGCAGGACAAGGGCCAGCGGCGCAAGGGTAAATAGTCAATCAAGGTGGAGCGCCTAATCCCAATCCGGACCGCTTGAACTATCTGCTGAATCAACCCCGTCCAAGCATGGGACGAAGGAGGCGCCAACAAATCACCTCTGAAGGATTGTTACATTATGCAGGAGTTCAAAAGTTCTAATGTTTCCGGTATGATCAAGGTTCCGCGGAGGTTCGTGGTCCGCCCGGTTACGGTGGAGGAAATTCGTCCAGGGTTTAATGGTAATCCGGCGGACATAACAATCGTAATAATCGAAATAACCAGGGTGGTTACAATCAGCGAAGCAGCAATGGGTTATCGAGCAACCCAAAGCAGTTGAATGGTGGGCAGTACCACGCCTTCACCACCAGCTTAGACAAGCAAGACTGGAAGCTTCAGAAGCGGGCAGTCAACGTTGTTGAACCGGCCGTGCCTCATTACCTACGCTGGTCAGAGCAGCCCATTATGTGGAGTAGAGAGGATCATCCTCCCCGGGTTGACAATCCGGGTCAGCTAGCCCTGGTGGTGGCACCTCATGTGGGAGGTTATAAGTTCACCAAGGTGCTTATGGACGGAGGGAGCAGCATCAACATCCTGTACTACGAGACCTTCCGTCGTATGGGGTTAATAGATAAACATCTCAAACCGTCCAATACAGTCTTCAATGGTGTGGTGCCTGGCAAGTCAGCATATCCGGTTGGTAAAATAGCTCTGGAGGTGGCCTTCGGGGATGAACATGACTCCAGATCAGAAACATTGATGTTTGAAGTGGTGAAAATTCAAAGTCCTTATCACGCCCTGTTTGGGCGGCCGGCTTATGCCAAGTTCATGGCACGACCTTGTTATATCTATTTGCAGCTCAAGATGCCGGGTCACAAGGGGACAATAACGGTTCATGGGAGCCGCAAGATCGCTTTGGAGTGTGAGGAAGGTGATGCGGCTAACGCAGAGTCGGTTTGTGCCACCGAGGAGCTGAAGTATTATAAGGACAATGTTCATCCGGCGGACATGACTCCATTGAAGAAGCCAACTACAGAGCATGATCCGGCCCTGAAGTTTAAATCGGCAGCTGAGACTAAGCTTGTTGACTTCGTACCTGGCGATTCGTCCAAGCAGTTCAGCATCAGTGCCAACTTGGATCAAAAATAGGAAAGCGCGCTCATCGAGTTCATCCGTGAGAATCGGGACATTTTTGCATGGAAGCCTTCTGACATGCCAGGTGTACCGAGGGAGCTCGCTGAGCACACTCTTAATGTTGATCCCAAGTACAAACCGGTAAAGAAGTTTCTCCGCCGGTTTAACGAGGAGAGGCGTAAGGCCATTGGAGAGGAGGTTGCCAGGCTCTTAGCAGCGGGTTTTATCGTTGAAGTTTTCCATCCAGAGTGGCTTGCTAATCCGGTGCTGGTCCTTAAGAAAAATGACACTTGGCGCATGTGTGTGGATTACACAGATCTTAACAAGGCTTCTCCAGCAGATCCTTTTGCCCTCCCCCGCATTGACCAGATTATTGATGCCACTGCGGGTTGTGAGCGTTTGAGCTTTTTGGATGCATATTCTGGATATCATCAGATCAAGATGGAGGTTAAGGACCAAGAGAAGACACCGTTTATCACTCCCTTTGGAGCCTTCTGCTATGTGTCTATGCCTTTTGGGCTCAAGAGCGCCCAAGCAACTTATCAGCGTTGTGTGCAGAATTGCTTGCATAAGCAGATCGGCCGTAATGTGCATGCCTATGTGGATGATATTGTGGTTAAGTCAAGGAAGAAGGAAACACCGATTGATGACTTGAAAGAAACCTTTGACGACCAAGGGTTTAAAAGATGATGCTCAACCCGCCAAATGTGTTTTTGGTGTTCCAGCAGTCAAGTTATTGGGTTTTCTTGTGTCCAACAGGGGGATTGAAGCTAATCCGGAGAAGATTACGGCTATCACCTCCTTGGCTAAACCAAAGTGTATCAATGATGTCCAGCGTTTGGCGGGCCGGATTGCCGCGCTGAGCCGGTTTATCAGCCGCCTCGGAGAGAAGGCCATCCTTTGTACCGATGTCAAGAAGACAGATCATTTTGTGCGAGTTCAGCCACTGATGAAGCGTTGAGGACTTAAAGCGCAATTGGCCAACCGCTTTGTGCTCGCCGCTCCCGTCGACAAGGAGCCGCTTCGTCAGATGTTGTTGCTAACGCCAGGCGTTAGCGTGGCCATTGTGGTAGAGCGGAAGGAGGCAGGAAGGAGCATCCGTTCAACGTCCGGTTTATTATATCAGCGAGGTGCTTATTGAGTCTAAGCAAAGATATCCGCATTGGCGAAAGCTGGTGTATGGAGTTTTTATGGCAAGTCGGAAGCTGAAGCAGATTTCGAGGGCATCCCATCACGGTGGTCGGCCAGCTCCCTTAGGTGATATCATACAGAACCGGAGGCGATCGCAGGATTGCCAAGTGGGCTATAGAGCTTGGGCCGCACGGTTTGAAGTATGTACCTCGGACGGCAAAGTGAAGTCTCAAGCACTTGTGGATTTCATTAATGATTGGACGGAGTTGCAAGCGCTGAAAAAGCCGGATCATACCTATTGGACCATCCATTTTGACGGATCCAGCAGTTGAGGGCTCGGGGTGGAGTCGTGTTAACTTCCCCACGAGGTGACAAGTTTTGTTACGCCCTCCGCTTAATGTTCCCTTGTACTAACAATGCAGCTGAGTATGAAGGCTTTCTCCATGGTCTTCGGATGGCTAAGGAGATGAATCTAAGTCGGGTTAAGTGCTTCGGTGACTCGGACCTAGTGGCTCAATAGGTGTCTGGCACTTGGGATTCCAAGGACCCACTCATGGATGCATATCGTCGTGAGGTGGATGTTGTCGCAGGTCATTTTAAAGGCTATCAGGTGGACCACGTGGATCGTCGGAAGAACGAAGCGGCGGACGCTTTGAGCCGGTTGGGCTCTCAACGCAAACCGGTCCCGCCTAATGTTTTTCTCGACGACGCACAATCCATCACTCAAGCTCCCTGATGAAGCGGATTTAGCTATTCCTGATCCGGAGGCTCAGTTGGTGGCAGCTCTGCATGTCATTCTCGATTGAGGCTCCCTTATTTGGCGTACATAAACGGGCGAAGTTACCGTAAGATGAGACGCTGGCCCGACAGATAGTTCGGGCGGTCTAAGTCTATGACCATTGTTAATGGCGAGTTGCATCATTGCAAAGGTGTCGTATGCGTTTCAACGCTGTGTGTCCCCGAGGAAGGCAGTGCAATATTGCGTGAGATCCACGAAGAGACCGTGGTCACCACGCTGTTCAAAATCCTTGGTGGCTAAGGCGCCCGCCACGGTTTCTATTGGTTGACTGCCCATGCCGATGCGGAAGATCTGGTCGACGATGTGATGGTTGCCAAAAGTTTTCGAGCGCTCATGTACCGCCCAAGAATTGAGGATGATTCCAATTACTTGGCCGCTTGCGACTTGGGGTTGGATATGGTTGGACCTTTCAAAAGGTCCAAGGACAAGAAGACACACCTGTTGGTGGCGGTTGACAAATTTACAAAGTGGGTAGAGGCAGAACCTGTTAGCAAGTGTGATGCAGCCACGGCGGTTCAGTTCATCAAAAGGGTGATTTTCCGGTTTGGTTTTCCACACAGTATCATTACAGATAACGGTACCAATTTGTCCAAAGGTGCCATGAAGGACTTCTGCGAATGTGAGCACATCCGGCTTGATATTTCTTCAGTAGCTCACCCACAGTCCAATGGTCAAGCGGAAAGAGCCAATCAAGAGATCCTGAGAGGCATCAAGCCCCGGCTTATGGTCCCTTTGCAGAGGACGCCGGGTTGTTGGGTAGAAGAGCTACCGTCTGTGTTATGGAGTATAAATACTACACCTAACAGATCCACTGGATACACGCCATTCTTTATGGTTTATGGAGCGGAGGCGGTTCTCCCCAGCGACGTCCGTCATGACTCACCTCGTGTGGCAGCCTATGTTGAGGCAGATAACGAGACAACACGACAGGACGCTTTGGATCGGCTGGATGAAGAACGAGACATAGCAGCTGCTCGCTCGGCGATTTACCAGCAGGATCTTCGTCGTTATCATAGTCGCCGGGTCAGAACCAGAACCTTTCAAGAAGGAGATTTGGTGCTTCGGCTCATTCAAGACCAGACGGATATGCACAAGCTATCCCCACCTTGGGAGGGACCTTTCGTGGTCAGCAAGAATCTGCACAACGGGTCGTACTATCTGATCGATGTTCGAGAGCATAAAGACTCACGCACGTCAGAAGAGGAGACCAACAGGCCGTGGAACATAGCTCATCTTCGGCCTTATTATACCTGAGCCATCGGCTCTACTTATGTACATATTATGACAGTGTATATATTATGAATAAAGCAATAAACCGGAGCCTCGGCTAAAGCGGGGTATCCGTTCTGTTACATCATGCGTGGTTACATGGAGTTGTTCTGTCTTAAAGCGGCCTCCGGTTTACCCCTTGAGTTTGCTTTTCAAAAGCTTTGTGATATCACTTGGGGGCTTGGTCGTATCCGAACCAATGCAACACCTTTTGATAGGCGAAAGCCACCAGATCACTTGGGGACATGGTCAAGTCTGAACCAGTCACGCTTCTTGATCGGCCTAAGGCCATAGAGTCACTTGGGGGCTTGGTCGAACCCGAACCATTGCCACGCCACTTGATCGGCATAATGCCACGGTTTCAGTTGGGGACCTGGCTGACTTGAACCATAGCTACACCTTATTGGGAGCTTGGTCGTGTCCGACCATGGTAACACCATCTGAGCGGCTCAGTAAAGCCTCTTTTTTCAAACAGTTTTATCATTGCCTTTGCTTCCATATTTTTTCATCATCATTATTTAATTTTTGTTGCGCTTCTTAAACCGGCAACATTTTCAAACCGTTTTCAAAACTATCAGTTGATGGAATTCGGTCAAATTTTTAATCGGCGATAATTTCACCGGTTTGATGTTTTTTCTGTTAACATCCTATTATGGAGTAATAGGGGGGCTTATTATGACCCGGCACGGTTTACATGGTAAACCGGCAGTATAAATGACAGGAGCTGTTTTCTCCTTTGACGGTAAGGGTTTATACAACCTCCGCTTCAAGATTGGCTAAGCCAACCTTATGCCCATCAATGGCAGGTATTTGATATCATAAATTTCGATTATATGCCTTAAATATTCCATTATATGTATACATGAATATCACAAACTAGCTGGCGGTATAAACCGCCGGGGCAGTTTAAGATTTTGTAGCTACAGGCAATATAAGATGAAAAGTTTTGATCGTTCAAGCAAGAGTATCAGCACCCATGCACGAAGGCATGTTCAAAGCAAGAGTGTTGGCTATCCTATTACAAGGCAACATGGTGCCCAAATAAGATCGTTGTTTCTGGGCGGAATATAATAAAGCAGCTCTTCAAACCGGCTTCCGGTTCATGCTTGCTCGCTGCCCCGGTTTGATGGTTGTGGATCGTCCTGCGCTGCTTCAGCCTCTTCCTCTCTACCCAGCTGCTAGAAATCAACAGTGGTCCAGTCGATTCCCATTAAAGCTTGAAAGATAGCCTCTTCATGGATCAGGGAAGTTGGGTCAATATCAGGAGCATAAGTATGCTTACGGATTGGAGGGATCAGGTTCTCTGCTTTAGGAATAGGTGCAGCCACTCGCTTGTTCTGATCATCATACTGAGCTTGATAATGCGACAAGTTGGCTTCTTCAGCTAATTGGCAAGCCAAAGGGCGCATGGCCCGGTTTATTGCTCTCAAGTCATCTTCGTTGAATTCTGAGCCGTCTTCCTTCAGACTGGGATAGCCCTGAGTCGCTTCAATGGGATAGAAATCTGGCACCCATGCTTTGGCCCTGATTAAGGCGTTGATGGCGCCGGTTCGTGCAGCAGATTTCTTCAGCTCTTCAATCCGGGCGGGAAGCATGGACACCCTCTTAAGGGTATCCTGAATTAAGGAAGGTGCCGGATTGTTATGAGATGCGGTGGAGATGATCCGCTGTGCTCCAGTATACAGTTGCTCTATTAAGGTATAGGCAGCCTTCAATTTTTTCCGAACATCTGACCCCAAGTGACCAATGCGTGTGCCTACAGCATTGCAAGGGAAATTACAAACCGGACTTATCATAAGAAAGGTCAAGATTATCATAGAATCCAAAGGAAACTTACCGAAGATGGCAGCAGTCATGGAATGCACTTGCCGCTTCACGCTGGTCAGCTCATCTACCACCGGTTTAAGGGCAGCCTCAGCATTTTCAACCTTTTTGGTCAAAGCGGCCTTTTCAGTATCCCAGCCGGCCCGCTCAGACTTGAACCACTCCTTGAGTTGCTCCATAGTAGTTAACGCGGTTTTCAGCTCATCCTTGGCCTTGGAGGTTTCGGATTCTTGAGATTTCAGATTTTCTTGGAGGTCCTGGATTTGTGAGGCTTGTTGATGTATCTCACTCTGCAACAACAAGGGAGCAAGTTACATATCGTCATTTCAAGTCCCCAGTGCATAACCTGTTATACGCTTGGCACTTGGGGGCTAATGCATATTTAATCTTCATATGTTAATGCAATCACAGAGTCCCAAGCTCAATACAAGTATTCAACTTGGCACTTGGGGGCTAATGGCTATTTATTCAAACATGTACTGATGTGGCGATATAAAATGCAGTATCGGTTTAACTATGCTAAGTTGAACCGGCTCTTGGGGGCTACATCAGCGGATTCTGAAGCATCGAGTTTATATTAAGTCCCGGTTTAACTATGCTAAGTTGAACCGGCCCTTGGGAACTAGGAGAGGTAACAAAAATGGAAATATTCAGACAAGAAAAGAACATGGAGGTTACCTCGAGTTTCTCTTTCATCATTTTCACCAGGCCAGCTTCATAGTCACGGCTGGTATACAGCCGGTTCAAGTAGCCGGAGTGAAGGTCTTGAGGGTTCAGAGCGGCATAAGTGGCCAGATCAACATCCCACTTGCCCTTGCTCATAGTGGCAAACTCCTCCTTGGCAGAATGTTTAGATAAAGCAACTGGATTGCCCGGTTCGCTGTGGCCAAAACCAGTAATTACGACGTCGTCGTCCTTGGAGCCGCCGGTTTGAAAAGGAACCGTCGGTTGGTCAGCAGGCCGGAATGGACTGGTGGATTTTTCAATCCGGGTTGGGCTTCTAGGCTGATCAGCAGGAAGGGCGGTGTTAGTAGGCCTTTCTTCAGTAACAAGATCGTCATTTTGCTGTGGCGGATCATTGGGTGTGTCTTCATAGGTATCCGCTTCAAAGTTTGGGGTGCTCCCCGGTTCAGGGGCAGTTTCTTCGTCGGCCGCTTTGCCCAGACGAGCTTTTTTGCTCGGCCTAGGCTTGGCCCTGAAAAAGCACAACAAGAGTTAAATACGGCATATACTACACAGTGATGCAGTAGAAGGAATATAAAAAGTATAACTTACCCAAGCACCGTTTTTAGCGGCGGCAGCTGAGTGGCTGATGACTCGCCAGATGAGGAGTGGGAAGTGACCTGATAATCAGAATCAGACGGATTAAGGGGTTCACGAAACCAGCCTGCTTTAGGAGGAGCACTGACAAGCAAATTAGAGACCTCTGAACGGCGTTTCCGAACCGAACTGTTTGGTAAACCGGTGGAGGTAACTACCTGGCCGCTGTGCCGAGTTGTGCGGCGAGCTTCATGTTGTTGAGTCTTCATAAGAAATTTGGGATCCAAGTAAGCAAGGGGATGAGAAAATTTAATTTTCCGGTTTGCCTGACGGTTTTTTAGCGAAGGCAAAGGATTTGAGTCAGAGGAGAGAACGGTTACCTCTACAACATCAGCGTTACTGGCTTCAGCATCATCCTGACAAACATCATCATTAATTAGGCGTGTGAAAGGTAAACCAAGTGAATCAAATTTTACCTCAAGGTCCGGATTACCCACATCATCATCCGCAGCCGGATCAGAAGAGGCAGTGGTTTTTCTCTTATGAGCAGTCTTCTTGACAGCTTTTGTCTTTTGCCTAAGTGGTTTTTCCGGTTTGTCTGGTTTCTCCGGTTTCTCTTGCGGGCGTTTCTTGCTCCAGAATGGATCATCGCCCTGGTTCAGCAACAGTCGGTATTAAAAGTTATACCGGGATGGCGATAATATATTCAGTAAAAAATAATAAGAAATCTTACAGATGGCGGTTTGTTGGTAGCGCAGAAGGGGAGCAGACCGGTCCGGGCATAGAGATTTTCCGGTTCGTTCAACATCTTCTTCACCGCCTGGGTGACCTCGTCATCGGTAAGCTGGATGTTAATGTGTCGGAGGGGGTCGTCGACACTACCAGTGTACTCGCACATTAAACCGAGCGCTGGGAGAGGGCAGTATGCTCCATGATATCCAACAGCGCCGCAAGGTCAATTCCGTTAAACCGTTAGCCATGAAGGCTCGAGCTTGGAGAGTTGAGGAGCATATTTACTTCTCTCACCGCAGTTAATCTTTGTGGAAAGGGATGTGTGTTCTTTGAGTCGCTCCGACGAAAACCAGGCAAGGGATTCTCATTGGCAGGTGAAGTATCTTTGCAATAAAACCATGTTTGATTCCATTCCTTGGGGTGGCTGTGCAGTTTGACATGAGGATAAGTGACCTCCTTTCTTTTCTGAATCGCCACGCCACCTAATTCCGTGTTAGGCCCGTCAGTGAATTATGTGCGGCGGTTTATATGGAAGCAGTCTCTAAACATCTCCACTGTGGGTTCTTCCTGAAAGTATGCCTCACAGAGCACTTGGAAGTGGCAGATATTGGTAACAGAATTGGGGCCTATATCTTGTGGACGGAGTTGAAAATTGGCTAGCACATCTCGATAAAATTTTGAACCGGGCGGATTGAAGCCCCGGGCTAGGTGATCTGCGAAAACTACAACCTCTCCTTCCTGAGGGGTGGGTGGACATTCTTTGCCAGGGACCCTCCAATGGATGCCATTTTTACTGGCTAAAGCGCCAGTCAGGACCAGGTTGTTTAATTGAGTCTCAGTGACACCGGAAGGAGCCCAGTTGCACTCATACACTTGTTTGGCCATCTACAAAAAATATATAAATCCGGTTCAAAGAAATATGGTGGGATAAAGAGAGAACTGGTGTACAATGCTAAACCGGAGTTTTATGAAGCGACAGTATCTGCTCCAGAAATTCTGGCGGTTCAACAAGAGGGCTAATGGTGTGTACCGGTTTATCTAATTTTTTCTATGTTAAGTTAAACCGCCTGGTCTAAGGTCTAAATATTGAAAGCAATGAAGGTTGCGAATGGCTAAGTGTGCAGAAACAGGTTTCGCAAGTTTTTTCTGCAACGAAGGATCTGACGCCAGATCGGAAAATAAGAAAGATATTCAAAAAAGGAAGACAGCAGAGCAGTATTAATACAATGAGCAGAGTGGATGCACGAGATCTTTGGATGCACGCACGAGATTATAGGCGGAGCATAAAAGTTGCTGCTAATCAGCGCAAAGTATCACAGATATATTCAAGAGTCTGTTATGAACAGGAACAGTTCATGTACTACGGCAAGGACAGGAATCCCTAGAATGGATCTAGGTCAAAAGGGAACCGAGGACCTACCTGAGTCGAGGAGAGGTGAAAGAATCTGCGTTTTCTCTGGTGCGTTCAGGTCGATGCAGCGGCCCAAGACGGTGCAGAGGTCGACGGCGGCGGCGGAGCTCTGAGGCCAGCGACGCGAGGAAGACGAAGAGAAAGGGGGACGAAGGGAAGAGAAGGGATGACCCTTCGGGCCTATTTATAAGGCAGGATACCTGTGTCAGGCGCAGGAATCAAGGAACCATAACCCTAGAAAGCGGAGCTGTCGCCTCGATTATTGCAGATCTATTAAAACAAAGAAGATATCGCGGATGCTATCTTTCTGAGGACGTCAGACCGGTTTACAGCACCGGAGAAAAGTGACATCACGGCGGTTCAACGATTTCAAGAAGGCATTGAAGATAAAGGTTTTTTCTCAAGGATTGACATGAACCTGTTCAAATCAATCTGGGGCCTAATGTTGGGGATGTTACTACTGGGCGTAAACCGGCCTATCTGGGCCGGGTTAACTTCATCAGTAGTTCAAAGGTGTAAAAGCCCAAGAGGCATGAGTGTAAGGGCCCAAGGCCTGTAGTCGGTTCAGAACCTGTAGCCGTAAACCAGCCTGATCTGTAAACTTGTATTGTAAGTTAGGAATAGAGAGAGAGACCAACCCGGATACAAATATGAACCGGAGGTTGGGACTCTCTGAGCCGACGGGCGTCACCCGTGTATATAAGGGGACGACCCGGGGCGGTTCAAAGAGAGACAACAACAACTCGAGGCCTAGGCGAAGCTATTTGCTCCCTAGTCATCGAGACCACATCAATCCCATCACAAACTAGACGTAGGCTTTTATCTTCATCGAAGGGGCCGAACTAGTATAACTCTCGTGTCTTTGTGTCCGCTTTAACCCCTCCAAGTTAACCCGTAGCGATGGCTCCGCGACTAAGTCCTTTCATGAGGACATCTGCCGTGACAAAACCACGACAAAAAGGGTGGGAGGGCAGGAAAACAAAGGCAACTTGGAAGGGGAAACCGACGAATATCTTGAAGAGAAAACACCGGTTGAAGAAAGCAAAGGCTTCACACGAGTAGGCTGGATACTCGATTACGGACTCCGGTTCCGAGAAGAAGAAGGGTGGGCGGGTGGGAAAGAAAACAACTGAGGATTGAACTCAAAGATGAAGAGGCTCGAGTCAACTTGACGAGAAATGCACTGGATAAAAAGAGCTGAGGAACAACTACCAGAAAACCAACTTGTCACGCACATCAAGATTCCTCACCAGAGCGACGAAGGGGCTGAGGAGTAAAAAGAATTCCTACTCTCCGATATAACTAGACTCCGAAAATAGTTTTTTCTAGACTGAACAACGGCCAAACTACACGATCAATCAAGGGGGCTCCTAAGGTCGGTCGAGGCTCTGATACCAACTTGTCACGCCCAATATGCGATACTATCCTAAAGAGACTCAAAGGTCCCACCAAGGATAGAACCGCATATTGAAACGCTTTTGCAAGGTGGATATCATTACATCAACATTACATAATAGATGAGGATACATACAAGAGGCATACAATGCCACACGAATACAACATCACAATACATAAGAGCATCATCCGACTACGGATGAAACACAAACAGAAACTCAAACGACATCCACCCTGCTAGCCCAGGCTGCCGACCTGGAACCTATCCCCTAATCGATGGAGAAGCAGTAGAAGAACTTCAAGACAAGCAAACATGGCTCTCGCGTCAAGATCATCGCATAACCTGTACCTGCAACTGTTGTTGTAGTAATCTGTGAGCCACGAGGACTCAGCAATCCCATTACCATGGGTATCAAGACTAGCAAAGCTTAAAGGGAAAGGAAGGGGTAAAGTGGTGAGGTTGCAGCAGCGACTAAGCATATGTGGTGGCTAACATACGCAAATAAGAGCGAGAAGAGAGCAAGCGGAACGGTCGTGAAGCTAGCAATGATCAAGAAGTGATCCTGAACTCCTACTAACGTCAAACATAACCCAAAACCGTGTTAACTTCCCGGACTCCGCCTAAAAGAGACCATCACGGCTACACACGCGGTTGGTGCGTTTTAATTCGGATCTGGTGTCAAGTTATCTACAACCGGACATTAACAAATTCCCATCTGCCACATAACCGCGGGCACGGCTTTAGGAAGTTTATACCCTGCAGGGGTGTCCCAACTTAGCCCATGATAAGCTCTCGCGATCAACGAAGGATACTCCTTCTCCCAGGAAGACCCAATCAGTCTCGGAATCCCGGTTTACAACACATTTCGACAATGGTTAAACAAGACCAGCAAAGCCGCCCGATGCGCCGACAATCCCGATACAAGCTGCACATATCTCGTTCTCAGGGCAACACCGGATAAGCGAAGCGTACAGGTACCGACGTAACCCAAGTTGCCAAGGGATGGTCCCGCACGGTGCTCTAGTTTGGACCAACACTTAGACAAGCATTGGACCGGGGGAGCTAAAATAAAGATGACCCTTGGGTTAATTACTCCCAAGGGAAATATAGGTGGTGGTGAGGCAAATGGTAAAACCCAGGTTAGGCATTGCTGGAGGAGTTTTATTCAAAGCGAACTGTCAAGGGGGTCCCATAAATCACCCAACCGCGTAAGGAACGCAAAACCCGGGAACATAACACCGGTATGACAGAAACACCAGGCATAAGGCCGAGCCTTCCACCCTTTACCAAATATATAGATGCATTAATAATATAAGAGATATTGTGATATCCCAACATAATCCTGTCCACCATGGAGCAATCTTCAACTTCATCTGCAACTAACAATGCTATAAGAGGGGTTGAGCAAAGCGGTAACATAGCCAAGCAACGGTTTGCTAGGAAGGGTGTCAAAGGTTAGAGGTTCATGGCAATTTGGGAGGCTTGATGAGCAAAAGATAGGTAACGCAGCAAAGCGATAGAATGAAGCAACTAGCATAGCAATGATAGTAATGAGATCCAAGGTGACGGTCATCTTGCCTGAGATCCCGCTAAGAAGAAGAACGAGTCCAAGAAGAAGATGAAGCCACAAAGACGAACCAACCGTAGACGAGCGAATCCTCACGATCGCAACGAAACAGGAACTATCGGGAGAAGCACACAACACGGTAAAGACACCACACATATGCAATACATGATGCACAACAAGCATGATGAAAGACAAGACTACATGAAGCTACTCATGGCAAGAGGTGATGCAAACAAGAGCAACACATCAAGGCAAGTTTAAATGAGGCCGGAAACAACATATAACAATTCCGGTAAGTCCTGATATGCATATTTCGAAATTGGTCCAGATCTGAATAAACCTTATGTTTAAGTTGTTAAACAGCAAGATAAAATGCACCAATATGATCTACACGAGATTCTAGTCAAGTTACATATAAAGTTCATTTAGTTCGGAGCTACGGCCTAGAAGATATGAGCAAAACAATTTAAACATGGCATTGATGCAAAATGCATACAAACATCAAACAAACACCTCAAAACAAAGATGCAACATGATAATATGAAACTATATGCAAAAACAAGCAAGTCTCATATAGAGCACACTCAAAACGGAGCAACGGTTCAACACATACTCTACAAGTTTAAAGGACAAACTGTCCAAAACAGTAACTAGGCATATTGCAAGCATCAAAACAATATGCTACAGAATCTCAACGTGAAAACAAAAGGCATGGGCATGATGTACAGGTAAAGCATGACAAAACATGAACACTGAGCTATCTCCTGAAATCACTAGAACATGCTCAAAACGACATGGCAAGATGGCAAATAATAACAGTTTCAGGCTTAGCAGAAAATAACATCAGGTTGCAATGTTTAGAGCTATCAAACAACATGTTACAGGAACTTATCATGGCAACCAAAGGCATGGCATGAATCTAATAGTTACATAGAACAAATGTCCCTTACTGACCATGAGCCAAAAGGGCACAGAAAATATGATGGCACCCATGTAAACATGGCAAATGATATGACAGATTCAAACATGGCAGGAACAATAATAAGTAGGCATGTTGGTGAGCTTGAATCACTCACCACAGAGCAAAACATGACATGGAAAGGAAACCAACAGTAAGATGGCATGTTTATGAAGCTAAAAATGGCAAGAGGTAGTCCATGGGGTGCATGGAACACTAGCAACATTCATGGCAACAACTGAACTTAATGTTAACAGGCTGACAACAACATTATTTAGCAATTTTGGAGCAAGTTTACAACAAGCTACATTAGTCTATAAATGCACCCAGGGGCTTGAATGGATAGAGCATGACATGTATAACAAATCATCCTTAGTGAACATCTCCAGATTATGCATAGAATGACTTGTAGCAGTAGGTTTACATAGCATCACGAAATAACAGATTCAGCCTAGCAAAACAGTAACAGGAAGTACCCTACTTCACGAGCTCGGTGCACTCACTACAAGACTCACGAAAATACATAGATTGCACCACTGTAAATATGGCATGGCATACTTCAAAACACATGTAAGGCTCAAATTCATAGGATGCACACACAAAATGCAACAAAAAAATGACAAATCATCAAGTTATAACAGTTTCAGCAGGTTAACATCATATAGCACTTCTGCAACGATGATTCAGGCATCAAGATGAGCCCAAATGAAACATGGTGCCATGGAACAAAATGAAGAACGTCTCTCAATGAACAATTTGACATATTACACGCACAAAACGGAGCAGTGTGCAGCAAGTTATGATGCGATGAACAGAGCATGAAAATGCAAATATATCTCGGGACTTAGGGAAAAACAGAGGGGGGAAAGTCAACCTCAGCTCAGATCTGGGTTGCACGGGTCCCGAGGTTCGCAGGAGAGCGTCGGGGAAGAAGAAGATGCGGCGGCCGGAGCTAGGGGTCGCCGGATCTGGGGCCGGGGAAGGCGCGGGAGGCGAGGCACCCTAAGAGCGGCGGCGGAGGCGGCAGCCAAGGGCGGCGGCGGCGGGCGGCCTAGGCCGGGCGGCGGGGGCGGCGAACGGTGGAGCGCCGTTAGGCGGGCCCGCTGGGCTCACCGGCCGCGGGCGGCGGAGACGGCGCTGAGAGCCACGTGGCAGGCGCGGGTTGGACCGGGCGGCGGCGCGGACGTGTCCGGCCGTCGGCGGACATGTCCGACGGCGCGGAAGAGGAGGAGGCTAGGGTTAGGGGTGGTTTCATCTGTGATTTCGGGGGAGAGGGACATATTTATAGATAGAGGGAGCTAGGAGAGTCCAAATGAGGTGCAGTTTTCGCCCACACAATCGTTATCGAACGACCGAGAGCATGGAGGGGGATCGGATGGGTTATTTGGCCACTTTGGAGTGGTGCTGGGCTGCAAAGAGAAAGGGGGGTTTTGTGGTTACCCGGTCAACCGTTGGAGTATCAAACGACCTCCAAATGGCACGAAACTTGATAGGCAGTCTACCGGTGCTATAACAAGGCCGCTTGGCAAACCTCGGTCCATTCCGAGAACGTTTAACACCCGCTCACAACGAGATACAAAAGGGGGACGCCGGATGACATAGGAGCGCCGGATTGCAAAACGGACAACGGGGAAAATGCTCGGATGCATGAGACGAACATGTATGCAATGCAATGCACATGATGACATGTATGCAATGGCAACAACGACGAATAACTGGTGGACACCTGGCGCATCGAATCCGGGGCGTTACAACTATCTCCAGAATCCGCGCCACTATTGCCTTGAGTTCTTGAACCTCGCGCTCCCGGCTTTCCGAGCTGGACTTTCTCTTCTTTCACCCAGCTGTATAGTATTTCGACCATTTCGTGGACAAGCCTTTGCTGGCCACACGACCAGATGACGACGGCTTACTGAACTTATCCTTGTGTTTCATTACGTTCAACGCCCTATTTAAAGTGGTGTCCCAAGGGGAGCTTTGAGACGACCCCGCGCTACTGCTTTCAGTGTCCTGCGGAAGGAACGTGAACCATTTAGAAATTTGGCTTCATTAATTAGAATGCAACCATATGGAGCTAATTACGCGGGGGTGTATTCCTTACCAGAACAAGCTCAAGCGCCTTGGGCTTCGGATCCGTGGTAAGCTCCTTTGTTATGGTCCACCTTGTATCGGGCCCTGACATAGTTCCTCGTCTGCTTGTCGGTATTTATTGAAGAGGGGCGGTAGGCCTTGCTCGGCATGCTCCGCGTCCTCCTTGTCCCATATAGGTTCCTCCACTCTTTAACCGCCGGGACCAAGTTTGTGGACCCCTAAGTTCAAGTCCCGCATATCTTTCCCCCACTGAATTGATTCCACGGACCCCGGGGACTCGCACTTCATTTTGAACTCTAGGTAGTCAGCTTCGCTGATCGAAGGATTTGTCTCCTTGATCTTCTCATAACTATCACCTCTTAGAATCCTTCTCTTCACCGCAGCTCTCCAAGTAGCCAGGGTCGTGCTTATCTTCGTGAGGGCGGCACCGTTCACTTTATTCCCTGAGAGGCGTGTGTTTGCGAAGTCATCGGGGAACTTGTATCGTTTGTGCAGCTTAGTGAAGAGGAGGTTGCGAAAATTCCCTCGGTCACGATGCCTTAGGTTCTCGGTGTTGATCGAGACGGTGCTCCAAAGAATGCACCCGAGTTGTCCCGAGTACCCACTGGCTAATTCTTTGGGCACCGTTGGATGCCCACTGGAGGACACTTCAGTAAATTCCTCCTTGACGGTGCCGAGCACGTTCGGGCGCCGGTCCTTCCGTTGCCTCTTCGGTTGGCTGCCATCTGTGCATGCGCTACCATCATCAGTGGTGGAATCCTCGGCGGCACCATCAGTGGTGTCATCCCCGACGCCACTAGGGGTTGTGTAGTCAGGATCGGTGTCTTCTGCGGCATCCTTATAGCGGTGAGGTTCTTCCTCCATCTCCTGGGACAGCTCCCAGAATTGCTTGCCCGAACCGCAGGCCTCATCGTTGTTGGCCATGTTCGCTCTAAATAGGAAAAAAGTTTGGTCAAAAAGTTGGTTATTGTCAAGGAACAAGATCTCTAAGTTGACCAAATAACCTAATTCTCAAGGAATGTCGTCAAAAAGTTGGTTATTGTCAAGGAATAATTGAGAGATGTTTATGATATTGCCTAGGTGTTTTGGGATGGAACCTGTTAGTGTGTTGTAGCAAAGCCACAACTCCTCTAAGTTCTCAAGATAACCTAGTTGTCGAGGGATGTGTCCAGAATGTTGGTTGACGTCAAGATACATGCTGATTAATTTTTGTTTCGGTTGAGAATCGGGCACCTTCTAGGTCAAGAAAATTGGGCATGACCTTTGCTAATTTTCTTGACCTAGGAGTGCCCCATTCTCAACCGACACGGAGATTAATCAACATTTCAGGAGAAAGGGGTATGAACAAGCAGATTTTACTCCAGAGAGTTCTTGCAGGTGCGTATGAACTGCAACATCTCAAAGCATATAACAACACAGCAACAAATGAAATTGCCAGAACTGAATGCTCTGCTTCTTCTCATACCCTCCAAAGAATTTTAACCACCACCAGCAGATAACAACACAACAACAGCAGAATAACAACTTGTTATTCCTCTAAAGTTGACAGCAACCAACCATATCTCGGGTCAGCATGAACTAGCTATTCTGTCAAAATTCTGATGCAAGCAACCATTTAGTTTGTGTCATGGCTAATCAACACTGAGTTTCAGTCTCTTGAAACAGAATTCCACCAAACTTGATTTATATCTGTTCCGTTGTGTTTGTGGTTGTTCTGTCAAAGTAATTTTCTTCACTGTGTGCATATAGCTTAGTTAGCTGCTGCAGTGCTGCTAGTGGGTTTAGCTACTGTACTGCTTAGGTTTATCTGAATATAGACTTATTATTACTTAATAGTGGGTGTTCAAAAACCATTGTAAGTTTCAATGCTACTCTTCTCATCATCAAAATACAAGACATGCTGATAACCATCTTGAACATGTTTGATTAATTGCAATTGAGTAATATAATTCAGGTGGGGCAAAATTAAAAAAAATCAGGTGGGGCGGCTTGCCCCCTAGCGATTCATCAGAAAAATAACAGGAGGGGATCCCTAACTATAAGCATGCTGATAACTAAAATCAAGCAGAAAATTAACTATACTACACAAGGCATAAGGTATACCTAACCAAGATCTATAAATAAAAGGGGGAAAATAAATAACAAAACAAAAGAGAATAAGTGATTAATAACACATACCTGAAGCCTCACCGAGTGCACCTCCAAGAAAGCAGAGAAAACCCTAACACTCACACCACCTCAAAATCAAAATCCCTACAAAAGATCTCAAAATCAACAAAGAAAACTCAAAATAGATGGCTATATCTAACCCTAGTTGAGTTCCCACAACATGAACTGCAGAAGAAAGAGGAACTGGAAAGACCAACATGTTGAAACAAAAGCATCTGCGCATCTGGAGAAGATTCAAACTACATAAAATTCGTAAACATTTGCCCCTTGCAAGCATTATCACAAACACCTACCAAGAAAAAAAATCCTTTCATATGTAATGGACTCAAACATCTACGGCAGGTGCTCATCCAGTGCAGAAAGTAGGGGGGATCTTGAGCGGGCAGAGGATGCAATAGGAAGGAGGGGGGAGGGAGGAGGAAGGAGGGGTGGTGGCTACCTGCCTATGGACCGGTCACCGGCGTAGCTCCGGGCGGCAGCGTTTCTGGGCGGGGCGGCTGCTCCGTGGACAGGGAGGGAGGCACTGCGGTGCCGGAGGCGGGGCCGCAGAGGCTGGGCACGTGTGGCTGCCCGGCTCATACAGCATTGGTGTCTCCCCGCGGCCAGCGACCGATGTGCAGAGGTGGTTGTCCGGGACGGGGCGACGGCGGCGAGGCTTTCTGGGCTCTGGGGGAGAGGAGAGGGCGGAGAGGGCGAGGGGAAGCGCGAGAGGGCAAGTGGGGAGGGGGGCCCGAGGAGGCAGGGCGGCAGCGGTGGTGCGGGCATGGGCGGACGGCGGCGTGCTCCCACGGGGTCATCGGGTTAGGTGTGGGGGAGGTGTATCTGGCGAGGGAGGGAGAGAGGCCAGAGGGAGAGGGGAGCAAGTGGAGTGGGAGGAGGGTTAGCAATGGCGCACCGTTTAGGGGTGCGCCATAAACACCGTGATAGCAATGGCGCACCTTCCCCTGGTGCGCCATTACTAACTTTTGTTTTTTGGATTTTTAGTTGCATCTAATAATTTTTTAGAAAATGACGATCAAATTTGAAAACATTTATGAATGTGAAAAAATATCATAAAATTTGAAAACATTTATGAAAAAATATGAATATGAAAACATTTATGAATATGAAAAAATATCATCAAATTTGTTATTTCAAAATATTTTTTGGATTTTAGTTCCATCTAATAATTTTTAGAACACATTTATGAATATGAAAAAATATCATCAAATTTGAAAAAATATTCATGAATTCAAAAAGTGCCCATGAAATTTAAAAATATTCATGAGTTCAAAAAATATTAACAAATTCAATACTTTTTGTGAGTTAGAAATTCAATACCATAATAAACCTAAATAAAAATTGTTATACCAATGGCGCACCTCCTAGGGGTGCGCCATTAGTACCTTGATAGCAATGGCGCACCTTCTCCTGGTGCGCCATTAGTAACTTTTTTTTGGATTTTTAGTTGCATTCATTTGTGAATTGGTACAGCATTTATGAATATGAAAGAATGTCATCAAATTTGAAAAAATATTCATGAATTCAAAAAGTGCCCATGAAATTTAAAAACATTCACGAGTTCAAAAAATATTAACAAATTCAATACTTTTTGTGAGTTAGAAATTCAATACCAGAATAAACATAAATAAAAATTGGTATACCAGAATAAAAATAAATACCAGAAAAAACATAAATAAATATTTATGAAGACTAGAACAGAAGAAATGTAATTTCCATATGTCGAAATACAATCGAGAAATGAAGACTATAATTTAACTACAATTGCTCTTAGCTAGCTATCATTTCACAATCTTCTTGCCCTTGTTTTTCGCAAATGGAGTTCTTCTCTTGAACGGACGTCCTTTAGGTAGGGTGGTCCTGCTTCTTCTTGCGGTGTATGGTACTTCATCGTCGTCGTCATGTTCCATCTTCGGGTCGTCGTACTTTTGGAAGTCTTGCTCATTGGCGACTCCATCCATTCTGATGATCTTTCTTTTGCCTCTCCTCACGACAACACGAATGGGCTTTTAACGGGTCGGTAATGAAGAAGCATTGGTCCACTTGGGAAGCCAGTAGCCATGGCTCATTTTTCGCAGTGACGTTTGCGCCCGCGGTCTTGGATTTGGCTTCGGGTATAACCATTGTGGTGAAATACGGTGTTCTTTTAGGACGCTCTTAGCCCATCTAACACGGAACATCGGGACCTTCTCTCCAGCGTAGCTCAGCTCCCAGATCTCCTCGATCCTTCCGTAGTATCAGTCCTTGTCGCTACCGGTGTAGGATTCCATCGTTACCCCGGAGTTCTGATAATCATCGCTCTTCATGTCCTTTTCCTCGTTGTAGAATGTGTAGCCGTTGATATCGTACGCCTCATAGGTCATCAGGTTTGTGCTCGGCGCCCTGTGACGAGGCGAATATTAGTTTTTCTTCCGCGAAAGAATCCTCATGTAAAGGGTACGACAGAAGCTTCTCCTTGAACCAATGCGTGAAACATGAGTTGTGCTCTTTGATTATATCTCCGTCCGTCCTCTGTTGCCTCGGTCATTGTACGTCTTCTCAATAAAGGTTTTGTGCTCTACCACCCAAGGATCGACCACGTCTATGTGTTGTAGCGCGACTAGGTTTTCTCTTTCAAAGTCGGCGAGTCGACCCTTGAAGTCCACATGCATTTCGAGGCGACCCTCGCGGTGACCCCATCCAGCGAGCCTGCCGAGGTGCCTGTTGATGGGCAGACCAACGGGGTTCTCGATGCCTAGATAATTCATGCAGTAGGAGATGCACTCTTCGGTCAGAAAGCCCTTGGCTATGCTTCCCTCTGGATGTGACATGTTGCGAACGTATACTTTGATGACACCATTCATCCTTTCGAATGACATCATGCTGTGTAGGAACGTCGACCCGAGTTGGATGATATCCTCCACTATATGGACCAGCAGATGCACCATAACGTCGAAGAATGCGGGCGGGAAGTACATCTCAAGCTCGCATAGTATCACCATGATCTCTTCCTGTAGCCTTCTAAGTTGCCTCACGCCAACCGACTTCCGAGAGATGACGTCGAAAAAGTTGCATAGGCCAAATAGCATTTCACGGACGTGCGCGTCCATGATCCCACGGATTGCAACTAGAATATTCTGCATCATCAGCACGTGATAGTTGTGAGACTCCATCCTGCTGAACTTGTGTTTCGCTGAGTCTAGGTATCTGCTTATCTTCCCCGCGTAACAGTAAGGAAGTTTTACTCCTAGGAGGCAGGTGAAAAACTGCTCGATCTCCTCCTGACTTACAGTGAAGCACGCGGGAGGGTAGTCATTTCCTATCTTCTTGGCCTTTTTGCCTTTGCGACGACTTTCCGTGTCCTTCGCCTCATCATCATCATCATCATTAGCGTGAAGCTCCTCCCTGATGCCCATTGGTTTCATGTCTGCCCTTGCTTCCGGCCCATCTTTGGTCCTCTCTGGCATGTTAAGCAGGGTACCAAGCAGACTCTCGCACACATTCTTCGTGATATGCATGACATCAAGGCTGTGAGGCACACGGAGGATCTTCCAGTACGGAAAGTCCCAGAAAACAGACCTTGTTTTCCATACCTTCAGCAGCGGCTCTGGCACCTTTCGCTTCTTTCCCGGCGGTGGGCACTCTTTCCAATTTTTCAACAGCTCGTCTATTTCCTCACCGCTCCTCGTACGCGGGCGTCTTCGGGGTTCAGTTTCAGCATCGAACAGATCCTTGCGTTTTCTCCATGAGTCATCGTCGCGAAGCCACCTTCGATGTCCCATGAACACGATTTTCGAAGACCCAGGATCTCTATCTAGCTGGCGATACATTGTGTCATCCATGCACCTGACGCATCCAGAAAATCCGTGGACCACCTGCCCCGCGACATATCCGTAACCAAGATAGTCGTGCACCGTCGTGAGCAGTGCGTCTCTCATAGGGAAATGTTCTTTCTCTGCGGCGTCCCGCGTATTGGCTGGCGTTTTCCGCAGCGTGTCTAGCTTCTCTTTCAACAGCCCCAGATAGAGATTGATTTCGTTCCCTAGTTGTTTCGGCCCTTCAATTAGCATACTCATGTGAATGTACTTCCTCTTCATGCACAACCAGGGGGGGGAAAGTTGTACATCCACACCAACACAGGCCAGGTGCTATGTGTGCTTTTCTGGCTGCCAAATGGATTGACTCCATCGGTGCTCGCCCCCAGCATGTTGTTTCTTGAATCGTCCCCAAATTCTGGGTGTTTGAAGTTCAACGCTTGCCACTGGCTCGCATCCTTAGGGTGACTCAGCATCTTGTATTTTTCATTTATCTCTGGATCATTTCCGTCATCTTCTCGCTTCTTCTCCTCCCTATCCGCGTGCCAACGGAGGAGCTTTGCTACCTTAGGGTCCACGAAATACCGCTGCAGACGTGGAGTGATCGGAAAGTACCACACCACTTTTCGAGGAGCTTTCTTCCTCTTCTTGTATCGAGTGATGCCGCACACCGGACATATGGTAGACTCCGCGTTCTTGTCCCGATAAATGATGCAATTGTTCATGCACACATGGTATTTCACGTGCGGTAAATCCAGAGGACACATGATTTTCTTCGCCTCCTCGAAACTGGTTGGGCACTTGTTCCCCTTGGGAAGACGTTCATGCCAGAATGACATGTTCTTGTTGAAGCATGCGTCGGTCATTTTGTGTTTTACCTTCATCTCCAGAGCCATGAGCGTTACTTTCATGCGGGTATCCTCGGGCCTCCATCCTTCATACAATGGAGTAACCGCGTCTATCTCCAGGTTATCCAGCTTGGCTTTCTCTCGGGCAGCAGCTCTTTCGTTATCCATCTGCTTGAGAAGCAGCTCTTGAATATGAGGGTCCTGCACCCAGCCCATCGATGGTCCATCATCGTCTACTCCGGCATCTTCATCTTCATGATCATACCCTTCATCTTGATCTTCCTCATCATTAGGTCCGGCATCTTCTACATGATGATTGCGTACTGCATCTACTTCGTGATAATGTCCTGGAGATTCTTCATCTTCTCGCCCGCCCTCGCCGCGGTTGTCTTGCTGCCCTTCCTCATTTCTTTGCCTGGCCCCCATGAACGACTTAATAATCATCTTCATCACCTTGCCACTGATAGCCATCCATGAAACCACGCAAAAGCAGGTGGTCCCGCACCTGTACGGAATCCGGGTCCATAAGGCTCTTCAGCTTGCATCTTCGACACAAACATCTTATCTCCGTCTCATTCTTTTGAAGCATCTCGGCCTTCGCGGAGCACAAAAACCTATTCACGATGCCTTCAGTAATCGTGTGGACCATGGTCGCCTGCGGGGTAGAGCAAAATGATATTTTAGAACCAAAAAAAATTTGGCATGACTTTGCCTAAAAATAGGACCAAAAAGAATGCATAGTGCCAAATTCTCGCCGAAACGGAAATGAATCAACATTCCGGCAAAATATTGGCAACTATCGCACTTCAAATACCGGTACCTGCAAACACAAACATATGCAACACCACAAACATATGCAACACCACAAACATACGTAGATCTAGGCCATAAAAAGTGCATGTGCACGTTGTTGGAGGGAGAAAAAAGTAGATCTACAACATAAAGAAAGCTTTCTCCTTACTTACCTATGAAAAAAAGGAAATTTAACCACTTAATTTGGGTGAATCTATGGTGCAAATGAGGTGAGGAGGAGGAGGCAGCCGAGACAAGCTTGGAGGAGGAGGTGGAGAGAATTAAGTGGGGAAAGTGAGTGTGGTAGGTGGATGTCCAAAATATCTAGCTGCTCTCAGGTTACCAATGGCGCACCACATAAGAATGCGCCATTAGTAACCCTGGTTACTAATGGCGCACCTGGTATGTGGTGCGCCATTACTAGTTTTGAAAAAAATAAAAAAAATATTAGTAGTGGCGCACCGTAGTTGTGGTGTGCCATTACTATTTTGAACTAGTAATGGCGCACTATCCCCAGGTGCGCCATTACTAGTTTTGAAAAAAAAGTAAAAAAAATTGTTAGTAGTGGCGCACAGAGTGTGTGGTGCGCCATTACTAGTTAAAACTAGTAATGGTGCACTATCCCCTGGTGCGCCATTACTAGTTTTGAAAAAAATATTGTTAGTAGTGGCGCACCCTGTGTGTGGTGCGCCATTTGTGATATGGACACTAATGGCGTACCTATACATGGTGCGCCATTAATGTCCATATTAGCTATAGCCCTTTTTCTAGTAGTGATAACATTCAAGGGAAGATGATCCCGGAGCTGTTCATCGTGCTTAAGGCCGTAAAAGGTAGAAGTCAAGAAGGAGCATCAAGTGTTGATGGTTAACAAGACCGCTAGTTTCAAAGAAGGGCAAGGGCAAGAAGGGAAACATCATGAATGGCAAGCCAGTTGCCGCTCTAGTGAAGAAACCCAAGAACCCAAACCCGAGACGAAGTGCTTCTATTAGGGGAACGGTCACTAGTTGCGGAACTGCCTCAAATACATGGTAGATAAGAAGGCTGGCAACTTCAACAAAAGTATATTTGATATATGTATTATTGATGTGTACCTTACTAGTACTCCTAGTAGCACATGGGTATTAGATACAGGTTCAGTTGCTAATATTGGTAACTCGAAACAAAAGCTACGAAATAAACGGAGACTAGCTAAGGGCGAGGTGACGATATGTGTTGGAAGTGTTTCCAAGGATGATATGATCACCATCGTACACTCCCTCTACTTTCGGGATTAGTGTTGAACCCAGATTTGCATTGGTGTCTGTGTTGAGCATGAACATGATTAGATCATGTTTATTGCAATACAGTTATTCATTTAGGACATAAAACAATGGTTATTCTGTTTACATGAATAATACCTTCTATGGTCATGCACCCAATGTGAATGGTTTATTGAATCTCGGTCGTAGTGTTACACATGTTCATAACCTTGATGCCAAAAGATGCAGAGTTGATAATGATAGTACCACTTTCTTGTGGCACTGCCGCTTAGGTCATATTGGTGTAAAGCGCATGAAGAATGTCCATGCTAATGGACTTTTGGAGTCACTTGACTTTGAATCACCTGACACGTGCGAACCATGCCTCATAGGCACGATGACTAAAATCCCGTTTTATTGAACAATGGAACGGGCAAGTGACTTGATGGGAATCACACATGCTGATGTGTGCGGTCCGATGAGTGTTGACGCACGCAGTGGATATCGTTATTTTCTCACCTTCACTGATGAGTTGAGTAGATATGGGTATATTTACTTAATGTAGCATAAGTTTGAAACATTTGAAAAGTTCAAGCAATTTTAGAGTGAAGTTGAGAATCATCATAACAAGAAGATCAAGTTCCTATGATCTGATCAAGGGTAGAGTATCTGAGTGATGAGTTTGGCAATCACTAAAGACAGGTGGAATCGTTTCACAGTTGATGCCACCCTATTGGATATGGTGTGATCTATGATGTCAATTACCGATCTACCGCTATCATTTTGGGGTTTATGCATTAGAGACAATTACATTCGCTTTAAATAGGGCGTCATCTAAGTCCTTGGAGACAACGCCAGATGAACTATAGTTTGGCAAGAAACATAAGTTGTTGTTTCTTAAGGTTTGGGGCTACGATGCTTATATCGATAGGCTTCGCCAGAAAAGCTCGAACCCAAAGTGGAAAATTGTGTCTTCATAGAATACCCAAACAAGACGATTGGGTTTACCTTCTATCTCAGATCTGAGGGCAAAGTGTTTGTCGCTATGAACAGGTCCTTTCTCAAGAAAGAGTTTCTCTCGAAAGAATTGAGTGGGAGGAATATAGAACTTGATGAGGTTGTTGAACCTTCACTTCAACCAGAGAGTGGCGCAGCACAGAAAGATGTTTCTGTGGCACCTACCTCAGTTGAAGAGAAAGCTAATGATGAAGATCATGGAGCTTCAGATCAAGTTACTATCAAACCTCGTAGGTCGACAAGGGTGTGTACAACTTTTGAGTGGTAACCATGTCTTAAAGGTCATGTTGTTGGACAACGATTAACCTATGAGCTATGAAGAAGCGATGGTAGGCCCGGATTCCAACAAATAGCTAGGAGCCATGAAATCCGAGATAGGATCCATGTATAAGAACAAAGTATGGACTTTGGTGGACTTGCCCGATGATCGGCAAGCCATTTAGAATAAATGGATCTTCAAGAAGAAGACAGACGCTGATGGTAATGTCACCATTTATGAAGCTCAAATTGTCTCAAAGAAGTTTCCGACAAGTTCAAGGAGTTGACTGTGATGAGACTTCCTCATCATAGTGATGCTAAAGTCTGTCAGAATTATGTTAGCAATTGCTGCATTTTCATTTACGAAATGTTGTAGATGGATGTCAAAACAAAGTTTCCTTGACGGTTTCCGTGAGGAAAGGATGTATGTGATACAACTAGAAGGTTTTGTCAATCATAAGGATGCTAAAAGGTATGCAAACTCTAGCGATCAATCTATGGACTGGAGCAAGCATCTCAGAGTTGGAACATACGCTTTGATGAGGTGATCAAAGTTTTTGGGTTTATACAAAGTTTGCAAGAAACTTGTATTTCCAAGAAGTGAGTGGGAGCACTATAACATTTTTGATAAGTATATGTGGATGACATATTATTGATCAGAAATGATGTAGAATTTCTGGAAAGCATAAAGGGTTGTTTGAATGGAGTTTTTCAAAGGAAGACCTGTGTAAAACTACTTACATGTTGGGTATCAAGATCTATAGGGATAGATCAAGACGCCTGATAAGACTTTCACACAACACATACCTTGACATGATCTTGAAGGAGTTCAAGATGGATCAGTCAAATAAGGAATTCTTGCCTGAGTTGTAAGGTGTGAAGTTAAGACTTAAAGCTCGACCACGCCAGAAGAAAGAGAAAGGATGAAGGTCGTCCCCTATGACTTAGCTATAGGCTCTATACGATATGCCATGCTGTGTACCGCACCTGATATGTGCCTTGCCATGAGTCTGGCAAGGGGGTCCAAACGTGATCCACGAATGGGTCATTGGACAGTGTTCAAAATTGTCCTTGGGAATAAGGAAATGCTTTCTCGATTATGGAGGTGATGAAGAGTTCGGCGTAAAGGGTTACGTCGATGCAAGCTTTAACACCTATCCGGATGACTCTGGGTAGCAAACCGGATACGTATAGTGGAGCAACCATTTGGAATAGCTCCAAGTGGAGCATAGTAGCAACATCTACAATATGAAATAGATATTTGCGAAGAACACACGGATCTGAATGTTGTAGACCCGTTGAGTAAAACCTCTCTCGTAAGCATAACATGGTCAAACCCTAGAACTCATTGAGTGTTAATCACATGGTGATGTGAACTAGATTATTGAATCTAGTAAACTATTGCGTGTTAATCACATGGCAATGTGAACTAGATTATTGACTCTAGTAAAATCTTGGGTATTAGTCACATGGCGATGTGAACTTTGAGTGTTAATCTCATGGCGATGTGAACTATATTATTGACTTTAGTGCAAGTGGGAGACTGTTGGAAATATGCCCTAGAGGCAATAATAAAATGGTTTTTATTATATTTCCTTGTTCACGATAATTATCTATTGTTCATGCTATAATTGTATTGACCATAAACCGTAATACATGTGCGAATACATAGACCACAACATGTCCCTAGTAAGCCTCTAGTTGACTAGCTCGTTGATCAATAGATGGTCATGGTTTCCTGGCCATGGTCATTGGATGTCATTGATAACGGGAGCACATCATTAGGAGAATGATGTGATGGACAAGACCCAATCCTAAACATAGCACAAGATCGTGTAGTTCGTTTTGCTCGAGCTTTTCTAATGTCGAGTATCATTTCCTTAGACCATGAGATTGTGCAACTCCCGGATACCGTAGGAGTGCTTTGGGTGTATCAAACGTCACAACATAACTGGGTGACTATAAAGGTGCACTACAGGTATCTACGAAAGTATCTGCTGGGTTGGCACGAATCGAGACTGTGATTTCTTACTCCGTATGACAAAGAGGTATCTCTGGGCCCACTCGGTAATGCATCATCATAATAAGCTCAATGTGACTAAGGAGTTAGCCACGGGATCATGCGTTACGAAACGAGTAAAGAGACTTGCCGGTAACGAGATTGAACGAGGTATGGGGATACCGATGATCGAATCTCGGGAAAGTAACATACCGATACAAAGGGAATTGAATACGGGATTGATTGAATCCCCGACATCGTGGTTCATCTGATGAGATCATCGTGGAACATGTGGGAGCCAACATGGGTATCCAGATCCCGCTATTGGTTATTGGACGGATAACATCTCGGTCATGTCTGCATGGTTCCCGAACCCGTAGGGTCTACACACTTAAGGTTCGGTGACGCTAGAGTTGTTATGGGAAATAGTATGTGGTTACCGAAGGTTGTTCAGAGTCCCGGATGAGATCCCGGACATGACGAGGAACTCCGGAATGGTCCAGAGGCGAAGATCGATATATTGGACAAAGGGTATTCTAGTCCAGACTTATTCTGGGGGTACCGGGTGACGACCAGCGTGTCCGAAAGGGTTTCGGAGGCCCCAGCAAGCGTTGGGGGCCTTATGGTCCAAGGGGAGGGGTACATCAGCCCACTAAAGGGTTTGTGCGCCCCTCCCCACCCCATCTCACACAATGTGGAGAGGTGGGGGCGCCTCCCCTAGGGCAGCCACCCCTCCCGGCATGGGGGGCAAGTTTCCTAGGGGTGGGGGCGCCCAAACCCATCTAGGGTTTCCCCTGCGGCCGCCGCCCCTCCCTAGGGAAACCCTAGGGCGCCTCCTCCTTCCCCCTTCCCCCTATATATAGTGCGGGAGAGAGAGGGCAGCCGCACCCCTTCCCATGGAGCAGCCCTCTCCTCCCCCAACACCTCCTCCTCCTCCGTAGTGCTTGGCGAATCCCTGACGGAGAATCGCAAGCTCCACCATCACGCCGTCGTGCTGCCAGAGCTTTCCCTCAACTTATGCTCTCCCCATGCTAGATCAAGAAGGAGGATACGTCCCCGGGCTATACGTGTGTTGAACGCGGAGGCGCCGCCCGTTCCGCGCTAGATCGGATCTTCCACGATTTGAATCGCCACGAGTACGACTCCATCAACCGCGTTCTTGTAACGCTTCCGCTTAGCAATCTTCAAGGGTATGAAGATGCACTCCCTCTCTCTCGTTGCTAGCATCTCCTAGATTGATCTTGGTGACATGTAGGAAAATTTTGAATTATTACTACGTTCCCCAACACCCTCCTCACCTTGGTCCGGCCGGCGCCCTCGATGTCCGATTTTTTCATATATATGATGATATATATGCTTGTTTATTTTCATATATATGGTGATATATATATGCTTGTTATCATAATTGTTTTTTTTTCATATATATGATGATTTTTTTATAGAATATGATGTTTTTGGTTCATGGATGATCATATATATGATGTATGCATGGATGTGGATGAAATGTGATGTTTTTTTGTTCATAGGATATGATGTTTTTTTATTCATAGATTTTTTTGTTCATGAGAGAGGCGGGGACCTCACGGAAGTTGTACTGTGTTCTGGGTTAGGGTCATCGAGGAAGAAGGAAAATAAGGAAAAAGAAGAAAAGAGGAAGAAGGAAGAAGGAGAAGAAGAAGGAGAAGAAGAGGAGAAAAAAACATAAGAAGAGGAAGTAGAAGAGAAAAAGAAGAGTAAGAAGGAATAGAGGAGAAGAAGAAAAAAATAGAAATTTTCTGTTTTTTCTTCTTCTCCTCTATTCCTTCTTCTTCTCCTCTTTTTTTTCTTCTATTTTTCTTCTTCTTCTTCTCCTATTTTTTTTCTTCTTCTCCTCGTTTTTTAGATGTATTTTTTGTATGTATGTATGTATGTATGAGGGGTCATAGATGTATTTTTTCAGAATTTTCTATCGTGCATAGACCGATTTTAGACCACGGGAGCACCCCCCCTATCATTGCAAAAGTTTCTAAGTGATATTAAGAAGGAAGAAGAAGAAAAAGAAGGAGAGGAAAAGGGATAATAAGAAGAGGAAGAAAGGAGAAGAAGAGGAGAGGAAGAAGAAGAGAAATAAATAAGAAGAGGAAAAAAGAAGAAAAAGAAGTGGAGAATAAGAAAGGAATAGAGGAGAAGAAGGAAAATAGAAAATATAGAAAATATTCTATTTTTTCTTCTTCTCCTCTATTCCTTTCTTCTTCTCCTCTTTTTTTCTTCGATCTTCTCCTCTAATCCTTTCCTCTAATCCGGTATGTCGTTGTCGATATACCACCTCCCCGATAACTTCAACATGAGGGGGGGGGGGCACTACTAGGGAAAACCCTAGTAGTAGCTCGGGCACCCGCGCTATGAATAAGCCGCTACAGCTAACCGTTAGTAGTAGCGCTGTCTGTACCCGCGCTACTACTATTGACTATATCAGCAGCGCATTTCCCGAACGCGCTACTATTAGTTAGCTGTAGTGATTTCCTGCTCCCGCGCTACTGTTATATCTTCCACCATTTCCCCATTCCGGCTTCAGTAAACTGCAATTTTCAGATACTAGTTCTACTAGATATTTCATAAAGCATTATAGGTACTAGGTAGTACTCTCTCGGTCGATATACCCCCTACCCGATAACTTCGACATGGGGGGGGGGGGAGGGGGTCGACGAGGGTCTGAGGGGGCGAGGGTCGGGAACTAGCAAGGGTAGAGGGTCGAGGGTCGCCGAGGGTTCGAGGGTCGAGGGTTCGAGGGTCGTTGAGGGGCCGAGGGGCCGAAGGTCGAGGGGTCGAGGCTCGAGGGTTCGAGGGTCGTCGAGTGGCCGAGGGGTCGAGAGGTTGCCTAGCTAGTGTCAAAGTATTGAAGAAATCCATGGATTTTGCATATGAACCCTTGAAGCGTTGCCGAGGCCACCCAAATTTACCAAGTTAAAAGAGCAATGCCGTTGAGGCCACCCCGGACCCTTGAAGCGTTGCCGAGGCCACCCCAAACCCTAGAGAAGCGTCGAGGCCACTAATATGATTCCTTCTTGTTTGTATAATAATTGCCATGTTGTAATATTTGTAGAAACAATGGAGCACGGACGAGACGAGGCAGCAGAAGAGGTGTTGGGGGACATAATCTTAGCCGGAGCTGATGTCTTGTTGTATCTTGACGACAATGATGGTCTGGAAGGACAGGGTGAAGAAGCAGGCTACGGTGATCAAATAATGGAGGAGGAAAGACATGATTATGATGGCTCCGGTGACCGAATGCCGGTGCAAGAAGGAGATCAGGATGACGGTTCTGGTGACCGGACAGAGTCCTGCCAGGTATATATATTAATTAACCCTGTGCTGACTAGCTAATTGATGCATTCATTGTTTTGGTATGTACACATATTAATTAACTCTCGTCTTTCTTCTTTTCTCTAGCCCTCCGGATCGAGCACAACTTCGGTAAAGAAACGAGGCCCGAAGAAAATATTGCGCTCAGATGAAAGGTTTGAGATCACAGCAATCACGCGTGATGGCCAACTGATTGAACCCATCCGGACCAGGGAAGCATTTTCTACTCAGTGCAGGGTTCTTGTTAGGGACAAGATCCCGATCAGCATCCGCCAATGGTTTAAGCCAAAGAAGGAAGACCCTGAGGTGTCTTATGTCAACGATATGCAAAAAGATGATCTTTGGACCGCGCTGAAGGCAAATTTCACCCTACCGCTAGAGGAGGATCCGGAGCAGCTAGTTAAATAGCAATTGATCAAGTCTCATACTCTTAAGTAGATGGCAAAACTATTCAGGAGGTGGAAGAATGAGCTGAAAACATCGTTTGTCGACCAAGAAAAGACACCAGAATTCACCGGCCGGTATGAGAAGATTAGAGATCACTGGCCCACATTTGTGGCCCACAATACATCGGACAAGAGTAAGAAGATGTCAGTGACAAACAAGAAAAATGCTGCGAAGAAGCAGCTTCACCATCGCACGGGGTTAGGTGGCTACCTCTAAGCCCGGCCGTTGTGGGCCATGGCTGAGAATGACCTTCTTCATAAAGAGGTCGAACCAGAGACATTGACCTGGCCAGACTGTTGCCGGACTTGGTTCTTCGAGGTTGGCGGAACCTTGGACCCTGTATCAGGGAAGTGTGTTTGGACGAACGACCAACTTAACATACCCGTCAAGAAGCTTCAGTAGTATATCGATGCAGCGCAGCAAGGGACGTTCGTTCCAGACAGAGAGAACAACGAGCTCGCAATGGCACTCGGGAATCCTGAGCACCCTGGACGGACACGAGGCATGCCAGGCTCCGTTCTGTGGAAGGCTGGGTTTCCGGACGCAGGCAGCTATAAATGCCAGGAGAGGAGGAAGAAACTGGAGCAGACCCAACTGCAGAAGCTGCAGAAAGGGTACAAGCGCTAGAGGAACGAGACACAGTTCGCAGCAAGCGGCCTACCGAAGCTACCCCGCCATCTCAGCGGAGAAGCAGTGTGGCTTCCACCGAGCTACTTCAGCTGGAGCATGTCTTGGCGGCTCCTGCTAGCTACCCCGTGGATGCTATCACGGAGTCTCAAAATTGCCACCTTATGACGCAATGGCAGAACTTCAAAGTCAAGGCGGCTGTCGGCTCTGTTCGACCTCCTGAACCCGGTGCAACTTTTCACTGTCGTCCGGTTCCAGAAAGATATGCTAGGGTGACGATGGACGAAATAATGGAGGGATTTGAGACCTCGAGCTTGACCACCCTACCGGTGAAGGGGAGACTCGGTTGGGTTCTTCTTTGAAGACTCCATGCCTATGGCGGAAGGAGCTCATCAACCTTCCGAACTGGACGCCTCCACCTCCTCCTCCTCCGGTGAGTTAGGGCACTCCGCCTCCTCCTCCGCCTCCTCCTCCGGCGAGTGATCAGGGCACTCAGCATCCTTCTCCGGCGCGTGGCGGCACTCCGCCTCCTTCTCCGCCTGCGCCGGCGCGCCCGAGCAGACAGCCTCCTCCTTCTTCGCCTCGTCAGCAAGGGCGGCAGAGACCCGCCGCCACTCCGACTGCTTCGGCGCGTCGTAATCCTTCTCCTCCGCCTCATAAGCTAGGAAAGAGGACAGCCGCAGCTGCTCCGTCTTCTCGGCCGGCGTCTAGCAGTACAGCTAGAGGCGGGAGGCAATACAGATTCGGTCCATCTCTCGAGCCTCTAGAGAAGTTACCATATACGAGAGGAGCGTCGAGGAAAACGCAAAGATCGTGGAAGCCGAAGTGAGGGACTTCTTTGAAGGGGTGAAAGCAAAGAAACATCCACCTCTGGAGGAGAAGATAGATCCGGTGAAAGCAAAGCGCACTATCGCTGCCCTGAAGAAACCACCAAAGTCTCAAACGAAAAGCAACTATGAGCGCATTACTGAAAAGGCATATATCAAAGCGGAGCGGTCGGGAAGTACTATCAGTGATCGAAGGTTAGCAGAACGACGAGCTGGGAAAAAATTGCCCATCTCGGCGAACAAGCGAACCAATCATGCCCCCCGCTCAATGTGTCTAGAGATATCCTCGCTAATCATCCGGTGATTTTGCCGAATACCAATCTTGGAGATTACCTGCCCGATGATGTATATTATGATTTATTGGAGGTGGACGAACACAAATACCATTACGGGAAGCCTCTCGTCAAAGATGAAAGAACTCTAACAACAATGATGCAAAGGTTCCATGATTGGTACATGGAAACCTGCGAAGAATCTGGGGGGACGAATACTTTGACGCTGAGAGTTAAAGAGGAGCATGACCTCTTTGTAATTGATCTGTTGTCTATTCCATTTGAGGAGTTCTTCCAGTTTTTCAATCAAAAGGCCCTCGATAAATTAACGGTCACTTGCTACTGTATGTAAGTACTACTTCTGTCATTAAGTCTCTATATATAGTTCAACTCTTTCATTGCATGTATTTATAATTGTCCTCACTATATCATGCAGATTGAAGATAGTCGAATGATGAAAAGAAGAAATGTATGATATTGGATTCATTAACACAAATCTCATAGATGAAATTACGGTAAAAAAACAGGCCAAATAAGCCGAGGCCAACTTGCTCAAATCGTTGGTAATAAATCAAAACAAAGATAAAATACTCTTTCCTTACAACTTCAAGTGAGTGTTACTGTCTTGTGCATATTCGGTTTCTCTTATTACTCGAGGTTATAGTAATGGAATTGATGATTTATGCATGCGTGCGCAGCTTCCACTATATTCTTCTGGAGATTAAGCTTGAGCAGGGACTAGTAACCGTCTTAGACGAAAAGATCTCGAGGAATATGCGGACATGACTAAAATGCTCATAAAGTAAGTTCAATCGATCATTATCGCACCATATCGACAACTAATTTTTTCATTTCCTGATATCAAGTAATTGTTTTCTTTGTCTCGTAGGTTTCGGAAACTATGCACCGCACAATCTCCGGTACTCTCGTGGGAGCTGCGATTTACATACCCGAAAGTAAGTACTACTAGCTAGCTAGCTAGTTCCGCGCATCTCGATCCCGTTGTTTCTAGCTACTTTCATCAATTCCATTTATAATGCTCCATTATCAGTTTGATTGACCTCTATTTCTCATAAAGTGCTTGTGGCAGGAACAAGGGAATGATTACTGTGGATACTACATGTGCGAGTTCATCTACAACGCGACTTGCAAAAATAAGCGGGGCTACTCTCAAAGACAATATGATGTGCGTAAGCAATAATATTCACAATTTCATTTTATTACACCATCATTTCTGTTGAGTTTCATTCATATATATGTATTAACCCCCTTCTTCAAATTGGACGTGGTAGATGCGGAATGAACTCCTACCACAAGATCGCATGAAAGCAATTCAAGAGGAATTTGCGGGATTCTTTCTTGACCACAGCATCAGTAATGCTGGAGAATACCATGTGGAAGCTGAATTCATATATTATTAGGGGATTATATTGTAAGAGATCTTAATATTGTATATATGTAGCCAGTACCGTTGGATAGACGAAAACTTGTTGTTCGACCAATCTCTCGGAGAAGGAGAGGTCGATCATTTCTCTCTGTATAAATATGTTCATGACGATTAAGGGAATTCCGGAATAGGGGTGTCGGATAGCCGAACTATCATCATCGGCCAGACTCCAAGACTATGAAGATACAAGATTGAAGACTTCGTCCCATGTCCGGATGGGACTTTCCTTGGCGTGGAAGGAAAGCTTGGCGATACGGATATGTAGATCTCCTACCATTGTAACCGACTCTGTGTAACCCTAACCCTATCCGGTGTCTATATAAACCGGAGGGGTTTAGTCCGTAGGACGAACAACAATCATACCATAGGCTAGCTTCTAGAGTTTAGCCTCTTTGATCTCGTGGTAGATCCACTCTTGTAACACACATCATCAATATTAATCAAGCAGGGGCGTGGGTTTTACCTCCATCAAGAGGGCCCAACCTGGGTAAAACATCGTGTCCCTCGTCTCTTGTTACCATCCGCCTAGACGCACAGCTTGGGACCCCCTACCGAGATCCACGGTTTGACACCGACATTGGTGCTTTCATTGAGAGTTCCTCCGTGTCGTCTCCGATAGGCTCGATGGCTCCTTCGATCATCAACAACGACGCAGTCCAGGTGAGACCTTTCTCCCGGACAGATCTTCAGATTCGGGCGGCTTTGCACTGCGGGCCAATTCGATTGGCCATCTGGAGCGGATCGAAAACTACGCCCCTGGCCATCAGGTCAGGTTTGGAAGTTTGAACTATACGGCCGATATCCCGGAGACTTGATCTTCGACGGATTCGGGCCGCAGCCGAGCGTGCCGCACTGTTTCGATGGGCATGATCTAGCTCTGCAGCCGAACAGTGCCCTGGAGGCCGCACCTGAATCTGCTCCGACCCTTAATCCGGAGCCGGATTCCCCGATCGAGGACGAGTGGTTGGACACCGCCTCGGTGGCTTTAATCTCTACGGCGATCGAGCCGAACCCTATCCCTGTCCTTTGCGAAGACCTCGACTCCAGGGTGCCGGACTCCTCTCCGGACTCTGAACCCTCCACGCCCTTGCCAATCGAATCCGATTGGGCGCCCGTCATGGAGTTCACTGCCGCGGACATCTTTTAGCACTCGCCCTTTGGCGACATCATGAATTCACTAAAGTCTCTCTCTTTATCCGGAGAGCCCTGGCCGGATTACGGTCAGGAAGGTTGGGATGCGGACGACGAAGAAATTCAACGCCCACCCACCACCCACTTGGTAGCCGCTGTCGACGATCTAACCGACATGCTAGACTACGCCTCCGAAAACATCGACGGTATGGACGACGATGCCGGAGACGACCAAGACCCAGCGCCTACAGGGCACTAGAAGGCCACCTCGTCATACGACATATACATGGTGGACATCCCAAAAGATGGGAACGGCGATGGAACAACGGAGGATGACCCCTCCAAGAAGCAGCCCAAGCGCCGGCGTCAGCGGCGCCGCTCTAAATCCTGCCACAGCAAGAATGAAGATTCCGGCACGGAGATAACAATACACCGACACAGTGCGAAGACAATCCACTCCAAAGAAGATCCAGCGCGGGAGGATGGAGACGCCAGCCCTCAAGAGAGAGCGGCGAAAGAAGAGGTAGAGGATTATATGCCTCCCTCCGAAGAAGAAGCAAGCCTCGGCGACAATGAGTTAAATCGTGCACGAGGATCCCGTCGAACAAGAGCGTTTTAGGCGCATGCTTATAGCCACGGCGAACAGCCTCAAGAAAAAGCAGCAACAGCTTCGAGCTGATCAGGATCTGCTAGCCGACGGATGGATGAAGTCCTCGCGTCGAAGAGCATGAGCTCGAGCGCCCTCAAAAGCTACCCTAAGCGCAAGCTGCGCCCCGATTAGAGGAGGAGGCTTTGAACCCGCATCACCAGGAGACAATACGGCTGACCGACCACCCGTGGTCGCGACGGAAGGCCTCTAGGCCCTTCACTAGGGCGGTACCCGGCATCGCTCAAAAAGCACACGGACAAAGGGAACGCTCCGGACCTGCGAGATATATTGGAGGACAAGGCAAGACAATCAAGATCGATCTATGGATCGCGTGGGCGCCCACGACGCGTGGCGACAACCGTCGCGCCGGACACGATAAGTCCGGCGGGCGAACAAAACAGACAAAGCTCTTTTGAGCTCGCCGTGATATCTCCCAAGATGAGGCGCCGCACACCCGCTATGCTTCACGGATGAAGTAATGGATCATCAAATCCCGAAGGGTTTAAACCCGTCAATATTGAATCCTATGATGGCACAACAGACCCAGCGGTTTGGATCAAGACTATCTCCTTCACATCCACATGGCCCACGGTGACGATCTTCACGCCATCAAATACCTCCCCTCAAGCTTAAAGGACCAGCCCGACATTGGCTCAACAGCTTGCCAGCCAGAGTCAATTGGGAGCTGGGAGGACCTGAAGCCGCATTCCTCGATAACTTCTAGGGCACTTATGTGCGACCACCGAGACGCTGATGACCTAAGCCACATAATTCAGCAGCAGACGAATCGGCGATAATTCGGACACGGTTCTTAACCAAGAAAAACCAAATCGTTGATGTCCGGATCGGAGGCCCTCGCGACCTTCAAGCATAACATCCGTGATTTAGTGGCTTGCCCGCACCTAGGACAGGAAAAGCCAAATCCATGGCAGCCCTCACATCACTCATGACCCGCTTCTGCTGGTGAGGACAGCTGCTAGCACGCAGCAACAACCTCAGCAAAAATTTTGGCAGTCCGGACTTCAAGGACCGAAATGGCAGGCCGCATCGTAACAAAACAAACGCCGTGCTTAACGACAATATTGAGGATCGGCAGTCAATGCGGATTCAGAGGCTCTAAACCCGTCAGCGGAAAAAGCCATTTAAAAGAACTACTCGGGTCCGTCCAATTTGGACCGAATACTCGACCGCTTATGCGAGATACACGGCACCCCCGAAAAGCCAGCTAACCACACCAACAGGGACTGTTGGGTATTCAAGCAAGCAGGCAAGTTAATTACCGAAAGCAATGACAAGGGGCTGCATAGCGATGACGAGGACGAGACCCAACCGCCGAACAATAGAGGATGAAGGTTTCCCCCAGTGCGGACGGTGAACATGATATACGCAACGCACATACCCAAATGGGAGCGGAAGCGTGCACTCAGGGATGTCTACGCGATGGAGGCAGTTGCCCCGAAGTTCAATCCATGGTCCTCCTACCCGATCACTTTTGACCGAAGGACCACCCCACATCCGCCACGGCGGATTCGCCAAGACTGGTCTTAGACCCAATCGTTGATGGATTTCACCTAACGAGTCCTCGATGAGCGGCGGCAGCAGCTGAACCTGCTTTACCAGGGATACAGTCGCCAAAATGGGCATAGACCCTCAAGGATTAAACCTACCAAAACGACCTTTAAAGGCGTCATACCAGGTGTAGAAGCCAATTGTACAGGCTCAATTACACTGGAAGTGGTCTTCGGATCCCCGGATAACTTCCGAAGCGAGGAGTTAATCTTCGACATAGTCCCGTTCCGCTGCGGCTATCATGCCTTGCTCGGACGTACCGCGTTTGCAACGTTCAACGCGGTGCCGCACTACGCATACCTCAAGCTCAAGATGCCAGGCCCTCGAGGAGTCATCACGATCAACGGAAACACTGAACGTTCTCTCCGCACGAAGGAACATACAGCGGCTCTCACGGCAGAAGTGCAATGCAGCCTCTTAAGGCAATTCTCGAGTCCGGGCTTTAAGCGGCCGGACATAGCCAAGCGCGCCCGGAGCAACTTACAACAAGACCACATGGCACGTTCTGAGCACGCGTAGCAGTGCGGCCCCATCCCCAGCTCAGCAGGTCCTTCGCGTACACCATTACGCTCTGAAGATACCATGGGCATGGGGAGAGGGGCACGACCACGATAAACCCAGACTGCGGCTCAACCACACCAGGGGCTCTCAAGCGTGTTGTTCCTTTTTCTTTTCTTTTTACCTTTTACTTTTTACCCACAGGACTCCGTTTGTCAGAAGCCCTGTCCGGCAGCAGACCTGCCGAACTCACGATGCAACAGCCAGGGAAGGATAAAGGCTACAACGAATATACAGGTGGTCTCCATTACGAGCATTTTCATACACCAATCTGCAGCCTACCCCTGGAGGGGGACATGTTTAACAGTCTCATACCTTGCTTATCGCACTATTTGTATCGTTCTGCATTCGTAGCAGCACTTATTGAATAAAACAATGCAGCACCTTTTTGTTTATAATTGCATTTCTTTTTCATACATATGTTCATTCACGACATGTTGCATCCGTACACTTTGGTACGGCTAATATACACCAGGGGCTTATGTTTCCCGCATTATGGTATAATGAGTCCGAACACTTTCACAAGTGCGGCACCCCGAACTTATGGACTATATGCATCAGCTCCGAATCATGTCTTGGGTCAATAGTTGGGTTTGCCCGGCTCACGTGTTTTGGTACCTTACGTTCCGTTATATCGGCTAAGGTAGCACCGGGAGAAGCACTGCGATTCCGTCCCAGTTCGGCTGGGTTAACGCCTCAGTGGAGAAAGCTAAAACTGATCGTCATGATGAGGCGAGAGCCGGTCACTGTTCGAGAGGTTTTTTGCGAGTCCTTAAAGACTTATGCCGCTTAGAGCGAGGCGGATACTGTCCGGCCAAGGCGTGATAGCGCCCCAAATTGACCTTCGAAAACTAGGGCTTCACGAAATTTAAAATTATAGAATTCTATGGCTAAGTGAGAGTGTTCAAGCATTATAAGTCCGGTTGCCTTGTTCGCTGTGTTGAGCGCCTCCCTAGATAGACCCAAAAATGGGAACAAGAGCGCTCAAGTTTATCTCGAACACCCCAGCACTCGTGGCATGGGGGCTGAAGCCGATGACTTGCCATCTCTCAGATTTGATAAACAGCCGCACAAAAGGTAATATTTAAAATTAACAAGCGTTGCTTAGCGCATATGAACTACGTTTTCAGTGCACAGGATAACAAAATGCGAGTCTACTCAAATATTACATCTTTGGAGCACTCACCCGCAATAGTGCGGGCGCCCTTCAGCACACTCTTATAATACATCTCGGGCGTGCAATGCTCCTTGCCCTCTGGTGGTGGGTCCGTCACAAGCTTCTGGGCATCCATCTTGCCCCAGTGCACCTTTGCGCGGGCAAGGGCCCGACGGGCACCCTCAATACAAGCGGAATGCTTGATCACTTCAACCCACGGGCATGCATCCATCAGCCGCCGCACCAGGCCGAAGTAGCTCCCAGGCATGGCCTCCTTAGGCCACAGCCGAACTATGAGGCCCTTCATGGCCTGTTCGGCCGCCTTGTGGAGCTCGACCAGCTGCTTCAGCTGGTCGCTAAAACACCGGATATCCGCCCTCGATATCTTGAGACCAGAAGACCTTCTCCGTCGAGCTCCCCTCCTCGGCCCGGTAGAATGCGGCAGCATCGGACACGCTGCGAGGAAGATCTGTGAACGCCCCTGGAGAGCTCTGAATTCGGGTAAGCAACAGGTAATTAAAACTCACATGCTTACTCTACATGAAAAATGCCTTACCTGCTGCTATTCTCTTCACCGCCTCAATCTCCTGGAGGGCCTTGTAGGCTTATGCCTTAGCGGCTTTGGCACTCTCAAGAGCCGTTGCAAGCTCGGACTCTCGAGTCTTCGAGTCACGCTCCAAGCTCTCATGTTTTTTCACGAGATCCTGGAGCTCTTGTTGTACCTCCGCCACCCGCGCCTCCTGCTTCTCTCGCTCGGTGCGCTCCGCGGCCGCATTGCGTTCGGCCGCGGCCACCGCCTCCTTCAGGGTCGCCACCTCGTTAGTGGCCCCTACAATACCCACGTTATCCTTGTTATTTTTCGTGCAACCAAATCCTTTTCTGTAAGGTACAATTTTCATAAGGTATAACTTACCTTCTTTTTCCTCGAGCTGCTTCTTGGCATGGCCGAGCTCGTTCTCGGACCGCTCGAGGTTTTCCTTCAAAGTATTGACCTCCGCAGTCAATGCAGCGGAGGTCAGCAACACAGCCTGCAATCCCATATTGACATATTTTTTATATGACTCCTGCGTTTATCTTTCTAAAGATCCTTAGTCCGGCTTTTCTTTCCGAACACCGAACCGAGCATCAGGGGCTACTGTCTATGCGGTACCATTTTACATATATTGAAATTTCTTACCTCAAAGCCTGTTAGAAGACTGGTACAGGCTTCGGTCAGCCCGCTCTTGGCGGACTGAATTGTCCGGATCACCGCACTCATAACAGTGCGGTGCTCCTCCTGATGGGCGCGCGTTGGCGCCTCGAGCTATCCGTGCCTCCGGTTGGACGAAGGACACGGCGTCTTACCCTTCTTGCGAAGGATCACTTACGGACTCCAAAACCATCAAGGTTCCGGCATGGAGTCGAACAAGGGTCGGGCTTAGAGCCCTGGGGTCTTGCCCCCCACGCCTGAGTCCGGGAGGTTGCCTTGTGGCACCTCTGTGCCACCTCCTCGTGACCAAGCCCCTTTGGAGCCCGCCCGGCGTTGTCCATGACATGAGGCGAGAAGGCGGTCGAAGCGGCACTCTCCATTTCCGACGAGCCTAGGGACCCGCTCGATGAATCGACGAACTCGCCTTTGGGCGGGCTGCACGATTGTTCGACATTAGAGAACACTCTGCAATAATAAATAGCCATGGGTATCCGGACACTTACAATCTCGCCAGGGACTTGGCCCTCGTAGGCCAATCCCCCTCGTCGTCGTCAACGTTGGTGGACAAGTCCGGAGGAAGGGTTCTTCCCTTCTTGGACCTTCCGGCCTCCCAAGTTGGGGCGGCCTTCCTTTTCCTCTCCTCCCCCGCTGGGGGAGAAGCTTCTTCTTCTTCCTCCTCGTCTTCAACAGAAGATTCTGCCTCAGAATTCGACAGCACCTGGCGTCGGGAGCTCCTTCGAGTTCCCGTGCCTCCCTCTTAGCCTTCTTCTCCGGCACCACATGGGGTGCCGGAGCCAGCATCCCCGTCAATCAGGCGTCCGCTGGGTCTTCTGGCAAAGGAGCCGGACAGTTAATCTGTCCGGACGTCTTCAGCCAGACCTGTCGAAGAATAGGGAGTTTTTAGATCCCACGTAGAGTCAATCTACGGAAAAAGAGTCCCGTAAAGGGTAAAATAACTTACCTCGCCGGCTTGACGCCGCGAGCTGTATCCGCGATCTTTGTTAGCGGATGCGGGGCTTCGCGCCCTTGAACAGCACCTTCGGGCATCTTCGTGCGTGGTATCGAAGAGCCGACTCAAGGTTCGGTCTGTGCGGATCGAACTCCACAAATTGAAGTCTCGTTGTTGGCATGGGAGAATCCGGCGGATGAGCATCACCTGGATTACGTCGACAAGCCTGTGATTCTTGTCCACCAGGTTCCGGACGCGTGTTTGGAGTCCGGATAGCTCGTCTGAATCCCCCCACTTCAGGCTCGTCTCTTTCCATGACGAGAGCCGTGTGGGGAATCCAGATCTGAATTCGGGGGCCGCCACCCATTCAGGGTCCCGTGGCTTGGTGATGTAGAACCACCCCGATTGCCACCCTTTTATTGTCTCCACAAAGGAGCCCTCGAGCCATAGGAATTTGGCAATCTTGCCGACCATGGCGCCTCCGCACTCCGCTTGGCTGCCCTTCACAACCTTCGGCTTGACACTGAAGGTCTTGAGCCACAAGCCGAAGTGGGGATGGATGCAGAGGAAGGCCTCGCACACGACGATAAACGCCGAGACGTTGAGGACGAAATTTGGGGCCAGGTCATGGAAGTCCAGGCCGTAGTAGAACATGAGCCCCCGGATAAATGGGTGAAGTGGAAAACCTAGTACGCGGAGGAAGTGGGGGAGAAATACCACCCTCTCATGGGGACTGGGGGTTGGAATAAGCTGCCCCGCGTCGGGCAGCCTGTGCGCGATATCGCCGGACAAGTATCCGGCCTCCCGCAGTCTTGTGATGTGCCCCTCCGTGACGGAGGAGGCCATCCATCTGCCTCCGCTCTGACATGGTTGGAGAAGGTTGAGGGGGAAAGTGCGGACTTGGGCGCTAGAGCTCGAGTGCACGGGAATGGATGAGCAAATGAGGAAGAAGGCATAGGTGAAACGGTGGATCCTTATCCCCTTATATGGGCGGACAAAAACATGTGTCCCCACCGGCCTGGTAAAACTCGCTTATCTCCCAAGCGTCACAATCAATGGCGCGGTTGGGTTACCCACGTCCGTATTGATGGGAATCCCGGAATAAGGGGAACACGATCTCTGCCTCGACAAGACGTGCCAAGCAAACCGCTTCGCTAAACGCGCTGAGTTGGAACAGTAAAAACAATTTGAATAAAGGCTTGGTAGTGGTGCGACGTCACGCCACAAAATACGTCAGCAGATTGATCTTGTGTAATATTATTCTATCTACGGTGGTATGTGGAATTTATTTTTGCAGAGCCGGACACTATCCTGGTGTTCACAATCTTCTATGAATTATTCGGAGGAAGAACCCGCCTTGCAATGCCAAAAACAACATGCGCGCCGGACTCATCGTCATTGAAGCCTGGTTCAGGGGCTACTGAGGGAGTTCCGGACTAGGGGGTGTCCGGATAGCCTAACTATCATCATCGGCCGGACTCCAAGACTATGAAGATACAAGATTGAAGACTTCGTCCCGTGTCCGGATGGGACTTTCCTTGGCGTGGAAGGCAAGCTTGGCGATACGGATATGTAGATCTCCTACCATTGTAACCGACTCTGTGTAACCCTAACCCTATCCGGTGTCTATATAAACCGGAGGGTTTTAGTCCGTAGGACGAACAACAATCATACCATAGGCTAGCTTCTAGGGTTTAGCCTCTTTGATCTCGTGGTAGATCCACTATTGTAACACACATCATCAATATTAATCAAGCAGGACGTAGGGTTTTACCTCCATCAAGAGGGCCCAAACCTGGGTAAAACATCGTGTCCCTTGTCTCCTGTTACCATCCGCCTAGACGCACAGTTCGGGACCCCCTACCCGAGATCCGCCGGTTTTGACACCGACAACGATCTTCTGTACTTAATGGTTCCCTACATTTGCTTACTAGCTAGCGTGTCGAGTCCTCTCTATACGTATAGTACGTAGCGTCGACCAAGCACGAAGATAAGAGAGGACAATTCTCTCTATTAGCTAGCTATCTAACACAATATATGAAACCCCAAAATTGACCCTACAAAACCCCCCAAACCCCCAACCCCCCCCCCCCCTTCAACAGAAAAACAAAAACCTCAGCTCCTACCAGTTTCTAATGCGAGGATGCCTTTTGGTGCCGGTTGGTGCGACCAACCGTGACCGAAGGCCCTCCTGCCTGGGCTCGCCGCAGCGGCCACGTGGAGGCTCATCTATCGCATTTCAAATACCGGTACACCTCCAAACACAAACACATATGCAACACCACAAACATATGCAACACCACGAACATACATAGATCTAGCTAGGCCGCAAAAAGTGCATGTGCACATTGTTGTAGGGAGAACAACCTAAATATAGCTTCCCCCCTTACTTACCTATTAAAACAAGGTAATTTAACCACTTAATTTGAATGAATCTATGGTGGAAATGAGGTGAAAAAGAGGAGGCACCCGAGACAAGGAGGAGGTGGAGAGAATGAAGTGGGGAGAAAGTGAGTGTGTGGGTAGGAGAGGCTGTCCCAAATATCTTGTTGCTGCCCACTTACTAATGGCGCACCTCTTGCATGGTGCGCCATTAGTAGTTACAACTACTAATGGCGCACTTAAGAAGGATGCACCATTAGTATGTTTGGATAGGCGCACTAGTTCAAAAAAAAAAATCTATACTAATGGCGCACCCACAGCCTGGTGCGCCATTAGTAGTTGTAGTAGTTACAACTACTAATGGCGCACTTGGGCAGGATGCGACATTAGTATGTTTGGACAGGCACACTAGTTAAAAAAAATTTGATACTAATGGCGCACCCTTTGCAAGGTGCGCCATTAGTAGTTTAAACTCTAATGGCGCATCAGAAGGTGGTGCGCCATTAGTATATACTAATGGCGCACCATCTTTCTGGTGCGCCATTAGTGTCAATCCCATCTATAGCCCTTTTTCTAGTAGTGTAGGGCTTTAGCAACGACCCTTTAGTCCCGGTTTCACAACCGGGACAGATGGGCCTTACGAACCGGGACAAATGGCCCTTTTTCTACTAGTGTAAATATTCCTCACCGGGTGATTTAATACTCATATATATATATATATATATATATATATATATATATATATATATATATATATATATATATATACACATCTGGGATATTCTGTTTCACGTAACAGAATATTATTCTATTACTATCATTGAACTGATGAATCCGAATGGTTGTACTGATTCTGTCATTTCGTTGAACTGGTTGTTTTTTATTCACTAGTAGAAAAAGGGCCTATAGTCCCGGTTCATAAGGGCCTTTAGTCCCGGTTCATGAACTGGGACTAAAGGGTCGGTACTAATACCCTCACCCTTTAGTCCGGTTCTATCCGTAACCGGGACAGATGGGCCTCCACGTGGCCTGTCCGCTGAGCCAGGCGGGAGGACTTTGGTCCCGGTTGGTGGCACCAACCGGGACCAATAGGCATCCAGCGTCAGCATTTCTTTAGCTCTGGTTTTGTTTTTTTTCAAAAGAGGGGGGTTGGGGGGTTTTGGGGGTTAATTTAGGTGTTTCATATATTGTGCTATAGCTAGCTAATTAATAGAAAAATTGTCCTTTCTTTTGTCCGTGCTTGGTCGACGCTACGTACTATACATACGTATAGAGAGGACTAACTAGACATGCTAGCTAGCTAGTAATTAAGCAAACAGAAGATCGGCATGAACATATATATGCATACAGAGAGAAGTGATATCGACCACCTCTCCTTCTCCGAGAGATTGGTCGAACAACAAGTTCTCGTATATCTATCCGACACTACCGGCTACATATATACAATAATTATCTTTTACAATACGGACGCGTGGTCCACATGGTATTCCCCGTCTTCAGCGATCACATAGTCAAGAAAGAATGCCGCCAATTCCTCTTGAATTGCTCGCATGCGATCTGGTGCTAGGAGTTCATCCGCTGCGAAACATCTAATTTTAAGAAAGGGTCAATACATATATATATATATATATATATATATATATATATATATATATATATATATATATATATATGAATTAATGAAACTCAACACAAATGATGGTAATAAAATAAAATTGTGAATATTTTTATTTACGCACTTCAAATTGTTTGTCGGAGTAGCCCTCTCACAGGTCGTGTGGCGGATGGACTGCATAACGTAGTATCCACAGAAATCATTCCTTGTTCCTGCCACAACCACTTTACAAGAAACAGAGGTCAATCAAACTGATAATTAGCAAGCACATGCTAAATGGTATTGATGAAACTAGCGCTTCAATCACTAGGAGATCTTGCGTGGAATATGCTACTATATAGTACTTACTTTGGTGTCTAAATTGCAGCTTCTTGGTAGTCCCGGAGCTTTTTGGTGAATTTTCCCAAGCCCTGCCATACAAAGAAAACAATTACTTGATATCAGAAATGAACAAAGTTGCTGATATGGTGGATAATGATCGATTTTACTTACTTCTCGAGCATTTCAGTCATTTCCGCATACTCCTTGGGATCTTTTCGTCTCGAGTCTAAGACAGTTACTACTCCCTGCTCAAGCTTAATCTCTAGGAGAATATAGTGGAACCTGCGCGCATGCATAACTCATCAATATTACATTTCTATAACCTGGACTAAATAAGGAAACCGAATATGCCACAAGACAGTAACACTCACGTGTAGTTGTAAGGAAAGAGTATTGTATTTTGTGTTCATTTATTTCCAACGATCGTAGCAAGTTGGCCTCGGTTTCCTTGGCACGATATTTAACCTCATTTGCATCGATGAGATATGTGTTAATGAACCCAATATCACCCACTTGTTTTTTCTTCATTTCTGCGATCTTCAATCTGCATAATATAGTGAGGATATTTATAAATACATGCAATGAAAGAGCTGAGTTATATAGAGATACTTAATGACAGAAGTAGTACTACTTACAGACAGTAGCAGGTGACCGTTGCTTTATCGAGGGCCAATTGATTGAAAAACTGATAGAACTCCTCAAATGGAATAGGCAACATTTCAATTCCAAGGAGGTCATGCTCCTTTTTAACTCTCAAATACAAAGTATTCCTCCCCTCAGACTCTTTGCAGGTTTTCACGTACCAATCATGCAATCTTCGCATCATCGTTGTTAGAGAGCTTTCATCTTTGACGAGAGGCTTCCCGTACTCGTATCTTTGTATCTGCACCTCCAAGAAATCAAATTGTACATCGTCGGGCAAGTAATCTTCAGGATTGCCATAACCGTGCACCATCCTCGGATCGATGATGTCGCTAGCAGGCACCTTGAGCGGGGGGCACGATTCCTTCGCTTGTTCGCCGAGCTGGGCAATTTGTTTCCCAGCTCGTCGTTCTTTCATCCTTTGATCACTGACAGTAATTCCCGATCTCTCCGCCTCGGCAAATGCCTTTCCAATAATGCGCTCATAGTTGCCTTTCGGCGGAGACTTGGGTGGTTTTGTCGGGGCAGCAGTCGCTTCGCTTTGACGGATCTACCTTCTCCTCCGGAGGTGGATGTCTCTTTGCTTTCAACCCTTGAAACCAGTCATCCACTTCGGTCTGCGCGATCTTCGCGTTTTCCTCCTCGCTCCTCTCAGTCGGTAACTTCTCCGAGTCTTGAGAGAAGGACCGAATCTATATCTCCTCCGCCTTTGGCTATACTGCTAGACGCCGGTAGAGCAGACGGAGCGGATGTCTTCTTTCCTTGCTTACGAGGCGGAGGAGAAGGACTACGACGCGCGGAGCAGCCGGAGCGGCGGCGGGTCTCTTCCGCCCTTGCCGACGAGGCGGAGAAGGAGGAGGCTGGCTGCCGGGCCGCGCCAGTGCAGGGAGAAGGAGACGGAGTGCCGCCACGCGCGGAGAAGGAGCCGGCCGAGTGCCCTGATCGTCACTCGCCGGAGGAGGAGGCGGTGGAGGAGGCGGAGTGCCCTGACTCGCCGGAGGAGGAGGAGGAGGCGGTGGAGGAGGCGGAGTGCCCTGACTCGCCGGAGGAGGAGGAGGAGGAGGCGTCCAGTTCAGAAGGTTGATGAGATCCTTCCGCCATAGGCATGGAGTCTTCAGAGCAGAACCCAGCCGATACTCCCCTTCACCGGTAGGGTGGTCAAGCCGGAGCTCCTCAAATCCCTCCGTTATTTCATCGACCATCACCTTAGCATATCCTTTTGGAATCGGCCGGCAGTGAAAAGTTGAGTCGGGTTTAGTGGGATAAACAGAGCCAACAGCCGCCTTGACCTTTAAATTGCTCCATTGCGCCATAAGGTGGCAACTTTCAGCATCCGTGATAGCATCCACGGGATAGCTGGCAGGAGCCGTCAAGGCATGCTGCTCTGGCTGAAGCAGCTCGGTGGAAGCCACGCTGCTTCTCCGCTGAGATGACGGGGTAACCGGGGAAGCTTGGCGGAGTCGTTTGTTGTGATCGGCTGCTTCTCGTTCCTCTAGCCCCATTACCCTTTCGTGCAGCGCCTGCATTAGGTTCTGGAAGCCCTCTCAATGCAACCGGAAGCAGTTGCGTCATAATCACGTGGCAGTCATGAGACTTTAGGTTCTGGAACTTTTTCTCTGACATATTTATTATTCCCTTTATATTCGACGAGAAGCCAGTCGGGACCTTCATCTTGAGCAGGCATTGAAAGAATATTTCTTTCTCTTCTTTCGAAGAGCGTGGCTGGCAGGACCTTCATCTTGCTTCGGAGGCATGCCCTCTTTTTCGTGTAAGCGTTGCAGGTCCTCTCGTGCCTCGGTGTATCTTTTGTCTTCCCATACCGCCCAAGAAGCCTAGCAGGTTCACGCAAAGGTTCTTCGTCACGTGCATCACGTCGATTGAAGAGCGGACCTCTAGGTATTTCCAGTAAGGTAGGTCCCAAAATATAGATTTCTTCTTCCACATGGGTGCGTGATTCTCAGCGTCATTCGAACAGCTAGTCCGCCGGGACCCTTTCCAAAGATTACGTGTAAATCATTGACCATAGCAAGTGCGTGATCACCGATGCGCATGGCGGGCTTCTTCCGGTGATCTGCCTCGCTTTGAAATGCTTGCCTTTCTTTCGACATTGATGGTTGGTCGGAAGAAATCGACGATGGCCAGTACACATTCTTCCTGCAGCTTCCGGTATATACTATCGGTGTCAAGTAAACAGTGCGTGCATCGTGGTATCCCTTGTTTGTCTGTCACGAAGGTTCTCGAGAGCGGACCAATCGTTGATGGTCACGAACAACAACGCCTTTAGGTCAAATTCCTCCTTTTTGTGCTCATCCCACGTACGTACACCGTTTCCATTCCACAGCTGTAAAAGTTCCTCAACTAATGGCCTTAGGTACACATCAATGTCGTTGCCGGGTTGCTTAGGGCCTTGGATGAGAACTGGCATCATAATGAACTTCCGCTTCATGCACATCCAAGGAGGAAGGTTATACATAGATAGAGTCACGGGCGAGGTGCTGTGATTGCTGCTCTGCTCCCCGAAAGGATTAATGCCATCCGCGCTTAAAGCAAACCATACGTTCCTTGGGTCCTTTGCAAACTCATCCCAGTACATTCTCTTGATTTTTCTCCACTACGACCCGTCAGCGGGTGCTCTCAACTTCCCATCTTTCTTACGGTCCTCACTGTGCCATCGCATCAACTTGGCATGCTCTCCGTTTCTGAACAGACGTTTCAACCGTGGTATTATAGGAGCATACCACATCACCTTCGCAGAACCCTCTTCCGGGAGGCTCGCCAAATCAACATCACCGTGGTCATCTCGTCGATCTTATATCGCAATGCACCGCATACCGGGCATGCGTTCAGATCCTTGTAGGCACCACGGTAGAGGATGCAGTCATTAGGGCATGCATGTATCTTCTCCACCTCCAATCCTAGAGGGCATCGACCTTCTTTGCTGCGTATGTACTGTCGGGCAATTCGTTATCCTTTGGAAGCTTCTTCTTCATTATTTTCAGAGCTTCTCAAATCCTTTATCGAGCACAGCATTCTCTGCCTTCCACTGCAGCAATTCGAGTACGGTACCGAGCTTTGTGTTGCCATCTTCGCAATTGGGGTACAACCCTTTTTTGTGATCCTCTAACATGCGATCGAACTTTAGCTTCTCTTTTTGACTTTCGCATTGTGTCCTTGCATCGACAATGACCCGGCGGAGATCATCATCATGGGGCACATCGTCTGGTTCATCTTGATCTTCAGCAGCTTCGCCCGTTGCAGCACCATCGTGCACGTCGTGCAGTGCAACTTGATGTTCAGTAGCATCACCGTATTCAGGGGGCACAAAGTTGTCATCGTACTCTTCTTCCTCGCCGTCTTCCATCATAACCCCTATTTCTCCGTGCCTCGTCCAAACATTATAGTGTGGCATGAAACCCTTGTAAAGCAGGTGGGTGTGAAGGATTTTCCGGTCAGAGTAAGACATCGTATTCCCACATATAGGGCATGGACAACACATAAAACCATTCTGCTTGTTTGCCTCAGCCACTTCGAGAAAAGCATGCATGCCCTTAATGTACTCGGAGGTGTGTCTGTCACCGTACATCCATTGCCGGTTCATCTGCGTGCATTATATATAATTAAGTGTGTCAAAAATCATTACAGAACATCATGAATTGATAATTAAGTGACCAAATTAATAGAAGTTCATCATCACATAAAAACCAAAGTACATACATAGTTCTCATCTAACAACATAAAGCTCTGCAGAGCATCTAAATTAATTAAACCATACATTGAAACTATGTAAAACATTTTAATGTGAAAACAAATACGATCATAATCGCAACCAAGGTAACAACTGATCGAACGGCATAATGATACCAAGCCTCGGTATGAATGGCATATTTTCTAATCTTTCTCATCTTCAAGCGCATTGCATCCATCTTGATCTTGTGATCATCGACCACATCCGCAACATGCAACTCCAATATCATCTTCTCCTCCTCAAGTTTTTTTATTTTTTCCTTCAAGAAATTGTTTTCTTCTTCAACTAAATTTAACCTCTCGACAATAGGGTCGGTTGGAATTTCCGTTCAACAACCTCCTAGATAAATAAAATCTATGTCACGTTGGTGGCATAATTTTCATAAACAATAAATGAACCAATAGTTATGAAAAGATAATATATACCACATCCGAATCATAGACAGGACGAGGGCCGACGGGCGGATACCAAAACCATCGCACTATATAAGATGCAATAATAAAAGTAAGAAAATAATACAAGTAAGAATATTTTTCCTTTCGTAAAGAAGATAAGAACAAGAGGCTCACCACGGTGGTGTCATGGCGATGAGATCGGCGCTGGTGATCGACGGCAGTGAAGACGGGACGGGCGTGACGGACCGCTAAACCTAGACAAATATTGAGGAAAATGGAGGTTAGAGGTCGAGCTTGGAGAGGAGAAAGCTTAAGTAGTGTGGCTCGGGCATTCCATCGAACACCTTGTGTGCATAGGAGGTGAGCTAGAGCACCACCAAGCCCCTCCCTCGGCCAGAAAAAAAACAGAGCAGTGTGCTCTCTCTTCTGCGCGAGGGGCTATATATAGGCAGCACTATTGGTCCCGGTTGGTGGCATGAGCCGACTAAAGGGAAGCCTTTGGTCCCGCTCATGCCACCAACCGGACAAATAGTGGTGGGCCAGAGCGAAGCCCATTGGTCCCGGTTCGTCCCACCAACCGGGACCAAAAGGTCCGCGAACAGGACCAATGGCCCACGTGGCCCAGCCGCCCCCCTGGGCTCACGAAGATAATGCTCACATTAGTCCCGGTTCTGGATTGAACCGGGACTAATGGGCAAAACAGGCCTCAACGATAGCCCCTTTTTCTACTAGTGATTAAAAAAGCAAATAAGAGTCCCTCCGGCTCTCTCTGTGTTCAGCCGGCCACTCCAGCTGTCGGCCAAGCTGCTTGTGGCCGATCCCTCCACCCGCCCGCCTCCCTCCTAGGGACCCAGGCCCTACCCCAGCCACTGCTGCTGGAGTTCGTATGGTGGAGAAAAGTGTCGTGTGGGTGCGTACATGCGCGAGGCCGGAGCAGAGGCACCCCGCAGTGGGCGGCGCCGGGGCAAGGAGGGGCTGCGGCAAGCTCCGGCCATAGAGGGCGAGCGCGCCACAAGAGCATGCCCGGAGCTGGTCGGAGGAGACGGCCTCCACGCACGGAGCCGGCGTCCACCTCAGCGCCAGCACGGACGGAGCAGCTACCACCCTGCAGGCAGCACCAAGCATCATGGCCTGCGACATTGCGGAGTGGCACGAGCGGCTGGACCGCTGGGCGGCGCGCATGGAGGGCCTGCTTCGGGCGCGTCCCGCTGAGCTAATGCGCGCTGCTGCAGGCGCGGCGGGCGGCACAGGGGCTGGGCTGCAACAGCTTTAAGGTCTGCGAGGACCGCGCCCTCTTCTCCTTCTCCGCCTTTCGCGGCCGCCGCTCCGACTGCCCGCCCTCCGGCCCTGTCCTCTGCACTCTGGATTCGATTTCACCACTACTGGTAGTACCACCCATGGACATTAGCTAGCTAGCTAGGTGTTTCATCACATCCGAATTTTCATTTCTTCTTCTGATTGTTTCGTTGGTACTCTGTTGTAGACTAAATTTGGGGGCGTACCCATGCCATGGGTGTGTGTCTGTTCATAGTAGCGTGCGTGCCTTCCTGTTTTTGGTTCGGATTAGTGCATAGATTTTGGCAGGAATGATGAAGTGATCTGCCGATTGATTGGCGATTGGATTGGACGGTTTGGTGGTTTATCTATATAACTATGTTTGATCTTTCCATCCGATCGAATCGTGCCCAAGAGGAGTAGGTTGCATTTGGTGAAAATGGGGTAAACCCAGATGCAATTAGGTCCCGATGAGTTCGGTAAGAATAATTATGGGCCGAATGACTGACACGAGGGCTGATTGAAAGCTTTTTTGTTAACATAAGAAGGTGATTACGGTACGCCAGCTGATGCCTCAGGTCGAGTTCAATGCTTTAAAAAATGGGGAATAATATACCATTGGAAAGCTATAAAAAATGCGAAACTTAGTCATGTTAAACATTTTTCACAAGCGTTTAGGAGTAATATTGAATACGGTGTGACCCATCGTATAGTTTTTCTGTCCGAAAAACGGAGTACTCGTACTGATCTATGTGTATGTTTGTACTGAGGTATTTTTTACAGAATAGTGTTGAATAAGGTGAGACTGGTCGTGTTGTTTTTCCCGTCCTGAAAACATAGTACTCGAACTGATCTTTTGTACGGGTTTGTACTGAGTGTACTTTTCATATACCAGACTTTTACTTGGTTTTCCTCACAACTATTTTGTCAATTTTGAACTTCCGTTTTTTTTCTGTCCTAGAACTTAACAAAGTTTTTTCCTAGTAAAATGTGCACTCTCTTTTTGAAACAATGTATGAACGTTCACATGGAGAGTAATTAAACTTTTGAGCACTTTCTTTTTATATAAACATGCTTTTTTCTAACCGTTTATTATTAACTTCATGTGGAAAGTGCCAGATTTTCTTTCATACGTGAAACTTTTTTGCTGTGCGGGTTTTGGACTTACCTGTCTTTCTAGTCTGAACTCACCCAACAATTTTTACGTTGATCTTTATTGGTGTTTGTTCATTTTATATTGCACAATCGTCATGTTCTTTTCACACTGGGAACTTCCTGCGTATTTTTTTGAAGTCCTTTTTATTCTAAACATCTTGTTTTCTCACCTTTGATCCACTGAATTTTTATTTTCTTTTTATATTGAGCTGCCACAAATATTTTGTGTGTGTTTGTACTGAGGTATTTTTCACAGTCCAAAATGTTTTAGGGGTTGATCACTTGAACTGAAGGTGTCATCATATCCGAACTCATGAGATTCATCAATTTTTTTTGTGAATTCAAACCCATTTGTCCTTTCTTCCACACACATCCAATTGTATGTACATCAATTTTTTATTACCTGTAAATGAACTCTATTTTTAGTTGAACTTTCCTTGTAGACGTACATGAATTTTTTACCTGTAAATGAGCTCTCCATTTTTCTTGAACTTTCAGCGTACATGGCATGATTTTTTCCATTCAGCTCACCGTTTATTTGAAACTGAATATGCACAAGAGAAGGACCACATGCATCCAACAATCTAAGGAGATTACAATAAATAGGAGCCAATATACATAGCAGAAAGGGTTCAAGTAGTACTATAAAAAAATCAAGTAGTACCAAGCTCTCCTTATTTTGTTTGTTGTAGTTCCTCGAAGTGATGTAGCATACACATAGTTGCTTTTTTAGGAGCTTGAACTATTGTTTCGGTTAACATAGGACCATCAATTGTAAAAATGGCAAACTGAATATAACTTATTTCTATGGATCTCAATGGAGTAAAATAGGGAGCAGTATGTGAATGGCACCACAAGAACGACGAGCATGGCTGTGGCATCCAGCGATGGCATCATTGGCAAGATGGTGTAGAAAGGCCCTAAGGAATCCCTTGAACTCACCATGCAGTGGCAGCAGCGATTTTTGTTGTTGAATCCCCTTAACTGAAAGGAACTCCTTCGACCTGTAAGATGGACGGGAAATACCATACAAGGTGAAATAAAATTTTCATGGTCGAAATGACCATAATCATGTAAAACATGTAAAAATAACGACAAGTTCATGCACAGTAACATTAGAAGTACACAAAGAAACTTAATAGAAGTTATGTACTTTGAAATACTTCTTTTTAGTTCCCAAATACTTCATTCTTTTCAAAATATGAACTTCTACATTTATTTTCTTAGAACTTATTATGTTCTCCCTGCAAATTTCATGGGTTTTTTGTGTTTCATTTTGTTTCTGTTTTTCTATGAACTTATTATTAGAGAGACTCCTTTTCTTTTCCAATTCAAAAGTGAGGAAAAACTAGTTTTAGGTATCAATATTCAATATAATCAACATTTTTCTATGAACGGCCTGGTCGCTGCGACAGTGAACGGCCTGGGGCGACTCTATTGGACTGACGTACATAGCCGAGGCCGATGAGGGCAGCACAGTAGCAGAGCTACATGGACTCCGGGGGCATCAATACATGAACTTCCGTTCATAATAGCTCTCCCTGGTGAACTATGATAAGCCCAAATACAAATGGGAGCACTAACGGCACCCATCTATGGTTTCTCAATTAACACAAATTCTCCTATTTAGGGCATCACAGATCTCACATCTAGCATAAATAACACACACAGAGCACACACCATGCACACCCGCAGAACATCAGACCCAATTCCTGAACTTGCAAGACAATAGCAGCAGTGAATATTCTTTTATTACCTTCTTTGTAGCGGTAGCATTAAGCACACTAGGTAACAGCTAGGAGCTAACAGGAGGTGCATCAACAGCTAGTGGCAGCAAGTCCAGGTCGTCCTTGATGCAGCTGGAAACAAGAAGCAGACGAAGGTCCAGGTTGTCCTGGTTTCAAAAATATTACACAGTCAAGTACTGATCAAAATCAATCATTGTTCATATCTCCAAATCCAGTACAAAAAATTAGAGAGGACATAAGCTAGTATTATAGTTGATTATGATGTAGCATTACAAAAAATAATATATTTAGCCCATAAATTAAAAGGAAAATCTTAATGCAAATACTTTTTGATGTACCTGAACGCAAATAGTTTCAATTCCCATGTACATAACATAAAAAATAAAAAACGCAGAGGGCATCAAATCATAACCAGAACATATACGTTTTAGAATTCCTCCAGGCTCTAGACAACTAATTAATCACTAGACGTTTTACACATGTAGCACACACAAATATATCCAATCACCCTCTGTCATAGAATGAATGCAAAACACAAAATAAAAATAAATGATCAAACTGCTTATCCTGAAGTTTGGGCAAACTAAATTGGAGAAGTAACAAGAAGGAATACATTAGACCATGGAAAGGTGCACATCGTCCTAATTAGTAGAGGCGTAGGTCGACAGCTCGGATCTAGGACAGACATTTTTCCGTGATGACCCTCTGCTCCCTCTCCCTGCCTTAACCCAAACGGACGAATAAAAAAGTGCCAACCATATATGCAAAGTACGTTGTCCTCTGGACTTTTCTGGAGCTTTTTGTTGAACTGAAGAACGCTTCGGAGCAGGAAGAGATCGAGCAGATCCGGAGGAAGCTGAGCAACATACATTGGAGATGCAAGACCACAGTACATCACTTAGAGATGTCAATGAACTCTGGGACATTTGTGCTACAAGAACTGAATCTACAGCAATCTTGGACTTTCAGGTTCCATATGCAAGATAGCTACAAATTGCTAAAATCAATCACCAATAGAAAAAACACCAAAAGATTCTCCAAATGGTTGCTTGAGGAAGAGCCAAAAATATTTTTGGGTGGCGGACGACAGCAGCGTGTGGGCTGGGTTGTCATGCATCGGGAAGGGTGAGGAAAACGGCAACCCAATCACTATAGTGGAAATAGGAGCTGACCACCGTGGACTGCTGCTCGGCATGAACTTGACCGCCCGGATGCCACGGGGCTGGACTGGGGACGGTGTTGGACATACTTGAGCAGTGGCAAGGGAGCTTAGAGCAGCAGTGTACATCGGCAACGGTCTGCTCGCACAAGGTGATGTACTGCTCTACTGGGATGAAGGGGCGAAGTGTGTGCCTCCCGAGCGGCAGCGGCGAATTGCTTCAGGTTGTGTCGCTGAACGACCCGGTGTGGCGGCCGTGAAAGGTATGGGTAGTACAGCGATGGAGCTCGACTGACAGTGGCACAAGGCTCGACGCAATCGGCCTGGGAGCTGCGAGGTGAACGGCCTGGGGCGCGGCCGGGTTGGACTGCTAGTATGGATGCCATGTCCTAGAAACCTTTGTAATTGACATAGGGATGCTTCCATATGCACCTTTGATCATGCACCAAGAAATTTCATTTTATGTTTTTTTACAGTAGAACATATACTAATTTTTATGCCAAGTAAGTTCAAACAGAACAGAAGTGGAGCTTCATTTGCAAGAATAGAAAAGAACATATGCTTCTTTTGATCCATATAGGCATAACACATGTTGTGCTACAGGAAGAACATGGAAACGAACTGAATGAAATTTATAAACTGAACCAAACTGAAAGAAGAATTTGACATCATGTGTACATCAAGAAATAAACTTGAGCAGTACCAACTACTAAACAAAAAGTTTTAGTATATTGAGATTACAGATTGTACATTGGTGAACTTTTCTCCCTATAGAATCATTAATCAAATAGATGTACTGTTTGCGAGGTTTTATCAACATGATAAGTAGTAGTAGTACTACTCTAGGTGGCAAAGTGGTAGCGGCACAAAAGAAGGCCACCATCAACAGTGAGTACTACCGCGACACCTAAACTATGTGTTGGCCACGCTTGCTTTACATAGTACTACAAGATATTTATGGAAAAAAGTACTACAAGATTTGTGAACACGAGGGCATACAGAAGTTGTACTGAGGGTGTGAATTAGAGCGGCCGGAGGAGGATGCAGCAGCACGCACACACCACCAGATAAGTTCTCCTATCTCCAAAACACATGTATACATACACACATCTCCATCTATAACAAACAAAAGAAATTTTTAACCTCCAGAGTTTTTGCAAAGTGAATTAATTTTTGCAACCAGAGAACTTGCTACACTTAGCAAAGGTGAACTACTAATTCCCAAAAACAGCAGGATCTCTACTTCCCTGAACCAGAACTTTTGAACTTCACGTATGCTCATATCTGTTGTTTCTTTTGAATTCCCTATCAAATGATCAGTTTCAGTAGCCGAGAAAATTGGCTCAACCTCATAGCTACAAAAATAAATAGTTCAACCACATACATACAAGCAGAAACATGCAAAATTTTATCCTGTTTAGACATATATCAGGAGAATATCTAGAGACCACCACTTACAACTTTTTCAATCATGACCCTTTACTGCTACCAATTTTTTTCTGCACTTAGACACTCTCGAGTCTGAACTGATACAACTATTTTTGTATAAGTTCATTTTGATGCGTGTTGCATTATAGAACTACTACTGGTTTGCAAGTTGAACTTTTTAGTACTTTTAATTTATTTTTTGCATAGTTTACAGGCAAAATCTTCACGACAAAGCAACACATCTGCATTAATTATGCACTACAAGAATTAACAAATAGAAAGTAAAGTGGTGAGAGATTCCGTTTGAACAAAAGAGTAGTCCAAATATATCACCTAAACAAGTTCTAAGAAATTTGCACAAGCAAGCGGCACAATGGAGAGAAAAGTTGTATATGGCTACCAGGCACAACTTCTATATGTAGAAGGACTAGTAAGGTTTTCAAGAATCAACAACATTTTTCAATCAACTCGATATTCGTTAGTACTAGTATCACTTCACAAGAAGTTCAGAACTGTAGCCACACACGCACCAAACTTACAGAGTTTTTTCTCTGAACCTATTTAGTGATATATCTAAACTTACATGATTTTGAAACGTGAACAGATGATTTTTCTGCACAAGGGCCCATGAATTATGTAGCATCACACTTGTTATGCATGTTTAGGTAAACAGAGATGACAACTTTCTCCATATAGTTACTTCTAGCTCCGAGCAAAATTCATAAAATGGAAGGTAGATAGGTCTAGCTACTCTATTATGAAGCTCGAATTCATACTTGAGAGACAAACGAACCACTGACAAAGGGGCTCCCTGGGGGCGCTTCCTATATCCAACCGAAAAGAGGCCGACGACCATGGCGCATGAACCAGTAAGAGTGTCGTGGGGCAGGAACCATGACGACGATGGCCTGATCATTGAAAAAATCCAGGGGGAGCACGAGTGTCCTGCACACAGCTCTTCTCGTGAACGGCGGCGGAGGGTGCAGTTGTACTGCCGAGATGAAGAGATCCTCGCCCTCCTACCGTTGAGCGCAAGGCCACAAAATACCAACTACCATCAGTTGTAGTCAAAGCACTTACTGAAAAGGTCCCATTGGCATGTCCCAGTTGCTTATTTACTTGATATTCTGAAAAGATCAATGCCAAGACTAACATCATAACTTGATTTTTTTCTAATTGGATACATACTGATGAACTACTACATGTCTTGTTTGTTGAACTATCCTTGCTGTTCAGGATGTTTTTTCTTTTTACAAAATTTAACTGAAGAATACCCCAAATGTGTTGGGTTTTTTTAAAAAAATATATGAACTTTACGAAAAAGAACGCCTGAATGTTTGAGATGGTAGTGTGTGAACTTCTGGATGAAACATTTTATTTTAAATGTTTGTGGGATCAAAAATAGAAAAGAGTGGGAAATAGGATGTGCACTTTCCTATACATAAAGTTTTAACTCCCTGTCAAATAATTGGTTTCAGTAGGAGAAAAAACTTATTTGAACTTCTATATTGAACATTGTTTAGAGGTGTGCCCATGAGCTTCCCAATGTTTCTATTTTCTGAATGAATCAATGAGGCAAATGAACCTCTGCTCGACGCATTTTTGAACGGCCTCGGTTGGCGGTGGTGAACAGACTGGGGTGGCGGCTGTGAATGGCTTGGGCGCTGTGGTTCCTACAAATTGCATTATGTTGAAACCATTTTTTATAACTTAACTCGGTGCCATATCTAACCCTCCATCTTTTGTTTTATTAAATGAACAAAAACAAGAATTTAAACTTAATTAAAGTTAACTAAAAATTTGAAACTAAACATAACAATATAACAAACTAAACTTTTTTTAATTATTGGCATCCACCAAGAAATGTGCAAAGCAAAACAAGATGTTGTTATCGCTCTGTGTGTGCCCTGACATGGATCGTTGTGCAGCTCTTGGTGAAGATGGTGGCCAACATTCTACTTGGACTGCGGTCATCGCTCGACTCAGACAGCTGCCAGCAATAGTGGTGGACGAGCTTGTGGCCGAGGGCGAACAGCAGGGGCTCCACATGGAATATATTTTGGGAAAACTTTGTTTTTGCCACTTTAGTTTTTGACCACTTTGCTTATGCCACTATAGAATTTGACATTTCACTTTTGCCACTCTTAGTTTTTGACAATACATAACAATTGCCATTCCGTGGCAAAAGCAATAATTTTCAAGTGGCAATTGTGATACACTGTCAAAATATAAGAGTGGCAAAAGTGAATGAAAAATTATTGGTTTTGCCACGGAATGGCATTTCTGATGTATTATCAAAAGCTAAGAGTGGCAAAAGTGATATGTCAAATTCTAGAGTGGCATAAGCAAAGTGGGCAAAAACTAGAGTGGCAAAAACAAAGTTTTCCCATATATTTTTGCCAATGACCTTTTATAACATAAGTACTAGAATTGCTACTCGTATTTCGTGACAAAATCAATCAAAGTTAAGAAAAGGCAGGCGACTGCATAAGTACTAGAACTGTTACTATTTTGTACATGTGCTAAACATCTCCTCAAACATGTTGTAACATCCACATTAGAGCCATTTAGCCTATCATGTGGAAGGCCTCTCTTACAGCTGCTCAGGCATCGGCTCGCTTCATGCTGTTGGCAGCAACATCTCTGGACTTGGCGTACACCAGCAGGAGAACTTCCCGGCCTTCGACATGCGCACTGAAGACATACACAAAAGAACAACACGCATGATGATTCAAATGACATACAATAACAACACACAACCGTGAGGTACAAAAAAAAACAAAACTTTTGTGCATTTTTTTATAAAGCTTTATCTGCATAAAACAATGAGAGGTTCCACACGAACTAAAAACTATTGAAATGGAAGAGCTCCCTAACTGAAAAATGCTCGAACTGAAGAGCTCCAGAACTGTTTCTTTATGGTGGGAAACTTTGATACCTATACTTGAACTTATGCGACATGATTGTTTCTGTCGAATCTCTAATGTTCTGAATGTGTTACATTAAAAGATAAAGGGAGAGGAATCACCAAAGACACAACACACTAACACACACAGACATATCCAACGTTTTTTGTCTCTCGTTTTCATGAGCAAAACAGGGGGAAATGTGCAGTGGGGTCTCCGGTGTCATGAGTAGAAAAGCATCGCGATCCAAACTGAAAAAACTTCAAATGGAGTTAGTAGTGGGCATTTACCGAGCAGATCAAAGGAGTTGGCCAGAGCATCGATACCAACATGGACGTACCGAACGAGGGCCTCGATCTTCCTGTGTATGCCAGCGCGTCCATCCCCCGTTAGAACTACGACAGGGCAGCGAGCTCTACCAGATGCGGCACCGAGGGGCCCGGGCTGCAACCTGATGTGGGGATGGAGCAAAGAGGCACTTGGTGGTGGCCAGCCTAGGCAGCGGGATTTGGACTGACGTAGCAGCATTTGGAGCCCCCGTTGGAACCTAGCAGAGTGATGGTGGAGGAGCTCACCAAGGGAAGACAGAAGGAGGCGGAGGGCGGCGCGACGATATGCCTGGATTCGGCGGCGGATCCCCACCGGCAGAAAATGGAGTGGTGGTGCTGCAGTATGGTGGAGGTCAGCTGGTTTGGTGGGGGCATGGTTCTCGCGCGGCTGGGGGCTGGTGATAGGGATGTGGCGCGCCGTGTGGAGGTCGGGAAGTTGCGAGGCGTGGGGTGGCTGGAGGGTGGCGGGCGCTGGGTGGCTGTGGAGGCGGGGGGACGGGTGGCCAGGAGGCAGTGGGGAGCGGGGTGGCCCAACAGCGGTGGGGCGCGGGATGGCCGGGAGGCTGCGGAGCACGGGGTGGCCGGGCGGCGGCGGGGCTGGGGTGGCCGGGCGGCGGTGGGGAGCGGGTGGTCGTGAGCCAATGGGGGCGCTGTGGGGTGTGCGTACGAGGTTGGGATGGCCGGGTGGGCCTCTCTCGGTTAGTCTAGTTGATTTTTCTGGGTCGGGGAATTTGCGGATCATTCGTCTATATAGGGCCGGGAGTAAAAAAATAATATTCTGTTACTAGTAACAGAATAGTTCATATATATATCATCTGGGCTATTATGTTACGCGTAACAGAATATTATTCTGTTACCCTACTTGAACTGATGAATTCAAGCGGTTGAACTGATGCTTTCTGTTGCTGTTAAAAATCGTCTTCTTTAGTTCAATTTTTTTTTGCAATTTTTTTTGTTGAAATGGGGTGTGTAATATATGGTTGGAAAGCTCTTGACATCCACATTACAATCTTCTAATTTGTTTTTGGAAAAAATTTATGATTTAAGAGCAGTTTTGAAAAAAACGTTTTTTTTAAACCGAAAACGCGAATCCTATTTTGGACTTAATTTTCAAACGGTTTGTTGGAATTGAGCAAATGATATGGCGTTGGAAAGCTTGTGAAAATCCACATCTTCCATATATCTCCTATTTTTTCAAATTCTATATGATATAAAAGTAATTTGAAAAACGGTGAAATTCTGGGAGAAAAGTATTTTCACTGTTTTTTGCAAACGGTTTGTTGGATTGATGCAAAAGGTACGGCGTTGGAAAGCTATGGAAAATGCGCAACTTTTGCGTATAGAAAGTTTTTTCCAATTCCTTACGGTTTAAATACGAATTCAAATACAGTTCAAATTGGTTTTGAACGCGGTTTTTTTTTTAAGTTTGTCGAACTGGGGCAAATAATATACCGTTGGATAGCTATCGAAAATGCGAAACTTAGTCATGTTGGACGTTTTCTCTACTTCGCAACCATTTAAGAGTAATGTTGAATACGACATGACGGATCCTGTTGTTTTCTTGTCTGAAAAACAGATTAGTCGTACTGATATATGTGTATGTTTGTACTGAGCTATTTTTTGTAGAGTAATTTTAAATGATTCCGAAAAAAGGTACTTGTACTGATACTCGCATTGGTTTGTATTAAGCGTGTTTTCACTAACTAGACTTTGCTCTGTTTTTTGGGTAATATGTTTCTCGTAAATTATCAACGGTTTATTGTATCCTAGCCCTGAACTTGCATGGTTTATATTGTTGAACTGAATGTTATTGTATCGTTGGCCTTGTACTTGCATGGTTTATATCATCGAACTGAATGATATTTTCTTTCAAAAAGAAAATGTTTGTTTATTCTTTTTTTTAGTAAACATTTTTTTACAACGATGTTCTGGACTTCTCTTATTTTATGTCTTGTACTTTTACCATTTGAATTGCATGAGGTTTCCTTTTGCTTGAACTTTTACAATTTGACTTTCTGTCATTTCTCTTATTACGAACGGACCACCGTTTTTAACTTGTACTAACCAATATTTTTAATTAAACTAATTTTCCTTTGTAGAACGGACCACCGTTTTTGACATGCGGTGGAGAGGCATGGGGACAAGTGGGCGGCGCACTGACATGTCACTTGAGATGGGCCTATTGGACTGACCTCCTTGTCCCATCTAGACGGATCAGTTGCAGAAGTTGGACGTTTTCTTGGAAGTCAACGTCACAGAATACCAAAAGCTAACCATCTTTTATTTTTCAAACTAATCATTGATTTTAATTCATACTATTTTTAATTCAAACCATTCTTTTTATTCTTGCATGCACATCAAGCTATCATGTACTATACCTTCTTTGAAGAAGTAGCATACATAATGTTTTTCACACATATAATACATGTACATGAATAACATATACACAACGCCAACTGCAAATTTTCATACATGAATGACATATACACCGCACCGACTGCACATTTTCTTGCTATTAGAAGCCTCTTCAGATTTAATGGTTTGTACTGGGCATAACAAATTAACCAAAAACCAAATTACGAATGTCAAAGTGAAGGAAATATGCTCTAGAGGCAATAATAAAGTTATTATTTATTTCCTCATATCATGATAAATGTTTATTATTCATGTTAGAATTGTATTACCCGGAAACATAATACATGTGTGAATACATAGACAAAACATAGTGTCACTAGTATGCCTCTACTTGACTAGCTCGTAAATCAAAGATGGTTAAGTTTCCTAACCATAGACATGAGTTGTCATTTGATTAACGGGATCACATCATTAGGAGAATGATGTGATTGACTTGACCCATTCCGTAGCTTAGCACATGATCGTTTAGTATGTTGCTATTGCTTTCTTCATGACTTATACATGTTCCTATGACTATGAGATTATGTAACTCCCGCTTACCAGAGGAACACTCTGTGTGCTACCAAACGTCACAACATAACTAGGTGATTATAAAGGTGCTCTACCGGTGTCTCCGAAGGTACTTGTTGAGTTGACATATTTCGAGATTAGGATTTGTCACTCCGATTGTCGGAGAGGTATCTCTGGGCCCTCCAGTAATGCACATCACTTAAGCGTTGCAAGCATTGCAACTAATGAGTTAGTTGCGGAATGATGTATTACGGAACGAGTAAAGAGACTTTCCGGTAACGAGATTGAACCCGATGATCGAATCTCGGGCAAGTAACATACCGATGACAAAGGGAACAACATCTGTTGTTATGGGTTTTTGACCGATAAAGATCTTCGTAGAATATGCAGGAGCCAATATGAGCATCCAGGTTCCGCTATTGGTTATTGACCGGAAATGTGTCTCGGTCATGTCTACATAGTTCTCGAACCCGTAGGGTCCGCACTCTTAAGGTTTTGTTGACAGTTTTATTATGAGTTTATGAGTTTTGATGTACCGAAGGTTGTTCGGAGTCCCGGATGTGATCACGGACTTGACGAGGAGTATCGAAATGGTCGAGACATAAAGATTGATATATTGGACGACTATATTTGGACACGGAAAGGTTCCGGGTGATATTGGGACAATACCGGAGCTCCGGAAGGTTATCGGAACCCTCCGGGAGGTATATGGGCCTTATTGGGCCTTAGTGGAAAGGAGGGGAAAGGAGCAAGGGAGGGGGCGCGCCCCCCAAGCCCAATCCGAATTGGGAGGGGGCCCGGCCCCCCCTTCCCTTCCTCCCTCCTTCCTCTTCCTTCCCTCTCCTACTCCTAATAGGAAAAAGGGGAGTCCTACTCCCGGTTGGAGTTGGACTCCCCCCTTGGGCGCGCCACCCCCTTGGCCGGCCTCCTCCTCCACTCCTTTATATACGGAGGAGGGGGGCACCCCATAGACACAACAATTGATCTCTTGATCTCTTAGCTGTGTGTGGTGCCCCCCTCCACCATAGTTCTCCTCGATAATATTGTAGCGGTCCTTAGGAGAAGCCCCGGGACGATAGAACATCAAGATCGTCACCACACCATCGTGCTGACGGAACTCTTCTCCGGCACTCTGCTGGATCGGAGTCCGGGGAACGTCATCGAGCTGAACGTGCGCAAGAACTCGGAGGTGCCGTAGTTTCGGTGCTTGATCGGTCGGGCCGTGAAGACGTACGACTACATCAACCGCGTTGTGCTAACGCTTCCGCTTTCGGTCTACGAGGATACGTGGACACACTCTCCCCTCTCGTCTCTATGCATCACCATGATCTTGCGTGTGTGTAGGAAATTTTTGAAATTACTACGTTTCCCAACACAAAGTTCTTGAATTGCAGACCAAGAAACAAGCAAACACAGAATAAAATGGAGGATTGACAGGGTCTAAGAGAGATCAATTGCAATACACTTTCACTCCATTTTTCAATCAGTAATAGCATGACTGAATAAGAAGTTCAAAACTGGAGTAGTTTTTCCTTTCAGTATTGCTGGGCACGAGCTCCTTGAGGAAGCTTGCGTGGTCAGTAGCACGTTGGTCCTGCAATTGTGTCGACATGGAGGAGCCGCCTGCAGGTCAGCATGCAATACGGTAAATTCTCTGCAGTACAACAAATCAAAAGTAGTAAATGCACACATTTTGTACATACAAGCATAATGGAAATTTGCAGAAATAACATGGTGTATCCTGATACAAAGTAATGATGCTTTGGGAATTTTCGAATAGAGAAAAGAATTGCAGGCGGCTCAAGCGTCAAGAGCAGAAGAGCATGGGCTCACCGGGGAAGGAGGTAGGCAGATGACAGTGGTTGGTCTAGTGCCCGGCTCACCGACAGGCTTCAGTTCAGGCTGGATTCATCAAAGATGTCAAGCTTATAAGCACTGCAAGAATAACCAAGATTCAGAGAATACACTGAGCACCATGTCTAATTCTAAGGTTACTGGTTGGTCCAATAAAATTACGAGGTCAGTGCTTCCATAGAAGTAACAAGATGCAAGCTTAGTTCTTAGGTTACAAATTTGTAAATACTAGTACTGCCACTAGCATTTACCAATATTGATGACCTTGAACTTGGGGTCTCTCGAGATCTGAACTGATTGTGTTACGAGCACAAGCACAAAATCTAATGAAGTTGGTATAGGTACAAGCTAGAAAGACAATCAAGTTCAGGTATATTAATTGGGAGAAGTTCAGAAAGAAACTTTTAAAACGTTTGTATTAAGAATATGTGTACCACATAACATCTGGTGAGGACCATACTATTTAGAAACTAAGTACTTTTAACTTGTTCTAATCTAGAGTAGCCTGGAAAGAAACAACATATGTGCCGCATCAGTTTATGCACTAATAAATCATTAGTTCATAACCAAAAGTATGGATGTCACATCCTGGAAACCTTTGCAATTGACATGGGGATGCTTCCAGATGCTCCTTCGATCATGCACCAAGACATTTCATTTTATGTTTTTTATAGTAGAACAATAACTATTTTTTATGCCAAGTAAGTTCAAATAGAACAGAAGTGGAGCTTCATTTTCAAGAATAGAAAAGAACATATGTTTCTTTTGATCCATATAGGCATAACACCTGTTGTGCTACAGGAAGAACATGGAAACAAAGAGGAAACTAGACTTGAAGTTGTTAAGTAGTAGGTGAACTGAAAATCATACAAAACATACACTGAACCGGCCGATGACGTTGCGGCAGGCCGTCTCCACACATACGGGCACACCTCACCGCGCCCCAATCTCCACCTCGCACGAACTGACTGAAATTTATTGATTGAACCGAACTGAAAGAAGAAATTGGACATCATGTGTGCATCAAGAAATAAACTTGAGCAGTACTAACTACTATACAAAAAGTTTGGTGTATTGAGCTTAGAGTTTGCATATTGGTGAACCTTTTCTCCCTACAGAATCATTAATCAAATAGGTGGACTGTTCGTGAGGTTTTATCAACATGATAAGTAGTAGCAGTACTACTCTAGGTGGCAAAGTAGTACCGGCACAAAAGATGACCACCATCAACAGTGAGTACTACCACGACACCTAAACTTGTGTTGGCCGCGCTTGCTCTACCTAGTACTAGAAGATTTTTATGAAAAAATGTACTACAAGATTTGTGAACACGAGGGCATACAGAAGTTGTACTAAGGGTGTGAATTAGAGCGCCCAGAAGAGGATGCAGCAGCACGCACACACCACCAGAAAAGTTCTTCCGTCTCCAGAACACATGTATACACACACACACACATCTCCATCTACAACAAACAAAAGAAATTGTTGAACTCTAGAGTTTTTTGCGAAGTGAATTAATTTTTGCAACAAAAATTAAAAGAAAGGAAAAGCAAAGCGCTAGGGAGTTGTGGCCTCCTCGATAATAAATATCAAACTTTTTCACTACACTTTCTCGTTCATCTTGCATGGATCTACTAAATTTTAGCACAATGAGATCTTATGTTTCATCTTTTTATAGCAATCCAAGCTAGAGTGCAGAGAAATTAAAATACGTTGGATTAGAGACATTTATAGAGCAAGTCAGCAACAGGTTCTTCATCAGCAGCCCCGTACTGTCCCTGTTGTTTCTCCCTTCCTGTCCAACCAAATCACATCGAACTTGACATTGGCAACATTGACCCCGACCCAGGAGTTGAACTAGGAGTTGCAGGCGCTCACAAAATGAGAGATGTCACACGCTTACATGAGAGACCCATGAGGGTTTGTTTTTGTTTGATCTCATGAACTTATCTGGGACGTTGTATTGAACTTACAACTTTTTTCAATCATGAACCTTTAGTGCTACAAAATTTTCTTCCACACTTACACCCTCTCCGAGTCTGAACTGATGCAATTATGTTTCAATAAGTTAATTGCTTTCCCCCTCCTGATATAACTTAATTGGTTTTTCTAAATAAGTTAACAATAAACATGATCATAAGAACCTCATTTTCAGTTAAACAGGTACATATTAAGACACCTAAAAAATCCCAGAAAAATAGAAATTGAAACACTCATTTTTGGGTGAGTGCATGATTTACTTTGGCTTGCCCAACTCTCTAAAATCCTCAATAAATTATATCCATGCACAACTACTTGTTCATGTACATGCTCTTGACCTTCTTGTTCTCACACCAAAATCTCGGTACAGAATAATGTCAAAGGTTGCAGCTTCCTAAATACATGAACTGTCAGTACAAGAGCGAAAGTACAGGGTTGTGTTTCTTCATTGTTTGGTTTTATAGGATGCAAATAAGGAACTAAATTATGTAGTTATGTTTTTTCCCTCAGATCTGAATCAAGTGCAGCACCAGTTCAATTCAAAATAAATTGACAGTACAAATGGTAGACGCGGAAATCTTCACCATGCGGAGCCGGAGAGGAGAGATTTAAACAGGGTGTACCTCATGATAGATGGGACCATCGCAGGTAGGCCTCGCGCCAAATAGACGGTGGCTACAATGTGCTACCTCATGTAGCGAGAGCCACACCTAAATGAGGCACAAAAACTAGCAGCATCAGCATACGAGAACTACACGCATAATTTTGAAATGAAGTTCAACAGGAAGATCAACTCATCTGCTAAAACTACATTCCTAGAGCACAAATCGATCGAGCACTGAGGGAGTCCTGGATTAGGGGGTATCCGGACAGCCGGACTGTGTACAACGTCCGGACTATTGAAGCGTGAAGATACAAGACTCAAGACTTCGGCCCATGTCCGGATGGGACTTTCCTTGGCAAGGAAGGCAAGCTTGGCGATCCGTATATTATATTTCCTTCCTTGTAACCGACTCCATGTAAACCCTAGCCATCTCCGGTGCCTATATAAACCGGAGAGGTTGGTATTTAGAAGGCCGAACACAATTACATTCATACCATCATAGGCTAGCCCCTAGGGTGTAGCCTCTACGATCTCATGGTAGATCTACTCTTGTACTACCCATATCATCAATATTAATTAAGCAGGAAGTAGGGTTTTACCTCCATCGAGAGGGCCCGAACCTGGGTAAACATCTGTGTCCCTTGCTTCCTGTTACCATCAGCCTTGACGCACAGATCGGGACCCCCTACCCGAGATCCGCCGGTTTTGACACCGACATTGGTGCTTTCATTGAGAGTTCCTCTATGTCGTCGCTATTGGGCTCGATGGCTCCTTCAACCATCATCAATAACACGATACCGGATAGTCACAACGAGCATGGCTTAGGCCTTCTGTCGGACAAACCTCGGGGTATCGCCCCAGCATTAGCCTCGGACCTAAATCCGGAGCAGGCGGCGTTGCCTGAGGACGAAGGGCTGGACCCCGCCCCGCAGGCTGGGCACTCATCGGCGCTGGAGCCAAACACGGGCCTTACCTCTGTGGTGGCCTATGACTCCAGACCCCCGGATTTGTATCCGGATGTTGAGTCTGGTCCGCGCACTCCCGAACCGATCGAGCCTTGTTGGGCTCCGGTAATCGAATTCACCGCCGCGGACATTTTTCGGCACTCGCCCTTTGGCGATATGCTGAACTCGTTGAAAACTCTCTCTTTGACAGAAATTTCTGGGCCAAACTACGTCCGGTTCGAGTGGGAAGCAGACGACGAAGGAATTCGTTGCCCACCCACCACCCACTTCATAGCCACGGTCGATGATTTAGCCGACGTGCCTGACTTCGACTCCGAAGACATCGATGGTATGGACGAGGATGCAGGAGAAGATGTGGAATCTATGGGGCGCCGGACTCCTCCCCTCGTCACACGACATATACATGGTGGATACGCCCAAAGAGGACAAAGGCGACAGTCCGGATGATAAAACCCCCGGACAAAAGCCAAACGACGGCGCAGACGCCATTCTAAGTCCAGCAACAGTAAAAATAGTGACAAGAGTGCCAGAAGGATCGATAATACAATCAACTCCGAAGGCAACAATGACCATACAGACCTAGCGATGGAGCAGGACGAACCAGGTCACCCTGAACACAGTTCGGAGCAGACGCCCAAGGAAAATGATTCCGAAGGACGAGGTCATCAAATCGAGCCAGCACAGGAAAACGGTCTGGATAACAATTCAATCCCGGAAAAACACGTGGAACGAGATAACCTCCACAGAAAGCTTATGGCCGCCGCAAGAAGCCTAAAGAAGCAGAAGCAACGGCTCAAGGCCGCACAGGAAACGCTCAACCGTAGATGGAGTAAAGTGCTAGACACTGAAGAAAGATACGGCGATGATCGCCACACAAAGAGCTATCCAAAATGCAAGCTACTGCCAGAGCGGCTACCGATCCACATGAGCACCGGAACAAGAAAGCTGGCGCGCCCAGGTCCATTTATGGATCCAAAGGACGCACCCCGGCGAAGGACTATGGTCGCCAAAACGATCACGCCAATCGAATACCAGTCCAGAATAAAGACCGGACACAAAAACAGCCGACGACATGCCACAGCACGTCCAGATACAGAGGGGCTGCTCACCCCCTGTGCTTTACCGATGAAGTACTGGACCATGAATTCCCACAGGGCTTTAAACCTATGAACATAGAGGCATACGAAGGAAGACCCAGGGGTTTGGATCGAGTACTTTATCCTACACATACATATGGCTCATGGGGATGACCTTCACGCCATCAAATACCTCCCCCTCAAGTTGAAGGGACCAGCTCGGCACTGGTTGAAAAGCCTCCCCGAAAATTCAATTGGGAGCTGGGAGGAACTCGAGGACGCTTTCAGGGCCAACTTTCAAGGGACCTATGTCCGGCCTCCGGATGCTGACGACTTAAGTCACAAAGTCCAATAGCCCGGAGAATCCGCCCGCAAGTTTTGGAACAGATTCCTCACTACGAAGAATCAAATTGTTGGCTGTCCGGATGCCGAAGCCTTAGCAGCATTCAAACACAACATCCATGACGAGTGGCTCGCCAGACACCTCGGCCAAGAAAAGCCAAGGACAATGGCAGCCCTAACAAGCCTTATGACCCGCTTTTGCGCGGGAGAAGATAGCTGGCTAGCCCGTAAAGGCACCAGCGACCCCAGCACATCCGAAATAAGGGATGGCAACGGGAAGCCACGGCGTCATAAAAATAAACACCAAAACAAGGAAGAGAGCCCGGATAACACGACGGTTAATGCCGGATTCAGGGGATCTCGACCTAATCACCAAAACAAGCCATCTGAAGGCAGCAAAGAGGGACCGTCCGGTCTGAATAGAGTCCTAGACAGACTATGCCAAATTCCCGGCACCCCTAACAAACCTGCAAACCACACGCACAGAGAGTGCTGGGTCTTCAAGCAGGCCGGCAAATTAAATGCCGAACACAAGGAAAGGGAAACACCAAGTGAAGACGAGGATGAACCTCGCCGGCCGAACACTGAAGGACAGAAAAAATTAACGCCAGAGGTTAAAACAGTGAACGTGATCCACGCGACTCACACATCCATGAGGAGGCACGAACGCGCGCATAGAGACGCGCTCGATATAGAGCCCATCGTACTCACGCCTAACCACTGGATGCCTTATCCGATCACTTTTGATAACTTGGATGACCGCGCTCGATATAGAGCCCATCGTACTCCGCACAAATAGCAGAGGCTCCATCGCACTGGAGGTAACATTCGGCTCTCCAGGCAACTCCAGAAGTGAAGAACTACTCTTCATCATCGCACCCTTCCAAAGCGACTATCACACAGTGCTCGAAAGAATGGCCTTCGCCCCCTTCAACGCATTGCCGCGCTATGGCTACCTTACACTTAAGATGCCCGGTCCACGTGGCGTCATCACCGTTAGCAGACTAATAGAGCGCTCGTCACGCGCAGAGGAGCACGCGACGGCCCTCGCGGCCGGACTATAAGCGGCCTCCAACATCAGAAAACATGATTGGTCCTTAAAGACCACAGACTCGGCTAGACGAGTCCGGTCGCCCGGATAAAATTGAACCAGGGCACCGTATATGTAATCCCATAGTGGACACCAGGGGCTATAAATACTTAACACCGTCCCACAGTGGGCTCAACCTTATGGTCAGGCCAACATCTTACACTTTTATTATCCATCACATACTTACGTTGCACTCTTCTACGAGTTTTCCTTTTTTCCACAGACAACGTTCACGCGATACCTTTCCAGGATACGGCACAACGGAGACAAAGGCGCAGACGTGCAGCTGGGCCCCGTTCAACAGGTTTCTTTTTAGATTAAGCCCCTGTGTAAACCTTTTTTATTGCCTCTTGTTGTTTAACCATCCCATGGGTTCCATAACCATAGAGGATACTGTCGTTTTTGGCATCTCGCCACGACAGATTAACACACGTACCTGGAAAAACAGGGTTTATAACGAATGGGCATTCTTGAGCCCATCGACTATTATAATGTCCGAATACCCTCGGGAGTGTTCGGCGTCACGAGTTTGGCCTTATATGCAACAGCTCCGAATCATGTCTTTGGTCAAATGTTGGGTTTGCCCGGCTCCTGGGTTTGCCGCCTTACGTTCCGTTACTATCGGCTAAGGTGGCCAAAGGAGAACTACTGCGATTGTGCCCTGGTTATTCCGGATGAGCACCTCAGTAGAGAAAGCCGAAAACTGACTGTCATGATACAGCGAGAGACTGTTCAACCACTCGAAGACTTATCGGAATCTTTCGGATCCCTCCACATGAACGAACGACCATTTCCCGGTCATTTACACACGCGCCCGTATTCGTATGCACGCGAAGGTACCATGGTCTACATAGTAGCCCCAACATTAGTCTCCCTTGGCTAAGCGAAAGTGTTACAGCTATATAGTCCGGTTGCCTAGTTCGATGTGCGATCACCTCCTTCATGGACCAAGACGTTGGATCAAGTGTGATTAAGCATATGTTTTGCGAACACCCCCGCATTGCCTGCGTGGGGGATGAAGCCAACGACTGCTATCTTTCAGATTAAACATTCATATATATATATATATATATATATATATATATATATATATATATATATATATATATATATATATATATATATATATATATATATATAACGCCATACAGGGACACAATAATACTTTCAGCAAAAAGTATAAATATAGCCTTATAACCAAACTAACATTGTTTTTACAATGATTCACTCATCACTCGAATAAGACATTCTTCGAGCACTGCGCCTCTATTAGGCGGGCACCTTCTGTGACCTGCACCAAGTAGTGCTTGGCCGAATACTGGCCCCCCACTGGATCTTGGGTCGCTATAATATTGGCCTCCATATCCGTCCAATAGGCTTTAACGCGGGCTAGAGCCATCCGTGCACCCTCTATGCACGCCGACCTCTTCATGGCATCGATCCGAGGCACGGCCCCAAGGAACTGCTGCACCAAGCTAAAGTAAATGTCCGGCTCAGGCCCTTTCGGGCAAAGATGGTCTATCACAGACTGCATTGCAAGACCGGACAGCCTGTGAAGCTCCGCTACTACAGCCATCTTGTCATTTAACGGCAGCCGGCGAGTGGGAGCATTGAATTGCGACCAGAAAAGCTTCTCCACCTCATTATCACCCTGACCCTCGAAGAACTTGGCAGCGTCAGCCGTACTCTTCGCCAAATCCGCATACGCGTCCGCAGGACTCCAGCGTCCATCTAGGGGAGCGTACTTTGGATCGAAAAACTTCATCCGCAGCAAGTAGGAACCTCCAGCCACGATTTTACCGGCCTGTTCAAGCTCCTCCCACGCACCCCTGAGCTCGGTCCGTATTTCCTTGGTGGCATTGCGTGCCTTGTCCAGCTCGGCCAAGCTATCCTTATGCTCCTTTTTAAGGAGCTCATACCGGTCAGCGGCATTCTTTAACTCAATAGCCATTTCGGCCATTTTTTCCTCGCTTCGGCGATGAGCAGCCTGCTCGGCTCTCAGTTCCTCGGTCGCCTTTCGGGCAGCCGCATTGCTAACCCGAGCTTGTTCCTTGGCTTGGAAAAGTTCTGCCCTCAGGGCCTCCACGGCAGCAACACCATCTGCAGTCCGAACATATTACATTAATATCACGGCGCCTCAATATTTTCCTATACAAAGGAAGGCAGAGCACATACCTTGTGACTTGTCCAGCCGCTCGTTCACCAGCGTGATATCGGCATCAATCGATCGAATCTGCCTGGTCGGTTCGGAAACTTCCATGGACTGGTCGGCGGCCGGACTCATAGGTACCTGCACATATTCATAGAGCAATCATTGATTTATGATCCCTAGTATGCCCCCTAGGGCGGGCAACCAGTGTCTCAGGGGCTACTATCTATATGGAGCACACCTAACGCGTGCCTCACAGCCAAAAACATTGTATTCTTCACTACATACCTCAAAGCCTCTGAGCAGACTTGCAAATACTTCTTTCAAACCGCTTGTAGCGGATGAAATCTTCTGGAGCACCGTGCTCATTAATGAGCGGTGCTCCTCCGAGAGTGTAGCCCACTCCAGTAGGCCCGTCAGTGTGTCCGGCCGGACATCGTACTGTGCCGAACCCTTCCCATCGCCCCTCGCTGGAGCCAAACGCTCCAAGCTCAGGGCGGCTGACGCGTTGGCCTCCGGCTTCGGCAGATCCGGGCTCCTCCGTGACGACACTTCGGTGTCGCCCGCTTCGCGAGCCGGAGAGGTAGGTGGGGTCTCGCTCTCCATCATCTCCGGAGGAAGGGCCCCCGAAGACGAACTCTGTTGAGAGGGGCTGCTAGCCGAACTGCGAAAGACGAATCCTGGTTATTGATCTAGGAGGAACGCAGTACCTTCGAATTAAAAATTAACTTACAGCTCGGTGGAGGGCTGGCCAGTTGGTGGTCACGATGCGGTAAGGGTGCCCGTTGGGGTAGAGCCCCCTAGTGTTATCTTTTTCCCGGGTTTGGGCACCTCCGTCTCCGAGTCTCCGGAGGCGGCCCTATTCTTCCCGCGCGGGGAGGAGGCCTTAGCCTCCCCTTCCCGACTATCCTCCTTAGGGGAGGTAACAATTCCCCCGGTTCGGATGCGTAGCGTGTGGGGTTCGGATTCTTCGTCCTTCCCCTTGTCTTTCCCCGGGGGCATCCTGCTGAGTACTCGGTCAAGCATCTTGGCCATGGTGGGGGCGGGCGAGCGTTCGGGAAGTGGCGTCGGACACCTAATTCTCTCCGCCTTGCTTAGCCATTACTGGACGCGGATGATTTTCAGAATAAACAATCTTAACAAATAAAAAACATGGTGTCTGGCATCAAATTTACTTACTTGTGTATCTAGGCGATTGCAGCTTACGCCCGCATCCTCGGTGTTGTCCGGACACTTTACTTTCCGTCCGAAGAATAATTGGCACATCTCTTCGAGCTTCAGGCCTAAGAAGTGCTTGACGGTCTGCGGACCCTCTGGATTGAACTCCCACATCCGGAGAGGCCGGCGTTGGCACGGCAACATCCGTCGGATCAACATCACTTGCATTATGCTGACAAGATTAATGTCCCTTGCAAGAAGCTCCCGGATGCGATTCTGCAGTACTGGTATATCACCAGCGGGTCCCCAATTCCGCCCTACGTCTGTCCAAGACGCCAACTGTGACAGAGGGCCTGAACGAAACTCGGGGGGCAACCACCCACTTTGTGCCTCTGGGAGCCGTGACATAGAACCACCTCCGCTGCCATGCATCGGATACTTCTCGGAAAGAACCCTCTGGCCACGGGGCATCGCCGTTCCTGCTTATTACGGCACCTCCGCACTCCACGTGTCGTCCCTCGATCATCTTCGGCGTCACATTAAAGGTCTTGAGCCATAAGCCGAAGTGTGGGGTGACATGGAGAAAAGCCTCGCATACGATAATAAACGACGAGATATGGAGGATAGCGTCGTGAAAATCCAACCGATAATAGAACATGAGCCCCCTCACGAAGGGATCGAGGGTGAAACCCAGACCGTGGAGGAAGTGTGGGACGAAAACGACACACTCATTGGGCTCCGACGTAGGGATGACCTGCCCTGGAGGAGGGAGCCTGTGCCGGATATCTGCGGTCAGGTATCCGACCTGCCTAAGCTTTGCAATGTCCTTCTCTTCAATCGAGGAGGCCACCCACCGGACTTAAGGGTCAGATCCGGACATATTGGAGGATTCCGGAGGAGTGGAGCTTAGGTTTTGGGTGTTAGAACTCGAGGTGCGAGAAGGCGCGATGAAGGTAAAAAAAGAAGCGTTGGTCTCGACCCCTTTATAAAGAGGGTGAATATCAAGAGTCCTCGGTGTGACCGTTTGAGGCTTATCTTAAAAACACACGGGTTATGCCAACAGCCGTCGTGGGGTCACGCGTTCTCATATTGATGTAAAAACGCGTAATAAGGGGACCACGATCTCTGCCTCGACGGGACGTGCCAATAAAACTGCCTCGCAACACGAGTCGTTGTGGGGCGGGAAACGTCGGTTCGCGTTGGACCAAGCCCCGATACAAGGGCATGACGCACGAAGATTGCCAGCAAATCAGATCCATACCATACGAAGATCATCTTGCAGATCGGGACACGGTCTACGTGTTCGATGACCACTTTGAGTATTCGAGGAGGAACCCGCCTGCAATGCGAAGACAAGATCTGCGCCCGGACTCATCGTCATTGAAGCCTGGTTCAAGGGCTACCGAGGAGTCTGGATTAGGGGTATCCGGACAGCGGATGTGTACAACGTCCGGACTATTGAAGCGTGAAGATACACGACTCAAGACTTCGGCCCGTGTCCGGATGGGACTTTCCTTGGCATGGAAGGTAAGCTTGGCGATCCGGACATTATAATTCCTTCCTTGTAACCGACTCCATGTAAACCCTAGCCCTCTCCGGTGCCTATATAGACCGGAGAGGTTGGTCCTTAGAAGGCCGAACACAATTACATTCATACCATCATAGGCTAGCCCCTAGGGTTTAGCCTCTACGATCTCGTGGTAGATCTACTATTGTACTACCCATATCATCAATATTAATCAAGCAGGAAGTAGGGTTTTACCTCCATCGAGAGGGCCCGAACCTGGGTAAACATCTGTGTCCCTTGCTTCCTGTTACCATCAGCCTTGACGCACATATCGGGTTCCCCTACCCGAGATCCGCCGGTTTTGACACCGACAAGCGCTACCACACCATTCTTAAGCTTGACGGCCTTCCCTGGAATGCAACCGTCGCACGTGCCTCACCCCACCTTCGCCTCCCCTTGCAGCGTCAGGAGCGGCGCGCTGCTACTGCTGAAGCAACGGCCTTCCCTGTTGATGCAGCTCGTACTGCAGCTGGGATAGGAGGCTGGCTGCGTTGGGGGGAGGGAGACGGGCGGAGGCGGCGTGCTGGGGGAGGGAGACGGACGGTGGTGACGTACTGGAGGAGGGAGACGGGTGGCGGAGCACCTTTGGAAGGGAAGCAGGCGGCGGCTACTGGAGGAGGGAAGCAGTGGTGGCGAACCTTTGGGGAGGAAGACAGTGGTGGCGGTGCGCTAGGGGAGGGAGGCGCGGCGGCCGACGATGGGGAGGGAGGGGAGGCGGGCGGAGGCGCTGATGTGGAGGGAGGCGGCGGGGCGGGCTGTGGGGGGGTGCCGGGTGGCGTGGCAACAAGGTGGAGTAGGACGGGGCGGCTAGGAGAGGGGTCAAAGTCTGGATACGGGGCAGTGGGGTGGGGCACTTTTTTCTATTTGCCTTAGGCTGGGAAGGATTAGGTTGCTTTCTCGTAGTTTAGCAGATTCGGGTCTGATCGCTCCTATATAGGCCGGGGGAGTTATTCTATTACTAGTAACAGAATAGCCGTGTCCTATATTTATATAGAGTAACACTATTCTAATCCCAGGATTAGAATAGTTATTCTGATCATAGCGCCCCTATATAGGGGCCACGCGGTGCTCCCGAACCCGTGCGATCTAAAAATACAAAAACATATCCCCACCCACCCCACCCGCACCGTACTGTACCCCCGCCTCCACCCACTCTCGCCGCCATGTCGGCAGTGCCCAGCGCGGCGGCGCCTTACCCCGCAACCCACCCCCGCCGGCGCCGGCCTGCTCCCACCCGCCCTGCCGCTTGCAACCCGCCGAACCCCAGTCGGCCACCGCCCTGAACTTCCTCTCGGATCCTCCCGATCTAGGAACCACTTGCGCCGCCGTGCTGCAGGGCATCCCACCCCACGCGCCATAGCCCCAGGATCCGGCAGCCGCCCCGCCATCGCCCACGGATCTTGCCGCCTGCCCGCCATCGCCCACGGATCCGGTCACCGCCACACCATCGCCCATGGATCCGGCCGCCGCCGCGCCATCGCTCACCTTCCTCCTCCGGCCAGGTGCGCAGCCCTGCGCTCCGCCATGGTGCACCTGCACCTGCTTCCTCAAGCGCGAGTCCCCTGGCAACCCCCACCCGCCGCCACAGCAGCTACCCCGATTGAGGCCCTGCCCAACAGTATGATATTTTTGGTGTTCCCGCTACTGAAAACAGAAGAGAACGGCTGCTTGGATTTTCTCTGAACTTCCTTGTTCTTCACTGTGGCGATACATGCTTAACTCTTCCTCTATGAACTCCTACAAAACAAGTATGTATGATGCTAGCTAGAAGATGAATTCGGTCAAGGAAAAGAGGGTTGCATGTTTGCTAACAATAGTTGTTATCTGAAGCTGCACATTTACAGCAAAACATGTTCAAGAAAAAGAGTGTTGCATGTTCAGATGCTCCTTGCCTTTAATTTTGATCTTTACTTTTCTAAACTGAATTGGACTGTTTGTCATCTTCTTCCTAATTTTCCCATGTGAAAATTGTATGAAAATGAAGGAATGGTCTGGGTGGACGAGCTAGCCTGAGGCGTGGTCTTGCTCGCCGGCGTGGGGAGGGTCACTTGGTGCTCTTGACCCACTTGGCCTTGATCCTCACCCTCTCGATGCTCTGCTTCACCATCCTCGCGATGCTCGCCTTGGTCTGCTCTTGAAGAACTCCTCTCCTCGTCACCCTTCTTGTCTGTGGCGAGCTGAGACAAATCAATAATGATTCCTCCGTGTTAGAAGATTGTAAGTTTTATTTGTGCACATGCATTTGCTTGTATATTAGCGTGGCATATAACAGGTTATGACATTTACCGGTAAGACAGTGACGGTGATGAAATAGGTGAGCAGGTGTCCAGTGAAGGTCTCTGCTATGTAGTCCCAGTTTTCCTGAACCACGGACAAGGCATTTAGTTAGCACAGAAGAAGAACGGAGATGCAAAAATAGCAATGAATACCTTCAACCATGTTCATGCCACCTCATGCATTGCTGCAGTCACTCCGTGGAGCACAAATATGCAATCCTGATTCCTTACCTATGGATGCAATATATCATGAGTTTAGCTGGCTGAAAGTAAACTGTATCATCGAAAATGTTATATCGCTTCCTTGTTACCTCGGACGATAGCAGAAATTCAGCGCTTCACGAACAACATCAGGGTCAGGGGACGATGCCAAAGAACCTTCAAAGAGGATCATAAATTTTGTGAGATTCCACAAATCGCATTTTAACTTATAAATAACGAAAGGGAAATACTAGCTTACCAAGAACACGGACTTTTTCCTGGCTCAGACCAGTTTCCCTGTGAATCTTCAATAGAGATACATACCCACTTTTGTTTGACTTGTTCACGGTCTCCATCAGTGCAACATATGCAGCATGTACAATACAGTAAGATGGTTAACAAGTGGACTCCACATAGTTTGCAAGGTTATATAGCTATATGCTTAATTTATGTTTTATCACAGTGCTAACCTTTCGGACATCTGGTGGGATGAGTGGCATCTCTCTGTCTTCCAGAAAGACATTAAATCGACGGACAACCTCGTCTATGGTAGACTGATGGCGTAGTTCCGCATGAGAAGATAAAAGGGTACCTCTTAACAGTGCATTCAGGTGACCCTCCCCAGCATGCCTGTCATTTTTAATATCACAAAAATCAGTGCATATAGTTGACGATAAAATCTTATACGAAAAACAGAAAGATAACAACAAAAAGATGTAAGGAAAACCTTGAAGTTCAACTAGAAGAGCCAGATAAGTTCATGACACCCTTCGGTGGAGCATGAGTCTTGGGTGTGTGCGTCTTGAGTGTGTGCTATTCGTGTGGGTGCCCACATGCGTGTATACGACACGTATGTGTGCTTCGAGTAGGTCTATCATAGGGTTTTTTCATATCTAAAAAATACATGTTATAAATAGTTAATGAAATGTTAACCAAAAACAAAACTAATGCAAAATGGCCTAAAGAATAAGCCCACCCCGTTTGGCAGTTCAGCGATAAAAACCTAGAAGTTCAAATTAAAATAACGAAGAAGTTCGAAGTTTTCACGTAACCAAAGAGAAGTTCAGGTAGATAACTGTCAGAAGTTCACCTACTACACGGTGTGAGAAAATTACAGACGAAAATACGTCACAGAAGTTCAACGTGAAAACAGCAGGAAGTTCAACTACTACACTGAATGAATTTTAGATGAAAAAACTTTTAAAACCGTCACGAGTATGAAAAAATGATCTACACGGGAAACTTGCGTGTTTACAGCAGCATATTCATGTGCAGCAGAAGTTCAAGTCAAAATGTAACACTCCAAAAATTTTGTTTTGGTTTTTAGCAAAAACTTTGTTGGTTTTGAAGGAGGTCATCAAAACCCTTCCAAAAATCTACTTCTCTCTAGAATTTTCCCCTTTGACAAAAGATTTTATTTTGGCATCTTCTTCAACTCTGGTGTTGGTTATTAAAAACTTTTCTTCTGATTTTTCCCCCTTCTCAAATTTGTTTTTGGGATTTATTTTTCTTTTAGGAGAAAACCCAAGGGATTTTGGGTCTTCTCTTATTTTGAAACCATCCATGGTTTTACCATGCCTCATGTGAAAAATCTTCCCAAAACCCCTCCTTCCCCTTTGGGACAATTCAAATATTCTGTCCCAACAAGTCCAACTCATTTTTGGATTTTATTTCATTAAATTCTTTTCCCAAAACAATTCTATCCACTATGTTGAGCCTAGGTAATTTGCAAAGCAAGTACCTAAATGCCTTTGAGTTTTGTTCTCAAACCAATTACCCTGGATAGTCCCTAGCACCCACAACCTAGAACCATCAAGATCCACTCTTCTTCTTTTCAAAATTTTCAAGTTTCAGCTTCTGCAAGTTTGAACCAGATTTGTCAAATTTGATGAAATTCATATCTCCTCTTCTCCAAAAATTCCACAAAAATTCAGGCAACCTCCAGTTGCAATGAGAAGCCACTCCACCAAAAATCAGCTCAAGGAAAAATCCCCACATACCAAAATCATTCTGTCGAACACCTAGCATGCACTGTCACTTTGCGCTTTCAGTAAATTCAGAAATTTTAGAGTTTCAGTTTCTTCGTCAGGGTCTGGTCACCTGTCAACAGTGCGCCTAGCGTGTTGCGCACGGCCTCTCCTTAATGGCCGGAGTGCCGCACGCCCCCTTGGACGCATGCAGGCGTCGGTGGCGGCGAGCCTCGCCGGCGTTGGCGGTTTCTGTGGTGGCTGCGCCACCCGTGGCGGCCAGCGAGGCCCGAGCCCGCTTCGCCAAGCCACCGTCGCCGCCCAGCGTTCCTGGCCCTTCGCGTGGCTCTTGCACGCCAGCGCACCCCCGTTGCAGCGTCGCTGTGGCCGGCAAGCACAGGGCGCGCCCTCTGCCGCCGACGGGCCCGCGCCGCCCCGTTCCATCGAACTCCCCCCAAAGCTCCTCGTCCAAACTAGTTTAGCGTCTAAATGGAGCCAGTAGACGTCCATGTTGATGCTCAACCGCTAAACCACCCCGAGCAAGCCCTGCGCCGCCGTAACCATCGCCGGAAAACTCCGTTCACGGCCGAACCCTATGATCGCCTATAAAAAGGGGCCCCGAGCTCGCCCTCGAGCACGCAGCATCCCTACACCTCACCTACACTCCGCCAGGCTACTAGGAGGACCTCGAGGAGGTCTCCTCCCCCAACTCCGGCCGCCCCGTTCCGCCTCGGCCTCCACCTCGATTCACTCCGGTGAGGCCATCCCCGGCGCCCTAACCTCGTCAGCAACCCTCTCGAGCACCCAGTAGCCTAACCCCCACCTCAATTTGCTCTTCGCAGCACTCTCCGGCGAGATCCAACCCCTCCTGAATCGCCGTCCGCCGGAGCAAGGGCCGCCGTCGACGTGGTACTCGCCGGCGACCACCACCACCACCTACCGACGCGGAATGGCGCCCTGAGCACGGAGGTACCACCCGATCCTCCTGCCTCGCCGTGGATCGCCGCCGGCGACCACCGCAGCCCTCGGGACCCGCCCGTCAGCCTCTCTGTTATTTATTTTGAAACGTTTTCTGAAAGCGTATTATGATAAATACGCTTTCCAAACCGAATCGTTTTCTGAACTTTTCTGTTCTGCCCCCTGAGTATTTTCTGTTTCATTACAGAAAGGTCCTTGGACCAAAACTCTTATAACTTTTAAACAGAAAAGGATTTTTGAGTGATTCTTTTTCTGTCCTCTTCAAAATTTCGTCTAGTTTGTTATCAGATTTATTTGAAAAATATTTGGAATGTTTTTTTGAGCACCCCTTTGTATTTACGTTAGTGCGTATATTTTTGTATACCGTAGATACCGAAGGAGGTGATGGGACCGCGAACTTCACCGAGCTAGGCCCCGACTACTCCGAACCAGGCAAGCATGTTTGAACTTTTGATATGATGAGTGTTTGGGCATGTTTGCATTAATTTAGTATCATGGCATGTTCATGAGCATCTCGATGAAAGTTTGTCTCGTCAGAGTTGAGGCAAGTGAGTTTCGGGAAATCCCTGGGTTGTTGGAAACATGTTGCATGGACATGAGTTGGCATGAGAATGGGTAAGATGGCAGTGTTGTAGCATGCCAGTCTTACGCCAGATCGTTCACCCAGTGTCAACATAATTCAGTCAAATTCCCGTCTGTCTCCCCTTTCGTACTACCACATGTTTTCCTCAAGGGATACGGCTTAGTAAGTTGTAAACCACTTCCTGGTACACACCAAATCGAGAGGCCGGGATGAGGGTTCCATGGCCCTGGATTAAAGCCTTTCATCCGGTCAGGGGGCATGGGTGTTTCTGGTTGGGACCGAGAGGGGGGCACCCCTTAGAGCGCGCGTATATAAATTTGATCCCATGCTATTCGAGATAGTGATCTCCCCGTCTCAAAGTTTTTCTTGAACACTGTCTAGGGTGATTCCTGGCAACGTGAGGTAGGATGGGTGTGTACTGGTTAGCTGTGTTTCCTCCGAAATACCGTAAACGGAACTAGTCCTTCGTGACTACGGAAATCCGTTGGCTGTGGATATTTTTGTACAAACTCTGCAGAGTCAAAAATCCTTGAATTCATTCTATTCATGTCCAAGTACTGTGTTCATCTTATCCTGTCAAATGTCGGTCTCGGTGACAGAAACTCCTGAGAACCACATGCGTACTAATTGCTTATTCCTGTGGATGGACTAACCCATTTATTATCATGCGATGAATATTTTCCTATGAGCACTACTACTTGCAAGTTAACCGATATGAGAAGTGAATTATAAGCCCTTTCTGCGATGTCGCTCAGACATCCGACTGCGGCAATGTTATTATTTACTTTAATTATAATCCCTTTCTGCGATGTCGCTCAGACATCCGACTGCGGCAATGTTATTATTTACTTTAATTATAAGCCCTTTCTGCGATGTCGCTCAGACATCCGACTGCGGCATTGTTATTATTTGCTTTAATTATAAGCCCTTTCTGCGATGTCGCTCAGACGTCCGACTGCGGCATTGTTATTATTTAATTTTGTTATAAGCCCTTTCTGTGATGTCGCTCCGACATCCGACTGCGGCACGCATGTCCTTTCTTTCAATATAAGCCCTTTATGAGGTGTCGCTTAGACGCTCGACTGTGGCACTCTTTACTTTTTTGTTCACCCTTCGAGGCGTCGCTTCAGACACCCGATCGGTCTTTGGGTTTTCGAGCGGACTACCGCCGATTCCCTTTTTACTTACCTTGCTATACTGGTTTGATTGCGCAAATGTTAAAATTAATCATGTCGCATTCATGCATACATTTTTTATATCTTTTGTCCGAACTGTCTTGCGAGTACTTTCAAAGTACTCACCGGCTTGTTGATTTGGCGGATCTTGTGAAAGCGATCTCATGGATGAAGAGTTCGATAGCGAGTCCGACGCCTAGAGGAATCCCAGTCAGTCTCGTGCGACCCCTGGATTAGTCGCTGTGTTATATTCGCTTCCGCTACCCAAATAAAATTCACCGAGCCTCACCTCGACGCTCGATGAGCCGCCAGTGTTATAGTCACATCACCCACTCCACTCTGTTATTCCACCACTTTACCACGAGTCAGTAGTATGTCACCCACTCCACTGTGTCATATCCGCCTCTATGTATAATTATTGACGTGCTTGTAATAATTTGTTGAGCGACCTCAGCTCGACCCTGTAATATATCTTATGCTACTGGCTTATTGTATCAAGACTTTGTCTACCGGTATGGAGGATTTTCCTCACACTGGAATTTATAGGTCAGTTTCTCAATAAATATTTTATTGAAAAACCAGACGTGACACAAACTAACGGGGCGATTCAGCACTTATTTTCTTCAAAAAGTGGAGAAAATTATACATGCTCTGTAGGTCAAAAGTTTGTTTTTAATTTATGTTTTGTGAAGGTCAAAATGTTGTGTTCGAAAAGGTCAAGTGTGTTATCTCTACAAGTCCAAAATAAATTTGAACATGCATGGTAAAACATGCAAGAAAACAAAAAGGGAGAAGTTCAATCTCTAAAGATGACGCGGTTCAATGTGTAAACCAATGTTGAATGAAAACAAAAAGAAAATGAAAAGTTCAATTTCTAAAGATGAAGCGGTTCGACGTGCTAAACAATGTTGAAATAAAATAAAAAGGAAAGGAGAAGTTCAATTTCTAAAGATGACACGTTTTGATGCGCAAACCAATGCAAAAACACACAAAAATGTTGTTTTGGTGTCTTAAAATATTTTTATTCATAAAAAATGATTAAGAAATAAAACCAAGAAGACCATATTAAAAAGATGGAGAAGTTCGATGATTATAGAAAACTCAGATTTACCTCGTTATTAAAAATACGGCAGAGTGAAAACAGTAAGAAGTTCAACATGAAAACAACAGGAAGTTCAATTACTACACTAAGTGAAAACAGTAAAAACTTTAAAACCGTCGCGAGTATGAAAAAATGATCAACACGGGAAAGTTGCGTGTTTACAGCAGCTTTCCATTGGTATATCATTTGCTCAATTCCGATGAGTGTTCCGATGCATGGACGGAGAGCTACGGGCAAAAAAAGCTCGCGAGAAACAGGATGCATTCAAGTACTTCACGCGATGCATTTTTCACGAATCTGTTTCACGATAAAGGCAGAACGGATGATCTCGCCATTTTCCACATTACTTGAAAACGGCAGGGAATCACAGAAAACCATCAACATGAATAAGTTTCACATTTTCCTTAGGTCTTCAACGGTATATTATTTTCCCCATTCCGATAAAGTGTGTGGAAATTACAGAGAAAATACGTTTTTAGCCATTTTGAAAACTGACATAAAACAGAACGGAATTGGGAGAAATAATATATACCTAAAAGTTTCGCATTTCCTCAAGCTTTACAACGCCATATCATTTGCTGCATTCGGATGCATGGTTAAACAATTAGCTCGAAAATACGAACTCGGTAGGACTTGGACAATTTTCTAAATTACTATTAAACCATTAAAATTAGAAAAAACTTTCAATATGAAAATTAGCGCATTTTGATAAGCTTTCCAACGCCATATCATATGCCTCCATTGGATTAGCCGTTTAGAAATGACATCGAAAAAACGAACTCAGCTATTCGGTTTAGGAAATTTTACGTTTTTTCAAATTACTCTTCAACCATCGGGAATTAGAGAAACTTTCAACATGTGGAAGGAGCGGTTTTGCAGCATCTTTCCAAAGCCATATTATTTGCCTCATTCCAATAAACGATTTAGAAATGCGATCGAAATTACGATTCACATTTTTTGTGTAAAGAAAAAACGGTTTTCAAAACTGCTCTTAAACCGCTTACATTTTGCGAAAAATTTAACTTGGTCATGATACTCGTGTCCATAGCTTTCCAACGGTATATAGCAAGCCCTATTTGGGCAATGTTGCGGGAATTTCAACCTAGCACACGGGGAAGTTCAGGTCGAACAACTCAGGCAGTAAAATCGCAAAAAACGCGAGTTCTTCACGACCCGAGTGCAAAATCCGCCTATGAGCGAGATTCCTATCTAAAACGAGTATTTAGTTACTAAAAATCGTTTAAAGATTACACTTACATCACATGGAACACGACTAACCAGAAAAACTCGCGGTAGAAGGCACGGTTGTGAAGATAGCCCGAAGGTCGGGTTCGTATAGAGTGAAGTTCAGATTGTGATCAGAATATTATTCTGATCCCGTGATCGGAATAGTGTTTATGTGTATATATATAGTGCTACTATTCATCACCCATGGTGCAGAATAAGTTATTCTTCACCCGAGGTAATCTTACGATCACTTCATAATTAAATTACATTTGTAATTCAAATAGTTATATTCTTATTGATTCACTACGTAAAATTTGGCATAAGAAAATAGAAATATAGGTCATAAGACAAGAAATTTTGCAGTTTATGTATATTTTACACTATGGTTTTACGTTTTTAATTTTTCATAACATAAAACATCTTTTACGGAAATTATATATTTTCTTACGGTCTCTTTTTATGTCGGAAATAAGACAAAACTTACGGAACGTAGAATTACCTTCTATTGATGATAAAACAGAGGGGGTGAAGAATAACTATTCGTCACCCAAGGTGATAGTTACCCCACATATATATAGGGGAAATCCATCCTACCACCCGGTGATAGTTACCCCACATATCTCATATACTTCCAAGTGGTACTATATATACTATTTTATTATTTTAAATATGTTCATATACTATATCTAAGATATTGAAAAGGAAGTTACGTGAAAAAATTGCATATGAGCCCATAGTTTTTGTTATATTTATAAAATACGTACATATTTATGCGTAAAAAGAGCATACTCAAAAATGGTACATACTACATAAACATTATTATATATACTACCTAATCATTGTTATATAGTACATACTACACGCACATACTCTCGGTTTCGACAGATACTACATACAACATACTGAAATAAGTGGTGGTAACTACCACTACTTGTAGGAAACATTTGTCATATATATATATATATATATATATATATATATATATATATATATATATATATATATATATATATATATATATATATATAGAGCACCTAGGTGCCTGGGCACCTTGGGTCATTCGATGTTTCACTTTTCAAATAATCTATGCATGCACTAGCACCTCCACGTCAATTGATTGCCTTCCAAAAACATCACATGCTAACTAATTTGAATCTGGTACGCTGCCTCCCATACATGGACAATGTTATATGTACGACATATTAGCACATATACATACACTAGCTATTTGGTACCTATAAATATAGTATGCAGATACCTGAAAATATTTTGAATGTGCACAATTTTTTTGTATATATACCTATAAATATAGTATTTATGAGTATGCAAAAAAAATTAGTACCCAAGATATTCTCAGGTATGCCTATTACCCAATATATTTTTTGGTATGTGCGACTTATTAGTACATACATACAGTAGCTTATCTACAAATAGGAAATTTGAAATAATGTACTCATTTACCCTTTTAAGTATGTTTATATATTTTAATACAAGAAACCTGAGAATACAAAATATATTTTAGGTACCTACATGTTTTTAATAAGAGGATACATGTATGTACTCTAGATACATCAGACAACAGAAATGTTACTTTCCTAAAATTTTGAGATATACGACATATCAGAAAATGTGATATCCAAAGTAAAATATGTATATATCAGACTAAAAATTTGTGATATACAACATACCGAATTTTTTAGTTCCACATACATCAATAATATACCCAATGTTTCTCTAAATGTATATACCCCGTTATATAAATGGTACGAAGATGTTGTAGGTAACTAGTCGAACTGTATACCCAAAGTAAATTACATATATACCTATCTATGTATATACCCGGCTAAAAATTTGAAATGTACGACAGACCGAAAATTGTTAGTTTGACATAGATCAGTAGTACAACTGAATGTTTCTGTACTTGTACATACTCGGCTATATAAACCGTACAAATATATATATCATAAAGCGAATTCAACGTAACAGTTATGAAATAGAAGCAACATAAATAGTAAACATAATTAACAAATTTCATCGTACCGAAAGTAATTAACTAGAGCACGGCATCATACATCTAATAGTTTCGTCATACTGAGACATTCGAAGTTTCGTCATACAGAAAGTAACAAGTAACTAAACAGACACATTATTTTTAAGCAGTGCACTCTTCCCATCTGTCCATATCCGGGAGGATGGACCCAAGCTTAGTGAAAGGCGTCATGTCCTGACACTGTAGGGCAATGCGGGTTCGGACGTCAGCTCACGATATAGGGCCACCATAGAACATCCCATTCTCTTCGAGGACATCTTTCATGATGATCGATGCAATTTCTTGCTGGATCCGGTAGAAATCATTTCGAAGTCGACTATCCAGCACAGCTCCAAAGGCTTCGGCCCATCTCTGGATATGGGTATCAGATGAAGATTTCATGCAAAGTGATTGCTTCTATACTCCATCATTAGAAGGATGACGTAGAATCCATCATTCTCACTTCTTGCCGGTTGCTGGATGCAACAGAAGTCAGTCTTGTGGCCGAAACAGAGCCCGGCCTTATTTGTTTATTTGCATTGGATGTTGCCACCCCGCATTCTGAAGCCCAGCATAGCTTTGTCCAGAACATACTTTATGTGTGTGTAATATTTCTTATGTATGTTCTTCGACTGGTCCAAATATAGAGCGCGGGAGTAATGCGGGTAAAGAACGATGAGAACAGCACGACATCCCCCGCTGCGCAAAATACACAATCAAGTTAGCCTCCATGCGTTCAAAGTAATTATTGAAATGCATGAAAGGATGTATGTGCTATCCGTGGATGACTTACCCAGGATGATTAGGTAGAAGAATCGTTTCTTTGTCCTTATTGCTGACCAAGAATTCTTCGATGTACTGACTCGCATATTGACGGTTGGCGTCGTTGATTGAAAAGATGCCCTCATGCATGTAGTATGGGTCCACGACCGCAAGACCGGTGACTTGCTCTCTCCTGGCGATGTAGTTCATGTGCAGCGCATATAGGCGGACGAACGTAAAATCGAGTGTCCTCATTTAAAACATCTGGAAGATGTAATCAAACCTCAGGAAGAAGAGGCCCGGGGGGCATGTGTGGACATACATCTTGCAACTGCTCGGCACATGAACCATATAAAGTGGGTATCCTGGATCATCCGAGGTGAGGAGGCTTCTCTCTGTCGAAAGCACATGGTCATGGAGTCTCCTGAGATCCCCTGTTATGACAGCTAGTGCATTCGCCGGTACCATTGGCTGTCCCGCGACATGGATTAATGGCGCTTATTTCAGCGGTACACTGTCAACCTTGGTCGAAGGCAGCTAGCTGCTAGAACCAACATTGCAAACTTTATTGGATTTTCTCGTCGTCGGTCTCTTCCTCTACTTCTTCTTGGTGGGCTTAGGTGCTGGTGGGTCTGTCAGACACTCCCTGAGCACCACCCCTAGTGTTGTCGGGCTCAGCATTGGACGACTCTGGCTAATTAGTTGAGCTTGGGCGGAACCGGCATCTAGAGGCGTGTCCTGCGAGGATTGCATGAACAAAGACTTCTTGCACTCACGAGGATGTTCCGGCTCTGGTACATCCATCTCATATTCATATGGTTGACTCATTGTTACTCGTTGTCATAGCCGGTATTGAAATACTGGAGAGGGTCATCGGCCTCCTCCATGTCATGATCCATATCCATGGGGCACATGGCATCATCTGCCGGAACGGTTGGCCCTCCTTCCTCGTGTCTCTCGATCTCAGCAATCAGCAAAGACGATGGTTGTACTTGTGTAGGTGGGGTTTTGGTCATACCTTCCTGAGGTCCCATTGGTGTGCTCCCGGCCACCTCGACACGAAGAAGATTTTTCGGCCACAGGATCGGCCAATTTTTGCATTGGCCAAGCTGCGTGGGGGTCTCGTCATCCTCTCCATCGGTTTGTATCGAACGAGGGAAACCCTCGTAGCCTGCTTTCACACTCGCCATGGAGACCCTTAAGGCGTTATCAGGCATCTGCCGGCGGTGGAACAATCGATCCTTGGGCTTCACTATAGTACCCTTCCCCACATCCACCAACCTGCCCTTCATGTGGTAAAGGAGGGTGCACGGAGTGGAGTCAGCCTACGAAGACATATACGTGCGGCGTCAGAGATCCAAAAAGAACGGCAACTGAAGATTAATTAATTAGTTGAGTTGATGAAGGTGCGACGCGTATTTACCGTGAGGGCTTCGAGCTCAGCCAATGTCGATGGCCCGACATTCAAGCCAGAGATGGAGCTAGGGCTTCTGTGACAGCTGGGTGCAGGAGCAGGTGCTGGAGGAGGTGCGGGTGCGGTTGCCATACTAGGTATGAGTATGGGTGCGGTGTTCATTGAGTTGCTCCCGGTGAAGCTGGCATGGGAAAATCACTTGGTGGCGCGTTTGGATTTTGTTGCGCCCATGTGACCACAGTTGGAATCAAGCTTGTAAAGGAAGCCACCATATCATTTCTGTATGCAGCGATTATCTCAGCTTTGGTCTCAGCTTTTGCTTTCTTCATCGCCCGCGCCACCTTCTCGTCGATAGTCACTTGACTGAACTTCTTTCTCTGTCTTTTGGCCTCAGGGTCCTCGTTATAATAGTACTTCCACGTGGGGCCATCCCCGGCGCCGTGCACACGTCCATATTGCGGCCGCTGGCCGGGCGGGTTTCCCATCATTATGTTCATGGCCCGGTTGAAAGGAGTGTCCCACTTGTACTTCGCCATGCACACATCCATATTGCGGCTGCTAGCTACTGCATATAGCAATAAAGAAACCATTAATTACACAACATCGTCCTGAGCATATATAGAAAGAAGTGACCTCTCTTTCTCCATGCTTGGTCGAACAACAAGTTTTCGTATATCTATTCGACGCTACTACATATAGTACACGATCATGCATATATACAATATAACATCTCTTATGATCCCTAACATCTACCAAAATCCCATTGCGATTTTCGATGGTATTCTCCGTCTATAGGTATTACGTGCTCAACAAAGAATCCAGCACATTCCTCTTTAATTCCTCGTATGTAATCATTTCGTAGGAGTTGATCCCGCTTCTGCCAGATCTAATTTAAAGAAGGGGGTCAATATATAAATATGAATGAAACTCAACACAATTGATGATAACAAAATAAAATTGTGAATATTGTTTACGTACTTCTAATTGTTGTGAAGATATGCCCCACTCAGAGGTCGAGTGGCGAATGAACTCGCAAATGTAGTATCCACGTAAATTATTTCCGGATGCCTACCACAAGCACTTTACGAGAATAGAGTTCAATAAAAATGATAATCAAGCATGATAATGATATTGAAACTAGAATCAATGAGAGATGCATGGAACTAGCTAGTACTACTTACTTTGGGGTGTTTAAATCGCAGCTCCTTTTACCATTCACCCGGTAATCGGATGTAATTTTTGTTATTACTGATTTTTTTGTACTGCCATAACAGATAATGAATAGATTGAAAGTTTTTCCCGTAAAGAACATCTACTACAACTCGCACCAACATCTACGCAGCCTCCGTCACCATAGAGCACCTAGAAAATGGCTATATCTCTGACATTGTGATCGTTAACTGGATTTTGTGTGTTGCAATGGGGTATAAATATTCTAGTATGTTAGCCCGTGATTTACCTATCCATTTTAATATGATTGTATAAATAATTATTTACTAAACAAAATTTTGTTTATGGTTTACCTACCAAAATACATTTTAGGATTTTATTTGGTAAGGACTTATTGGCTAATCAAATAAAAAATGATAATTCAATAGAAGGTGAGGTAATTAAAGCGGTTTTGCTGTAAAATGGTTGGAAAACCATAGATAGGAGAAAATAAATAAAATCGTTCAAAAGGAGGAAACATATGTAAGGTTGAACGAAGGTACTGTGGACGACAAAATGTTACCTTCTTTTTAGGTATTATAAGTAGAAGAGATAAATAAAATTGAGGACCTTCCCATCATAAATTTTAGGACTGCAACAGTCGGCAACCGTTTTCTAGCTAGGAAAGCTTTTGCGAAAGGCGCGGCAGGTAGTTTTAGTGTTTTGGGATGGCATTTTAGACAGAAAGCATGACATTCCGTTTACTTTGAGTCCATTTTTATATCACCCTAGCCGTCGCCACATCATATGGTTTCGCACCACCATTCCAGATCATTGCGCCGCCATTCAGGTCTTCTCCATCCCTCCTTTCGGCGTGCACCGCGAGAAGGGACAACAGGCCTTCGGGACCCACCTCTCGTGATCCTGTATGGGAAAGGGGCGATCGGATTTTTGGGGAGCGCACCCGCGCGACTGCTGGCAGCGGCGACTTCGCAAACGCCGACTTCTTCCCCGACCTCGGCAACCTCTTCCTCAATGACATGTGCGACAACATCAACACCGACGGTCCTGCTCTTGCTGCACCGTATGTGATCTTGTCCTCCCTGTTCAAGATCGTGCTAGAATTCTTACTTCTAGTCTGTGCCCTAGATATGATCTGTTCATCTACTATGCTAGTCCGCATGATTAGTTTAGTCTCTGTTACTACTGTCATTATTTATTTACTATTTATTCGGAATAAATCTCATAGTAATCTGCTCATATATTCAACAATCCAAAAACCTGATTATATACAATTTACTCCAAGTGGTTTTGCTGCACATCTGAAGCTGCCTACCTTTAAGGGGGTGCAATATAAGAGGTGGTGCATGAGAGCAGTTTACTGGTTCCAAACTATGTACTGCTATGGCGCCACCAAGGGCAAGCCTGAGGGCGTTCTTAATCCTGCACAACAGGAAGCTTTTGAGAAGATCGATACCCTCTTTAAATGCGCCCTTCTGAGTGTTCTTGCTAATTCAATTGTGGATTTGTATATGTCGTTTGACAACGACAAGGACATGTGGGCTGCGCTCGAGGCCAAGTTTGGGGCCTCGGACACTGGCAGCGAGTTTTACATCATGGAGCAATTCTATGACTATAAGATGACTGATGAGCGCTCTGTTGTCCAGCAAGCTCATGAGCTACAGTCGCTCGCAAAGGAACTTGAGTACTTCAAGTGTGTGTTGCCGGATAAATTTGTTGCTGGAGGCATCATTGCCAAGCTTCCACCTTCGTGGAACAATTTTGCTACTTCCCTGAATCACAAGAGACGGGATTTTTCCGTTTCGGATCTCATTGGTACTCTTGATGTTGAAGAGAAGGCGAGAGAAAAATATACACGTGCTCAAGTTGCTGAGGGAGCTTCTAGTGCCCACATGGTGCAGAAGAAGAACTTCCAGCCCAACAAGTTCAAAAACAACAAGAACAAAACTCAGGGCAAAGGCAAGTTTGATGCAAAGAACAAGCCGTCACATTCTACCAACTTCAAGAGGAAATCTCATAAGAAGGGGAAGGGAATTTGCCATGTCTGCGGTGATCCTAGTCACTGGGCTCCAAAATGTCCTAACCGCCTTGAGGAGCGCGTACATGAGAAGTGTGTCAAGTCGCTAATGTTGTCATCGCTGATACTGATATGAAGGAATCTGGGAACTGTATTCTTCCTACCATCCTTTCAGTATTTCAATCTCCTGATTGGTTAATTGACACCGGTGCCAATCTATATGTTTGTGCTAACGCCTCCATGTTTTCTTCTTGCCAGGGCACAGGGACTTCTCCTGTGCTGATGGGGGCGAGTCACATGCCGTTGTTCGAGGCGTCGGTACGATCAATCTGAAGTTTACTTCGAGGAAGATCATGCGTCTGAAGAATGTTCATCATGTGTCGTCCATCAATAAGAATCTCGTCAGCGGATCCCGTGTATGTCGAGATGGTTTTAAGTTGGTTTTTGAGTCCAATAAAGTTGTAATTTCCAAGTGTGGACAATTTGTTTAAAAAGGCTATGAGTGCGGAGTCTTGTTCCGTCTGTCTTTGTCAGATATTTGCACTAAAGTCATCAATAATGTTTGCCACGATAATGAGTCCAATATTTGGCATTCACGACTTTGTCATATTAACTTTGGTTGCATGACGCGGCTAGCCAATATGTGTTTAATTCCGAAATTCAGCAATGTCAAGGGCTCCAAGTGCCAAGTGTGTGTGCAAGCTAAGCAACCTCGCAAGTCACATAAGACTGCAGAGGCAAGAGACTTGGCGCCACTAGAGCTTATACATTCTGATCTTTGCGAGATGAATGGCGTGTTGACAAAAGGTGGAAAGAAATACTTCATGACGTTGATTGATGACTCCACTAGATATTGTCATGTGTATCTTCTGAAATCAAAAGATGAGGCTTTAAATTTCTTCTAAAACTATAAAGCTGAAGCAGAGAACCAACTTGATCGAAAAATTAAACGGCTTAGGTCTGATCGTGGTGGAGAGTACTTTTCCAATGAATTTGATTTGTTTTTTGCGGAACATGGTATAATCCATGAGAGGACGCCTCCCTATTCGCCTCAGTCAAATGGAGTAGCCGAAATAAAGAATCGAACTCTAAATGATTTGGTTAACACCATGTTAGACACATTGGGTCTCTCCAAGGCATGGTGGGGGGAGGCGCTAATGACTGCATGTCATGTCCTAAACTGAGTTCCCAGAAAGCATAAGACCATGACTCCTTTTGAGGCACGGGAAAGGAAAAGACTGAACCTCTCCTACTGATACGTCTCCAATGTATCTATAATTTTTTATTGTTCCATGCCATTATATTATCTGTTTTGGATGTTTAAAGGGCTTTATTATGCACTTTTATATTATTTTTGGGACTAACCTATTAACCTAAGGCCCAGTGCAAATTGTTGTTTTTTGCCTATTTCAGTGTTTCGTAGAAAAGGAATATCAAACAGAATCCAAACGGAACGAAACCTTCGCGAAGATCGTTTTCGGAACAAACGCAATGTAGGAGACTTGGAGTGGACGTCAAGGAAGAAACGAGGCGGCCACGAGGTAGGGAGGCGTGCCCAGGGGTGTAGGTGCGCCCCCACCCTTGTGGGCCCCTCGTGGCTCCACCGACCTACTTCTTTCGCCTATATATACTCATATACCCTGAAAACGTCCAGGAGCACCACGAAACCCTATTTCCACCGCCGCAACCTTCTGTACCCGTGAGATCCCATCTTGGGGCCTTTTCCGGCGCTTCGCCGGAGGGGGAATCGATCATGGAGGGCTTCTACATCAACACCATAGCCTCTCCGATGATGTGTGAGTAGTTTACCATAGACCTTCGGGTCCATAGTTATTAGCTTGATGGCTTCTTCTCTCTCTTTGGATCTCAATACAAAGTTCTCCTCGATCTTCTTGGAGATCTATTTGATGTAATTCTTTTTGCGGTTTGTTTGTCGAGATCCGATGAGTTGTGGGTTTATGATCAAGATTATCTATGAACAATATTTGATTCTCCTCTGAATTCTTTTATGCATGATTTAATATCTTTGCAAGTCTCTTCGAATTATTGGTTTAGTTTGGCCTACTAGATTGATTTTTCTTGCAATGGGAGAAGTGCTTAGCTTTGGGTTCAATCTTGCGGTGCTCGATCCCAGTGACAGAAAGGGAAACGACACATATTATATTGTTGCCATCCAGGATAAAAAGATGGGGTTTATATCATATTGCTTGAGTTTATCCCTCTACATCATGTCATCTTGCACTACAAAAAAAATACACTTCCGTGATGATACGTGTTTGTCACAGTAGGTCGTATTTTTTGTCATGCATGTACATCCATGACAAATTTATGACAGAATCAAGATAGTCATACATGTCTTTGTCGAGAAGTGTTCCATGACATTACCAAAATTATCATCACGGAAGTGTCCACTTCCATGACGATAAATCGCGCGTCACAGAAGTGCTTTCGTCAAGGGTGACCGACACATGGCATCCACCGTAACAGAACGCCGTTAAGCAATCGGGTCGGATTTTGGATCCGATAACCTGTTAACAGCCCCGACCATTTGGAAATTTCCACGTGTAAAATTCTGATTGGCCGTCAGTGGGCCAGATGTCGCCCGTACATTGGAGGAGACATGCCTATGGTACGTCGACACGTGGCTGGGCCCAACAGAGGCCCATATAGGTTCAAAAGGTCGGCCCAGTCAAAGGCTCGTAGAACTTAATCAGGTACTAGTGGTCCAGCCCAATAATGGCTTGCTTAATAAAGGCCCATTTACAGCCCGAAACTAGATCTGGCCCGTTAATTGTTCGCCCAATATTTGGGCCCATTTACGGCCCGAAGCCAGATCAGGCCTGTTAATTGTTCGCCGAATATTCGGGCCCAACTACAGCCCAGTGACTTTCGGCCTGTTAGAGGCCTGATGTAGACATGGGCCCATTTCAGCCCAGAGTGACTTTCGGCCTGGGAATGGCCCGTGCTGCCCATGGGCCATATATGGTCCGACGGGACATCGGGCCCACTAACGGCCCGTGCTAGAGGTGGCAACAGTTAAGCCCAACGTGACTTTGGGCCTGTTAAAGGCCTGTCGCGTAATTCGGCCCGTTGATGCCTGTACTAAGCTTTCGGCCTCTTAAAGGCCCATGATATCAGTGGGACAACTAAGGCCCGAGATATGTTTCGGCCTGGTAACGGCCCCTGAGCTAACTGGGCCCATAACGACCTGGTCTACATTTTGGCCTGCTGAAGGCTCGTCGACAACTAGTGAAAATTGAGGCCCAACATGCATTTTGGCCTGATAAAGGCATGTGGTTTCATCTCAGCCGTAACAGGCCAGTGCAATATTCAGCCTGTTAATGGCCCAACGTCACCTGGGCCAAACTAAGCGTTGGGTCGACAAAAGGCCCAACTAAAATATAGGCCGGTGTAAGTTTGGGCCTGGCGCAATGTGTGAAGGTCCCAATCATTCGAGCCCAAGAAAGACGCAGGCAGGCCCAATTGTGGCCCGCTAAAAACCTGGCCCGTTATCGAATGTTTCGGACCGGTCGAGTACATCTGATTTTTTTTCAGATAGCGAATGATGGCAGTAAAGAAATTACGGCATAGTAACTAAGAATAAACCTACACTATGCAATAAAGGATTTAAGGTATATTACATCCACTGGGCATCGAAGTTCGCCACCAGTGATCACAAAGCGCAACGAAGAAGCAGATTACAAAAACTGGGCACCATTGCAGCGTAACAAAATAATACTGAACCGAGACCACTGCCAAGACAGTTCAAGAAAGGTTAGCCTTGCGGGGGAACTGCTGCGCAAGCTATTGAGCAAGGCTGTGAGACCGGCCTAGCATGTTGGTCATAGCTTCCAGGTGTAGCTGTTTAGCGATGAGGTTCTCATTGGTGTTCTGCGCAATCTTTCTTAGAGATAGGACTTCAACTCGAAGTTGAGTTGCAGAATGCCTTTCTGCTAGAACTTGGGACTGAAGAATTCGAACTGATTCAGACAACGAATTCTGTGAGCTTGTCTGGCTGTTAGTCTCAAGTAACTTGAACACTGCATCAAGACAAGACTTTGGGGTTGTCTCGCTATCTTCAAGATGTTTTGCCTTCTCTGCTGCAATATATGTTGGGTTTGTCTCACAGCCTTCAGCAGACTTGTGCATGCCATCAGGCATATCACCCTGAAACAAAGCAGAGAGATGACAGGTTTTGCACGTGTATAAACAAAGATGATAACTATTCTGTCAATTCTATCCAATTTCAAATTAGAAAATAAAGAGTAAGTTCAAAATATCAATAGCATAATTTGGCATTGTTCATAATGCGGGGAGCTTCACCACACTACTGGATTACCATGTCAACATAACAAGCATAGATGAAGGGCAAAGAAAATCATTGTATCTATTTTGGATAATGTGCATAGCATGTTTTTCATATCATCAGCCACGTCAGTAAGATAAAACAGGAGATGACAAGGTGCAAACGTGGGCTGCTTCACCACACACTAGATTATAGATCCACAAAACCAAGCATACATATAGGGAGTATTAAGTAATGTGCATGGTATGAATAAGAAATTTGGTTTTACAAGTAAAACTTAGAACTTACGGTTCTTACGAACATGCATTTTGGTAGAAACAGCAAACTAAACAGCAGTAAATGATAGGGAGTATGAGCAAATTAAACAACAGTTGAGGAAAAGGCTTTAGAAGGACTGACTTACATTAACAGTTAACACCGGCTTTATAATGCCCTTCTCCATGTCAAGGGAAGGATAACTCAAGAATTACAGCACGGAATCTTCTTCATAAGCATTGCATGTACTCTACATTTTGTAGAGAGTAATTATAGATATGATAATGCTGGAAGGGATAGAGGATAAAGAAGATAAGATGTAGATTGATGCTACATAATCAACTACCAATCCCTGGAAGTACAAGCGTTACATGACAAAATGTACTGACAAGAGCAATGGGCTACACTTCTGCACTGGCATTGTCTGTGTATTCTACTTGTTGGTAAGATTAAATATAGATCTGATCTTTTTTAGTAAATGGTGGGCGAGGGAGATACGATGCAGAATGCTAATGAACCAATCCCTCTTCCCATAATACAAGAGTGTTTTGAACACTGGTGTACTATACAAAATGTTCTTATATTATGGGACGGAGGGAGTAGGTGTTAATGTAAGTACAGTGATAGACCATGTTCAGTCCTTACAAGAGGACTGCAGAGCTAAACCTCTTCAAAAGCATTGGGTTGATTCTAAATTTGTGTAAGAGTCCATACAGATCTTATAATGTCCACCAAATGGGCGATTACAAGGCTAACATGTGCAGTGATGCTACATAATCAAACAGCTATGAAAGTAAGTATGGCCATACAGGGCAAGAGGTACTCACGAGAGAAATGCAGTGTGCAGTATAGTTGCGAGATTCTGTGGTCCCTTGAGAATGAATGTTCTTCTGCTAACAGTTTTCGTACAAGTGAGACATTAAGGAAAATGCAGAAATGTAGTTCAAATTGTGATGTGATATCATAGACAGTACCTTACGCTGCAGCCGAGACCAATGTGTAACAAGATTATTCCAGTCACCATCGGATAAATGTAGCACCGGAGACTTTACAGAAATTTTGTTCAGAGGCTTGCCATCGAAGTGCGCTTGCCTCAGGTAGGAACGACACTTCATCAATGAGTTCTTGAAAAGCGCAACCAACTCTTGCTCGTCATCACAATCCAGTATGCTCCTCGCCTATTTAAAAGAATGAAATCTTGTGTCTTCTGTCAGCAGAAACATATGCAGTAATGACCATGAATAACATCAGTACATTACTTACGCGTAAGTTGTGGAGGAAGACTGGAAATTGTTCTGTGTCTACGGTATAATCTTTCCATGAAGGAAAGATGCACACAAAGTTCCTGACAACAACATAAGCTTCGTCTTCTAAACTGGGAAGAAATGGAACAGGGGTCCTATTTGCTGCAATTGCGGCTCTCTCTGGTTCAAAAAGGGATTTGGCAACTAGATTTGGTGTACTCTTTGCTGGAATGGGGTTTTATGTCAGACAATGGTGCTATGTCAACTGGCATAATCATACTATTTGCTGCAGTTGGGGTCTGCTGAGTTGGGGCATCAGAAATGACCAGTGTAGTAGGGCTAGAGTCTGCTAGAGTTGGGGTATTTTGTGGGTCAGGTGATATTGCAACTACACCTAATAAGTTATTTGATTTATCAGGTGCCACTACCTTTTCCAAATACTTTGCTTGTGCTCCTCCACGATCAGCAATCACTCTCTTCCTTTTGAACGTCTGATACAGAAGAACAACATTTGAATGGATAAATATGGTATGATGACAGATGGAATATGTACTGAAAATGGATAGGCAGGGCGTATTCACATACGATGTGTAAACTAAGCTAATGGCAGTTCAACAAAGTAGAAGCAATGCAAAGCATCAGTTGCAAGATATGTGCGAGCAATGTAACCTTGGAAAGTTAGAGCAAGTACCTTGATGGGTGAATAAGATAGGGCATGTTCCTCTGACTCCTCCACTAGGGAGCTACATTGACTTAGATCTCCCTCTAGCTCGTAATCACTGTTAGGATCATATTACGAGCATGAATCAGAGGTGGAGAGCGTTTGCATTGCATTGCATCCAGACTTGATTTCAGTCCCTTAATGCCAAGTTTGACAGCCATGGCATTGTTCTCTTTATTCTTTTCATGCGCAAAGCTCATAATCATTATGATGTTGTTCAGAATCTGAGATTCATGAAAACATAAAAAGTAGTCAGATTATCTATGGAATGCATTGCAGATTCAACTCGGAGAGTGTCTCCTATAAACCCCTACATATGCAAAGTTCACCTCCCCAACCGTCTTGACCAGACCACACACGTAAATACAAACCCTTATGTCTCTATAACAGTGCAGGCACACATTTCAAAACTGAAGTAGGAACATTAGAATCATATGAAATTCGTATTTGAACAAATAAACTAAGCAATTATGAGTGGGGTAATGTTTAGCTTCAAGGGTGGAGTGTTGGTAGTGCGACACAAAGCAAGTAGGCAGATTGTATTCCATGTAAAAGATCGAAACCTATGTAAAAGGTGGAAATGACACTTTCTTTCTATACAATGCAGTTTTCGTTACCCACACATGATGGAAGAGATCACATAGAGAAATACTATTCACTCAGGTATACGGTTCCAGTATTTAGAAACAGGGTGGTCAACCCTAAAAGAATATTGACAACAAATATGACAAGGCAAGCATAGATGTAGTGAATCAATCATTTACTTGTGAGCTTATTAGGACAAGTATGCAGAATTGTAATCGCAGTGAGAGATCGTCAAAATCTGAATGAAGAAGTTTGTCTAGCACTTATTGTTTGCAACTAATCGACGTGAATAATTGGATATTATATCGAATGAGTAAGAAAGACAAGTAAAATTGTCAACAAACCTGGCTTGCAATAGTAATCTGGGTCAATGTCACTACGACCAACAATCCAAAATGACTAGTTTCTGTTCCGAGGGCCGGAATTTTGAAAACCATGTGAACTTTAGAGGTACTAAAGATTACCGAAATACATCTGAACCATTAAGTGTAGGTAGCACTGAGCACACAACAAACCCTAATGACAGTCCTGCCTAATGAGTAATGAATCAATTAGAAAATGGGTGATGAGGAGTGGCAGCTGAGTGTTGAGGACGTATCTCAGGATAAATTGGGTTGGCTTGGTGGGTGCTGCACGCCTGAGCCTTGAACGGACTGGGAAGGTAGGCACGGCGGCGCGCCCGGGCAGCGGTGACGCTATTGGGCGAGCGGCTCCTAGCCTCCTGTTAGTCCGGCGTCTCCTCCTAGAGTCATGCCGTCCGGGGACGGCAAGTCGCCGGCGAGGCAAAGCGGTGAGGCGAGTAGAGATCGAAGCCTTGCAGAATGTAGGGGAATCGGGGCCTGGGATGACCCAAAATCCCAGGATGGGCCGGCCCACCGTGGGCACCCTATAGAGATACACACCCGAGCGACGAACATGCATTTTCGAAACTAATTTAGGAACATTTAGCTGACCAATTAAACAACTCTGTTTTAATAATATCATATTCGTATTTGAATATCTAAGCTTGTTTAGCTTGATGCGTGGAGCAGTGTTATTATGACACGAAGCATGTATTCTGATCGTATAGTGATCATAAAAGGGGGAAATTCTAAGCATATTTTTTTAGCAAAAGAGGGTTTTCCCTCCGATTTCTATTAAAGAAACCACCACAGAACCAACAAGATCAATTAAACCCTAAGCATGGTCAATTAAACCGTATTATGGCTGTGCGATGGCAGATTTGAAGCTGCAAACCGGAGAAATGATATTTAGCATCCATTGTTTGCTTCGAACTAAGAACTAAATTCTAAGAGATGAAAAGAAAGTAGAGTAACCAAGTTAAGATCTATTTTCTAGTTGAGATCAAAAAGTTGAGGAGATATGAAGTACCACCTCTCTTGCGGCGCCGTGTAGGCATCGGGGGTGCGATGGCTGTCGGTGGCGTTGAAGCAGATATCTGACGGTAGAGCGGGTGCATCGGGGATAAGTCCTGTTGCGGTGGAAGAGAAGGTCGTGTGGCGGCCCGGCAAAGAGGACGACGGCGCCGATGAAGCGAGAGGACGCGATGCAAGGCTATTGGTCCGTCGCCATGGATGAGAAACGTCCATCTCTAGCGATGGGCGACGCGGTCTTGGTAGGCGCCCGGCATGGTGGAGGGCGGTGGCGGTGGATGTGGTGGAGGGCGGCGATGGATGGGGTGGCGGACGAGAGGCTGGTGTGGGGATGGGGTGTTCTAGCGCGACGGTGTATGAATGGGAAAATGGAGGAGAGGTACGGGAACCATGTTTTTGGGGCGCTTTATCTGAAATATGGGAAAGTTCTGAACTTAGCCCCGTTTAAAATTTGGACGTCTCGTCGGTTGGGGATAGGACGGTAATCTCAAGATCTCGCCAATATTTGCCCAGGCGATTTTGGGCGAGGAGAGGATGGTTGGCGCCCACGGTGTATGCACGGGGCTGACAGGTAGGGCGGTTGTGTCACGTCTGAGTGAAGTTACAAACCTGCCCCTGTTGAAAATATTTGCCTACATCGATTTCGGCCGAGTCGAGTTTGTTTTGCCGCCCACCGTGTATGAATGGGGAATGGAGGGAGAAACAGAGGTATTTCGGACGAGCTTGAATCAAATGTGTTTTGCCGCCCATGTTTGACGCCCACCGTGTTGGAATGGGCTCAGAGGCGGTCGTGTCACGTCTAATTGAAGTTACTAACCTACCCCTATTTTGAGCAGTGGAAATCGGGCCGATGGATTGTCTGTGTAATGGGTAGACAGTAATTTCCATCTCCCAAACACTTGGCTTCGGGCAGCCGACGTGGGAGTGGACATTTTGCAGCTTCTTTCGAATTTTGGGACAATAAGCATCCACGTCTACCCTGGAACCTAAATTCGAATCAATTTTGTATTCCTATATGAATCTTTATAAATCGTTCTATGTGTTTTTATATATCTTCAAAAGGACGACAAAGATGTATTCCACTGTCATATATGAATATGGTTTACAAATGCCGATACTCAAATTCAGAAACTAGTATCTAGTTTAAGGTGAATTCGAATATTTTGAACACTTCATGTCCAACACAAATGTCACACGCAGCATAATGTGTACTCCCCTTTAGATATGTACACAAGCGATTTATCAAGATTCAAATACCGAGTCAATCAACCAAGAATGTACAGAACTAACAGACATATAAACACTTATAGAGTATATGGATCAATAATATCAGCTAACATACATAAGCCAGGCAGCTGTACTTTTTTTTGGCTACAATAGCATCTTTTTTTTTAGCCAGCATCTTGGCCCTTTCCGATGCGTGCCACTTATGGTCCATCTATACTACTACTATTGCTGAATGCACATTCAGCCCGATTGGCATATTTGTAGGTCTGGCACAGCAATCCAAATGAAATGTCTCCGAGTCTTATCAATTAATACGGACTTGTGCTCAAATAAAATTACAAACCAAAAAACAAAAAAATTATTACATGATTTCTAAAACAAATGGTTTGATTGATTACATGAACAGACAACACAAATGTTATTCAACTATGGAAAGAACATTTCACCTATGATTTACCAAGTAGGAATTTATTTCCTTTTTTCCTTCAGGACCTTAACAATCTGGTCAGTCTCAGCTTGCTTTGTTTTGAAATCCACCAAATATTTAATGGTTGTCTTGAGTACTTCTTGTGATTGTGCTGTTTGCTTCCTCAACATGTCAACTTCATCTCTAAGTGCAGAAGCAGAATCTCTTTCTACCACTAGTTTAGCCTCTAGGGCATCAGCAGTTGGCAATTCATAATGCACGATTGGCCGGTGCCACTGCTGTGGGATGATGCAACGTCCATGGGGACCTCGCTCTTTGATCTTGGGCTAGCCTATTTTGCCATTAAAGTTCCGATTGGATTCAGACAAGTTGAAGTTAGAAAAACATCTCAACTGGGAGTTATAACAGCAAACCAGTTAAACAAACAAGGAATTAAAGATTTTCAATTGGATGCTGAAAAGTACTCCCTCCGTCCCATAATGTAAGACGTTTTTTAACACTACGCTAGTGTCAAAAAACGTCCTATATTATGGGACGGAGGGAGTAGTTATTAACATCATTGTAACCCACTGTTGCAGCAGCAGAGCAGATAAACAAACAAGTAGATATTTAAGTGAAGGCAAACAGGTAATTCTTAACAGTAAGTATCAAACACATAGATAGGCGCAGTCTATAATATGATTAACAGGCTGTGCCATTATGTAATTAGTAGCAAACTAAATTAAGCCAAGCAACGTAATTGAACAATTTTGCAATAAGTGGCTAACTAAAATTCCGAGAAGCAGGTAACTGAACTTACGCTAGTTCTTTGTACAGGCACACTGCAACTTCTTTTTCACTTACAAGGTTGTACAAAGGAGTCCATGGCATCAATTGCTTGGATACGCTGTCCCAATACTTCTTTCTTCCCACACTGCATGGGTAAGTCGAATGGTTAATCTGGTAAGATGGTGTGTCCTTGATATGTTATATGAGGACGTGTAGTCAGACTAGTTGTAGCCAAACACATCACACTGACTTTTACTATATATTTCATGCGATTACTTTTGGCATATCGAGATCTAAGCAATCTACAATAGGATGAAAAGACTGGCATCCTTCACATCATTGGCGAACTCAGTTCATAGAAACAAGCAATTCTACCATTCTGTGGGTAAATCAAAAGTGCCACTGGAATATTTTTCACTATCCAATCATACACGCAAAAAGGGGCGACGCCATCATAGGGGCTGGTATGGGCGGCCACCTCAGGTGGCTGAAAAGTGTGCACCTAGTTTGAGTCGTCTAGGTTGGCCCACGCTAGTTTTGTTCGTCCCAACGCACGAGCAGGAAAAGTAAAAAATGAAGAAAAATGTTTCAATTTGGATGGGCCAATAACATAAGTGCAAGGCAGGCCCTAGAGCAGGCTCGCGGCCCAAACGAGCGCCTCCCATATTGATCGACAGCAGGAAAAATCCCAATTCATTCGCTCCATCCTCCAGTTTGGTTCGCTCCTAACCTAGCCGCCGCTGGACAGACCGACATAGCACTTCCTCGCGCCCTCGTTGGAGGGCGGTCACCGGGCTTCAAGCAAACGGAAGACAAGAAGATGAAGATCCAACCCTGGGTGTAGCCTGCATGGGAGGCAGCGACGGCAGCACGAGCATGGCATCGAGCTTGCGCAAACGGACAGTCGCAACTTGCAAGAGTAGCATGCGCAATGAGCAGGTACATCAAATCCCTGATTATATCTAATTCAACTCTTCAATTTCTGGCCAATAGTTAAACCTGACGGTGTTGTAAAACTGCTTGTATGTAGGAAATATATGAGAAAATGAAACCAATTTCTACTTATTTCATAACTCCCCCAATCAATACTGAACTGACTGAATCTGATGTATGTAATCAAGTTTCAGGTGCAAACATACAAGCTCATGTTGTTCTTGAGCCTGAAGTGTCTAATGAACAGACTGCTAATGAAGGATTTGATGCAAACATTTTACATGCTCTTGGTGATGAACATATAGTGTCTAATGAGGGATCTAATGCAAGTATTTTGCAAGCTCATTGAAGGATTTAGTGTCTAATGATGATCTACTATGTTGAGAGAGACAGAGATTTGCAGGCATTGATGACAAGCAAATTATAGTGCATTTTCATAGCTTGAGGAAACGTCGAGGCCATCTACCAGAAAGTCCCCGTATCATGACAACATAGCATAAATACTTTTTTAATATGTTGTTTGAAACTATTGGCATACTTGTGCAGGATAGATATATTGATATGCAGTTTGCGCACTAGTTATACGTGCAATTACACTGATATTTCCAGCCAGAGAACGAATAATTCAGGCAGGTACAGACCATATTTGTAGTCCTTGTACACCATGTGGCATTTTGTGTTTTTTCGTGCTTGCATCATTTAGTGTTTATAATTTGAACTACTTTGGATCATTAGCTGGTTTTCAAAGTGCATGTAGCTTCACATTTCTCAAGTTATGTTGATTTCCGGAGTGCAAGTGCCTTTGTATTTTTTAAGTTAAATGTTCGCCCCTGGTAACTTGAATTCGTGGATCAGCCACTCCACACAAATCATACACAAATGCCAGTACGAATTAAATGAAATGCAGGGACTTACGCTAGCTCGTTGTACAGGCTCGCTGCAGCTCTGCTTGCGATTGGGATGTTCCATGTACAAGTCCATGTTACCACTTGCTTGGATGTGCAGGCCTTGTGCTCCTTGCATCCCCCTCTGCATTTTTGACACGGCGAATGGTTGATCAAATAAGAGGAATCGACCTTGATGTTGTACTGGAGGACAGATACTTACAAGGTTATACGGGTGTGCAGGATGTGTACCAGATCTCGTAGCCCCGTCATGCTTCGCTAAAAATGGATTTTCTTGTTTCAGATGATATCTCCAGAAGAAATAAGAGTTAAAGTCAGAGTTGCATAGGCTTGTAAGCTAAGAGAGCAGTGAAAGGATATCCAAACATCGTCGGAACAGTGCACAAGGGAGTGATGTGTGGATACCTAGTTCGGGCTGGTGTTTGGGCATGCTCGCCAAGCTAGAGTGCGGGTCACTTCAGAACCGTTGAGGGTGATACGCTGGCGTTGGCTGGCCGCGCACGGATGCAGATCTTGAGTGGCAACGGAGCGCTACGATGCGGTGGACGAGACCGTTGGTTAAGCCCCATAGACCTCGGGGGGCGGAGGTGCGACGATGTGCTCGGTGAAGTAGCCCCGGTGAGCTGGGAGACGGCGTCTGTGAAGCGCACCTGATGCGGTGGAACTCGGTGTCTGTGAGGCACGTCGGTTGCGGCGGCCGACGTTGTCGGTGGACCACCCGGTGCGGCGGACGAGGGCGTAGATGTGGTAGCTCCGGTGCGGTGGTGAAGCGCGACCGTCGTCTTCGTCGTCGTCGTCCGGCACAGAGGTGGGGAACGGTGGGGAAAGAGACGAGACGAGGGGCGATTCGAGGGAGGCGGCGAATTAGGGACTTGAGTAATCTGGGCGCGGAAGGGGACGGTGGAGAAGAGAGATTTTGCAGGGCTGGAATTGGGGCCGCTAGATATTTCAATCCGAAACGTGGAAGCGCGAACTTATATTGTCGTCGTACTTTTTTTGGGGGGAGGGGGGGTGGGTGGCTGGGTGCTACGCGTCCGTCCGACACACGCGACCACCCTGATAGGACTACGCTTCGGTGCCTTAAGGCACCTGCCTTTGTGTCCATAACATGTGGGCCCAATAGGTGGCTGGCCCACATGTCAGTCACCCAAGGGCTGTTGCCTTTAAGGCACCGAAGCAGCGTCCACCCCGACACGACCCTGGTCTGCCTGGTGCGCCTACATTTGAGAATGCAAACGAATCTTCTTTCATTTGCAAACGAATCTGTATGTATTACCATGCCTGTGTCTTCCTTGCAATAATTAGTCATTCGAAACGAGATACTCCATCCGTTCACTTTTGTAAGTCATTTCAGACAACTTAAAATGAACTGTTTTGCACATTTTCTGAAATGTCTTCAAGGTCTGATAAAAGTGAACATAGGGCGTACTATAAATTAATTAATGAGGAGTTATTTGAAAAAAAATCGAAACGGTACCCACGCTAATGTGGATTAGAGTGTGTCACATAATTAGTTATTTGAATTAGAGTGTGTGTCACGTAGTTAGTTATTTGAATTAGAGTGTGTGTCACGTAGCGATCTCCAATTCTAATGTGGATTTCGCATTTCACTGTATCCACGCTACTTTTTTAATACAAATTCATATGTATATGATGAACACCATGGTAGTGAGAAAACTTTTGGATGGATTCAAACATATGACCTACAAAATAGCACAACAAATTGAGCCAATGTCAACTTTTCGAAACTTAGTATGGCACGAATTCGAAATAATTACCCGTATGCCTGGTCCTCGGTTCAAATCTTACAATGTACACCGAATTGAAACATCGATATTAAGTCTCGTACTATGTACATTCAAATGTTGTTTTAGTCCCCCCCACCTCAGCAGCGACAAACGCTACATACTTCCTGTATCGGTCAAACTTCCTCTCCTAACCACCTTAGCAAGCTATCGGTTTCCAACACATGTTCATTCTTTCTCTCCATGTTTCGATCTCTAAGTCGATCTCAACTACACAACCCCTTTTTCCACTCCTGTTACCAAATGTATTTACCTCACACACCCGCCATTGCACCGCATGCCTAGCTCTCTCCCCCTCCCCTCCCTCTCACCCTCTCGCGCTAAAGACATGCGTGCATTGCCTATCTAGCCCCCCCCCCCAACCTCTCGTGCGCAAGAACACACATTGTATATCTAGGTCACTCCCTCGAGACTGTCTCACTCTTTCTTCCGCACGGCGGGCCACACTCTCTCAATCTCGCTCTCTTTATCTGAGTCTCGTTTAACCTCGTTTTCTTTCACACACAAATGATATATCTCCCTGTTCGGGCCTCGGTCGACACACTCTATACTCTCTCATGCAGATTGTCTATCTAGGTCAGTCCATCTAAGCCGCCGCCACTCTTTCGACCTCATGGTGGGCCACACTCACTCAATCTCTCTCTCTCTCTCTCTCTCTCTCTCTCTCTCTCTCTCTGTGTGTGTGTGTGTGTGTGTGTGTATGTCTCGATTTACCTCGCTCTTTCTCGGACAAAAACAATATATCACCATGTTTGAGCCCAATTCGACCTATTCACATTGTATACTCTCTCACGCACATCGTCTATCTAGGTCACTCTCTCCAACCCGTCTCACTCTTTCGATCGCACGGCGACCCTATGTGATCGGTTGACCTTGCTTCCTCCCACGCACAAAATATATCTACACGTCTGTGACTGGATCATCTCTCAAGCTCTATCTTACAGCCCTCACCCTTAACAAAAGCTCAATCGGACAATATCTCTCCGGAGCATATATATTTGTTCAATGAATGTCGGACCACACTCACTTTGTCTCTCTATCTATATGTCTCTCGATTGACCTCGCTTTCTCATACCGTATCTTCGACGCGTTGAAGCTACTACCTCTCCATCCCTCGCAAAGCCGGAGCTATTTACATTGCGAGGGGCACTCCAACCCTGGATTAATTTGTGTAGGCATTTATTCCGGTCGGTTTAGATTATATTTTTGTAGCATTCGGCCCACAACTACTCCAAACGCCGTTGCAACCCACGCAACTCCCCTAGTTGATTTCCCTCTGGCTCGGTCATCGCTCTCTCGCACGTCCTTTCTCACCTTCAACGTCGCACCATGGTATTTATTGAAAAAACTATGTTGTTCTCTTTAATTATTATAAATAAGCTACAAAACTACACACCGATAGTCTGCTTGGAATGGAACAAATTTCGACCCACAAATTAAAGTGCTACAAACTACACACCAAGGGGCCCACATGTCATGAAACAAATTTGGACCCATATACAAATTAAAAAATAAAGGACGAGGATTGAACATGCGACCGGGCCTTTAAGCCGCACGTCAATAGGCAACATACGTAGAATAGCAATGTTTGTTGTACCCCCTTTGTTCACATAATGTTTTTATATTACCGCAGCCTAATTAATGGATAACATGTAATATTATTTTTAGTACTATTCGCCTTCACTTACTGGTGGGTTCCATGTGTGCTCTCTCTCTCTCTCCTCCCCTTCTGTGTTTAGACGCACGGGCAAACAGGAAGAACTCGCGGGCGATGTTGCCGTTGACCATATCTGGATGCGTTCACAACTCACAAGTCAAGGCACCAGTTTCATGTACTAGTAGCACTAGTCAGTGTGTACGTGCAATGCACGTTAATTTGGAAGTATATAAGTGCATGAGGATATTAACTAATAGGATATTATTTGCGTGTTGTCATGTGATAAGCACTATTTTTGGCATGAAATTAACTGCACGCTAAACGTGTTGAGCGCTCGACATTGAAGCAGTCTAGGTCGTTGGATGACAAGGAATACATGTGGCTTGATGAAGTTTTATATTTAATTTGATACGGCTCTAGCACAACATTCAATCGATCAAACCATACATTTCGTTCAGTCTGACTCCGACTTTAAATTATACGACGATCGATATAAAATAAACGGAAATGATAAACGTTCGGATTTTAAGCATGGCAATCCGAACGTTTTTCATGGCAAATTTAGATTACGCGGCGGCGGCGGGGGCGTCTCGCGGTGGGAAGCGGCTCCTCTGCCGTGCTCTGTGTGTCGTCAGGCCACTGACCGACGGCGACGGCGGCGTCTTGCGCCGTTGTTGGCGTACTCCTGGACGTTGGCCTAGCTTCAAGGAAGGCCAAAATGTATTGGACTTCGGAGCGAGTCAACTAGCGGGAGGAGGCGACTGGCATTTGTGCAAGGAAGCGGTCGACGGCGGCCATCCATGTCGCTGAGGGGGGCACTGGCACCCGCGCGGGGACATGCGCTGTCAACGGCGCGGCGGAGACGTTTGTGTGCATGGGCACCGGCATGGGCGCGCCGCGTCGATTACACGCAGCGCGCATCTCGCTGGCAGGTGCACGCACACCGCACGGGCGTCTTGGCGTCGGTGCACGCGCAGGCGCATGCGCTGGCAGATGCACGGGCGCGTGAAAGTCGGCGAGGACCTCGTGGAACCCCGTGGCATCAAGCTCGGCGACAATGTGCGGCTCCCAGCCCATCAATGCCACGGGGATGGGCGCTGGCGCAGTCCGGGCGACGGGAGCCGGAACGGGAGAGGGGACAGGCGCGGCGTCTTTCCGCAAGGCGAGTTCAAGCTCGTCCCAAAGCACCTTATGTCCTTGAGACTCCGGCTCGGTGTATTCCTCATGAAACTGGAACACTACGGGCAGACCATCGTGATGCGGCATGGCGTACGTTTAGGTCAGGCTAGTTGGAGGTAGACAATAGGAGAATCGGAGAGGAAGAGAGAGAATTGTAGCGATACTGAGTAGTGCGGGGTTGATTTTAAACTGCGGCGCCGGCGACATTAAAAGTGGGAGCAGTTGGGACGACGGTGGGCGGCGGAGCCTGGTCAAAGGCTCGCCTCCGGTGAGTCTGCACAGCGGTTCTGCTTTCCGCCGCCTCGACAGCCCGGCGCAGCGGTCTGCTCGCACGCCTCTTGTCGACTCACACGCTTGCTGGGACGGCACCTGCCGATGAGAAGCGGGGACTCGTGGCGGCACGTAAACGCCCACGGTTTCAATAGTGAAAGTGTTCGCCTTAACGTGACAGGTCTTTTCCCTCAAAGAAAACGTGACAGGTCTTTGTTCCAAAATACCTTGGCTCTTCATTTGTGAAACTTGTCATAAGCAGCTTGTCACGAATTGAAGAAAAAGGAGTAAAAGGATAATCCCTCCGTACCAGTGCATTGCCTGATATATTAACTCAACTACTAGGCACGGACAAAAAAAGTACTAGGCACGAACAAACGGGCTTAATTCTGTGCTCATCCTGGTGTAGTAGTAGTAGTAGTACTAGGCAATGCAGTTGACGGGTGACATTGACGAGCGGCGACCGAGGGAATTGAACCGTGCTCGGCACGGTAGGTAACGTTGTCTAGTTACTAAAACATCCCTCCTTTGTTCATCGGTAGTCATTATGGACCAGGGACATGAGGGGAATTTCCTAGGGCTGGAATTCTGGCCGCCAGATATTTCGACTTGAAACGATGAGGCTCGACTGGTTGGGGTTGCCTAATGTGCGTACCACGCACGCCACTGAAGGACACGAGCCCTTTTTTTAGGATCAACACGGGCCAAGGTGTGGCTGGTACGACGTTGGGTCCTATCATTTGAGAATACGAAAGGAACCTTTTAAATTGCCGAACAAATCTATGTGTATTGCAATACCCGTATTTTCCTTGCAAATACTAATCTCAACGTGGTAATTGATTTATGAAGAGTCGTTGAATTAGAGTGAATTTGTGATATAGTGATCTCAACGTGGATTTCACATTTCATGGTATCCCTAGTAAGTTTTACAATGCAAATTCAAATTTAAAAGATGAACAATATGGAGGTGAGAAAACTTTGTATGTATCAAGCATATGACCACACACACACACACACACACACAGACACACACGCACGAACACAACAACAATCCAATAAGTATAGTGCATCTATTTTATCAACCCATGCATGTATGACACGAGTTCAAAAATACTCCTTCTATTCCTAAATATTAGTCTTTTAGAGAGTTCAACAAGTGACTACATACGGAGGAAAATGAGTGAATCTAGATTTTATAATATGTCTATATACATCTGTATGTGCCAGTCCATTTGAAGCCTCTAAAAAGACTAATATTTAGGAACGAAGGGAGTAAAATGTAAGACATCCATGGTCCTCAGTTTAATATTTAAAATGAACATGAAATTGAAACATGAATATTAAGTCTAGTACTACAGTACATGCAAATGTTGTGTTTAGGCGGAGCTATGATTTTCGGGGGTCAACCCCTCGACCTTAGATAAAACAGTGGAGCTCTGTTTAGGGTTGTTTAGATTATATTTGTTCCCACCCTCCCAACCACTGATTGGTTGTGCACCCCCCACCCCTCCTCCCCGGGAGAATATCATGTGCCCCCATACCTTACATGCTATATGCCGATACGAGTTGCTTGGAGCTTGTAGATCTGAGATATAGCAGCTCACATGATGTGTCTTAATTTTTTTGCAGGAAACCTTGATGAGTTTCAGAATTGCACACAATTTGTACAAAAACTACTTAGATGCCCTTTGATCCCATATCCAACGACCTCGAAGCTCGTATCACCATAGCATCTAAGATGAAGGAGGACATCATATTCTCCTGTATGTAAGAATATCATGTGCCACCACACCTTAGATGGTTTGGTGATACAAGCTCTTCGGAGGCGTTGGATTTGTGACCCAACACCTCCTCGGTGGTTCGAATGGTTTTTTGCAGAAAAGCCCCAAAAGAATTCAGCCACTGCTTACAAGCACAAAGACTGCTCAGATGACATTGGATCTCAGAACAAACGACCTCCAAGCTCGTATCACCATAGCATCGAAGCTGCGATAGCACCTTATGTTTTCTCGCACGGGAGAGTATGAGGTGCTCCCGCACCATAGATTCTATGGTGATACGAGTTCACTGAGATCTAACGGCCCACGGTAGGAGGTTTGAATGTTTTTACAATATACGGCTGATAGAGTTTGGGAAATGCGCAGAAAGTACAAGTACTATGCATGTGCCATCTGATCACTGATCATACGATCTAGATGCTCATATCACCGTAGCGGGTAATTAAGCTACGGGGAGCACCTAATATTATCGCCGGGGAGCCGTTGGATCGAAGATGCAGCGGCACACACGAGGCCTGAATGTTTTATTTGCAAAAAAAACTTTGGAGAGTTTGGAAATTGCGCATAATTATAAAGACTACTCCCAAGCCATTGGATCTCACTTCCAACGGTGTAAAAACTCGTATCACCATAGTATCTAAGCTGCGGGGTGGATGTGATATTCTATGCCGCTGTCATTTTTGTTCGTAAACTTGCAAAATACGTGTAACTCGTGCCATTACTTGTCTAACTGCGCAAAGTGTTTGTTCAAAAAAACCATCCTACACTGAAATATCGGAACAACACACGGGGGTCCCACTTGTCATTAATCAAATTTGGACCTAAAACTAACAAATCTGAAAGACGAGATTCGAACTGGCAACCTGGACTACAAAGCGTAAGTCGATAGCCTGAAAAAACGAACGGTTGTTGGCTTTGTCCCATAACTTGATTTTATACAGTACTTGCATTGAGTAGAGTAGAGGGAGTGCCTCGTCAACACGTGCTTGACCGTTGTCTCACTTACGGGTGGTCCCAGTTCTGTGATCTCAATCTCTCTTCTCTCCATCGTCTAACCTTTGCACGGGCACACACGAAGAGCGGCGCTAGCTTGCCGTGGTGTTATTACAACTAAAAAAACTTGGAAAATAGAAGAATCGCCTAGAACAAGAGACGTTGCGGCTGTTCGAGACGGAGCTAACCGTGCCAGTTTGCATGATGAAGCTGTGTGGCTAGTGGGGTGTTTTCGACCGACTAGCTGGGTCCCGAGGTCGAACCATAGGTACTACGTCTGATACAGTATATTTTTACACGCACATTTTTCCTCCATGCCGAGACGTGGCACACCCTACCACGCGGTTTCAGGGTCCTCCCGGGTGGTGCACGCATATATTCTTCCTGACGTGGGACGCCCTACCGCGCGTTTTCTGGGTCCTCCTCGGTCGTAGCGCCGAAGCAAGTAAATGAGTCGTCAAATCATGAAAGACCACCTTTCCCACCGAGTACATCAGTGAAGCACGGTGGCTAGCTAGTTGGGCTAGTTCGACCGATTAGCTAGGCCGCCGCCACATTTGTTTTTTCACCCCTTTTTTATCTACTTGCCGGCAGGTAAATTTTTAAATATCCACCAGGGCGTTGCTCTGGTGTTTGGGTGCGGCAGGATTTTAAATTTTTTGATTGATGGGAGCAGGCGCGGCAGGATTTTATTTTTTTATTGACGGGAGCAGGCGCGGTAGCAATTAGTCACGATGACTCCGCCTGTAAAAACCCACTGCTCCCTGATGTGAGCAGTCGTCGACTGGTGTTTTACCATGGTGAAACCAAAAGATTCTCCGCTCCTCGGTTGGCTCCCTCCGCCTTCCCGTAGATTGCATTGCCTTTCAGCAGTTTCGCCCCCTTTGCTTCCTCTCCCCATTGCTTCTACCTGGTGCCATGGCGGCGCAGCAGATCTTGGAGTCCGAGGTGAGGCGCCTGACACAGGAGCTCCATGCCAAGGATGCAGAGCTCAGGGCCAAGGACATGGAGCTCCGTGAGCTCAAGGAGGAGAGGAGTGCCATGCTCCTCCGTTATGTGCGGGAGTTCACGGAGCTTCAAAAGCGGCATGCGTCCACCACAAAGATGCTCGAGGCGTCGGCGGCGTTGCTGTAGAAAGCGGGAGATACGATAGGCCGTCAGGGGAGCCGGCTGGAGCGCGAGCGGGCCGATCGTGACGAGGTCCAGGATCGCCTCAGCCACTTGGTGAACCGAGTTGCCACGTACGTGTTGCGGCTGTGCGATGCCTACCGTCGTGCCAGCGCGACGATGCCGGCCATCAAGCTAAACCCGTTCGACCACCCGGTCGATTTCAACGAGCTGCGGCTTCCTGACCTGGTCTCCTTCTTCACCTATATCTCCGAGGAGCTGAGCCGTCTCCGCGCGATGGTGGGGGCTGAGCTGGACAAGGAGGGGTTGCGCGCTGCCGTCGCCGTTGCCGGGCGAATCCTTTCAGGGCTCCGTCACCGGAACCCATTCTGCGGGCGGTTGCACCCTGCATCACCAACGCCGTGCGCCTCGAGAAGCAGAGGGACTTCGATGGTGTTTAGGCGCCCTTTGCATGGGCATGTCCATGTCTCGGTGCAACATGACCGTTGGATCAAACTCAGACGGTGCAGATCCGTCACTGTAGCACAAAGCGTGTGGGTGTGTTTGGTTGCATTCTCATCTCAATATAGTTGTTTCCTCTTCGTGTATTTTTGTCAACCTACTAGTGTGGACTCATGCACCCTTCATGCACTCTGCCAAACACCCAAAAGTGGGTCGAGAAGGGAACTTTTGCTCCCATCCCGTGCACCCTTCATACACCCTGTCTAACACTATAGGATGTGCTTCATATGGTTCATGTTTCGTGGAGTACTGTAGCACCGTACTCTCCGTGCGATGTGGACCTAGTTCTGTTAATATTGATCTCACCGTTCATTCTCGACCAGACAGTCGAAAAAGCGGTACTATGTTACATATAGGAGTAGTTGACATGCGCACAACACAGCAACAAGATTGTGTAGTACTGACGTATGAACCACTGCACATGCCTAGTAGTCGGAGCATTGTGTATGTTCAAGTGGCTGTTGTGTTTCGCATTACTCCGTCGTAAGAGTGGAAATGCTTGTTGTATTCATTTTTTTCTTCAGAATGAAAAACAGTGGACACGCTCTACTGTGCGAATCCTCCTCCAGCCATGCACTAAATTACTCACTTTCGCCGACGTGTGGGACAGCCAGCACCTGGGTCCACCAGCCATGCACTAAATTACTCCGTAGTAGAGTGACGGTAGACTACCCCAATCGAACCGCCGCAGTAATACCCCATGAGTCGTCAAATCACAAAGCCCCCTCCTTTCCAGCAGTAAGTTGGACGGACGAAGCAACCATCATTTCACTCTTCTCTCTTAGCTTCCTCTCTTGAAGAAAACCCCCACTCGCTTCGCTTCTCCCTCATCTCGTTCCTGCTTTCACTCTTCTCTCTCAGCTTCCTCTCTTGGATGGACGCCGGAGCACCGGCCGACGTGATGTCTATGGCTCTGGCCAAAACCGTCGAGGCTCATGGTACGAAGAAGCGCAAGCACCCCGCCGAGACTACTGCAGACAAGCTCAAAGCCATCGCCATGTCCAAGCCCCCCTCTCCGGGATCCCTCATTAAGCAAGTCCAGGTAATGTCTCTTGTTGACGATCTTTTTCTCGATCTTGATCATGTTTTTCATCTAACACGCAGTACTAGTACTAGTAGTACAACTTTCTGGGCGATCTTGCATGTGATTTTAGTGTGCCAAATGACGGTTCTAAATTCCTCTTTTGACCAAAACATGCGAGAGGTTGACACTGATTTCTTATAGATTACTTTCAACTACTCCCTCTGTCCCAAATTTCTTGTCTTAGATTTGTCTAGATACGGATGTATCAAATACTAAAATGTGACTTGATACATCCGTATCTAGACAAATCTAAGACAAGAATTTTGGGACGGAGGGAGTACTATAATTTATCAATGCTGCCTTTTAAGAGGGTTTATTTGCCTCAGTAACTTGTGTTATGGATATTGCATGTAATCCCTCTGCTCTCATGCCTTTGAAGACATGTTCTATTGTCTTTGAAGACATGGATCCCCTGTGTGTATATGTAGTCATATATGGAGTATAATATCGAAAATCATCTTATATTTCTGAACGGAGGTAGTAATGAAATATGGTTTCTGTTGGATTTAGAACCAGGTCCGCGGTGGAGATGAAGTTCTCAAAGTCATGTCGTGTGAACTGGAAGACCTGATGATGAGTTCTACTGCTGAACTATCCAGCTGATGTGTCCTTGTCGCCACGTGTCCTGAACTAGTGTTTTCCTGTAGCATTGTTGTCAGGCGTGTTCTCGAGGCTGTACTTGACCACAACAATTTCCTGGTTGTGCCTTCGATTACGAAGGGTGTGGTTCTTGTAAAGCTTCCCAACAAATCTGATGCGGCCTGTCTTCATCATCATGTTTATGAGTGGAAAGACCACTCTGTTAGGTTCTCCAAGGTTGACAAGATGGTGATGGAGCATGTAGACATCTCACATGAAGTCAATGGCCTAGTCAATTACGCGGGGTTCATCCCGAGGTCGGTGGCAAGAAATAGTCTGCAGAGTTTAGTTAGTGCAACTTTGCTTGTCTGTAGTAAGTACTATTGTTCAGTACTTGATTTGTGTTTGTGAACCCTGTATTGTTTATTAGTACTGCCGCTTTTGGTGTGTGGTCAGTCCTGAGAACGGTCTATGTTAATGTCTGTCCACTCAATTCAGTCTGTACATTTTGAAGTATCCAGATCATATTTTTTGTGAGGACGGTTTATCAATTATAGTTACACTCCAATATTTGTATGCATTGCAGGGTTTATCGCACCCACCAGGATTTCCAGTCCCATGGATGTTCGGTCCATACGATTTGTCACGACCTTTGGACTGTGCTGCTTGTGGGAGTAGGCAGGGCCCCTGCATGCCACGCGTAGTTGGACGATCAATCTTCTGTTTAGTACTTCAACATAGTGATTTCCTGGTAAGGATTCACTCGTGTCACATCAAGTAAATCTTATTGATTTACTGTCTAAATCTTATTGATTTAATGTCATGTTTTCTTTCTTTTCCTGCAATTTTATGATGCAGGTTTTGCCATGTGACATTCATCACAGAATAAACCGTTTGGTTTGCTCTACGATGGCTATTTTTGCAGGTTTCACTTCTTATGTCGTGTCAGTAACGAAGGCACTGTCCATCACTTATATTACTGGAAAAAATTGGATCAGTCTGTTGTCTGAGTACAAGCTGAATCCCTATGATGAACTGCAGTTTGGTTTAACAAAAACGCCACAATTAGTCCTTCTCGCGTTTAAAAGAAATGAAGAAAAAAACTGGATCACGGTCACGGATCCTAGTCAAGTTAGAAAGCTGATCATAGCAGACCAGACACGATCGCCGCTGTCTCGCACAGATCGAGCACCGGCAGTTGCTCTAGCACTGACAGCGGCAGTAGCTCAGTCTGATCCAGCTGAGGATTGGGCACCGACCGCGTTAGCGGATCAGACTAATCTACCGGAGGATCGGGCATCGACACCGGCACCAGCTCTACAAGGAGCACCATCTCCGGCAGCAGCAGCGGCTTCGGCACCTGCACCAACACTTGCACTTGCATTTGGTCCGGCTCGTGCAGTTGCACCGGCAACAGACTGGTCTGCAGTTCGCACTTCATATACCAAAGTCCTTACAAAAACCGACATGTCCACCTTCTTGGTAAGCATTGGCTGCCCAAGTGCTTCGTTCTTTTTTCTTTCCATGTTGTTTCACATGATTCACTGTGTTGATCTAACTGTTTGGGTATGTCTTCTTGTTTTCAAACAGAGAATTCCTAGAGCAACGAGGGAGTCGTTTAACAATCCGGGCGACCGCGGCCAAGTTTCTCTTACCATGCGCAGCCTTTATGTGAATGAACCTACTCAATATACCGTAAGTACAAAGGATGGTCGCATGATGATTGATGCTAAAGGATGGTCAAGGTTCAAATCTAAATCATATCTTGCGGTGGGGGATGATGTCAAAATCGAACTTTCTCGGCAAGGAGAGCTGGTCCCAATCAACTTTGAAATTCTTCAGTAGCAGCACGCAACTGCCGAACTGATCTATCCTCTGAGAGATTTTGATGTAATAATCTTGCATGGTGAAACAAGTGTCCTGTGTGTATAAGTAGTACGACAGTATTATATATCACATGGTATATCGTTGATAGAATTGCAACTCTGATTGCTGGTTAGGAACTGTCATTCGATTTCATTCCAACAGCTGTCGTGCTTTATTCAATTTTGTGTATTCGCCTTGCGACAGCATCTAAAACCAGCGCAGTACCGATCACTTGCAATATGAAAAGCGCTGAGGTAGAACACATGGGCCCCCAAACATGCAGGGTCGGCCTGCAGCCCAAAGTCCAGAACCGTGAGCCTATCTGAGTATTATATTCTCAGCTGAACCCCCATAAAGAAGCTGAACCCTCATAATGCCCATGTGTTGCAGAGGGAGTATATTTCTCGGCAAGGTGAGCCAGTGATATAAAAGATTTGTATATTTATTTACAGAGGGAGTATCTCTCTGTCAAAAAATATATTTATGTGTAACTAGTTACTCCTGTCTTTCTACTTCCTTTCGCTGATATGTGGGGCAACCGGCAATGGGGTCCACGTGCCATATGCACAAATTAGAGTGCACAACTTCACGGTAGACACACCCGGTCGTAGCGCCGCAGTAATGCCCAATGAGCCGTCAAATCACAACCCCCCTTTCCAGCTTTAGCAGTAAGCTGGACGGACGAAGCGGCAATATTTCACTAGGCCTGAATCCCCTTCTCCCTCGTCTGCTTGTTCAGAGAAAACCCCGCTCGGCGATTGCATAGGGTTTTCTCATGGAGAACCAGGTACGAATTCTTCATCCATCCCCGATAAATCCAAGTCCCTTGGTCGCAGGTAATCCTAGGATGGCAGCCGCCGCCGTTGATGCATTTTTCTTCGTACTGAATCTAGTGTGTTTCAGTTGCAGTGCCCAAAGTGCGAGTACCCTACAGATTTCTGCGCCCACGGCGAGACGCCACACTTGTTCCTTCTCGTCCTACCACAGCATTTTGAAACGCGCACAGTATGTTCCTAGAATCCTCTTCTCTATCCGGGAGGGTGGGGTTTTTTTGAACATGTTGTGTTCTCATATTATTTTTCCTGCAGTGTATTATTTGCTCTGCCAGAACACATGTACTCAAGATGCTCGGCCTTGCCATAACTGAATACACTAGTTTAATGGTCACAGTGAATAAAATCCATGGATACTGCTTCCGAGTTGGGTTCATGAACCAAGAAGATCGCTGCTTTTTTATGGCCGAACTTGGATAAACTTTCTCAAGTGTTACGGACTGAAAGTTGGCGCACGAATGTTGATGGAAATAGTAGAACCTGGTCTCATCTTCACTGTGATCTTCCACCCCGACGTCGTTCCAATTGTTCATACATGTTAGTTTTGTATCTGGTTCTTGCTTGTTGCCTCGATTACTTCTTAATCCACCTATTCTATCTAACTAATCACAATTTAACTTTAGAAGTAGCAACGAATCTCTCACGAAGATGCTACTTCTAACTAATATTGTCTTATAATTGGTGGCACGTGTAGGTTTTTCCAGAGTTAAGCAGTCTGCTCGTTTGTTACTCCGTAATAACTCGGCTGTTACTAATGGCACTGAAGTTGACTGGATCGACATCCACATGTTCCTACACTTTATTGATCGTCTTGAGGTCCTTGTGGGGCGTTTCAATGGTGGAAGGCCACGTGGTATATGTGTGCCACTACTGCACTCGTTGAACAGGTCCAAGTGTGTCGAGAAACTTATGGTACGAGCTGTTTTCTGTTATATATGTTGTTCATAAACTATTGCTTATACACAGTTTTACAGCAGTGATCTTCTTGAAACAGGAACGGCCGAGTTCTATTGTTCCTATACAGATGCCTGACCATGGTCGGGTCAGACTTGCGCTTGGTCACAACATGATGTTTATGTCGACCTACTCAATTCCCCTTGGAGGCGAAAAGATACTTATTCGTGGGTGGTCTCAGATAATGTAGGCCCGTCCATCTTCGAGAATAGGACAGAAGATTATGTTCATGCTTTTCCATGGCTCTAAAGCGAATATCTTGTTTATTGACCATGTTGCGAGAAGAAGCCTCTTTCAGAAGGATGTGGATGCGCGGGGTGGCGCCTGGGCCTTGTCCTGGGGCTTGGAGGCTTCACCCTTGGTTAACTGTAGCCTGTAGGCAAAGTAGCTCTATTCGAGGCGTGCTTTGTACGGTTGAACCTGTATAAGTACTCATACTGCTTTCAGCTTTGGTTTTTAAGTGCCCCTGGTGGTTTCAGTTAAGGTTGTTAAGTACTCTTGCTGCTTTTACATGCATCGTGTTTCTTGATCCCTGTCTTCCTCCAGCCGCCAAAACCAAACCAGCGCCGGCGGGGCCGCCTGCTTCCGCCTCTCACGGCTGGCTGCGCCTCAGCGCACGCATCGCCGCCCCACTGTCTCCTAAATCGTTAACGCCGACGTCCTCCGTGCGCTTTGGTGCGCTCGCCACGGCGCCACCCTCTCGCGTTGTCAACATGGTCAACAAACAACAGGAATCGGCAGAAGTACATGGAGAGGATGACAGTAGGGGCCCACCATGTCAGCGTATGGAAAAATAAAATGCTTCGTCCTAGTGTTTTCCTGACATCTGAGACCCCTGACATTGTGAGCGTATATAGTCAATAGACAAGAGAACAGCACAAGATCGGCTGACACCTGGGACGTAGCTACTCGAGCAGTATTTTTTTTGTTTGGTATTGTTGAGACGGAGCAGGGTTTGAACTGGGCCGTGGCCCGTCTAGCCCAGGCTTATATTTTTATGTTCACCATGTGACCAGCCCAGCTATTTTTTCTTTGTGCAAATGAGCCCAGTTTATTTTTTCTGAAGAATACCCAATTCAGGCCTACTTATTTTTCTACGCCTTGAAAGTAATATGAAATGGGTTGTAAATATAAAAACAGATGACAAATTGGCAATTACTTTATAATTTCTGATTTTTTCACATTTTCAGATTCCTATTTCACTGGGCATTAACCTAATTCAAATATATCTTCAAAGTACTTTAAATCTGGCTCGACATTTCGGTATTAAAAATAGTTTGGAACCCACAGAAATATGCGAAATTGGCCCTGGCAAACCAAAAAAACGACTGCAATAAATTGCAAAAGAAGTTGCCATGAGCTATATATAAATTATTAAAAAAAGAGGGAGTAGTCTGACTTGTGGGCCTGTTTAGTTGACGCGTATGCAAGATTTTTTTAGTTATTATATACTACGTTAACAAACGATTCTAGTAAGACGTAACCGTTGGATGTCAATCCAACGGCCGTCGTGTTTCTTCAATCTCTGATCTTCTTGCTCCAGCCGCCAAAGCAGCGCCAAGGGACCGCCTCTCCGCCTCCGTGGCGGCTGTCTTGCCGCCAGAGCCTCAGCGCCCCCTACTACTCCCACCGCTGGCCAGGGCATCCCTCTACTCACCCACACCCCGTGTTATTCTGCGGCGACGGCAGCCTCACACCGCAGCCGTACCGGTGAACCCTCGTACTCCTCTCCGCGCGGGCTTCCACTGCCGCGTCTTCCCCGGCTCCACGTCGTCCCCTTCCTAGGCCTCACCATCGTCCCCCGCTGTGGTGCTCTCAGCGCGGCGTGGTCAATGTGGTCAACGACCGACTTCCATCGGAAGAGTACTGTACGTGGAGAGGCTGACAGCTGGGTCCACGACAGCCGCAAGGAAGTGCCTCCTTATTAAGCGGAAAATAATTATTCCTCCACCTGACACCTAGGACCCACTGGACGGGCCAACAGTATTTCGCGAAAAAAACTTTCCCCCTGGGTGCTGGGAACCATAGGTCGGGCCACCGTATTTCACGAAAAAAAACGTTCCCCCCGCTGTCAGCTCGGACCCACCGGAAGTGCCTCCTTATTACGCACAAAAAAATGAATACCCCCCTGCTAGCTGGGACCAACCTTGGTGGGAGGCTGACTTGTGGGCCTACTAAGTTGACTGGGACGGAGGCCTTTGTCAACTTTAGTCAATATATGAACGATTCTAGCTCAAGTGACCGTACGATGTCCATCCAACGGCTGTAGTGCTTCTTCAACCTCTGCTCTTCTTGCTCCAGCCGCCCAAACTGCGCCGGTCGTGCCGCCTTCTCCTGCCGCCCGTGGCCGGCTGTGATGCCACGGAGGCCTCACCGCCCCCTACTACTCCCACCGCTGCCAGGCCATCCCGCTACGCACCACACCCCCTGTTATTTTGCGGCGACGGCAGCCTAACACCGCAGCCGAACGAGTGAACCCTCATACTCCTCTACGCGTGGGCATCCACTGCCGCATCTTCCCCGGCTCCGCGTCTTCCCCTTCCTAGGCCTTGCCGTCGTCCACCGCCCTGGTGCTCTCGGCGCGGCGTGGTCAACATGGTCAAGGAACACTAGTAGAAAAGGGGGCAATGGTCCAGGCCCGGCCAGCCCGTTAGTCCCGGTTCAATCCAGAACTGGGACCAATGGGGGCATTGGACCCGGTTCGTGAGCCCCGGGGGCCGACCGGGCCACGCGGGCCATTGGTCCCGGTTCGTCTGGACCTTTTGGTCCCGGTTGGTCGGACGAACCGGGACCAATGGGCCTCGCTCAGTTGGAAATATGCCCTAGAGGCAATAATAAATTAGTTATTATTATATTTCCTTGTTCATGATAATCATTTATTATCCATGCTATAATTGTATTGATAGGAAACTCAGATACATGTGTGGATACATAGACAACACCATGTCCCTAGTAAGCCTCTAGTTGACTAGCTCGTTGATCAACAGATGGTTATGGTCTCTTGACCATGGATATTGGATGTCGTTGATAACGGGATCACATCATTAGGAGAATGATGTGATGGACAAGACCCAATCCTAAGCCTAGCACAAAGATCGTGTAGTTCGTATGCTAAAGCTTTTCTAATGTCAAGTATCTTTTCCTTAGACCATGAGATTGTGCAACTCCCGAATACCGTAGGAATTCTTCGGGTGTACCAAACGTCACAACGTAACTGGGTGGCTATAAAGGTGCACTACAGGTATCTCCGAAAGTGTATGTTGGGTTGGCACGAATCGAGACTGGGATTTGTCACTCTGTGTGACGGAGAGGTATCTCTGGGCCCACTCGGTAGGACATCATAATAATGCGCACAATGTGACCAAGGGGTTGATCACGGGATGATGTGTTACGGAACGAGTAAAGAGATTTGCCGGTAACGAGATTGAACAAGGTATCAGCATACCGACGATCGAATCTCGGGCAAGTACAATACCGCTAGACAAAGAGAATTGTATACGGGATCGATTGAGTCCTTGACATCGTGGTTCATCCGATGAGATCATCGTGGAACATGTGGGAGCCAACATGGGTATCCAGATCCCGCTGTTGGTTATTGACCGAGAACGCCTCGGTCATGTTCAAGATGGTTCCCGAACCCGTACGGTCTACACACTTAAGGTTCGATGACGCTTGGGTTATAAAGGAAGTTTCTATGTGGTTACCGAATGTTGTTCGGAGTCCCGGATGAGATCCCGGACGTCACGAGGAGTTCCGGAATGGTCCGGAGGTAAAGATTTATATATGGAAAGTTGTTGTTCGGGTTCCGGGAAAAGTTAGGTTTTTTTCGGTATTGTACCGGGAAGCTTCCAGAAGGTTCCGGAGGATTCCGGAGGGGTCCGGAGGTCCGGAAATTGTTCCACCACGTCCAATACAGCAGCATGGGCTGTAAGGGGGCTCCCTAGCCTTAATGGGCCAGGGGCACCAGCACACCCAAGGCCCATGCGCATGGGAGAGGGGAAACCCTAAGGGGGAGGGCCTCCACTTGACTTGGGAGGCACTCCTCCCACCTTGGCCGCCGCCCCCAACCCTAGATGAGATCTAGGGGGGCCGGCCCCCTCTCCCCCCCACCTATAAATAGTGGAAGGGTGGGAGGGAAGCCGCACCCCAAGTTCTTGCGCAGCCCTCCCCCTCTCCCAAGTACTCCTCCTCTCCCGCGGTGCTTGGCGAAGCCCTGCAGGATTGCCACGCTCCTCCATCGCCACCACGCCGTTGTGCTGCTGCTGGATGGAGTCTTCATCAACCTCTCCCTCTTTCCTTGCTGTATCAAGGCATGGGAGACGTCACCAGGCTGTACGTGTGTTCAACACAGAGGTGCCGTCCGTTCGGCACTAGGATCTCCGGTGATTTGAATCACGACGAGTACGACTCCTTCAACCCCGTTCACTTGAACGCTTCCGCTTAGCGATCTACAAGGGTATGTAGATGCACTCCTCTCTCTCTCTCGTTGCTAGTTTCTCCTTAGATAGATCTTGGTGACACGTAGGAAAATTTTGAATTTCTGCTACGTTCCCCAATAGTGGCATCATGAGCTAGGTCTATGCGTAGATTCTATGCACGAGTAGAACACAAAGTAGTTGTGGGCGTTGATTTTGTTCAATATGCTTACCGTTACTAGTCCAATCTTGATTCAGCGGCATTGTGGGATGAAGCGGCCCGGACCGACCTTACAAGTACACTTACGTGAGACAGGTTCCACCGACTGACATGCACTTGTAGCATAAGGTAGCTAGCGGGTGCCAGTCTCTCCCACTTTAGTCGGATATGATTCGATGAAAAGGGTCCTTATGAAGGGTAAATAGCAATTGGCATATCACGTTGTGGTTTTTGCGTAGGTAAGAAACGTTTTGCTAGAAACCCATAGCAGCCATAAAACATGCAAACAACAATTAGAGGACGCCTAACTTGTTTTTGCAGGGTATGCTATGTGATGTGATATGGCCAAGAAGAATGTGATGAATGATATGTGATGTATGAGATTGATCATGTTCTTGTAATAGGAATCACGACTTGCATGTCGATGAGTATGACAACCGCAGGAGCCATAGGAGTTGTCTTTATTTATTGTATGACCTGCGTGTCATTGAACAACGCCATGTAATTACTTTACTTTATTGCTAACCGTAGCCATAGTAGTAGAAGTAATAAGTTGGCGAGACAACTTCATGGAGACACAGTGATGGAGATCATGGTATCATGCGGTGACGATGATGATCGTGGAGCCTCAAGATGGAGATCAAAGGAGCAATATGATATTGGCCATATCATGTCACTATTTGATTGCATGTGATGTTTATCATGTTTATACATCTTATTTGCTTAGAACGACGGTAGTAAATAAGATGATCCCTCATTAAAATTTCAAGAAAGTGTTCCCCCTAACTGCGCACCGTTGCGAAAGTTTGTCGTTTCGAAGCACCACGTGATGATCGGGTGTCATAGATTCTTACGTTCACATACAACGGGTGTAAGCCAGATTTACACACGCGAAACACTTAGGTTAACTTGATGAGCCTAGCATGTACAGACATGGCCTCGGAACACAAGAGACCGAAAGGACGAGCATGAGTCGTATGGAGGATACGATCAACATTAAGATGTTCACCAATGATGACTAGTCCGTCTCACGTGATGATCGGACACGGCCTAGTTGACTCAGATCATGTAATCACTTAGATGACTAGAGGGATGTCTACCTGAATGGGAGTTCATGAGATGAACTTAATTATCCTGAACATAGTCAAAAGATCTTTGCAAATTATGTCGTAAGCTCGCGCTTTAGTTCCACTGTTTAGATATGTTCCTAGAGAAAATATAGTTGAAAGTTGACAGTAGCGATTATGCGGATATAAGAAAGCTTATGTCCTTAATGCACCGCTCAGTGTGCTGAACCCCAAACGTCGTGTGTGGATGTTGCGAACATCGGAAATACACGTTTTGATAACTACGTGATAGTTCAGTTAAACGGTTTAGAGTTGATGCACCAAAGACGTTTTTCGAAACATCGCGGAACATATGAGATGTTTCGAGGGCTGAAATTGGGATTTCAGGCTCGTGCCAACGTCAAGAGGTATAAGACCTTCGATGATTTTCTTAGCCTGCAAACTAAGGGAGAAAAGCTCAATCATTAAGCTTGTGCTCAGATTGTCTAAGTACAACAATCACTTGAATCGAGTGGGAGTTGATCTTCCAGATGAGATAGTGATGTTTCTCCAAAGTCATTGCCACCAAGCTGCTAGAGCTTCGTGATGAACTATAACACATCAGGGATAGATATGATGATCCTTGAGATATTCGCGATGTTTGACACCGCGAAAGTAGAAATCAAGAAGGAGCATCAATTGTTGATGGTTGGTGAAACCACTAGTTTCAAGAAGGGCAAGGGCAAGAAGGGATACTTCATGAAACGACAAATCAGCTGCTGCTCTAGTGAAGAAACCCAAGGTTGAACCCAAACCCGAGACTAAGTGCTTCTGTAATAAGGGGAACATCCACTGGAGCAGAATTACCCTAGATACTTGGTAGATGAGAAGGTTGGCAAGGTCGATAGAAGTATATTGGATATACATTAAGTTATTGTTTAATTTACTAGTACTCCTAGTAGCACCAGGGTATTAGATACCGGTTCGCTTGCCAAGTGTTAGTAACTCGAAATAAAAGGCTACGAAATAAACGGAGACTAGCTAAAGGTGAGCTGACGATATGTATTGGAAGTGTTTCCAAGTTTGATGTGATCAAACATCGCACGCTCCCTCTACCATCAAGATTAGTATTAAACCAGAATAATTGTCATTTGGTGTTTGCGTTGAGCATAGATATGATTGGATTATGTCTATCGCAATACGGTTATTCATTTAAGGAGAATAATGTTTACTATATTTATTTGAATAATACCTTCAATGGTCTTGCACCTCAAGGAATGGTTTATTGAATCTCGATCATAGTAATACACATTTTCATGCCAAAAGATATAAGATAGTAATGATGGTACCACTTACTTGTGGCACTGCCATGTAAGTCATATTGGTATAAAACGCATGAAGAAGCTCCATGTTGATTGATCTTTGGACTCACTCGTTTTTGAAAAGTTTGAGACATGTGAACCATGTCTATTGGTGTATACGCATGAAGAAACTCCATGCAGATGGATCGTTTGGACTCACTTGATTTTGAATCACTTGAGATATGCAAATCATACCACATGGGCAAAATGACTGAAAAGCCTCGGTTTCAGTAAGATGGAACAAGATAGCAACTTGTTGGAAGTAACACATTTTGATGTGTACAGTCCAATGAGTGCTGAGGCATGCAGTGAATATCGTTATGTTCTTACTTCACGGATGATTTGAGTAGATACTGAGTGTATTTACTTGATGAAACACAAGTCTGAATTATTGAATGGTTCAAGTAATTTCAGAGTGAAGTTGAAGATCATCATGACAAGAGGATAAAATGTCTATGATATGATCATAGAGATGAGTATCTGAGTTACGTGCTTTGGCACGCAATTAAGACATTGTGGAAATTGTTTCACAATAAATACCGCCTGGAACACCATAGTGTGATGGTGTGTCCAAACATCATAGTTGAACCCTATTGGATATGATGCGTACCATGATGTCTCTTATCGAATTACCACTATCGTTCATGGGTTAGGTATTAGAGACAACCGCACACACTTTAATAGGGCACCACATAATTCCGTTGAGACGACACCATTTGAACTATGGTTTGGAGAAACCTAAATTGTCGTTTCTTAAAAGTTTGGGGCTGCGACGCTTATGTGAAAAAGTTTCAGGTTGATAAGCTCAAACCCAAAGCGGACAAATGCATCTTCATAGGACACCCAAAACAGTTGGGTATACCTCCAATCTCAGTTCCGGAAGCAAAAAGGATTGTTTCTAGAATTAGGTCCTTTCCCGAGGAAAAGTTTCTCTCGAAAGAATTGAGAGGGAGGATGGTGGAGACTTGATGAGGTTATTGAACCATCACTTCAACAAGTGTGTAGCAGGGCACAGGAAGTTGTTCCTGTGGCGCCTACACCAATTGAAGTAGAAGCTTATGATAGTGATCATGAAGTTTTGGATCAAGTCACTACCATACCTCGTAGGGTGACAAGGATGCGTACTACTTCAGAGTGGTATAGTAATCCTGTCTTGAAGGTCATGTTGCTAGACAACAATGAACCTACGAGCTATGGAGAAGCGATGGTGGGCCCAAATTCTGACAAATGGTTAGAAGCCATGAAATCCGAGATAGGATCCATGTATCAGAACAAAGCATGGACTTTGGTGGACTTGCCCGATGATCGGCAAGCCATTGAGATAAATGGATCTTTGAGAAGAAGACGGACATGGACAGTAATGTCACCGACTATGACGCTCGACTTGTGGAGAAGAGTTTTTCACAATTTCAAGGAGTTGACTACGATGAGATTTTCTCATCCGTAGCGATGCTTAAGTCCGTCAGAATCATGTTAGCATTAGCTGCATTTATGAAATCTGGCAGATGGATGTCAAAATGAGTTTCCTTACCAGTTTTTGTAAGGAAAGGTTGTATGCGATACAATCAGAAAGCTTTTGTCGATCCTAAGGATGCTAAAAGGTATGCTAGCTCCAGCGATCCTTCCATGGACTGGAGTAAGCATCTCGGAGTTGGAATATGCACTTTGATAAGATGATCAAAGATTTTGGGTTTATACAAAGTTTATGAGAAACTTGTATTTCCAAAGAAGTGAGTGGGAGCACTATAGAATTTCTGATGAATATATGTTGTTGACATATTGTTGATCGAAATGATGTAGAATTTCTGGAAAGCATATAGGGTTATTTGAAAGGTGTTTTCAATAGAAAACATGGATTAAGCTACTTGAACATTGAGCATCAAGATCTATGAGGATAGATCAAAACGCTTAATGGTACTTTCAAATGAGCATATACCTTGACATGATCTTGAAGGTGTTCAAGATGGATCACCAAAGAAGGAGTTCTTGCCTCGAGAAGTAAGGTACGGTTAAGACTTAAAGCTCGACCACGGCAGAATAGAGAGAAAGGACAAAGGTCGCCCCTATGCTTCGACGTAGGCTCTATAGTATGCTATGCTGTGTACCGCACCGAAGTGTGCCTTGCCATGAGTCACTCAAGGGTACAAGAATGATCCAGAATGGATCATTGGACAGCGTAAAATTGTCCTTGGAGTAAATAAGGACATGCTTCTCGATTATGGAGGTGATAAAGAGTTCGGCGTAAAGGGTTACGTCGATGCAAGCTTTAACACCTATCCGAGTGACTCTGAGTAGCAAACCGGATACGTATAGTGGAGCAACCATTCGGAATAGCTCCAAGTGGAGCGTGGAAGCAGCATTTACAATATGACCTAGATATTTGCAAAGTACATACGGATCTGAATGTTGCAGACCCGTTGACTAAAACCTCTCTCACAAGAAAAACATGATCAAACCCCAGAACTCATTGAGTCTTAATCACATGATGATGTGAACTAGTTTAGTGACACTAGTAAACTCTTTGGATGTTGGTCACATGGTGATGTGACCTGTGAGTGTTAATCACATGGCAATGTGAACTAGATTATTGACTCTAGTGCAAGTGGGAGACTGTTGGAAATATGCCCTAGAGGCAATAATAAATTAGTTATTATTATATTTCCTTGTTCATGACAATCGTTTATTATCCATGCTATAATTGTATTGATAGGAAACTCAGATACATGTGTGGATACATAGACAACACCATGTCCCTAGTAAGCCTCTAGTTGCCTAGCTCGTTGATCAACAGATGGTTACGGTTTCCTGACCATGGACATTGGATGTCGTTGATAACGGGATCACATCATTAGGAGAATGATGTGATGGACAAGACCCAATCCTAAGCCTAGCACAAAGATCGTGTAGTTCGTATGCTAAAGCTTTTCTAATGCCAAGTATCTTTTCCTTAGACCATGTGATTGTGCAACTCCCGGATACCGTAGGAATGCTTTGGGTGTACCAAACGTCACAACGTAACTAGGTGGCTATAAAGGTGCACTACAGGTATCTCCGAAAGTGTCTGTTGGGTTGGCACGAATCGAGACTGGGATTTGTCACTCCGTGTGACGGAGAGGTATATCTAGGCCCACTCGGTAGGGCATCATCATAATGTGCACAATGTGACCAAGGGGTTGATCACGGGATGATGTGTTACGGAAAGAGTAGAGAGACTTGCCGGTAACGAGATTGAACAAGGTATCAGCATACCGACGATCGAATCTCGGGCAAGTACAATACCGCTAGACAAAGAGAATTGTATACGGGATCGATTGAGTCCTTGACATCGTGGTTCATCCGATGAGATCATCGTGGAACATGTGGGAGCCAACATGGGTATCCAGATCCCGCTGTTGGTTATTGACCGGAGAACGTCTCGGTCATGTATGCATGGTTCCCGAACCCGTAGGGTCTACACACTTAAGGTTCGATGACGCTAGGGTTATAAAGGAAGTTTGTATGTGGTTACCTAATGTTATTCGGAGTCCCGGATGAGATCCTGGACGTCACGAGGAGTTCCGGAATGGTCCAGAGGTAAAGATTTATATATGGAAAGTTGTTGTTCGGGTTCCGGGAAAAGTTCGGTTTTTTTCGGTATTGTACCGGAAAGCTTCCAGAAGGTTCCGGAGGATTCCGGAGGGGTCCGGAGGTCCGAAAATTGCTCCACCACGTCCAATACAGCAGCATGGGCTGTAAGGGGACGCCCTAGCCTTAATGGGCCAGGGGCACCAGCCCCCCCCCCCCAAGGCCCATGCGCATGGGAGAGGGGAAACCCTAAGGGGGAGGGCCTCCACTTGACTTGGGAGGCACTCCTCCCCCCTTGGCCGCCGTCCCCAACCCTAGACGAGATCTAGGGGGCCCGGCCCCCTCTCCCCCCCACCTATAAATAGTGGAAGGGTGGGAGGGCAGCCGCACCCCAAGTTCTGGCGCAGCCCTCCCCCTCTCCCAAGTACTCCTCCTCTCCCGCAGTGCTTGGGGAAGCCCTGCAGGATTGCCACGCTCCTCCATCGCCACCACGCTGTTGTGCTGCTGCTGGATGGAGTCTTGCTCAACTTTTCCCTCTCTCCTTGCTGTATCAAGGCATGGGAGATGTCACCGGGCTATACGTGTGTTGAACGCGGAGGTGCCGTCCGTTCGGCACTAGGATCTACGGTGATTTGAATCACGACAAGTACGACTCCTTCAACCCCATTCACTTGAACGCTTCCGCTTAGCGATCTACAAGGGTATGTAGATGCACTCCTCTCTCTCTCTCATTGCTAGTTTCTCCTTAGATAGATCTTGGTGACACGTAGGAAAATTTTAAATTTCTGCTACGTTCCCCAACACGCTCCTGGCCCAACACCATTGGTCCCGGTTGGTGGGACGAACCGGGACCAAAGGCTGCCCTTTAGTCCCGGTTCAATTCACTAACCGGGACCAATTAGTTGCCTATATATACCCCTCGCCCGCGAGCAGAGCACTCCCAGTGCTCTGTTTTTCGTGGCCGACGAGGGGAGAGCTTTGTGGTGCTCTATCTCACCTCCTATGCACACGAGGTGTTCGATGGAATGCCCGAGCCACACTACTTAAGCTTTCTCCTATCCAAGCTCAACCTCCAAGCTCCATTTTCCTTAATATTTGTCTAGGTTTAGCGGTCCGTCACGTCCGTCCCCCTGCTTCACCGCCGTGCCGATCGCCTGCGCCGATCTCGTCGCCGCACCACCATGGTGAGCCTCTTGTTCTTATCTTCTTTACGAAAGGAAAAAATTCTTACTTGTATGTTTATATAGATACTTGTATAATTTTCTTACTTTTATTATTGCATCTTATATAGTGCGATGGTTTTGGTATCCGCCCCGTCGGCCCTCGTCATGTCTATGATTCGGATGTGGTATATATTATCTTGTCATAACTATTGGTTCATTTATTGTTTATGACAATTATGCCACCAACGTGACATAGATTTTATTTATCTAGGAGGTTGTTGAACCGGAAATTCCAACCGACCCTATTGTCGAGAGGTTAAATTTAGTTGAAGAAGAAAACAATTTGTTGAAGGAAAAAATTAGAAAAATTGAGGAGGAGAAGATGATATTGGAGTTGCATGTTGCGGATGTCGTCGATGATCACAAGATCAAGATGGATGCAATGCGCTTGAAGATTAGAAAGATTAGAAAATATGCCATTCATACCGAGGCTTGGTATCATTATGCCGTTGGATCAGTTGTTATATTGGTTGCGATTATGATCGCATTTGTTTTCGCATTGAAATGTTTTACATAGTTTCAGTGTATGGTTTAATTAATTTAGATGCTCTGGAGAGCTTTGTGTTGTTAGATGAGAACTATGTATGTACTTTGGTTTTAATGTGATGATGAACTTCTATTAATTTGATCACTTAATTATCTATTCATGATGTTCTGTAATGATTTTTGAAACACTTAGTTATATATAATGCACGCAGATGAACCGGCAATGGATGTACGGTTCAAGACACACCTCCGAGTACATTAAGGGCGTGCATGATTTTCTCGAAGTGGCTGAGGCAAACAAGCAGAATGGTTTTATGTGTTGTCCATGCCCTATATGTGGGAATACGAGTCTTACTCTGACCGGAAAATCCTCCACACCCACCTGCTTTACAAGGGTTTCATGCCACACTATAATGTTTGGACGAGGCACGGAGAAATAGGGGTTATGATGGAAGACGGCGAAGAAGAAGAGTACGATGACAACTATGTGCCCCCTGAATACGGTGATGCTATTGAACATCAAGAGGAACCAGACGATGTGCACGATGATGCTGCAACGGGCGAAGCTGCTGAAGATCAAGAGGAACCAGACGATGTGCCCGATGATGATGATCTCCGCCGGGTCATTGTCGATGCAAGGACGCAATGGCAAAAGTCAAAAGGAGAAGCTGAAGTTCGATCGAATGTTAGAGGACCACAAAAAGGGTTGTACCCCAATTGCGAAGATGGCAACACAAAGCTCGGTACCGTCTTCGAATTGCTGCAGTGGAAAGCGAGAGAATGTTGTGCTCGACAAAGGATTTGAGAAGCTACTGAAAATATTGAAGAAGAAGCTTCCAAAGGATAACGAATTGCCCGACAAGACATACGCAGCAAAGAAGGTCGATGCCCTCTAGGATTGGAGATGCGAAGATACATGCATGCCCTAATGATCTGCATCCTCTACATGGTGCGTATAAGGATCTGAACGCATGCCCGTATGCGGTGCATTACGGTATAAGATCGACGAGATGACCTCGGTGATGTTGACTGCGAGCCCCCAGAAGAGGGTTTCTGCAAAGGTGATGTGGTATGCTTCTATAATACCACGGTTGAAACGTCTGTTCGAAACGGAGAGCATGCCAAGTTGATGCGATGGCACAGTGAGGACCGTAAGAAAGACGAGAAGTTGAGAGCACCACGACGGGTCGCAGTGGAGAAAAATCGAGAGAAATCTACGGGATGAGTTTGCAAGTGAGCCAAGGAACGTATGGTTTGCTTTAAGCGTGGATGGCATTAATCCTTTCAGGGAGCAGAGCAGCAATCACAGCACCTGGCCCGTGACTCTATGTATGTATAACCTTCCTCCTTGGATGTGCATGAAGCGGAAGTTCATTATGATGCCAGTTCTTATCCAAGGCCCTAAGCAACCCGTCAACGACATTGATGTGTACCTAAGGCCATTAGTTCAAGAACTTTTATAGCTGTGGAATGGAAACGGTGTACGTACGTGGGATGAGCACAAACAGGAGGAATTTAACCTAAAGGCGTTGCTGTTCGTGACCATCAACGATTGGCCCGCTCTCAGTAACCTTTCAGGACAGACAAACAAGAGATACCACACATGCACGCACTCTTTACTTGACACCGATAGTATATACCTGGCAAGCTACAGGAAGAATGTGTACCTGGGCCATCGTCGATTTCTTCCGACAAACCATCCCTGGCGAAAGAAAGGCAAGCATTTCAAAGGTGAGGCAGATCACCGGAAGAAGCCCGCCATGCGTACCGGTGATGACGTACTTGCTATGGTCAATGATTTACACGTAATCTTTTGAAAGGGTCCCCGCGGACTAGCTGTTTCGAATGACGCTGAGAATCACGCACCCATGTGGAAGAAGAAATCTATATTTTGGGACCTACCCTACTGGAAAGACCTAGAGGTCCGCTCTTCGATCGACGTGATGCACGTGACGAAGAACCTTTGCGTGAACCTGCTAGGCTTCTTGGGCGTGTATGGGAAGACAAAAGATACACCGAGGCACGGAGGACCTGCAACGCTTGCACGAAAAAGAGGGCATGCCTCCGAAGCGAAGATGAAGGTCCCGCCACTACGCTCTTACAAAAGAAGAGAAAGAAATCTTCTTTGAATGCCTGCTCAAGATGAAGGTCCCGACTGGCTTCTCGTCGAATATAAAGGGAATAATAAATATGCTAGAGAAAAGTTCCGAACCTAAAGTCTCATGACTGCCACGTGATTATGACGCAACTGCTTCGGTTGCATTGAGGGGCTTCTATCGAAAACGTCCGATTAGCCATTGGGAAGCTATGTGCATTCCTCAATGCAATCTCTCGAAGGTGATCGATCCAGAAATCATACCAAGGCTAAGGAGTGATGTGGTGCAATGTCTTGTCGGTTTGAGCTGGTGTTCCCACCATCCTTCTTCAATATCATGACGCATGTCCTAGTTCATCTAGTTGACGAGATTGTCATTACGGGCCCGTATTTCTACACAATATGTACCCCTTTGAGAGGTTCATGGGAGTCCTAAAGAAATATGTCCGTAACGCGCTAGGCCGAAGGAAGCATCTCCATGGGCCATCAAACAGAGGATGTCATCGGGTTTTGTGTTGACTTCATTCCTGGCCTTAAGAAGATAGGTCTCCCTAAATCGCGGTATGAGGGGAGACTGATTGAAAAGGCACGCTTGAAGGGACTCAATAATATGCAGGATTGATATTCTTGGTCTCAAGCACACTACACAGTTCTACGAACTCTACCTTGGTCACCCGTATGTCGATGAACACAAGAACAGTCTACGCTCCAAACACCGGGCAAGCGGTCGACGATCGGATTACATGTGAACACATCAGACTTTCAGCAGTTGGTTGGAAGCACGATCGGAGGTGACAACACTGTTTGTGATGAGCTGTACTTGTTGTCCAGGGACCATCTTTGACTGTATTGATTTGGAAAGGATACGAGATAAATGGGAATACATTTTACACGATTGACCAAGATCAAAAGAGCACCAACCAAAACAGCGGTGTCCGCTTTGATGCAACAACCGAGAGGGAAAGGACACATATTATGGTTACATAGTGGACATATGGGAACTTGACTACGGACATGATTTTAAGGTCCCTTTGTTTAAGTGCAAATGGGTCAATCTGTCAGAGGCGGCGAAGTGCAGAGTAGACCCACAATGCGGAATGACAACAAGGATCTGAAAAATCTTGGGTACACTGACGAACCATTCGTCCTAGCCAATGATGTGGCACAGGTCATCTATGTGAAGGACATGTCTACCAGACCGAGAAAGAGAAAAGATAAGGAAGCGAATACATCATACGATGAGCCAAAGCGCCAGATAGTTCTTTCAGGAAAAAGGGACATCATGGGAGTGGAGGACAAGACAGACATGTCTGAAGATTATGAAAAGTTTCATGAAATTCCTCCCTTCAAAGTCAAGGCTGACCCCAGCATCCTGATAAACGATGAAGATTATCCATGGTTACGGCGCAATAAGCAAATGACACAAGCGAAGAAAAAGTAAAGACTTTCTCCATAACTATTATGATGATACCATGCCAACTTTGTAATCGATTTAGTATGATACCATGCCAACTTTCAACTTTTTCAGAGTTCATTTGAAATGCTTTAATGTCTTATGGTTCAGCCCTCGTAATAATTAAAAATAGCAACAATAAGTTTTTTGTTGTAAGTAGAAACAAAATAAAATAAATAAAGCAAGAAAGAAAACAAAAAACAAAAAAAGTGTTTTCAAATTTGAAAACTAATGGCACTAACAGAAAGTTTATAATTTTCCTAAAACTAAAAGCAAAAAGAATTGAAAAATAAAGCAAAAACAAAAGAAAATAAATAATGCAGAAATCAAAACAAAAAACAACAATAAGTATTTTGTTGTAAGTAGAAACAAAATAAAATAAATAAAGCAAGAAAGAAAACAAAAAACAAAAAACAAAAAAGTGTTTTCAAATTTGAAAAGTAATGGCACTAACAGAAAGTTTATAATTTTCCTAAAACTAGAAGCAAAAAGAAATAAAAATAAAGCAAAAACAAAAGAAAATAAATAATGCAGAAAACAAAACAAAAACCGGAAAAAAATAAAATAGCAACAATAAGTAAAGAAAACAAAAAAATGCCTCCTCTCGGGCCCCCACGGCTGAATCGACATGAAACCCTACTATGGGCCAGGATTCAGGCCCGCAGAGGCCCGAAGGCCCATCGAGCACAGCAATAGCAAGTAGGGCCGAAGCCTGCGGTGGAGAGGAGCTCGAGAGGGGTGCGGCAGTGGGGCTTATAAACCACTGCGCGCCCCTCTCAACTAGCGAGGTGGGACTAAACTTTGGCCCCGACGCGTGCAGCACAGGGGCCATTGGTCCCGGTTGGTGGCACCAACCAGGACTAAAGGGGGGGGGGCATTGGTACCGGTTCGTGGCACCAACCGGTACCAAAGGCCGCTGCTTCCCGCCGTTTGGGCTGCCGAAAAAGAGGCCTTTGGTCCCGGTTGGTGGCACCAACCAGGACTAAAGGGTGCATTAGTCCCGGTTGATATCACGAACCGGGACCAATGGCTTTGCTATATAAGCAAACACATTGCAAAAATTCAGAATCTCATCGCCAGTTGCCCCCGACGACGCCGACCCTCCTCGACGCCGCCAGTTGCTCCACCTCGCCGTCGCCGCCGCCCGCGCAAGGTCCGCCGCCCCAACCAGCGCCGTCCTCGTCGCCGCCCTACCGAGCCAGCGCCCGTCCGCCCAGCCTTGCGCCCGAGCCCCTGCCCGTCAGATACCGCCCCACAGCGCCCGGCGCCTCGCCGCCCCCACTGCCGCCATCGTCATCTAGCCGCCCATTGTTAGCCACCCACAAGACCGCTCTGGTTTTTTCATTTCTATTAGTTTAATTTTTTGTTCATATATATATATATATATATATATATATATATATATATATATATATATATATATGTATATGTGTATGTATGTGGCTATGTGTATGTATATGTTCAAAATGTATAAAAAATTGTTGAGAGCATGTTTTTCTTCATATATGTATTTTTTTTCATATGTGTATTAACGTTTTCATATATGCAAAAGATAGATTTTAGAAAAGTTAGGTTTTTTTCTGTTCATAGATTTATTTGGTGATATTAATTATTGTAGAATATGCAAATGTTTGTATATTCATATGAACAATGCATTAGGCAAAACCTGTTTTTTTTGGAATTTTCTATTTGAAATTTTTTTAAAACAAGAAATACTAAAAGAATGAGAGAAAAAGGAAAATAAGAAGAGGAAGAAAGGAGAAGAAGAGGAGAGGAAGAAGAGCAGAAATAAATAAGAAGAGGAAATAAGAAGAAAAGAAGAGGAGAAGAAGAAAGGAATAGAGGAGAAGAAGAAAATAGAAATTTTCTATTTTCTTTCTTCTCCTCTATTCTTTTCTTCTTCTCCTTTTTTTTTTCTTCTTCCTTCTTCCTCTTTTCTTCCTTTTCCTTATTTTCCTTTCTCGAGGGAGAAGAAGAAAAAGAAGAGTAGAAGAAGAAGAAAGGAATAGAGGAGAAAGAAGAAACTTCAACACGAGGGGGGTACCGATACCCCTCCCGATAACATTATTTTCCCATGTATATGTATGTCGCGTTGTTGTCGATATAACCCCCTCGGGATAACTTCGACATGAGGGGCGGTCGATATATATACCCCCTCTCGACCGTGATAACTTATACAACGGCAGAACCCCCCTCGGCCCTCTCGCTCGACCAAAACTCTCGAGGACACCCAAACCCTAGAGAGAAAACGATGTTGGTCTCCTAACCCCTCCCGTCGCGCCCCTACCCGACAAATTAACTCTCTCGAGGCCACCCAAATTAACCCTTGAAGCGTTGTGTCGAGGCGACCCCAAACCCTAGAGAAGCAGCGTCGAGGCCACTAACATGATTCCTTATTGTGATTAGCTAGCTAGTTCTACGTTTGCCACTAATATATATATATATATATATATATATATATCCATCCGTACCATGTTTGAATAATAATTGACATGTTGTAAATATTTGCAGAAATTATGGAGCACTCCCGAGACGAAGAAACAGAAGCGATGTTGGGGCACATAATCGCACAAGGAAGTGATGAAGTTGCGTCATTTCTCCACGATACCGATGGTCCTGAAGGACTGGGTGAAGAAGAGGGCTATGTTCATGATGGCTTCGACCCATTAATGCCGGTACAAGAAGAGGACTATGTTCATGATGGCTCCGGTGACACAATGGAGGTACAAGAAGGAGACCGTGCTGACTGCTCCGGTGACCGAACCGAGTCCGGCCAGGTATATATATATTAGTTAAGCCCGTGCTGACTAGTTAATTGTGCATCCATTGTTTTGGTATATGTACACATATTAATTACTCTCGTCTTTCTTCCTTATAATTTCTAGCCCTCCGGATCGAGCACAACTTCGGTAAGGAGACGAGGATCGAAGAAAAAGTTGAGCTCGGATGAAAAGTTTGAGATCATAGAAATCGCGCCCGACGGCGAACCGATTGAACCCATCCGGACAAGGAAGGCAGTTCAGTAGTTCCTCATAGAAAATTATTGGCTCTAGAGATATGGTAATATGGAGAAGATAAAATTGTTTGAAGCACGCACAGAACCGAAAGCATTTTCTGCTCAGTGCGGGGTTCTTATTAGGGACAAGATCCCGATCAGCATCCATCAATGGTATAAGCCTAAGCAGGAAGACCCTGAGGTGTCTTATGTCAATGATATGCAGAAAGAAGATCTTTGGACTCAGCTGAAGGCAAATTTCACCCTACCGCAAGAGGAGGATCCGGAGAAGCCAGTTAAAGAGCAATTAATCAAGTCTTGTGCTCTTAAGAAGATGGCAACCCTAATGAGGAGGTGGAGGAAAGAGCTGAACCAGTTTGTCGAGAAAGAAAAGACACCAGAATTCATCGGCAAATATGAGAAGATCAAAGATCATCGCCCGCATTTGTGGCCCACAAGACATCGGAAAAGAGTAAGAAGATGTCGGCGACAAACAAGCAAAATGCTGCGAAGAAGAAGCTTCACCATCGCACGGGGTCGTGGCTACCTCAAAGCCCGCCTAAGTGGTCCAAGGCTGAGCATGATCTGCTTGAAAAGGGATCGAACCGAGACAATGTCTTGGCGCACCATTGCGGACTTGGTTCTTCGGGCTGGCGGAACCTTGGACCTCGTAACAGGAAGTGCCGAGGGCGGACGAGCAACTGCAAATACCAGTCAGAAGCTTTGACACTATATCGATGCAAAGACAAATGAGGGACGTTCCTTCCAAACAGGGAGAAGGACGAGCTCACAATGGACCTTGGGAATCCTGAGCACCCTGGACGGACACGAGGCACGCAAGGCTCCCTTTCGTGGAAGGTTGGTTTTCCGGGCGCAGGGCGTTACAAAACCCACGAGAGGAGGAAGAAACTGGAGCAGGACCAACTGCAGGCGCTGCACGAAAGGGTAATGGGGCTAGAGGAACGAGAAGAGGCACGAGAAGCAGCAGATCCCAGCAAACGACCTGTCGAAGCTTCCCCGGAAGCTACCCCGCCATCTCAGCGGAGAAGCAGCGTGGCTTCCACCGAGCTGCTTCAGCCGGAGCATGTCTTGACGGCTCCTGCCAGCTATCCCATGGATGGTATCATGGAGTCTCAAAATTGCCACATTATGGCGCGATGTATGAATTTGATGGTCAAGGCGGCTGTTGGCCAAGTTTATCCTAGTGGACCCGGCACAACTTATCACTGCCAGCCGATTCCAGAAGGATATGCTAAGGTGATGGTGGATGAAATAACGGAGGGATTTGAGGACCTCCTGCTTGACCACCCTACCGGTGAAGGGGAGACTAGGCTGGGTTCTGCTCTGAATACTCCATGCCTATGGCGGAAGGAGCTCATCAACCTTCCGAACTGGACGCCTCCGCCTCCTCCTCCTCCTCCGGCGAGTCAGGGCACTCGCCTCCTCCACCGCATCCTCCTCCGACGAGTGACGATCAGGGCACGCGTGGCGGCACTCCGCCTCCTTCTCCGCCTGCGCCGGCGCGCCCGAGGAGCCAGCCTCCTCCTTATCCGCCTCGTCAGCAAGGGAGGAAGAGACCCGCCGCTGCTCCGGCTACTCCGGCGCGTCGTAGTCCTTGTCCTCCGCCTCGTAAGCAATCAAAGAAGACATCCGCTCCGTCTGCTCTGCCGGCGTCTAGCAGTACAGTGAAAGGCGGGAGGAAATATAGATTCGGTCCTTGTCTGAAGACTCCAGAGAAGTTACCGTACGAGAGGACCGAGGAGGAAAACGCGTAGATCGCGCAGACCGAAGTGGATGACTGTTTTGCAGGGTTGAAAGCAAAGAGACGTCCACCTCCGGAGGAGAAGGTAGATCCGGTGAAAGTGAAGCGCACTCTGGCTACCCTGAGGAAACCGGCAAAGTCTCCGCCGAGAACCAACTATGAGCGCATTCTGAATGACATATCTCCAAGCGGAGCGGTCGGAAATCTTGTCGGACATCAAAGAGCAAAAGAGCGAGCAGCTGCGAAAAAAATTGACCAGCTCGGCGAACAAGAAAACCAATCGTGCCCCCCGCTCAATGTGTCTAGCGGCTACATCGTCGCTAATGTTCCGGGGATGGTGGCCGGTTATGGCAATCTACAAGATTACCTGCCTGACGATGCACTTCCTGAATACATGAAGGTGGAAGAACACAGATACGAGTACGGGAAGCCTCTCGTCAAAGATGAAAAATCTCTATCAACGATGATGCGAAGATTCCATACTTGGTACATGAAAACCTGAAGAGAGTCTGGGCGGACGAATACTTTGTATCTGAGAATTAAAGAGGAGCACGACCTCGTTGGAACTGATCGGTTGCCTGTTCCATTTGAGGAGTTCTTCGAGTTCTTCAATCAAAAGGCCCTCGATAAATTAACGGTCTTTTGCTACTGCCTGTAAGTACTATTTCTGTCATTAAGTCTCTATATATAGCTCGGCTCTTTCATTGCATGTATTTATAATTAATTATCCTCAATATATTATGCAGATTGAAGATCGTCGAGTGCAAAAAAAATCAAATCTATGATATTGGGTTCATTAACACAAATATCATAGATGTATTTCTGGTTGAAAAGCACGTCAAAGAGGCAGAGGACAACTTGCTACAATCGTTGATCAAAAATCAAAATAAAGATACCATACTCTTTCCTTACAACGGCAAGTGAGTGTTACTGATCGTTTGCATATTTGGTTTCCCTTATTACTCGAGCGAGGTTATAGTAATGTAATTGATGAGTTATGCATGTGTGCGCAGGTTCCACTATATTCTTCTGGAGATTAAGCTTGAGCGTGGACTAGTAACAGTCTTAGACTCGAGACGGAAAGATCCCAGCACCTATGCGGACATGACTGAAATGCTCAGCAAGTAAGTTCAATCGATCATTATCGCACCATAGCGGCAACTTTTTGTTCATTTCCTGATATCTCAAGTAATAATAATTATTTTCTTTGTCTTGCAGGGTTTGAAAACAGTTCACCGCAAAAGCTCCGGGACTGCCGAAGGAGCTGTGATATACATACCAGAAAGTAAGTACTACTGCTAGCTAGTTGTGCGCATCTCCGTTGATTCTATAGCTATACTTTCATCAATGCCATTTATAATGCTTCATTATCAGTTTGATTGACCTCTATTTCTCGTAAAGTGCTTGTGGCAGGAACAAGGGAATGATTTCTGTGGAGACTACGTGTGTGAGTTCATCTACAACGCGACTTTGAAAAATAAGCGGGGCTACTCTCAAAGACAATATGAAGTGCGTAAGAAATTAATAATATTCACAATTTCATTTTATTACACCATCATTTATGTTGAGTTTCATTCATATATATGTATTAATTAACCCCCTTCTACAAATTAGACGTGGCGGATGCGGAATGAACTCCTAGAACCAGATCGCATTAAAGCAATTCAAGAGGAATTGGCGGATTCTTTCTTGACCACGGCATCAATAAAGCCGGAGAATATCATGTGGAAGTTGATTTCAAATGCTAGGGACTGTAATTGAGAGATCTTATATATTGTACATGTATGTAGCCAGTAGCGTCGGACGTACATGATACTTAAAACTTGTTGTTCGACCAATCTCTCGAGAAGGAGAGGTCGATCGATCATTTCTCTCGGTATGCATGATGAACTTCTGTACTCGATGGTTCCTTCATTTTATTACTAGCTAGCGTGTCGAGGGCTATATGTATATAGTACGTGGCGTCGACCAAGCACGGACATAAGAGAGGACACTTCTCTCTATTAATTAGCTAGCTAACACAATATATGAAACACCTAAATTAACCCCCAAAACCCCCAAACCCCCGTAAAAAAAAAAAAACCCCAGCCACTGGAATGCTTGACGCGTGGATGTCTTTTGGTCCCGTTGGTGCCACCAACGGGACCAAAGGCCCTCGCTGGGCTCGGCGCACCGACCACGTGGAGGACCATCTGTCCCGGTTCGTGTTAGAACCGGGACTAAAGGGGGGAGGTATTAGTAATGACCCATTAGTCCCAGTTCATGAACCGGGACTAAAGGCCCTTACGAACCGGGACTAATAGGTGTTTTTCTACTAGTGAATGGCTTCCATCGGACGTGGACTGTACGTGGAGAGGCTGACAGCTGGGTCCATGGCCGCAGCAAAGAAGTGCCTCCTTATTACGCGCAAAATAATTATTCCTCCACCTGACAGCGGGGACCCACCGGACGGGCCACCATATCTCGCGAAAAAAACGTTTCCCCATGTCTGCTGGGACCCACCAGCTACATCTTCGCACGCAAGGAAGTGCGTCCGAAAAAAAACGATCCGCCTCCTGACTGCTGGGACCCACCAGCTACATCTTCGCACGCAAGGAAGTGCCTGACAGTCGGGACCCACCTGGTCGAAGCGTACGTAGCGTTGTCATTCTGGCCGCGAACGTGTACGTACATACTGGTCGATGTAGAGGCGCGCACGTGTCGTAGATGTAGAGGCGCGCACGTGTCGTAGTAGAGGCGTGCCCGTAGCATGTACACGTACATACAGCGGCGAGGGTGCAAGAAAGAAAATACGGCCACGTACGTACATACGGGCAGGGTCTCTAACGCCTATCGCGCATACGTACATGGCTGGGTCGGAACGGAGAAACAACGTCGTCATCGTGTTCATGGGGAGCCAACCGGCTGGGTCGGAACGGAATGCGTGGTCGCGTTCATCGGGAGGGCTTGGACGGAACAGGCGATGGAAACGAGGCCTGGCGTACCGCCCAACGGAGGAAACGGCCTTGTGTTCGACCGGCCACGTTCGAAACGGGGTCCTGTTGATCGGGAGGGGCCTGGCGTACCGCAAAACAGAGGAAACAGACCTCCTATGGTCGAAACGGGGGTCCTGTTGATTGGGAGGTGTGGGCGTGTCGCAAAACGGAGAAAAGACCAGCCACGGTCAAACAGGGGTCTGTTGATCGGGGCGTGTGGCGTGCCGCAAAAGCGGACGAAAACGGACTTGTGTTGGGCGCCACGGTCGAAACGGGAGGGGGGAGGTTGTGGCGTCGCAAAACAGGACTCCACGGATCTGTTCATCTCCACCGTCGACCTCCTCCAGCCTCCACGGGCTCCTGTTCATCCAGCCTCAACCGCGCGCTCCTCCACCGCTCTTTGTTCAACCACCCTCCACGGGCACCCTCCACCGTTCTCGCTCATCCAGCCCTCCACACCACGGTCCCGTTCAACCACCCATCCACGGCCACCCTCCATCGCTCATGCTCATCCAGCCCTCCATACCACGGGTTCCTATTCATCGGCGGCAACGCCACCGCCGCTGTTCATCAACCCCCCGCTCGCTTCGCTCATTTCGAGGCAGCATCGATCGGCTTGATTAGCAGCATGAGCGAAGAATCGCTCCATCGGGTTCGATTAACACCATCGATCGATCGCTCGGGTTCGATGAACGCGAGTTGCGGTGCAATCGCTTGGGTTCAGTTAGAGCCCAACGCCTCGCTTCGGCTTCGATTAGAGCTAACGCCTTGACACACGCAGCGTCGTCACGAGAAAACGCGCATCGCTTGGCCCCCGACCTCCCACCGTAACCGGCAACTCACCGAAATTTTCCTCCCCCTCGCTTATACCACGGTTTTTTCCGTCATGGACGGCCCAAAGAATGTCATGCAGCTGCATCTCCGGCCCGCCCAGGACGAAAAGCCAATTTTCTGTCATGATTTTTTTCATAGAAGTAGGAGTCCACCACATCTATGATGATACCGGGTTTTGTCACAATTATCGTCATAGAAGTGTCATATGTATGACAGAAAAAAAAATCGTTCGGCCCAAAATGTCACGGATGTGTCTTTTTTTTTGTAGTGTTGCCTAATGCGTTACTCTGTTCTTATGAACTTAATACTCTAGATGCATGCTGGATAGCGGTCGATGTTTGAAGTAATAATAATAGATGCATAATCCTTTCGGTCTACTTGTCACGGACGTGATGCCTATATACATGATCATGCCTAGATATTCTCATAACTATGCGCTTTTCTATCAATTGCTCGACAGTAATTTGTTCACCCACCGTAGAATTTGCTATCTTGAGAGAAGCCAATAGTGAAACCTATGGCCCCCGGGTCTATTTTCCATCATATTAATCTCCCGCCAACGTGCTATTTCTGCCACCGTTTATTTTCCAATCTTTGTTTTCCAATCTATGCAACAAAAATACCAAAAATATTTATATTATTATCTTTATCAGATCCCACTTTTGCAAGTGGCCGTGAAGGGATTGACAACACCTTTATCATGTTGGTTGCAAGGTTCTTGATTGTTTGTGCAGGTACGAGGGACTTGCATGTAGTCTCCTACTGGATTGATACCTTGGTTCTCATAAACTGAGGAAAATACTTATGCTACTTTGCTGCATCACCCTTTCCTCTTCAAGGAAAAACCAACGCATGCTCAAGAAGTAGCACCTACCTATGTAATTGGGGTTGTTTGGCGAAAGTCAATATACCAATTCCCAAGAAGCACAAGCTGGGACCAAAAACAGTAGATTGTGTTTTTCTCGGCTATGCCTTTCATAACATTGGCTATAGATTTTTGGTAATAAAAACTGAGGTCTCCGACATGCATGTTAGTACGATCATGGAGTCGAATGATGCAACTTTCTTTGAGGACATATTTCCTTTGAAGGATATGTCATGTTCATCAAATCAGCAGATACTTACTCCATCTAGTGAGGAGTTCACTGTAATTCCTGAACCCACCATTGCGATGGAACACATTGAGAATCTTGTTGAGGATGACAATGAAACTCCTGTAAGGAGTAAGAGACGGAGGACCGCAAAGTCCTTTGGTGATGATTTCATTGTGTACCTCGTGGATGACACACCCATGACTATTTCAGGAGCCTATGCATCTTCTGATACTGACTACTAGAAGGAAGCTGTCCGCAGCGAGATGGATTCCATCTTAGCTAACATAACCTGGGAAATCAGTGATCGTTCTTATGGGTGCAAACTTGTAGGATGTAAGTGGGTGTTCAAGAAAAAAATTTAGACCTGATGGTATGATTGAAAAGTACAAGCAACGGTTTGTGGCCAAGGGTTATACCCAGAAAAAAGGTGAAGATTACTTTAATACTTACTCACCTGTGGCTAGACTGGCCACTATTCGGGTGCTACTATCAATGGCTGTCTCACACAGTCTTCTCATTCATCAAATGAACGTTAAGACGGTTTTCCTCAATGGAGAGTTGAAGGAGGAAATCTACATGGATTAGCCAGATGGTTTTGTAGTACCTGGTCAGGAAGGAAAGGTGTGCAAGTTATTAAAGTCTCTATATGGCCTTAAACAAGCTCCTAAGGAGTGGCAGAAGTTCGAAAGAACATTAACTGATGTCGGTTTTGTAGTAAACGATGGTGACAAGTGTGTGTACTATCATCATGGTGGGGGTGAAGGAGTTATTCTTTGCCTGTATGTCAATGACATACTGATCTTTGGAACCAAACTTGATCTAATCAAGGAGGTTAAGGATTTCTTATCTCGCTGTTTTGAGATGAAGGATCTAGGAATAGCTGATGTTATCTTAAACATCAAGTTGTTGAGAGATGAGAATTGTGGGATTACACTGCTTCAGTCTCACTATGTGGAAAAGATCTTGAGTCTTTTTGGGTATAGCGACTGCACGCCTTCTCCAACTCCATATGAAGCTAGTGTGTTGCTTCGAAAGAATCAATGGATTGCTAGAGATCAACTGAGGTCTTCTCAGATTATTGGCTGGCTTATGTATTTGGCGAGTACCACGAGGCCTGAAATCTCTTTTGCTATGAACGTGCATAGCTCTATCCTCCTCCTCGCTCGCCGTGCCGCGCAGCGGGTTGTAGGAATGAGCGAGCCGAGGATAGAGCCTTGCATATTGTCTATATTTTTGCTACTCGGGAAAATTAATAAATCATTAATTAATAATTAATGGACGAGTTAATTACTTAGCCGTTTTCGATTCTGTTGGATCATGGGGCTGTTACATGGATGTGGGTTTTCTCCACAATTTACCCGGCCCGCATTATATAGTCAGCCAGACGTCTATCTTAGTCGTCGCCACATCGTATGGTTTCGCACCACCATTCCAGATCATTGTGCCGCCACGCAGGTCTTCTCCATTCCTTTTTTCAGCGTGCACCGCGAGAAGGGACAGCAAGCCTCCGGAACCCCGCCTCTCGTGATCTTGTACGGGAGAGGGGCGATCAGGTTTTTGAGGAGCGCACCCGCGCGACTGCTGGCAGCGACGACTTCGTCAACGACGACTTCTTCTCCGACCTCGGCAACCTCTTCCTCAACGACATGGGCGACAACATCAACGCCGGCGGTACTGCTCTCGCTGCACCGTATGTGATCTTGTCCTCCCTGTTCGAGATCGTGCTAAAATTCTTAGTTTTAGTCTGTTCCCTAGATATGATCTGCTCATTTACTCTGCTAGTACGCAAGATTTTAGTCTCTATTCCTGCTATCATGATTTATTTACTGTTTATTCGTAATAAATCTCGTAGTAATCTGTTCATATATTCAACATGTTCATGGCAGCTCGCAACCTCGTGGCAGCAGGCGCGGACTGCTTTTGGTTGTTGGTTTGTGGATGCTATGAAACTGGAGATGGATAAGAATGTGGGTTGTAGAAGGCTGTCACCGGCTCGCAGGGAAGAGTATAGAAAGAAACAAATCTAGCCAAATGGCGAGTGCTTCTTCGGTCTTTGGAGTTGGACACTCCCTAGCAAAATGTCCACGAACACACAATTGAAGCATTTACCTTTCTTTTCTTGAGATTTGAGCTTCGGCCGAGCCTGCCTCTCAGCCACCGTGAGCAGGAGCTGGTCAATACCAGTCTCGCTGGCCTGAGTGCGCCGTCGAGAGCGCTTGTCAAAGGCCTTCAGCCTCCCAAGCGCCTCCTCAAATAGCATCTTCTCCACATCATAGAACTGCTCGATCCCGCAAAGACAGGGTGTTGGCGCCACGGGCTACAACACTCGATGGCGATCACCAGAGACACACTCGGAGAGGAGGAGGAAGAACACAGAGGATTTTGCCGGCGCACGAACACCCCCTGTATGAACAGGTTTTTTTGTATTTCACCTCGAGCTCGAACTCGATCTCCTCAAACCACAGGAACTCACAGCACTACACGCGGCTACATTTTGCTCTGACCCCTGTCTCTCGGCCGCACAGCCGAGTACACTTTATATAGTACACCCACGCACACAGGCCAGTGGCCACACACACCACTAACTCACGCACACAGGCCAGTGGCCACACACACCACTAACTCACGCACACATGCACCACACCGGTCACTACCACATGACCCGGCCATTAACCTACTAGCTACATGCATGCAACTAGATAACGATCTTATCCATGCACTCTAAGACCCGGCAGCTCCACCGGACGCCCCCGCTCGTCACAGCCGTGGGACTCGGCTGTCAACGGAACCATGCACGTTAAGATTAGTGCTAACATTTCTTCCTTAATCTTGACTCGCCTAGACTTCGTCGTCGCCTTGAACGCCTAACGCAGCGCCGCTCCTCGTCTCCAGGGCCGTCGCACGCTCATTGTCGTCGAAGTTGACGCTATTGCTCCCATTTTCTTCGTGACTCATCGCACGGACCTGACCTGGCGCACCGACGCCGGTCGCACCGCCACGGAACCGACCTGGCGCACGGACGCCGGTGGCACCGTGCTCCATCATCACTCCGGCGACATACGCCAAGCTCCTTCTCCGCCGGCGACACACGTCTGGCGTCCCTCGGCGTCCCGCACGTCCCGCGCGCACCCGGCGAGCCCCATCGCACCAATGCGTCCCGCACGTCCCGCGCGCACCCGATTCGCCCGACAAGCCCGACCACACCTCATGCCGTGGACTCACCACGCGCCGCCTCCGCATCCGTCATGACAGCCACAGCGCCGCGCACCTCCACAGGCCGACACACGGCCCGGAGCTTCACCGCGCAGCCGCCGGCGAACGCCGCCACCGCCCCATGGACATACGCCTCCAGCAAGAGCCCTAGCTTGCTCTTTGCGACGGTGCCCAGCTCCCTCTCGCTCTCTCTCTCTCTCTCTCTCGCGCGCACGAACGAAGATAAAAAGAAAGAGGAGACACAGGACATGGTGGTGTTTTTCCGGCGCACATACGCCTGCCGCAACGACGGCCTTTTCCTCGAGCTCGAACTCGATCTCCTCGAACCACAGGAACTCACAGCACTACACGCGGCTACATTTTGCTCTGCCCCTGTCTCTCGGCTACACAGCCGAGTACACTTTATATAGTACACCCACGCACACAGGCCAGTGGCCACACACACCACTAACTCACGCACACATGCACCACACCAGCCACTACCACATGACCCGGCCACTAACCTACTAGCTACATGCATGCAACTAGAACACGATCTTATCCATGCACTCCAAGACCCGGCAGCTCCACCGGACGCCCCGCTCGTCACAGCCGCGGGACTCGGCTGCCAACGGAACCATGCACGTCAAGATTAGTGCTAACACAGGGCAGAGCCGATCTCGGACGGTGTCAAGGAGCTTCTTGAGCATGGCCGCATCGTCGAGCGTCCCGCCGAGGTCGGCATACCCTGCCGCCATGACACTGATTTTGCAGGCGTAGTCATCCAGCGACTCCCTCTCCTTCATACGTGGGAGGTCGAACTCGCCTTTCAATGTTGAAAGACAAGCAGCCTTGACACAGTCGGTGTCGGTGCCAAAACCGGCGGATCTCGGGTAGGGGGTTCCGAACTGTGCGTCTACGCGGATGGTAACAGGAGACAATGGACACGATGTTTTACCCAGGTTTGGGCCCTCTTGATAGAGGTAAAACCCTACGTCCTGCTAGATCAATATTGATGATGTGTGTTACAAGAGTAGATCTACCACAAGATTAAAGAGGCTAAACCCTAGAAGCTAGCCTATGGTATGATTGTTGTTCGTCCTACGGACTAAAACCCTCCGGTTTATATAGACACCGGATAGGGTTAGGGTTACACAGAGTCGGTTACAATGGTAGGAGATCTATATATCCGTATCGCCAAGCTTGCCTTCCACGCCAAGGAAAGTCCCATCTGGACACGGGACGAAGTCTTCAATCTTGTATCTTTATAGTCTTGGAGTCCGGCCGATGATGATAGTACGGCTATCCGGACACCCCCTAGTCCGGAACTCCCTCAGTAGCCCCTGAACCAGGCTTCAATGACGATGAGTCCGGCGCGCATATTGTCTTCGGCATTGCAAGGCAGGTTCTTCCTCCGAATAATTTATAGAAGATTGTGAACACCAGGATAGTGTCCGGCTCTGCAAAACAAGTTTCACATAACACCGTAGAGAGAATAATTTTTGCACAGATCTGCTGACGTATTCCGCGGCGTGACATCACACCACGGCCAGACTTTTATATGAATCGTTTTTTATTGTTCCACCTCAGCGTGTTTAGCGAGGCGGTTTCCTTGGCACGTCTTATCAAAGCGTAGATCGTGCCCCCTTATTCCGGGATTCTCATCAATACGGACGTGGATAATCCAGCCGTGCCCGTTGGCCTGCCTTCTCTATCAAAGGCGGGTCCTACACTGGTGGAAAAATAGCCTTCGGTCGCGGTTCGCAACGGCCATTAGTCGCGGCTGCGCAACCGCGACCAGCAAAGCGCGACTAAAGCCCGCCACCTTTAGTCGCGGCTGCTTCTGAACCGCGACTAAAGGCCCGTCCCACGTGGGCGCCAGCGGCCGTCGAGGCGGAGGACCTTTAGTCGCGGTTCTTCGGCCAACCGCGACTAAAGGCCGCCCGCAGGTTTAGGGTTTTAGCCCCCCTAAACCTGTTTTCTGTTTAATTTGTTTTGTTTTATTTCTTTTGTGCTTTATTTTAATTTTGAAGGAGTTTCATATATTCTACGGTACTACATACATGCATATGAATGTACAATTTCAAATAAATTTGAAATTAGAACCAAAAAAATTCAAGAGGAATATACAATATATATTCAATATCATCGGATGACCATATACAATTTTGAACAAGTTTCCATACATGATTTAATCCATATAAAGTTCTTCGTCCTCGTGATAGTGTTCTCCTTTAGGATGGAGGACTTCCTGCAGAACCATCCAGCTAGTTCCTCTTGAAGTGGTGGAAGCGAGCTTCGGACTAGCGTCCACGGAGGTTATTCCTCTGAGCATTGGTATCACTCGGATCAACCCGCTCAGAGGTGTATCTCGGATCATCTCCTGAACAAAGTATGCACATAGATTGGTCAGCGGTGGCTGAATATCCCCAGTCTTAGTCTTTACCCTTTTGAATTCTAGCTCTTTTTGAATTCACCGACCTTTGTATCTCTGAACCGTCTCCAAACCCTACGAGGCAAAGAAAATTAAATGGACAAGAGAGTTATTAGTTACTTGATATTAGGAAATGAACGAAATAGGCCGATCGATATAGGCGCAAATGAATGAAAATAATTACTTCTGCAGCATTTTTCTGATGTCGGCCCAAAGCTTTGGATCCTTATCCGAGAGTCGTGGGCGAGACATTCGAGGTGTTCACTTTAATTACTAGCAGAATCCAGTGGAACCTGCGGACACGATACATGCACATCGTCATGCATAACTCATCGATTAGCCGCCACATACCATGCATGGAGTAAACAAAAGAGAATGTGCTCAAGACAGAAACACTCACCCAAAATGGTAAGGAAATAGAATATCACTTTTGAGTTCCTGCTTTGTAAGAAACTGCCACAGGTCTGCCTCCACGTCGTCGGGTAATGCTCCAACACAACATCATTAACGATGTGTGGGTCAATGAACCCAACATCATGGATGTTCCTTACTCTGCATTCCTTTTCTTCATTCTGCATGTATAATAGAGGACACAACAATATAGTTAGGACATATATATAGTGCAGGCAATATGAACGAGATGGGGTAGAAATTAATAAATCACTTACAGAATGTAGCAACCGATGATAGATTTGTCGAGCTCGCGCAGATTGAAAAGCTGGAACAATTCACTCAGTTCAACTTGTACATAGTAATGTTTGAAGTGATGCTCATGTCTAACTTCCGCATAAATATAATCTTTGGCGTTTTAATTTTTATGTAACCCTTGTACCAATTCAGCAGACGTTTCATTTGGTCGTAGATCCTTTTCCTCGCGCAGCTCGACGAGAGGCCCATTCTTGACATATGTAATTACTACCTCCTTCTCGGCAACTCATCAAGGCCTAACAGTTCACGAAGAGTAATACCTAAGTTGGCGCTTGTTCTCGCTTTTCGTTACAGTCAATCCTGTGCTGCCGCAGCTTGTATGATCTCGGGGCATCCGGACGGAAGGATTCCACTATAAGCGGGCAATCGATTGTTTACTTTGTTCCCGAGCTGGGCAACTTGTTTCCGCTTTTTATACTTTCGGCCTTCTCCGCTCTTTGTTCTCCTTGAACATGAGTGCCTGCTTTTAAGTTCACGTGCATAGTCATTAGGGAGATTCTTGGCGGCTTGGGACGGTGTGCTCAAAATGACTTAGCCCACTTCTTTTGCTTGATCGAATATCTGGCTTGGGCTCGGGCTCTCTTTTCTTCTTGCAGTCCGCCTTCCATTTCTCCAAATCAGCGATCGCGCCAGCGTCGACTTCCTCGGCACTCGTTCCCAAGGCCTTGTGGGGAGAGGCTTGATGATGGCTCCGGTACCTTTGTGGTCTTAGGTACATAAGGGTCCGGGTTAATACTCAGGACTTCTTCGCTTCTTTGCCATAGGTGGATTGGGGCGGCGTCTCATCACCCGCCGGACGAGGATCGGGGCGGCGGATGATCACCGCGGACGTTGTGGACTGGGGCGGCGTCGGCTGATGTGACGGAGGTGTAGGTGAACCGCCACCACCACCACCACCACCACCACCGCCACCGCCACCACCACCACCGTGGGGTGGACTTGTTGTCCTTGGCGCCTCGCTGAAACTTGATAAACTTCTTTTGCCATAGAATGTAATGGCGCTTGACATCTTCAAGTCTTTTCTCCCCTTGGTGTAGCAATTTCAATCTCAGGTCCTCAAACCCTTTGACTATGTCCTCCACCGTGACACGAGCATAGCCATCTTTAATGGGGTTGTTGTGGTGGAGTGCTCGAATAAACATGGTAAAGCATCGCCGATGGCTACCTTCATGGATATGTTCCCCATAGGATAATCAGATGACATTCTTTCATCTCCTTTATATCGCCCACGGGTAGCGAGGAGGCTCCGGTGCAGTAATTTCGACCACCGAGGCTCCGGTGCAGTAATTTCGATCGTCGGTGCATCTACACCAGCGGTGGGGCCTCCGTGGAAGCCACGCTGCTTCTCGCTGCTGGCTTCCGAGATCCGCTGGATGATCTTCATGCTGCACCGAGCTGAATCTCTTTCGCTACTAGTACACTCATGGTTTTCTTCATCACTTCCATTTCGATGCCAACCGCCCCACAACATCTGCTTCCCGATCCATCTTTCTCTTACGGCTTCAGAATCGTCACGGGTCATCGTTCAGGGGAACCCTATTTTCCACGGAATGTGCCCCATGCCTCGTACACGTCCTCCGTGTTCAGGATTCGAGGGCTTTTGTCGGTAGCGTCGTTCTCTCTGTTGAACTTGATCTTCCCTCTTGAGCAGCCTTCATTGCGTCAATAAGGGCTTGGGTGGGTTTAATTAATTTGCCCTGGTAAACACACTCCCCTGTCTCCGGGTTGAGTTCCCCATGCCCGTACCACCAGCTTTTGGCCCTTGGGTCCCATCCTCCGTGCTGGACGGATTCCTCGCGCCCTCAGCTCGTTCTCCATCTTCTCGAACCTAGGCACCCAAATGCGATACCCTCCTGGCCCCATAACATGATTGTACTCCTTCTTAGCCGCATTTTCCTTATTTTGTTTCGATATTTGAAGGAACTGCTCCGATTTCTTTTGCTTCACAAATTCTGGCCAATCATCTTTCAGTTTCTCATATTGTCCTCTGAAATCCGGAGTCTTGTTCTGCTTGACAAAGTCACGGGCTAGATTTTGCTTGAATTTCCGAATCGTCGGCCATCTTATGAAGAGCGAACTGTTTGACTTTCCTCCTCCTCTCCTTGTTTTCCTCAATCTTGTTACCCTCCTCATCGAATTTGTTGTATTCCGGAGGTAGAGCGAAATGTTCCATAAGCTTCGTCAAGCAATCTTTTTGTTCTCTTATCGACAAAAGTGAAACCATCAATTCGTGCCTTCTTTGGCTCATTCCACTCTGGGCGGTGATCGAGGCGTTGTCTCTAACAATGGCTCCGCATTGGCTGATAAACTTGGTGGCGTTCTTGCGGGGCTCCAGCTGCCTGCGGTTGCAAAGTCGACAACCTGGATGGTGCATGTTTCTCCTGGTTTCATCGTCCTGGTTGCGCCACGCTTTGACGACGTACTCGATTGTTTTGACGATCCGCCGAGGGCTAAAATAAGAAAGAGAGTCGGCGTTAGTACACACATATTTATTCAAATCAGTTAGTTTGTATCACGGAGGCTCAATGTATATATATACCTCGGCGCGGAGGTGGTTGCTACTTCCATTTGAAGATAAATGCTTTATCGGCGTTTCTTGACATCATCTTCTTGACGCGCCCTTCATCTTCACCGTCAAGGTTCAGATAAGAAGAGATATCATCTTCTTCTTCTCCGGTCGGCACATATTGAATATCGCCGTTTATGATGCGAACATATGTGCTTCACCGTCCGGATCATAGTTGTCCATAATCGGTCACTCTATCGTCCGACATTATGTCGATCCTGAAAACATGTAGTAAAACAAATTAATTAAGTGAAGAAGGGGCGGTGGCGGTGGCGGTGGCGAAAGGCGGTGGCAAAAGGAGGCGAGAAGGGGTGGGAGAGGGTGTCGCGATGAGCGCAAGACAGGCGGGGTTTAGGGTTTAGGGTTTTAAGTTGGCGGTTTTCTTTGGCGGTTTTCTGTTGTTTTTGTTTTTGGGGTTTAGGGTTTTAAGTTGTTTACCGTTTTGTTAAACTAAAACTAGTTAAAATTAAAGAACAAAAAAAGAAAAAATTCCTTTTCCTTTTTCTTTTTCTTCTTCTTCCTTTTCCTTTTCTTTTCTTTCTTCTTCTTCCTTTTCCTTTCTTCTTCTTTCTTCTTCTTTCTTCTTCTTCCTTTTTTTTTTGTTTTTCTTTGACGGTTTTCTGTTGTTTTTTGTTTTTGGGGTTTAGGGTTTTAAGTTATTTACCGTTCTTGTTAAACTAAAACTAGTTAAAATAAAAAAGAACAAAAAAAAGAAAAAAAAGAAAAAAATTCCCTTTTCCTTTTTCCTTTTTCTTCTTCTTCCTTTTCCTTTTCTTTTCTTTCTTCTTCTTCCTTTTCCTTTCTTCTTCTTTCTTCTTCTTTCTTCTTCTTCCTTTTCCTTTTCTTTTCTTTCTTCTTCTTCCTTTTCCTTTCTTCTTCTTTCTTCTTCTTTCTTCTTCTTCCTTTTCCTTTTCTTTTCTTTCTTCTTCTTCCTTTTTCCTTTCTTCTTCTTTCTTCTTCTTCCTTTTTCCTTTTTCTTTTTCTTTCTTCTTCTTCCTTTTTCCTTTTTCTTTTTCTTTCTTCTTCTTCCTTTTTCCTTTCTTTCTTCTTTCTTCTTCTTTCTTCTTCTTCATTTTTCCTTTTTGTTTTTCTTTGGCCGGTTCTGTTGTTTTTTGTTTTTCCTTTTTTTGTTTTGTTTTTTTTCTCTGCTTGTGGGCAAGGGCGCAGGGGCGGCGGCGTCAGGCGGCGGGCGGGCGGGCGGCGGCGGCAAGGGCGGCGTCAGGGCGGCGGCGGTGGCGGGCGGCGGGCGGGCAAGGCGGCGGGCAAGGGCAAGGGCGCAGGGGCGGCGGCGATCGGGCGGCGGGCGGCGGGCAAGGGCTGCCCAGGGCGCGGCGGCGCTCACTGGGACGGGCGGCGGCGCCATCGGGACGGAGCGGCGTCGGCGTCGGTCGGCGTCGGCCGCAGCGCTTCCGGCGTCGATCGGCGTCGGGCCGAGCGCTTGGGCAGCGCTCAAGGCCAAGAGAGAGGCGAATGGGGGCAAAACTGCTAAGTCAGATTTATAGACGAACCTTTAGTCGCGGCTGGGGAGGCGGACGCGACTAAAGGTACCCTTTAGTCGCGGGTCCGCCTCCCAGCCCGCGACTAAAGTGTTTTGCCACCGCTTCCGTTCCAGCAGAAAAGAACCTTTAGTCGCGGCTGGGGAGACTTCAGGTTTTGGAACTTTTTCTCCGCCATGTTTATTATTCCCTTTATATTGGACGAGAATCCAGGCGGGACCTTCATACTGCTCAGGCATTCAAAAAGATGACCTTCTCTTCTTTGGTCGAGGCGTAGGCTGGCACGACCTTGAAACCATTCCGGATGCGGTCATCGTGGTCTTTCAAACGTTGCTGGTCCTGCCGTGCTTCCTTTGTATCATTTGTCTTCCCATACACGCCCAAGAAGCTTAGGAGGTTCACGCAAATATTCTTCGTAACGTGCATCACGTCGATTGCAGAGCGGACTTCTAGGATTTTCCAATATTCTAGCTCCCAGAATATAGATTTCTTCTTCCACATGGCTGCGTGCCCGTCGGCTCCCTTCGAACTGATTGTCCGCGGGACCTTTCCAAAGATGACTTTCAAATCCTTGACCATATCAAATACCTCAGCACCGGTCGTTCCGCAGCTTCGCCGGTGATCTGCCTTGCCGTTGTAATGCTTGCCTTTCTTTCTTCTTGGATGAGTTTTGGAAGAAATCGGCGATGCCCAAGGTACACGTTCTTCTTACAATTTGGCAAATGTACACTTTCAGTCTCATGTAAGCGGTGCGTGCATGCATTGTATCCCTTATTTGACAGTCCCGAAGGTTACTAAGAGCAGGCCAATCGTTGATGGTTACGAAAAGCAACGCTCGTAGGTCAAATTCCTCTTGTTTGTGCTCATCCCACACGGACACCACCCACAGCTGTAAAAGTTCATCAACTAATGGCCTTAGGTACACATCGATGTCGTTGCGGGTTGCCGGACCTTGGATGAGCACGGCATCATAATGAACTTCCGCTTCATGCACAACCAAGGAGGAAGGTTGTAGATGCATAGAGTCACGGGCAGGTGCTATGGCTGGAGCTCTGCTCGCCAAAAGGATTCATGCCATCCGTGCTTAGAGCAAATCTTATGTTCCTTGCGTCATTGCAAAATCTGTGAACCATCCGTCGATCTTTCTCCATTATGTTCCATCTGCGGTGTGTCTCAACTCCCGTCCGACTTACGTTTCTCTTTGTGCCATCGCAACAACTTGGCATGCTTTTGTTCATGAGCAGACGTTTCAACCGTGGTATTATAGGAGCATACCACATCACCTTGGCGGGAACCCTCTTCACAGGTTTCGGCCCTCAACATCGTCACCGGGTCATCGACTCGATCTTATAACGCAATGCAGTGCATACCGGCATTCATTCAAATTCTCGTATTCACCGCGGTAGAGGATGCGATCGTTGATGCATGCATGTATCTTGAAACCTCTAAACCTAGAGGGCAGACAACCTTCTTTGCTTCAGTGCGTCTTGGCGGGCAACTCGTTATCCTTTGGAAACATATTCTTCAACATTTTCAGCAAGTTTTCAAATGCCGAGTCAGCTACACCTGCCTCTGCCTTCCATTTCAGCAAATCCGATTATGCAGCCCAGCTTTTTCAGACCATCATCGCATCCGGGTACAGCGCCTTTCTGTGATCCTCTAACATGCGATCCAAATTCTCCCTCTCCTTTTCAGTTTAGCGGCGTCTCCGTGCATCAGCAATGGTCCGACCAAGATCATCAGCGGGATCATCACGTGCCTCTTCTTCACCTTCCCTTCACCTTCACATCCTCCATGAAAGTATCACCAAATGAGCAAGATAGCTTTCATCGATGAAATCATCCCTTCTTCATCTTCTTCCATTATAACCCCTCTTTCTCCATGCTTGGTCCAACAATTATAGCTTGGCATGAAACCCTTCAAGCAGATGCATGTGAACAACTCTTGAGGAAGAGTAACCCTTCTCATTCTTACAGATAACACATGGACAGATAACAAAACCCCGCTTGTTCGCATTAGCCACTACGAGGAAATCTTTCAAACCCGTAGTGAACTCGCGGAGAGTCGGTTACCGTACATCCATTGCCGATTCATCTGCATTATTATAATATAAAATATATAATTAACCATCATGCATTTGTTATGAACTACACACACATGCATATTGACACATCAAAGGTTCATCAAGTTGCTAACCTTGATCGAAGAGTGTGGCTCCAACACTTCATGTCATGTTTGTTTCATGCTCTTGGGGCATTTCATCAAACACCTTATGTGCATAAGAGGAACCAAAAGCAAACCTACACCCACTTGTGAAGAGAATGGCTCCAAATGGCTAAGTGTTGGCTGCTGGATGGGTATATATAGGGAGGGCTTTAGTCGCGGTTGGCGAACCAACATGACTAAAATGCCGAAAACCTTTAGTCGCGGTTGGCTGGCCAGCCGCGACTAAAGCCCCCACGTGCACCAGCTGGCCACCGAGCGCCCAGGCCCAGGCCTTTGGTCGCGGTTCACCTCGAATCATGACTAAAGGTCCCATTAATCGCGGTTCCTACAACTTCGCGACTTATGGGCTGGACGGAAAGCCTGTTTTTCCACTAGTGCTAGTCGACCACGGGTGGGCTCTTGGTATTCAACCTCTTTATAACGAGACCAAGGCCCTCTCCTTTTACACCCTCTATCGAGTTCGCCTCGTGCTTGAGTTCCAACACCCAAAGCTTGATTGAGCGCCGGACTTTCCACGATGCCCGGCTCCGACCAGCATGGCGATGGATGTCTTCCTCATCACGAGAAGAAGGCGTGCTAAAGCTGCGAGACGCCAGTATCTAACGGCGAGATCTCGCATAGGCTGCCTGCTCGGGGCAGGTCATTCCCATTCTGAGCCCGGTGAGAACGTGGTGTTCGCGTCTCACTTCCATCGGGGTTTAGGCTTCCCGACGGACCCCTTTGTGCGGGGGCTCATGTTTTATTATGGGCTTGATTTCCATGACTTGAATCCGGAGTCCATCCTCCATATCTCATCATTCATTGTTATATGTGAGGCCTTCCTCCATATTACCCCTCACTTTGGATTGTGGCTCAAGACCTTCAAGGTGGAGCCAAAGATGATCAAGGGGCAGCAAGCAGAGTGCGGAGGGGCGGTCATAAGCAAATGTGATGATCCTCCGTGGCCCGAGGGCTCTTTTCAAGAGGAGCTTGGCTTGTGGCAGCGGGAGTGGTTTTATATCACTGCTCCTAGGGGCACCAAATGGGCGGCGCTCCCTGCCTTCCGCTCAGGTCCACCACAGCAGTTGGCGTCATGGGTCAACAACGGGCTCGACTGGGGGTCGTCCAAGGACGTTCCCCTGCTGCAGGGCCGTGTTCGAGACCTCCAGAAAGAGGATCAATCTGGTTGCGATGGCGCAGGTTATGGTGATCCAGCGCCTTCAGCCCTGCAAGCGTCGCCCCCTCCGCTTGTGGAATTCAATCCGGAGGGACCACGAGCTCTCTAAAATTTTATGGGCACGGCGCCTGTGGAGATGTATAAACAGTTCTTGGATCACAAGAGAAGTGTCCGGACTTGACCGAGGATGCAGGACTAAGCTGCAATCGCCCGATGCTCAAGTAAGTAGTCCCAGTGGCGGACAAGTTGTTCATTCATTTATTATGTATATATGCCCTTTAAAGGAGCCGTTTCTTGAACAGGAGTGGATAGCCAAGGCAAAGTTGATAAGGTGTCGGCACCCTCCCAGAGACCACGCGGATCCCATGTTGACCAAGATGTTGAAGGTCGCGCCTTTTGAAGAAGGCGAAGGGAGGAGCGGGGGAGCAACTGCCTCTGCGAAGGAGGCTATCAAGGAAGGAGGGATTAAGAGTCCCACCTTCCAAGGAGAGAAGAGGACCGCTTCAGAAGATCCGGAGGTCAAGGCCTCAAAGAAAGGAAGGGAATCTTCGTCGGAGAGTCCGGCGCTGGGAAGTAACCCAGCCGCACTGTTTCCCCAATGAGATCAGCCCTCCAGCGAGCCGTAAGTAGAAAGAAGGGGTCTTGTAAATAAGGAGCATCCCTGTATTTATTTATGAAGATAACGAAATTGTACCTTCTAGTTCGGACCTCAGCCCTTCTCGGGAGAGCTCGTCTTGAGGATCTTCTTCGGAGATGATGGAGAGCAAAACGCCTCCACCTGTCGCACCCTAATGTAAGCGGACGACCGGAGGTGTCGTCATGAAGGTTCCCAAGTCTGGCGGGGCGGAAGGTCCGCGCCAAGTGGTGTCTTGATCGGAGGAGCTGAAGGATTTGCTCGGGCGGCGGCTATCTCGAGAAGATCACCGTGCTCTAATGGGTACGGTGATTGAAAGAATTGCATCCGCAGAGAGGGATTACCGCAAGCCGTCGAAGCTTCTTGGCGGGGTTTGAAATACGCAAAAAATGATGTACCTGCTGACGATTATGCATATAAAATCGCCATGTGTAGATAGTAGCCCCGAGACTCGGTATGTTGTCAAAAATTGACGACGTGCGAGATCAAATCTCGATTATAACATATCGCCGCTCCTAAACAGGTGGCGGGCGTCCAAGGCCAGCCGGACTGATGAATATGCCGAATGAGGCGGCAACAGCGAAGCGAATCACGGACATCGTGCTGGTCGATAAGCGGTTTGACGAGTCACAAGGTATGCGACTTCTATGCGCACACCTGTTAAGGGAGCTTGACGCCCATGTCTTACTGTTTGTATGCTTTAATGCAGATGGTGCCGCTGCCGTTGAGGAGCTGCGGGCAGAACTTGCCCGAGCGAAAGAGCAAGCCAGGAGTAGTAAAGCGGCTGCTTTAAAGGCGGCCGAAGAGCTAGAAGCTGAACGGGCTGCTCACTGCCGAAGCAAAGAGGAGATGGCCGAGATGGCCAAAAGGTTAAGGAATGCTACCAATCGCTGCAAGGTTCTTGAAAAAGAGCATCAAGCGGAACAGGAGGGCCTAAAGAAGGCCGCCGCCGAAACCAAGAATGCCCAATCGGCTTTGAGAGCTGCCAAGGAGGAGCTGAATCAGGCCAGGGCAATTGCGGCTGGAAAACGGTTTCTGCTGCGGAGGAAATATACAAATCCAAAGTATGCTCCGTTGGATAAAGTATGGAGTTCAGAGGATGCTTATATGGACTTGACGGCGGCGCCAGGTGGGCGGTTGAGCACTTCGGGGCGGAAGGGGCACAAAAGGAAGAGCTATACTGGTCGCAATTCCATAGTCGGGGCGTCCTCTGCCGCTGACCGATCGGTTGGCTGAGTGGGCCGAGCTGAATCGATTGTCCGGATTGGCCATGAAGCATGTCTTGACTCACTTGTGGCCGGACGGACCCCAGCCGAAGAGCTATTTTGGTGTAGTGCAGCAGTTTCTTGGAGCGATGCCGCGTATCGACGCGATGAAGCAATCGGCATGTATTGAGGGCGCGGATGGCTCTTGCCGTGTCAAGACATACTAGGCGAGATGAAGGCCAGCGACGTTGCATCCCGGATTCGGACAAAGGCGAGTACCGCCGAGCACTACTTTGAAGAAGTCTGCGGCGCTCATTTAATAGAGCGCGCAGTGCTCGAAGGATATTATGTTTGAATGACATGTATTATTCGTGAAAACGATGTTTCAATGTAATATAAGTGCTTTTTATACTTGTGCGTTCAAGTAGTAAACTACTCCCTGTGCGGCCGTTTATGTATATGTGTATATAACCTGAAAGATGGCAGTCCTTGGCTTCAGCCCCCACGCACATAGTGCGGGGTGTTTATAAAAAGCGCTTTTCACACTTAATCCAACGTCTTGGTCCTGTTAAGGAGGTGGTAGCGTAGCAAACCAGGCAACGGACTATAATGCTTTATCACTTTCACTTAGCCATAGGAGTTCGAGGGTGGGGCTACTATATAGCCCACAGGGCACCGCACTCTCCCGAGTTCGAGGTGCGTATGTGCTGACCGAAACCGGTCCTTCGTTAATCGCGGAGGAAGTCTAAACATTCCTGTGAGTCATCAGTGGTTGACCAGGTCTCGCTATATCATGACAGTCAGTTTTGGCTTTCTCTCTTGAGGTGCTCGCTTTGGCGAACCGGGCACAATCGCAATAGTTCTCCTGGTGCGCGTTAGCCGTGAAAGCGGGCGTAAGGCAGCAAAACACAGGAGCGGGCAACCCAACATTTGACCAAAGACATGATTCGAGCTGATGCATATAAGGCCTAACTCGAGACGCCGAATACTCCCTAAGGTATTCGGTCTTTTATGAAAATGGGCGAAATAAGGCCCTAAGCCCTTTGTGTCCAGGTACGCGCAAAAATTCTGGTGCGGCCAATGCCAAAGCACCAGCCTCCTCCTCAGTTATATTTAAGGAACTGAGGGGATGTATATCAACAAGAGACAGTGAAAAAAGGTTTGCGCAGGGTCTTAATCTGAAAAGAATCCTTGCAACGGGTCCCTACTGCACGTCTGCGCCTGTATCTCCGTTGTGCCGTATCCTGGACGGGTGTTGCATGTTGTTCATCTGTAAAAAAGAGGAACTTAGTTTGAAAAGAAAAAGGATCGTGCGAAAAATGTACTTAATATTAAATAAATGAAGTACGGTTCGAAGAAGTGAATAGGATGGAGCTTTATTGTCTCTTGTTATACATGCATGCGGCCCCTCGTATGGGGGTATGCCACAAGTAGGCGCCGGACTCGTCTAGCCGTGTCCGGGGTTTGAATGACCAATTCAGGTTCTTTGCCTAGCAGAGCCGGATAGCTGCGGGGCTGTCAAGGCAGTCTCCCGTTTTCCCGTGCTCGAGTAACACTTAACACTTCCTTTTAAGGAGATGATGTCGCGTGGACCGGGCATTTTAAGTGTTAGAGATGCATAATGCGGTATTGCGTTAAAGCGGGCGAAAGCCTCGCGTCCCAATAGTGCTTGATGGCTACCTTTAAACGGGGCGACATGGAAGAGTAACCTTTCGCGACGGAAGTTGTCGGATGAACCAAACACAACTTCTAGCAGTATGGAGCCCGTGCAAAGGGCGTATGGGCCGGGCAGTACTCCTTTAAAGGAGGTGTTGCTGCGGCGAATTTTGGTTGGGTTTATCCCCATCCTGCGGATTGTGTCCTGATATATCAGGTTTATGTCACTGCCGCCATCCATGAGGACATGTGTAAATTGGAATCCGTCGATTATAGGATCCAATATCAAGGCAGTCCATCCTGCGTTCCGGATATTATCGGAATAGTCCTGATGGTCGAAGGTGATTGGTTTTGACAACCAATGTGCGGCGCGCCTTTTAGTGGGCGCCGCTCTGTTTTTCCCTTTGATCACGTGAAGTGAGTTTACTGTTTTAACCTTTTGTGGGAAATTCTTTTGTTTTCCGGGGCTCTGCTTGTGGTGCTCGTCATCATTTTCCCTTGGTGTGTCGAGCCCCTTGTGTTCGGCATTAAGTCGGCCGGACTGCTTGAAGACCCAACAATCTCTGTGGGTATGGTTTGCAGGCTTCCCGGAGGTACCATGTATTTGACACAGTCTGTCCAGAATCTTGTTTAGGTTGGATAGCTCGTCACTGTTATCCTTTAGGGGCAGTGTTTTGTTGTTCGGCCGAGAGCTTTTGAATCCGGCGTTGACCGCCGTACTATTTGGGCCATTTTCTTTATTCCGGCGCTGATCTTTTCTGCGTCGTGATTTCCCATTTCCATCCCTGGTTTCGGATGTACTCGGGTCGCTGGTACTGCATCTAGCCAGCCAGCTGTCCTCATGAGGCTTGTTAATGCGGCCATTGTTCCTGGCTTTTCTTGGCCGAGGTGTCTGGCGAGCCATTCGTCTCGGACGTTGTGTTTGAAAGCTGCTAAGGCTTCGGCGTCCGGACAGTCGAATATTTGGTTCTTTTTAGTAAGGAACCTGTTCCAGAATTTTCGGGCTGACTCTCCGGGCTGTTGGGTTATGTGACTTAGATCGTCTGCATCGGGAGGGCGGACATAAGTCCCCTGAAAATTTGCCCAGAATGCGTCCTCGAGCTCTTCCCAGCTTCCAATGGTATTTTCGGGGAGGCTTTTAAGCCAATGCCGAGTTGGCCCTTTGAGTTTAAGGGGTAAGTATTTTATGGCGTGGAGATCGTCTCCTCTAGCCATGTGTATGTGAAGGATGTAATCCTCGATCCAGACTCCAGGATCTGTTGTTCCGTCGTATGCCTCTATGTTTACGGGTTTGAATCCCGCTGGAAATTCATGATCCAGCACCTCATCGGTGAAACATAGGGGTGTCTGGCGCCCTATATTGGGTGTGCCATGATCTTGAATTTTGGCGTATTGCATTACTTTGTGAGCCTGCTTTCTTGGCCCATAGATGGACCTAACTGGGCCATCCTCTTGGTGTGAATCCTTATGCGGATCGCATATTGGCTTGTGTGCGGCGCCATTCACCGCTCTCTTTTTGAAGTGGGGTCGTCCATCCGACCGGGTGGCCTTCTTGCTTTTTAATTTTGGGGGCTCTAAGGCCTCCTCGTCGAATTCGGGCAGTAGCTTTCTTTTCGGGTAGCTCTTTGTTCGGCGACTGTCGCCGTACTTACCTGCGGTGCTGAATACTTTGCTCCATCTAGTCCTGAGTGCATCTTTCGCTGTTTTGAGCTTCCGCTTCTGCTTTTTCAGGCTACGCGCAGTGGCGACGAGCCTTTTCTGGAGGTCATTTTGCTCCAATGGTTTGTCCGGCATGAGGTCGTCCGGACTGTTGTCTTCGCCGGGGACAGATTGTTTATCCAAGTTGTCTTGTTCGGACGGTTGCTCGATAGCTTGTTCGTTGTCCACCGGTTCGCCCTGCTCTATGACTTGGTCTTTGTTGAGGCGGGACTTTGTTCGGCGTTTACGTTGCCGTTTTGACTGCTTTTCGAGGGATTTATCCTTCGTAGCGTCCCGTTGTTCCTCGTCTTCATTTCCTTTAGGTGTATCCACCATGTATACATCATGGGATGAGGTTGTCCAGCGTTCTATAGGTGCTGGTTCATTGTTGTCTCCTACATCGTCGTCCATACCGTCGATGTCTTCGGAGTTGAAATCGAGCACGTCGTGTAAGCTTTCGACAGTGGCTATGAAGTGGGTGGTGGGTGGGCTTTGAATTTCTTCGTCGTCCGCATCCCAACCGTCCTGACCGCAGTCCGGCCAGGGCTCTCCGGATAAAGAGAGAGACTTTAGTGTATTCAGGATGTCGCCAAAGGGCGAGTGCTGAAAGATGTCCGCAGCCGTGAACTCCATAACGGGCGCCCCATCGGATTCGGTTGGCAAGGGCGCGGAGGGTTCGGAGTCCGGAAAGAAGTCCGGCTTCCTGGAGTTAAGGTCTTTGCAAAGGACAGGGATGGATTTCGGCTCGATCGCCGTAGAGATTAAAGCCCCCGAGGCGGTGTCCAACCACTCGTCCCCGATCGGGGAGTCCGGCTCTGGATTAAGGGTTGGAGCGGATTCAGTGCGGCCTCCGTGGCACCGCTCGCTGCGAGCTAGATCATGCCCATCGAGACAGTGCGGCGCGCTTGGCTGTGGCTCGAATCCGTCGAAGATCAAGTCTCCGCAGATATCGGCCGTATAGTTTAAACTTCCGAATCTGACCTGACGGTCAGGGGCGTATCTTTTGATCTGCTCTAGATGGCCAAGCGAATTGGCCCGCGATGCAAAAGCCGCGGACACGAAGATCTGCACGGGAGGAAGTCTCACCACTGGACGCGTCGTTGTTGATGATCGAAGGAGCCATCGGGCCTATCGGCGACGACACAGAGGAACTCTCAATGAAAGCACCAATGTCGGTGTCAAAACCGGCGGATCTCGGGTAGGGGGTCCCGAACTGTGCGTCTAGGAGGATGGTAACAGGAGACAAGGGACACGATGTTTTACCCAGGTTCGGGCCCTCTTGATTGAGGTAAAAGCCTACGTCCTGCTAGATTAATATTGATGATGTGTGTTACAAGAGTAGATCTACCACGAGATCAAAGAGGCTAAACCCTAGAAGCTAGTCTATGGTATGATTGTTGTTCGTCCTACGGACTAAAACCCTCCGGTTTATATAGACACCGGATAGGGTTAGGGTTACACAGAGTCGGTTACAATGGTAGGAGATCTATATATCCGTATCGCCAAGCTTGCCTTCAATGCCAAGGAAAGTCCCATCCGGACACGGGACGAAGTCTTCAATCTTGTATCTTTATAGTCTTGGAGTCCGGCCGATGATGATAGTTCGGCTATCCGGACACCCCCTAGTCCGGAACTCACTCAGTCGGCTCCGACGAACCATATCTTGAGGCTGTCCAAACCACTTTCGCCATGTTCTTTTGTGAAACCTGCAGAAGAATCTCCTTCGGCAACGCTCTAAGAAGCTGTGCCCTTGCTGTCTTGTCCTTCCGCGCGTCCAGTGCCTCGCCGTCCACCATGCTCACGGCCTCCAAAAACCCTAGGCATCAGGAATAGTGTCCACCTTGATCATCCTCGTGGTGTAGTTCGTCGAGCAGAGCTGCAGGTATGTGAGCGAGACACCGCTGCTTCCCCAGCACCGTGCGGTACCAACGCCATATTACTCCCCACACCAGAAGTCTTTTTAGCCACTCCTTTTGATCCATATTACTTGTCACTCCTTTAGTATATGGATTGGAGGGAGTATCAAATTTTTGGTCTACTATTGAAGATATTCTTAACAGTAATAAATAATACTTACAAAATTCATTAAAATGTGAATAAAAAAGGTATACATTCAGAACGCTAGTTCGGCTGGCATTGTTCTTGTTCCCCAAGAAATAAACACTTTGTATCCAGGTAGTCTGAACAAAAGAGAAAGGGGAGGAGAAATATAGGGATGACTGAATATCTAGACGGGTAGGCGTGGTGGAACAGCAGGCTGCAGCCCTTCTTCTAGTGCTTCTGCTGGTGGCGGCATAGTACACTCCTCCGACGAGTTGCCGTCTCCGCCGTAGGTTGGAGCAAGCCACACCCAAAACGCGACGAGGCCGACAATGATCACGTCGACTAGGGCGGTGCATCCGGCCAGCGCGCGGCCGTCCATGACGCGGCACCCCAGCACGCCGCTCACCATGGCAGTGATGCCTCCGCCGACGCCATACGCTCCATGTAGAAGAGCTTCTTGGCGACGGCTACGGGCGTGCGCGGCAGGAACAGCGCCGCGTACAACATGATGAGGTAGAGCAGCGACAAGTAGAAGCCCCACGAGAGCGCCAGAGGCAGCCGCCACGGGGCGCCGCGGAAGAAGGAGCGGAAGCCCTGTGGCCATATGTCGGCGTATAAAATAGACGTGATGACGGCAGAGGACATGATCTGCGCGAAGACGACCATCGTCCAGATTTTATGACGGGGCACGTGTGCCAGAGACTCCCCCAGCGTCCGCGCCGGCGACTGTGCCGGCATTGCAGCCAAATTGTGTTCCGGGGATCGATGTGGTTCCCCTAATTTGTGCTAGTGCCAAATTATGTAGGCGTGTCGATTTGTCCCGGGCGTACATGTAATATGGAAACAGTAACCATGATTTTTGCTTAAGGTAGGGAAGGGAACATCTCAGGAAACGTTATAGGAAAGGGAAGATGCCGTCTCAAAATAAAGGGAAGGGAAGATGTCACGCGGGAAATTAATTTTGTGACACGCCTTACCTGATGATTCGTAACAGTAGTTTTGTCGAAGTCCTTTTGGGCCAGTTTTCGGTCAAGTCTAAGAGCAACACTAGTGGATTCCATATTTCCATCCGAACTTCGTAAAAAAGGTGTGTCTAGGTCTCAGCCGACTAAGATTTAATTAAGTCTCATGCAAGTGACATATAACATCTAAGAAAGGAAAAGGAAATCTGAATTTTTTTACATGAATCTTGATGAAAGATTTTACGAATATAGCAACAACTGAGATATAGCAAGAATAATCGCCCTCTACTATCCCTTTATCAGTTTTGTACAATTCAAAATATAGGGCTCACTAGACCTCTGTGCACCAAAGTGGCTTTTTGAACCATATTCTTCTATATCCACAAGTGAATGAAACTCGCGATGGGAAAGTGCCAACGTTACCCATTGGGACAATGGTCCGGCCCATGATTTCAAGGCCGATGGGTCTTTTGGGTAGGATTCATTAAAAAATTGGGCCAGAGGAGCCGGTCACCAACAGCCCACCGGGACAAGACGGTCAACCCAAACTCAGTTGCTGAAAGTTATAGTCTGCCGTTACAATGCACATGCTTTTGCAAGGTTGTTATCCTTTTGCTTACATGAAAATTTCAAACTATTGACGAAGACGGTTCTAGTTTCCAGGTTACAAATATGCTACCTTATGATGCGAATGATTCATTGTAGAAATATAAACGAGGAGCATATTCTTTGAACAAGTAAATTTTAAATATCTTAACTTACTCCAAAATCCCAGCAACTAAATGATGCTAGAAATAACGTTGCTTTGTAAATGCTACTTATTCTGAAATCACTAATTGAGAAGTACTCATTCGAAAGATCACTTCCTCAATCTAAGAGTTTTCCCTTTTTTCGTAGATCTGTTTATTCAAAAAAAATCATCTTTTAAATCATGCGTCCAAATCTCAAATCGTTTTCATCGTTGGATTTCTCGTGTCGAGATCTTTAAAACTAGATTATATTTTGATAGGTTTTGACGAACTTACTTTCACGAAAAAAACGGACGAAAAAACCGTGCCTCTTGCGGAAGGAAAAATAAATAAAAAAACACATTTTTTCTGTTTCCAAGAGGCACGGCCGGGCCTCTCACAAAAGCAAAGTCGTGCCTCCCACGAAAGGAAAAAAAAAAGAGAAAATGCGTTTTTTTGTTTCCTAGAGGCACGGCGGTGCCTCTTGCGCAAGCAAAACCGTGCCTCTTACCAAAGAAAAAAAAAGGAGAAAAACGTGTTTTATCAATTTTCGAGATGCAGGCTGTGCATCTCGCGAAAACAAAACTGTGCCTCTCACAGAAGATAAAAACGCATTTTTATGTCTCCGAGAGGCATGACCGTGCCTCTCGTGAAAGCAAAACCGTGCCTCTCGCAGAAGAAAAATCATGTCCCTCGTAGAAGCCAAAAAAATACATGTTTTTATCGAAAATTTTGTTTTCATTTTTTTTCGTCCAAAAGCTAAGAAAGACCAGTAAAAATCAAAAAGCTGAAAACGTGTTTGAAAAAATAAAAATATATAATCCGAAGAAACGCCAAAAACGCTACATGTGGCGACGGCTAAGAGTGTGCCAAGCTATTCGCTCTCAGCCCATCCCCAAGTGATCGTTGGGAGGCTCCGAAGGGCCGATGGTTAACCAGTTGCTCCCTGCTTATACTTGAGCTATCTAGTATTAAAATGGGTCCAATGGGATGGACTATTGGGCCGACTGCAATGCTCCATGTCCCTCAAGAGTAGAATTAGAGAAGCCATCAAGGACCAGGGCCGCGGTCCGGTCCATTCCCCTCCTATAAGAAAGGGAGTATCTAGAACTCATCTAAATAAGATATAATTTAGTCTCATTCATCCGGAAAACAAGAATAGATACAACTTACGTCAGCACATACGCATCTTATAGCATCACATGTAATGGTTATAAAAGGTGAATGAAACCATATTAGATCTCATCTAGATGAGTTCTAGCAAAAATGTATAATAAAATCAAGAGCGCCGTGCAAGTATTGCCTACGCTACCCTGGGATGCACCGCGGTTATCGCTCAAAATCTAGCATTACTGTTGAACACTCAATGGCGAATTGGTGATATGTATCTTGCTTCCGCCTGCTGGCCAAGTGTTGCGGCACAGCGGCAACCTGTTGGCCATGCATGACTGCCACCATGTCGTCCTTCGTGCGTTTTCCCCGGCACATTAGGGTGCCAGTAGCAGTTCTCTTGAGAAGTTAGTTGGCAACCACCCTGAATGAAGCTCCAATTGAACCACTGGGCTTCAGTCCACTGGGCTCGAGTCTGAACTGCATGTCACTCGCTTTTTCAGCTGAATAGACTTTGACTCTCTGTTGACTTACGCCGTAGCCCCTCAATTAACACTGAGTGAAGTCTTCCAGACTCCAGCTCCACCTTCAACATGACTCCATGGTAGATGATCAATCCACCCTTGCGCCTCATCGATTTCAAGCTCCGTGTATACACCACCTTAAATCAATCCCGCGCCATAGTCTTGTCGAAGCCGCACTAGCCTCGGGCATGTGCATCACGTGTTTCCACATCCAGAAGTCGGTCACCATCAGCATCACGCTCCTATGTCATTGTCACCGATCCCACACCGTCTTCTGTTCCAACCGACTCACGTCGATCCCGTCAGACTGTCAAGTCCGAACCAGCCAAACCTATCCAGCTGCACAACACGCTCCAGACTTAAGCCGTCACCGCGACCTCCGCCATCCATACATTAACGTGTACTGACAAAGAAAACCAAAGCAAACTGCCCCATAGCCTTCCCGTGTGAACAGTCCATGAGAGATCAAACTCTTAATTCACCACACGTACGTAGCTTCTGGATCTTTTCCTTTTTTTCTTAATAGCAAACTAGTCACGATCAGACTTTGTCCTTGTGCCGTTACGTGTTACGTACACGTACACGTACGGACTCCAAACAGCTGCATCGTTGCGCCTCTCCGCTACAACAAGGCTTCAGCCACGCTACCATAGTCCGTGTACGCTGCCTGCCTGAGCTGCCCACCAGCGGCACGCTGCACCTCATGTCCGCGACTAGGCCCATACTGCCCTGCTGCTTGCTCCATACACGGCTGCAGCCGTTGCACCGCAACTGGCCACGATCATATCGATCTGACAACCGCCGCCGCCGAACGCATCTTGCCAAGAGCGACTTGATCTCGCCGATAGTCCTGCTTGCCAACCGATTGCTCCTGTTTTGGACCAGATCGTCTTGCTGCCTGCTGTCGTGTCCCACATGATCGCCGAGACAAGATTCCACTGACTAGGCCATCGACCAGCTTCGGCAACCATGATCTCTTTGAAACTTGTTTTTAATCAACAATCCACAACCTTCAGATAACCTAGCTCATGATACCACTTGTTAGAATAAATCCGAGGCATACCGTCGATCATTCGAGGATCAAGCAATCACACGAGCACGACACCGAAATTTGTTAACGAGGTTCACCGATATGTCTACATCCCCGGGGCCTGACTATGGGCGCTCCTCCCCATGACAGCGCTACAATACCGCACCCGGTCGCCCTGGACACCGGCACATGCCGCCGGCTTCCCTGCCTTCCGGTGCTATTATGTTGGCATAGGTTACTTCGTGTTTCTACCCCCGCTATATATAAGAGGCCTAGGATACAAGTGTCCTACTAGGACACGACTCCATATCCTATATAAACACAATACAACTACAAGTCCAACTGTAACCTACCTTGTACACAATATTCAACACAACTCTAACAAACGAAGTTCCCAATGACGACGTACAGGGCCGCCCGGCACGCGGATTGGATGCGCCGTGACATAGGGCCTGCAGTACTGCCGACCGGCCGGAACCTTGGCGGTACGAGCGACAACAAGGTCGCGGACTGCCGCTTCTCGCTATCGGGGTCGCCGCATGGGGATGATCCAATCGGTGCACCGAGCTACCCGTCTACGAGCGAGATGTGCGGCGGTGATGGCGGCTGCTATGGAAACCGATTCATTCGTGCGTGGGGACGGCCTTTGAAGTGTCGTGAGGAACGCAAATGGACGAGCGACTCAAGTACTATTATACCCTTTTAGAAGAAAAATAAATCTTAAAATGATTGTCCCAGATCTAATGGCCAGAAATAGTCAGAGATGGAGTTACAATAAATTACAAATGGTAACTACAATCACCGTAAAGGAGCTCCAAATTCTAAATATCTTAACTTACTAAAAATCCCAGCAACTAAATGATGCTAGACATAACGTTGTTTTGTAAATCCTACTTATTCCGAAATCACTAATTGAGAAGTACTCATTCGAAAGATCACTTTCTCAATCTAAGAGTTTTGGCTTTTCTCGTAGATCTGTTTATTCAAAATGTTTCATCTCTTAAATCATGCGTCTAAATCTCAAATCGTTTTCACCGTTGGATTTCTCGCATCGAGATCTTTTAAATTAGATCCTATGTTGATAGGTTTTGACAAACTTACTTTCATGAAAAAAACAGACGAAAAAATCATGCCTCTCACGGAAGGAAAAAGAATAGAAAACATATTTTTTCTGTTTCCGAGAGGCACGGCCGGGCCTCGCACGGAAGCAAAGCCGTGCCTCCCATGGAAGGAAAAAAAGAAGAGAAAATGCGTTTTTTTTTGTTTCTTAGAGGCACGGCCGTGCCTCTCGCGGAAGCAAAACCGTGCCTCTTACCAAAGGAAAAAAAGAGAGAAAACTGGTTTTTCCATTTTCGGGATGCACGGCTATGCATCTCGCGAAAAACAAAACTGTGACTCTCACGGAAGAAAAAAAACACATTTTTTATGTCTCCGAGAGGCACCACCGTGCCTCTCGTGAAAGCAAAACCGTGCCTCTCGCAGAAGTAAAATCATGTCTCTCGCAAAAGCCAAAAAATACATGTTTTTTCTCGAAAATTTTGTTTTCAATTTTTTTTCGTCCAGAAGCTAAGAAAGACTAGTGAAAATCAAAAGGCCGGAAACGTGTTCGAAAAAATAAAAAAATATAATCCGAAGAAACGCCAAGAGCGCAACATGTGGCGACGACTTAGAATGCGCCAAGTTATGCGCTCTCAGCCCACCCTCAAATGATCGTTGGAAGGCTCCGAAGAGCGATGGTTAACCAGTTGCTCCCTGCTTATGCTTGAGCTATCTTGTATTCAAATGGGTCCAATTGGATGGACTATTGGGCCGGCTGCAATGCTCCATGTCCCTCAAGAGAAGAATTAGGGAGGCCAGCAAATTACGGCTGCGGTCCGGCCCATTCAAGTGTTGCCTACGCTACCCTCGGATGCACTGTAGTTATCGCTCAGATTTAGTGTTACTGTTGAACACTCAATGGCGAATTGGCGATATGTATCTTGCCTCCGCCGGCTGGCCAAGTGTTGTGGCAGAGCTGCAACCTGTTGGCCATGCATGCCTGCCACCATGTCGTCCTTCGTGCGTTTTCCCGGGCACATCAGGGTGCCACTAGCAGTTCTCCTCCGAAGTTAGTTGGCAACTACCCTGAATGAAGCTCCTAGACCGTCCGTGGCCATCAGCTGTTCCTTTGGCGCTTCCCATGTGACTAACAATTTTGCTACTACTCCTTTTCTGGCATAGAAGTCTCCAACAACCATGGTATTGCTTTTATTTTGTCCAACTGAGTGTAACTACTAGCCAGTAGTGGTTTGATAACGGAGCATGCCAAAAAATGCTAGCCGTCCAATTGATGAAGTCAACACCTGTGCTAGTATTTATCCACTGTCAAGGTATTACAAGAATATCAGACGTAAAATATTACATCCACACGTATAGACCACCTAACGACCACAACAGCAAGCCAAAGGTGCCCCAACGTCACCTCTCCTCCTGCACCGGAGTTAGACAAACTTTGATATACTCTCTCTGTACCAAAATACATGTACTTAGAGGAACTTGTACCCCAGCTACAAGTATTTCAGTACAGAGGTAGTAATAGACAGTCAGAAAGTCGTAAAACTTCATATTTTTCCCGTTCATGAAGTTAATTCTAGGAGGAAACAGTGGCACACAAGTTAGGTACATACCAGGGGAAGACCTGAATTACGAACGATCTACACTACTTACTCTCTTCGCCTTTCCTTTGAGCCCATCGAAGTCAGCGAGTGGATGCATTGTACGGACACAGAAACAAAGTCAACTAACACATGCATCAACATCACGGTTTAATTAATTCAGGATGCCATGCAACATTTGGATTTCTGATGAACCAAGCAATCATTTCCGGCCAGGTTCACAGGTCACTCGTGCAGGGTTGGAGACGGCGGCTGGAGCTTGGCGTCGAGCACCTCGGAGCAGACGTTGCCCATGGCGCGGTAGAAGGCGGCGAGGCTGGCGAGCTGGGCGACCGACATCTTGGCCATGAGCGCCCGCGCCGCCGCCTCCCGCTCCTCGCTCACCTTGAGCCTGTTCATGTACGCCGACGCGTTCCGCACCGTCGCGCCCATCTGCTTCAGCCGCTTCTCCTGCTGCACGCTCAGCGCCGTATTCGACTCCAGGAACTCAGCGCCGGCGTCAAGGTCCCCATCCCGGTGCTCCGCCGGAAGCTGCGCGCCGGTGTTGTTGCCGAACTCGTACATGTTCTTTGCGAGCGAGAAGCTCCGGACGATCACCTTGCGCTGCTTCTCCATTTCCTGGTTCAGTTTGGCCGCCGTGGTGACCGCGCTCTGGACGTGCACATGCGCGGCGGCCAGCTTCCCCTGGTATGCCACCACCGCGCGGACGAACTCCTGGTAGGCCTTGGCGCAGCCTGGGTAGTCGAACTCGTCGGAGCCCTCCTTGCGCATGCGCTCCGGGTGGAACTGCAGCCCCATGATGAACTTGCCCTCGCCGGGGTTGTACGCGTCCGGGTCGTAGAACCCTTCGACCAGCCCGTCCGGCGCATGCGCCATCGGCACGAACCGCTCAGCCAGGCGCCGCACGCCCTGGTGGTGGTAGCTGTTCACCATCAGCTGGTCGCCATCGAGCAGCGACTCCGCGAACCAGTCGTGCATTGGCGTGCCGGGAAGCACGCGCACCGGGTGCCGGTGCCCGTCGTAGTTGGCATAGTCCATGTGGCAGACGGCCGCGTTCGCCGCGGGGTGGAGCTCGTGCTCGACGTCCTGGTAGAGCGAACCGCCGCAGGCGATGTTGAGCACCTGCGAGCCGCGGCAGATGCCGAGGAACGGGACGTTGCGCTCGAGGCAGCGGCGCGCGAGGAGGAGCTCGATGGAGTCCTTCTCGTGGTCCACGGCGGCGTCGCTCGGGTGGAGGCGCCGCACGGCCTCGAGCTGCTCCTGCGAGAGCGCGTCGCCGCGGGCGTCGTAGAGGGCGGGGTCGATGTCCTCGCCCTCGCAGAGGAGCACCCGTGGATGGGCTCGAAGGAGTCGAGCATGGCGTGCACGCCGGCGACCCGCGGCACGATGACCGGCACCGCGCCGTAGCCCACGACCAGGTCCAGGTGGTACTCCCCTGCATCCATCCATGCATGCAGATGTCAGCAATTGGAGCATTCTTCCTCCATGGATGAAGTGATGAGCAAGAAACTCACCGACGAAGTCGACGAACTTGTTTTGCGGACGGTGCGGCGGGAGACGATGAGCACGCGGGGGAGGATCACATCATGGGAGGGAGACATGGCTAGGCTACCTACCTCCTCTTGCCTCGAAATTCTCAACCAGAAGTGATTACTTACTTGTTAACCGAAGGGCTTGTGTGGAGGTTCTTGTGTGTTCTTGTTTGGTTTGTGCGGAAGATGCATATATCTGGATGGAGGTAGTATTTATAGAAGGCGATCAAGAGCGGTAGCTGATGGATCGATCTTATCACGAAATCTTAGTCCCAAAATTGGAGCGTATTACCATGCGCGCGGGGACGTACTTAATTAACTTGCGCCAACGTCATTACCTACGACGTGTGGGCAAACCCCGTCTGGGCGCCGCGTGGGGTGAGTCCCTCCGGCCGTGTGGGCGGCGTCTTGCTGCGGTGGGGCCATCTGCCTCGGATGTGGACGGCGGTGGCGGGCCTGGGTGTGTGTTGCCATCGGCGGCGGATCTGGCGGTCCTTGCTCTCTCCCGCGAGCTGGGACTCGGAATGGGGGCGGGTGAGCGTGTCGGGGTTCTACGCACGTGGTGTGCGGAGGCCTAGGCGTGCAGCAGGTGCGGTTCTCGCTCGTCCCCGGTTCTCTCTCCCGATCTGGAGGCTTCGCATGGCGCGGCAGTCTCTATTCGTGGGCTGGCAGCGAGTGCTTCATCTGCTTGTGTGGATTCGGCTTTGGGGGGACTAGCAGGCTACAGGTTTTGGGGTTGCGCACACTGTCGGCTAATGCCAGGCTTCGATTTCGGTCGAACCAACGACGGCGGTGCCTGTGGACACCGTATCCTTGTTGAAGGCGTCGTGACGCGGTGCTCGTCTCCCCTCCTGTCCGCTCGGAGAAACTTTGGATCGGTCTCTGGATCGAGCGATGGTGGCGCTCAAACGTCACATCCCCTCCATGGGCTTCGTCTTTGAGCTTGCCTTGCTAGGGTGACCAGTGGCTCGAGGTGGTTCCGTTGGTGGTTCGTGGGGGCGATGGTGGCGGAGAAGTGGTGCTCTGTCTTCGTGATCTTGGCTCGGCCATGCCTTGAAGTGGGGTTGATTCTTTCGTCGGAAGCCGGGTTAGCGAGGTGTGGTCCTATATTGGATTTCCTCGTTCCCACCTCTCCCCTTTCGGGGGGTTGTTGGGTGGCGACCAGACGGCCAATGTTCGAGGCACTTCCTCTTTGTTTGGTCAGATGAAGATGAAAGTTGGCGTCCTCCTTCAGGCTAGCTATGCTGATAAGTTTGAGGTGGTGGTGGTGCGGCCGGTTTGGGGTCGACGGTGGCTGGAGCCCCTCTTTGGCGGTGTTCTTCTTGTGTTCTTGCTCCTGCGCTCCTTGGTGAGTCTCTGCTTGGCGATGTCAAGCGACTTTGTTGGTGGCACACAGGTGTAGTGGCGTCGTCTCGGCCTCGCGTGACCGTTCGAATGCACCCCCGACGCAGGTGGTGTCGTGGCGCTGTGCAGTCTTGGTTGCGTGATGCCTTCGATTGTGTCGATGGTACAGTGTCATGGGTTTGTCTGCTTGGCGATGCCGACTTTGCCTGCGGTACACAGGCGCCGTGGCGTCGTCTGGGCCTTGCGTGACCGTTCGAATGCACCCCCGACGCAGGTGGTGTCATGGCGTTGTGCAGTCTTGGTTGCGCGATGCCTCCGATTGCGTCGATGGTGCAGTGCCATGGCTTGTTCTCGGCTGGCCAATGCTGTTCGATCTCGCTGGGGTGCTTTGCATTGTGTCGGGGCGTGTTTTCCCTCTTTCTTCTCCCTTGTCTATTTGTTGTGTTCTTTGCTTTACCTCTTCTCCTCCTGTGCCCCCCTGTAATTTTGGTTCACTTGAACACATCCTGCAAAAGGCTGCGAAATCTTATAGGCAATTTGAATACAATTCAGGTGGGGGATTTCTCTCCCTTCCCGGTGACCTTCAAAAAAAAATTTATTACTACATGCACCCAAACATAAACATTAAAAGAAAAATACTCTAGCTTGTCAGCATAGGTGATTGACGCCTATCCAGCAGTCCAGCACAGCATATGCTACGGATTGCTCTAATCTCTTTAGTCTTCATCCCACAATCACATAAAATTGTAGTATCGATCTAATCTGCTAGAAAGACATGTCAACTTTGGGCTCTGTTTGGATTAGATGAACTTTGAGTTTGTGTTCGGGTAGCTCCAGGTCTTATAGTGGCTAGGTGTTCTACGTATCTATATGTAATTTTTGTTACTTTTGATATTTTTTGTACTGTCATGATAGATGATGAATAGATTGAAAGTTTTTCTGACAGAAACAATGGCTTTGTCTCCAAAATGGTGTTATCTAAATAGATAATTCCAATGCGTTGCAACAGGGAATATTCTAATATGTTAGGCCATGATTTACCTGCCCATATTAATATGATTCTGTAGATAAGTGTTTACCTAATAAATTTCTGCCCGTGATTTACCTGCGAAATAAATTTTAAGATTTTATTTGGTAAGCACTTATTGGCTTTATCAAAGGGAAAATGATAAGCTAATAGGAGGTGGGGCAATTAATGTGGTTTTCAAAGGAAAAGTAACTTCTGAAAAACCAGAGATATAAGAGCGAAAAAATCAAAACAGAGAAAAGGAGGATAAGTACCTAAGGTTGAACGAAGGATACTATATGGGTGAAAAAATGTTACTCCCTCCGATCCATATTACCTGTCGCTCAAACAGATGTTATTTTCAAGTATTTATAAGTAGAAGAGATTAATGAAATTGGGCAGATGTGCATCATAAAATGTACAAGATGCATGTGTTTTTACTTGTTTCATGCATTCAAAGTTATAGCAAATTGAAAATATCCTTCATTTGGAATATTTGAGATATTTACTTTCATTTTCTGATGGAGCAAAATAGTCATGGGTCTTCGGCTAATATAACAAGTTTTAATTCTAATGAATATACTACTAGCAACTTACGTTTGCTCGAACCTTATTATCAGCCCCGTTATTAACAGGCATACGTTGGGTAAACACATGATAAGCAAATCTTAATTTGTGCCAAATAGGGTGCAGGCACAAAATTAAGGTTTGCTTATCATGTGCCAAATAGGGGTGCAGGGGTTTGCTAAAAAAAAAGTTGCTAAAAAAAATAGGGGTGCAGGGCGGTGCTCGATCCGCCCCTCTCCATAATCAAAATAAATCGTCTTAAGTTTTAAGTTTCCAGTTGGGATTTAGCTTAGTTTGAACTAATTGCCTAGTTACGTGGGACTATGCGGGATGCCCGCTTGCACCGCTAGTGCCAAATCACCATGCTGCGTTTTGGTGACCATTCATATTTTTCACTTTTGTTTTGGCAATTAGACATGAACTTGTTCAAACCTGTCATGTTTGCTCGAAAATTCTAGCATGACTAAAGTAATCTTAGAGGAACGTGGTTCTTGCTTCGCCACTTGATTTTGACAAATTAGCCCTGAAATTTAAGTAGGTTTAATTTGATAAATTTTGTGAGTAGTGAGAACAGATGCGAACGTGTTTGGTCGTTATCCTGGGTAGGCCGATGACACGCAGCTGATGTGTACGTCCCACCGTGCGTGCTCGTCCTCGTCTTAAACGTGGAATGCGTCAGATGTTTAGCCAGTTCGACCGTCTAATAGGCATGCAGGTCAAAGCTTCCGTTGTGATACTAGCTAGCTAGTATGGCTCTACGTTGCAGGAAAGGACAGGTTTCCGATCATAGTGGAGTACTACTAGGTGCAATTTATGCACGTGTTTAGACTAGCCACAATGGAGAGTAACATATACTACTAACATATACATATCCCTAGACTATGTTACTACCTTCATAGTGGGTAGTAACATAACTGTGGTAACATGCTGAGCTTCATTTATTAGGTTATAGACTCATATTGCATTGGGACATGTGATGTTACAGTAACTAGCTAAGTTACTACGACTACCTCTCTCCTCGTTAACTCATTGCCACATAAGCAAATTTGCTGAGTTGGACTCGATGTTACTGCGGAAGTTACTCCCACTGTCGCTAGTCTTAGAGGTATCTGTTGGCTTCAAATTTTTGCTGCACGTTTTAAACATCTGTATGTATAGCATTTTTAAGTGCTGGTTGGTTGTAGGAGCAGGATTTTTTACGTGTGAAATAATTGTATAATTTGGATCACACGTGATCCGCTCTAGCTTCTTTTTTTGTGAAATAATCCGCTCTAGCTATTAATTGGTAAGAAAATAGATTCGCTTAATTAGTTCCTAGCCGTACCTTTTCTTCTCAAAGGACATACTAGGCTCACGAGAATACGACAGCTCTATCGGCCCCGGGAGAGATGATTAAGAAACAACACCAGCAGTGACGTGCGTTTAGGCAAAATATATGTTTATATGATGGGGGAGGATAGGTACCGAGTCTCTCGCGTGTGCCTTTTACTTTGGCTTTTGATTTGAAAATTTGTATATCTTTTGGACGAAAAGTGCAAATTAAGTTTTGTTTTCATATTCATGTTTGTCGTGACCAGCGCTTTAAAATAAGATCCATTTTAAATATATTTTGATGATTTTTTTAAAATATGTTAAGTTTCGATTGTTGAAACTTAGTATGGGCGACCGATAAAAACACTTATGTTGTGCCTACGAACGACAAATAAATTGCTTAAAATTTTAGATCTGAAATTTTGTACAAGCAAGCGAGAAAATCAGAATTTTCTGATGCAAAATCGTAAGTTTTAGTGATTAAAACTTAAAACGTATATGCCCTTGTGCGGGATCCAACTACTTCACGAATCGTGAGGCAATCGAGCGACCGTGCAGGGCCCGCACTTGCATGCTCCTTGCGTTCATATGACTATATGTGCATGCATATGGAACTAGAGGTGCAATTAATTGCATGCATGTGAGAGTTGTTTTAGAAAGAGCACTATAGTGAAATATGTACTTGCAACGTGGGCACCTTTCTTTTCTCTTGTTTGGGAACTCCGTTTATGTTGACAGACTTACCAATTCAGAATAAAAAGAAAGTTCAATAAAAACTCATAGGATGAAAAAAAATGGTATGTCAATTGGAAGGAAGGTAGAATTATTTTGGTAAAATTTTCACGAGTAGAGCCTTCTTGGCGCAAGAACTTAACGCTCAGAGAGTGATTTTCAAGACGGATTCACAAGTGGTGGTTCATAAGATCTTGAGTGAGGAAAATGTTCTTTCAGCTCATGGGCAAATAGTTGAAGAGATTAATGGTTTTTCTTACTTCATTTCAGGAGTTTAGTGTTGCTTGGGTGCGACAATCGGCGAATAAAGTTGCACACATTCTAGCTAGGGAATGTTGCTGTAAGTCTTTATGTACAACTTGGTTCCATGTGGCTCCTGAGAGTGTTAGCTCATAGTTAACTTCAGAGGAGGTATCAACTTTGAATAAATAGGCAACATTTACCATAAAATAAGTTTTCCCAAAGACTGGAAGTCACAAAATTCTGCATTTTACAAACTATGAACTAGAGCCTACTTTGCAGATGGTTGTGGAAGCTAAAAACACTGCAAGTAAATGGCAAAGAACGCTAACAAGAAATTATCTACACAGACATATATTTTGCAGTGGAAGAGAGGAGATAGAGGATCATTTTTTGGCAAAGCTTGGTAAATGGCAACCATGTATTCCAAAAAACACGCCCTGAAAGAATTGTAGGTTGATGACAGCAAAACTGTTTCCTGAGAAGATGCTTGCTTCAATTGAAAATCATTCGCAACATAATTCCAAGATTGTATTCTATAGCTTACACAAAGAAGGTAACAGCCAGGAAGATTTCGGTAGAATAACTCCATACTATAATCTTTAGAAGAATATTACCTGGCAAGATAGGACAACAATGGCATAATTTGCAAGATTTGGAAAGCTCGGTGGAACTGGGGTTAGTGAAAATGAAATGGAAGTAGCGAGACAAAAATGGAAAGTTCACAGTCAAAACCTATATATATATATTCATCTTAGATCAGTGGCTGTGGTGAGATGGATACATGCAGAGTGCCCTTGAAAATCAAAAATCTCACATAGTTGCATGGCTAGAATTACCATCATAACCAAGAAAACGGAACAGTTTATTTTGCGTGGAGAGAGAGAGATAGAGAGAGAGAGTTAGAGCATGGATTAGCTGTTATTTGGTTGCTCACTAACTAATCTGGTATGGCAGGTAATCACTTGTGCCATTCAACACAATAGAGTGCATGAGAATATTGATGACCTATTTGGAGGATGGATCCGTACGTTTCCAGCGTTTCAGCGAACAACTGGTGCTCAATGAGGGAACAATGGTATGTTTCACCATCTGGAAAAGGCGAACTATTGGGTGCTTTGCACATATATTCCCTAATGGTATTGTGATTGCCATCTTCCTTTGTAACGTAATCATATAAATTCACCGTTGATGTTGCACAAAGATCCAGCTCAAATAAGCCATGAAGCAAGGGTGCAGCTGCTCAACAAGGTGATTATTGAGCATACACAAGGAGGCACGGTTGACACTGACGATAAGAAGGATCTTCTAGTAATTATGAAGTATGCTTTTGTGCTTAAAACCTATTTTTGGTTCTCTTGTCCTTTAGGATTTCTAGTTTTGGCACCGACAAGCAAGGGTTCAGTATTCCTTGTAACTAGGAGAACAACTAGAATTGTTTGTTTTCTTTGATTTGTTATTAACATGTAATACTATGTTAAATTTGGCGCATTTGTTTTAATGGAAATCGACATGGCCCGTTGTTACCAAAATAATAATGCTTGAGAACTAGTATATCTGGTACATGTAAGCTAGGTACCATTTCTGCACATATTTCACTAGTAGAAAAGGGGGCAATGGCTCAGGCCAGTTCAGCCCATTAGTCCCGGTTCAATCCAGAACCGGGACCAATGGAAAATATTGCCCGGTTCGTGAGCCCAGGGGCTGGCAGACCCACGTGGGCCATTGGTCCCGTTCGTCCGGACCTTTTGGTCCCGATTGGTGGGACGAACCGGGACCAATGGGCCTGGCTCTGGCCCACCACTATTGGTCCCGTTGGTGGCATGAACCGGGACCAAAGGCTCTCTTTAGTCGGTTCATGCCACGAACCGGGACCAATAGTGCTGCCTATATATACCCCTCGCTCGCGAGCAGAGCACTCCAGTGCTCTGTTTTTCTCTTCCCGGCGAGGGGGGGCTTTGTGGTGCTCTAGCTCACCTCCTATGCACATGAGGTGTTCGATGAAATGCCCGAGCCACACTACTTAAGCTTTCTCCTCTCCAAGCTCGACCTCCAACCTCCATTTTCCTCAATATTGGTCTAGGTTTAGCGGTCCGTCACGCCCCGTCCCCGTCTTCACCGCCGTCGATCACCCGCGCCGATCTCATCGCCAGCACCACCATGGTGAGCCTCTTGTTCTTATCTTCTTTCTGAAAGGAAAAATATTATTACTTGTATTATTTTCTTACTTTTATTATTGCATCTTATATAGTGCGATGGTTTTGGTATCCGCCCCCGTCGGCCCTCGTCCTGTCTATGATTCGGATGTGGTATATATTATCTTTTCATAACTATTGGTTCATTTATTGTTTATGAAAATTATGCCGACCAATGTGACATAGATTTTATTTATCTAGGAGGTTGTTGAACCGGAAATTCCAACTGACCCTATTGTCGAGAGGTTAAATTTAGTTGAAGAAGAAAACAATTTCTTGAAGGAAAAAAAACTTGAGGAGGAGAAGATGATATTGGAGTTGCATGTTGCGGATGTCGTCGATGATCACAAGATCAAGATGGATGCAATGCGCTTGAAGATGAGAAAGATTAGAAAATATGCCATTCATACCGAGGCTTGGTATCATTATGCCGTTGGATCAGTTGTTACCTTGGTTGCGATTATGATCGCATTTGTTTTCGCATTGAAATGTTTTACATAGTTTCAATGTATGGTTTAATTAATTTAGATGCTCTGCAGAGCTTTATGTTGTTAGATGAGAACTATGTATGTACTTTGGTTTTTATGTGATGATGAACTTCTATTAATTTGGTCACTTAATTATCTATTCATGATGTTCTGTAATGATTTTTGACACACTTAATTATATATAATGCACGCAGATGACGACTGGATTACATGTGAACACATCAGGACTTTCAGCAGTTGGTTGGAAACACGTCTCAGAGGTGACAGCACTGTTTGTGATGAGCTGTACTTGTTGTCCAAGGAACCATCTTCGACTGTAATGATTTGGAAAGGATACGAGATAAATGGGAATACATTTTACACGATTGACCAAGATGAAAAGAGCACCAACCAAAACAGCGGTGTCCGCTTTGATGCAGCAACCGACAAGGGAAATGACACATATTATGATTACATAGTAGACATATGGGCACTTGACTACGGAGTAGATTTTAAGGTCCCTTTGTTTAAGTGCAAGTGGGTAAATCTGTCAGGAGGCGGGGTACAGGTAGACCCACAGTACGGAATGACAACAGTGGATCTAAAAAATCTTGGGTACACTGACGAACCGTTCGTCCTAGCCAATGATGTGGCACAGGTTATCTATGTGAAGGACATGTCTACCAGACCGAGGAAAAGAAAAGATAAGGAAGCGAATACATCATACAATGAGCCAAAGCGCCACATAGTTCTTTCAGGAAAAAGGGACATCCTGGGAGTGGAGGGCAAGACAGACCTGTCTGAAGAGTATGAAAAGTTTCATGAAATTCCATGGTTACGGCGCAATGGTTACGGCGCAATAAGCAAACGACACAAGCGAAGAAAAAGTGAAGACTTTCTCCCGCAACTATTATGATGATACCATGCCAACTTTGTAACAGACGAGTATGATACCATTGTCCGTTTTGTACATGCACATGCTATGCCAACTTTTTCAGAGTTCATTTGAAAACTATGAATTTGAAAACCTCGCCAACGAAGGCGCTCACACCGTTTATAAGCCCGTCCCTCTACACACCGTTTTGTTGTAAGAAGAAACAAAATAAAATAAATAAAGCAACAAAGAAAACAAAAAGTGTTTTCAAATTTGAAAACTAATGGCACTAACAGAAAGTTTATAATTTTTCTAAAACTAAAAGCAAAAAAGAATTAAAAATAAAGAAAAAAACAACAAAAATAAATAATGCAGAAAACAGAACAAAAACTGAAAAAAAATAAAAATAGCAACAATAAGTATTTTGTTGTAAGTAGAAACAAAATAAAATAAATAAAGCAACAAAGAAAACAAAAAAGTGTTTTCAAATTTGAAAACTAATGGCACTAACAGAAAGTTTATAATTTTTCTAAAACTAAAAGCAAAAAGAATTAAAAAATAAAGCAAAAAACAACAAAAAATAAATAATAATGCAGAAAAAAAACAAAAAAACTGAAAAAAATAGTGCCGCCTACTGGACCCCACGGCCTGAATACGACTAGAAACCCTACATAGGACAGGATTCAGGCCCGCAGGAGGCCAAGTAGGCCCACAGGCACATAGCTAGTGACAGATTAGGCCCGAAAGCCTGCAGTTGAGAGGAGCTCGAGAGGGTGGGCGTAGCAGCGCTTATAAACCACTCTCGAGCTCTCTCAACTAGCGAGGTGGGACTAAACTTTTGGGCGCGGGGCAGCCCAAGGCCTTTGGTCCCGGTTGGTGGCACCAACCGGGACTAAAGGGGGCCATTGGTCCCGGTTGGTGCCACGAACCGGGACCAATGACCCTTTAGTCCCGGTTGGTGCCACCAACCGGGACCAAAGGCCGCTTCCCGCCCTTTGGGCTGCTGAAAATTGGCCTTTGGTCCCGGTTGGTGGCACCAACCGGGACTAAAGGGGGGCATTAGTCCCGGTTCGTGCCACGAACCGGGACCAAAGCCTTTTCTATATAAGCAAAGACTTAGCGTTTTTCAGATTTCATCGCGGTTCCCGCCCGACGCACGCCGCCCAGGCTGCCCGAGCTTCGCCCAGCACGCCCGTCAGGCTGCCCGTGCTCGCCGTCGCCGTCGCCCAGCGCCCTGCCCGTGCTCGCCGTCGCCCTGCCCCTGCCCGTCCGGCCCCGCCGCGGCGCCTCGCCGCCCGCCGTCGCCTCGAGCTCCCACTGCTACGGGCTCGCCGTCGCCGCCGCTCCTCGTCGCCGTCGCCTGCCCCCCCGCCCGTCCGCCCGCCCAGCCCAGCCCAGCCTCCTCGCCTGCCCAGCGCTGTGAGCCGCCGCCCGGCTCTTTTTATTTCTTTAATTTTTTCATATATATATATAATGTTTAAGCTCTTTTTTATTTTTATGCTCTGTTTTTATATGTCTTAATTTTTTGTTCATATGTGATGTATATGTGTATGTGGCTATAACGTATATGTGTATGTGAACAATGCAAAAGATAGTTTTTAGAAAAATTAGGATTTTTTTCTGTTCATAGATTTTTTGGTGATATTAATTATTGTAAATATGCAAATGTTTGTATATTCATATGAACAATGAATTAGGCAATACTACTTCATGTATTTTCAAGAAGGAAGAAGAAGAAAAGAATGAGAGGAAAAGGAAATAAGAAGAGGAAGAAAGGAGAAGAAGAGGGGAGAGGAAGAAGAGGAGAAATAAATAAGAAGAAGAAAAAAGAAGAAAAAGATTCTATTTTTTCTTCTTCTCCTCTATTCTTTTCTTCTTCTCCTCTTTTTTTTTCTTCTTCTTCTTCCTTCTTCCTTCTTCCTCTTTTCTTCCTTTTCCTTATTTTCTTTTCTCGAGGGATAAGAAGAAAAAGAAGAGGAGAAGAAGAAAGAAAGGAATAGAGGAGAAAGAAGAAACTTCTACACGAGGGGGGGGTACCGATACCCCCTCCCCAATAACATTATTTTCCCATGTATATGTATGTCGCGTCGTTGTCGATATAACGAGGGTGTCGAGGATCGCCGAGGGGTCGAGGGTTGGGAACTAGGGTAGAGGGTCGAGGGTCGTTAAGGGGTCAAGGATCGAAGGTTTCAGGGTCGAGGGTTCCTATAGTGTCAAAGTATTGAAGAAATCCATGGCTTCATCATTAGCCGGAAGTAATCATGGCATGATGGTACGAAGTCCTCCAAAGTTATTCTGGAATGGTGTCCCGGATAGGATAATTTGCCTTTTTGTACGAATTTCAGCAAAGGCCTTTCAAATAACGATATTCGGAAGGTTCTTGCTGAACTTTGTACCAAAAAGCGAATTATCCTATCTGGGACTCCGTTCCAAAATAACTTTGGAGAGCTTCGTACCATCATGCACCTGTTACTTTCCTAATGATGAAGACATGGTTTTGTTGAATCCTTTGACACTAGACAACCTCCCGACCCCTCGGCGATCCTCGACCCTTGACCTCGACCGCCGGCGATCCACGACCCTCTACCCTATCATGGGCGTAGATGCCCACGTCACTTGTGGGACATAGATGTAGTGTTCAACGCCGACCCCTCCCGATAGCTTCAACACGTGGGGGTCGATATTACCCCCTCCTTGAAGCGTTCTCGAGGCCACCCCCTAACCCTTGAAGCGTTGTCGAGGCCACCCCAAACCCTAGAGAAGCAGCGTCGAGGCCACTAATATGGTTCCTTATTGTGATTAGCTAGCTAGTTCTACGTTTGCCACTAATATATCCATATCTGTCATGTTTGAATAATAATTGCCATGTTGTAAATATTTGTAGAAACTATGGACACCCCCCGAGACGAAGCACAAGAAGCGTTGTTGAGGGACATAATCGCACAAGGAAGTGATGCCGTCTGCTCGTTGATGTTTCTCAACGACAACGATGGTCTGGATGGAGAGGGTGAAGAAGCAGCTGGCTATGATTTACATGGCTCCGATGACCCAATGCCGGTGCAAGAAGGAGAGGGTGAAGAAGTAGACCGTGAGGACGGCTCCGGTGATCACCAAACCAAGTCCGGTCAGGTATATATATTAGTTAAGCCTGTGCTGACTAGCTAATTGATGCATTCATTATTTTGGTATGTATACATATTAATTAACTCTCGTCTTTGTTCTTTTTTCTAGCCCTCCGGATCGAGCACAACTTCGGTAAAGAGACGAGGCCCGAAGAAAAAGTTGAGCTCGGATGAAAAGTTTGAGATCATACAAATCGCGCGCGACGACCAACCGATTGAACCCTACCGGACAAAGAAGGCATTTGTTGCTCAGTGCGGGGTTTTGGTTAGGGACAAGATCCCGATCAGCATCCACCAATGGTATAAGCCTAAGAATGAAGACCCTGAGGTGTCTTATGTCAATGATATGCAGAAAAATGATCTTTGGACTGAGCTGAAGTCAAATTTTACCCTACTGCTGGAGGATGATCCGGAGAAGCCAGTAATAGAGCCATTAATCAAGTCTTTTGCTCTTAAGAAGATGGCAAAACTATTCAGGAATTGGAAGAAAGAACTCAATACGTATGTCGAAAAAAATGAGACACCAGAATTCAAGGGCAAATATGAGAAGATCGAGATGATCGGCCGCATTTGTGGCCTACAAGACATCGGAAAAGAGTAAAAAGATGTCGGCGACAAACAAGAGAAATGCTGCGAATAAGAAGCTTCACCATCGCACGGGTCGTGGCTACCTCGTAGCCCGCCTAAGTGGGCCAAGGCTGAGAATGATCTGCTTGATAAAGGGATCAAGCGGAGACAATGAACTGGCCGACCGTTGCGGACTTGGTTCTTGAGGCGGCGGATCCTTGGACCATATAACGAGGAAGTGCAATTGGGCGGACGAACAATTGGACATACCTGTCAAGAGGCTTCAGCAATATATCGAAGCAGCGTAGCAAGAGAAGTTCGTTCCAGACAGGGAGAAGGACGAGCTCACAATGGCCCTCGGGAATCCTGAGCACCCTGGACGGACACGAGGCACGCCAGGCTCCGTTTCGTGGAAGGCTAGATTTCGGACGCAGGGGTTACAAAACCCATGAGAGGAGGAAGAAACCGGAGCAGAGCCAAATGCAGCGCTGCACGAAAGGGTAATGGGGCTAGAAGACGAAAAGAGGAACGAGAAGCGGCGGATCGCAGCAAGCGACCTGCGAAGCTTCCCCGAAGCTACCCGCCATCTCAGCGGAGAAGCAGCGTGGCTTCCACCGAGCTGCTTCAGCCAGAGCAACATGCCTTGCGGCTCCTGCCAGCTATCCAATGGATGCTATCACGGATGCTGAAAATTGCCACCTTATGGCGCAATGGAGCAATTTGAAGGTCAAGGCGGCTGTTGGCTCTGTTTATCCTACTAAACCCGACTCAACTTTTCACTGCCGGCCGATTCTAGAAGGATATGCTAAGGTGATGGTCGATGAAATAACGGAGGGATTTGAGGACCTCCGGCTTGACCACCCTACCGGTGAAGGGGAGTATCGGCTGGGTTCTGCTCTGAAGACTCCATGCCTATGGCGGAAGGATCTCATCAACCTTCCGAACTGGACGCCTCCGCCTCCTCCTCCTCCTCCGGCGAGTCAGGGCACTCCGCCTCCTCCACCGCCACCTCCTCCGGCGAGTGACGATTAGGGCACACGGCCGGCTCCTTCTCCGGCGCGTGGCGGCACTCCGCCTCCTTCTCCGCCTGCCCCGGCGCGCCCGAGCAGCCAGCCTCCTCCTTCTCCGCCTCGTCAGCAAGGGCGGAAGAGACCCGCCGCCGCTCCGGCTGCTCCGGCGCGTCGTAGTCCTTCTCCTCCGCCTCGTAAGCAAGGAAAGAAGACATTCGCTCCGTCTGCTCTGCCGGCGTCTAGCAGTACAGCCAAAGGCGGGAGGAGATATGATTCGGTCCTTCTCTGAAGACTCGGAGAAGTTACCGTCTGAGAGGAGCGAGGAGGAAAACGCGAAGATCGCATGCACCAAGTGGATGACTGGTTTCAAGGGTTGAAAGCAAAGAGACATCCACCTCGGAGGAGAAGGTAGATCCGTGAAAGCGAAGCGCACTCGCTGCCCCGACAAAACCACCCAAGTCTCCGCCGAAAGGCAACTATGAGCGCATTATTGGAAAGGCATTTGCCGAAGTGGAGAGGTCGGGAAGTACTGCCGCTGATCAAAGGATGAAAGAACGACGAGCTGGGAAACAAATTGCCCAGCTCGGCGAACAAGCAAAGCAATCGTGCCCCGCTCAAGGTGCTCGCTAGCGACATCGTCGATTCGAGGATGGTGCCCGGTTATGGCAATCCTGCATATTACCTGCCCGACGATGTACATTATGATTTCTTGGAGGTGCAGATACAAAGATACGAGTACGGGAAGCCTCTCGTCAAAGATGAAAGTTCTCTATCAACGATGATGCGAAGATTGCATGATTGGTACATGAAAACCTGCAAAGAGTCTGAGGGGAGGAGTACTTTGTATGTGAGAGTTAATAAGTGTTGGAAATATGCCCTAGAGGCAATAATAAAAGCATTATTATTATATTTCCTTGTTCATGATAATTGTCTTTATTCATGCTATAACTGTATTATCCGGAAATCGTAATACGTGTGGATACATAGACTACAATCGTCCTAGTAAGCCTCTAGTTGACTAGCTCGTTGGTCAACAGATAGTCATGGTTTCGACTATGGACATCGGATGTCATTGACAACGGGATCACGTCATTAGGAGAATGACGGGATGGACAAGACCCAATCCTAAGCATAGCACAAGATCGTGTAGTTCGTTTTGCTAGAGCTTTTCCAATGTCAAGTATCTCTTCCTTAGACCATGAGATCGTGCAATTCCGGATACCGTAGGAGTGCTTTGGGTGTATCAAACGTCACAACGAATCGGGTGACTATAAAGGTGCACTACAGGTATCTCCGAAAGTGACCATTGGGTTGACACGGATCGAGACTGGGATTTGTCACTCCGTATGACGGAGAGGTATCACTGGGCCCACTCGGTAATGCATCATCATAATGAGCTCAAAGTGACCAAGTGTCCGGTCACGGGATCATGCATTGCGATGCAGAGTAAAGTGACTTGCTGGTAACGAGACTAACGAGGTATTGGGATACCGACGATCAAGTCTCGGGCAAGTAACATACCGTCAGACAAAGGGAATAGAATACGGGGTTGCTTGAACCCTTGACATCGTGGTTCATCCGATGACAACATCGAGGAGCATGTGGGAACCAACATGGGTATCCAGATCCCGCTGTTGGTTATTGACTTGAGGTAGTCTCGGTCATGTCTGCATGTCTCCCGAACCCGTAGGGTCTACACACTTAAGGTTCGGTGACGCTAGGGTTAATAGGAAGACAAGTATGTGATTACCGAATGTTGTTGAGTCCGGATGAGATCCCGGACGTCACGAGGAGTTCGGAATGGTCCGGAGGTAAAGATTTATATATGGAAAGTGGTTAAGCGGACTCGGAAAGTTTGGGGTATACCGGTAAAATACAGGGGCCACCGGAGAGTTCGGAGGTCCACCGAGGGGCCACCTCTCCGGGGGCCACATGGGCTAAGTGGGAGGGAGCCAGCCCCTGGTGGGCTGGGCGCCTCCCACCTAGGCCCATCGGCTAGGGTTTGGGGAGGAGGAAACCCTAAGGGGAAAAGGGGGGCGCCCCCCCTGGCTTGGGGGGCAAGCCACCCCTTTCCTCCTCTCCCTTGGCCGCCGCCCCCAATACGGTTTTCCCTAGAGGGCCGGCCCCCCCTTGACCCTCTCCTCCTATAAATAGAGGGGTGGGGGGGAGGGCTGCATACACAATTGTAGGCGCAGCCCCTCCCCTCCCCAACACCTCCTTTTCTCCACGCGAGCTTGGCGAAGCCCTGCCGGAGAACTACCGTACCAGCTGCACCACGCCGTCGTGCTGCCATTGGAATTGTCTTCTTCAACCTCTCCTTCACTCTTGCTGGATCAAGACGGAGGAGACGCCATCGTCCCGTACGTGTGTTGAACACGGAGGTGCTGTCCTTTCAGCACTTAGGTCATCGGTGATCGGAATCACGTTGGGAGCGTCTTCATCATCACCACTCCCTCGAACGCTTCCGTGCATCGATCTACAAGTGGTATGTAGATGCAAACTCTCTCGTTACTCGTTGCTTAGTAGAACTCATAGATGGATCTTGGTGAAACCGTAGGAAAAATTTTAATTTTCTGCAACGTTCCCCAACAGTGGCATCATGAGCTAGGTCTATCGTAGTTCTCTTTGCACGAGTAGAACACAATTTTGTTGTGGGCGTGGATCTTGTCAACTTACTTGCCGTTACTAGTTGTTTCTTGCTTCCGCGGTATTGTGGGATGAAGCGGCCCGGACCAACCTTACGTGCTCTTCGTGAGACCGGTTCCACCGACTAACATGCACTAGTTGCATAAGGTGGCTGGCGGGTGTCTGTCTCTCCTACTTTAGTGGGAGCGGATTCGATGAACAGGGTCCTTATGAAGGGTAAATAGAAGTTGACAAGATCACGTTGTGGTTATTCGAGGTAAGAAAACGTTCTTGCTAGAACCCAATTGCAGCCACGTAAAAGATGCAACAACAATTAGAGGACGTCTAACTTGTTTTTGCAGCAATTGTCATGTGACGTGATATGGCCAAGTTGTGATGAATGATGATATATTGTGATGTATGAGATCATGTTCTTGTAATAGGAATCACGACTTGCATGTCGATGAGTATGACAACCGGCAGGAGCCATAGGAGTTGTCTTTATTTTTGTATGACCTGCGTGTCATTGAAGAACGCCATGTAATTTACTTTACTTTGTTGCTAAACGCGTTATCCATAGAAGTAGAAGTAGTCGTTGGCGTGACAACTTCATGGAGGCACGATGATGGAGATCATGGTGTCATGCCGGTGACAGGATGATCATGGAGCCCCGAAGATGAAGATCAAAGGAGCTATATGATATTGGCCATATCATGTCACTACTTTATAATTGCATGTGATGTTTATTATGATTATGCATCTTGTTTACTTAGAACGACGGTAGTAAATAAGATGATCCTTAGAACAATTTCAAGAAGTGTTCTCCCTAACGTGCACCGTTGCTACAGTTCGTCGCTTCTAAGCACCACGTGTTAATCGGGTGTGATGGATTCTTACGTTCACATACAACGGGTGTAAGCAAGATTTACACACGCAGAAACACTTAGGGTTAACTTGACGAGCCTAAGCATGTGAAGACATGGCCTCGGAACACGGAGACCGAAAGGTCGAACACGAGTCGTATGGAAGATACGATCAACATGAGAATGTTCACCGACGCAGACTAGTCCGTCTCACGTGTTGATCGGACACGGCCTAGTCGACTCGGATCGTGTAACACTTAGATGACTAGAGGATGTCGAATCTAAGTGGGAGTTCATTAATAATTTGATTAGATGAACTTAATTATCATGAACTTAGTCTAAAACTTTTGAATTATATGTCTTGTAGATCAAATGGCCAACGCTCATGTCAACTTGAACTTCAACGCGTTCCTAGAAAACCAAGCTGAAAGATGACGGCAGCAACTATACGGACTGGGTCCGGAACACGAGATCATCCTCATAGCTGCCAGAAACAATACGTCCTAGAAGGACCGCTAGGTGAAGCTCCGTCCCGAAGAACCAAGACATTATGAATGCTTGGCAGTCTCGTCTTGATGATTACTCCCTCGTTCAAGTGCGGCATGCTTTACAGCTTAGAACCGGGGCTCCAAAAGCGTTTTGAGCACCACGGAGCATATGAGATGTTCGAGGAGCAAAAACTTGTTTTCCAAGCTCACGCCCGGGTCGAGAGATATGACATCTCCGACAAGTTCTATAGTTGTAAGATGGAGGAAAACAGTTCGTCGGTGAGCACATTACGAAGATGTCTGGGTTTGCACAACCGTATGACCCAGCTGAATATTAACCTCCACGATGAGGCGGTCATTGACAGAATCCTCGATCGCTCCCACCAAGCTACAAGAGCTTTGTGATGAACTACAACATGCAGGGGATGGTAAAGACCATTCCTGAAGTGTTCTCTATCTGAAGTCAGCCGAGGTTGAAATCAAGAAAGAACATCAAGTGTTGATGGTCAATAAGACCACTAAGTTTAAGAAGGGCAAGGGCAAGAAGAACTTCAAGAAGGACGGCAAGGAGGTTGCCGCGCCCGGTAAGCAAGTTGCCGGGAAGAAGTCAAAGAATGGACCCAAGCCTGAGACTGAGTGCTTTTATTGCGAGGGAAGGGTCACCGAAGCGGAACTGCCCCAAATACTTAGCGGATAAGAAGGCCGCAACACCAAAGGTATATTTGATATACATGTAATTGATGTGTACCTTACCAGATGTCGTAGTAACTCCTGGGTATTTGATACGGTGCCGTTGCTCATATTTGTAACTCACAGCAGGAGCTGCGGAATAAGCGAAGACTGGCGAAGGGCGAGGTGACGATCTTGCGTCGGGAATGGTTCCAGAGTCGATGTGATCGCCGTCGCACGCTACCTCTTCATTTACCCACGGGACTAGTTATGAACCTTAATAATTGTTATTTGGTGCCAAGTTTGAGCATGAATATTGTATCTGGATCTCGTTTAATGCGAGATGGCTACTCATTTAAATCCGAGAATAATGGTTGTTCTATTTATATGAGAGATATGTTTTATGGTCATGCTCCGATGGTCAATGGTTTATTCTTAATGAATCTCGGCGTAGTATTACACATGTTCATAGCGTGAATACCAAAAGATGTAAAGTTGATAACGATAGTCCCACATACTTGTGGCACTGCCGCCTTTGGTTACATTGGTGTCAAGCGCATGAAGAAGCTCCATGCTGATGGACTTTTGGAGTCTCTTGATTATGAATCATTTGACACATGCGAACCATGCCTCATGGGCAAGATGACCAAGACTCCATTCTCTCGGAACAATGGGCGAGCAACCAACTTGTTGGAAATCATACATACCGATGTAAAAGCGGTCCAATGAGCGTTGAGGCTCATGGAGGATATCGTTATGTTCTCACTCTCACAGATGACTTGAGTAGATATGGGTATGTCTACTTGATGAAACACAAGTCCGAGACCTTTGAAAAGTTCAAGGAATTTCAGAATGAGGTAGAGAATCAACGTGACCGAAAGATAAAATTCTTACGATCAGATCGTGGAGGAGAATATTTAAGTCACGAATTTGGTACACACTTAAGAAAATGTGGAATCGTTTCACAACTAACGCCGCCTGGAACACCTCAGCGTAACGGTGTGTCCGAACGTCGAATCGCACTCTATTGGATATGGTGCGGTCTATGATGTCTCTTACTGATTTACCGCTATCATTTTGGGGATACGCTCTAGAGACAGCTACATTCACTTTAAATAGGGCACCGTCTAAGTCCGTTGAGACGACACCGTATGAATTATGGTTTGGGAAGAAACCTAAGCTGTCGTTTCTAAAAGTTTGGGGATGCGATGCTTATGTCAAGAAACTTCAACCTGAAAAGCTCGAACCCAAGTCGGAAAATCGTCTTCATAGGATACCCTAAGGAAACCTTTGGGTATACCTTCTACCTTAGATCCGAAGGCAAGATCTTTGTTGCCGAGAACGGAATCTTTCTTGAAAAGAGTTTCTCTCGAAGGAAGTAAGTGGGAGGAAAGTAGAACTTCGATGAAGTACTACCTCTTGAACAGGAAAGTAGTGCAGCTCAGAAAATGTTCCTGTGATGCCTACACCAACTGAAGAGGAAATTCATGATGATGATCAAGGTACTTCGGATCAAGTTACTACTGAACTTCGTAGGTCCACTAGGACACGTTCCGCACCAGAGTGGTACGGCAACCCTTGTTGGGGAACGTAGTAATTTCAAAATTTTCCTACGATCACGCAAGACCATGGTGATGGCATAGCAACGAGAGGGGAGAGTGTCCGTCCGTACCACTCGTGAGACCGAAAGCGAAGCGTTATAACAACGCTGTTGATGTAGTCGTGCGTCTCCACGATCCGACCGATCCAAGCACCGAACGTCGGCACCTCCGAGTTCTGCACACGTTCAGCTCGATGGCGATCCCGGACTCCGATCCAGCAAAGTGTCGGGATGAGTTCCGTCAACCGACGGCGGCGTGGTGGCGACGTTGATGCTCCACCGACGCGGGCTTCGCCTAAGCCCGTGACGATATGACTTCTCCGGCGCAGGCTTTCGCTAAGCTCATGACGATATGACCGAAGTGGAATATGGTGGAGGGGGGCACCGCACACGGCTAAGGAACGATCCGTAGATCAACTTGTGTGTCCTAGGGTGCCCCCCTGCCCCCGTATATAAAGGAGCAAGGGGGAGGGCCGGCCAGCCTTGGGGCGCACCAAGGGAGGGGGGAGTCCTCCTCCTAGTAGGAGTAGGACTCCCCTTTCCTAGTCCTACTAGGAAGAGGAAGAGGGAAGGAAAGAGAGGGAGAGGGAGAGGGAAAGGGGGGCTGCGCCCCCCCCTCCTAGTCCAATTCGGACTCCCCATGGAGGGGGGGCGCACCACCTCCTGGTGCAGCCCTCTCTCTCCCCTCTTGGCCCAATAAGGCCCATAACTTCCCCGGGGGGTTCCGGTAACCCCTCCGGCACTCCGGTTTTCTCCGGAAACTTCCGGAACCTTTCCGGTGTCCGAATATAACCATCCAATATATCAATCTTTATGTCTCGACCATTTCGAGACTCCTCGTCATGTCCCCGATCTCATCCGGGACTCCGAACTCCTTCGGTACATCAAAACTCATAAACTCATAATATAACATCGCCATCGAAACCTTAAGCGTGCGGACCCTACGGGTTCGAGAACTATGTAGACATGACCTAGAACCATTCTCGGTCAATAACCAATAGCGGAACCTGGATGCCCATATTGGTTCCTACATATTCTACGAAGATCTTTATCGGTCAAACCGCATAACTACATACGTTGTTCCCTTTGTCATCGGTATGTTACTTACCCGAGATTCGATCGTCGGTATCCAATACCTAGTTCAATCTCGTTACGTAAGTCTCTTTACTCGTTCCGTAATACATCATCTCACAACTAACTCATTAGTTGTAATGCTTGCAAGGCTTAAGTGATGTGCATTACCGAGAAGGCCTGAGATACCTCTCCGACAATCGGAGTGACAAAACCTAATCTCAAATCGCCAACCCAACAAGTACCTTTGGAGACACCTGTAGTACTCCTTTATAATCACCCGATTACGTTGTGACGTTTGGTAGTACCAAAGTGTTCCTCCGGTAAACAGGAGTTGCATAATCTCATAGTTATAGGAACATGTATGGGTCATGAAGAAAGCATTAACATACTAAACGATCAACTGTTAAGCTAACGGAATGGGTCATGTCAATCAGATCATTCAACTAATGATGTGACCTTGTTAATCAAATAACAACTCCTTGTTCATGGTTAGGAAACATAACCATCTTTGATTAACAAGCTAGTCAAGTAGAGGCATACTAGTGACATACTGTTTGTCTATATATTCACACATGTATTATGTTTCCGGTTAATACAATTCTAGCATGAATAATAAACATTTATCATGATATAAGGAAATAAATAATAACTTTATTATTGCCTCTAGGGCATATTTCCTTCAGTCTCCCACTTGCACTAGAGTCAATAATCTAGTTCACATCATCATGTGATTCAACACAAATATTCACATCTCGTATGTGATTAACACCCATAGTTCACATCGTCATGTGACCAACACCCAAAGGGTTTACTAGAGTCAATAATCTAGTTCACATCGCTATGTGATTAACACCCAAAGAGTACTAAGGTATGATCATGTTTTGCTCGTGAGAGAAGCTTAGTCAACGGGTCTGTCACATTCGAGCCGTATCTATTTTGCAAATATTCTATGTCTACAATGCTCGCACGGAGCTACTCTAGCTAATTGCTCCCACTTTCAATATGTATCCAGATTGAGACTTAGAGTCATCTGGATCAGTGTAAAATGCTTGCATCGATGTAACTCTTTACGACGGGCTTTTTTTTACACCTCCATAATCGAGAAATGTTTCCTTAGTCCTCACTAAGGATGTTCTTGACCAATGTCCAGTGATCTACTCCTAGATCACCATTGTACTCCCTTGCCAAATTCAGAGCAAGGTATACAATAGGTCTGGTACATAGCATAGCATACTTTATAGAACCTATGACTGAGGCATAGGGAATGACTTTCATTCTCTTTTCTATTTTCTGTCGTGGTCGGGATTTGAGTCTTACTCAATTTCACACCTTTGCAACACAGGCAAGAACTTTTCTTTGACTGTTCCATTTTGAACTACTTCAAAATCTTGACAAGGTATATATTTATTGAAAAACTTATCAAGCGTCTTGATCTATCTCTATAGATCTTGATGCTCAATATGTAAGCAGCTTCAACGAGGTCTTTCTTTGAAAAACTCCTTTCAAATACTCCTTTATGCTTTGCAGAATAATTCTACATTATTTCCGATCAACAATATGTCAATCACATATACTTATCAGAAAGGCTGTAGTGCTCCCACTCACTTTCTTGTAAATACAGGCTTCACCGTAAGTCTGTATAACACTATATGCTTTGATCAACTTATCAAAGCGTGTATTCCAACTCCGAGATGCTTGCACCAGTCCATTGATGGATCGCTGGAGCTTGCACATTTTGTTAGCATCTTTAGGATTGACAAAACCTTCTGGTTGCATCATATGCAACTCTTCTTTAATAAATCCATTAAAGAATGTAGTTCTGACATCCATTTGCCAGATTTCATAAAATGTGGCAATTGCTAACATGATTTGGACAGACTTAAGAATCGCTACAGTTGAGAAAATCTCATTGTAGTCAACACCTTGAACTTGTCGAAAACCTTTTTGCGACAAGTCGAGCTTTGTAGATAGTAACACTACTATCAGCATCTGTCTTCCTCTTGAAGATCCATTTATATAACATGGCTTGCCGATCATCGAACAACTCCATCAAAGTCCACACTTTGTTCTCATATATGGATCCCATCTCAGATTTCATGGTCTCAAACCATTTCGCGGAATCTGGGCTCATCATCGCTTCCTCATAGTTCGTAGGTTCATCATGGTCTAGTAACATGACTTGCGAACATGATTACCGTACCACTCTGTGCGGATCTTACTCTGGAAGACCTCGAGGTTTGGTAGCAACTTGATCTGAAGTTTCATGATCATTATCATTAACTTCCTCACTAATTGGTGTAGGAATCACTTGAACTGATTTCTTGTGATGAACTACTTTCCAATATGGGAGAAGGTACAATTACCTCATCAAGTTCTACTTTCCTCCCACTCACTTCTTTCGAGAGAAACTACTTCTCTAGAAAGGATCCATCTTAACAACGAAAAACTTGCCTTTGGATCTGTGATAGAAGGTGTACCCAATAGTTACCTTTGGGTATTCTATGAAGACGCACTTCTCCGATTTGGGTTCGAGCTTATCGGTGAAAACTTTTCACATAAGCATCACAACTCAAACTTTTAAGAAATGACAGCTTAGGTTTATTGCTAAACCATAGTTCATACGGTGTCATCTCAGCGGATTTAGATGGTGCCCTATTAAACGTGAATGCAGCTGTCTCTAATGCATAACCCCAAAGCGATAGTGGTAAATCGGTAAGATACATCATAGATCGCACCATATCAAAATAAAGTACGGTTTCGACGTTCGGACACACCATAATGTTGTAGTGTTCCAGGTGGCGTGAGCTGTGAAACTATTCCACATTGTTTTCATTGAAGACCAAACTCGTAACTCAAATATTCATCTCCACGATCAGATCGCAGAAACTTTATTTTCTTGTTGCGATGATTTTCCACTTCACTCTGAAATTCTTTGAACCTTTCAACTATTTCAGACTTATGTTTCATCAAGTAGATATACCCATATCTACTCAAATCATCTTGTGAAGGTCAGAAAAATAACGATACTTGCCACGAGCATCAACATTCATTGGATCGCATACATCGGTATGTATTATTTCCAATAAGTCAGTAGCTTGTTCCATTGTTCGGAGAACGGAGTTTTAGTCATCTTGCCCAAAAGGCACGGTTCGCAAGCATCAAATGATTCATAATCAAGTGATTCCAAAAGTCCATCAGCATGGAGTTTTCTTCATGCGCTTTACACCAATATGACCTAAGCGGCGAGTACCACAAATAAGTTGCACTATCATTATTAACTTTGCATCTTTTGGTTTCAATATTATGAATATGTGTATCACTATTATCGAGATCCAATGAACCATTTTCATTGGGTGTGTAACCATATAAGGTTTTATTCATGTAAATAGAACAACAATTTATTCTCTTACTTAAATGAATAACCGTATTGCAATAAACATGATCAAATCATATTTATGCTCAACACCAAATAACACTTATTTAGGTTCCACACTAATCCCGAAAGTATAGGGAGTGTGCGATGATGATCATATCAATCTTGGAACTACTTCCAACACTCATCGTCACTTCCCCTTCAACTAGTCTCTGTTTATTCTGCAACTCCTGTTTTGAGTTACTACTCTTAGCAACTGAACCAGTATCAAATACCGAGGGGTTGCTACGAACACTAGTAAAATACACATCAATAATTTGTATATCAAATATACCTTTGTTCACTTTGCCATCCTTCTTATCCGCCAAATACTTGGGGTAGTTCCGCTTCAAAGACCAGTTCCATTGTAGCAAAAGCACTTAGTCTCGTGCTTAGATCCAGACTTGGGCTTCTTCACTCGAGCAGCAACTTGCTTGCCGCTCTTCTTGAAGTTCCCTTCTTCCTTTGCCCTTTTCCTTGAGACTAGTGGTCTTGTCAACCATCAACACTTGATGTTTTTCTTGATTTCTACCTTCGCCGATTTTAGCATCGCGAAGAGCTTGGGAATTGTTTTCGTCATCCCTTGCATATTATAGTTCATCACGAAGTTCTAGTAACTTTAGTGATGGTGACTAGAGAATTCTGTCAATCACTATCTTATCTGGAAGATTAACTCCCACTTGATTCAAGCGATTGAAGTACTCGCACAATCTGAGCACATGCTCACTAGTTGAGCGATTCTCCTCCATCTTTTAGCTATAGAACTTGTTGGAGACTTCATATCTCTCAACTCGGGTATTTTCTTGAAATATTAACTTCAATTCCTGGAACATCTCATATGGTCCATGACGTTCAAAACGTCTTTGAAGTCCCGATTCTAAGCCGTTAAGCATGGTGCACTAAACTATCAAGTAGTCATCATATTGAGCTAGCCAAACGTTCATAACGTCTGCATCTGCTCCTGCAATAGGTCTGTCACCTAGCGGTGCATTAAGGACATAATTCTTCTGCGCAGCAATGAGGATAAACCTCAGATCACGGATCCAATCCGTAATATTGCTACTAACATTTTTCAATACAATTTTCTCTAGGAACACATATAAAAACACAGGGAAGCAACAACGCGAGCTATTGATCTACAACATAATCTGCAAAATACTACCAGGACTAAGTTCATGATAAATTAAAGTTCAATTAATCATATTACTTAAGAACTCCCACTTAGAAAAATATCCTCCAATTCTCTAAGTGATTACGTGATCCATATCAACTACACCATGACCGATCATCACGTGAGATGGAGTAGTTTCAATGGTGAACATCAATATGTTGATCATATCTACTATATGATTCACGCCGACCTTCGGTCTCCGTGTTCCGAGGCCATATCTGCATATGCTAGGCTCGTCAAGTATAACCTGAGTATTCGCGTGTGCAAAACTGGCTTGCACCCGTTGTAGATGGACGTAGAGCTTATCACACCCGATCATCACGTGGTGTCCGGCACGACGAACTTTGGCAACGGTGCATACTCGGGAGAACACCTCTTGATAATTTTAGTGAGAGATCATCTTATAATGCTACCGTCAATCAAAGCAAGATAAGATGCATAAAGGATAAACATCACATGCAATCAATATAAGTGATATGATATGGCCATCATCATCTTGTGCTTGTGATCTCCATCTCCAAGCACCGTCATGATCACCATCGTCACCGGTAGCGACACCTTGATCTCCATCGTAGCATCGTTGTCGTCTCGCCAACTATTGCTTCTACGACTATCGCTACCGCTTAGTGATAAAGTAAAGCAATTACATGGCGTTGCATTTCATACAATAAGCGACAACCATATGGCTCCTGCCATTGCCGATAACTTGGTTACAAAACATGATCATCTCATACAATAAAATATAGCATCACGTCTTGACCATATCACATCACAACATGCCCTGCAAAAACAAGTTAGGCGTCCTCTACTTTGTTGTTGCAAGTTTTACGTGGCTGCTACGGGCTGAGCAAGAACCGTTCTTACCTCGCATCATAACCACAACGATACTTCGTCAAATAGACTCCGTTTTAACCTTCTCAAGGACCGGGCGTAGCCACACTCAGTTCAACTAAAGTGAGAGAGAGACACCCGCCACCACCTTTAAGCAACGAGTGCTCACAGCGGTGAAACCAGTCTCGCGTAAGCGTCTGCGTAATGTCGGTCCGGCCGCTTCATCTCACAATACCGCTGAACCAAAGTATGACATGCTGGTAGGTAGTATGACTTGTATCGCCCACAACTCACTTGTGTTCTACTCGTGCATATGACATCAACGCATAAAACCAGGCTCGGATGCCACCGTTGGGGAACGTAGTAATTTCAAAATTTTCCTACGATCACGCAAGACCATGGTGATGGCATAGCAACGAGAGGGAGAGTGTCCGTCCACGTACCCTCGTGAGACCGAAAGCGAAGCGTTATAACAACGCGGTTGATGTAGTCGACGTCTCCACGATCCGACCGATCCAAGCACCGAACGTCGGCACCTCCGAGTTCTGCACACGCTCAGCTCGATGACGATCCCGGACTCGATCCAGCAAAGTGTCGGGATGAGTTCCGTCAACCGACGGCGTGGTGGCGACGTTGATGCTCCACCGACGCAGGGCTTCGCCTAAGCCCGTGACGATATGACTTCTCCGGCGCAGGGCTTCGCCTAAGCTCATGACGATATGACCAAGTGGAATATGGTGGAGGGGGCACCGCACACGGCTAAGGAACGATCCGTAGATCAACTTGTGTGTCTAGGGTGCCCCCTGCCCCGTATATAAAGGAGCAAGGGGAGGGCCGGCCAGCCTTGGGGCGCACCAAGGGGGGGGAGTCCTCCTCCTAGTAGGAGTAGGACTCCCTTTCCTAGTCCTACTAGGAAGAGGGAAGGGAAGGAAAGAGAGGAGAGGAGAGAGGAAGGGGCTGCGCCCCCCTAGTCCAATCGGACTCCCCATGGAGGGGGCGCACCACCTCCTGGTGCAGCCCTCTCTCTCCCTCTTGGCCCAATAAGGCCCATAACTTCCCGGGGTTCCGTAACCCTCCGGCACTCCGTTTTCTCCGAAACTTCCGAACCTTTCCGGTGTCCGAATATAACCATCCAATATATCAATCTTTATGTCTCGACCATTTCGAGACTCCTCGTCATGTCCCCGATCTCATCCGGGACTCGAACTCCTTGGTACATCAAAACTCATAAACTCATAATATAACATCATCGAAACCTTAAGCGTGCGGACCCTACGGGTTCGAGAACTATGTAGACATGACCTAGAACCATTCTCGGTCAATAACCAATAGCGGAACCTGGATGCCCATATTGGTTCCTACATATTCTACTGAAGATCTTTATCGGTCAAACCGCATAACTACATACGTTGTTCCCTTTGTCATCGGTATGTTACTTACCCGAGATTCGATCGTCGGTATCCAATACCTAGTTCAATCTCGTTACGGTAAGTCTCTTTACTCGTTCCGTAATACATCATCTCACAACTAACTCATTAGTTGTAATGCTTGCAAGGCTTAAGTGATGTGCATTACCGAGAAGGCCTGAGATACCTCTCCGACAATCGGAGTGACAAAACCTAATCTCGAAATCGCCAACCCAACAAGTACCTTTGGAGACACCTGTAGTACTCCTTTATAATCACCCGATTACGTTGTGACGTTTGGTAGTACCAAAGTGTTCCTCCGTGGCGGGAGTTGCATAATCTCATAGTTATAGGAACATGTATGGGTCATGAAGAAAGCATTAACATACTAAGCGATCAACTGTTAAGCTAACGGAATGGGTCATGTCAATCAGATCATTCAACTAATGATGTGACCTTGTTAATCAAATAACAACTCCTTGTTCATGGTTAGGAAACATAACCATCTTTGATTAACAAGCTAGTCAAGTAGAGGCATACTAGTGACATACTGTTTGTCTATATATTCACACATGTATTATGTTTCCGGTTAATACAATTCTAGCATGAATAATAAACATTTATCATGATATAAGGAAATAAATAATAACTTTTATTATTGCCTCTAGGGCATATTTCCTTCAACCCTGTCCTGGAAATCATGTTGTTAGACAACGGTGAACCTTCGAACTATGAAGAAGCAATGGCGGGCCCAGATTCCAACAAATGGCTAGAAGCCATGAAGTCCGAGATAGAATCCATGTATGAAAACAAAGTGTGGACTTTGACCGACTTGCACGATGATCGTGAGCGATAGAAAACAAATGGATCTTTAAGAAGAAGACGGACGCGGATGGTAATGTCACCATCTATAAAGCTCGACTTGTCGCTAAGGGTTATCGGCAAGTTCAAGGGATTGACTACGATGAGACTTTCTCTCCCGTAGCGAAGCTTAAGTCCGTCCGAATCATGTTAGCAATTGCCGCATACTATGATTATGAGATATGGCAGATGGACGTCAAAACAGCGTTCCTTAACGGTTATCTTAAGGAAGAGCTGTATATGATACAGCCGGAAGGTTTTGTCGATCCTAAGAATGCTGACAAAGTATGCAAGCTCCAGCGATCCATTTATGGGCTGGTGCAAGCATCTCGGAGTTGGAACATTCGCTTTGATGAGATGATCAAAGCGTTTGCGTTTGGGTTTATGCAGACTTATGGAGAAGCCTGCGTTTACAAGAAAGTGAGTGGGAGCTCTGTAGCATTTCTCATATTATATGTAGATGACATACTTTTGATGGGAAATGATATAGAATTCTTGGACAGCATTAAGGCCTACTTGAATAAGTGTTTTTCAATGAAGGACCTTGGAGAAGCTGCTTATATATTAGGCATCAAGATCTATAGAGATAGATCGAGACGCCTCATAGGTCTTTCACAGAGCACATACCTTGATAAGATTTTGAAGAAGTTCAAAATGGATCAGTCAAGAAAGGGTTCTTGCCTGTATTGCAAGGTGTGAGATTGAGCTCAGCTCAATGCCCGACCACGGCAAAAGATAAAGAAGAGATGAGTGTCATCCCTATGCCTCAGCCATAGGATCTATTATGTATGCCATGCTGTGTACCGACCTGATGTAAACCTTGCCGTAAGTTTGGTAGGAAGGTACCAAAGTAATCCCGCAAGGAACACCGGACAGCGGTCAAGAATATCCTGAAGTACCTGAAAAGGACAAAGGACATGTTTCGTTTATGGAGGTGACGAAGAGCTCGTCAGTAACAGTGTTACGTCGGCGCTAGCTTCGACACAGATCTGGATGACTCTAAGTCACAAACCGGATACGTGTATATGTTGAATGGTGGAGCAGAAGCTGGTGCAGCTGCAAGCGAAGCGTCGTGGCGGGATCTACATGTGAAGCGGAGTACATGGCAGCCTCGGAGGCAGCGCATGAAGCAATTTGGGTGAAGGAGTTCATCACCGACCTAGGAGTCATACCCAATGCGTCGGGGCCGATCAAACTCTTCGTGACAACACCGGAGCTATTGCCCTTGCCAAGGAGCCCAGGTTTCATAAGAAGACCAGGCACATCAAGCGTCGCTTCAACTCCATCCGTGAAAATGTTCAGAATGGAGACATAGAAATTTGTAAAGTGCATACGGATCTGAATGTCGCAGATCCGTTGACTAAACTTTCTCTTCCATGGGCAAAACATGATCAGCACCGTAACTCTATGGGTGTTCGATTCATCACAATGTAAACTAGATTATTGACTCTAGTGCAAGTGGGAGACTGTTGGAAATATGCCCTAGAGGCAATAATAAAAGCATTATTATTATATTTCCTTGTTCATGATAATTGTCTTTATTCATGCTATAACTGTATTATCCGGAAATCGTAATACACGTGTGGATACATAGACTACAATACGTCCCTAGTAAGCCTCTAGTTGACTAGCTCGTTGGTCAACAGATAGTCATGGTTTCCTGACTATGGACATCGGATGTCATTGACAACGGGATCACGTCATTAGGAGAATGACGGGATGGACAAGACCCAATCCTAAGCATAGCACAAGATCGTGTAGTTCGTTTTGCTAGAGCTTTTCCAATGTCAAGTATCTCTTCCTTAGACCATGAGATCGTGCAATTCCCGGATACCGTAGGAGTGCTTTGGGTGTATCAAACGTCACAACGTAATCGGGTGACTATAAAGGTGCACTACAGGTATCTCCGAAAGTGACCATTGGGTTGACACGGATCGAGATCGGATTTGTCACTCCGTGTGACGGAGAGGTATCACTGGGCCCACTCGGTAATGCATCATCATAATGAGCTCAAAGTGACCAAGTGTCTGGTCACGGGATCATGCATTGCGGATGCGAGTAAAGTGACTTGCCGATAACGAGACTAACGAGGTATTGGGATACCGACGATCAAGTCTCGGGCAAGTAACATACCGTCGACAAAGGGAATAGAATACGGGTTGCTTGAACCCTTGACATCGTGGTTCATCCGATGACAACATCGAGGAGCATGTGGGAACCAACATGGGTATCCAGATCCGCTGTTGGTTATTGACTTGAGGTAGTCTCGGTCATGTGCGCATGTCTCCGAACCCGTAGGGTCTACACACTAAGGTTCGGTGGCGCTAGGGTTAATAGGAAGACAAGTATGTGATTACCGAATGTTGTTCGGAGTCCCGGATGAGATCCCGGACGTCACGAGGAGTTCCGGAATGGTCCGGAGGTAAAGATTTATATATGGAAAGTGGTTAAACGGACTCCGGAAAGTTTCGGGGGTATACCGGTAAAGTACCGGGGCCACCGGGAGAGTTCCGGAGGTCCACCGGGAGGGGCCACCTCTCCCGGGGGGCCACATGGGCTAAGTGGGAGAGGGAGCCAGCCCCTGGTGGGCTGGGCGCGCCTCCCCACCTATGCCCATGCGGCTAGGGTTTGGGGAGGAGGAAACCCTAAGGGGAAAAGGGGGCGCCCCCCCTGGCTTGGGGGGCAAGCCACCCCTTTCCTCCTCTCCCTTGGCCGCCGCCCCCCCTAGGGTTTTCCCTAGAGGGCCGGCCCCCCCTTGACCCTCTCCTCCTATAAATAGAGGGGTGGGGGGGAGGGCTGCATACACAATTGTAGGCGCAGCCCCTCCCCTCCCCAACACCTCCTTTTCTCCACGCGAGCTTGGCGAAGCCCTGCCGGAGAACTACCGTACCAGCTGCACCACGCCGTCGTGCTGCCATTGGAATTGTCTTCTTCAACCTCTCCTTCACTCTTGCTGGATCAAGACGGAGGAGACGCCATCGTCCCGTACGTGTGTTGAACACGGAGGTGCTGTCCTTTCAGCACTTAGGTCATCGGTGATCGGAATCACGTTGGGAACGTCTTCATCATCACCACTCCCTCGAACGCTTCCGTACTCGATCTACAAGTGGTATGTAGATGCAAACTCTCTCTCGTTACTCGTTGCTTAGTAGAACTCATAGATGGATCTTGGTGAAACCGTAGGAAAAATTTTAATTTTCTGCAACGTTCCCCAACAATAAGGAGCATGACCTCCTTGGAATTGAACTGTTGCCTATTCCATTTGAGGAGTTCTATCAGTTTTTCAATCAATTGGCCCTCGATAAATCAACGGTCACCTGCTACTGTCTGTAAGTAGTACTACTTATGTCATTAAGTCTCTCTATATAACTCAGCCCTTTCATTGCATGTATTTATAATTATCCTCACTATATTATGCAGATTGAAGATTGCCGAATTGAAGAAAAGACAAGTGGGTGATATTGGGTTCATTAACACATATCTCATAGATAAAACTGAGGTTGAATTTCGTAAAGAAAATACCGAGGCCAACTTGCTACAATCGTTGGTAATAAATGAACACAAAGATATAATACTCTTTCCTTACAACTTCAAGTGAGTGTTACTGTCTTGTGGCATATTCGGTTTCCTTATTAGTCCAGGTTATAGTAATGTAATATTGATGAGTTATGCATGTGTGCAGCTACCACTATATTCTCCTAGAGATTAAGCTTGAGAAGGAGTAGTAACTGTCTTAGACTCAAGCGAAAAGATCCCAAGGAGTATGCGGACATGACTGAAATGCTCGAGAAGTAAGTTAAATCGATCATTATCCACCATATCAGCAACTTTGCTCAATTCTGATATCAAGTAATTGTTTTCTTTGTATGGCAGGGCTTGGAGAAAATTCACCAAAAAGCTCCGGGACTATCGAAGAAGCTGCAATTTAGACACCAAAGTAAGTACTATATAGTAGCATATTCCA